>JAGQAX010000016.1:20858620-23258620 GCA_019142605.1 Cephalopholis sonnerati
AAAAGTAAATATGTATCATAAAGTGATTTTATGCCTATAAACCATGATAAATTATGTGACCTATGAGCCCAAAATGGCACTAAAACTGTAGTTACTGCACTCTGCCTTTGTATAACAGCTACTGTATAAGGTAATGCAAAATTCAAGAGCACAATTTTAGTGTCTCATCTTTTTCATAATGAAGAAAACAGTTTTTATTGTTTTCAAGATTCAGTTTATGTTTGTTTAATATATACACCAGTGGTTCTCAAACTTTTTGTGCCCAAGGCACACCAAAGGGCATGCCAAAATCTTAAAGCACACCTGTAATTATATCATCATAATGTTTGTTATAATGACATAAACGTTTGTTTTTATTTACTAATATCAAACAACAATTCACAACCAACTATTAACCATGAAATATTTATTAACAAAATGATTCAATAATTCATAAAGTGACATTAAAGCACTAATAACACATCCATTTAAACGGGATATAATGTAAGATAATGTAAGGTAATGTGATGTGTTACACACTTATACTTCCCTCACACGAAGGGCAACAAGTAGGTTCCCTTTTTTTTCTAATTAAATGAAATTAAATTACTTTTTTTGGGTAGAGTTTGCCTCGTTATTAGGAAATGGGTGCGCACAACATACGGATACAGTCAATTAAAAATAAATTCATAACTTTTTGTATGGGCCCAGTTGAATAGTGCAATAATAATGTGTGGTAATCACAAACTCCCACAGCACGCCTGGATTTGCATCACAGCACACCAGTGTGCCGCAGCACACCATCTGAGAACCACTGATATAGATCTGTGTTTCAAAAGAAGTAACAGAGAAAATTTTAAGCACCCTTTATATTTTAATTTTTTGTAATCACATCATTTGTTTTAACCAAAATTAATCATCATCATCTTCACCAGTGATGTTGCTATGGTCACTGTCATGTTATCAGTATATATTTTGTTGAGGCATTTTCCTCGTTCTCAGGTTCACCATTTGCCGTATTTTGCTTACTGCTGTTTTCCTTGGCTTGATAAACTCCCAAATCTCCAGGAACCCAAAGCAGAATGCAGTAACTACATTTACTGCGGTCTGCCTTGAGTTCTGGTTGGATTTTGTAGTTACTGCAATTTCTACACCCTCGTGTCCATCGAACAGAACAAGACCCGACCAGGAAATTTTGTTACAAAATAGAACCGATATTCAAAAGTTTATATCAGATATGACTCAATTTTCAAGATTAAAAATTCACGAGTCAAGATTACATTATTTGCCCCAAAGGAAATTTGTCTTTGACATAAAGGCTGCCACATAAAAATACACACATAGTGCAGAAACAGACGTGAAGTGCATTCAAATGCATGCAGCACTGTCCCTCATTTTATATTCTGCTTTTGCCCTTAATTTTGACCAAAATTAAGATACTGCAGTTAAATCTGCTTAATTACAGTAACAGGATTTTATTGTGTGGATTTACCACATACTCACATAAAAGAAATTTAGAGCTCCATATATTCAGTATAAAAGTGCTTTCACCGACCAGCGGCTGCTACCGCACAACAAACTGTAACCCACCAACCAGTCTTCAACAGTATGTTATTCAATTAAAGCTATTACTGCTGCTAACTGCTATTTGCTGTCTGGCCCACCAGTGTGAATCATATTTAACACACCAGGCATGAGCACATACATTTCACCATGTTATATACTGTCACATGTGCACATTTAACAGTGGATAACAGCACTTTGCTCTGTCCACTCTATTCCCATGCTCTATTTCTTTTTGGTCAGTTGTGTAAGTCTATATGAGTGTGCAAGAGTCCATGTGTTTGTGTGCATTTGAGCGTGCATAACTCAACGAAAGGGAAGCAGAGCAGTGATAGAGTGAGGCCTCACCGCGGTTGAGTGTCGGGGTGCTATTGATATCTCCCGCCATGAAAGAAGATTCCGTCTGCTTTCGAACCGTGTCGTTCCACATCCTGCGGATCCGACTCTGGAAGAAGGAGCAGAGCTCAGTGAGTGGCAGCAAACAGACAACAAGTTAAATATAGAAACGCGACGGGTAGACTTTGTAACTCAGCGGGGCTGCTGTAATCAAAACTGTGGGGCTCGCTCTAATCCGCAAAGAACAATAGGCAAACATGGCAGACAAAGAGACCGAGGCGTTGGGTAAAGAGGCACACAGCTATGTCATGTTATCACGAGGGGGGCTAATAAACTCGAGATGTGTAAGACATGATTGCAGTTGCTGATACAATTGTTATTTAGAAGCGTCTTATTGCATTGTGGGAAAGGCTTGTTTGTTGATTGTGAGGACAAACTGTCGACGTGTGTGTACAGTATGTGTCTGTGCCGTAGCGCATAAACCAGCATGCACAGTATTTTCGGATGTCTCTTATGGTGCCTGTGTCTATATATAGTGCATGGACTTCAAAGGGTATCTGTATTAATGAGTCATCTACTCTAGCATGCGCAGGGCTGCCAGTAATGGAGGGAAACATAAAAGTAAAATTTTCACAACAGAGGTGAGCACACCGGCTGATTAGAGTAGATTTTTGGAACAGAAACATCTAATGAACACATCATATATCATGATGTAACATAGTTTAACACAGCTTTGTCACTGAGAACAAATTATATTGTAACACTGGAGTTTCACTTGCTGCACATCGCTTTGTCATTGGCAAATGAAAGCAACCTGACTGTGGGCTGAGAAGTAAGTAAGTAAGTAAATTCAAGTGCTTCGCAAAGTAATCGGTGAGTCATTGGTATTGATCAGCGATCAAACCCCCACAGGTGCACTGATTTTGTGCTCTAGAATCTTACATAACAGACCTTTTAAACAAGGGAAAAATACACCGGCAGGGTGAGGAAATGTCCCTTGTTTCCAACGCTTTTTATTCTGTTTTGACACCCTCTCCGACAGTGTTTATAAAAAAAAGTAAGATGGTATCAAGAGAGTCATTTTCTTCAAGAAAAAGATTTTTCGTCTCATTCCGCTGAAACAAGCTGATTTTCACTGAAATCATCTCACTGCACAGGCAGATTTACTTTTCATTTATTTGGAAAAAAAACGCAATTTGAAAACTCAACAGTACTCTGGTTGTTGCCTAAAATTGAAGGAAAACTGCGCTTGTATGTGTGTGTGCCATCATTTATGTGCGTGGGTATGTCCTGCCCGCACCTGTCTGTGGGCCGCTGCGTGGCGAGCTTGGCTGCCACTGTAGTAGCGGTTGTTGGCACGCAGGCCCGAGTTTTTCAGGGAGCCGTGGGAGCTGGTGGTGGAGGTGCGGCTGCAGCAGTAGGAGTGACGCAGACACTTACTGTACTCCTTATGGACCTGTAAAGAAATAATACCACGGGCACAGCGGGCGGATTTTAAAGCCACTCATAAACACAAACACTTAGATTCAATAGCCAATGCGGAGCAGCAGAGGCTTTTAACACGCGGCAAACAGCAAAATGCAATCACTGTGAACTTGTATGGTAAATATTAATCAGACGTGCACATCCATTCATCTGTTTCCACAACACTTCATCTGTTTATTCATTATTCCATCCATAATGTATAGTAAGTCTTCAAAGACTTGTATGGTTACCTTCTTCTGCAGGGCACAGTGGAAGATGAAGATGAACATGCCCTGGAAGGCATTGAAGGTGGTGAAGAGGTAGGCCATGATGACCGTGTTCTCATTGATAAAGAGGAGGCCAAAGGCCCACGTCATCCCCAGCAGGAACAGCAGAGCAATGGCCCCCAGAGCCCACGACCTGATGGATGTGGATAAGGAAACGTTAACAAATAATGACTTGCTACAATGAGAAATCCATCTTAACGGTCTGGTTTATTTATCATAAGTTAATGTTTTTTGACAGGCTTCCTGCAGCTTAAGGCAAATCAGATTTCAAGCTGTTTTTTTGTACCATTCAGGATGTGATTCAAAACCAATTTTACAATATCCACAAATGGAGACATAAAAATGAACCACCATCACTTATGTAGGGTTAGGGAAGATGATTATTTTGGGAAATACGTGGCGTTTGTTGGCGGGTTTTCTTGGCAATTTTGTGTTTCTCACTCTGCATGTGGGCTTCCTCTGTCTTGATTCCCATTGTGCTGAATTTGAAAAACTTTTTCATAATATACATCAAGCTTCATATGCATCGCCTTGTACTGGTTCCAGCTATGCTGCAGAATCTTTTTAAATACCCATTTTTTGTTGAATTTGTACTTCCCCATGTCGTCCAGGGTAAAGTGACATCGAGCTAGCAGACAGCGGATTCACTGCTCTTAGCTACCCTGATCTGTATGATGTTACTGCAGGAGGTATTTCGTAAATTATTTAAGAAAAATAAAAAAATAATTTTCACAAAGAATGTCAGAAAAAAACATCTTACATCACATTTTTGTCAGACTTTTGAAAGATCGATTAGAGACATTTTAACACCACTTGAGGCCTTATTTTTAGACAAATTAATTCAATGTCTTTTAAGACTATTCTGCAGGAAACCTGTTTGAAAACAATAACACCAAAAAAAAAAAAAAACAACAAAAACATTTTTCAAGGAGTATGACCCCCACTGAATAATCTGAACTCACTTGATGTTATCCAGGCGGCTGGAGTCAGGTTTGAGTGCTGAAGAGTTGCGGATCATTTTGTGTAAAGTGATCATGAGGAAAATGAGGTTGAGCTAGGGACAGAAGATAGAAAGAATCAAAAAAAAACCTGCAGTGAACCTCACAGCCTGCACCAAAAATACTGACTTTGCACTGTAATTAACCTCACAAAGCAAGCATGGGGAAATATTTTTGGTTTGACTGGGTGATATCAAAACAGAGAGGAGAATAATACTGTCTGACAGTAAAGCTAATACCATAATAACAAATGAAACGGGGCCAATGAAGCTCCAGATGAAGTAGTTATCCACTCGCAGCCAGCATCTGGAGTGGCACAAAGGAGAAAAGAGAGTTACACACAACTAAGCTCACGAACAAACACGCACATACTCAGACATGTGCGCACACACACGCGCGCACACACAGGCAGGCATGCACACACTTCTTCCCTGTCTCAGCGGATTATCTTATGAAGGCTAATCATCAGGCTTTGGCTAAGTGTGTTCAGAAAAGCCAGTCCGCGGGGAGGTGCAAGAGCCGTTCACACAGCACTGCATATTACATTTCCAGCTGGGGGAATAGCATAATCCTACTTCTCAATCTGCAGGTGCAAAAGACCTGTCTTCACACGTACGCTTTCTTGGTCCCATAGCTCCTGTAGTCTATGGCCGCGGAGATGCCCACCACCAGTGCGGGGAAGCAGTAGCCGCACAGATAGTAGTACTTTTTGCGGGAGTACTCGCTCTCAAAGACCTCCACCAGCATGAGATAGAGTTGCACACCCTCCAGACACATCCAGGAGAAGGCAGCCAAGAAGAAGAAATGGAGAAGGCCAGCAAAGATGGGACAGGCAATCTGAGAACAGCAGCAAGGGAGAGAGAGGAGAGGAGGAGGAGGAGTGAAAATATGAAGATGAAGGAGAAGATCAGGGCATAAAAACCAAAGAGGACAGAACAGAGTCACTATCAAGAAGTAGTTTTGGACATACACAGAGGAAAAATGAAAAGCTGCCCCCTGGGTGATTTGCTCAGTGCATATTATTGAGTGGTAATTCATTACTCAGTGCAGTAAATGTTTTATAGAGTAACGTAATGAGACACTGCCTCAATTTTAGTTTCACAGTCACTATTAATATAATAAAAAAGTTGTCACTTGTGTTATGCTGTAACTCTCCATGTCATTTTCAAGTTGGAAAATACAAAAACTGACGTGATCTCATGATTAACTTTCATGAGGGGGAAATATTCTTCCTTTCCAATAAAACAAGCAAAGCTCTATTCATGATGTGAGACCCCGACATCCTTGGCATGTATCAGGCTACAAACTCACATGGTATTCTGTCTTGTCGATGCCGATGAGGAAGAGCAGCTCGGCGATGAAGAGGTTGATGCAGAGGTTCTTGTGGATGGTGTTGCGGTCAGTCTGCAGGCCCCGCAGGAGGCAGAAAGTGGAGATGCAGATGGCGAGACACACTAGGGAGATGACAATCCCCACCCAGGTGATCACAAACAGGATCAGTTCATGCATTCGCCCCTGGTACTGAGGTCCGGGTAAACAAAGATGAGGGGGGAGTTGAGAGTGTGGAGGGGAACGGGGTACAAACAGAGGACAGAGGGACAAAGATACACAGCACAATCAGACAAATAGAGAGGGGAAAATATGGGAATAGACAGCAGAATTGGAGATGAGGAGTACAGAGATAGATGGGAGAACAGTGGAGGGAAGAAACAATAGGGGGATAGATAGACAGAACAGGGGGAGGGGAGAGAAAGAGCAAAATTGCTTTATTTAATATTTGTAAATATATGCAAGGAGCTAAAGTGTAGAGACAAGAGACAAGACGTCCTGAAAAAAAAAATACATGACATTCAAATTCATGTGAATGTCAGCTAGAAGTAGCAGGACATGAATTTGTAAGCATGTGCCTCCCCGAATGTCTGAGTGAAAGAAGGAAAAGAGAAAATTCAAAACAAAGAGCTTGTCAGCCTTGAGAGGGTACATTAATGTGCATGTGTGTGAGGGTGTGTGACTGAGAGTGAGTGAACACTAATGCGCGCACGAATGAACGTCTGCATAAATTACCCGGCCTTCCATTTTAACCGTGCGCCTGCCACGCCCTTGTTTACTTACATCGGGCTCGTGGTGAGCCATGAGCACGGCGAAGTTGGTGAGGTGGCTGCAGGAGCAGGTGGTGTGCGTGCTGTTGGTGTCCAGCAGCCTGCAGCCCTGTGACGACCACTGGCCCGTCATGGAGCGCTCAGAGTAGTTCCAGAAGGAACAATTTGGAGTGTAATAATTCTCCAACTGGGGAAAAAGAAAACCAAAGTGAGGGGTGATGGAAAACGTCGATGGAAGTCGTATGTGTCAGAAAGAAAATTGAGCATGACGGGGATTGAATTAGGCCACCTGTAGGTGTTTGAGTGTGAACACCACCGGCTCAGTGAGAAACACTCTGCTGGACTCTTTGTTGATGGAGGCAGCAATTACATGGGAGTTGACCGCCAAGCGCTTCTTATCGTGGCTTGGCCCATCCACCTCCATCTTCACTGTGGCGTTCTCGGTGGACAGGAAGGATCCCAAGTTTTTATATAGGATGAACACCACCTTGACTTGTCCTGCACGTGGAGGGAGGGAAACACAGAGAGATGAGGAGAAAGAGAATGACAGAGATACAGTGTGAGAGCAAGAGTGAAGCAGACAAAAAAAAGGCAGACGTTACTTGAAAGCGGAGATGCAGACGATAACGTTAAAGAGGTGGGGTGCAGGGGGGGCAAATAAAGAAATGGGGGCATAATATGGTAATAGCGGCGAGAGTGACAGAGATAGAGAGTAGGGAGTGACAGGGTGAGCGGGAGGGAGACAGAGAGAGAGAGTTAGTGAAGGTTAGAATGATGGTAAGGACCGTTTCATTTTGACTGGTGGAAGAGAGCGAGATTTAATGTGGAGGGCAATGGAACATTCATCCCTCAAGCATTCACAGATCTCTTATTATTCCATATGAATATTTCATGTGCGTTTGTTTCAATCATTCTAATCTCGTTCCCACTGCAGAGCCGAGTGGAGACAGAAAACAGAAAAGGGTATGGGATGAGGGGCCATGGAGGGAGGAGGGGAGCGACAGAGAGGGGGATGACAGAGGGGGTGGGGTGGGGTAGAAACAAGAGAGATGAGAGAGGGGGATAAGATGGCGAAGAGACGGAGCGAGGGAATGGAATGGGGTAGAGAGAAGAGAGGGAGTGCTGAGATTGCTCTGTCAGACTGGGGCCGATTGTAATCTACACGCCTCCCCAGCTATTCTATTAAGACTGCTGTTAAGAAACCATCAAGAAAAGAAATTGTCTCAGCACTTTTGTTAATCTGATTAGCCTATTATTATGAACCAATAACTTAGTCAACTGCATGCAGATTGTTTTAAGCTTGCATGAAAATGCAAATGGAAACATAAGAGTGGGCTGAGAAGGACAGTATGATTCTTTCGAGGCCTCGGGGTGAGGATGGGACGGAGAGGGAGGGGTTAGGGCTGCTGACCGTTGCGACTGTACTGTTTGATAGTGGAAGCTGAGAGCTGGATGGTGCTGTCGCTGGCGTAGGTCTGCGGGAAGGACAAGTCCTGCAGGTCCATCTCTGTGTTTAGAACGTGCACCTCGAGATCTGATGGTGGAAACACAGCACGCAAAAATTATATGAGCACATCTGTCAAAGACGCAAAAAAGCACCCAAGAGAAATTTAGGTGATACAGCTCTACAAACAGTAGTGTATCCAAAGTAATTAACCCTAGAGTTGCTTTGAGACCAATACCAGTTTCCCGATTCTACAAGTCTGCAAGTCTATAAAACCAATCCAATACCAATTAATTTATTAATAAACCTTAAAGTAGTTTCACACCCTTATAAAACACGAATCAATTATTCATTGTCGCTTTAAAACAGTAGCTACAGACAGTAACTGTATTTTGGGGAATGGTATGTAAACAGATTGAGCACATACTAGGATATATGGTTCCTAACAGATGTTTGGTGCTTTATCTATGTAATTTTTCTGAAGAAGATGTTCATGCTAGTGACAGATACTTGATCAAAATATTGCTAGTAACAAGCATCACTAGGAACTAGGGTAAAGAAAAACCACCAGCGAAGGATCAATGGCTAGCAACTGCGGAAGAAATCTTTTTAATGGAGATACTGATGCACATACTGAGACTACAAGAAGCACAACTAAAAAGAAAATGGGAAAAAAATGGACTCTATACAGGACTCAAAACAACGACACTGGACTGGAATAATAATGAATAGATTTACCGATCTTTAGAGTTGTAAAATTGTGTATTGTGTGTTTAGCCAAGCAGTTTCCGCTCTGTTGGCTCTTATTATTTTTTAATTATTTTATTATTTACTTATGCTGTTATCACAAAAAAATGGTTCAATAAAGATTTAAGTGAAAGAAACAGTAGCTACACAGCAACTACTGTTTTAGATGTCTTTTATTTTACTAAATTGTGGTCGCACTTAAAGTTTTTGACAGCAATTTATTACTAACATTTTATTTTTTCAAACAGTCAAATTGGATAATAAAAAAAGTTCTATGGCACCTTATCTATGTATGTATTTGTTCATGTGTCCCATGCAGCAATGACAGTAATTATATCACATCCATATAGGGTTAGACGTATGCCGTTATTGTTATTTTTTAACGCCATGGTATCAGATCACCCACCAATATGTAAGTTCAGGTACTGAAATTGGTCTCTAATTAACACCATCAGCACTGTTTTCTTACCAATGCTGGGAGCTCGGTCAGTAAAGCGATTCCCATACATGTTGTTGGCCAGCAGGAAAGCTCCTTTTTCCAGGACGTCCAGTAGCATGGTGGCAGTGTGCGCCTGCTCTGTGCTGTTCATGTCCTGCCACGACTCCAGGGCCTCGGGACGGAGCAAATTGTCCACTGTCTGCACCACCGCCTGGCACATACAGGAGGCGTAGCATTTGTTACTATCACTGAGAACACTTTACGACACGAAATCCAGAGTAGCGGCCAAGGAACGAGTAACAAACAAATCAAGAAGTAAATGATAATTAATGAATAGCTTGTACATTGTTACAGATATGATGTCAGTATTTGAGAAAATGTTAATGCTCCAACTAATTTCATTTTTTCTCATCCTTGTGTCATTCCTGAAGTAATAGCTCATTCCCACTTAAAACTGAGTAGCTATTTCTGAGCTCACAAGGCTTTTGCTTTACTTCACTTAACTCAAACTAAAATTACTCCCTTGTGGTTGTTTGCCTCTGCCAACCAGTCAAGTTGCATTTTACATCCATGTCTGTCCAGACTTCTGTAATATATCCAGGGAAGACTTTAAAGGACTTCAATTAAAGGCATTTAGTGTATGCTTCACACACATCTTTAATGCCGACAGAGGATCTAAACAGTCAGCGGTTTCAAGATGGACACCCAAGATTAGCGTCACCTATTCAATATCTGACCAAATGTCTCTTCTGTTCCTGAGTTATGGCGTTTAATAACGTCCAGAAAAGTGTTTCTGTAGAATATTATGATGTCAAAGTGACATTGACCTTTGACCTTTTTGGATATAAAATGTCATCACTTCATCATTTTATCCTATCAGACATCTGTGTGAAATTTTGTCAAAATTAGCATATGAATTCTTGAGTTATGGCCAAAAATGTGTTTGTGAGTTCAAAGTGACCTTTGACCACCAAATCCTAATAAATTCATCTTTGAGTCCAAGTGGACGTTTGTGCCAAATCTAAAGAAAGTCCCTCAAGGCATTCATGAGATAACATGTTTATGAGAACGGGGTGGACTGGAGGTCACGGTGACCTTGACCTTTAACCACAATAATCTAATCAGTTGTGTCTATGCAGATGTTCGTGCCAAATTTAAAGAAGTTCCCTCAAGGTGTTCCCGAGATTTCATGATCACAAGAATGAAAAGGGCGGACAGACAGCCCCAAAACATAATGCCTCAGGCCACAGCTGTCACTGGGGTGAAAGTATTATGATGTTAGTAATGCTTCTTTGCAACTATTTAGTGTGATATCCTACTGGAGTAATTAGTTTTGTGTGATTTAGTACACAATTTGGGAATTAATCAGGAGCAGGTCAACAAAAAAAAAAGGTTAGTGCCAGATATCTACAGCAGTCACTCATCATCAGACACTAATGAGACAGTCTGTTATTAGTTTTCAAAAATGACTGTTATCTGTTAATTAGCTATTCAGTAATCATCAATTAGTTTTTGATTTGTTTATTGCCCGTTCCTTGGTAATTACTCTTATGTACCATATTGTTATGTGTATTACATGACCTCTTTGAAGTTAAATCACCACTATCCCACTCTAATTTCCTAGAAACTCACCACTCCCCTGCACTACATTTATTACTGTGCTATGTCAGACATATTACCTTTCTATTTCACACTTACAATTCATTTAATGGCAATTTTGATGGTTGTATCAGCTATCCAATTTATTGGAGTAGCCTGCTTGATGAATCATGTAATTCTCTTGCTCAGGCCTCTCAAAATGAAGGATTGACTGCTGTGTGGAATAAAGAGCATTTGCTGTTAACAAAATGAATCTCGCATCAAAATGCACTCCATCCGCAACAAGGGAAAAACACACGGGGCGATTTTTCGGTTTATCCTCTGAACGGCACTGAGCTAACTTGTGGCGGAGTGATAATAAAAATAATGGTCAGTTACATACTACACAGCAGCCTTTAAATTCATCTTGCACCAGCAGAGATCAGAAGATGTGGTGTCATATTACAGTATGCTGCAGACAGGTCAAGATACACAAAAGACTGTGTACTGCAGAGCGCCGCATTTCATCATTACAGAGAAGCATACACAAGGCCTTTTCATGATATTAGATTACAGCTTTCTCAGAACCAGAGATATTGCACACATATTGGAAAAGCACAGAACGGTGTAGTAACACAAACTGTTGCCTTCCATACAGTACTATCGTCAAATTACATGTGCTCAGAGCCACAGATATTGTACCTTATTGTGCCACGAAATGAGGCCAAGGCCGATATTATACAGTTAGGCTCAATCACAGTCCAACAAAACTAAGATTATGTCAAAGACAGACGACTTCCACATTAGCCGAACCCATATTTCAACCATATGTACACCATGAGCAATTGAAAAACTACAAATCAGCTTTCACCGCTCTAGGAAATTCTGCACCAATGTCTGCCAGGAGTCAAACCAAAAACTTACTCACACTGCTCTCCAGAAAAAAACAAAAAAAAAAACACAGAAATTCTGTAAGTGATGATTCCAAAGGCAATATAAATCATAATACAGAGCACTGAGCCAGAGGAATCTCATCCACAAACCTAGTCTACTCAAGGATTTATCTTCCCTCAGTTATTTTAAGGCGCAGAGCAGTCCTACTCCACAGGCATGTAAAGCAGGCAGATAAAAGAGAAAAGCTACCTGGATGTAGGCCCGACAGGTCCGCTCTCGCTTCTGGAGCTGGAAGGGAGAAAACAAAGCACGGAATTAAACAGCTAAACAAAAAAAACCCTGTAAATTAAAAACTTACTTGTCCTTGCATGTGCACTAGGGGGGTAAATTCACATTAACCTCAGCATCCTTTTCTAATGCTTGAATTAAATATAGACGCAGGCGTGTGTGCTTATGCATGTGTTTACACTCTACCTTGTTGTAGTTTCGTGCAGCTGACTCCTTGGTTCCAGGCCTTAGGGCCTGAAGCTGGGCGTCCAGGATGTCCAGCAGTTGCTCAATGAGTCGCACGGACGAGCTGACATCGCCGGCCTGGATACGGCCCCGGGTGTGGTTCACGAGCTCCCCGGCTATGTTGGCAGCATTCTCACCGCTCTTTATCTGCACGTCAACACATGCATGCGTGTTTACATACAGTGAGAGTATGAGGATGATTAAAAAAAACTGTTAATGTTGTCATGCACACTACCGTTAAAATACACCACATGTTTTGAATAAATCTCAGCACTAACAAAAAACTCAGATTTCCCCCAGAACCCTTCCAAAAAAAGGATCTTTATTATCAGCCCCTCTTGCATCATTGTAAACAAAGATGGACCTTGTAGAACACATCGTGAACTTTTTATTCTCCCTAGCGCTGTTTCACTTGCAAATCACACCCTTAGCAACCACTTTGCAATTGCAATTGATTTTTGCCAAAAGGAGAAGGTATAATGGATTCTAACAACGATGTTACTTTTCACTGTGATGCCGCTTTTCCTTCCAGACACATAAACACACTTAAATCAACCTTTAAAGAAAGCCAGTCAAGGGCAGGCATGGTTAAATAATCTGAGTTTTCTCCTGCAGAAATGGAACCAGCTCACAATTCATTCACATTTACATGCACTGAAATCTGATGACCGCCAAAATCAGGATCGATCAAATTACTACAGCACATATTATAACACAGTTTGTTAATTTAAACAGCAGGGAGCTGAGTTAAAATCATGTTGCATCACCTGGAGACCATGGATGGATTACTGAACAGGTCTGCTGGGCACAGGCCCAGGGGCCCCAAATGTCAGGGGGCCCCCCTAACCTTCACTTGCAAAATGTCACACTAACACGTAGCAACCAGGAAGAAACTAAAAATGACCACAAAGAGATGCAAAGGAATTAGACAGAGACACAAAATAACTGCAAAAACGTGCAGAACAATTACAAAGAGACACAAAAAAATCTGAAAGAAGACACAATATGACCAAAAAAGACACAAAATGACCTCAATAAGTCCATAAAATTACCGCAAAGAGCCCCAAACGACCACAAAAAGACTCAAGTACCCACAATGCAACACAAAGAAACCCTAAAAAGGGCACAAAATGACCTCAATAAGAAATAAAAATTACCTCAAAGGACCCCAAATGACCACAAAAACACACAACTAACCACAAGGAGACACAAAAAAACCCCCAAAAAAGGCACAAAATTACCAAAAAGACACAAGATTACCCCCCCAAAAATATAAAAATGACCTCAAAGGGCCCCAAACAACTACAAAAAGACACAACTAACCACAAATAGAAACAAAAACCATAAAAGAAGGCAAAAAAAGACACAAAATTACTTCAGTAAGATATAAAAATTACCTCAAGAGCCACAAACAACTACAAAAAGATACAAATAACCACAAGGAGACGCAAAAAAACCCTAAAAGAAGACACAAAATTACCAAAAAGATGCATTACAATTACAAAGAAACACAAAAACACCACAAAGTTCGTGTGTCTTGCTTTTGTGTAGGAGAGGTGGTGGGGCCCTCTGCATATCTGTGCCCAGGGGCCCATTGTTTCATAATCCACCCATGCTGGAGACAATGATGTTTCGCCTCTGCACAGGTATAACGCATTATATGAAACTATGAATGAGGAAGTGAAATACCTCTCAAGCCGTGAGGCCCTAAGCCTGATTTTTAAAAATAATTTTACCTGTCTGTGATTAAAGTATATCACTAAAAAAAAGGAGAGTTAATTAAGTATCAAGAGCAGATGCCTTGTAATGAAGGGCCAGTTGAAATGAGTCTGTATTTTAATCAGGCCAGCCTTGGAGATATGTTAATGTGTGTGTGCAGGTGGACAGGGAGGATGGTCAGGGCGGTGGGGCAGACGAAGGGGACAGACCCACGGCCGGGGGGTACGGCTTCAGGTCTCACCTTCTGGGCCACCTGGTTGACCCACGGGGAGGTGCAGTTACTCAGGTCAGGACCCCGCGGGTTCCACATGACCTGGTCCACCAAGCACTGGAACGAAGCGATGCCTGGAGACGAGCAGAGGGAGAAGAAACAGAGGAGGGGGAAAGTAATGGAGAGATAATAAGCGTTAGGTGTCTGCAATTAAAGGGGAAAGTGTGGAGAGGAGGGATGAGCGGAAAAAAAATGTGATACGATTTTTTTTTTCTACCCAAGAAAAACGGAGTGAAATGAATTTTAAAAATGTAATACTCAAAGTGTTTGAAGATGAGAGGGAAGACGGAGGGAGGAGGTAGAGTAAAATGGGTCAGAAGTGGAAAAGGTTCAATAATGGAGTGTAGGGCAGTGAGAGAGTGAGGGAAGAGAAAGGGAGGAAGAAGACGGCAGGGGTGGAACAGGCTTTCATGCTCTAAAAGGAATGGTTTAAAAGGAGTACATGCAGACACACCACATAACATTTACTATGTGCACACACACACACACACACACACACACACACACACACACACACACACACACCAAATACATCAGGTATGATACCTCACTGTCAAATAAAAACACCTGAAGGGAAGCACCTTCCACCAACCCTCATTTCCAGCTAGGTTTTTCTAGTTACGTGGGTTCAGAGAAAGGACACCACGCGGGGATAAAACCAGAGAAGGGTCTATGCGCTGCTGCTAACACAAATAACTAACGTCAAGTCACAAAGAGAAGGCAGGGAAAAGAGGAGAAGAGAGACCACAGCAAGGGAGACAGAGAGTAAGAGAGAGAGAGAGAGAGAGAGAGAGAGAGAGACAGAAGCAGAACAGAGGAGCAGAGATGACAGAGACAATGCAGCAACGCTTCACAGTTGTAGAGGGATCAGAGCAGATGCGGCGTTGCATTTCATACCCCCTTCTTCCCTCTCTCTCCCACCGATTTTTTCCCCGTCTCTCCCGCTTTTCTCTATACTCTACTCCATCGACCACAGATTGGGTTTGAGAGCTCTGCCAAGACGCGGCAATTAAGCCAGCTGCTAATTTAATGTTAGCGGCGCTCACAGAGAGAACATACAGAAACAGCGAAAAGCATTGGAGAGCTTGATGGAGGGAGATGTCTTTTTTTTCTGTGACTAAAGAGAGCTTTTTGATTGCTGCATGTATAAAGGTATAGAAACTAGCATGAAGGGAGGTGAAGCCTGTGTTGTCTAGCCTTTCATTTCATTATTCGCCACTTTCAATCAGCTCTGTTTCTGTGGGAGATGAGCCTTTCATTTGTGGAGGACGGGCTTTCATCTGCGAGTCCTCTGGGACTGTGCCTGCTGGTGGGACCAACGCGGGGACAGAAGAAGACAACAGCGGAAAAAAACAAGTGTGAGAGCACAAACACGCTGATCACTTGGGCACATGCTGAGAGATATATAACGTGCGCACAAACAACCACATGCATGAAGGACACACTGTGTGAGTACTACATGAAACGCACGTGTTTGTTTCATGGAGTGGAAAAATGCACACGTTTAAAAATACACACATGCAGATGTTCTCACCTAGAGATCCCTTGGGACATGGGCGGTCTACTGTTTCTCCTCTCTGCGTGGTGGGCCATTGGACGCCACGGACTAGCTTAGCCTCACAGACGTGAGGCTCCGGGCCTTGAGGAGGAGGGCGGGGTGGCCGGCGGGTGACAGGCACAGTAGCTGTGATCGGTCGAAGATCCGGGTGCTTGTTGATGGAGCCGATTGGGCGCGAGGTGGGAGCCAGAGGGCGGGCGGTAGAGGGGCTGGCGCTGGAAGTGAAGGGCCTAGCTGCAATGGTGGTGGTCACTTGGGTGGTGGTGAGAGGGCCTGAGGTAACCCCAGAGAGACACAGAGAGAATACAGTAGTAGTTGGAGGTTACAAATGAGGCCCAGAGTGAGTGAGAGACATTTAGGGTTTTAAAAGGATATAAGGGATTTGTTAGAGAGCAGCAAAAGCCGACAGCAAAAGCCAAAAAAAAAAAAAAAAGAGAGAGAGATCAAGAGAGCGAAGGACACATGCATGTGAATTTAAGATGTCTCTTAGAAGTTGAGTTCAAAAGTTAGCCTGACAATAATTGGGGTGACAAATACTTTTCGGAGCCTCTCAAAGCCGGCTCTCCAGAGAGATGAGAGGAGCAGGGGAGGAGATGGAGAGAACGCATCATCACAAGTCAGGGAGAAGTAAATAATTGATCAAATGTATCAGAGAAGTCACCATCACTAACAACCAAACCTAATGCGAAGATAAAAGCAACGCATCACAACTACAAAATCCTAACTGATCAAACGCAGAGGCAGCGCGCACACTGTGAGTGCCGCCGCCCGTGTGTCTCTGCCTCTACTCTCTCTGGGCATAATCCGAGCTTTATGCAGGCCTTTATGCAGCTCAGATATACAATACGTCCAAACCTCCCTCTCATATTGATGGACTGCCAAAATGCAGTGTGGTGTTCTCATTTCATCCTCCCCCTTATCATTGCAGTATGACTTTTTCATTATCCATGACACAGAGAAGTTGATATGAAGTGCTATAGCAGTCATACCTGAGAGGCTGCTCTTTACTGTAACTATGGCTGCGGATGGGAATACAATGATTTGATATCTGAGGCGCCAAAATGTCAGATAAGAAACAGTCACAAACACATTCTGCATGAGCTGTTTGAAGTGCTCCCTGATCAAGAAAAAAACATCATTTACAATAAAATGTAAAAAGGTGCTTATCCATAATCTACAGCATGAATATGAAATAATCATGAGGGAGATGTTACTGCACGTACATAAAATATTTTATCAGAAAGAAATCTGCCATTTTGTAACCAAATTTCTTCTGTAAGAAAACAGTGTTAGGTCTTTAAGTATATCCCTTATGTTTCTACTAATTTACTCTACTTTCCAAGGCAGTAATTATATCATATATTGGGGGCACACATTCGCCAATATTTAAATATATTAATATACCTTAAAACTTCAATCAGTATGTCCCTATATTTGGGACAGGTGTCTATATGAGACAGGCCTTTAATGCCTTTCACACAAAACTGTTGCCCAGCACAGATTGGAAAACACAATGAAATTATTTATTGTATATTACTTGTTTAAAAATTAGACTTCAGATAATATATCAATTATGAATCATTAATTTGATCCAGCTCCGACAGACAGCGCATCAAAAAGAGAGAGAGTTACGGCACTCGAGGATTATGGCACCTGGCACACCGGCACAACACCACTTTATCCTATTAAAATTTTCTTGAAAAACACTTTTGAGTCTTTTGATCTGAGGACCCTTACGGACTAAAGGAATATGAATAACTTACAGGGTAATGAAGGAATGGATATATAATTTGAGGCAGCCAACAACCTGCTTTTATACATTTTTTTCTGTTAAAAAAAAAAAAGAACTGCGTGGCAACCAGACCAGGTGGCTAATTGAGACAAGCCTTTATTTGTTAAAATGTGTAGCCACACTGGGCAGTAAAAGGGACTGGGCGTGTAATTGGGACTAGGCTTTTAACTGAAGTTTTGAGGTATAATTACATACATACATACATACACATTTTTGCTATTCTACGACAGGCAACCACGCACTGTTGTCAAAATAATCATTAGCAAATGTTACCATGATCATAACTAAACTTAGAGAATTGCCATAATCGTTGCTACTTATAATCTAATCTAATCTAATTTAAAGTGGACTGCAGTTCTGTGTGTGGTTTGTCCAAGTGGTGTTGCCATACCCCAGCAGAACACGGCTGCAGGGCATATGTAACAAACACTGATGTCTTTATTACGTTATATTTGTCAGACAGGCCACGTGAAGTCGCAGTAGAGTCTCATTTATGTTGCACTGCATGTGTAATTTATGTAGACAGTAGTAGCTTCCATTCAGTGCATGTTTTTCAGTTCACTGTACAGCTGGACTTGTTTATGATAAATAATGTAGAGATATAGATATATAGAGACCCCAGCTCTCCTGACAGGCTTCGTCCCCGCCAGTGTTGGCTCCATGGCTACAGCCGTGCTACTTTCTGTTGTAACAGATGTTACTTTTCTACTTAATTCTTAATTTAAATCCTTATGAATAAATCATAATACCTTACTACCGACTTGTCTCATGTTAACTATTATAGTTTATTTAGACTTGAGCCCAGATACTAACAAGTATAGCAGGGGGAAACATCTGTACACTTATGTGATAAGCTTTTAATTTTCTGCCACTTCACAAATTTGTTTTAAAAATGTTTCTATGGGATCGCTCCTTACCTGTGGTGGGGTCAGGTGGTCCAAACTCCAGCGGGTAGCGCAGCACATTGTAGTTGTTCCAGACATAAAGCTGGTTGTCTCGAGGGTTGTAGTCCACAGAGGAAATATACTGATAGGGGTTGGGGAAAGCGATGTTGACAGGCTCCTCCCGGGCTCGGTTTGTGTTGTAGGCGTACATCACCAGGTCGCCACCTGCTTCGCTGTCATCGTCCTGGTAGACCGACCTCACTGCGTAAAGCACGCCGCATGCCATGAAGGCGTTGGACGCCATCCTCTTGTCGAAACTGGTCTCCCAGGTGCCTTCGAAGCGCAGGGTGTAAGGGTTCACCTATGGAGAGAAAAGGTTGAATTAGACCGAGGCTTTATGTAGCTGAACAATCATTCTGGGAAGCTCGGAGAGATGGTTCAGTTTTTAGGGGATTTGATTCAGACTCTCAGTTGTGAAGGTCATAAATGTAGTAAAGTCAAATGTTTTATAAAAAGTAAGTCTACTTGCATTTCCTGATATCCTTTTTTTTTTATTTCCGTGTGTATTTTAAAGGCATTTTGAATGGTTAGTTCAGGTTTTCTTAGTAGGGATGTGTGTGATTAGACGACTAGTCCAATTATACATTGCTACCCTCGCTACCTGGCACAAGAACTACTATGTGATTATACTTATTACTAAAATTTTTGTTATTTTATGCAATTGAGGTCAGCCAGTGAAAATGCCATTTTAATAAACAGACACGTTTCCTACATATTTATTTACCTAAACAATATCATTTTGAATGATTTTTTTTTAAAATTAATCTTTATTGTATTGAGTTGTCGTCATGTTTTATAGCATGATATGCAATGTTCATATTGCACAATGCAAAGTGTCACATATTTCAGTGGCATTTGAAATAAAACTTGGTTACTGACAAATGTGATTAATGATTAAAAAATTAATTCTGGCTTGTTCTCAGTTTTTCCTGCGTGTAGACTAGTCTACTAGTATAAGTTTAAACTCCCTTTTAAATGTCAAGGAAATTAGTCGTTAGGATCATCCCTATTTCTTACAATAGCTTAATAAGTTGTAGTCTATTTAACAGACGCAGCTCAAAGGTTGGGACTTCCAAAAATTACAAAAATTCAGAGATGAATGCCTATTTAACAGAACTACATGCTCTATTAAATTATCTATAAAGTTCCTTTAAAATGAAATGATTTGATGTAACATTGCCCATATTACTCACGCTAACATAAGCCCAGCAGCGCAAATGGTACTTCTGTAAAATAATGTTAAGATTTATAAGCACTTGTAAACGCATTTAAAAACTAATTAAACCCTCAGCTCCAGCTTTGAAGGAGAGATATTTCTATGCCTTTATGCAAAGCTGCTTCTGCTAAATATACCTTCAAACTGCATGCCGAGGCTTAATAGAGACCTCCTTGTGCTTGTTGCACTCTTGCTATGCAGAAAAATAATAAAAGTCCCCCTAACCCAAACAATTCCTTGATGATGAAAGTGATCACTTCCTTATTTATGACTTTGTTGCTCCATTACTCTACACTCTCATAGCTCATGCCGGGTTTGATATTATGTTAGATGGATAGTTTAACTTATACAGTTTGAAAAACAATTTCCTGGTTAGGTCAAAGATAGTGATAATAAATGGGACCCGTCTATCTGAACAGCACATTAATTCAAACTGCGTTTGTGTGGAAACTTGCTGCCTGATTGCAGTTTTGTTTGTTAAGAAACAAAGACCCAACTGGCATTAAATTATGAATGCTCCAAAGTTCACAGTGATGGATTATGTTTTGAGTTTGTCAAGTAAGCAGCGTAAAGTAATGTGACTTTGTTTAAAACAGTATGCTTCTAAACTATTGATATACAAATGAGTAGACAACATAATGCTACATTTCTTTTTTATGTTTTTGAGTCATTAAATCATAAAACGTTTGAAGCCAAAAAGAAAACTGGTTGTGGACCAACAAAACAAATCAAATATTTACCCTGCGAGTAGAGATGAATTTTTGGACATGATAGGATTTAAAATTAGGCCTAACCTTTTGCATATAGTATTTATGTGACTCTTCCTCTTGGCAAACAACATCTCATTTGTCAGTGCACCTGTGTAATCTCCATAGTAAGTCATTCATGTGTGACATATGACCTTTCGCCTGACTAGTCAGATGAGATTTTGATATAATCCACTCCTGCGTTTATAATCCACATCTCATCCCCTTCTGTGCAGCACTGCTCTCCCACCTGGCTGACCACCAGCCGTCCATTGTTGGCCTCCGTGGCGTAGATCACCCAGAGCCCATTCTCATCCACAGCCAAGTCGATGTCCGATTTCCCTCCCCAGCGGTAGGGCGAGGTGTCATGGTAGTTGGCGTTTGTGATGATGGCCTCGCCGCTCTTGATTCGTGTCCTTAGGTCATACTTGACAATGTTCCGTGTGCGTTCTTTGTTGTAAAATACTGCGCCGTCGTATACCACAAACCCCGTGCCATCAACTCTGTTGGGCAACCTGTTGAGAGAGCATCACATGAGTGGTGCAGAAAATTCAACAGAACAAGTCAATTCATCTACTCTGCACGACACGATCCTGGAAGATGTCCTCACTGTGAGCAAGCTGACACCACAGTGGGACCGTTCTGCTATCACCATCCATATCCACATCAAAAGCCAATAAATCAATACAGCAGCAGATGCTATTTGATCATCCAGGACAGTGGGAGGCGCCCTCACTTGTAGGTGGTGGTGGCTCGGTTTTGTTTGAAGTCTTCCCAGGAGGCGTACTCATACAGCATGTCGGTGCGATAGGGGGTCCAGGGCATGACGTACAGACGGTCCCCAGATTGCAGCGGGTCCTTACACCACGCCCCTGCCTGGTGCTCCGCCTCCTGCAGAGAACTGGCCGCTTGAACCCGCAGCAGTGTCCCCGGACACACAAAGACTGGAGCAGAGGAGGTGTGTTGAAGCAGAGAGGAGCAGAAGAAGGAAAAAAAAAGGAAGAGATAGAAAATAAGAACGCGGTTTTGTAAAAATGAAAGGTATCATGGAGATGGCAGGGGAGGCAGAGAGGGGAATGGGAAAAGGCCAAAGACCATGGAATATAGAACAGGAGAGAGACGTGGAGGGGACGGAAGAAAGATGTGAGTAGATAAAAGTAAGTTGAGAATTGAAAAGGAGACAAAGAGTAGGAGGAGAATGGGAGAAAGGGGGGAGAGGGGGGAGGGAGGTGAGGTACAATATCAGATTTAAAATGAAGGAACATATAAAAGCTCATTTGTAGAACATCAGCATTGTGGTCGGAAAGCGTCTGGATATGATAAATGGGAGATTTCTGGCTGCCGCCGCGGCTTGGATGTAGTCTCTAATCTAATTTATCTTGGCCTACTTTTTATTTGATTGTGCATTTTCTATTTCAAAGGCCTCTGCTTCTCTGCTCTGCTACTGGGTGGTAAAACAGTAATTGTGCAGCTTGTTTTATTAGGACTCAAATTTGGCTCTCAGTCAAGAGTAAAGCCTCAAAGAAAAAAGCATCCTGGGGTAAAGATGTGAGGTTGGCCAGGCCTCCCATGCGTCCGAAACGGCTTCACACACCCACACGAATACACAAATACAGACACAAACAACAGTCCCTATTGCAAACAGACATAGATTCACACAAAAACAAATACTTGGGAACCCTTACACACAATCCATACACCAAACAAGCACACAGACACACAGGATGTCTACTTGAGGCAGGTGGAGGTCATCCACTGGGGACTGGTGTAAATTGGCTGGCTGACGCGGTGTGTCCCTGCCTGACAGAGAGAGTACCCTGGGACCACCAGGCATGTCAGGTGATCTATGAGGAAAGCTGCTGGCATCCTCGCCACTCTGACATCACAGGGGTACCGGTGACAGAGAGAGAGAGAGAGAGAGAGAGAGAGGAGAGTTGGAGGCACTACAGAATAAAACAGCTGAGGAGTCCCCACGTCTCCTCTGCCAGCTTATTTATGTGGCTCTCTGGCTCGGGGTTGCGACAGAACCAGACACCTGCTGGTCACCTCATGATTGAACGCATCTCTGAACTAATTGGACACTGCAGGGGCATTTGGACACAGATGACATACAACACACACGAATGCACAGACACACACATACCATCCCAATTCACACGAGGATAGCGCATGCACATGGCAACACACATACATACACTGTCACACAGTCACTGTTAGAGTGATGGATCAGTGTAGGCTCAAACTGTCTTGAATATTGCATGGAAGTCTGGAACAGGAGGAGAATCATAATAGAAAGATGGAGGAGCTTCGGGCTTTTGGAAATCCAGCTTTCTCTTTCCGTTGCCTGTCGTGCTGTTGTTGGTAGTGGCTGGTGATCTGTGGTGCTGGGCCACTCAGATATTAGCCTGCTCTGTCTGAGGGGGTCCAGCAGGGATTGGGACCAGCAGCCAAACAGGAATCTAATCAAACTCAGACATAAACAAACAGTCTAAATACAAACTCTTCACAGGGAGGAGGCTTGACGTGCTCCATTGTCGAACCAAAATGCTCCCTTGAAAGCAAGGACGCCTGAGGTGTTTGCTTTGCAAATATGAACGTGGGTGACTGAAATATGCAAAATAATGTTCAGAGCAATGGTTAAATCTAGCGTTTTCAGACAGCCTAACAATGAATTTCTTGACTAACATCTGTGCCAACTCTCCCTCACACCACAATAAAATGACATTTTTATCAATCCGGACACAGCATGAGTTTGCTGCGAATAAACGGAACTTGTGCTCCAAAGCATTTCAAATAAAGGCCGTAAAGGGTGAGGTATTATCGGAGCAGAAAGCTATGGAGTGGGGGGAAAAAAAAAACAACCACTAAAAGTAGGACACTGCCTCAAAAGTACAATGCTACTGTAAATAGAGAAATAAACAGCATGCAGAAAGCAATACAGCAGCTCTGCATGTAGGTGACCCATAAACAAAGCCAGCAACACTCTGCCTCAAGGTAGAATAAAGGACAAAGAAACACAAACACGCAGGCCTGTTCTCTTCAGCCACAAAAAGGATGACCGGCCAAAGAAAACTAAGTATTAATATGAATGCTAGCATCCAATTTATCTGTTGCCAAGATACAGTGAAATTGATATTTATTACAGTACAGTAAAGGGCAGAAAATCTTCCATATGTGTTGCGCCCGATCCCATTTCTTCAAATCTTTGCATTTATTTTTAACCCTACCCCTCATTTTCGAGTGTCCCTTTATCCCTCAGGACAGAGTTACAAAAACGAAATGGGACAACCCTTCGAAGCCCTGATCCATCATCAGTAGCTGTCAGTGGTGTTTACATAAACAGGCAATAATGGTATTATCACAGTGACATTTGCCATTTATCTGATGGACTGACAGAAAACAATGGCTGTGATTTGTTCACAAATTAAGTTTCACACTATCAACTTATCAAACAAGTCATCAAATAAAAAAGAACACCGCTCCATTACCAGGCCACCAGTGATGCTCTGTATGCTAATATTAGCAACCCGTGCTCCTACTCTGCCAGTCTCACTGATGTTAGAGGAGCAGCGACAAATGCAGCAACTTGATAATTTCAGTCATCATATGCCACCAAAGGGGGGGAATGCCGCATAGAAAAATGCAGGATTGTCATGTACAAATCAACCATAACAATGTAATGTTAGCCACTACTTTTTTTGTTATGTTTGTTATAAAGAAAGGGAGAAATGGCATAAGACATTACAATGATTTTTAATCTTTACTAACAAAGAAAATTTGAGGGCTTCTTTTGTTGCTCGTGCAGCCATCTTGTCAATGATTTCTCATACCACTCAGTATGAGAAAACCTCCATTTGGAGGGTCCTGTAGCCCTCTATCCAGCAAGAATTGGGACACCCCACCCCTAGACATGACCGTGCTAAGTGTGTAGTGAGACTGAAGCTTTGAGTGCCACCTGTCTGAGGCTGAAACTATGGCATAAAGAGGGTCACAGAAGGATAGATAAAGGACATGTCTCCAGAGTGTGATATCACAGGACTTATGCTGTTGGTTTCAGTGTGTAAACATACTACCATGGCATATAATTCACTTTCGCTGGTGTTGTCTTTACCAACTTCAAGCTAATTAAAATAGAAGAAAGCATAATATGACCATTGTAAATGTAATAGTTTTTGTGTGTTTCTGATACAGTGTTAATATTAACATCATATTAGTTACATTTTTGGATACCAGATATAGGCAGTAAATAAAGTTTAGGATTTAATCCAAAGCTTTAAAGCTTTAAAATGTACTGTAGTGAGGCCTGACCAGCTATAATAGCCTAAACAGGTAAGAGACACGAATGCACTACAATCTATCACGGCACCAAAATAGTTGTTGTTGTCTGCAATACAATTTACCCTCACTATATTGTGCCTGCCACAGCGTCCCCCCAAAAATACTATATGATTCTGTTCATTATTGCACCTAACCTTCCAGCCCTGTCCTAAATTGGTAGCAGACTGTACTCTATTGGGCTCATCATCACAATAACACTGCAGCAAAGCAAAGACTAACAGTCTGTCGTCCGCCTTCCTCCTCCATGTTCCTCTCCCTTCCCTCCTCTCCTGTCCAAACCCTGCCCGGCTACCAACCAGCGAGCCTCGGTTTATTCTAATGAACCGGTTGTCGGGTGGGTCCGGTGTCAAAGGGGCTCATCAGCGGCCTCCGGGCTGTACACGCAGGCCATGAGGACACAGACATATACACACATTCACATTCACACACTCACAGGCCAAACAGAAACAGTGGCCACGCTTCACACCCTGCAAACCCTGCCTAGGGGGCTTCATTAACTCTGACCTGCGCTCCCCAGCCTTCCTGGCTGCCTTTCTGTTTACCAGCTCTTTCTGCCTCTCCTTTACTCCACCTCCCTCTCCCTCCCGCTAACTGTGAAGGGTGATTGTAGCAGTGGGAAGCCGGAACAGCCAAACCCTAACAGTAGAGCCTACAGTACAAGAGGCTATTATGACCACAGAATGAATGTGGTATTAGGCAATAGGCATTAGGCATTAGGCGTAAATCTTGAGATTAGGCATTATCCTAGTCTGGCTAGAGCAGGTTAGCACGAGTAAGAGCCATCTGGGATTATGTGAGATAGTTAGATTAATAGATTAATTCCCGTTTTGGTGCGGATGGAAATCTTGCAGTCATGATCATCCCATTGAAGTCGCAAGGCAGCGCAGACACAACACTTCTTTACCCTACAAACTAGCCAGATGGCTAATGAAACTTACCTTATCAGGGATTAAAACCCAGGCTGTAGCTATCATGCTCTAGCATGCCAATTACTGCCACACATACAGGGAAATACTGCTGTAATAATTGACTATTTATCTCCATAATCCCTTTCCCAGGCACAGGTCAGCTGTTACTTGTCAATATGAGGCTGCAGTATAAAATGATTAAAGCGCCAGTACTTTCCTGGAAATGACAGTAAATATCTCCCATTAGTGTCTCGCAGCAATTTGTGATCGACTGGTAACGCAATTAAAAGTGAGCGCTGACAGCTTTAGGCTAAATTTAGACTTTTCATTTTGGTTGTCTTCAGCAATCCATGGTGTTTTTATGTGTGATTTGACAGCGTCATGGTGATGGTTAATGTACGACTTTGATGATCTAAACACCCCCTGCCAATGGTTGGCAGCTGTTTCTAAAGTGGCGTCCTTGTAGTGTTTGTGTTGTAGGTTTTTTTTTTTTTTTTTGCTACAGGGATCTGAGGGCCCTGCTGGCCCAAGCCTTTGCCCAGTCCGCAGTCATGGCCTGCTCACAGGACTGACTGCTGAGAGCATGCTGCTCTAATTGAATCCCACACCTGTTACTGGCAGGTGCAGCACGCGGGCAGCAGGGGGCAGAATGGAGCATGGCATGGTACCCCGTGTCCATGCTGGACGGTTAATGGGCTTTAAGGGTTAGTGTGTGTGCATGAGTGTGCAGTGGGTCTCCTGATGGTATGTTAATGTGGATTCATCAGCCCATTAGTGTGTGTAGCTGTGTCTTACCGTGTATTAGTGTGTGTGTGTAGGCATGCATGTGTGCAGTTCAGAGAGACAGAGAGGCAAAGAGAGAGAAGAAAGCGTGAAGAAGGATGTGAGCGTGTTCTGTGTGTGCAAACAAGAAGAGAGAGAGGAGTGGAGTAAGAGAGAGTAAATAGGTTATTTCCTGTGAAATGAGAATTAGGAGTGAGTTAATCTGTTGAGGAGTGACATATAGTGACAGCGAGAAGAGAGAAATAAGGAAGGAGACGGGAGGGGCTCCCATTGTGTTTCCGCTTCCTTTTAGACTACAAGGGGGGTCAAGTTATGGGAGTAAAAACACAATACAGTACAAACAGCCATGCACAGACATATACACACACAGAGACATACACCCTTAGGACACACACAGACTCCCAGACAATGCACACACATACACACTCTCCAGACAGTGGAAGAGGCAGGTGTCAAACTGGCACCTTTATCAACCCAAACATTCACCCCAGAGAATACCCTTCACTGAGACCAAAAGCTGGCAACAGCTAGAGATAGCGTCCATTGAAAGCAAAGTCTTATCTGCCTTAGAGTAAAGCTGACACTGAGTGACAGGAAAGTTGGTCGGGACATGGCTGCAGAGGCCACAGGCTGCAGATACAGTAGACGACAGGGGGGCATACGATAAACTGACTGACTGAAGCGTGAGCTGTAGGGTAACAGTCAGCCTTCATGGCTGCAATGTTAGCCTAGCCTAGCCTAGCCTGCCACCGCCCTTCATGTTCCTGCTCTGAATCAGGCCTCCCAGAGGTGCTGTCTCTCCATAAAGGTCCTGAAAGCAGTTGTGATTTATATTCATGACCACCTGCCTCACACACTCACCTCTCTGTTCTTTGGCTCTAACGATGCAATGGCTCCTGCATGTAGAGTCAATCCCCACACTCTTCCCTATCTCCCTGTGCCACTGAATAGGGTGTCTGCACTGCCTCGGTCACATGACTGTGCTTGTGTGTGGTGGGTCATTCCTAATGAGGCGATGCTGCCTGACTCATCGTCTCTATAGCGACCGCTCTCCCTCTCCTTCTTCATTCGCAGAGATTCTTTGTGTTTTCCTATCACACGATGCAGTGGTTTCTCACTCATTCCCTCTCACTTTTCCAAATCACAGGTAGAGAGCTGCTTTTGTGAGCGATGGCTCTGTCCTTGCGTGCACCCCCACCCATCCGCTATAGAAATACCAGGATTGTTCACAGTGGTCTTACACTGCTTCCTTCTCTTGCCTCTTTTCCTTTAGAAGCAAACAGACTGGAGGTGAGAAAAAATATGGCGGACACTAGTTTGGTCCTGTCAGCAGTGATAAAGGAAATACTGTAATGATGTGGGTAGTGTATTCTGCTAGACTGTCAGCGAAAAGGGTGAGAAAATGGACAGAGGGACTGATGAGAAGAAGGAGAAGCGGCTGACGCCGACATAGTCTTAAAATAGCCTAGCAGTAGGTAGGTAGCGTTGGACATTCATTGAACAGGATCTCCTGCATGTGACATCATCACCGCGCGGCGCACGTCATCCCAATCCAAATCTGTCAATCAGCTGATCAATCAGTGAGGATTAATTGGACAGACACGGACAAGACACAAGTCTGGAATGTTAATTCAGCCATAAACAGAGAAAGGAAGTGTGTTTAGCAGCAGTGGAGGGATGGATTAAGGTGGGTAAGGGCAGGAGTGCAGACAGAGGAGAGGGGTATTCATCGTAGTGTTAGTGGGAGGAAGAGTAGTAAATAAATATAACCAGTTGGATGAGGCAGAAGCACGAGGAGGAGGAGGAGGAGGAGGATGGTTTTGTAGCTTGCTATTCCACCGCAAGCAGGGAGAGTGAGCTAAAATGGCTGCTTGTGGTGGGAGAAAAATGTGAGACAATGATCCATGTTAATGAAAAGCCATGGACACGACGACAGACAGAGGGGTCCATAAACCAGTTAATGGCAGCCTCTACAGGAGTTAATTCCTCCAACATATGGATCCAGCCATGGGGCCAGACAGGGAGATGGCTGAGGCCAAGACAGATGTGAGTAGGGGGGTTCAGAGAGAGTTGAGGAGGGTGAGGACCCGAGAGAGGGAGTTAAGGCTCATTGGGACTGATGGCCGCTATTCTCAACGTGACCTTGGGTATGGGTCAGGTCTATCTCTCCCCTTTAAGAGGCTAGTGATTGAGGTGCCTGACCATGCTGATTGGGGCTTTTTAGGAGGAGTGCTTGTGGCGAGGCCTGCTATATCGGAGAGGCCATTACACGAAGCTGGAGCACTCCCTACAGGGTATACACCTCCCTCCCCCATCCACTCCCCTCTCCTCCTCATCCGGAGCCTCATTGAACACATAAGGAACCAGGAGGGATTGACTGATGTGTATGGGTATGGGGGGGTTGTGGGAGGGAGAGGGGCACAAGTTCACAGTGCATGTGCAATAAAGAGACCAGAGATGTGGCAGTGACAAACTGTAGAAAGCGAGGCAGAAAGAGAAGAGAGGAGGAGGAGGAAGAGGAGTGTAAGAGATGCTCAAAAGAGCCTGCAGCTGCTTGTGATGGCCAGATGTGATCTGAGAGATAAACCAATCAGCGACAGAAAGAGAACAAGAGAAAGGGGAGGATGAGAAACGCAACAGAGAAAAATAAGAAGTAAGGGGACAGTGAGAGAAAAAGGAGTTAAATGGAAGTGTGATTAATTGAAAAAGGAAGAGAGACAGAATGAGAGAAGGACACTGAAGCACCTGGAAATGGGATACTGTAAAAATGATACCGAGAGCAACTTTGGCTAGTTACTGTGTTATCTTAACACAATGTTTTGCTTCAAGATTACAGCGACAACAAGCTTTGAATCGGTCCTGAGAAACAAAAAAAAAAAGAGGGAAAGAGAGACAGTATGGAGAAAAAGAGCAGCTGAGTAATGTAAAGAGAGCGAGGATTTTTTTTTTCTTAGATCTGGAGGGACAAATAAATTGCAGTAGCGAAATGAGCTGAAAGATACTTGAGAAATGTAATGAGAAATGTGGATTGTCAGGTATATGTGAGGCAACAGTGTGAGATAGCTTTGGAGAGGGATGGAAAAAAGAGGAGAGATTTGCCATCCATGAGATGATATGAACGTATGTCGTCTGTAAGATTAGGCTGAGATGTGCTACTTTGTACAGGAAAGGAATGAAGTTATTCTCTCGTTTATCTCTCATAGACACTGGACTGACCTCCCATGATGCCTTTTTGTGTGTCTGTGCGAGTGAGTGTGTGTGCGTGCGTGCAGGTCAGGCTGGTGTCATCAGAACCAAGGAGGAAATCTAGAAGGATTTTAGAGTTTTGGTTATAGTTCAAAGAGAGATAGAAAGAGAAGGGCAGAGGAGGCGATTAGAGATCGAGAAAGAAAAGGGAGGGATATCAACATCAAACATGACCACTACACAAGGTGCTGGGTTAGGAGGGGATATGGGGGGAGGAAGGGAGACAAGGGAGGAGGAGAAGGGAGGAAGGGGCGAGCTGTGGTTGTTATGTTCATTGTGGTCTTTACCTTTTTGATCCACTTCTATTCAAGCATCGGAAAAAGGAGAAAGAAGGAGATAGGAAGATAAAAGAGAAAGACAGTAAGGAAGAGAGAGAAAGAAAGAGAGGGAAAGTGAAGAGAACGAAAGAAAAAAACAGGTGCAGGAAAAAAGAGAAAATTGAGATTAAATAAAACGCTGTCCTTTCTCTCTCTCTCTTTTTTAAAAGCAAGTTATCTGTCTGTGTTATGGTTGGCTACTCAGAGAAAGGATGGCTCAAATGGAAAATGAGGAGGGGAAAATGGCCTGACCTGGGTTTAAATCCATTTCCATTTCATTTCAGCTTTATCAATAATCCCCCCAACAACACAATCCTCCCCCAACCACACACTCTCGACCCCACCTCCACCACTCTTATTGCCACATCCCTCCCTCCCTAGCTCCCACGTTCCCTGACACCCCAAAGTGCAGCTCCAGGAACCTGTTGGAAAGAGAAACCAGCAGATAGCATCGTTGCGCTGTAGTCCTCTTCAGCTGTGGAAGTAAACAAAGAGTGGGAAAGGTTGAGAAAGAGATGGGGGGGATGGTAGATGGAAAGGTGGCGATGAGGATGTCTCTGTCTGTGGCTGGTTGCCTTCAGAGGGATCGTTGAATCCCCTCACTCCTCTCCTCTCTCTCAAAGTCTGTGTTGACATTAGAGCGGTCCCTTGATCTAAAGAAAGCGGTGCTTTTGGCTTTGCTCAATTTACAGAGTCAGGATGCTCGCTATAGAAGCCAGCGAAAACACTCAACCCATCGACCGTCCAATCAATGGGGAGCTGCCGGCTTGCCTGGCCGAGGCTGGCTCATCAAAGAAAAAGAGAACAAACAACAGGGGAAAGGGAGGGCTTGACAGAGTGGAACGTCTCAGAAACACAGAGAGAAACCAAGAGACACAGTCGGGGGGAGGGGAGAAAAAAAAAGAGGGTAGAGACAAAAGAGAGATGAGAGAAACGTCTACAGCGTGCTCATCACACACCAATCAATAGGTTGGTGTGTTGAGTCACACCAAGGCCTCAGCTGACTCGAGCAGGTAAGGCGTGGCATCCATGACGCTGTTTGGCACCTGCTTGTGTCGCCTCGTCTGGGGAGGACCGTGAAGACTTGGAGGCTCTAAGGAGAAGCTAGCAAGGATCTCAGCTCCGCCTTCCACATTACAGCACTGGCGCGCGCCTTTCCTCTGTGTTTGCTGAGGCGCAAGTGGTGTGCAAGTGGATCGTCATGTCTCTCGGGAAGACACGTGTCAAAAAGGCGCGTGGCTGGTGGATCCCCACTGCGGGCGTGATTGTCGTGTATGTGTCGCGGGAAGTCTGATGTCCCCGGGGAGCCCTGTGAAATTGTCACGACACCTTGCAGGGTTGCCCGTACAGAAAGAAAAAAAAAAGGTGAGAGGGAGAGAGCAAGAGAGGGAGAGATGTAAAGAGATAAATAGAGAGCAAAATAAAAAAGGAAAAAGGGAGAGTTAGCAGCAGTAGCCTGATCTGTGTGGGGGGTGGCCTCTCATCTTGGCAGCGATACAGCAGAGGCGGCATCAGTATCAGCAGCAACACTGATCATTTATCACCTTATGCCGAGATCAAACTGGACAAACAACCTCCATGCAGACCTAGGGAATGGTAGCCATTTTCAGCCTGGAGGGGTAAACATGGCAAAGCTACGAATGCGAGTCCTATGAAGCTGGGGCAGGGGGTAAGAAAGCATTACATCCCTGCCACCAACTGTGAGTGCAATCATTAGCTTCAAGGTTAGGGGGGGAGAGACCGACCAGGGAGCATCCAGAGCTTTCATCCCCTGTGAAACAACTGCAGGGGGGAGCATGGGAACACCAGAATTCAGCAGAACTCCAGAGCTGTTTTTTTCTCATAGATGCATCTACTGTCAGCAGAGCTCGTCCACTTCATGCAAGCGTGTCTTCAAAAAACATTACCCTAAATGTCTAAAATGAGTATGATCTGCTAAAGAGGAGGAAAATGATGTGTGTGATGCACAGCAGTGACATGTAGAGAGAGAGATAGAAAAAATAAAGAAAATTTCTTCAGTGCTGCAGAAAGGGAGAAGAAGATAGGGTCGGTGGAAGACTGCTGACTTCATTTCTTCTACTCTGGGTTTTCCTGAAAAATAGACACTAAGCACAGACACACAAGATCATCACACGTACCTCAGGACACACACACACACACCGACAAACAGAGAAAAAAGAGACAGAAACTCATCAAACTGTCCTCACAGTGAACAGGAGGTTAGTTTAAGGCCACCTTGGTTGTTTGTCTGATTCATTCAGCATTTCTCTTTCAGGGCCCTTTTGAGAAATAAGCCACTGCCCTCTCTCCCCTTAATCACTCTGCTCGGCGCTCTCTACAACCCTATCAATTACTCCCACACTAATGAGTACAGCTAGAAACACACACTCTCAAATACACACATACACACAGTGTTGGAGTACTGCAGGACAACTTAGCCTCCTCTGTCTCTTTCACAGTGCTGAGAGATAGCGCGTCCTCTCCAGCTTCTTCCGTCCTCTCCCTTCTCTTTTCTCCTTCTTGCATTTTTCACGGTAAAGAGTCATCCCTTTCCACGGCCCGAGCAAAGCCTCCTGCTTCTCATTCACCAAACATTTATGAGCCCCACGTCTAATTGTGCCCCTATACATATTAATAGAATTTCATTTCCAGCTACATCAAAGTGTTCCCTCTCTTCCCCTGAAAACTTGTCACATTACAATGCCATTATTCCTTCGACTGACAAACCCTTCCCAACAAGTCCGCTATCATATTTGGCGGCTTTGTGTCCAAAAAGCGATGTCTCGTAATGAATAGGCAGCGCTGAATACATTTGCGAGGAAGAATCAATTCCATAAAGTGAAACAGTGGCAGAGCCACAGAACGTGGAGAATGTGGAGTTACCTAAGAAGCTCTGCACAATCTCTACTGTACAGCCTGAGTAGGCGCTTTTAAAGGCAGTTCTTCAGCACCCTGCGCTGTGCATATCAACAAGATAAATCACAGCTGATGAAGTGGCGGAGGCACAACACTAGGTCTAATGGCTCTGGCATGGCTAGCATGGAAGGCCCGACTGGAGAGCATTAGGAGTCAATAATGATGTAGCACTGTGTCCTGGAGGAGGAGGGGGGACAGGTAGAGTTCTCTCGCAGGGTAGATTTACTTTGACTCAGTGTACATCTGTGCTAAGACTGCAGTGTAGGGTTTCCACTGCAGTAAATACGCGCCGCAGCTGTGTGCATGGATCTGTGATGTCTTAATGGAATCCAGCAGTCTACAGCCGGCTGTGACAGTGCAAAATGAGAGTTCTGTTGAGCCGCTTTGTCTTGCTCTGTTCTTGCTGGCAAAAACAATGCTATGTGGCGGGGAGGCCTCGCAGGGCTTTTTGGCTCGATGAGATATGATTTGACTTGTTGGCGGAGGTTGTATTTTGCCAAGGCGATCCCACGCACAGCAACAAACACACATGTTCCGGACACTTGTTTGAGCTAAGCCGACAGAGGTGTGTGTGTGTCAGCTCGGCTCTGGCTGTCACCTCGCTGTTTCAGGTGACTGGTAACGTGGCGCCTGTGTGACACGCACATAGAGGACCCTGTCAGACGTTAACATCACACACGGCCATCAACATGGCTGCACACCATCTCACCCATTTTGACACACAACCTCAACATATCATCTCTCTATTGTTCACCTTTTTTGTAGAGACAACCGATGAAAAACATGCGTCAGCCTTGGGTGATGCCAGAGTGCCCAGCGTTCCCAGCCAGACGTGAACGATGGGGCATTACCAGAGCGATTAGCAGCAGCAAATTCAATTAATCTTGACAAATCTCTGCTGAGGCAGAACTGAAGAGAGCGACGCTCCCCCTCTCCTGGTAATTAAAAGTGGCCGAGTTGAGTGGCGTCTGGTGCGACGGTGACTAGGTTTTGGGATGAACAGTTCCAGCTCTGAGTCTGAATGTGTCAGGTCGTATTTACTTTGTCAGATGAGAACAAACACGTAGAGCAGCCCGCAATATAAGCTGTGTACATACGCGTGCGTTCTCATTTCTATTTCTGTGTGGGTGTGTGAGTGACTGTGACGTGGTCGTGCATCTCCGGCGGAGGAGAGTGGCAGAGGACAGGGGTAATTGGCTCTTCTTTGTCACCTCAGACAGGCAGGACTTTTCATCACAGAGGGATCAGCTTCCAATTTTCTAAGCCTCACCATACTTCAGACGCAATCAACAAAAGTTTTTTTTCTCAAACACGGGGAGAAAAAATGCAAGTCAGCAGCTATTTAATCATCCCTTTGATTGCCTCGCGGAGAGAGAGCAAGCTCCCTTGTGCAGTCAGAGGGAAAAAAACAAGGTTAGAATGCAGGAGGAGAAGAAGATAGGTACAACTAAGCAATGGTACCTTTACCCTCTACGGACATTACGATACAGGACAGCAGGCTCCAACACAGAACTTCCAGAGGACTAACAAACAAAGTCACGCGCCTGGAGAGGGTCAATGCCGCGGCTAACATTGACTGAAAGACAGGTGTACAGAGGGCAGAGGAGACTCGAGAGGAACACTTGTTGCCACTTGGAAGGCAGTGAAGAAAAGATTCACACTAGAGAATAATCCCCAATGGCAAGAAACTCAGTGAACTTCTTCTTATCTGTGACTGTGGCTGCAACCTGACTCAACAAAGTCTCTCAAAAGGTAAACCGAGGGCACAAAAGCACAGAGCAGAGGAAAGGCAAAGACTGAAAGAGGTGCTTGGAAGTCCCTGAGTTTCTCCGAGCCCCTCCATCAGAGCTGGATGGTTGGGTATTTGAATATTTGTCCCACCTGTAAAAGAAAAGAAACGAAAGAGACAGCGGAGGAGACTGAATAGAATGATAAGATTCTGTGGTGGATTGATGGACAGGGAGCGAAAATAGATGAAGAATGAGAGAAAAGGGGCGATGGATGGAGATTAAAGGACCTTGGAGTGTAGACAGGAGGTGAGAGAGAGAAAAGCAGAATACAGAAAGAGGAGTTAAGAGACATGAAAAGAGGTGATGTTGACTGTGTGATCATAAGCAAAAGGAGGATGAGTGAGAGACCTCAGAGAGAAGAGATGAGAAGGAAGAAGAGAGCAAAGGAGGTTAGTGGCTCGGCGTCAGCTCCAACCCGTGGCTCGCCACAACATCTGTGCCTGAGGAAAAAGCAGAGAGAATAACCCCGTATCTCCACCCTGATCAATCAAACAGCCCGTGCACCCTAAGAAGACCCATGTCTCCCGCCACCCCAACACCCTCATTTGTCCTTCCACCCCTTCCTGCACCCCAATTCTGCTTCTGCCCGGTGGAGGGGAGCGCCACTGCCCCTCCCCTCCAGCCAGGTGTTCCTGCACAGTGAGGGGATCAACGCTGAGAGTAATAATACATGAGAGGGAGGAGGGGAGACTGAGCGGAGATTTTCACATGAACGAGGATCAACACAACACCATATAATCCTTTCTGTGTCTGCTCCTTTGGCTGCGTGAGTGTGCTCTTGTTTGTGTGTGCATGCTCGCTCAGGGGAGGACGAGTCAGGGAGAGAGAGAAAGAGCAACCGTGTGTCCCCCTTTTACAAGTGTGAGGTAGACTTGTGTGTGTGTGTGTGTGTGTGTGTGTGTGTCACACCTGCCACGGAGCTCTGAGCAGTGCCGTGAGGAAGTCAGCCGTTACCATGGGGACGTTAAAATGTGTGGCGCTCCAGGTCATGTGGTCTAAAATAAGCCCTTTGCTGTTTGTGTTAACATTCCTATTGTGAAGTGCAGCACACACACAACGCCCCCCTGCCTCCCAGTCTCACTGTGCCCAATTTTAATTTTTATTGGAAATCAGAGGGACAGCAAAGGTGTTTGGCAACCGATAAAGGCAGTGGCATGCCCCTGGGTCAGTCAGTGTGTGAGTGCGGGGCAGTGTGTGTTACACTGCTGTGAACGCCAATAAGGGCTGACCCCACGTTTGCAGTGGGTGTGTGTGAAGTGCTTATCGGACCCTGTGTTTCCTTCCCCCATGTGAAAATCCCTCTCAGCTACTGTTGCGTTGCTCTGTCGGTGAAGAAAAAAAGGGTTTAGCGCTCTGTGCGAGCGTGTGCATGTGTGCGTCTGTGCATTGTAAGTGTACGAGAGAGAAAGAAAACAGAGACAGAGAGAGAGAAAGCTGGTGAGGATGACTGTCTGTCTTGTTTTGCTTGTGTTGAAAAAAAAAAAAAGCCACAGAGAGCAAGTGTGCACGTGTAAGTGTGAGAATGTCATTTGTCGAGGGGGGTTGAAAAGGGGGTGGGAGGTTCAGGTGGGGGAGTAAAGGAAGGGATGGGAGGGGCGGTGAATGGGGTGAGGGGGTTGGGGAGGTGGGAGGGGGAGGTGACAGGGTCTCGGTACTCACTGTAGGGGACACACTCGTACTGGATCTCCAGGTACTTGTAGGTCCCTGGGCAGGGGTCTGGAAACACGTCCGACCCCGCTACCACCACACACTGGGTGCGGTTATTACACCTGCGAGAGGAGACAGACGGGGAAAGGAAGGGAGACAAGAGAGAGAAAGGAGGAAGTAAGTGATAAAAAAAAATGACGAGTGCCATTGTAAGAAAGACAAAGAGGAGTGGGTACAAAAAAAAACATCTTCAGGCTCTGAAAGATTGAGAGAACGGTAGGGAAGGGAGTAATTTCACACTAGACTAGATCATGTGACAGCTGCACCCGAGGGGAGGTGGGAAACAGAGAAGGAGGGAGGGGGTAAAGGAGTGGGATGAAGGAAGGAGGGAGGGAAGAGGCAGAGAGAGGGTGAGTGACGTAAGAGGCTCCTCTCCTGGGGGATTGTGAGTGGGAGCAATTAGAGGTGAGAGAACAGGGAAGGACGAGAGGGGCTAAAGCAAATACTCTACACCACACGCACAGGCAAAACATTCATATGCACATAATACCTATATCTAAACCGCATCGCCGCATGCCTTCTCACGTTTGCACACCCCGAGAAACACACATAAACACACCGGAGAATAGATACACGTCCGCACACATGTACTCACTCATTCTCGTCACATAATCCTTCTCTATCCAGCTTTTAGCATTACTCCCCTGTGCTGTCTCTCACTCCCTTCATATCTCAAATCTCTGCTGAACTCACTCTATCATCCCATCATCTCTCGCAGTCTCTCTCCTTCCTTTACCCCCTCAATTCTCTCCTCCACCCCCTGCCACTTCCCTCCCTCCCTTGCTCTCTCCCAAAGCTAGCACCCTGTGCCTCCATTACATGCGTGATGGATAGCTGGGAGAGGGCTTCCATTGATCTGAGCTCAGAGGAAGCAGATGCTGAGCGCAAACACCGAGAGCAGCTGTAGGAAGCCCTACAAACACTCAAACAACAATCCGAAATGTACGCATTCACACACACACTCACGCGCAACTAAACGCGCACACATACACATCGCCATGCATGCGCACGTCTCGCCGAGATGCAGCGGTGTTCTGCACAGAACAAGGATGCTGAGTTCAGTATTTCACACAAGATATCAACACCTCAGGAGGAAAAGCAGGAAATTCTGGACGAATTATGTTGTGAAATAGTATCTTGTTTCCTCGGCCAATAACAGGCTCCGACTCTGTACAAACACACGCACAAGATCCAAACAGATCAATAGTTACCTCTGTGACATTATCTTGAAGGCGTCGGGCAGGTAGCACTGCACATTCTCCATCTGGAAGGGGTCTGCGTCACAGATCTTGTCATCGGTGCGGCCGTAGTTGGCCGTTTCAATCATGATGACATCACTTCCAGGGCAGCGCAGCTCAATGGGGTAGCCTTCGCACGCCAGCTCCCGACGCATCAAGCCGAAGGGCATCATTGACCGGCTCAGAGCTGGAGTGGAAAGAGGGAGAGAGGCAAAGTTATTGATAATTCAATGAACCTTAATACTTTTAGGAGGCACTTTATTATTCGACCACATTGTAAATATGATGTGTAGTATTTGACAAGAGCAGGGGGAATGAAAGTGGTTCCTATTGTCCTCAAGTAAAACACAAATTAGCTATTATCGACTCGCCCTCACTGAGCAGTAATGTTTCAGCACTGATGATGCACAGCCTGGCAATCCGGTTCTCACATTGGAACATCACAGATCACACATTGGCATGATGGATTTGCAGCCATACCAGCTTCTCCAATAAGATATCGCACCACTTGTGAAACAAACTGTGAGAGTTTCAAATGCTAACAAACTCCTACACACAGCCAGGCAGCAGCGTATCATACTCATCCCCACACCAGAGAAGAACTGTGTGTCCTTCCCAGCATCCTTCAGTGTATTCCACCTCAGCGAGGTGTCAGAGCGGCAGGAGCGGCAGGAGAGAGGAAGTAATGGCGGGACAAGCAAAGAAAGAGAATTAGCGTCTGTGTACACCTTCACCTCCGGTGTGTACACCATTTGCGCACTCACTGCTGTTAATCAGCCGTCTGAGAGGCATGTCAATGCACTGCTGTGGCCAGCAGCGGGGCTCTGTGTGGAGCAGGGTCGGCAGGGACAGCGGGATGCTCTGGGTTAATTGCTGAGCCAGGCTGAGAGGCATGAAAGAGGGCTGCAAAGAGGCGCTGAGAGAGACACTTGTTGTCTCTCCAGCTCTCTCCATAACTGCATACCTATCCAACTTCTCCTCTACATTCAGCCTCACACACAAAAGAATAACAAAATGGCTGCCGGCTTCCTTTACAGCACAGGTGGAAGCAGGGGCACAGAAACAGAATGGCGACAGAGTGAGCGATCTGGCAGTGAGGGTCTCTGTGGCACTGAGAGACAGCCAGTGGGAGCCAGTGTCTCTCTGTGAGGAGACTCATGCCAGCGACTGTGAGAGCTGCTGTCCATGGTCCTGAATTGACACAACTTCTTTTGGGAAAATAACCACCGAAGTGTTGGAGCTGCATCAGAGGCTAGTAGGTGCGGAGCTGTCCGCTGTCCTGAAGGAGAAGAGGGCTTTGACTGAGCTCTCCTCTCTACTGTCAGCAGGAAAGACATGACACATTTTAGGATGACGGTGGGCATACTGTCAAATCTAAACAGAGCAATGCTTGCGCCACTTAAGCACTGTGGACTTCAGAAGTTCTTTATAAACGGAGGCTCTCACGGCACAGCATTCCCCCCTGCCAGACGGGCTCAGCAGCAGACGAGGGCACTGAGTCAGCCCTGCTTCTGTTAGTGCTGAAACCCACAGAGCAGGGCTGTTTTTCCCTTCCTGACACCGAGCTAACACTGCTTAGGTTTCAGCCGCTGTCCATTCAGGAGGAGTGCCCATCTGGGTCAATGTCAATGTCAGTCATCCTCGACATGCTCTGCAGCGGTGCGCTACATGATTCACTGCCACCGGACTTGCTCATATTTCTAAATGCCACCCATTTATGCAGCAGGGACTTGAGTTCAGTTGTGTAACTAACGCCATTAAGGCTGAATGACTAGCACAGACAGACTTCAAATCCTTTATGCCTCGCCAGCATGCAGTGCCAGTGCCAAATCACAAAGGCCTAGATGCAAAAGCGCATACTAATTAAAGCACACGGAGATGCAAACAGCAGGCGAGGCCAGACAAACAAATCCACACACAAATGCAAAAACCCACACAAGCAAATTAGCACATACGCAGATGTACTGGGCAGACGAAAGTGCACGCTCACAGTCAAGCATACTTGCATGCTTTACATACACACATACACACACACAGTCCTGGTGTCACAGTGGGATTACAATGCATAGTGTCAGTGTGTGGCCTTGTTCGCTTAACTACCCTGTGGTGTAAGTACACAGCAGCGTACAGCTGGCCGGCGATTAGAACCACACAGTGAGCCAAGAGGAATGTAAAACTGAAGGGGGCCACCAGGAGTGATCACGCTCAGTCCACTTAGCCCCTATCAGAGGGGGCAGACCGCACGTTAAACATACTTTACAAACCAAACACACTTTATATGGTAACTATTTCTGGCTATTCAGGGCCAACTACTGCCACGCCACTAAGCGCTAATACAAATAGCTTCGGTGGAAGGGCTCAGCTCTTGGGCAAAACAGCTCAAGGAGGCAGTTTCATTTCATTTTTAGGCTGTTGGTTGAGTTAGCACAAGGCTGTGTTGGCAGAACAGAATAAATACAGATAATTTCTGGACCGTTTTTGATCGATAATGGGCCGTTTTATTGCTGGTACTTATGCTGATCAGCTTGTTTTTGTGCAGATAATTTCAGCTTGTTACCATCACTGTTATGTGTGGTATATCGCCTGTAGCTCGCTGACTGGATAGTGACATGCCCGGTGTTTATTTAGTCACACTGAGCTAACACTTATCAAGACAGATGCGTTAGGATTAAAGGCTCAAACTACATATAATTAGTCTATTAAATCACATGGATGTAAACACAGAAAACATAGAATGAAATCCACCAGTGTGATTTTAAGCAGGTGATGTATGAGCTCAAGTCCCCTCTCTTTTTCAGGCTTGGCTGTTACAGTATAAATTTAGCCATAAATGAGCACAGCCATTATTGAGCCAGTACACTTCAATGGTGGCAGCAACCATGATAACTAGCCTATTTCTGGCACCACTGCAACTCTCTACTTCTGCCATATTGTATCATATTTCACACCTACATATTTCACACCTACGCACCCACTGTTTGACAAGATCCAGGTTTAAGGTGGAATCCACCGTGTAAATACAGCGCGATGCACCTCACATAGCGATTTCCGGCGAGATTTTTTGAATGGTGCATTCACAAACAAGTGTGCAACTTAACTTCAGGGATTCAGTGTCTGTCTGTGTGTGTGTGTGTGTATGTGTGTGCCTGTGTAAGTGTGCGTGTGAGAGACTGTGTGTGTACGTGGTTGTGTGTCAGCCAGATGGCCTGAGGCCTAGCTGGAGCTGTGGCTGGCTCTGAGCTGAGCTGAGATGAGATGAGCAGAGGATAAGCTTGGACTGGCCATGGGCTACGATTGTCCTTCACTCTGCAGGAATCCATTAAGGTTTCAGGGTCTCTTCAGCCAACGTACACACACACACGCACACTCATACACACATGGCCATTTAGTTGTGCCTGTCAGACTCATAATAGCTGGATGACAAAGTGTCTTTTTCAGCAGCAACCATATGTATAGGTGGATCTAATCCCTCACTGTGGGACTATGACTCATCTCCCGTGGTATATAAAACTGTGTTAATATCTGTCATCCACAAGAAATGGTTACCAATTGTCACACATACTGATAATGATATGAGCCAGTGCGATAATTACGCGAGCTGATATGCAAGAGACAGAGATCTCTCTCACACACACAACAGACAGGGGCCTGGTGTCACTCCAGGGCAGCTGGTGTGAGTGGCCGAAGCGGTTGGCTTCATAATAGAAGCTCCATACAAATTAAGAGAAAGAGAGAGAACTGATTGGATTTGACTCATTATCCTCACACAGTAATTAAAGCCTGAGGGTGGATAGATGCTTGGACCCTCAGACAAGAACATAATTTTGCAGAAGCTAAGCCAGTCTTTGCAAACACTCGCTCTTTCTCGACCATTACGAGTCTTCGCATCCATGCTCACTTTTGCACACACACACAAACAAATATTTACCTAGGTCCAACATCATTTGGAGATGAAGGGACATGACCTGCAACTAAGAGCTGTGACCAGCACTTGAGAAAAGTGAAAAGAAAATCTGGTTTGCTGTAGGGAGACCGACTCGGAGAGAGCGCATTTAGAATTCTGAAAAGTTCACAGTATGAATAGACAAAGATTCCTCTTCACTGAAACATGACCAAAAAACTTTCCATCATCGGTGCTGTGCTTTCAAACATAAAAGCACTTTGATTTCAATGTCTCTGACAATTTGACCTTGGACTAGTTTATCACAGACACTGTATAATGTGTTATCTCAGATATAATTGAGTGAGAAGGTTTGGCCTTGCAGGTAGCCAGAGACTGCGATAGCGACTTTGCAATTGAGTCACAATAAGAGATTATACTTGTGGAGCTCTGTGGCCCTAAGGCTGACTTGTTAGCTGGATGGCTGACTGTCTTTCGGGGGCCGAAATGTGATCAGCCCCTCTTAGCCCCTCTGTCTGTTCCAGCAGTCATCTCCTAATGCTACTCATTAGCATAGCACTGAAGCATAGTGCCAGAGAACATTCTCGCCAAGCGGTAGTTGAGACACTGGGCATGCTTCTGATGAGGTGGGGATTCTTGTTATATCGCCGTCCTTAAAATGAACTTTAAGTGGCATTAAGGCTAATAGGTGAGTATCCTCTTCTTGCCCAGAGATACCAGTGGAATATTAAAAGTATACTGCATACATCTACATATGCCCTCCAATTCAGCTCTGGCCAAAAAGAGACACCTCCCTCGTGAGTTTCAGGTTAGTTCCTTAGTAAACCTGGCGAAGAAGAACAAGTAATTTTACAGTCATTGGACAGAACTGAGAGGTCTCAGTGATGGGAATGCCTCTCTAGCAGAGAATAATCCTGACCAATTTCTCCAGTACTTTATCAGCTTAGCGCTGTATCTTAGCGACTCATTTAGCACTGCGAGTTAGCGTAATGACTCGCTGGAGCATGGCCTGTCACCGCAGACAAGCTGAGGCGATGCGGCCAGAACTGTCACATCCAGGCAGCCTTCAAGCTGAGGAGTTGTGACAAAGTGACATCCTGAGACAAACCTAAAGGCCTAACATGAGGGTGCAGGGGGTGGGGAGGCTGTGTGAGCTTGTGGGACAGTGTGTGTGTGTGTGTGTGGATGGGAGGGGGTAATGCTGGCCTCAAAGCTAGGATGCTATCTCATCTCCTCTGACTCCTTCGCCTGTCTCCTCACAGGAGATGAGATGAGGAGCGACTGTATAGGGAGTCACCAGCCATGCTATAAGGTCAGAACACAAAGCAGTGCCAAAATGACACACATCCACTGTGATGGAGGCGAGTCAAGCTTACAGACAGACAGGGAGAAATGGAACGGCAGAGCAAATTAGACAGGGTAACAATGGGAAAAAGATAGAAACCTTCAAACTAGATGCTGGCAAAGGATGAACATGACGACCGTTCTTTGTGGAGGCACAAGGTCGCCAACATAAAAGGAGCGAGGCAGACAGAATCGTGGGAGAGAGGACCTCCTATTGTTCTGATCCACTCAGCACAGGCAGCCGCTCTCCTCAGCAGCCCGGTCCTCTAACTGAACTGAATTACAGCACAGCCCATAACATTACATCATTCATAAGAGAATTAAACGTGCCCCCGTTGGAAAGGGGATACGCACACCCTCATGCAACTCATACTCATGCATTTGCAATGATGAGTGCACGCACTTGAACACACATACACCAACATTCTCTCGGGCAGACACACACAAGCCTTAACCCTCATCCACCCTCAACCTCGAGAACTCTCAGTGTGTGTTGACAAACTTTGCTGTGGGGGGAACTAGCAGGCATAGCAGAGAGATTAAGACAGGCGGTTAAAAAGCCACTGAGACACAGAGCAACACACACACACACACACACACACACACACACAAACTTGAGGAAGGAGGCGAGACGGGACGTGCTCATACTGTCAAACCACTTCATTGCTGGCCCTGGCGCCTAATTATGCAATAAAAGCGCCTCAGCGGGGGGAAACAGCATAGCCCAAAATAAAAATCAGCCTGCCTAAAAAGTAGAAGATTCACCCGGTGTAAAATATCCTCCATCTCCCCGGGGATGGGAGCTGTGCTACAGGCCCAACACAACTCTATTCTGTTCTTTTGTTTCCAGCACATATCACAAGAGGCAGGCCAGCAGACAGTGAGTCAGACCTAGATTCATACAAACATTGTGGTGGAGTAAAACTGCAGGTGATGCAGGGAAACAGCCACAGGGATGAGGGGAGAATAGAGCAGAGAGGGAAAAGCAGAGAGAGAAAAGTTAAGAAGGTGGTGAGAGACTGAGGAGAAGAAAGTGATAAGAAAAAGGAGGGAGAGTGAGAAATAAAGTGTGAAGGAGAGAAAGGAGGGGGGACGGGGGATACTGAGTGAGTACCATGCGAGGCGTGCTGTCAGAAAGATGTGTATGTGTGTGTGCTTTCAGAGAAGTTGCAAGTCGCATCGAGAGACCAGTTAGGAAAGATGAGTGTCAAAGCCCAACCCTGCCTCTGCATTAGACACTTAATTAACCTCCTTATACGCTAAGCCAAAGGCTTGGACATGTGGACAGAGTGTGTCTGTGTGTAGTTTTACTGTGCATGCTTATAAGCGGATCGATCTGTATGCCAGTAGGCAGCCACAGAGAGCAGCATTTCAGGTGCTTCTATACCTTTAGTTTTTATATCTATGAATTAAAAATGAATTTGGCTGTTAAACCCTGCTCGATACCTCTTATCCTTTTACACCATCGTGTTCACCTGCAATGCAATCAACATACACTGTATGCTTCCCCCTCTCTTTGTGTTTTTTTTTCTTCTCTTTTTCACCTCAGCACCATCCCTCGATCCCTCATCCAATTTCACCCACCCGGAAACTCTCTCATTTACCCTCCCCACCCGTCCTCTTCACCCTTCCCTCGTTCTCTCCATGTCTCCACTTCTCCCTCTAGTCCTGACCCTTCACCTCCTGTTTTCCCCTCTACCCCTCTTCCCATCCTCTTCTCCTCCTTCACCCCCCCCCCTCTCGCAGCTTTACCGGCTTCTCCACTCATCCATTTCCCTCCCTGCGTTTCTCTCTCTCCCCCTCCTCTTCACTCTCTGCCCTTGGCTGCCAGCCGTAAGCTGCTGCTGGTAATTATCAATCTGCAGTCCACAAAACACACGAGAAGCAAACGCACACATTCTCAAGCGCATGACATGCTTGACACATACACACCAGCACCAACAGTCCCGGATACACACACACACGCACATACACAGTCCTTCACGGCTACAAAGCCTCAAAGTTACGCAGCTAGGCCCTGAGAGAAAAGAGGCAGCTATCACACGACTGCACAAACAGGAACACAGTCCCCAATCCTTTATGTAGGAGCTTGTTTGCCGTACACAAATCAATGTACACAAACTAACATACTCGACGCACACAACTACAAGCAAACACAAACACACAAACAAAATGGGCACACACATGCACAAATACACATACACTAACACCGTGAACGAATGAATAAACAAAAAGCCACAGCCCCTGTATACAGGCGCAGACACATGAGAGCAGTGTGCGTCATCTTCAAAGGGAGGTTTGAAAGAACACACCGCCACTCCGCCCTGGCCTCTCCCTCCTTCTCCCGCCCGCCCCCGACTACCAATATATGTTCAAAGGCCATCCATTAACCTTTCACTCACACAGGCCTCTCTGTGATCTACTGCTCTCAGCCAAGGGCTTTGAAGAGCACAGCAACCCCCAGCACCAGGGAGGGAGCAGGGGAGGTAGCAAACGAGAGACGAGAGAAAGAGGCAAAAGAGAGTGAAAGGAAAGGGAAAGGAGGGAATGATAACAACAAGAGATGTGCCCTGTTAACAGATAGTAGGCAGAGGGTAAGGAAAGGTAAACAGAGCCAGGGGGGTGATACTCGAGGAGGGAGGCTGGATAGAAAGTGGGGTAAGGCGATGGGGAGAAGAGAAAGGAGGTGAAAGAGGGGGCGGGAAAGAGAAGAGAGGAGGAAAATGGAAGAGGGAATAGGAAGAGGGAGAGGGAAGGACATCACGATGCAGAGAGAGGAAGCAATAGCTGAGGTGTTAGGGGAGAGAAAGCCGAGAGATTGGATGAAAATGAGAGGTGAGCATTAGGAGTGAGAGAAGTGAGAAGCAGCGACTGTTGCTAGTAAGATGAGGGGGGGTGGCGAAAGCTTGGAAACGCACACGATGAGCGAAGAGAGAGAAACAGAGAAAAAAAGGCTTTACAGCAGTTCTTTATTGCAAAATCCAGATGATACGCAGCAATATTCACAAGCCGCTAGATTAGCAATTAGTGTCAGTGAAGCCTGTGGATTTCAGCTTTATGGCAGAGAGGGAACATGGTAAAACATATTCAAAGGCCATTTTCAGACAAAATGAGAGCATTTACTTGACTCTATAAACACATACATAACTAGCCGGTTCTGATGGGCTCGGTCTATAAAACAAAAAATTATTAGAAACTTGAAAATGCTAGTTGTCTGTATGGTTCTGAATTTAAACCATTAAAGCCAGTGTAAGTCATCTGGCTGTCTATGACTGCGCCACTAACAGTCTACCTAAATTGTAGCAACACATATTTTTACTGTTGCATTTGGTGAAAACAAGACTTTCAAGGTTACTGTCCATTTAATTACAGTGTATGATAATGATACTGTAAAGAATTCAACCTTAACAGTAGCAGGTACAGCATGTAGGAACAATGAGAAAAGCATGAGCCTGTCAGGTTATGAAGTTGACCTCACTGACTATGTTTACATGCACAAAATATTCAGTGTTTTGCCACTGTTTTGAAAAAGACAATATTCCTAATAAACTGTTTTAACAGCTAATAAAAATGAATAATCCGCTAATACACCCGTTTACATGCAGCTGTGCATACTCTGATTAACATGTCCTAACATATTTTTAACACTTCACAATATAGCACAGTGGAACAGTTGAAGCCGCTTGTGGATTTTTTCAAAGTTTCCTACCGGCGGCGGACTTGTTCGACCATGCAAACACAGCCTCTCGCTTTCATTTCCTCAACCTTCTTCTTGAAAAGGTCAGTGTTGAGATATTTGCACATATGCAAAAACCTGTTGACGTCAAAGTCTTTCATAATGTTTAAAAATAGGTGTGTAACTCTTCCCGACCAGCAATGTGGGCTTTTCTTTTGGGCATGCATCTCTGTGCCAGCCTTGCAAACTGTTGGCGAGTTGGTTTGTGTGCAACATATCCATGACGACGCACACATACAGACGAGAGGCCGTGTGTCACAAACTGCAGTAAAAACCCCAGCTGAGACGCATGTTGTGAATGCGCTGTATACACACCTAGAGGATGCTATTAAAACCCAAATAATATGTCTTAATTGGAAAATGCTAAATTTGGAAAAAAGCCTGATTAAGGATGTCTAAACAGAATATGCTGTTTACATGACCATATCAAATTCAGAATATTATCACATACAGAATAATAGTGGAATATTAGTATGCTTGTAACTGTAGGCATTGACTCATTAAGAATATAGTTAGTTATTCTAGCATCACCTGATTCCAGTGCTCTGCCTGAAGCATACTCAGTTTTTCAGACCTGTCTGATAGCAAGAAAAGTGTAGAGCAGAGAGTTTACAAAACACACATTAAAGCAATATGCTGTTCAGCAAATTATACAACAACAAGGAGCCAAGTGCACATAGCAAGGTTGGCGGCACTACCGCTTTATTGCCTCCTCTCGAGATATTATTGCTACAAGCCTGTCAGAGAATCAATTCTTATGAATTAGTGAGTAGGTTGCAGTTTTGAAATTATCATTTTAATAATATAGTATTGCGGGACTGAAGTCTACTCTCTCTGTCCCTGTGCAAAAATTAAATATTGGATGTGGTTCCAGGTCAAGTATTTTTTAAGATCTTTATTCAGAATTTTAAACCTAGGGTTGGGCAACTTAAACCCAGTAGAACTGTCAGCTCAGTCATAAAAAGCATCTGGCTTGCAAAGGCACAGTGAATTCTTCATGTGGCCCTCCATGAAAAATAACTACCCCCCCTGCATTATAGAAAGCAAAATACTGCATTGAGATCAGTCCCCGTTCAGACATTGTCACCATCCAAGGACAGTCGAGAGACTAAAGCACTTTGTTGAGAAGATGTGTAAAAACAGCTAGGCCCCCATCCTTAAATAATAACTATCGTTCAGGGGAAAAGGCACAGAAGAAAAAAGCTGGGGAGAGGAGGGGAAGACAGATAAAAATGTCTGCGTGTGCACTAAAGGACCAGGGGCCTTTCCACGCGACTGATCTGAGAGCAAAGGCTTAAATACAGGAGAGATGAGAACAGATTCCACCAGTCAGCTGGCGCTGGTGTCCTGATATGAGTGGAACACACATACTGACATAAATGCTCTCACACACACAGCCATCTGACATGAACACACTTACACAAACACAAAAACCCACACAGGCTCTTGCACTTACAAATCATTACGCACTCACAGACATACTGTACACACACATATTCTACAGCTGTATCTGTTCGTGTATTTGTGCTGAAACGTCAACGACCACCACAGCTGTGCACAGAATACACAGCATGTAGACTGGTGCACATAATGTGCAACCAAAGTTAACAAGCCTGAGTTCTTCATGTAAACTTTCTGTCAGGAACAGGTTCTGAGTTCAGCACAGCAGCTGATAGGCATGCAGGTATAAATAACTCTTGTGCAAATGAGCGCAAATGAAACACCGAAGCTGCTCCTGTTGCGACATGGACAGAGGTGTGTATAAGAGGGGGACGTTATGTCAGTGTTGCTCCACCATTATAGGGTCTGTGGATGGAAACACACCCAACATACTAATGCACATTCAGTGGCATCACTCACAGTGTTGAGGAGTAACTGGTTACATGTAACTAAATTGCAAAATAAATGTAATTGTAATTAGTTACAGTTACAGAGAAAAATATGTAATTAAACTACAATTACTTATCAAGATGTTGGTGATTACAGGAGGTTATATCTCAATATACTTTTTCAGGAAAAAAATCTGTTGCTTTGCATCTTTTCACCATGCAGGAATGCCGTCTTTGTCACAAGTTACTTTTCTTTGATGAAATAATTAAAATAGTGACATTACTTATTTCATCTCTAACAGAGTAACTAGTAATCTGCAACCTATTACATTTCAAAAGTAACCTTCCCAACATTGAATATCCAGATGTGGAGGACAGCAAAAAAAACCCAAACTGGAGCCCAACTCCTTTTCCCTTTTAATGTGCTGTTATACCCCTAACATATACAAAATCATATATAAACCCCCTATCACCATTACATCTATCACCACTTTCGCCTTCCTTTGTTTGTCGATCCATACAACGTCTGGTTGGTTAGCCATCACCAGTTTGTCAGCCTGGATCTGGAAGTCCCACAGGATCTTAGCTCGGTCATTCTCAGCCACCTTAGGAGGTGGCCTTGTGACCTTGGGACTTCCAGTCCATACTCAGTGCAGAGGTTCCTGTACACAATGCCAGCCACCTTCCATGTACACTCTTCCTGCGTGCATCTTACACCCTGCTATTGTGTGCTGAACTGTCTCAGGAGCACCTTTGCACAGCCTGCACCTGGGCTTCTGTCTGCTGCGGTAGACCCCTGCCCCTATTGATCTTGTACTAAGTATTGGTACAAGCGTTGGAATGCTGCTATATATAAAATAGTACATCACTACTGAAACTGAGACTGTTTGAGTACACGTGACAGGCTTACAGACACACTAGCAAGATGTCAAAGAAGTGAAGCATCTGTAATGGTTTCAAAATTGACCAAGACGACCCCAGAAAAGTAGAGTGCCATATATGCCAGAGGAAACTGACATATCACAAATGTACGAGTTTGGCAAATAACCTGAAATCTGTCATTAACAGCTACGCCGTCTTGCAAAGTATTCTGTTTTCTAGCTTTTATGGATAACATTACTGCGACCTGCATGCTAACAAAGTGGCGATTTGTCACGTTATTCAAGGTCTATCAACTGAAAACCAATGTTTCCAAAAAGTCTGACTTGTGTCCTTGTCTCTTTTTAACCCCCGACCACAGTCGAAGCTTCAATTAATCCTGGATATTTCTCACTGAAGCTTCGACGTCCAAAACTGGTATTTAGGACAGCCCTAGCACAGAAATACAAACGCTCACACATACACACAAACAGATGCACACACCGATGCTTGTGCTGTGCTAAATGAAAGCTCTGTGTCAGGGCTTCATCACGTACGGCGCAGCTGCCTGCAATGCCTGCCACATTAAGCAAGCCTAATGGGCTTTCAGAGCAACAACGCTGCGTATGAAGGGTTGTACATTCTCGAGCATTCTGTGGAATCAGTGGGACATTCAGTTTGTCAGGGTGTGCGTGTCAGTCTGTCGGGGAGCCTGCCGGGCCGGGCGGGTGGAAGGGTTTTGTATATACCACCAGGAGCATGACTTTATTTCCCTAGGTTAGTGTGAGTTTGCATTCACAGATGAAAATATTGTTTCTGTATCACACAGCCAGTGCATTGCAAAGAGAAATGGAGAGTAGCGCAGTGATTTAACAAAATAATAGGGCAGGTGAGTGAAGACTGTGGGACAGAGCAAGAAGGAAGTATGTGTACAAAGCCCATGCTGGTTAGGAACATTTGCATTAAAGAGCTGGTTTCAGAAGAGAATAAATGTGTGGGTGTTAGGGGTAAATATTAGAATGTGCAGCCAGGAGTAGAGTGAGGTTAAAGCATGGCAGATTAGTCGGGACACCGAGGAGGAGCAGGGGTACACATTAGACTGTGAAGCCATGTGTGATGATCCTGCAGGTTTCCAAATGAGCTCTGATTAGCCTGAGAGTGATTTCAGCAGCTCTCGTCACATCAAAGCCCAGCCCTCTTCCTTTAAATTCTCTCTCCCCTGCTCTCGCTTCTTATTCTCCCCTGCTCCCCTGGTTGAACTACACTAGAATAAAGAGAATACATCTCAGCCAAAAATCAGCTGCCAAAATTATGCGCACCAAAACCACGTGTTTACATGTATGCCTGTGTACCTGATCCCATTAGGAAAAGATTTTCTTAATTTCATCAAACCAAATGTTGCACCTCTGCTTCGGAGCTGAATACAGATAACAGTCAATTGATTATTAATGCATTATTAATACCCCCCAAGTGCCAGGTCACACAGATAGTGGGATTATTTTCACGCAAATGCACACACCCACACACAAACACAAAGCAACACAGCGCCAGAGGCCAAATGTGTCCGATGGAACAGAGCGTACGCTACTCAAATCCAATGTTACAAAAGCAGCCAAATTAAGATGGGAAAAAAACAGCACCTACTCAAATTAGAACTGCACCTGGCCAATCAGAGCTTACACAGAGGGAAAGTGAAAACCAATGCTGACACAGGCATGCACAAACACATTTTAATTTTAACCTCCCTCCCTCTGTTTCCTCGACTCCTCCTGCTTCATCACTAGCCCCTCCCTGTGGCGGCTGTGTCTCGGCCCGATGCCCCTCCCCCTGCTCGTCCTAGCTGTCCATCACCCAGCGGCTCGTTGGCACAGAGCTGACTGAGAGCATACAGCAGATGGTGTGCTGCTGTCTGTGTGGCAGGCCACTAGCAGGACACCCAACAGCCCCTCCTTTTCCTCCTCGGCCCTCTGCCTCCCCCTGCAATCCCTGCTCCTTCCCTCCTACACACACACACACACACACCCTCCAGCATCACTTCAGCCCAACCAGGTCACCTGCTGCCAGGCTTACAACAGCTAGCGCACACACAAACACACACAAACACAAAATGAACTGTCTTATGCTACATGGCACATTCAAAGAGGTCACACATATGGCACTGTTACATGCACGGATTCCCCCCTTATATTCTCGCCACGCTCCGGGTAACATCGAGATGACAAGAAATTTTATTGACATTCACACGTACACTCTCTACCTCGCTCACAATCTCTCCCCGTCTCCTGTAGAGACAGTTTGGTTAATCAAGTGCAGCGTTTCTAGCCTGGTCAGCAAGTCAATACGCTTACAACCTTCATCACGTAGCTAACGTATAAATATTACATCCTCATTTGCAATAACCTGGTCAGGCCAGTTACAGAGCACAGTGAACTCAACAGGAGCTAATGCAACATTACAAGCTGGCTCAGTGAGGCAATACAAAATTATACATATTGTATACTCTGCATGTATAAATAAGCACTTACAGAATACTGAATAGACATGAGTTTAGTTATTTGTAATGGAATGTGACAATATTTAAAAAAAAAAAATCCACCAAATTTTAATATTTATTACGCACCTGCCGAGGATGGAGCAACACTGCTGAAAGCCACAGCACACGTGAAGATGACCCAGACTGCCAGAGCCATGTTGGAGGCTGACCAGGGGGCAGGGCAAGGGGTGGGGCTAAAGCGTAGAGGCGGTCAGCAGGCACAGGTGAGTGGGGCGGCACTTCCTCAGCTCACACCCTCCCTGAGGGTGATCCTGCAGAAAACGAGGGATAGAAATATCAGAGAGGTAAGTGCCTCATAAACATTTGTATGTAACTGTATGTCCATAAAGACGAATCATTCTGCTGCTGTGTTGCTCATGCGTACACCTCTCAGCACGGCATTTGAATCAGACAGTGTTGACTAATTTATTCTGCATTTATCACTGGAATATGTGATAATAACTCAGCACAAAACTGAGTGGTTCATGAGTGGTATAGCATACTGAATGGTATCAGAGCAGGCGAAGGGGAGGAGAGGAGAGGAGAGGAGAGGAGAGGAGAGGAGAGGAGAGGAGAGGAGAGGAGAGGAGAGGAGAGGAGAGGAGAGGAGAGGAGAGGAGAGGAGAGGAGAGGAGAGGAGAGGAGAGGAGAGGAGAGGAGAGGAGAGGAGAGAAGCTCCCCCTGTGGTGGTCAGGTATAACGATCAGACAGGGAGATCTGAGGCCATTTTGTGCAGGATGGCATGGCAACAGCTGTTGCCACTACCAGCTCATCACTCTACAGTGTTTGAACGCTTGATTGAATCAGACGTGCTACATATGTTTTGGGGATGTTAACGGGGCTATATTCAACATGTGAAAAAATACATGTCTTCTCTGTGTGTGCGTGTGTGTGTGTGTGTGTTTGTGTACGGGCATGCACACACAGCGACACGGTGAAAAGCTGTGACTCAGTCAGCAGTGCCGTAGGGCTCAAACATCTCATTTGCCTAATGAAATAAATCATAATCTGGAACTTTAGCTCTGATTTTTTGACAGTAGAAACTGCTCTGCCCCCTCCAGGGGTTGGAAGACAGAAAACAGTAGAGACGGTATTGTTAGAGCTAATACTCCTCCTGCTGAGCTTGCTGATGAAACAGACAGATTGGACTGCATCTGTCTGTATCTGTGTGTGTTTGTGTGTGTATTTTTTCCTATTTTTCGGAGGAGAGAGAGGGGTTAGAGGATTTCCTTTGGTCTCTCCATCCCTCTATCCCTTTTACTTGATTGATCCTATACCGTCGGAGGGTATGAAAAAATGCTTTAAGTTCTAATTGGTCATTTCTATGATCGAAAAAGTCACATTTGCTGAAACTGTTACTACGACCACACAAAAACAGACGAGACAGATGATCTGTGAAAAAAATCATGCTCGTCTGCCTCCTCGTTTTATTGGCATTTGCAAGACTCCACCGCGGCTAAACAAAAACAACCAATCAGAGCCGAGGATCCTGTAACGCAGCTGTCAATCATGTCAATCACTGCTTGTGAATTTCAGTCACACTGTCAAACTAATCAAATATGTATCAAGATTCTGTCATTGCATTGCCTACTTCTTGCCTATATTTTTCAGCAACATATTTTAGTGTACTGTTGAGGTTTGTGACCGAGCCGCCATGTTGAAAAAAGCTGAGCCAAAAGCTAGCACCGTCCGCCCGCTGGAGCCATATAGATCACTTTGTTTCCATAGATTATCAGTCTCATGCACCACTGTGTGAATACAGTGACACTTTCAGCAATTGTGATGGTTATATTTGTAAAAGTTGCCTACTGTAGCTTTAAGCAGGCATGCACTCTCTCAAACACACAGCTTGGGCTACTTACAGTGCTGCTGACTTGACTCTATTCATATCCTAAGTCTGAGCCCTTGCATTTTCAGCTAACCTACACAGTTACCACTTCAGCCCAAGTGACTATTTCGCAGCTCCAAACTCTATGAATCTGTGTCAGGTTGACAAGCCTACACATCGTCTCGGAGCCAAAGTTTCCAAGACATCTAGAACTTTCCATTTCTTATAATGTTTCAGCAATATAAAGTGATAAAGCTTACAGAAGCTGAATTAAGCATTTAGAGCAGACTATGTCAAAATCAAAATCTAACTCTAAAAATACTTAAGCCTTCTGCTGTGAAGTTACACCCCAACAGGTTCCCCATTTTAAAAGTGGAAAAGGTAATTCAAAATCCTGACACCAACAAACTTACCACCAGATTTTATGGGGCCCTGTCAATCCCAAATAATGAATATGTGGGTTGAATCATATCTCTTTGGGAAGCTGATTTCGGAGAAGCTATTGAGACTGGTTAAGTGGGACAGTATGTGGTCGTGCTCTTCAGGATGTTTATGCACCAACAAAGCTAGGGAGGTGCAATTTAAGGTTATATATAGGCTCCAGATTGCCCCACTGAAACAAATCTAATCCTTCGCTTTCAAAATACTGCAATAGGTGTATAATTTCTGAGAGTTTGTAATTCTATTGTATCTATATATTATTTTTAAGAAAAAAAAAAAAACTCTTAAACCTACAGTATGTTTTGCATTCTCAGGATACAGTCAGTGGCACTAAACCTTAGATCCTCTTTACTGAAGCTGCGTAAGGTGCTTTTTTTAGTGCAAGGAGGTGTGTTCTCCTTCAGTGGATTCCACATACTGTCCCTATGGTTTCATATTGGATCCAGGGCACTATACAGGGAACTTACACCTTTAGACGCTGTAAGCTTCTGGCTTTAGGATGAGCCGTTCAAGTTCTTTCACATTTGGGACCCTTTTCTGGACTTTACTGGAAAATATGGGGCCCGGGCCCTCAGGAGTGGACTCTATGGACGTCTCAAAACACATCTCTATGTAGGTTTATGCGCTCAATATGCCACTATCTCCTTAACATACTGGAGCACCCCTGTGAACTGTGATGCTGTGAACCTTCAGTCATATAATTATTTTTTCTTTTTGTTTTATTTGGTTTGGTCATATTGTTTGGTTGATTCTTTGACTTATATTTATATTCATGTGTTTTTTCTTAGATGTGGAGAATGTGTTAGTTAGGGAATAAGTTGTAAAAAAGGATGTATATGAAGAGATGTATATCTTCCATGCTCTTTATTTTGTGTTGTTATGATACTCAACTTAATAAATACAATCTAAAAAAAATACTGAGGCAAAAATTCAAAGTGAACACTAGTGACAATAAGTGCTCAAAAAGAAAAAAAAACAAAAGATAAACTTGATAAATGTCTCCAAATCAAAATGTTCTTGTTCCCAATAAAGTTTCTTTTATTGCAAGTGTAGCAGACGGTGTGCGGGAGTTCATTGTTCTAGAACAATAAGTGCTGAATTTTTAAATCAAACACTAATCTTGATTTTCAAACTCTATTCAAAATGAAGAAAGACATTTGGAATTTTGAAAAAAAAAAAAAGTCCCTGCATTTTTGTAGTCTTGCTCAACGACACACACATCAACATGCAGTCATGGCCAAGCTCTCGTCTCCTGGCAGCCAAGATGGCAGCTCCTGAGTGACTGGGTGGCTTCACCCCCTCTCTTCATCATCACTGATTTGGCTTCCCCTCCACCTCTTCAGCCCCTCCTCTTTCTGACCTTCTCTGATATTTACCCTCCTCCCCAGTGGCAACGCCCGGCCCGCAGCCACCGACCTGCCTGGGTGTCGCTGTGTGGATTAGTATGTTGGATGTCGTAGAGTACGAGCAAGAGCGGGAGAGAAAGGGAGGGCAAACAGCAAAGAGTGAAAGAGAACGCAAGCAGAACATAGAGTACAAAGCACATCCGCAGCAGCTGTTCTTTACACCAGCGTTTATTTCTATCACTACACACAAACACACACAACCTCTGCACTAGTGCAGCCTGTGCCTTAATTTGAGTTTGTTTGCGACCACCCTCTATGACCAGAAGCTGAGAGAAAAGGACACGCTCAGAGGGAGGGCAGGAGAGACAAAGAAAGAGTAGAAAAGCAGTAAACAAATAGCAATAGACATGTGATGTGGTACTGTAGAAGCCTTGGCGGCACCACTCTCTCTCACGGCCTTTCCTCTCTCTCTGTATTATTAATGGTCAAAAAGTGATCCCCTCCTGTGCAGTGACAGGCTGTCGTTTTTTCCCTACAACTTTTGTGGTTTTAATAAGAAAAATCTGTCTTTCCTCTTGTTTCTTTTGACTGTGCTTCTGTCTGTACTTTTCAACAATAGCTCTCCTGTGGTCTCAGAAGATGAGGAGGGCCGGAGAAAGAGTGCAGGGAGGGAGGGAAGGAGGAAGGGAGGGCAGGTTGGGGATTGAGGGAGGGAGGGAGAGGAAAGTGCAGGGTGGATAAATTGATTTTATTTTGTGACAAAAAAGAAAGCTAGCATTACACAACACTCCATTTCAATGTGGAGGGAAGGGAGAACAGACGGGAAAGAAGAATGCAGTTATGGCCAAAATGAAGGAAAAGAAGAAACAAAGGAGGGGCAGAACAAAGGAATGACAGAACGATGGAGCAAAAAAAAAGACAGGAAGCATCACGCAGCCTGACTAACTAATAAACAAGGAACAGAAGGAGCAAAGGAAGCAAGGAACAAACGAAGTGAGGGAAGGATGACTTTCTGTATAACGAGAATAAATAAGAGAGAGTGGGAGGAGAGACGGCTGAAAATAGCCAAGTGAGAACAGTAAAGGAATAGTAAGAAAGCAGGAAGTAATGTCAAAGGAGAAAGCATTTCTTCTGCCTGTGTCTCTGAGTCAGTCTGCCTCTGGGTGGAGGAAGGTTAGGAGTCTTTGGAGGGTGTGAGATGGGTGTCTTCGCCCTCCACGCTCTCCCTACTTGGAGGATGTTACGCGCCCGAGGCCAGAGGCTGACCTTTTGCACTGATCACATCCACCATTATTATCATCACTGTTTCTCTTCTAATAGAGCGGAACATCATATCCCTATGAGACCGGAGCCCACAAAATGGGAGAACGGACAGCAATTTCAGTGCACTGGTGGAAAGGTGAGGAGGGCGAGCAAGGGAGACAGTGGGAGGCAGAGCCAATGACAGTCAGATGTATCAACTCAAAGACAGACGTGCGCCCGTCTGACTGAAGTGATGGCGGAGTCACACTTAAGTGCACAGCTCCGTCATCTTGTTTGGGATGCTACCCTCTGTTTCTTCTGCTATTAATTTACAGGCTGCCTTGATCCAAAGCAAATAACCTCATTATCCACTTCTATTGGATCATTACGATAATCACCATGATCATTAGGATCTGTTTGCTTTAGCAGACACGCTCATCGAGAACAGGGTGTCACAAGTCCTTTTTATACGGGGTGGGGGGTACTGTTATAGGCTGCGTGTGTCTGTCACGGGAACCATTCATGTTTAGCCCATCACGCAAATCACTTCTGTACAGAGGAAAGAGGCATTTAGGAACATTACCCGACCAGAATCAAAAGGAAGCGAGAACAAAGAGTTTACGTCGACAGTTTTTGCTGCATAATTAGCAAAGCTGGTGCAACTCTCAGAGCTGCTACAGCTTCAGGCTTTCTCTCCTGTTTTTTCCCTCTCCGAGGGGAATCTGATATCAAGGTGGGAGAGACAAGTATGATAAGCATGCCTGTGTGTGTGTGTGTGTGTGTGTGTGTGTGTGTGTGTGTGTGACCGGGCAGCCCGTGGTCAGGAGGCAAAAGATCCACACAGCTGATTGGACTAACACTGCAGCTTTAAAAGTACACCTTCTACTGAGAGCTTGCCAAAGATGCTCGCGTACATAAAGCTCTTAATTAGCATTTCAATATATTTGAAGATGAGGTATGTTGTATGAACAAGTGAAAATCACGCAGGCCAACGGGGAGCAAAGCGGGGAGCCGGAAAACACAAACACACACATTTATTTGGTTAGAAAAACACTCGTGATTGATTTAAAGATTTGACAGTCATAACTTCTGACGGTCTGTTGCTTCATGCAAAGAGAAGTCTTTGCATCCGAAGATGAAGCACCAGCATTTCCCATGCTATTAGGATTGATGTTTATGCCTCAGATGCTTCAACAACAAATAGTTGGTTCAGTAGCAAAGCTCCCGCTATGAAGGAAATGATTGCCTCCTAGCAACCGACACAGTCGAGCGTGTAAAACTGAATGGCAATCACATCTCACTTACAAATCAGAAAGTGATGCAAACTGCTGCATTAAATATTTGTAATCAAGTAAAAATTCAGCTCAAATAAACTTCCAACATCCACTTAAATTGGAATAAACTGAAAACAAGTACTTTTCTTTTATTCGGGGCTGTTGGGATTTGGTTTCAGTCAGGTCTGAGACAGGCACTTTATTTCAGAGGAAAGTATCACTAGACTCAGTGAAGGCTAGCCATGTAGTATTAGAGTTTGATGAGACTGCAGAGAACGACAAAAACGTATGCTTCGCCTGGGGGCCTCTAAGTAATTCTCCCTCTGAGTCATCAGAGCCGAAGCTTTGTCACACTCGATACTCTTTTGTACTCTCTTGAGTTGGGCAAGTGGGAGCAATACAAGGAAGTGTAACAATAAATGAGGATGAGATAGAATTCATTAATTACTCCTTCACCTCCATAAAACTAATCACTCGCCAAAGTGAATATAATTATCCTACTTTTCTTTTGGAAACGTAACAGACATACCATGAAATATCATTACCATCACCATCTGTGATCGGGCTTTGCTGAGTGGGAGGCTGTGTTTTTACTGTCAAACCTGCCTTCCAGGATGCTGAGGTATGACAGTCGAATTTAATTCAATGATTATTCAAATTAGCCAAAGTGATGATTTGGACACACTTTCACTTCCACACTGTGTGTGTGTCAAAAGCACCCATTAACTGAGCGCGTGGAATCAGATAAACTCTGATTACGAGGAAGAGTTTGCTTCAATCACTGCGCTAAAAGTGACATCAAGGGCAACGGCTGGTACAATCTGACACCATTATCTATGACATTCAAAACAACAGGAACTATGCCCTGCTAGTATTTAATGTCCTCAAACTCTAAAGTTAAAAAATAACATAATTTTATCCAAATTGTACTAGTGCACCTCTGCACACTTAACAGATGCCACAACAAGATCGAATCAATGTCACAGCAAAAAAAAAAAAAAAAGATAGCAGCTCGTATAAACCCCGTTCATTGTTATCTTCCAGTTGGGCCTATCGCTAATCTCCCTAATCCTTTTTGGTGAGGCTATCGCTAGCAAAGACACCATAATAGCATTAGATATTATTCCTTCACAACAACCTGATTCTATTACATTTGCATTGACGCTCAACAGCCCACACGGTCTCGGTCATAGTGAGAACTGTGATGTTAACACTGGAGCATTCATTCAGGATGGATAATGTTGTTAAGATAGCGGCGACTGCACAGGCACATTCAGGTCAGATCATCCCAACACTTCTCCATTTACTGGGGTAGGTCAGTTAAGGCCGAGCTCTGGTGTGGTAGTATCTCGCTGGCTGCAGCAGCAGGGCTGTTTATATAATGACACCATTGTGCCGACTGTGTGCAGATGGAACATCAGAGCTCTTGTAATGGCCTGTGTATTAGGGCCAATGTGTTTGATTACTGACTCAGGGAGAGCGGGGATAGGCTGTGTAGTCAACAGGGAATAAGGCTCCTTCCAAAACAGCAACCCAGGGAAAAAAAAGACCTATTTGAAGAAACAGAAGGAAAGAGAGGAGAGACAAAAAAAACAGGGAGAGACTTTAATGGAAGTGTGCTTTAAGGGAATGCAAATGAGACAAGGGAATCTGCAGAGCTGCAGAACACAGCGGAGGGATATCAAACAGGGCTAGTGTGGCTGTCAAAGAGGTAAAGGCAAAGGGAAGAGGGGGGGAGAGAGAGAGAGCCCCTCTCACTTTATTCAATAGACACTCCTGTAGCACTTTTTCCTGCTTCAGCATCCGCCCTCGGCTGCAGCTCTCCACAAACCCCAACCCACACACCTCCTCATCTCTAGAGTCTACACTTTAACTATTATATGTTTCCGAAACAGTAGTAGTTCTAAAAAAAAAAGCCTGCCTATAAAGAAGCCAGTCGGAGTCCAATATTCCTGAGTGACAGTTGTACATGCTAATCAGAGTGCACGAGTATCTGAAGGCGGTTGGCTGTGTGTGATAACAGGGCTTCATCTGTGAATGAGTGATAGAGATAGTCTGCCCCGAGCCAGCCAGCCAGTCAGTCTGTTCGCCAGCAATGACACCACGCAGCGGAGAGCGCGCGCGCGCTCCCCGGCCTGGTCTTCAGTGTCTCCAGTGTGGCCTGTGATTTATTGTGGCGGTGGAGAGCTTGTCACTGTTCATTATTACTGATGCAACAGGAGGCAATGCCACCACCCATCAATGCTTGCCCTGTGACGCCCGCCACAGCTGCCAGAGGAAGTGACCTCAGCACCCACCTGTCTTCTAACGCAAACACTGGCTGCCGCCCCGCTCTAATGGGATCTAATGTCTTACAGGGATGGAACCTCTGACCCAATTTGGCAGCCATCTCTTAGCCAATCACTATCCAGTAGAAACATCATACATCAAAGGTCCAGTGTGTAGGATTTTGGGGGATATATAGGCAGAAATGGAATGTAATATAACAATAATAATTGTTGTGTTTTTTGTGTTTGTGAAGTTTGCTATGTTACACTGACATGTATCCACACTAGCCCAGAATAGACCAAACAATGTTTTTAGATATGGCCATTTGCATTTTTGTGTCAGGCACCGTAGTTAGCAGCCCCTCCGCGACAAGCCGAACATTATTGATTTAAAATTAAACTGCTTTATTCAGTGTTTTTACCTGCTTAAATCACCTGGTCTGTTTGTTTTTGAGAAGAATAGACCTCTGCAGATAATTCCCAATAAAAACCTCCTGAGCATTCAGATCTTAAGTTATCAAAGAAAACAGGTGAGCACATATTAGCAGGTGCTGGGCTAGCGGCCCATCTGTGACGAACCAAACAACATCAGGGAAACACTGACTTGAAAAGTCAAACTGGTTTATTCAGTGTTTTTATCAGTTTTAATCACCTAGTCCTTTAGTCTTGGAGAAAAAGAGACCTTACTTGATAATTGGTCTACTTGTAAAAACCTCCTGAACGATGAACACTGAAGGAATCCTAAGTGGGAGGTTATCGCACAGCTAGATGCCATTAATTCCTGCGCACTGCTCCTTTAATTCAGTCTGAGACCCGCAATTTGGCGGTGACAAATGTCACTTTTGTCATCTAAATAAGTAGATCTACTCTAATCTATTTTTTAAAAACACCTAGAAGTCACAGAAAGTTGAACAGCCCAATTTGTGCCACATCAGTCGGCACTGAGACACATAACTTCATCTTGTTTCTGGCTTTTGACTTTTTCTCTCACGCTTCCTCCTCCGTTTCTATTCCCCCGCGTCCCAACCTCACAGTCAAATTAGATATACTCCATATCAGTCAACCTGCGCTGTCAAGTTTGTCAGCATGAGTTGCGTCGCAAATCAATGAGAGGAAATGAATAATTCACTGTGACCATTAAGTCTACACAACAAGAGTGATAACTGCCGGCCCTGACATTAATCTTATGAGCCACCAACAATGGATTATGATATAACATGATAATGTTATGAAATTGTACTCTCTGGTGAATCTTGCTCCCTCCCGCCCTTTGCATTGAGCTGTTCCCAGATGTCACTTGGCTGTGACTGGCAGGCTGCCACCCCGAGTGCCTGTGCACCGCCAGGCTCCGCTAGATCCATCTTCATTAAGGACAGAAGCGCTGTGAGTTGTGTGTGTTATTATCAGTGTCTATTAATCTGAAAGCTCCAGCAGGGCAACCCCCGCTTCACTGTTGCGCTACAGTACGCTATAGCGAAGCATACGCTATGTTCAAACACACTACAGACGCACACCACACAGACAAACACATGCAAAGTTTGTGTGCATTCACACACACACACACACACACACACACACACACACAGTCCTTTTACACTCGCGCCTATCGGCAGCTCTCTCTAATAATGAGCACAGCAACACATTTAAACAATTTGCAGATAATGCATGCTCACTCCTAATTGGGGATGATAGACAATAATTATGTGTGGAAAAAACTCATTCGTAATTGTTTAGCTACCATTGGGACTCACTCGAGGCAAACTGTAGACACCCCCTCCTAAGTGTTGATGTCGGCGTATGGCAACATGCACATGTCTTGAAGCATTCGCATACGTGTTCACCCACATGCACACACTCACACATGTACACACACAGAAGGGCCCACCGGGGCGCCACATGTGATGTTGACCCAGTTTAGATCTGTGGCACAAAGTAGAGCAGGGATTCAGAACAAAAAGAGACAGTGACATTTAAAAATAGGTTGACATTCTTTTCATCTCATTGCTGAGGCCCATACAATGGAAGTATCCATCTTTTGTGTCAGTGGCACCATCAACTAATTATTCCGTCACATCTTCAACTTGCCACTTTAGAGATCCACTCTCTATTCAAGTGAAGGTTTGGTTTTAGGGAGGCAAGTTGGAGTCAGGAGGAGGGTGTGACAGTCCAAAAACCACAAACAAACTGATTGTTCTTTGCTTCATCGCTGCTGACAATATGTTTTTGTCTAATTTATGTTTGAAGTGGTGTGACTGTGAATTGAGCTGAGTAGGTGGACCGTCTGATTGTAAAGCACTGATATTGTATTTTGTATCTACCTCCCCCAAATGAATTGTTTCCTCTTCTTAACTTTATAGTGGGCTTTAACATGCCTCATCCCTTTAATGCATTTAGTTTAAAAAGTTTGCCGCAGGCTGCTCTTTGAACGCGAAGCCCACATTGTTGTTGTGCCGTGATGCGTTCAGTGTTTGTAAGAACGTTCAGTTTCCAAGTTTTCGCAGCCAGCTGATAAAGAGCAGCCTTAAAAAAAATCTATGACATCCTTTTAACAACGTTAATGTTTGATTGATATTCCAGGTTTATGTTTGTTTTCAGGGTTTGGATTTCTGACACGATAGCTTGAGAGTGCTGTTTAATAGCAACACTCTTAATGTCAGAGCTTCACACTAGCATGTAAATGACCCACACAGAGACACAGAGCTGTTTGCATTCTGAGAGCGTTGCGAGCGTATGCTTCTACCCTTTAATGTGAGCACACATTAATTAAACCTCAGATGAGTATATCTGGATTTTTATCAACCCAGTGCATTCTCTCATCGTGACAGCTGGGCAGGCGAGAACTCAATTTAGGGTGACTTTAGCGATTCAACCAAACTCCAACTTTGAGTGAATTTTCCTTGACCCCTCTGTACCTGTCTGGAGTTACCCACATGATGTTGTTGTGCATCACAATAACACAGTGAGTAGGAGTTTGCTTGTTTATGTGGATGCAAACATGTCTACCTTTTCCAAGTGCACATGTCGGAGTGATTTGTGTTGTGCTGACGGTGTGTGTGTGTGTCTATGTGTGTGTGTGTGTGTGTGAGTGATGTATCTAATTTGATAGTAGTGACCCCAATCTGCCTGCCAAGGTTATCCAGCTTTAGGATGGGCAGAGTGGGCATCAGGAGATTCTGACACAGCAGGCCTGGCTGGCATGCCCCAGTTCTGAAACATGGCTGTCACTCACTTCCTCTCTTGCTTCCTCTCTCTGTCTACCTTCGTCACACACACATATGCACGACCCCCACCCAACCCTACTCCTGCACACACATACATGACGGCACACTGACACTGTCCCACATTCAGCGCAGTAGCAGCCTTCAGAGCTTCTCGGAAATAACAGGAGAAATAGAAGTCTACGTACACACACATACAAGTAAAACTTGTGTGTATGCAGTAGAAAGATGCAAATACTTTTAAAACTGATGCTACATGACCAGAGAAAACACAGGAAAAAGGCTGTGACATTCACTTTTGCTAAACAGGTAAAAAAAAAACCTACAACTACCAGAATGCACTGCACCACACTGAACCAATAAACTCTCCTACTGGTGGGTGATGTAATCCAAGCAAATATGGCAGCATATTACAGTTAAACAGCAAGGTCAAATATGTTTCTGAAGACATTTTAGGTGAGAAATAGGCAACGCAGAAACAGAATCTTGGTTCATATTTTATCAGCACTGCTTAGTTTTGCCGTTTAATCTCAGTGTTGCCGGCCTCCATTTTAACAATACAGGAAACAGTATGGCGCCCGCTTCTTGTTCAGAAAGTCTCATATTACAGCCAAACAGTGCACTGAAATATGTTCTTAGTCCAGATCTAGAATCGCCTAGTTCTACAGCTTGGAGGGTGGTCTGAGTTTAAGAGGGGGGGTCTCTATCTTGATCCGCTACTATCCTCTTTATGTCTGTGGTGGCAGGCACATGAAAATGTAAAAGTACAATCTGCAGTTCGAATAACAGCCCTAGATCTAGCAGAAAACTGAGAGAGGAGCAGGGAGATCTGGACGCTGCTAAGATGAAGGGAAGTATATCACAGTTCATTTACACACTGTACAACGCTGGTTGAAAATCAGCATAGTATCCCTTTAATGCTGAAAGCCACTCATTTATTACCTGTAGCTGTAATCTCACACAATCGAATCAGTGACGGAGAAATTGCTTGTGTTTGTTTAAATGAACAGAAGTGGCAAAAATAGGCCGTTGACACGTTCATGCTAGACGGGTAAATCAAGTCTCTGGAAAACAACGAGAGTTTAATCATCACACAGCAGCATTGTGCATTTCGCTGTTGCTCATCTGTCTAGGAACCAGACAGGTTAATGTTTGACACTAGCATTCACATTTGCTGGAAATAACAGGCAGAGTCACGCACAGAGTCTCAAGCTATGTGTGGAGGTGCTATTATTATGTCCGCCAAGGGTAAACATGGAGGGGATCATGCATTGGTTGTGTGTGCATATGTGATTGTGTGTATCCATGTATCCGCAGCTAATCTCGAACACAACCGGACCAATCAGCCTAATATTTTTGGTGCACATTTACGCCTGTATTTTCAAGGACGTGTCATGGTCACAGTGGTTCATGATTACCGAAAAACCTGTTTTATTGACTGTTTATACTGTCATTGACTCCTCACTCCTCTCAACCAGCCAGAGCGGACCGTTTTTCATGAAGTTTTCAAGAAATCGGCTCAGCTAAAAACGACACGCCTTACCAAGTCCATTGCAGACCACACTGTGGCCTTTATTGTGGCTTAAAAACTGACATCCATGGAAAAGTTTGGACTACATCTGCAGATTAAATCCATTAAAGTTAGGCACATTACAAGATGAATTAGTCCCTGTTTTTTTAAGGGAGCTGGAAGGGACAATTCCACCAGTCGCAGCTTTCCATGATCTGGCCGCAACTCGTTTCGGCCTATACACAGCATCATACACACCAGAAGTATTTTAGAAGCAGAGCGTTCTGCCTGCCCGATTTGTAGACTATTTTTGCTTCTAGAAAGAGTAAGTAAGCTACGTAGGTGAATGGTTTCTCTTTGGGTCTGCTTTAATTGTGATTATTGTTCCTGCTTTGTTGTGTTGTTGTGTTGTGGCCTACAGACAAACTTAGTACCGTTTAAAGCCCAGTTATGCCACGGCTCCATCACAAATATACAAGGTGTATATTTTCTTAGCTTCTGTGAGCCTCTAAAATGTGTCCGCTGGAATAAAAAGAATTGTCTAGAGTGGCCTTGATCAGCACGGAGATCTACACTTTACTGATTGCACTTTTCCAGTTACTACTGATATGACTGTAGACTTTCTCCCTCTTTGTCCCCGGCTCTTCCTATTTCAGCTCTTTTATCTTACACATGTAATCACACAAACACACAAGTGCATACATTCGTGCTGTGAGGTCCCGGAGGAAGGATGGGCGGTGGTGGTCTGATTATTAGAGAGGAGCTGTGGGAGACACAGCCCAGAGCCCAGAGCTCAGGGCCTCAGTCAGTCAGGCTGTAACAGGTGCTGCTTTCCACTGCCTGCTTCTGTTAATTACCAACAGCGCAGTGCTGGAAACGCTTTGCCGGGATCCACACCAGGTGAACACCCATTAGTGCATGGAGAGGATCCAGAGGGTCTGTGCCGAACGCCTCCCCCCACTACTGCTCATAGTCTGAAGCTAAGCAAGTTTACACACACAGACAAAAAACACATAAACACTCCCGTGCAGTCACTCTGAACACACTTGCATATTTTTGTGTTGTTTTAGACACTGGTGTAATGATTACGCCTTGAGACATTTACACTCAGACACACTCTGTCACGTGTGCACACACACACGGCTACGCCTCTACCCTCAGTTTCTTTTTCTTTCTTTTCGAATACTCATTTTTCCCTCCATCTCCTCCTGTCCCCGGAGGCCCGAGTACATCAGTTCATCGACACATTTCGTTCTGGTCGGTGGTCTCCATGGAGCCTCCTGTTTCATGTGACCTTTTCCCCCTCTGTTCCGGGAGTCTCGGGCGTCTGGTCACTCTGAATCACTCCCTCCGTCTGCCTTTGTTCGGGTAAAAAGGTTCGGTAGAGAAAGGGAACCAAGCGCATAAAGGGAGATGAATCAACAGACATCTCATGGCGCCTGCTGCTATCCAAGTGAAGGATAGTACTGTTTGTACTCATCCACCTTATCTCCCCTCCCCCCCTCTACATATCTCTCTTCAGCCTCATGTCTTTGCTCCTCTGTACCCCCCACCGCCCCTGTTTTGTACTCGCATGCTCCCTCCATCCCTCTGCAGTTCTCATCCTATTTTCACATCTCATCATCAGATCCCAGTTTGCTTCATTCCCATCAATAATGGAAGAGTTTATGACTGGATGAAAATAAATAACTCTCAGCCAATCACGGGGGGGCTTGCAGGCATTCCACCAGCTGCTGTTAGCCAATGGAAAGGAGCTTTGGTGGCTCAAATGAGATCAGATGTGAGCCGGTGCTCTGATCCCATTGAGAGGAAAAGTAAATTATTTAGGTGACACTCTTTTGCTGCAAATTCCCCCTAAACTAGCACTACCGCTTCTGCTCTGTGGGGAAGGCCGCCGCATTGAAGAAAATACTGCTTTGTTTTTTTTCCGCACAGTGACAGATTTAAAATGCAAATAGGCATTCACTGACAGCAGCACTCAGTCATAAATTGAAACACCCTTATAGATAACTAAACACATGCAAATGAGTTGATTAGCCGAATATGCAAATGAATCCATTATTTGCATTTATATGTTAATTGACACAGTGGTACACTGTAGATTAATTACATATATATTATACATTAAGTATAGAATAATCTATAGCGATGGATACAGATAGAAAGATAACAATTAGTCACGTTAGTACGTCTTTTCTGTCCCATTGATCTCACATATGGCACTGACCCAAGTTACAAATTGCAGAAATCTCATTCTAATGTTCATGAAGCTGCGGAGAGCTTCTCTGAATTTCCACGTCAAAGCAGAACGCTGCCTCTGCATTCAGAGAGGATGGGTGTGGGGAGGGGGGGCACTGCTAGCTGTAAGATCTGTAGGGTTCTCTCCCTCTCTTTTACTGTCTCTCATCCCCTCTGTCTGTTGGCCCTCTGACCTGTGCAGGTCTCACGTTCCTGACTCGTCTCTCAGCAAGCAGCCGATCGATAGATGGATCTGACTTTACCCTGACTCAATAACCCCGCATGCACATCCTCTTCCTCTGAGGAGTGAGTGTGCATGTGCGTGTTTGAGTGTGTGTGTGCCAGTGGAGGAAGGGTTTGGGTCTGCATGTGCAACTTTGTGCTTGCAAGGCATGGTTTTGGGGATTTTTGGCAGAGCTGCGCATGTGTGTGTATGTGTGTGTGTCTGTGTCTGCCAGCTCCAGTCTCTCACCCCGGGGCCTAGAAGTCACGGCAGTGAGAAAACAGATTGATTTCTCCCCTCCCACGCACAAACAATTAACTACACAGCGCTCAATTAGACACACGCTGGAGACGCCTTCAGACAAGCCTTTGCCTTGACCTGGGATCTGTTTCCTGCAAACCAACCTATAGCACTCCTTTACCCCCCCCTCCAACCAAGCATCAGAGGTGTGAGAGTGGAGGGTGCCAATAAGATGATAGGAGGAAGGTGTTTATGTGCCCTTCTAAGGCAAAATGAGCTCTTCCTGTTGTTCACGGCATCTTCCCAGGATTATGTGTCCCAGCACAAAATGAGCCAAGATTATCTTTAATGATGTCGACGGTGTGCAGTTTCATTATCGCCAGTGTTCGCACACTGCTCCACAGCTTGTGCCGCTAGCTGAGTAAGCGGAGTTAGGATGCTAATTTAAAGGCAGGGGAATTCCAGTGGAGCGTGGAACCCTCTGTATCAGCCGCCCCATGTCCACCTTGGGGACCCATATCCGCGTAACACATGTTGATCATCCAGTAAAGGACAAACAAGGTTGTCATCCCTCCGTCAGCTTTCTGTCACTTTTCATTTTTCCACGTGAAACACTCCAGTGAGCATGTCTTTCTCTGTATCTCTCCCCCTTTCCTTGAGCCAAGACATTTGTCAGAATTTCAACAGTGTCCTCCTACTGCTTCAGTAAACCGGCCTGTTTGTTGACTGCCTCAAAAATAGATGTCTATGTCCATTCAAGGAAATAAAATGCAACTATTTACCATCCTTAATCCTTAATTCTTACCCTACTGTCACCCTGATTAATCCAACTGTGAATTCTATTTATTTTACAATATTCAATTTTCACCTTTTTTAAACATTTGGTTTTGAAAATACTGTAATTAAAGGGGAGCTATTTTACTAATTTTCAGGTTCACAGTTGAATTTTGGGTTTCCACCAAAGCATGTTGACATATTTTCATATCCAAAAAACACTATTTTCCTCATACTGTCTCTGCTGGTACACTCGTACTCACCCTCTGTCTGAAACACTCCATCTTAGCTCCTGTTTCTTCAAACCCAACCCCTGCCTGAAAAAGCCCAGCCTGCTCTGATTGGTCAGCATTTCCAAATCTTCCACAGCTGCCCTTTCAGGGTCTGAACCCGAGTCACTGCAGCCGAGTAATGACTGTAACTAAGTATAACAGCATTGAAATCAAAATATTCACAACTGCACATGTCTCAGCAGGATTACAATCAAAAATTGGTGAAAAAATTAATACCAGCCACCAAGAATACATGCTTCCCTGACATTAGCATAAAGCTACATGTAGCAATGTAGGCTACGTGATATCAACACTCGCAGTAATGTGCCTAGAGTGGATGAGCATATAAAGAATTTAGTCATGAGTTGACATCAGCTTGTCACATAACAGAGCTGTCATGCTATTATTCCAATGGTCTGAAGGTCGATTTGTGGAAAAAATGTCCCAGTGGATCGAAAGCCCATTTCTTTAACAGCACGCTATCCAAAAACAAGTCCCGTTGCTCTAAAGATACACACTCCCTGCAGTTATTTTTAGTTTCCCCAGGGGCGTTTGAGGCACCAATCCCAGGTGTTTCTACCAACCCTCTGCAGCATTTCCCAGTGGTGTTTGAGCCACAGAACCCAGGTGTTTTGCACTGAATCTTCCCTGCTTTTCAAGCGACATTTGAGCCACTAAATGTAGGCGTTTAAAGCCAAAACATGATCTTTTTCTAACCACAACCAAGTGGTTTTTTTTAGTGCCTACACCTAACCACACATTCACCTCAGTTTTGCTGACAAATGCTGGCTAACGTATCGTCCATGGTTTAGAAATATACAATGTGAACATTTTTCCTGGCGACTGGTTTGCCTAATTACAGAGAGTGTGTAACTTTGGCCCACTTCGGAGCAATGGGCATTTGTTTTGGGGATAACAGGCTGGCAGAGACATAGGCTTTCGGTCCAATGGGACAATTTACGGATTAACTGGGCTTCGGAATATTGGGCCACCAGAACAATGGGCAGTCCCCATTCAGAACCATCTGATGAGGTTTTTACTCACAGGGATTACTTTTACATACTTTGGCCACGTTTAACATGGACATCTGACACTGTAACATTGCATATGACAGAAAATAAGGAACAGCATAATAGGCTCGCTTTAACAACCGACTCTTGCAATTCTAATGAAATAGCAAATTTGCAACAAATGCACCGAACGAATGAATAATCCTGTGTACAAATAAATGTGAATTAAAATACATATTTCAAATTAAAAGTAGGAAAAACAGGTCATCAGCACATTAAAATTGAGCTGTGACAATTATTTCCACAGATGCTGGCGCTGACGTTAATTGTGATCCACTGCTGCATGGCCAAGTCATTCCAGGCTTTAAGTGTGTCATTCATAACACGGGCTAAGGGAGATAATAGAATTTGGGGGTGTGTGTGTATGTGTGTGTGTGTGTGTGTGTGTGTGTGTGTGTGTGTGTGTGTGTGTGTGTGTGTGTGTGTTTATGAAAGACAGGAGAGAGAGCAAATGAGCAAGAGAGAAAAAGAGAGAGAAAGAAACTGAGAATTCATAGAAGTACAAGCTCCAGTGAGTGTTAACATTTCTAATTATCTCACTGTCACGTCTGGAGGCTAAGAAGATAACACCTGAAGTCACCAGGGCGGCAGAGCGGGCATACGCACATACAGAGTACACACACTCGCACACACACACACAAACAGTACCACAAGCTCACACACCTCCCACCTCCTGCACCTCCATGCTCGGCTCTCAGATTTGTCTCTCTCTGCATGAATGCCTCCACCTCCACCTCTCCCTCTTCTTTTTCTCTTTCCCTAATTTTATTCTCTTTGTTGCACTCACACTCTCTGTGTGAAATATACGCGAGGTCCAGCTTGTGGGCTCTCCCCTGTTTACTTACGTATGTGCTGATGTCAAGACGCTGCGCTCGTGTCTCACCCCCGCTGCCCTTATATGCAGGCGAGGCCAGCGATACACTGCGTGTTCCCACTGATGTTTATCCTTGTCATGCCTATTGAACACGGCTTATGGCCTGTGTTTGATATTAAATCCCATGCTGAGGGGCTAGCTGGTTGCTCCACTGATCAGATAAGCAGCAGAGGGAAGGGGGGTGGATTTAACTGGTTTTAGTAATCACAACAGTCCATCCCCCCTTCTCCATCCACGCTACTGTACATTCCAGCTGAGGGATGAATAGTCCACCGCCCCTCCTCTATCCACACTACTGTACAGCACATCAAAGGGATTTGCATTAATACTGTGGGCTAGTTTGGACTGCTACCGCATAAACCTCTTTTTCTACACCGTCTGAGACATAATGTAAGGCTCCTGTACAAGAGTCCAGATCAGCCCTTACATTAAAGTGGACATGATTAGCCTGCCTGTTCAACTACAGAGCAAGTTTCTAATCAGGATAGACTGGTGCGAAGGTGATTCATCCAGCTATTAACTGCCTTCTTCCTTAAGCCTCCTGCACTGCCTCGCCACCAGCACCTTTTTACCCCTTTTTCATAAAGATTTGCACATATATGTAGGTTTTAAATAGGCAGAAAAATCCCTTTTTCTGCAGACGAGAATGCCTTTCTGTTTTTTGTTGTTTTGTTTTGCTTCTGCTGGTGTGTCACATTTGACATCACAGATGGGCCGGAAAACAGGTTGGTAAACAGTAGAAGGCAGCATAAAGACCAGTGAAAATATTAGTCTCTTTTTTCAAACCAATGCCAACTAACCGATGTTTGAGTGCCACTTGGGTGGAGATGGACAGCATTTTGTGGCAGCCTGTCACTGCATTGCATCAGCAAAGGGACTAAAGTTGGCGCATCCACCCTGGTCTTGTATTTCCATCACTGCCGATCAGAGACGATCGGAGCTGGGGCCAATAAATGCTTGTGACTACTGCAGAGTCATTTGTCCCAGTAGTGAATGCTGGTTGTAACCTTTCCCATTAACAACAAATGATGTTAATGAGTGTAAGTGGGTCTTTTGTCCAGTGGGAAGAAGCTCCACAGAGCAAGTTTCTAATCCGAATAGACTAGTGCAAAGGTGATACATCCAGCTTTCTTCTTTCTAGAGCCTTTCCCACTGCCTTTTCAGTAGCACCCTTACAGTGCTTTTCCATTGGCACTTTTGGCCGCGCCAAGTCAAACCATGCTACGCCAATTTGCCTTTTCATTGTCAGTTTAAACATGTCGCGCCACACCTGGGATGAACCATCTCTGGAGTTAGGCCAAAAGCGAGCCCAACTGCCTCCAAGCAGGTAATGGTGACGTCTTGCCCCTTCTTCCCCTCAAACAAGCGTGTCGCGAGACTCAGATCATGTCTGTGCAGGAAACCAGAGAGAAAGAGGTTTTTTAAAGTCTCTGTATGTTCAGCTCTCAGTACTTTCGTAGCTTCTAACTGAATCGCCGTGGTTTGAAGTTAGTCTCTCACCTGCATCCCTGTTTTTCCACCCTCAGCTGTCACCCTAAATGTCCTGCTGAACCCCATTCAAAGTCTAAAACTCTTTATGGGGAAAAAAAGAAGCACCGACTGTCAAATATTTGTATTGAAAAGCCAAATCAAATTCAACTGACATAATTCTGAGTCAGGTACAGTCATATAAACAGTAATATCAATCACACACGATAAATGCAGTCAAAACAGAATCTATCATTTCAGTCCCTATCCTTTTTGCGGGTCTACTCACAAGCCCATTGGATTGTGAAGAATAAAGCTGGAAACAAAAATGCAAAAAGTCCAAAAATCTCTAAAATCAATAACAGTGACTCTCTCATTGGATTGGGTATGATCAGGATAATCTCCAACCCTGAGAGAACCCCAATCTCATCAGACCTTGGCTCAACTCAGTCCATGGCAACAGTAAGAGACTCGTGAGACTTGTGCCCCTTTACCTTTTCACTATCCCCACATGACATCCTTCATTAAATCTCCTCCTTTACTGTCCCTATTTGGACACCCTACATTAGACCGAAGCATGATGCTAGACGGTTGGGGCTACAGAAATACTTTGCAACTGCAAACAAGTGCTACGTGACAAAAACATCACACAACCTTGGTCATGAACCAATATTTTGCTGATCTGTTAAACAAACCATATTTTTTAAACCCAGGTTCTTCACAAAATCAATGGAAATCTGTGCCTGCTCAGCAGTATGCTTTCCACCAGTTCTCTAATTTTTCTATTTACTCATTACGCACACACACCTCATAAAGTCCCCATACATTTGCTCTTAGTACACTTTATAAGCATTTAAATTCTTATCATTAAACATTTCTTCATAAAAATCATTAATAGTTCAACTTTATCAACCTTAACTTGATTCAATACATTTATTTTATCATTATAATACAATTATAGGATAAATCCAACCTGATCTCACCCCAGCTCATGAAATATCAACGCTTTGTCAGTGGCAGCAGCCTTTAGCAGTGATATGAGATGGGATCATTTTCGACACACCAGGCAACTACCGCTGTATAGAGAGCAAAAAAAAGTCCACATAGGGCAGGTGGGTGGGAAGTGTATTGGATGGGTCAAACAAACACCGGACTTTCACCCAGAACTTACTTACTTTCAGCCAAACTATGATGTTTTTTTTCTAAACCTTACTGCATACTTTTGTTGCCTAAACCTAAGGAATCAAACCTAAAAGTGTTTCGCCTCTATTTAAAGTTTATTTTGAGCAGAGACTGTCTGCATGCAATGGGCAGAAATTGCACATTTCTTGTGAAAATGGAAGTTTATTTTGAAAAGACACCATTCATGTAACAAGCATAAATTGAAACGCCATCACGAAGCATGAGAATGTGTTGGATAAATCACACACATATCCACAGATACTAATTCAATAACTATAAGTCATACATCTTTAATTATATCCTGAGTATCTGTTTGTCATCACACTTAACATTAAAAATATTTTTTCTGCCTAACCTCCATCTCCTTTTACTGTTGTTTTCCTGGGATGGTTCCCATTCTGGTGACAAGTCAGCAATTGGGGATGTGCAAATCAAGTAATCAAAATTCTGGTTCTTCTTCTTTCTTTGCTTCTGGACTTCCAACAGTAGAACAGATTTGTTGTGGTTGTTCTTTTTCTTTAGGGTTTTCTGTTCCTGGCTCTCGCTCGTTCTGTGTTTGCCTTAACAGGGCTTTTGTCTGGCCTTCTTCTCTTGTGGGGGCTGTGAGGCCTCCTGGATTTAGCATCGATTTTTCAAGCTTCTTTGACACACTGCATTACTACTATAGCTGCACTACCATTGCCAACCAACTATATTCTACAACTCGCTTAAGGGCTAATGAAATATTCACAGACCTGAGTGTTACAGCAATATCTAGCGCTGTGAAGCTTTTTAAGGTCAACTTCCACTGAGACTCTCTCTTGTCACCCTGTCCTGTTCCCCCCCTGATGCCCTGCAGAGGGCCTTTGGGTAGTGACAGCCATTCTCCTGAGACTTCCTTCTCTCTGTCACCCCGCTATCCGCCACCCCTCTGGCCTGCTAACCGTAAGTGGAGAGAAAGCTGGGAACATTTCCACTGTAGCTAGGTCTGGGTCAGGGCGACTCGCTGGGTGCTGGAGATCTGGTTCGTGCTGTCTGAGACTGTTTAAAATTATAGAGGCATTTGCACGGAGGAGAGGCTTGAAATATTAATCACATTAGAATTAACGGAGCTGTCGATCACGCCAGATACAGTACATTGTCCTTGTGCCCTAACTGCGTGGGCTCCAGTGTCACTGCCATCGTTTGCAAAGTGAAACAAAGACAGAAATGCCAATTTTCTCCACAAGACATCTACAGTAAACACACTGAAAGCAAAGATATGTGTACTAAAATGCTCGGCCATGAATAAAGAAGGAGTTTGTGTACCGGCCAACAATTCCTTCTTGTCAGTAAGCACAAACACAACGCTTCCCACGTTTGCAGGCACAGAAATCACAACAGCCTGGTTTCAGTGACCCAGCATCCTGGTCAGCAGCTCAGTTCGCCCCCTCACGCATCATCATCCAGTCCGCTGACGCTCGCATAGCCATGGCCTGGTAGTCTGCTCTGCGCCCCAACTAGCCAGCTCTACCAGCACAGAGGTCCAGTGTAATTCATGGCATTTACCCCTCCCAGCTCCTATGGAACCCAGCGCTCTGTTGCTGTGACATCACAGCCAGGGCCCTGATTGGTCACCAGATGGCTGCCCTGATTGGATTCTGGCCCAAACTGTGCGGGGCTGAATCACTGGCTCAGTGCTGCTCTGGATGCTGATCCAGCCCACCTGCGCTGCCCAGCAAACACACACACGCAGACACACATGCAGCCCACACACAGACATGTGCACATGAGCAAAGACGCACAGACCGAGTATCAATGACATTCAATTAAACATGCTCATTCATAAAAATAAGTCACTTAGCTGCCAACAACTACACCTTCCTCCTCTCAATCTGTCTTTACCTTTTATATGTCTTGTCAATTGATTTTAAAGCGCCCCTTTTTGAAGATTATGGCCCTTTAAAATCTAAGTGCCCTTGTTTAACTTAGCTTAAACGACTCTCCCTCTTTGCTTCGTGGGTTAGGCCCCATTTCAACATTTCTGAGCACTGTCCTGGGAGACATAAAGCGAATGAGAAAGCAAGGGCATTCAAAGAGAGAGAGAGAGTGAGAGAGGTTTGCTGTGCTATGTGTCAGTCTCGGAGTATACCGGGGCTTTTACGCATGTATCTACTTTCATTCACTGTCTCTGTTCGGCTACGTGAAGCAATAAGTAGCCCTTAAGTGCAGGCATTCTCTTTTAAATACACTACAAATGGACGTTAGCTTCTACTTGAGCCTTGAGAGGCACTCCTGAAGCTTTCCTGATTGAGGCATGAAACAGGAGTACTCCTCTATCCCCTCCCCTTCCTGCATTCCCAAAGGGATGCCTGCAGCGTGCCTCTCTAAAGATACCCCTGGCACACGCATCCGCACCAAACACATTTCCCCGAGGACAGCTGCAGGCACACTGCAGTGTCCATCCATACTACCAGACCTCCACTACATTTATGGTGACTTCCAAGAAACACATCACTGTCGTCACTTATTCCAGTCCTGCAAAATCCTCCTCAGGATTTTTCTTCCCTGTTGTTTCAATATCTTGTGTTTTCTTTATGCACTTTAGTCTCGCTCTCTCCCCTCTTTCCTGTTGTATCGGCAGGCTGATCAAACACTTGCATCTGCAGCTTTTGCAATCCCCCCAGAAGCAAAAGAGAGAGCCGCACAACCCTCTCATAAGCCCAAAGGAAACAGAAGCACAACATTTGGCAGCGATACAAACCCCCTGCTGCACCTGTGCCCGTTCAGGCAGATCAGTATTTAGCTGGGGCCGCCTGCTGCCCCGGGGACAATGAGAGGGGATGGACGGATGGACCGAGGATTTGAGAGGAGGACTTGGACACCGTTACCCGCCCTGTGTGCCAGCGTTACGGGTCGAGTGGACCAAATGTCTACTCACTGGCACTAACACACAGCTGTTTGGTGATCTGCCTTTGGGCCAACCTCCCCCCCTTCCCACACACACACACACACACGTGAAGAAGAACACATTCAACATCATGTCCAACACTGCCATCGCCTCTTTTTCTCTGGACTATAAAAGAAGAAAAGAGAAAAGGGAGGGTGGATAGGGAGGGATGGGATTAAAATTATACCCACAGTTAACAAGCACTTGCACTTCACAGACATTGTTTGTTTTGAAATAGCTATAAGCAGGAAGTAACAGATTAGAAACTGTTACCGCCACAATGTGCTTTGCAACTGTACCTCCATCTACGCCGCCTTGCTTTGCATTTCAGTGCATGCTGGCAGGGCTTCAGACCCGTCTCACGCTCTTTCCCCAAGGTCGTCATTACAACAGAACAAGCTTCGCTCTAAATTCAGAGAGAAACCGTCCCTCCCAGTGCCAAACACTCCCTCACCCCTCCCTGCTAATATTTAAGAAAGCTGTTGATCACACCTGTTCCCGCTCCATCCTTGGATGTGGGAATTACGATGAAGGGAATGGCACCGAATGTGTTATCTGCTTAGGAGCTGTGACGCTGCGTTTCTATGGCAACACTCCACCCGGTGTTACAGTCACTTTGCTGTCTTTTCTTTCACTGCCAGCTATTCTCCGAGACAGTCTGGGTCCTGTATAAAAAAAAAGGGCCAACAGGAGTGGACTGTGGAGAGGGAGCGAGGAAAAGAGGGCAGGCTCAAGCCTCCCATGCATGCACCTGATATTGTTTTGTATATTTTCCCCTAATGCTTTCGTTCTCTCTCTCAACTTAGCTATTAAGGCTAACATGAAAAATTTGGGGATGCTCCCGTGCTGCTCAATAACCATGTTTAGAGCTTATTATTCACAAAGGAAGATTTAATTCATGAATCCATTCTCCTATTGACTAAGAGCTATGTTTACCTAATTATGCACAAAATAGTAATTCATCAGAGCAGCACTGGTTTGTGCCTATGTTTCCTCTTGAATAAATGAACACAGGAGCCTGTGGTGAGGCAGTAACACCCTCCCCTGGGAGCCTGGTGTCCTGCAGGGACGTCGATCTGCATGGTGACAAACTGTTGTCACGATCGATACGGGCCATTATTGATCATCCGTTGATGATCAATGTCTCCTCCTTGTCTGTATCATTATTGCAGAGAGTGACATTAATGAGCCCTGGTGCTCTCATTATCTCAGCCTATATATACTCTCACACCTTGTATTTTGTACTCACACATATTGTAAGCTCTCTGGTGCACAGAGAGAGCTGCAATACCTAATATGTCATTGACTTAATTAGATGATGACATGTGCAAGACATCGCACACACATGTGTTTGTGTGTGTGTGTGTGTGTGTGTGTGTGTGTATACACATGCACAAAAGGGAGAAATCTTGTTATGGAGTCTGTAGTAGAATGATAACCCGGACCTCAGTCCACACAGGGGAGAGATGGAGAGTGAGAGCAGCAGAAGGAAAGGCGAGATGAGAGGAGAGGCTGGAGAATTAAAGACCAGTGGAGATGCACACTAGCCATATCACTCTCTCCTTCTTTCCCTCCGGCTCTGGAGCTTTGCTGGAGAGAGGGGAAGGAGAAAGTGTTGGAGTGAGCGAGTGAGAGTCAGGGACGGGAGACTGACCGCTCTCTGAGGCTGCAAAGGGCTAAGGGGGGAGTGGGCGTGCAGTAAAAAAAAGGCAAAGCTGGGCAAAGAAAACCACCTTGCCAACTCTTCTCCACTTATAACTCCACCACTGCATACAAACGCACACACAGACATACTGAGGGTGTAAAACAGATGGAGACATGAGGAGAAAAGACGAGAGAGACAGCAGCGCAGAGGGGTGCCTGATGGGAAAAGACAAAGAGGAGGGGAGGGATGAGGGGGGAGATCGAGCACATAAAAGAGTTGTAATTTGCCTAACGAAAGAAGAGAGTGACAGATAGTAGAAAATGCGTATGTTGAAGGGAGGAGAAAATGATGGGCTATGGGGAGTGTGTTGGCGGGTTGGAAAAGGTTGAAGGAGAAACAGAGCACAGATGAAAATGGGAGAAGGTCAGAGATGCAAATGTGGGAGGAGACAGAGGAAAGAAAGTGAGAATAGTGTGAGGGTGTGAGAGCTGCTGGGCCTGGGAGGAAACTCAAACAGGACATAACCAGGGGGATAAAAGATGGCAGTATAGAGTGAAAGGGGGGCGATGGAGATGGAGGAGGGCCGAGGTGGGGAGGGTAGTCTTTAATCAAAATGTTTTTCAATTAATTTTACAATTAGGGCGCTGCTCGTTAGCTTTGGCACACACAAGAGATGACATTGCTAGCAGTGCTATGCGTGTCATTAATATAATGATGACAGATTGGCGCTCCTGTGGGACTGCCTCTGCTCCGTGACAGCTGGGCCCTCCAAACAACGTCACCTGACCGGCATGACATCACCTAACCCCATTCAACATGGCTGCCAGCGGTGCAAGAGACACGGCCAGTGCACAACAGCTACTGCACACCCACTTGGCTCTGCCAGGAAGGGCAATGACACAGACAGAGAAGCTGCTCCTTTGCTTCACCCTCCCACCATCCCTCCCTCCGTCATTCATACAAGGACATACGACCAAACAAACAGTGGAAGGAAATAAACTCCCGCCCACCTTTTTACAAAAAATGCCCAAGGTGCACTTGTGTTACGGTATCGTACTGTATATTGTCTCACAGACAATCAATCACTTGAGGAGCAGAGCACGCGCACACACACTTCCACATACCACACACTCTGCTGGAGACTGACTCTCTTATACACTGTTGTCATGGCAACCCCATTAAGGGAGGACACTCAGGCTGCAACTCTGGTGAAATCAGCCTGTCTCTCTTCTACCTCTCTCTCTCTCTTTCCTCCACACACACACACACACACACACACACACACACACACACACACACACACCTTCCTTTTCTTTCACTGCCAGCCATTTCTATTTGTCTCCCTCCATTACTTTCTCTTCCTAGCCCATTGTCCTTCTCCTCCTATCCTTGCATCACCCTTGGCACACCTCTCTGCCCGTCTCTCTCCATTACTGTGCTACCTTTTCATCTTCTCACCTCCCGCCTCCCACTTCCCAGGCGAACGTAAATATGTCATCTCACTCCTCAAACCCTCATCGTGTTTATATCCTTGACTTTTGTTTGGTCTCCGCCCACACATTCTGAGGACCTCTCTGTCCCTCTGTCTTTCCACCTGTCTCTCTCTCTGCCTCTGTCTCTCTCTCTTTTCCGTCCATCCTTAGAGACACAGAATACATTTGTGATTGCACCTCTCTTCTTGTGCCCTCTCCAATTAAAGTGGAGATTTACAGGGGGAATCAGTCAGAGGGCAGCCTTGGAGGACAGCTTTAATAAGGGCTCCGTGCTGCACCACTCTCTTTTTCATGCTCTCTCTGCCTCTCTCGTAGGAAGATGGCTTGCCATTTAGCAGGTGCGAGGACAGGAGACAGGAGAAACAGGTTACATGATAACCCTCACTGACAGGAACATTAAACAGTGGCCCGGCCGTTAAAAGCCAGCCAACCAACAATGATCAATGCCAATTTGCAGGTGCCCCATCGCAGTTAAAATAATCACATAAAAGCAAGCTCTAGAACTTAAATGCTAAGCCAGATATTATTCAAGCTCATGCCCCGAGACTCAGCTGCCACATTAGTTCCAGCAGCCATCCCATCCATCTTGTAGCACACTAGCAGTTGGTGGGCCCACCGTGTAGCTTCACAACTTCATGATATTGATGGCTAGCTTTAACAAATAATGGCTTGTTGTTTAGAAACCATGCCAGTTCAGAGAAGATTGCTATAGAAACCGTCCTCCCATGCCTTCGTACTTATCGCTGTTAGTGTTCGTCCCTATGGGCCACCTGTTTGCAACAAGCCAGAGCATCAAGCCTCAACCCCCACCCACCCTAAACCACTCCAACCCACTTGATGAGCTAGATAACACAGCATGGTGGAGAGCACACACAGGATGCCCCCCCAGAGAAATAATCTGGAGATACAACGAGCGAATACGGAGGATAAGCAGCAGGGCCCAGGGCTAGCAGGCGGCCTGCATGATGAGAAGAGAAGGAGAATAAAAGAAAAAGGGACAGAGACGGAGAGAGAAAGAAAATTTGGGACGACATAGGGAGTGAGTAAAGGAAGGGGAGGTGGCTGAATGAAAGGGAGATTGAAAAGGAAGGGTAAAACAAGCGGGGGGTAGTCTTCATTAAAGGCGGCAGAAAGGAGAGAGCAAGAGAGAAGGATGTGAGACGTAGGGAGTGAGTAGGTGGTAGGATGTGAGGGGATGAGAGTGGAGAGGAAGGGAGGAGCGGGCATTAGAGGGAGACGGAGGCATCTGCTGCTGCTCCACATGGATGTTTATCCAGCCTGTAGCTTCCTGGGAGACACATAGTAGAAGTTCTCTCCCCGGAAGCCGCCTTTCACATCACTCTGTGGGCCTGCGTGTTTGTGTGTGCAGAGACGTCCAGATACATTTCTGTGCTTAATAGTCTTTGCATGTATTACGCGCTGGCCCAGTATGCGTGCCTGTGGTGTGCCTGTGCCTGTCTAAGTATAGCATTGGTGTCTCTTTTGCATGTGTGCTAGTTTGCTCTTCCCTGACTCCGGCTGGGTTTCAGTGTAGTGTAAAGCGGCACAACCCCTTTAGCAGGCTGGCGGTTGTGCTCAGCCCTGGGTGGAAGGGTGGGGAGGGGTGGAAGTGGATGGAGGGATGGCGGCAAAGAGAAATGATGAGTGTTTATATTTAGCTCCATGCACAATCAGTTGGGAGGGAAGAGTGAAGATTCAAAGCCCTGCCTAATACTTATAGCTCTGTTAATACACACTGACCGCAAAGTAGTTGACTCGGAGCACCGAAACCGTGTTCAGGCTAACAGCAGCAACGGCCTGAGAATTGCCTCTCAAAATGGAGAGGCTGCAACATGGAGCAGAGAGCTCCGCGTTGCAGCGTGGCTGTTATGAATATTTGAAGCAGCCATATCGCTAGGCTCCTGGTTGTTGCTCGAGGGGGGAAACATGGGCGCGGGCAGAAAGTGGTTGGCAGTGCAGAGAGGCCTGGATGGAGGGGGGGTGGCGGGCAGTGGCGGAGGCAGCGGCCCATCCTGAGGCTGGCAGCAGGCGGCTCAGTGAATGAAAGCAGGGCAGGTCATGTGTGGGTGGGGAGGCGGGACTCTCCTGCTGCTGAGACAGATGCCACGGTTGTTAGGCTTAATTTCTTCTGCCAAGCACCACCCAGCACTGGCCAAAAACAAACTCAAATGCTTGTGGCCACTAGTGTGTGTGTGTCTGTTTGTGTCAGTGTGTGTGTCAATAGAAAGAAAGAGCACTGTTTGATTCGGTATCAGGCTCTACCAGGAGCACACACAAGCAGAGCAGTAATCGTTTACTGTTCAATCCCGTCCACCTCCCATCTCCTCCTCTGTTCTCTGAGTGTCTTTCTCAGTCCTATCTCCATTTCTCACCATCCATCTTCCTGACTCTTTCTAGTCTGTCTATCTCTCTCTCTTTCTCCATCTTTACTCCATCTTTCCCTCTGCAGCAGAGCTGGCTCCCACTGCAGTGAAAAGGGAAAAGGCAGAGAGAGGGTGTGGGGGCACAGAGAGACTGAGAGAGAGAGAGAAAGAGAAGTGAGAGATGAAGAAAGAGCAGTGTGGTATTTGGCTCAGTGTTGCATTATTGGCTCTGGTTGATCTGATCTGAGCAGATTACAGGAATACAATACTCACAAATCACCGTTCTCTTGAGCCTCACACCCTGTCACTCGCACGCAAACACTACCTCTCACCCACACACAGACACACACACACCCTCCCCTGAGCCGACACCCACACCTGTGGCCCGTCTAGCCATCCTGTAGTCGCTGCTCTTTATATCCAACATTACATACTACGGCAACACTTGAGCGCACACGTCATTCACCACACCGCTGCCTTCCCTGACAAGAGGCATCACCCATGCAGCAAGACATAATTACCTCTCAACTAATAATTAGTAAAATTAATACAGCAGCAAAAAAAAGACAGATTCTAGGAGCTGAATGCATTCCAATTTACCCTCATAATGTGTTCATTATAAACTAACACTCATTTCTTCTCCTCCACACGCTCTATTGCTTTTTCTTTCTCTTCACTCCTCTCTTGACTTCTCTCAGCCCAGCTGGGTTGGAGGCTGTCGGGTTGGGGGCGGGGCGGCAGCCCGTGCCAAGGCCATTGCGACATGTTTTGACTCTTTACTTAGACATTAATTCAAGTATTGATCATGTTTGTGTTAAGAGCGAGGAAAAGGAGAGCAGGGAAGTCAGAAAAACCCCAAACAGAATTTATCAGAAACAACAGCAACCATTTCCATTCAGGAAACAAAAATGCTGCCTGCACACAAGTACACACGCACACTGGCACACACTCCTCGGCTCCCAAGGACGAACACATCATACGTATACTTACACACCTATACAGTTGAAGACACATTCAAAGCATCACAGCAGCCTCAAAAGCGAGCTCCCACTGCATCTCACTGACACACACGCACATACACACACTCAACCAGCACTACATTCATTTCATCTGCAGCACAGCAGGTCTTTGGATGCCGATCCATAAGCATTGATTCGCACTTCGACAGCACTTATTCATTTATCTATTTACTCATTCATTCGCTTATACGTGTCACATCAAAGAGGAGCCATCTGCCAAGGCTGAAGTCTTGTGATTGACTCGTTGGACACAAAAATGAGAGCAAAGTTTCTATCGATTGTTATGGAAGACTGTGGTGCAGCTGTGTATTTTTTCATCAATCAAAAGAAAAATCTCCTGCTGTATTACGGACTGAGGCATTGACGTCTCACAATCTGAGTTGTCAGTGTTAGACTGTCTTGAATAAAACTGCAACACAATTACATTACAGTGCTTCAAAAAACTGTTGCACGTGTGGATCACGTTACAAATGCTACACTTGCCATTGTGCAGCAGGCAGCAGTAATCTCACACACACACACAGATCATACAATGGTGAAAGCACTACCAAAGCGCGTCATGGTGTCTGGGTGGTAGACAGGCTTCGGAGACAACAACGGTGAAAATTAAATTCCATTTAAAGCTAATCCCATTTCCAACCTCTGCCGAGTCTCACTGCTATTGTGACAGTCAAGGAAATCTGTCTCAATTGTTCCATTGCGGGAATTGATGGTGAAACACGATACAGCATAAATAATGGAGCTTGATCACCAAGAGACAGGCCCTGAAGGAGACTAGGACAGGGTCAGACAAGCATGCTGTAGCCATGGGTGGTGGAGAGGACATGAGACGGAGCCATGCGGGACAAGAAGGTGAGAGAGACAGGCGAGCAGAAAAAAATGAAAGGCTGGGAGAGAAGAGGGGACGGTAAACAATGTGTGCACATTTATGCCACGCTAATTCTCTTGACATTTCACGGGCAGTATTGTTTTGCTGCTGCCGTTACTGACAGAGATGAGGTGAGCGGGAGGGGGGGGGACACAGGCTGCAGGACAGACAATAGCCTCGTCCCAAACGCCTCTACATCAACACGGCGTCAGCGTCACACACATAAACAAACGTACACACACCCGTCTTGGCGCTGAAAGTGAATCGGCCATTGGCATCCCAAGGGAAAGAGAGCAAGAATAAATTATCTTGCAGCTCTCTAGTAACAGCTCCTCTCTAATCGAGCACTGGCATCGCTTAGTGTTCCTCTCCCTACGAGAGTAAATATACTCATCTATTACACGAAACAAAATGGTTCCCAGTCACAGTGTGCCAAGAAGGTTGGGATTATTATTTAATAGAGTTAAATGTGAACTAAATATGCAAACTTTAATTTTGATACCCTGATGATGTCAAAAGGCACGGCTAGAGGAGCCTCCCTGAAAAATAAGACACTGAGCAAGCAATCCTACTTGCTATAATTACACAGAACATGAAATGAGGTGTTCAAATGTAGCCACATTTATGTGCCAAAGAGACTGGAGAGATGCTCATCTCCTGGGCTCATCTAAAATGATGTAGAAACGACAGGAGACTGACACATAGAGATAGATGTGCAAACACCATCCACCTACTTTCCAAATTTGCATTCATTTCACATCCAACTCGAAATTCACATCCAATTTTACAGTCAGTTCACGTCCAAGCTGGCACTCAAATTCAGCCACTTGTGCATGCAGCCTGTACGCGCGGGTCAGTGTGGTTAAAGCTGACACTTTCTGTCAACACACCCATCACTAACCCCCATTACTCGCTCACTTAGTCTCTTCCATCGCGCCTCACTCATTCATTCGGCGCACGTGTATGCGCGCGCCGTGCCCCCGCGATCTGCACAAACATACACAAACACACAGTCATCACCCACTTGTTTGTTCAGCAATTTGTTCGTTTGTTCAGGCCGTCACTTGATCACAATATTCTCACCCACTCATTTGACATTCATTCATTGTCCCGGCCACTTGTGCCCTCATCTGGTCCCCCGATCTCTGCCACCACTCCTCAGTCACATGCTCGCTCTTGCTGTCACCCACTCACACCTTCTCCTTCTCACACATTGTTCCCAATCACACACTTTCTCTCTCCTCCTCTTCCTCTCGCACTGTATCTGTTACACTCGTCACATCCAGTCTGTCCCTCCCCTTCATTAACCCCCTAGATGGCACAGTCCCTCACCTCACCTCACTGTTCATCCTCCATAACTCTCTTCGGCCTAAGACTGCTGTCTCCCTCTCTGTATAGATTGCCTCCACCCATTCCAATAAAAGATTTAAGAGCTCCTTTAAGTGCTAATCAGGTTGTCATCCGTGCAGCCAAAATCAGAGGCTTGATAAATAAAGGCTTGTCTCTGTTGGCTAGCGGCTCACTGTGTTTAAATAGGTGACACCGGAGTGCATTCTGAGCACACCGGATCGATGCCAGAACCCCTGGGGTCCCCTGAAACGGTGAACAGAGACAAAGCTTAGCGCTCGATAATAATGCAGGGATAGGCAGCTTGCTCCCTATTTTCCGAGGAACTCTCCCTGGGCTTGTCCTCCACTCCCCTCACTCTTTTTTCCCTCTCTTTCTCTCATCACGACAGGCCTTTTCAACTCGCCAGTTGGCAGAATTGCATAAACACAGAGACTCGAAACCTTTATTTTCGTGCATTGCACAGAAGGTTAAGCTGTTGCGCTGGGGGAAGTGCATTAAAAAATACCAACAGACACAACAAGCACTGCTATCTTCAATCCCCAACCAGCACACTCTCCGCTGTCCAATCATCCCATCACATCCCACTACGGCCAATTTACCGCTATGCCCAATCTCTCCTCCGCAGTCAAACTGTTTGCCATCACTCGAAATAGCATATAACCAGCCATCGCAGTCACCCGCCGCACCATATCACCAAAACTCCCGCCCTCGTCCAATATATCCAGCATGGAGCCTGGCTCGACAGACATGTGCTATCACTGACCCAACAGTACTACAACACGATGCTCCTCATTAACTCTCCTTAGGCCTCTGCCTCATCTCACCTTGCGTCCACTTACATTCCCTCCCATGAAAGCTCTACACCCTGCGATGGCAATACAAAAGGTCCACCTCTCCCTCGGTGGTTCTTTTCCCTCACTTTGATTTTCTGTCCATCAAGGGGGCGTGGATTAGCGGTCTCTTGTTTATCTGCTCGTCAGTTTTATCTATCTATCACTAAGCCATCCGCTGTGCTGCAGCGGCCTCAGCACTGCATTAATCCCCTATCAGCCAGCCAGCCATCCATCACCCCGCTGTCTATCACGTCAGATCCATCATCCGCCCATCTGTCTCACACTGCCCATGCTCGGAGATGATCTCCTCGGAAAGCCCCACCGGCGAGTCACGGAGGGTGGAGGGGGACAGCAGGGCAGGAGGAAATTAGAGGGAAATGCAAAAACAGAAGACAGGGGTGAGGGAGAGAAGATTATACCCTGCCCTTCCTCCCCTCTCCCTCTCTCAGCCTGCATCCTGCTGAAAGCGTTCTCTTCATGTCACTACATGCTTATTAGCTGTTGTGTTTGTTTCCTTGTAATTTGTTTGTTTTCCTCGCCTGCTAATTCTAGCCAGTGGGAGAAGTGCCAGTAGAGGCAGAGATAGCTGTTGGGGACGGGGGTCATAAATCCCATAAAACCCCGATGTAGTGAGCAACCCAGGCCCCTCCTTCTCCAGCACGTTTGAGCAAGGAAAGGATATTGTCTAAAGCCTCCAGCTTTAAAACAGCTCAATATCTGGGTTCATCGAGGGTCATTTGTATTTCCATCCATATCTGCTACCATCAGGAGGTGAGTGAGGGGGGCACATGAGCAGGAGAGAAGGTGAGTGTAGGGCAAATGTTAGCACACTCGCAGAGGAAGGGGAGTCCACACAGATGCATGTAGGGGCAGGGTGCAGGGGCAACAGAGTGTAAACAGGCACATATTAGGAGGACCAGTGAACACATAGATATTTAGGTCCCTACACTGCAAATTGTAGGCGAGCAAACAGGTATGCATGTGGGCTGAAGCACCGTAATTATTTAGACTAGTTGACAAATAGAGCCTGAGAGGGCAGAATAAATTGTTTAGAGGGTAACAGAAAGAGCACAGAAAAAGAGGTTAATGTAGATACTTGCAGACTGTTAGTACAGAGACAAAACAACTGGGTTTATGGAGAGAGGAGGTTTAATATGCAGTCGAGCAGCTCTGCCGAGACAAAAAGTAGCTCTGTGTGAAACAGTTCGTTTAAATAATACACACTTTAACCTGTTTACTGTGATAACCACCTCAAGGCGATTGTGCGATTATGATTTTGCAGTAACTCGATTAGCTCGGTAGCCGGTGCTTACATGATTTGTTTGATGCGAAGTAGCCGTGCAAAGCATCTTTTAAGCACCACAAATAAAACACAAGGAATGTGTGTCTGCTTTATTATGATGATGAATTTACAGAACCCCTGTAACACAGGCTCCGTCGCTTGCAGAGTTAGTTGTAACATGAAAGCCACTTTGCTGTCGCCCCAAATTTTCCTTTGTATCCCTTTGTTTAACACCGCTAGCCATGCTGCTGTTCATACAAAAACAGCGCTTTGCACCGAGTCAAAACACCCAAGGATATTGGAACAGAGGTGTCTACTAGGGTACAGCAAAAAGATTGATTTCGAGGTCAGACAATTGAGTTATCCTTTCTTCAGTTCTGGCTTTAATTCAACTAAGGTAATCCAGTTAACATGTTTACATGACAGCTGCAATCATTTGAGTACTGCCTGAATCTGGTTATAATGAAGTTACTGGCAGGCATGTGGCCTCTGTGAGTGTAAAGTAGTTCTGAACTATAAAGGAAATTATGTGAAAATGCTGCATTGTACTGAGGGTTAATGTTTCCTTTGTGTTTTTAAAGGCACCAAAGGACTTTCTGGCATTCACAATCTACACAGTATATTTCCTGGCAATGCTACACAGCCGATATACAGACAATATAAAACATAATGAACTACAGTCAGTGATATTCCTTACAAAACTGAAGTAAATCCCTGTCATATATGCCTATTTGTAAAGCCAAGGATCATTCCTTGAGTCGTTCCTCATATTCGCTGTAACATAATGCACAGCAGAAATGCCAGTAGAATAAAGAGTGCTGCCCTTTGCATTTATTTGAACTTGTATGGTAATTACGACCTGAGCCGCGGTCCACATCACATGATTAAATAAACGCATAGAGTAGGAGTTAAAATTTCTGCTGTATTTCATTACATGGCTGAGTTTACCCTGCAGTAACAAGCTACCACTGCTCTCACTGGATCCACAATAGCTTTCAGGATGTATGGTATAATAGCATACAGTACAGCACTGGGATATTACTGTAGACTTACATGCAGAGTCTCAGACAGTCGCCATTTCCTTTGCTGGTGGTCTCCAGGGGAGTAGTGCTATTTGTTTAAGTACTGCAGGGCACCCACAATGCATGGGCATATATGGTTAAGAGATTATATAACTACTGCTCATATGGTGGCAAGTTCACATAAATTAGTCAACTACAAATATAAAATGAAAGGATGTTTTGATCTTTTTCATCTTAACTGGTTAACAGTTAGCTATGACTGACAGAATAATTGAATTTACTGACTACCACTGGCAACTTTTAAGGTGGAATGTTTTATTGCATGTTATTAAATGCATGACTTGATGTCGTGATTCAATCCACACACCCTTAAGGATCAGTGTGTAGGATCCAGGAGGATTTTTTAGCAGAAATGGAATTTAATATAATTATGCATGTTTTCTTCAATTGCCTGACAATAAGAATGAGCCATTTATATCTTCATAGGGAGTGGGTCCCCATCCACGGAGCCATGTTGCACTGCCATGTTTCGTATTTTCGTATTTTCACATCGGCCACCATGGTTAGCAGTTAGCTGTTAGCAGCCCCTCTGCAATGAGCCAAACAGCATTGGAAAACACAGATTTTTAAATTGAAACTGCTTTTTTACTGTTTTTACTGGTCTAAATCACCAGATTTTTTTGTTTTGGATAGGAAGAGACATCCGCAGATAATTCAGCTCCTGGCAAAAACCACCTGAACATCTGAATCTCAAGTTATATGTGAAAAAAAGTTAGCACATATTAGTAGGTGCTGGGCAAGCGGGCCGTCTGTAAAGAGCTTGATTCAGTATTTTACCATTTTTAATCACCTGGTCTGTTTGTTTGGGAGAAGAAAGGACCTTTGCAGGTTATTCAGCTCCCTGTAATAACCTGAACCATGAACAAGAACTGGGAGTTCATGTTTGTCTCACAAGGGAAGTCTGAGCCGGTTGCAACTGGAAATTCTCACTGCTAAAACCCACACACTGCTCCTTTACATGTCAATATAACAACTCTGACCATTCTATTTGTTTATATTGACTCTCTGACATGACATATGTTTCAGTGATGACAGGATCTTCAAGCGCTTATATATATATGCAAACTGCAAATTGCAGTATTCTATTTCCTCAACTGGAGATAAAAAATGGTGGAGCATGCGCTCCAGCAGCACTACACCCCCGATGATCTCTCAAATCCAGTCAACTGTTTTTACCCGTGTACTTAAATATCCTCATAGGATTACAGCTAGGACAGCACAGCGTCCTGTGAATAGAACTAGCTCTATGAATGCGTGCAGCCAAACGACAGCTGAGATTTTCTCCAGTGTAATATCAACACCGGTGGTCCTCCATTACACATGGAATAGGAGGAATGAGATGTGTGAAGCTTCTGCTTTTACCCATAATGAGCCTAAACAAACATCTTCAAACAAATGTTCTTCCTCCACATGCAGCCGAATCAGATGAGACAGCTGTCAGAAAGCATCCACATCCATCCTGAGTTAGCTCTAATTGGAGAACTACTCTCCCTCCTCTGGCCCTATTCGACAGATACTGCTCAATCACCACACCGGTGCTGAGCACTGCTCCAGCTCCACAATATACGGCCTGCAATTACAGCACATACTGCTGTTACACAATGATACCTCACACATCTGAGCACAGTACTCATACATGCATGTACTGCACTGTTGTGTGTGGCATGTGTTCACATGTGCAAAATGCTGAACGAGCATGTGCTGAGCCTGCACATGATGTGTCATTTTTATAACATACAGCAGCAGTGCACTTTTGCATGAACAAAAAAGAAAGCTATAAATAGTAAATGCTGCTATTCCAATACAAGGGTGAAACCTGCAGTCTATAACCGATGCAATTACCAGCTCTGCAAATATACAGCCAGAGAGAGGGAGAGACACACAAACATAAACACTCGCGCAGCCTCATAAACACATACCTACATTATTTCGTACACACTGAATTAATCAGCTCTTAGACAAATAGCTGAATAAATACTGTGGATAACCAGATCAATATTGTACACTCAATTCATCTGAGTTCACAGAGATGTCAAATTCTGCATAGTTCCATAGCGCACTGATTAAACTGGCACAGCATTAATTCAGTAAATCAATAAAACCAATCTTTCAAATAAATCAAGTCGCATGGACGGCTTGAGCCAATTGGAGGGCAAGTACACATTAAAATTCCCTCGCTACAACTGCATATCTGTGTCATGCAGGCAGCACACTGATTTGCTATGTGGATTCCACAATTTGTGGAATGAAAATGATTAATCCATGAAACAATAACCAGGGTGCCAAGAAGGCACATGGTAATTCTATAATGATCAAAGACTCAATTAAATCCTTTTCCATTCTGTTCCCTAAATGCCTCATGTCTGTGGCTGCAGAGCGAATGTGTGTGTGTGTGTGCGCGCGTCTGTGTGTGCCTTTGTTGGTCAGTTTATGTTGTGTGCGAGTGTCTTTTTTGTGTCGTCTCGGGGCTACGAGGTGGCCAGAGGTTAAGCTGTGGTCTGGGAAGTGTCTTTTGTGGTCAGATGACGTATGACATGTGGTTCATGTTCGTTCTTTAATAGCACTACAGGATGGGAGCACAAGTGGTGTGATAGTAATCGCTATTGGATTATAAGCGCATTCATATCCTGACAGACAAGCCAGTGTATTTTATTAGAAATATGTCCTTCATCATCCTCCATGTAGCTTTCCATGGTGCCCATCATTTTGATTTTTTTTAACACATTACCTATTTTGTGCCCCAAATGAAAGTCGCAAAGCATTCACTTGCTAAAAATTGCTGCACCGCCCGCACTGTAGTTTGTAGAATCACATGAACAAAAAACTTCACATAACCAGGGAAGATTTGCTGAGCACGCATGTTCATTTTTAGCAGCATCTTACCTCACAGTAATGCTGTTAAATCCACACCTGGATGCTTGTTGTTGTCCAATGTGCAGCTTCATTGGAAAACACAGGGCTCTTTTCCCTTAATGACATGGGGCATTACAGCTTCAATCCTATCTTTGCAGGGAGAAAATGTGACTCTAAAATTCACCTCTTCTGCCTGTGTCTCCAGAGCTCATCAGCACTGCCTAGCTCTGCAGCAGGGTAAGAGTAAGGCTGTGGTCTGGCTTGAACCACAGGCTTTATTTACCTCATATTTAGTAGGTCAAATTTAAAAGGAGGTCCAAGATGTCCCCACAGTTAGACAACAGAGAAATCATTCGGCAATCTTGTTTCTCACCAGTTTTAGAAGACAATATAGGTCGTAGACAATGTGCCTAATCTTGAACATACAGACAAAAATACAAATTTAATGTAACCTGTGGTGAAACATTTAAGGTTACGCCACAACGATGGGTGCTCAGCCAGTAGCCCTTTGTAACCAGAGATTCTGCATTAACGCCAGCTTTGCTGTTTAACACCAAACCAAACGACACCCGCATAATGCTGCCCCAGTGTGTGATTTCAGATGGTATGTTGACGTTCCGGAAGCAAAGGAGGCATGACGAGTGCGACAAGAACATCAGCGTCTAGTGTGATTGTACACAGACCTTGCTATGGCTCTGTTACTACCTGTGCTTCCGCCTTAACGGCAGAACAACAATACCCTACATTCCATGTCCACACGTTTTATACAGAGCAACAAAGCGGAATAACGTTGCAACATTCCCACCTTGAACAGGCTGTATAAAAGAGCTTACTGATTCTGTATGTACTGTACGTCATGTGTTCAAAAGAGTCTTGAAAATGGGCAGAACATTTGAATTCCTGTCAGTAAAGGATGCACTTTGAAAAAAATGCTTTTTTAAAGCTGCTATAATAAATGCTTTAATAAATAATGGATCGCATGACTAAGTGTAACGTGAAAGGTGTCGCTAGTTGTTATGAATCCACAGAGAAATATCATCCGACTCTTGTTCTCAGCTCTAACGCCAAAAACACATCAAGCAGTAGAGAAGTGCGGCCTGCGGTGAGCTGCCACGCAATGGCTATGGAAAGCAGCGGCGACCACTTCGAGCTGCGACCTTTTAATTCTGCAGCAAAGTGTGTCTAAACTAAAAGCTGGCGAGGGTTTAACTGTTAGCAGCAAAATGTAGCTTAGCAATACCCGCAACTAATCGGCAAACAGTCCTGTAACTCCTCTGTCATGTTGACCTATGTTCTCCAACCCACAGAAAAAAGAAATCATTGCTGTGTATTGGTGTGTTTTCTGTAAGCAGCATTTTAGCGTCTATCAGCTCTTTTTTTTGTTTTGGCCAGCAGCTTTCCTTTTTTCGTTGAGTCTCACCACTCTAATGAACCTTGTGTTCAGTCAGAGCAGCTAATTATTCAATTCAAATTTAATTTAAAATGCTTTATTTCCCTGGGGGCAATTTGCGGAGACATGTGAAATAGGTAACATAATACATGAAAATTTTTTTTAAAAAAGTAAATATGCAAGGAAAGCTGTACATATTATAAGTATACTGTATAAATTATGTTTAAAAAGCTTTGGTACACCCACTACACACTACCTGCTCAGCACCAAACGACAGGCAGAAAAAGTTAGTCACTAATATCTGATTAAGATGGTGCTGCATTTTTAGATACTTTTTATATTACCCTCAGGAGTTGGTGGAGACCAAAAGCGGAGCTAAAAGAGAGTGAATATTGGACTTAAATTCGTCAAATGCCTCCATAAAAATGCTAATGTGTTGCATTTACTAGATGTGTAAACAGGCAACATGCTCACCATATCAACTTTATAAGGTCATACTATGTCAATGCCCCCTAGTGGCTAAAAAATTATGGTTTAAATTGAATAACAGAAAAACAGATTTTTTGTAATTGCTCTACAACAACAGTTAGCGGTGTTCATAAACCGCTAACTCGATCTCCCCAACCAGATATTTGGGATTTGAACAAGTGTCTCGCTCATCACAAACCCAAGTCTTATTGCACTCTAACAATTTGCAGCACACTGATTAATTTGGCACAATTACAGCGTTAACACGAAGACTAACATTATAAGACCAGTGTTGTAGTGGACTGATTAAAAAAGCAGCAGAAAGGTTAATACGCTGTTGCGCTCATTCACTTTTCTGCACAGAGTCAGGGAGGTGAACCTATGATACCGCAAGTGTGGGTAGTATTTTCCTGTGGTTTGTGTCCATATGTGCAGAGGAGCAGAGGGCATGAGGATTGGAGAGGAGCGGCACAGGGCAGTCTCAGGTGAGACATGCATAGTCCCAACATAATTATAATCCTTAATTAATCCACTCCGGATGCGCTCTCTCTTTCTCTCCCTCTCTCCCTCTCTTGAAGTTCATTGCTCTAGGTGTTTATGGACTTTTTCCATCATAGTGCACCTCCCCCCTTTCTGTCTCATCTGGCATCTGCCTACTGTATGTATAATGCTCTGGGTGTTTTTTCAGCTGTTTATGAATATACGTGCCCTTTCACACCTCTGTGTTGGAGCCTCAACTCCCTTACCCTCCCCCTCCCCCCTCTACCTCCTCTCTCCTTTCTCTACCTGCTCCCCTCCAACTCCCACATTGGCAGACAAGCAAACAAACAGCTTCTTTTGGTCCCGTGTTGTTTCTTGGTGTTGCCTCTTCTCACAGCTCACAGCACGGACACACACACAAGGACACAGACGCGCAAACACAAACATGCTCATACCAGTCCAACACCAGATACTCCAAGGGGAGCGCTGCTGACACAAATAAGAACCCACCAGAGCCGTTCTCGGTGGAATGACTCAGGTGAGCCATTCGGTGAACATCACCACTTGTAAGGGCCAGACAGCCAGACACACACAAGCACACACAGATGAAGTTCCTGTTTATATACACGTCTCTTCTGATTCTGCTGCCTGACTGAACGTGTTGATAGCTTAGACGATGTTGAGTAGCTCCTGTATTAGTCAGTGAGTGTGAGGGGTCAGTGACAGAAAGCGAGAAGTGGATCGTGTAAACGGAGGTGTAATGAAGGAACACTGGAGCCCTGTAGCAGCCGATGAAGGGCCTGTACATGGCACTAAGCTGGAGGTAATGAGGACAAAGGTGTCAGTATTGACGTTAGTAGAGTGAGAGCACCAGGTGTGAGTAGGAGCGGCGACTACTCCTGCCATTACCATTCAGCCTCCCGCTCTGCCTGCTCTACCCGCTCTGGCCGAGCCAATTAGAGGGGCTCATCCTCCACTCTGGTCTGCACCCTCTGTCAAGCTATCAGAAAAACATAAGGATTGATTGGACAAGCTATTAGGTCAATTGATCCCTGTTTCCTTTCATCTGTGTGCTCCTCCTTTTTCAGATGGACAGATTGGACGTGGAAAGCTACTCCAATTACCTGAGGACAAGGGTTTAACGAAGATGGCCTGATGGACCTCCTCTCCATCTTTCTCTTTGTGTGTGAGGTTTTCTTTCCAAGTCTCTCCCTTTCACTCTTCAGTGATTTTAGTTTTTGTGTCAATTTAGCACTCAATTTGTGTCAAAAGATATCCTAATCCTGCAGAAATAAAGTTGTTCTTCTTTCCTAGTGTTGGCTTCCTGTCTCTCTAATGGCACGTATCAGCATTCATACATTACTCTGACTGTACGTGTGGTTTGCTTACAGGTGCAGAAGGATCAGAATCCATTTCAGTGTTAAAAGCACCTTTGCCATTATACACCTTTGGCAGGAGCTGCCAGGACTGATTTCCTAAAATGCCAGACAACAAGCAGGGCAAAATTATATTGATTTGTCGTGATTATTCTCAAGTGCCTTCAAAATTGTATCTTGGCGCAGGGCCTTGAAAACCCATTAAATACATGTTAAGAAATGAAAACTGACAAACACGGAGCGAGCTGATAACTGGTATTGGAAGTTGCTTTTAACAACATGAATAGGAAAATCAGGCGGGCTCAAAAGGGCAATCACAGCCGACCATTACAAACAGCAGTTAGAATGTGGTCGTCAAAACTGCAGTGACGCACTTTTCAAACACCAATTGAGAGTCCCCTTCCCCCTGATAAATCTGTGTAAAACCAAATGAATTGCTGGTGAGGCTGATTGGTCACATTGATTGAGCATCGCTGAGTCTTTTCACTGCTGTACACCAAGTCGTCTCTCAGTCGATAGACACAACCCAAATACACCAAGCAGGCACTCAATCCAATGTGTTGCTACATGGGCCCATCCAGCTAATTTAACACCCACTCCATTTATGAAAAAGAGTCCTCATCGATTTTTTCTGTTCATGTGCTCTTGTTGCTCCTGCTCATTTTCGCCATTCAGGCGCCTACACGTGCTAAAGCCTCGCAGCAATTGAATTGAATTAATGTGTGGTAGGGTTCCTGTAAGATTGGCTTCTCCAAGCCCACACCTTCAGTCTTTCTCCAGATGTAGCAGGGACCACAGAGCCCGGAGCCAGGAGAGTGCTGTGTGCATGTCTACATTCACAGAGAACTCCACTGCACAAAGGCCACGAGCTTTAAAATGGACGCACACTGCCCATCGCTTTTGCACCTCGGCACCACAGCAAAGACAATTTCTGCTGGGTGCTCATTATGTACCTTTCCCCTCCTGTTACTGCACTCTTCGCCCTATTCTATTTTCTTTCCTTCGCCTTATCCCTCTCTTTCCGATCCATTATTGCATGTTCATGTTCCCAAAATGTAATCTAGCATTTAAGCAGAAAACAGCCAACACATTACGAAAAGCCTTAGAAAACATAATAGAGTATTTTTGATTGCAATAATTAGTCCAACAACAGCTGTTTAAAACCATTTCCAGTGTGATTTGTCGGCAGTGGTAAAACACTGGACCACAATAACTGCCATTATAATCATAATGGCTTTCCTGTCAGGACAAGCCTTATCAGGCTGGTGACAACCACAGAGCTGCCACTGCCAGGTAAACAGTGCTGCCTACGAAGGGAAGCAGTGAGGAAAAGCTACCTGGCACTCCACAATAAACAGTTTCTAGGTCAGTCCAGAGGAAAAACTGCCCTACAGAGACACAGCATTTTGACATAACTGTAAAGGGCATAAAAGAAAGAAAAGGCATGCATCCTGGCACTGCCACATCCATCACTGGATACCTCCACCCTGATGAGATGCAATAGGTTGAGGAGAGCTCACTGATCACCCACTAAAACGAAACTACAACAGACAATTTGCATCTCCATCCCATTCTGATAATAGCATCAACCAATGCGTATCCATTTTGTTTGCAAATGTCAGCAAATATGTAATGACGGTGTGGCAAATGCTGCTCCAAAATTGTTGTAGTAAAGGTCGCAGCTAGTAGCCCAGTTATCAACATGATTTTGAGGGCAATGTCAAAATGACATTTTGAAAAAAATAGAAATAAAACTGACATCCAGATACAATTCAATCTTGCAAAGGGGTCTTTTTGAATGGATTATAATTGCAAATAATCTTCAGAGTTATGAAAAATCAATATGGGATATGAGCGTGATTATTCAGAATAAATTCGCCTCGACAATGGAGCACGAGAAGCCGGAGACCGGCAGAGTAGCTTGGAAGGCATGTAGTTCTAATCGGATATCATATCTGGGAGCCTTTCATCAACAAAAGGCCACGATGAGATTAAGTTTATCATCAGAATATACTGCCGTGCCAGCACAGAAGTCATCTGTTCTGTACTGGCACTAAAGGTTGTCCAATCATTCCCTCCTGGAGGTTGAACAAGCTTACAGTGGCAGCATGAGTGTACAGTAAGTAACAGTCTAAGTGTCTGTTAAATGTGTGTGTGTGTGTGTGTGTGTGTGGTGTGTAGGTGTGCCTGTGTGTGTGTGTGTTAAGACTACATCGGCAAGCATCTAAGTACATGTGGATATGCTAAATATATGCGGGTGCAAGAATTTAAACTTCACATCAGAACTTGAAAACGACACAGGGTTGATGTTTTTAACTGCAGCTACACGTTCAAGTTTCCCCTACAAGACAAACAAAAATGGAAACACAACCGAGAAAAAAAAACTCCAATGGCTACGTATTTTGTGCTGTGTAGTCGTGTCGCTCATCCTCCTTTGTATCATATGCTAAAATTCAACTGCTGAATGCCTCTCCCTGAATAGACGTCTTGCATTGTTGTGCATGCGAATTTTAGCAAAACCTAAACACTTGGGTTGACTGAAAGGCTGCTTTAATTAGTACATTATTGTACTAACTCCTCATTTTGTTATCTGTAATGGTTTTGTGTATCCTTTTTTTTTGGATAAACCAAAACTGATAAGGTAACAATAGTAGCTATAGTTTAATCGTCTGTGCAGATGAGGAACAAAACAGAAAACTCATGACAATTTTTATCTTAAAATTGAAAATACTATTAAATCGTGGATTTGGTGAATTCTTACCGCCGTGGTATATAATCTGTTTTTCTCTGCCTTCTGAATGATGTTATTTGTTACCCCAATGCCCACTGCAACTCCAGAATAATGTGCTGCTTCTACAAACCACGCTCATTTTCATTTCACACCATCCTATGCGTGAAAAAAAAAGATGTCAGTGTCCTTCACAGGTTAAGGACAAATCTCCATGCAGTGTCAAAAACAGCAATCCTTTATTGACATGTAGCATTCAATATGTGTCCCTCGCTGTAATTAATAACCATGCTGGGGGAAAACGTGTTATGATGATACAAAAAGCTTTCAAAATCCGGTGACTGTTATTCTCACATTAATCTTTACACCAGCATAGTTGCAATACATGTAGCTGTCCCGAGGGTGTGAAACATCATAGGTCATTTTTTGAAATTCATAGCAGTGCTGTATCTTTCTGCTTATTTTCTATTAACATATTCATTTAGTCAGCCTTGTCAAAGAGCTATAGGGGGGACATACATATTGCATAAGGGAGAGTGTATCAAAAATGCAACATAAGAGTACTCACTTTGGAGAGAGAAGCAGAGCACTGTTATTCTTCAAAAAAATCATGTGCGCGCACACACACACTCATACTGTATATGAAAGCATGAGCCTGTGCATTTGTCATGTGAACACGTGCACTAAACACACGTTTTAACGAAATGCATTCGACGAATCAGAATGATACGGTTATGCTGTAGACTGTATACAGTATTTCCGTCCCAACTCAAAGCTTCTACAGAATTATCTGGTGGTTGAATCCCGACCACGGTATTGCAGAGCCTCCCAAAATGCTGCACTCACACTGAAATAAATCTAATTATGATTAGTGACTTATTAAAAGTCTGACGATCATTAATGCCATGCTAATGTATGACTATTATTCACCCATTGAAAGCCGAGAATAATTTTTCTGATGGTGATGTGACACACAGACAAGGGGGAAATAAATCCTTCTGTCTTCCCGGGGAGAGTGTTTGGCAGTAAACCAATTCCAAGTCTGGCTTCTTGAATGCCCAGATAACGCAATCAGACAGTTGCAATATTGCTGTTTTACCACCTGAAGAATTTGAATTTCATTCAGCCCCTTCAGAATAGTAGACATGCCAATTTTTCCCCAAGAATTGGCAGGACAAACACAATGCACCCCGGTGAAATGAGGAAAAGGCTTACCAGCAGCAAAATAACTGTTTTCAGAGTCTTTCTTCTTCTCTGCCTCCTCAGGTTCAATTTTATCATAATAACACGCAAAGAAAAAAAGGTTTAATTTCTTCCATCATAACTACAATGCAGGCTGCTGATGCCTTTTTATTAGATGTTTTATTATTAAATTGGGAATTAGTTCTGAATAATAACAACATAAGGGCGCCTCAGTTTTCATCATACGACCCCCCTAAACATAACGGGGTCACGTTTGATCAAATTTGGATATTCGGGATGATTTTTCCTGGTGTTGTTTCGCGCTGTAGCGCTGATGATACATTTATTATTTAAGACATCAGGACGGCCATTTCTATACATTCTCTAATTGGGGTTTTCAGATGAATTTGAGGGAAATTAGACCACGTCTCATTTTGTTGGGAACACCCTGGAACATTCCTCAGTGACTCCTGGGGCTCCCCAGACCCCTCTGAGAGCAGCTGGCCTATAAGGTAATGATTTGATGAGGTACAGGATTAATGGTGTAGTCTGGGACATGGGGGATTGGGCAGAGGAGTTCACTTTGGGGCTGTACACTTCGCTCTGATGCATTTATTCCTCTAATACTCAATGAGGTACTTAATTTCTTTCTCTCTTGGAAGGAGCTTGTGCTCAAATAAAATGCTCATTTAACCAACATCCCAGGACATCTCTTTTCCTTATCTACTTTTTTTTGGTGCACAACTGGTCCAAGAAAGAATTTGTCCATCACTTATGTTGGTTATTAAACAGCCTCACATTCTGGCTTTTCAGTGTCATCTGCCTTCATATGGCATGCTGGATATTACTTTGCTTTTATGGGACGAGAAAACAGAACTGACCCTGCTCCCAGACTCTATGGATTAATCAAAATTGCAAAAATCTTTTAGTGTGCAGGCCACGGTGCAATGCACAGGCCCACAAATGGGACCCCTGCTTTCAGATCCGACTAATTTAGAGCATCTAGCACGCATTTTAAATATGAAGCGACTGCTGTTGACGCACCGTAAACTCTGTATCTGTCAAAGCATAAAATATTAATAAATAAATCGGCTTACACGCCTGAACACCTCACGCAGCCTGATACTGGATGCCTGGGTGGTGCACACATTACATGCTATTATTGTCGCACTGGTATCACATGTGTTAAGAACATATAACATGAAGACTGCTTCGGGTCCTACCTTGATTCCTCCAATCTCCTTTTCCTTGATTGCTCAGTGTGTCTCATTCATTCTCGCTTCCCTCCTCACTTGCCTCCTTCTCCTTCTCTCCCCCTCTGGTTATCACTCGTTCTCTCCTCTCTGGTCCCGTCTTCGTGCGGATGCATAAGAATTAAAAATTAATAGCCTGCTATCTTAAAGACAAACCGACAAAAAACGGGAGAAGGGGGATAAAAAAATCCACCCGACTTCAAAAAGAAAAAAAGAAATGATAAAGGTGATCGGGGACAATCCTCACGGACAGAGCAGATTCTCACGAAAATGCGCCCGTGTGGGCATCAAAATAAACAGCAGCGACGACACCATTGTCCTGCTTAACAACAGTAATAACATGCGAGTTACGGAGACGCCAAACTGAGGCGCAGTATTAACACAATTGAAGTTGTAATCGTGTTGTCCGTCCGTCGCTGGTTAGATGGTGAGCATGTGAGCAAATGTGCCACCGTCGCAAAACGTCTGCGTAAGACAAATCAGACTCTTGGATGTCTGGTGTGTATCTGTTCACAGGACGCTTCTGTTTTTTTTTCAGACTGTAGACTCTTCACTTTCATGTGCTGTAGTCTCAAAACAAAAAAAAAAGAAACAGCTCTACGGTCTGAAATCACCCGTTGTTATTCGGATAGTCTACACAGGCCATCTGCGGTTATCTTGTGCGTCCTGACGCACCGAGCGGATCACTCGTCTATAGTTTCCCTCTTCGTCGGCAGGCAGCGCACACTCTCATCAGGACCATTCACACGGTATTTTCAGCCACTGCAGCTCTGCATCAGGCCTATTACAACCTAGCGCATTCATCATTGCCTTTTCACATATAGTTTGGTAGGGTAAAGACAGTTTTTATAACCAACCCAGACTTAAAGCAGGAAAAATGTGCCACTTCTGCCCGCCCACTACTTAAATTGCTTCCTCTGTATAACATTTCTTTCTTTTCTTTTTTTTAAGTTTCCTAACTCACGTGATTTCCCAAGGTGGGGTTCAGGGACCATCAGACGTCTCTAAAATGCTCAGCTGTGGTTGCCCTGCAAAATTAGGTACATCTACCACTGTAATTATCAGCATGAGAAAAAAAACCAAAAACAAATACTTGATTCACAGGTTAACTAACCCCCACTGTTATCTCCCAACTCACTGTGACACATGCTACTACATTCACAAAGTGTTTTCTAACAACTCAGATGAACTTGAATCCATTTCCTGAATTTATACATACATTTAGTCATTCTAAATTCTGCCAGATTAGTAGCAAATGTGCTGAAAGTGAAGAAATTATACACCTCTGTGACATTTTATTTTTTGGAACAAACAGTTGTATAAAATATAATGATAAATAAAATAAATAAATAATAATAAATAATAATAATAATATAATATTAAAAATACATAATAATGATAATGAATAATAAATAAAAATTAAATACATAAAAATAAAAAAAGATTTAAAAAAATTAAAAATAAAATTAAAAATGAAAAAAAAATAAAATGACTTTCATACACATATATAAAAATATATATAGGCTGATGCAACAATCTACAGTTTTTTAAACAGTAGACAATATTTCATAAAATAGAGCCATAGCCTCAGTGTCGTACCACACATTTTGGGTAATAGTTTAAGTGAGTGATAAAGATTCAATTAAAAAGACTCAACAATTGTCACACCGTTCATGTACGCCAGGTGAATTGATAAACAGCCGTAATAACATTGTGTGAGAATCATATACATGCAACCTTACAACTACAACAACTCATTTGTATTATGAGACTTGTGGATTCTTCACTTAAGTGCACCATCTTGAATTAAATTGCGTCTCAGTGGGCTGTTTATATTTTTTCATTAGTTTTACAGCACTGCAGACAACGTGTCTGACTAATGTCAAAGCACTCATTCTCAGAGGGGACGAAATCTTTCTAAGATAGTTTGCTGCCAATGTGCACGGGCACAGATGGATTTTTTTCTAAGGATTGTTTTTTTGGTACTTTTACCGCCAGACAAATTGATAAAGAATCAGGGTGACTGGGCTGAAGGAGTGTCATAAATTGGCAGTTTTAGGGCCTCCTCAGGATGTTCACAGGTGAGAGCAAAAACAGAAAATAATCTGTGGAATACAACATCAAGAACAAGTTAAAAGCCTTCGCTGGAACATGATTTAGCTACTGTACAGCCAATACAAGATGCTCTGCGGGGAGAGAGTGAGTCAGGGGATGACACACGGCAACAGTTTCAAGTGGAGTTGGAACGGCAAGCAGTGGAAGTACATGTTACTCCACAGCCTGCTGAACTACCAGCATGCACCACACTAAGTAGTCAGGTTTCTCACTTGCAGTTTTCTCCTGAAGATATAAATAGAAAACTGGCCAGAAGCCACAATAGTCTTATTCTAGTGTATGTTAAAACACAGTGGCAGTGCATGTTGTTTCTTGGTGTGTGGCGTAAAGCAATTTTCATATCAATTATTCATTCACAGTGTTTGTTAGTAATTAGCTATCTTGTCTTATTTCTCCAGCCACTTATCAGAGGCATAAAGGGTTTGCATGATACATAAGAATAATTTATCTACATGCCCTACACCTTATTATATTATATACTGCGCTGTGGTGCACATACAGGCTACACACTGCCTCTTCCTTATTTCCACTACATCATTTATGTTATATATTGTACCACATTACATCATGTGTGTCGCGTACAGTATTGTGCTTATCATACACCGTACCACACTACATCAACATCACCGCGCAGAGGAACGTGTAGCAGCAGGACGAAGCAATATACAGTTATGATAATATTTTATATCTGTAGCTTCAGCACATAGAGTGCGTTCATATATATATACTGCGCACACAGTGCATACACATACATCCAGAAAAATTCAAACACACATTGCTCCCCTGGCACTCCATGAATCCAGCCAGCCCTCACATTAAAGAGGTTAAGATTAGCCGGCCTATTTTCATACCAAACATGTTTCTAATCAGAATAGACTGGTGCGGGGGAGATTCATCCAGCTCTTAACTGTCTTCTTCCAAAAAGCCTTCCCCACTGCCTTCTCACTAGCACTCTCAGTGGCCTGACTTAAAGATGCTATGTAAAAACACTTCAGTTAATGAAAGCTCCCTCCTTAATTGTAACAGTTGTTGTACTTGCTGGAAATGGTTTAAGCTGTTAAATTAGGGGTGGGCCATATGGCCCTTAAATATTATCCAAATTTAGGGTAATTCTGTGGTAATGGTATTCTTAATGATGGGACAAAACAGTGAGAAATGTTTTATTATTAATTTCAAGAACATACAAATGCAAAAAAATATAGTTTTATATGTAAATATAGTTTTTAGTTTTTTTTAATTTTTGTTTTTATTTTATTTAATCAAACCCAAGGACTTAGGAGCTTTCTTAGTTTCAAGTAGTATTTTTTGTTTTCAAGATATGAGCTTAAAATATCTCTCAGGATAAGGTATGAAGTGAAGAACAAAACACAAAATATTTTCACAGAGCCTTTACTCTCTGCTAAACAGCCTTGTTCTGTATCAGAAAAGTACACAGTTAAAACAACCAAAGAGCTAACAGAACAATAGCCAAGTGTCATGAAAAAGAAAATAGTAAATTTGGGGAAAAAAGAAGCCTATGAAGTGTGTATGGTTGTTACAAATAAAGATATATGCATATATACATAATACAGACATAAATTTGTATAAAACATGACTAAAAATATTAGGAAAACTCATCTCTGATGTAAAATAATCTGCTCAAAGTTAAAACAAATCACATGTTTTACTCAAACTTCCTGTAGTTGTTGCATTTACAATTTGGATGAACTGGACAGTTTAGCAGATCTTTTGGGAATCACAGCTTTAGGTCAGACCCCACTATCATGAACCAATGTTCTGTTGACTTATTAATCCATAAATACGTACAGAATAACAACGCTATGTAACCTTTTTTTGAAAACTTTTTATTCGTCCTCCAGATGTGCTGCTTTGTTAGTCAGGTATCATCTGTGCCTTTTGACGTCTAATGTTTGCTAACTTTGACTAGCTACTGTTGTGTAACTGATATCACTGCATCAGTCCACTGACTTTAAGACTCTTCTCTGCTTGTTTTACCGTTACACTATGTTCATTATCACAAAAATACAACAAGAAGCTAACACAATACACCTCCCCAAGAGACATGTTTACTGTGTGTGATCCAATTCTACTCACTTTCATTCAGGGTGCCTAATGATGATGTCTTTAAAGTACCTGAAACGTGAGGATATTGGACTCTGAAAGGAAATCTAATGCGCTATTATCCTTCAATTGCCACTTAAGGACATTGTCGCCACCGTTCAGCAAAAGTTACACAATCTCATTTTGAGGCAGATTTGTTGAAGTCTTTTTTCTTAATGCATCTTGGTACATGTTTTCAGTGGAAACTATTTTGCTGAATCTGTTTTGAACCCACTGAATGTAATTCTGAACACAATAATCAAAAAATATCTGTCTGCAGAATGTGTGATTTTGTTTTGTTAATTTTTTTGTAAGACGATCTTTTCTAGGAGTGCTAATAATTCTGGAATAATTGCAGTCTTTGGTCTCCAGGTGAACGCAGCGTAGGCTCCACTGTCAGATAAAATTATTTAACTGCCATATCACATGCAATAATTGCACCAGTCCGCAGTGCATGTTGCAATTTTTGTCTCCCCTCTGAAAATGCCTTTGTCAGTTTCTATTATGATAGCTAATATTGGGCTCTACTGAATGGGCTCTACACGCCTTTGCCACTTAGCCTTCTGTCACACAGCACCTACTCTGTTATACTGCTCTCAAATCCAGTCAATTGACCTTCATGGGCCGCCTGACTCATTGCGCCAATAAACAGCTAGCATAATGTAGTTTTTGCTCCATGGCAGTCACACACACTCTTTCAGGATTTTTTTTGTCAAGATCAGATGTTATTCATGCAAAGTCACAGTGCTCTGTTCAGTCAGAGGAGACTGTCTGCAAACCTCATCATCTTACTGTACTGAATGGACCTCTAACAACTAAACATGGACAAATGTACAGCATCAAGTAAAGCTTTGCACAGTCTGACCGGTTGTTCATCGCACCACGGTCTCTTAGCAACAACAGTAGTGACTACACATGATTAAGTGCTGATTGGCCTACTAAGCACAGGCAATGGTCCCTTGTTAGAAACACTGCAGCCCTCACTGCGTGATCACTTAACTCACAAATAACACAATGGTAGAAAGTCAAATGGTCACGGAGAAATACATGTCAAGGTTCCTGTGCAGGGATTTCTAGATGCTTCATACAGATTTAATCAAAGCTGGATATTAGAACATTACATGGTTGTGAGACTGAACTGTATTCTCCAATAAAGAAGGCTGAAGTGTTAAACACTATACATATAATGAATCACTTAAAAAAAATCTACGCATGTATAGAAACACAGTTACCTCATGGCTAAAGCAAAATAACACATTCATTAAGATGTTTCCAAATATACAGACTGTTCATGTGCAAAGTTCACCTTCCTCAGATATCATTATCACCTGACTCCCAGTCCTATCCGATCTCACATCTCGTATCTTGTCTTGAAAAATTCTGACAATAACTGTAAGTTTGATTCTTCAGCCGGCGTTCGTCCTGTCATGTATCAGTCATAAGAATGTATCTGTAGGTTACTCCAGATGGACATGCAATGAAATCATTAGCAGCCACTCCTGCTATCTTGATATTATGGACGGTGTTCAGTTTTTGCTACGAGGAGTCTGAGACACTAATTGTGTGGATCAGGAATTTTACTTCTCAGTTAATAAGATTCATTACAGATCAAAATTAGCGATTAATTAATTAACTTATTTGAATCATTTATTTGCAGTTTATGGTTGGAGTAGCCTTTCAATCACTGTATTTCGAGTTTCATGTTGTTCCTCCTCCTCACTGTCATTGCCATACAGACCTAACAAAAGTGCTGCTCCCAATTTGGCGAGCCCGGTCTCACTCAAAGTCGTCAAAATCTGGTGCTTGCAGTGTCAGAAACCAACAAAAAAAGGCGTCCTTTAGCGTCAGCATAATACGCGGCCAGTTGCTGTCTTAGTTTATCTGTGCCCGGAGGTGACAGGGGGACACGCAGTGGGACAAGGACAAAACTTAAGGTGGCGAAAGTCCAAGTGGGGTGAGGGGTGGTGGACAGGGTTTTAACAAACACCGACATTCACCTGAGAGAGCGGCATTCGCATCCTGTAAGATTCAAAGGCCAAACCCTGTTCTTTTTTCTTAAACCTAACCACGTGTTTTTGTTGCCTAAACCCAACAAAGTGTGTTACTTGTTGGAGGAAAAAAGACACCAATGTGCGGTGTTGTACTGATGTAGTGTGTTTATTTTGAAAAAGACTGTGTGTGAACATCAAATTTCCTGTGAAAATGAAGGTGTGTCTTGAAAGAAGACAACGCATGGAACAGGCAGAACTTGACACAGTGTGCCAGAACGTCAACAACCAACGTACCCAGGGTACCTTTCATGTGGTATGTGGACTAGGAATGTCCATAACCAGGCATGTCGATTTGTGACGAGATCGGAGTGAGAATGTGTTGATTTGGGAGTCATTTTCAATCTAAGACAGTGTCTATCCCATCCTGACATCCTAACTAAGGATTCCTGTATCCCCAAGTTTGAACGGTGCTGTAACAGTTCAATTCGTATCGTAAGATCAGATAGGATTTTATGTCCTATGCAATAAAGCAACATGTTTGTGTCACACTAAAAATCCAAGATAACTGAGGTAAGACAGGATATCAGATGAGAGCTTCTATAAAGAATCCCCAGGTGCCAGATCGGAAGTAGCATTCTCCAAGAGGATGTTATGAAAATTGTGTAAACAGTGCAAAGCAAGACGAAACACCAAGCAGACAAAGATGGGGTTAGGTTTCACTTTCAATTACACTGTTGACACTGTTTGCAAACATACAAACAATAGATGACAGTTCCTGTATAGTGTACCTTTAAGGATGACAGTAAATGTCTCTTATTTTAGTATTCAGTGGTTGTTTTGTCTGAGGAGGCTCTGAAATAAATAGATGCATCTCAGGAACACACAGGGAACTGATAGATTTTTTGGATCGAGTACTGAACAAAAGTCCAGCTATATTCAAAGTAGATTCAATTTTTAGACACCACATCATAATTACTTTCCTGCTTTCGCCCAAATAAAATGATCCAGATAAGTGTTGATAAATGCAGTGGTTAAAATACGCAGGGGATGGGAAAAAAATGAAAGGAAGTCCAAGATAAGAGCCTGCCACTGTGTAGCTTTGTAGTGGTTTTGTACTAGTGTGCGGGGACGTTCTAGCACTGAATAAATTCACCCAGGCTCGACCATGACTGTGAAAATTTCAGTCATTGTTAATAATAATTCTTTTTGTTCACTTGTGTTCCATGTTGCATTTTTATTCTCAATAGAGCGATGTCTTGCACGATAACACAGACATTATCAACAGAGCGTCAGTGGTCCTGTTTGCCTGAATATTTCATGTTTTTTTTTTTTCTAAAAGGGAGGAGAAAATGGAGTCATACAGCTGGCATATTTTAATTTGTTCTAGCTCATGTTTGATTAATGCCAATTTTTCCTAGTCAGAGCTCATGTTTATGCAGCACCATTATTTACATAACACCTTGCCCTATTTGCAAATAGCTCCTATTTTCAGTCATACAGCTTCTTGTTTTGCAGTGATTGACAAATTATCTCCCTTACCACAAAACACAAAATCTTTTTTTTTGTTACAAGACTTGTTATGAAAAGTACATCACATTTCCACTGTGCTGTATAATTCATGCAGTAGTTAAAAAGTTCTATTTCTATTGAAATACAATTATTTGTTTAATTAAATAAGGACTGATATGACCGATACTGATCAGTGATTCAGTAAAAGCTGTAATCATACAAATCACTTTGTATTATAGCTTATTGGTGGCACATTAAAGCTGGGGTAGGCAGAAATCTGGTATAAGAAAAAAAAAAAATCTGAAAATACACCCTCCTCCTGCAGCTCTCCCCTCTCTGTCCCAAGCCCCTCCCACCAGATGATCACAGGCATATGCACACGCTTCATTCAGTAGCTCAGTTGTTTCCTATACATTGATTCAATTTAATCTTATTTCATTGTATAGTGGCACACAGCACATTCACTCACCCCTCCTTCCCCCACTCTCTCTTTCTCTGTTCATCAGACTACAAATGAGACAAGAATGATCAAGCTAACATTAGCCACCCCACCATCCCTTCACCTCACCCCCCACCACTGTGGACTGCTTCCTCGGGAGGAGGGCAGGCAGCTTTATCAGCTCGAGTCCTGCCAGCACAAACCCCCCCATCACCAGGTGTCACAGCAGGCTGAGTCAGGTCTAACTTCTGGTGGGGAGTCGGGGCTGTCCAGTGCTCCGGCGCTTACGCTAGCTTTATTCGTGTTGCTGTGGATGCTAACTGGGGGTCGGTCTGCGGAGCTGCGGCCCACTCTCCTCTTGGTGAGGTGGTCTGTAGTGGCAGGGCAGTGATGCAGAGGACGCACTGTGATTCAAGCCTCTAGCTCATGGTCTGTGGCGTAAGGTAGTTACGATGGGCCCCAGTGCACTGCTCTAATGACAGGCCCTAGTGCACGCCTGTCTTGCACATATTGTCTCGTCACATGATCAGAGACAAAGAATACCAAAGAAAATGAGAAATTATTCATTTATTTTTAAATAGTTTATTCATAGTTATAGAATGAGCATAACATTTTATTATAGATGCTATGAACTGTTTTACAAAATAAGAAAAAATAAAGAGTTGGATTTGCCTTTCTCAGGGGCATTTATAGCAACTGCCACTGGGACAACACATTGTTGGAGGGCCCTGTCTGTCTATGGGTCCCCCGCCTCATGGGCCCCTGTGCAACCGCACTGCCTGCACTGTCTATATGTATGCTCCTGCTCATGTTAGCTACAAAAACGTGAACTTGAAGCCACAGCTGTGAGCCTTTAGCTCCAGTTGGCTGAAGTCTAAATTATTAGCAACATTTTCTCACAGTCTTTGGAACACTTAAGATATTTGCACGTTTTATTTTATCTATTGTTAGACTCTCTTTTTGATAGGTCGTCTTACTTTTTTGGGTTGCTTTGCACTATAGGCAGTTGGAATAGGAACTTCTTCTGCAGGATTCTCTGCCACTGATTTAGGCTTTCATCAAAGGGACGTGCACGAGCATCTACAATTGCAAAACAACAAATAGGAACGACCCCTCTCTGACAGACAGGTAAGCTATCCAATCATTTCATTCAACCCAAATAAAATGATTGGATGGGCTTATTACAGGCCTAGATAGAGACGTAGATACTGTATATTTTTTTCCAGGATTTCATTATTAATTGCATCAGGATGTAAAGAGAATTTCAACAAAAAAGAAAAAAGCTTCTGTAAGAAGTTGCATGTTTTCATTACGCTGCTGTGTTGTTAACTCGTGAGGAAGATTTAGAAAAATCAATATTCTATATATGATGAAATAAGAACATAGTACTACAGAGCCACCATCACTGCAGGAAGTCTTCACGGTCTTTCATGCCTGCCCAGTACCGTACATGCAGCGTAGTGAGTACAAGGCCTGTAGGCGTAGATATGAGCACCGTGGCAGGAAAGGAAGCCGTATGGCATTCCCAGTAGTGAAAGGGGAAGAAACCAATGAAAAGGGTTTAAAAGTCCAACAAAGCCAAACAGACGTCAGTATTTTGAGCCAGCAAAGCGTTGGTGTAACACCTCAGCTTTTATATAGCAACCCTGTGACCGCCGAAGCGCTCTTCCCATCATGCTCTTTCCATTGGATGGATGTTCACAGCAAATGCAGCATTTCAACATTTTCAGAGACCACATCCATAAAGACACCTCCACCACCCCTCTCCCTGTCTCCCTCTCCCTTTCTCACTCACCCTCTCAATCTTCCTCTCTTTTTCTCTTTTTCACTCGCTGTGTCTCTGTGTCCCTCTTTCCCTTTTGCAATATGACATAGTCCATTATCTGCTCTTAGTACTAATTGGTGTATTAACGCCATGCTGTGGGTGACACAGTGAGAGAGAGGGAGGGAGAGAAAGCCGGAGAGAGAGACAGGGAGAGAGAGAAATGCAGGATGAATATGGATGAGGCAGATGCAGGGCGGGAGCGAGGCTCTGGGGGAGGCAAGTACAGAGTGATTCTGCGGGAGTGAGAGAGAATGGGAGGCCAAGGTAAATCTTTTCAGCTACACAAGTGGTTAAGAGCAGCATGGCAAAATGACGAGTGAAGGGGAAAAAAAGAGAACCATCCTGTAATGGCTTGTTTTTTTTTTTTTTTTTTTTCAGTTGGCCTTCTCTGTATCCCTTTCTATCCTGCTCTCACCGTCACCACTTTCAACCCAATTATCCACTCTCCCTGGCGCCACTGGCAGCATATGGAAATGTAAATTGCAGGCGAGATGTTTTTTTTTTTTTCAAAGCCGTGGAAGGTAAGCAGCTCTTGAGGACGGGGAGAGTAGGAGGAAGAAAAGGAAGAGATGACAAACAACTGAAACTGAGGGACCGCCTTTAGTCCCAATAGCTTGTCAGTATTGCTACTCTATCAGATACACAAATCCACCCACGGAAGAAAATCTAGTAGACCGAGGCTGATTTCTGCTGCTACGCACATACACACAGCCAAAATAAAGTTTGTACAGAAAGCGCATACATTAGCCATGATATTATATTTACAACGTAACTTAAAGGTCTAGTGTGTAGGATTTAGGGGAATACGTTGGCAGAAAAGGAATATAATATAATAAGCATGTTTTCTTTAGTGTTTAATCACATGAAAGTGAGCACTGGTGTGTTTTTGTTACCTTAGAATGAGCCGTTTAAATCTGGTTAGGGAGTTGGTCCTCGTCCACAGAGTCCGTCATATGGCACCGCTATGATTCTACAGAGGTGAGCACACATTAATTTATCAAAGGAAAAGGTGAACACACATTAGCAGGTGCTGGGCCAGCAGCCCGTCTGGGGAAGGCATGAAACTGCTTCATTCAGTGTTTTTAAAGGTTTTAATGACCTCGTCCATTTCAGCACATTCTCACTCCGACCTCGTCACATATTGACGTTTTGGTCATGGACTGTCCACGTCCACATACGATGTGCGAAGTACCCTAAGGTGCTTTGGTTGTTGATGTTCTGTGACACCGTGTCGAGTTCTCTTCTTTCAAGATACACTTCCATTTTCATAGGAAATTTAACGTTTACATAGAGCGTCTTTCAGGTTTAGGCAACAAAAGGAAGTGGTTAGGTTTTGGAAAAAAGAACAGGGTTTGACTTTGGAATCTTACCTGACACGAACACCGCTCTCTTGGGTGAAAGTCGGTGCCCGCCCCACTCGGACTTTCACTGCTTTAACTTTCGTCCTTGTCCTGCCACGTTTTTCCCCAAAGACCGCGTACCATGCCAACGTCAAAGGACGCCTTTTTTCGTTGGTTTCTGACACCGCAAGTCACTGCCCAAGCATTGGATTTCGACGACACCGTGCTCTCCATTTTCTCTGGAGAGGAGGACACCCCTGCAGGTAATTTGACTCCCGGTAAAAATCTTCTGAACAAAGAACACCGAAGGAATTCAAACCAGGAGTTCACGCTTGGCACAAGAGAGGAGTTTCAGCAATCAGCGGTCCTCGCAGCTAGATGCCACTGAATCCTACACACTGCTCCTTTAACACTGGACACTTTCAGAGCCATCAAAACGGACATGTAAAAATGTTCCATATGGACACACACACTCTCTCAGTCTCACACATGCCCAGTGCCGAATTCACACATTTAATTATATGCAGAGACTCCAACACAGTTGCACCACAGAGGTACACTTCCTCTGTGCTTGAGAGGCTTTTCAGACCGGGGCCAGGATGTAAGCCCTCAGGCTGGCTGAATAGCTGCTGAAGCTCAGGATGCAGAGATCAAAGGTGCTCATCTTCTCCCATGCATGTGACATTGAGACATGTACAGGCTGATTATTCAGATAAGCAGATCTATCCTCAGGGGTGGAAGCAAAATGGAGGCGAGTGTTTTGTTCATTATCATTAAGATCTGGCTTTTCCTCTGTTCACCTCTCTTCTCTCCACATGCTCATATTCCGCCCCCGCAGTGCTGATGAAGCCAACTTCTCAAATCCGCAATTTGCTCAATTATTTTCAATTATCCCGCCATCGCTGCTTCTATCATTCCCCTTAGTTCAATTCTGAACAGAAATCACTTGTTGATTGACAGCAAAGGCCAATTAGAGGCGGGAGGAAAACTCAAACCCCTGCGGTAATTAGCGCTGATTGGTGTCACACAGACGTTTTACAGGCCCTACCCACAGAACTGAAACCCTTGTACTGATAAATGTCCTTTTCACCATGCAGCCGCTCTTGCCTTATCACCAGTGTACTGTACATTTTAAATGGGTTCCTGCTCGGGTAGTTTAAAGTTTTCAGAATTACATAATGACATTCTTTAAGGGTCTTTTACATGGCCAAGTAAAACTGTGCACTGTGAGAGCTTTCAAAGAGACTGTTGAGATAGTGTATATTTCTGTCTACATAGAGCACCATGTCTGTGTGCCTTTAGCACATTAACTTCAAGGTAGTGCCGTCTCAAGGCTTTAGAAAAAACTCTTCAGCTGTGGGCGCAGGAATCAATGATGAACTGCTTTTGAGCACGACAGAGACCCACAAATATAATATACCTTCAGCAGTTTTACTGTCTGGGCTTTTTTTGTTTGTTTTTTGAGAAGCTTTAGTTGCGTAGTGCAGACAAAATAGAAAGTCAGTTACTTCATATATTTTCATTTTGTTGTGCATTTGTTGTTATTTAATGTTTTATTAGGTTATGTTGATGGTAATCCGTTTATTTCTTTATTTTTCAGAACTATTATGAAAATTTAAAATTTGACCTTGCTGCTGCTTTTCTTAGCAGTCGAGTTAAGGAAGTGATATGTTGTGCCACGTTATTGATTTGTTGTTCTTTGAGCAAATTAATAGAGACAAACAACACAATTATTGTGCATATATGTGGGTCAGGTCAACTAACTAATCATGCCCGTTTCAAAAACATCATCATAACCAAGACATTCCTTTAAAACGGCTTTATGTAGTTTCACTCTGGAATAATTAAGCTTTGCATCCCTTCTTAGCTGCAACTACGACATGTCACTTGCGTCAGCACTGTATTATCATAATTTAAAGCAGTATATTTATATAACTTTAAGACTAAAATGATGCCAAATAGAACATTTAAAATGACTAACACCATGAGAAATTTACTGAACACTGACTCATCACTGTTGAAAAACCATGATCATCGCTGTCATTTTGTTTTAGGTCAAAATATACAACATTTCGAATGACACCAGTTTATCAAAGTATCCTGATGATTCAGTGCATGTCTGTGAGAATTTTTGAAAGCTGCTTTCGGCTTGTACTTTATCTGTACTGCTTCGGATTTATACCAAATTCTACTTGGACTAAAAAATATGTATATACACAGATTTAATGGGAATATGCATAAAGGTCAAGTATTGAACTGGTGGAGACAGCCATGGTTGGACAACAGACTGACTTTGACTCATGCTCTGTTTAAACCCTAACACATAAAGAACTTCACTTTATAGTCTCAAGGTCAAGAGATTGTACAGTTACAATTCCAGACAGCCTGTTGACAATATAGCCTATGGAGCTAATATTTCAGGGGTTCGGGTGTAGCCAGCAGACATCCAGGCAAAGACTTCCTCTTCTATGCACCGCTCATTGTTTACAATTTGAGACAGGTCTGGACAGCATTTTGGCTAATATCCATAATCAGATATCTGCATATGAATTTAGATTAATAAGGAAGAAACTATAAAAAGCTTAATCTTTTCAATTTCGAGATTACTTTTCAGCCAGTGTGTTCCACCTCTTTTGCTCTCCACACTGACTGTTTACCTGCATGCAACCAAAGCCCAGTCAAACTTGATTCTATTCGGACTTAAAAACAGACACCTTAATGCTTCTGATTCCAAAATCTTGTTGCCTACAGATCTGTCATTCACGTGCAGATATCCAACATTTGTCTATAAAATGGTTCATATGACATTAAATGAATTAGAGCCCCTCAGATGATGTTACAAGCTTTAATGTAATGTTACGTAGTCAACGTAAAGTCACAGGGTTTAGATTTAGAAAAACGACATACTTTATAATAACTCAAAAGTTAAAAAAAATTCACACAGGACATGAACACTGGTCTCCTGGGGAAAAGTTCAGTGTTGTTTGACCCATCCACCACCTAATCTGCCTCCTGAACCCGGTCTCACTCTGAAGTCGTCGAAATCTGGTGCTTGGGCAGAGACTTGTGGCATCAGAACCTGCCGAAAAAGTCATCCTTTAACGTCTGCATGATTCACAGCTGGGCGCCGTAATAGTTTAACACTGCCAAGTGGCATTAGGGGGAAACATGGCAGGGAAAGAACAAAAATAAGGCGGCAAAAGTCTAAGTGGGGCAAGCCAGAAGTGAGGATGGGTCCAACAAACACGGACTTTCACCCAGGAGAGCAGTGTTTGTTCTTGTTCCTGTTATTTTTCCCTAACCAGGTGTTTTTGTTGTCTAAAGCTAACCAAGTCAAGTCGTGGTGCTGTACTGATGTAGTGCATTTATTTTGAAATAGACTGTATGTAAACAGTGCATTTCCTGTGAAAAAGGAAGTGTATTTTGAAAGAAGACAATGCATGTAACAGGCAGAACTTAACAGGGTGTCCCAGAACGTCAACAACCAACGCACCAAGGGTACCTTGCACGACATATCTGGACGTGTAAAGTCCATGAACAAACGTCGATATGTGATGAGGTCGGAGTGAGAATGTGTTGGCCTTCTCTTGTGGCCTTTGCTCTTTATACTATTTCCTTCTTTATTTACATTAGCAAATTGGTCATGTAAGTTTAATACATCACACGTACAGACCACTTTTCAGGGTCCTTAAAGACGCTTTACATAGAGTGATTGCAGCCTATCTGATTATATGGATCATATAGAGTTGTGTAGCATCACTTTTTATAGGTATAAATATGAATAGTGCACAAGAACCTGAGATATCTGTTTATAGAGATTATTAAAGTTATGACTAGAAAGGTATTCTGGCTGGTGCTAAAGCTAACATTTCCATCTTAAGCTGTTCTCTCAGATGTGAGGTTAAACTTTTGGTTTCCTGTAGTCTGAAATTTCTTCACTAAAACTGACTGAGCCTTCTCTCCTCTGTGCTACCCTTTAAGAAACAGTTCACGTGGGCCACAGCTACTGACTTGCACTGTTGTTTGTGATGAGTGGGCCGCCTATGCAAGCAGTGGTTACTCAAGACTCCCCTAATGACATTATGGGCCTAATGAGTTTTAATTGGGAGGAGATCTTAACTTGCAGGCCTAATTGCATCTGATTAAAGACAATATTAGTTTTACTGCTGGCAAATTGGATGGGGAGGGTGGTTGGGGGGGTTTGGAGGGATCGATGGTGTCCTTGTGGAAATATCTTAAATGTCCTCCAAATAGTGATGAAGAGATGGAACAAAAGCAGAAGAGGAGGCAGGGCCAGGTGAAGAAATACTCAATGTGCGGTGATTGTGTGTTAAGGGGGAAAGGATGAGATGAGTGGGACTGAAAGTTAAGAACTCATCCAGAAGAACTCTTTGTCTCACCTCCACAGCTTTTGACAACACACTCTGTGACTGTGTGAAAAGTACATCTTTTGATTGAAGACACCGAAAAAAGATGACTCCATAACACATATATCGCCTCTTGATTGCTCCATCTGCTTGGCAACAGTTCTAGCTTTCACTTCCCCATAGCTGGTCTGTTACAGCCTCATACTTCTGTGTGTATTTTTGGATATTACTTAGCTCACAGTTTTCTCAAGAGTGGTACACTCAGGAGCAGTGAAAATCTACCCTTAAACAGAATTTGAGGTGTAATTTGTGCTATCTTCGACAAATAAATCAATATTTGAGAAAATGAACAGCAAGCTCTCAAAGCTGGGAAACCAGTTCAACCAGTGTTCTCATCTCTGCAACCATCTCTCCTCATGGATCAAGAATGTTTAGTTGAGATGTCTAAATTCCCTTTATTTGCTGTAATACTTCCTGGCCTGAATCTAAAAAATATGACGATATCTCCAGTGAATTACATTAGGAAGTGTACAGTATCTCTCTACAAAGTTGGCCTCCTCTGCCCCTAAATCCTGCAGGATTTATTGGTCTTTGACGACATCGCCCTACCTCCTGAGGCTTCTTCACAAAATCAGGCCTAAACTGCTCAAAATCATAACATTAATGTGTAAAAACACTGTTCAGGGAAGGTTTGTAATGGTTGCACTGGGAGAGCAGGCTTACATTTTATGGACCTTGCGGTGACATCATTAAAGAATTCAGTCATTTGCATTTAAGTAATAGATTCAGACTTGCGGTGCAACCACATCAACCTGAGTTATTATCATAATTATGCATGTTTACATCTTTACACCACAGGAAAACATACTTATGCACACGTTTGTCTGCACACAAACATATGCACATTGATGCAAATAAGAACAAACAAAAACACATACAGCGCTCATTCCCTCTCTATGCCACCATAAATATGTGCCCTGGATCGGCGGTGATTTAAAGCCAGACACAAGAGAGTATAGTAAATTATGCGTGTATGAGGCTTCATTTCCTCCTCTTCTTAAGCACTTGCTTAATTGCCATTCTCACCTGAGCAATTGTATAATTTCCTTTATTTTTCTCCTCCTCTGCCCAGAATATGAGTCTATAATGAGCTGTGGGTGTCCCCCAAAGCTAAGCCTGGCGCCTTGAAATAGGTTTCACTAATTTACCAATTAGTCATAAGATACAATTAGTGTGCAAGTTCCCTAAGTCCATGAGTGCCCCCACCACCGGCCTCCCCACTTTGATTGTTCAATCTCTGCAGTGATCATCACTCCATTACTTGGCTCATGCTCTCGCCCTGCTTTGTTCAGCCTCGCTACGAAAGCGAGGTCCCACCTGCACTTTGGATATTACTCTAACCCTATGTGCCTCAGAGGGAATCGGTGAGGGAGTGGGAGTGTGTGAATGTGTCTACGTCCGCAGCTCTGGGTTTCTGTTTAAGTGCAGCTGGGACCGGTTTCACTGACCAGGAGGATGAGAGTTGGGGAGGGAAGAGGGGGGGTGTCTGGAGACTAGAAAACTTATGAGAACTGAGACAAGTTACCAAGTAGCAAAGTGAAAGTTTGCTGGAGGTGCAAATCTAATTTATGGTGGGAGAATACCGTGCTGTGTTTCTCTCCTTGGTTTGCTCAGCCATTAAAACTAAACCTGAGGACAAATAGGAAATATAAAAAAAAGCACAACAAATATCAACGCTACTGTGCTCGCTGTTGGGTGTTATTATGCTGCGCGTGAGGGTCTGGGTGAACAGCAATCAATATGTGAGAGGTCATTTGTCAGTGCCTTTTTCTGTGCAAGGATGGTTCATTTTTTTTCTTTATAGTAACACAGTTCTCCTATATGGGATTTCTTGCACTGTAATTGCAGTACATTCCCCTCTGTTTTCATCGTATTAGCACGCATGTAGGTGGTCTCTAGATAAAATAAAATCACTAGCTGATTGCTGAGGGGAAATGAGGTCATTTGACATCAAGACTAATGTAATAAATAAACACTACAATTACCACCTTGCGGTTGTAGGCTATGCGTCTGCCAACGAGTCACGCTGCAGATTACATTCATGTCAGTCCAGACTCATGTGTTGCCATGACAGTCGACAATGCTTCAAATTAAGATTGTCACTTTCAGTTAATTTTGCTTTTGAAAGCTGGACAAACATTAAGTGGTAAGGTTAATTACAAAAAAGAAACACAAAATGATGTGAAATAGAGGAGCACGTTCCTTTTGGTGCAGCACTCCATTGACTCAGTGAGCTTTAACACTGCATTTCAAAGCACTATTCATTTAAAGGTGGGGAAATTTTAATGTTTTGTGATGTAAATGTCTTGCCTTTTATTCTGTTTTCTGTTGGCTTTGCTGACAGACAGCCATAACTAGCCCTGGCCGTGCTGCACTGCACGTCATCTGGTTTGGGTGGGAGCTAGCTAGCAATGCTGCTTATTCAGTGATTACCACTAGTAGCACTGTTCCATCCTGCGGTCTCTCCCTCAGTAGCTCTGGTGAATAAGCAGCTTTATTTTGAGCCTTAAAACCCCATTAACATTGTTAACCACATTCTTCCGTTAGTACACTTCCATGTAGTATACTATGTGCACTATGTACTTATTGGCATAGTGCGCAAATTTCGACAGGGTAGTGTTGTCTCAAACCAAACACGGCCATTGTGCACTTACTGGAGAGGACGACCAGAAATGTGCAGCTGATCTTAGCTAGTTAGCAAACTAGCATTAGCATTCACGTTATCGTTCGTGGTACCAAATCATTACAGGCTGCTAAATTAACCCAATAACATACTGCTGGCTTATATCTGACAACAGTACAGTGGTGCTTAGTGCAAAAAACACATGTACAAGTGGTCCCTCCCCTTCTGCTACGTAGCCAAGATGGCGGCCATTGAGGGCGAGAGGTGTCCATAGTTCTACGCTCAACTTCTTGACCGTTTTGAGTGCACCATCCAGGTACTCAAAGTGCACTGCATTTTCCATACTTCTCAGTGTGAACACACTTATGCACTCAAAATATTAAGTGTAAGTACAGAAGTACACGATTTGAGACACAGCAAATGATAAAGGGGACATGCGGCTCAAAACTGAGCTGCTCCCTCACTGGGGCAACCTGGGTGAGCACCATGTTTACACAGCAATGCCTGTTGTGTCGCAATGGCGTTACTAGCCCTAATCGCCGAAGGAGCAGCGCCAGTAGCTTGCTGCCGACAGCCCCTGTTGGTGCACAGTGCAGTTAATTGTAGAGAAGCTACATTTTACTCATAGACCAGCATGTGTAAGAGCCAAAAATATTCTCAGCAGTTAACAGTTGACAACCCTACTTCAAATATGGATGTTGCTACAAAGATGTAAAGGTAAAAATTCTAATTCTGCGGGTGCTTCACACACACCTTCAACCTGGCAGCACATGTAATCTGTACAATCATCACAGTTTCAAGGTGAACACCCAAGATAAGTGTCAGCAATCCATTCTGCTCCTGACTTATGGCGTTATATAACGGCCAGAAAAGTGTTTTTGCAGACCATTATGATGTCACAGTGAAGCTGACCTTTGACCTGTTGGATATAAACAGTCATCATTTTATCATATGAGACATTTCTGTCAAATTTTGTCATAATTAGTCATGACCAGAAACATGTTTTGCGAGGTCACAGTGACCTTGACCTTGACCTTTGACTGCCAAATCTGAATCAGTTCACCCTTGAGTCCAACTGGATGTTTGTACCACATTTGAAGAGATTCTCTCAAGATGTTTCTGAGATATTGTACACACAATAATGGACAGCCTGTAAACATAATGCCTCTGGCCACAACTAGTGCCGGTGTGAAGGAATAAAAACACTGATAATTAGTTATAAATATCATTAATATCATCTTAATACCAACGTTCTTAAGGGTAAAAATAAAACTTACTGTGCTGACCTTTGGTAGATTGAAAATAGTTTGCCCTTATGCAAAAAGACACAGGCACATTTGTCAGTTTGTCATTTCTGAAATGGATCTTCATGCACAATTGGCCATCTCTATCTATCAAATGAAAATGAATGAATTTATTCAGGTTTATGAAAGTAAGAGACATACCAAAAAAATGTGTGCAAAGGAATCACAGGTTTACAAAGGGAAGGATGTGTGTCTAGAAACGTCCATTTCTCAACATGTATTATTTGTATGAAATAGTGAGGCCAGGTTTTAGCTTCAGCACTTTCTCAGTTAGCAAAGACTGAGGCAGGAGTTTTTGTGTCGACTGCAGCCGGCATGAGGGGACACTTAGAGTGTGATCACACCAAACATGTTTGGAGCAGTTTATTGGAACTGTGGAACAGTTTATGTTTCATTTAGACGAGCTAGAACAATGCCGTTCAGTCTCCAAATAACAGCAAATAACTGTGCTGAGACTGAGGGAGGGCTAACTATGAGATAGACGGAGACACTCTCTTTATGATCTTGCACAATTGCAGGCTTTCACAGTTAACTGCAGACAAGTGGCTAGTCACTTCCAACAGACACGTGTAAACTGGAGTACAGATTACAGACTCTTTAGTCTTATTGGTAATGATTTATTTGGCAGCACACTGAAAAGCCCTCTTTTATACCCTCTCACAATTGGTGATGGATCCTGAATTTAAAGTTGCAGCTCTTTAGATTTCAGTTCTGATGGATTTGGAGACACCCGTGGTGATATCAGCAAATGTGACTTAACACTCTTTGAGCAGCTAATTTATCAGGAATACAATAGAAGAGCAACTGTTTTGTCTGTTTCCAGTGCAGCCAAACAAACCCGCATTGTTTGAATGAAGACATAAAAATAATTTCAACCACAAATCACTTGAACATGCAGCTAATGCCTGCCATACACTAAATGACTTTGAAAAGACGTTTCTAACACCCTCTCACATCTAAAGACAATGTGAGTTCTTAGCCACACACAAGATCTTTGTAAAGACAGGGGATCTTGCAGTGTCACTATTTGCAAGACTATGACTAGATTCCTTTTGAGATAATTTCCCATCCTGCTCCTGGTGGAAAATATTAGGCTGAACACCCTTTAAGAGTATCACATAATTCTTTACGTGTTAGCAAAATCACATAACTCAAGAAACACAAAGATAAAACTGCATCATATGTCGACAGTATTCTTGTCAATTCGCCTCAACTTGCTACCAGCCTCTGTTGGTTAGCTGCACCAGCGTTGACAGGTGGGAAATGTAGGATTATCGTACACCCGTCATAACCAAAATAACAAGCCTACCGATACGCTATAGGCAAATATAGTCACTCTAGTGTTTACTTTTTTGGTTTACTTTTTCGTCATGGAGAAACTGTACTCATGATAACTGACAGTGTCACTCATTTTCCTTGCTTCTGTTTTTCTCTTCTTCTTCCTCTACTGTTTTGAATCTCATTCTCGCTCGACTTCCTCATGGGTCCTAGCGTCTCATGGGGCAGGCGCAGCTGACCATTCAGCCAATCGTGCTTGTTGTTCTGAGACAAACGTCACCCGTACCTCACGCTAAGCAAAGTGCAATTGGCTGGAAACATGTCCCATGGGAACAGATGCCTTCAGGATTCACAGGGGTTTTCTAGGGGATTATTGATCGTACATCATACAGAGGGCCAAATTATCGTACAAATATGATAATTATCGTACACCTGGAAACACTGAGCTGCACTGTTTTCATAGGAGGAGGCCGTGGGAATGAGAGATGAACCTTACTAAAATAAGTGTTGGTTGGTGGATCAGATACACACTGAATTAAACACAGGCCTCTTGTTTACTCCACAGCTTCACCAGTTTCTACTTTTTTTCCACAGTACAAAAGGGACCAAGACTTGTTCACGTTTTGCACATCCCTGGAGTCCCCTCAGTGTTTACAGTCTACCCAGTTTGCTGCTTCTTGTTTGCTGCTGGAGACAGTATACCTATTGGTTGTTGACACTGTTCACATCATAGATCTTTGCTATTTGCAAACTTAAATACTATTAAATATGGTTTATTTTGTCATAACATCAAGGCAAGAAACAGACTGACGTAAGACAGCTCGGACTGACTTTTATGACGACCTTGTCCCAGGACCACAGCTCTAGTAAAAATTTCCGACTTTGGAAATGTGTCTGCAACAGTGAAATTGCTTGAAAAGCCATTTGGTTGAAGGCTGGCATAATTCGAATCCAGCACAGGAGTGGCGGACTCTGTAACTAACAATGACAACAAATATATAGAGAGGTAATTTCTGAATGGAAACACATTGAATGGCTGTTGCTGAAAAACTGCAAACCATAAGTATCATCAAAACAGAGTTTAACTTCATGAACAGTTTTAGGGCGATAACTCAAAGAACTTCTGGAGAAGGCACAATGCAGAGACAAATCTACAAGCAAATGGCTCACATTAGTCACTGGTCATAGCTGACCCTTCAGTGTAGTAAACTGGGAATGGGTGTGTATGTGAAAGAATGTGTTGTTTCATTTAAGCATGGGCTTGCTATGTACATGAGAAGAGACATCCCATGTAATGTTTTTAACATCATCATTAAACTTCACAAGTTGACTACTATTAGAGTCAAATGTATCTCTTTTAATCACTCCATAAATCAGAAAATTGTTTCAACAGCCATTAACAATCATTTTCGTCATATTTTTAGGAAAAAAAAGTTAAATAAATCAGGCCACGAGTGATGTATGAACAAATATCTCTATAAAAACCTTCAGAATATAGATAGGGATAAAACTGGAGAGTCTGGTGTATGCAAGTGCTACTGAAGTGGAGATTTCTGGCTCAGAGTATGAGAAAAAACTCATTTTGAGTAAAATGGCCTTTAAAGATATGTATGTGAGAATTCCATCCATCTAAAGACACTGCAGCTGAATAGGGTAAACAGCTTAACTAATATTTATCACTGTAAAACTTAGCCAGTGGATAACTTACATTAAGACGGTAACGTTTCTCTGTTTTAAATGCTTATATTTAAATATTCAAATAAGGCATTATCCAATTAAATATGCCCTTTTGGCATACACCTCCAGAACAGAAATCTGAACTAAAATAAACCTAAATGTGTATTTTCAACATGTTCCCTTCAGTAGTCTGAAAGAAGACATGTTATGGAGGAAAAATAGCCCAAAACTGCCATATATTCTTTCTTCATGTATTTTTTATTGCTTTAGCGCATTTTCTTTTTTGACAACAACTTGCAGTCTTACTATCTGATATAACTGTTAAGAGAATCCAATGATTCCCCATGGATCCCACGCTGGAGAGGATAGCATGGTTAGCTGAACTTAGAGACTCACTACCTGTCAATTCCAATCTGGATCAACACGTTTAATGTAATTCTATACGTGAAGCTTTCAGGCACCAGGACTCATGGAGCCTTCTTGGTGAACTTGAATTTGAATATCCGCCTCTTCTTCACTGTTGAGATGTTGGAAAATAGGTGGGCGTTGCCGTTGGCTGGGATAAAGTTACATAGTGTATACATATATTTGTACTTGATTGTATCATATCAATAAAAGAGTTGATTACAAGGATACTACTGTCTATCTGTATTGAACCGAGCACATCTGTGAGCAGGAAGGGCCCGGAGGACATAAAAGAATCAGAGTTTTCACAAGTTATCAGGACTATCCTGGAGTAAAATCTGGTCTGTGCATCTGGCCTGAGTCTCTCTCTAGGTTTCAAAATGTTGGGTAAAACCCTTACACCCATGGTAACAGAGACACAGACTGTAAATAACAATGACAACAAATACAGACTTTAACTTCATGAGCATTTTTAAGAACCTTTTGAGAAGGGACAATCCAGAGAGATGTAGGAAAATAGGTGGGTGTTGCCGGTGGCTACATAATATAAACATATATTTGTACTTTAGCATGACGGCACAGTGCAGTGGTTAGCATTGTTGCCTCACAGCAAGAGGGTTCCTGGTTGGAACCCAGGGTGGGAGAGCCCTTATGTGTGGAGTATGCATGTTCTCCCGTGTCAGCGTGGGTTTTCTCAGGGTACTCCAGCTTCCTCCCACAGTCCAAAGACATGCAGGTTAGGTTTACTGGTGACTCTAAATTGGCCGTGGGTGTGAATATGAGTGTGAATGGTTGTCTGTCTCTGTATGTTAGCCCTGTGATGCTCTGGTGACCTGTCCAGGGTGTTGGCTCCAGCCCCCCCCATGACCCCTAATGGGATAAGCTATTACGGAAAATAAATGAATGTATCATATCAATAAAAGAGCTGATTACAAGGATACTACTGTCTATCTGTATTGACCTGAGCACATCTGTGAGCAGCAAGGGCCCAGAAGAAACAACATATTCTGAGTTTTCACTAGTTATCAGGACTATCCTGGAGTAAAATCTGGTCTGTACATCTGGCCTGAGTCTCTCTCCAGCTTTGAAAATGTTTGATAAAAACCTTACACCCATGGGTAACAGGGTATAATTAAAGCAGATAATTTAGTCAATTAAGCTGCAAAGCAGTTTGAATGAAAGGAAAATGTTCTATCCCATCGGTGCATATCAAATATGCATATGCATTTATTTACTTGTCATTCGCTTCACAGTGTCTTTGACAATTCTTTATCTCGGCTTCTCTCTTTCACTGTACCTTCCTCTCTCACTCACTTCCTCTCAGAGGTTCATTCCCCTCATGCTAATGGACACCCCCCCGTCCTCATGTCTATCTAATCAAAAATCAATTAAAAACACCTCGCCGCCGAGTCTCCAGAGCCGAGCCTAGGTTGAGGGTGGAACAGAAACGCTTCCCGCACTCTCTCCCTCTTACTCTCCCTCTGCCTCTCCCTCCCTCTTCCTCCTATGGTCTCGCTCTCTCTCCCTCCCTAAGCTCCGCCCTCCTGTCTACTGGAAGTTGGCAACATGATTTACGAGAACGGAGAACTTAATTTATATATTTTTTTCCTCTTGCATCCTCTCATTTATTTATTAGATTTTTCTCCCAGCCGCCTCTTCCTGTCTCTGGCGTGGAGGGGAGGCGGAGGATAGAGGGAGAGAGAGGATAGGATTAGATGGAGAGTGGTCTCGGGGCAGACCAGTAGACTGGCAGGCCTGCAGACATGGAACAGATCTGTCCCACACTTAATGGCATTAGTGCCGTCCCTGAAAGGGGGAGGGGAGGCCAGCAGGGAGACAGGCTAACATATTAAAACTGCTTCTATACCAGACGCTTGTCTACTCCACTCAAACTCCAACTTCAACTCCAACTCTATTTCTTTCTGGGTGTATCTGTGCGTTGTTCTGCTCAGTGCGTGTCAATTGTATTGTCGAAACTAAGCTCTTAGCTGAAACGCACTATTCTCTATTTATACACATTTAAAAAGTGGACTCCATCAGAATAAATTTCTCTAAATATGCTCACTCACACACACACACACACACAGCACAAAGAATATCCCCTTTGTCCTGCACACATGTGGACTCAGGCAGAAACCTTGCTCTCCCATCGTGTCAGGTGCAAATGGACTTCAGCTCAAAAGCTAACATGGCCCTCGGTGGTAAGTGACATCTCTGTCGACTCTGTCTATGTGGATAAAACTACAATCGCTTCTTTGTCTGCACTCTCTCCTTAACTCATTTACACTTACCCTCTTCCCACCAGGATTTTACACATCTTACCGATCTGTGTGACTTTGGTGTGATCAGTGCCGGATTGCTGACTGTCAGCACACCTTCCAAAACTAGATCCAAGCCCCACGGCACCCTCAGAGGCTCAAATTACCCTCTCTAACCTGCTTGGACAGCACACTCATACTACACACAACTACTGTTCCAGGAGCATTGGGAAATTGCATACAGGAGATAGACAAGAAAGGGAAGAGGAGGAAAAAGACAGTAAAAAGATGGCAGATTGGAGTCAGCAACAAAAGACTTGGGACTGAAAGGAGACGGGGAAGACAAAGAGGAAAGCGCTCTCCTTAAACATGCACATATCAAGTGAAGGAGACCATGGAGTGGCCAGGGGAGAGAAAGTGGCCCGGGAATGTGAGAGGACACTGACAGACAGGTGGAGCCAACATGCTGTGTCTTTTGATTAATGGAGCAGAGAGTTAGTAAATATACATGGACCCCGCCCTCCAGCTCTTTCAGCTGTCTCAGCACACCCCGGCATGGATGGATGGGGGAGATTTTTTTCCTCGCCTTTAAGAAAAGGTTAAGTCACGACAATATTGTTGTGGATCGTGAAAATATTAGCAATACTTCCCCCTCTTGTCATGCGGGTTTGATTTATCCATCTTCCTCCGTGCAGGTTCGGGAGGAGGAGGAGGAGGAGGAGGAGGAGGGAAAGCGGGGACAGGAGGAGATCGGCAGACACTAACAGCCTGGGGAGTGTTTTCTCTTTATCTCTGTGTCACAAAGGCCACCCCGGGTACTGCAGGTGTGTCTGGGAACAGCTTTAGAGAGAGCTATTGATCCTACTGAGTACTCCTACTGTATATAGCCGAGCTCTGCCCACAACCCCGCACCCTGAGGAAAACTATACAGGAACAGGCCATGCTAAAGGTCACCCTCTGATGGAGATAGGGAGCTGCAGCTGGCTCTGCATACCTATTTAGTGTCTTAACTGCCTTGAAACCTTATTATTAAGTCAATACACATTCTCACACGCTTTCAATTCAAAGCAGCAGTTGTGTGTAGTGATTGTTAACACTGCCGTGGAAAATGAAGGAGAGAGAATAATAAAAAAAGCATGATGAGACTAACATCCAGCCAGATATTAGTATATTAATAGTTGTTTACATAATACTTAAGAGTCCAATTAGCGGCATGTTGATTAAGTAGTTACCTGCAGAGCCCAGTAATTATCAGAATCAATTAGTGCTTGTTTCAGTTAATAATTTAATTAAATGCATAATCAAGGCTTTTCTGTCACTTAACCAGCATTCCAACTTCTCGAAGTTTGCCATTTTAAAAGATGCTTTTGTCACACTTCCTTTCATTAAAAAAAAGTATTATTACATAAATTGAGATTTTCTGTCCTTGATGTTTTAGCATTACTAGAAAAATGTCCTTTTTAAAGAGCAAGTTAAATGGGATCTTTAATGCTAATTTTCAGGTTCATACTTGTATTTTGGGTTTAAACTAGAACATGTTTACATGCTTTAAAGGTCCAGTAAGAAGGATTTACTGGAATCTAGTGGTGAGGTTGCAGAACTGAAATTTATTTTGTGTATCAAGAGTTTGGGATGAGTACATAGCTGACACAAAAATGCAAACACTAATGGCCCTATCTGGAGCGAGTGTTTGATTTGTCTGTTCTGGGCTACTGTAGAAACAACATGGCAAGAGGACCTGTGGAAGAGGACCCGCTCACTATGTAGATGTAAACATCTCATTCTAAGGTTATAATAACATGATGATTTATGTTTTCAGGTGATTATAAACTAATGAGAACATTGTTATGACTATTATATACCATTTCTGCCAGTACATGTCCCTAAATTGCACACACTGGACTTTTAATGCTCAAAAACATTTCTTTTCCTCATACTGTCTGTGCTGAAATGCTTCATTCACGCTCTGTTTAGTGTCTGTCTCTTTAAGCCCCCCCTCTCCAAAGAAAGCCCAGTCTGCTCTGATTGGTCGGGTTCCAGGTTCAGTTTCCTGGGCTTCCATATCTGAGCTCTTGGGGCCTCTACACCAGACCCCCAGGAACGGTGCCAGGCTTTGAAGCCAATTTTCTTAGTGGCAAAACTGGTACTCAGATTTCCTGTCACATGATGCCACTGGGCCCCCCAAAAAACGTTTCCACTATTGGGAAAGAGGTGTTTGTAAATCAGTGGATACATTTTTTTGAGCATCATAGCCCCCGTGAAATGTCTCGTTTCAACAGCAAGATTTTATCCATTCAGTCTGATAATATTTGGAAAGTCTAGAGGATTTAATAATTTTATCCCCATTCAAGCTAACAGGAAGCTAACCGCTCAGTTGGTGGGAGTTAGCCGCTCCACTGTACTCGGTCATGCTTGGTGGCCATGAGTCTTCAGTGTGCTTGTTCTATGGGCCCCACAATGTGGAAGATCGGGGTACTTTCATACTGCGGAAAATTAGCATTTTTGTCATATCCAGGTCTCTCAATACATTCATGCTCTGCACTGTCACTGCAGCCAGCGGAATGACTGTAATGAAGTATAGCAGCACTTTATTCCATGAAATCGTCAATATAAACCAAAGTCTGTGATATTCCAGACATGTTCAAGCCGTAATATGATCTGAAACAGGGGAGAAATTAACAACATTGGCAACCGAGATCAGATGTTTGCCTGACGTTACCATGGAGCTACATGTAGCAGTGTATGTAATGTACACATTTGCAGTGGCGTGCCTGGAACAGATGACCACGTAAAAGAAATCTGTCACAAGCTGACATCAGCTCAAGTAGAAAAAAAATATGGGAAAGAGTATCCAGAACAGCCTGAAGCCCGAAATACTTGCTTACTTTTACTAGGGTTGGATATCATTCACATTTGAACTGATACCAGTTGTGGTAACAGTAACCAACAGCACCTTTTTTTTAGTATTTGACTTTCTCTGTGATAACTAAAATACATTTTTGAACAAGCTGCAGGGTGCTCTGGTGTGTGTTTGTGTATGTATGTCTGCTTGTCTAGCGGTAATACTAGGCTATCACTAAAATAATACAGAAGAAAACTGACCGAAAGCTGAAACTATGGTGACAGAGCAGGGTTAGTTTTGGCTTGCTGGGCCACGGAGCTCAGAGGCCGGCTTCCTGGCTTGGGGATGCTTCCGCCTCCTGTCTGAAATTAAATCCGGCGGCTCCGTGGATTGCTGGCCTCTGAGCTCCGTGGTTGGCTTCCAGGCCTCGGGGCACTTCTGCCTCTTGTCTAAACCCAGCATTGTCACCCAGTTGCACTCTCTGTAGCGACATTTGGCACAGAGGGATTCATACTCTGCCGTACCTATGTGATATGGTCGTAACCTTTGAAATGACCAAATTCGGACGTTAACCTCATTGTCTCAAACTTTGGCCATGTTTAATGTGAACATCTGACATTGTAGAGTTATATGTGATAGAAAATTTGGAGTATAACAGGTCCATTTTCATTTTAAAGCACATTGTTCCACCTCATTTCAAAACAAGGTAACAGCATGGCAGAACCATTATTATTTGTATTGGAGAAAAGATTCTTCCTGAAAAGACAATTTGTATCCAATTTACAGAGGTTAAAAAATAGTATGAAATTGTTATTTCAAAATGCCCAATTTACGAATAAAAACATTTTATTCAATTCAGCTGACAGTTGAGGATACGTCCCTCATCGCTCCATAAAACTAATATTCACTAAAGGCTTTATTTTGAAAAATGTAGGTAATTTTATTTAGCTGCAAGTTTCTCAGATATTTTCTTTATCTGGACTCAGAATTGGTTTGTTGGACGGCATGTTATGTGCAGCTGTATGTGTTTAGCCTGCAGTTAATTCTGGATGCGAGTGAATGTCCATTAAATGTAATCTTGTTTTTCAGTCCAGCGCTCAAACCACAACTTCAGAGAATTGGCCACCGATGAAGACATCATCCATCATCCCACTGACGCTCTGCCAGAACACTTAGAGATAAATATGGAGGCTTTTCAAGTTGTACCTGTCTTTGAAAAACCACACAATCATAAACACACACAGAGTAAGAATACACAGACTCATAATTCCTATCTATTTCTGCAAATCAAATGTGTAAAAAATCTATCTTTCTACTGCCTATTCATCATCTACCGCTCGCTCTGTCAGTAGCAGCTTCACCGCCTTTTATCCAGCATCATTATTTCACATCCTGATGGCGGCTGCTTCACGTCTGTGTGTGTGTGTGTGCACGTATGCAAGCTCCTCTACCTCCCTAACTCACCTCCTCAAAATGTACGAAGAAACCCAAAATGGTCCACTCAGAAATTTGAGTTCTTGGTTTAATGAAATAGTGCTTTTAGAGTTGAACTGAGGAGCCCACTAGAACACTTATCTCAGCATCAACAGTGCTGCAGGAAAAAAAAAGAGCTGCCTTAATCGGATTGCTGGAGCTCTAAAAGGTTTTCTGCACATGGGTTCCTCTGCAGGCCGCTGGGCTCCGGGGCCAGGCTGGGCACTGAGGCCTGACTGCCAGCCCGACTCCGTGGCTGGACTGGCTGATAAAGTCCAGAGACTCATTGGTGTCTTTGTTAGCCGCTACGAGCCTACGAGTAAGATGATACTAATTAGAGGCTTTGAATATGTGATTCAATCAGTGAACACTGCACACAGGCGGATGCAGAAGCTCGTAGATACACAACACCCACACCTTTTCGGCACTAAAAAGATACAGTATGCAGATATCATGGCATGTGTGTACACGCACACATGCAGACACACACTTTTTAGACTCTGTGATTTGCTTTTGTTCTCCTTTTCTCACTGTACACCTACACATCAGTCCATGGACTCACACAGAGGAATTCATTTATCAGTGGTTCACTGTGCCCTGAAGCAAGTGAGAGCTGCAGCAGACATTGATCAAACTGACTTCTAACATGAAGAAGTTCAAAATTGCACTTTTCAAATCCCTTTACTGCCAGCAACCTTCCACTACCGAAATAAAAGAAATCACACACACATACACACCAACACACACATCATTACACCTTGCTGTATGTATTCTACCAAACATGAGCACATAGACGCACAGATCTGCGTTCACACACTCTTACAAAATGCCAACATAACCCTGACATTTTTAGCTCAGACTCGTACAAAAATGGCACCATTGCTTCACACATCCCTCAACTGAATGACTGAGAAAATATTTCAGTTATAACAAAGGTGTTTCAAAAGCGACAGTGAAAACAGTGACTGTGTGCTCGCTTTTCTGGGGACTGAGGTAGGTTTGGGGGCGAATTTTTTTTCATGAATTGTTCCCTAAAATTAGCACATTGTGCCATTAACGTACAAATCCTCCCCTGAAATTACTAATTTGTGCACTCTCCTTTTTTTCATCCCTTCAATTTAGTAATTTGTACCCTTGAATTACTTAATTTGCTGCCTTGAATTAATAATTCATGCCCTCAAATTTCTAAATCACACACTCAAATTCCTTATTAACGTTTCTACCTTCATTCCATTTGTCCTTTTTACCCTGACATTCTCGCCATAGACGCTTTGATTTAATACTGCTTTATCAGGCTTTTGGCTGTTAAATGCAATGTTGTATTATCTTTGGCATTACTCACACTTATTGTACAGGATAACAGATGAACTCTGCTGAAAGAGAGGGAAAGCAAATGTGAGGGCTAGCTAGTTCTAATTCACCATTGTCAGTTCGCCATTGAGGCTCAAAATCTGTCCCTATGGTTCGGATTAGCTCTCTAAACTACTCAAAGAATAACAGAGGCCTGTGTTCCTCCTCCAAACGATACAAAATCCTGTTTGGCTTCCACAAAAGTCAAGGAAATGTACCATCTTTTTTTGCACAGTAGCTCCAGAGTTATTAGCCTTTGTTCCAACTGTTTTGCATATTCAGCCTCCCTTCCAGCCCACATAGATGTTAATGCACTCCCACACAAACAGATCGGTGTGAACAGGGCAAACATATTTTCCATCTCTCTCTCTCTTTCTCTTTCTCTCTCTCTCTCTCTCTTACACACACACACACATACACACACACACTGTCTCAACTGTCTTTCACTGCTGTCTTTTCTAAAACCCACTCACATCACATGCAGCTAGGCACACACGTGTCCGCTCACACACACACATACACAGAGGTGCACAAAGTAAGTTTTTTGTCAGTCTCTGGCAACCACCTCTCAGTGTGCTGGATCAGCTGAAATAGGATCCATCCCTCAGATCCCGCTGTACCTCTCACACATACTGATGTAGCCTGATCTCCTGTCAGTGAGACGGCCTGCAGGGAGCGAGTCTGGGGCTTATAGCACGGCCTCCAGAGACCATCTCAGCCAGATGCTCAAAAAGCTGAAAAGCCAAGAAACAACAGTCACTACAGACAGCCAGGGATAATAAGGGGGCCAGGGATGCTGCACTGTGGGCCCATGCTGCTTTAGGCTGCTTTATATGACATCACCACACAGTTCACATCTGGCAAGGCACCAGTGTTTTGACGTGAGACGAGTGCAGTACAGTGATACACCTCAGGACACGCGCAAGTGCATGCTAACATGCTCATACACATTTGTACAAAGGCACACACACGTACTTAGCTCCCCGTGGCAACGGTGTCACAACAGTGGGCATGAAAACAGACTGTGTCAAAGCGAATCTACAGTACAAAGGCTGCGTGTCGCCGCATGATAGCGTTCAAATGAAACCATAGCCACCATGGCTCTGGCTCTGCAGTGGCAGACTTGCAAGGGAAAAATGTGTCTTTTACAATGTGGGTTTTTATTTTTGTTTATATTGGCTAATAATTATACTGGTTACAACAATTTATGCAGCAACTTGTTTGTAGAGATCTGGAGCTGGAAGTCTCAGTCTCATTTAGTTGCTCTTTTTCTGTTTGTAGTTTCAATTTGTTTGTGGACGTAAATGTCTAATGTGTTCCAGAGGTGTGGACTCCAGTCACATGATGTGGACTCGAGTCAGACTCAAGTCCCAGATTTAAAGACTTCAGACTCAACTTGACAAAATCAAAAATGACTTGCAACTTGACTTGGACTTTAACACCAATGACTCGTGACTTCATCCAGCCTTGAGCTTAACTTGTAAATACTTGATGCCCTCCCCCAAGCCCAAAGATTAATAAGTATGTTATTTAACAGTGTGCCATGAAACAATTCATTTCCCTTCATTTCCTGCATCATCAATTCAAATTAACTCTATTCATTCCCTGCACGTCGACACTTAATTCTCCATATCTACTTTGTTTGGACGAATCTGACAGCAGCCAGTGAAGCTGCAGGAGAGAACCATAAAGAACTAATGTTACAGTGCTGAGCGCCAGTTGGAAAGAATGATACCGAGGATCATTTTACACTCGTACAAAAACTACAGGTGGTCAACATAAAACAAATTGCAGTATGCAAAACTAGCAGTTTGAAAATTACAGATGGAGACACAACAACTTCAACACGCATCGTTTATCAAGTCTATACAAATATTAAATATTCATGACTTTTGTAAATTTAAGATATTATTAATCTGTTGTTAAAATGGCATTACATTTGGTGAAGAGCACATCATGACTTGTTTAGGACTCGAAACTTAAAGTTTAGGTTTAGGGATTTGACTTAGGACTTGAGTGCAAAGACTTGAGACTTTCTTGTGACTTGCAAAACAATGACTTGGTCACACCTGTAATGTTTCCATCACAGCCTGTTCTTATTCCCAGGGCGTCAAATACGGCAGCTTGATCAGCAGCCATCGGTGTTTGATTCTGACACACAGGGAACCTTTTAGCGTCTGTATGAGGTGCACTGGGCTTTCAGCTTACATCAGTTCATCCATCCATTTTCGTAACCACTTATCCTCTTGAGGGTTGCGGGGGGGCTGGAGCCTATCCCAGCTGACATTGGGCGAGAGGCAGGCTATGTAGAGACAGACAACCATTCACACTCAAATTCACACCTACGGCCAATTTAGAGTCACCAGTTAACCTGCATGTCTTTGGACTGTGGGAGGAAGCCGGAGTACCCGGAGAAAACCCATGCTGACATGGAGAGAACATGCAATCTCTGCACAGAGGGGCTCCCGCACCTGGGATCGAACCAATTTGCCTCAGAGGGCTTTATAGCATCTGACATCCCTCTGTCCTTGGACCTGCACAGTGGACAAGGGAAAACTCCTCGAAAAAACCTGTAATGAGGGAAAAATGGTAGAAACAACGTAAATCCATCCACAGCAATAACGTATTATAGGTTGGGGAAGAGGGGTGGTGGATGGGTCAAACACACAAAGGACTTTATCCCAGGAGACCGCTGTTTGGTGCTGTGTAAAATCAAAAGTCAACATTGAGTTTTTAACTACGTTACATCATACTCATTAGCGTACTTATTAGTAAAGTTATGTAACAAACTAACTTATTTTAACCCAATGATCTTCTTTCAAAACCTAACCAAGTAATTTTGTTTCCTTAATCTAGAGTAGTTTTGGTTCTCTGTGGACACGGAAGTTCATTTTGAAAAAGACACCATGCATGTAATGAGCAGAAACTGACACGCCATCCCTGAGCGTCCAAAACTGACATTAGAGGGGCACTTAAAGCACAACTAAGTGAGAATGTGCTCTACGTTAATGTGCCTGTAAATGCAAAATGCTGTAAGTTTATAAAAGTATATAAAAGTAAAATGATTGACCATTTGAAGTTTTCACTGGGTTAAAGTGAATCATCAATAAATATCAATTCATCATGTCTCAACAGGATCGATTTCCTTACTCAGAGGTGCATGTCATTAAAATAAAACAGCACAGACTCGCCCTGTTGTGGCGGTGTTGCATTCATTTCTTCCCTACAATAGTGTTTTTTGGCTCCCAGGAGAGGGAAATGTTCCACTGTCTGCAATACAATGTGGTGTATCTACTCCTTTTTCTCCCTTCTTTATTACACTCTTTACATCAGAACGTGTAAATATGGAATTATTCAGAAATTGATTGTTGCTCTCTTCTGTCCAGTGTGGCCTTCCTCCCATTAATCTCTCATGCCTGCAGAAGAAGCTAAAAATCCATCTGGGGCCCTCGCTGCAGACAATTGTCTGAAAGAGCCGTTCCATCCAAATTGAATTAGAATCAATGTGGAACATACACAAGCAAGAGCATCATTAGATCAAGAGACGTAAGTAAAGAGAGGGACAGAGAAGGAGAAGAAAAGCAGCTGATCGCTCTCCTCCTTTTCAGGCCGTGTTATCAAGCCCTCAGATGAGATCAGCATGAATGAAATTTGGTTTTCTTCCTTTCAGTTCTTCAAGTGTTCATCTCCGTGTCTGCCTGTCAGTGGCTTTCTTGCACTTTTACACACAAGCAGTGTGCACTCACACAAAGAAAGAACCTTTTTAAGTGAGCCCAGCCTTGAGCCTTCAAGTCTTGATGTAAGCACTACTTTCTATCCGCAGACAAGGAGAACAAGGGGATGCAGAGTTAGAAGAGGAGGAGGAGGAGGAGCAGGAGGAGGTGGCGGCAGGAGTGGGAGGTGGAGGAGTGGAGAGCTCAGAAAAAAGAAGAGAGGAAGCGACGGTGAGTCATGTGCAAAGACACAGCTGGTGTGACTGGGCTGCCTGAGTGAGAGCAAGATGGGTGACAGAGACTGAGAGAAAGATGAAAGGCTGTGGGAGGGTACAGTGGAAGAAGAAGAGGCGTATTATAGTGAGGCTGAAAGCAGGTCAGCGACAAATGGAAATACAAGGTGATTGATATGCCTGTCACAGTGGCAAAAGCTAGAGATATGAGTTAGGGAAAAATGGTACAGAACCTAGAGAGGAGTCAGCAGGAGATTAGCGAGTGTTAGATAGCGAGATTTAGTCGACAGGAGATGAAGAGATACTTTGGAGAGAGCAAAGCTAAAAAGCAACGGAGGATAGGGTAGGCGGACGATTTAAGTAATTTTGAAACTGATACAGTTTGTAGGCAGGAGAGAGTTGTGTGAGGGGGTTGAGACAGGGAGAGAGGAGATATGGTGTGAAAAAGAGAGATACAGAGAAAATAAGATATGAGAGGGGGTGAGATAGAGATAGATAGGCCGGCCTGGAGTGAGACAGAGTTATCGGCCATGATCGATCTGGCCGGCTGATGCCAAATGGGGGGTGTAATGATGGGTAATGATATGAGCCTGGAGTGGGAGCACAGTGTGTGTATATGTGTGTGCGCCCTGGATCCATGACCACACAGTGGCTCACACTTTCATTAATAGAGCCAATTCATCGCACCTCGCAGAGAGGGTTTAATACACGCCCCCATAACAATCTATATATACTGTGCACATACATGTCACAACTCTAATCTCTCTACATCTCAAGCTTTCTCTTTCTGTCTTTGGCCCAATCCCGTTTCTAACTGTTATCCGTACCCCCACCCTAGAACAGAGTCACGGGGGGGGGGGGTTAAATCCTCCCATATAAGCTGGGACAACCCTTCAAGACTCTGATTCATCATCTGTAGTCGTTGATGGTGTTTACATTTACACGTGTGACAAGTGTTGTCGGACATTGCGAATATGCCCTCTCCTGGTGCTCTCTTGTATGGGCTACATCCTTTTGCAGTTGTCAGGACGCTCACTATTTGTTAACAACTTTCATGCTCTGAATCCAACAAGTTATCAATTAAAGAAGCAACACTAGCTTTACTACTGGGCCACTAGCAGTGCTCTGTATGCTAACATTAGCAACCCATGTTTCTGATATACCAATCTGCTCTGATATTAAAGGGGTGGCAACAAGTGCAGCAAATCCACTGCTAAATTTTGGTCAAATTTCAGATCTCATACGTCTCAACGTGGGGGGAAACCACATGGAAGTATGACAAAACAGGACTGTCATGCACAAATCAGCAATAACAATGCAACTTCAGCTAGCTAGTTAGCTAGCTAACAAGACAGCTACCGGTGATTCCTTTACATGTTATAAAAAAAGGAACGCAATACATTGAAACAACATCTTACCAAGATAATATGATGATTATAATAATTTTTAAATCTTTGTTAAAAAAATGCTTGTGGGTTTCTTTTGTTGCTCATACAGCATCTTGCAGATGATTCCTCATAAGGGTTCATTTATGCACAACATTAGATACGAATGAGGAGACGCATGGCGCACTCTACATTCATTTTATCCGTATTAGCAGTGGCACCCAGTGTTGCCAGATCTTTGGGAGAGAAACAAGCAACCAGAGCTATGGAAACAAGCCCAAAATTAGCAGGCGACTGACCGTCACCTGTGTGTATGCAGAGAAGGAGAGGGGCGGAGCCGTGGAAACATCCTGCAGTCCGACATACTGTTGTGTGTTTAAATAACTTATTAGACGGATATATATATATACAGAGAAAGGTGACGTTTAGAGAGCAAGCCCAAATAAGCAACTCCACTTTAGAAACAAGCCCAAAAAACGCAACCCGCGACTACCAATATTTGTAAGCGACTTTACAAGCCCAAAGTCGCGGCTTATAAGCAGACCTGGCAACCCTGGTTGCACCAGCAGCTGTAAATCTGTACACACTGTGCTTGCATTTTTCAATGATTTATCATCCTATCTTGGAAAATAAATTGTGACAAAAGCAGCGGATCCGGTCTTTGGGTTCTTCTTTACCGATGAATGTGCCTGAGGTGCATTTTCTGGCTGTGTCCACTCAATGTGACGCAAATACTATGAAATATAATCCTGCCCGTGCCAATGCGTATTAGTGCATGTTTTCTTAAAGCTTAGGGACACGGACGAAATAAAGCAACCTATGGAGAACTTGTGGGCAGTGTAGCATAGTTCAAACGAGATACGACCGTAGAAGATAACAAAGACATTTTAAAAAAGGCGGAACAGAGCGAATCAGTAACATAATGAAAAGAATTCTCTGTCCACATGTTGCAATGGCCTCACATGCAACCACTGTCTACGACGCTGCTTCTGTTAAAAGGTACAATATCACACCTCTTTGCTACTGTCTGAAACTTTTGACTCTGCCCTCTAGTGTCATCTTTTGGCTGTATTTATGCCAACATAAAGGATGCGTGGAAGTATGAGGGCAGGGACGTTTACGGCCTTTAAAATGGATGTATCTATTGTCATACATAAAGGGAGGATAAGTGAGCCCTAACACTCAGTTTGAAGTGTGCCTCGGAAAACCTCCATTCAGAGACCTAACACTTCACCTTACCCCTCTATCCCAACAAAAATCTGGACACCAAACCTGTAGATGTGAACATGCAAAGCGGAGGGGTAAGTGCTAAGTGGTAGGGGCAAGGGATGTATTGAGTCTCACTCTTTCTCCTGATCCAGACTCTCTCCCTTCACCTTCTGTCCCTCGCCACTCGTCTCACAGTGCATCCTCCTCCCCCATCATCTGTCTGTTTCTTTTCCCTCCATTATTACTTTTTCATTTCTTTCTCACCCACCATGAATCTGTTCATGTGTTTTTTTTAAACGAACCCGTCAAACATGCACTGCCGCCGGGTAGTGCTACATTTCAATTGATAAAACACATGGCATGCCAAGCCACACAAACATGCACACACACATACACACACACACCCACATTGACATGTTTATCTGCACACCCTTGGCAGACCTACTGACTCTTAAACAGTTTCCACAGCAACATGAAGTGGCTAAGAATAATGTATTCTGTTATGGCTGGGGATGATTAGCATTATCCTGTTCTGTTTCAACATCAGTGTTAGACTCCTTGTCTCACACTACGGTTTTAAAGGCACATCAGGAGGTATTGTAACCTGCCACTGGGTTAGCTATATGATTAAAATGAGCAACAGTTTTGCTTGAATTGTGATGTCAGGCGGATAGGATGCAAAAACTATACAGACTGGCTGAATAGTCATAAAAATGCATGTCCACTGGCACCGTTCAATGGATGTACTAGTCTGTGGCCATTACTATGGAAACCAAATCCAATCCAATTCAGAAATTTAGGCCAAGATCACATCTTTCAGAACTGACTATTTTCCAGCAACAGCATTTGACCATACTGATAGTAACTCACAAGCAGGCTGAATCAGTGACGAGCAGAATAATAAATAGTTTTTCAATCACTGGCAGCTTTAAACCACTGAATATTTGCATATATTATTGGTTCTGATTCAACACAGTTTTACAGAAACTCGATGTAACTGATTGACTGAATTTTTCTTAATTGTAAAATGAATTCATTAAAGTTTCATTCGTGTTCAGTATTTATTATAAGATTTTAACCATGCTTGATTGTGTAACAATTTCCCACGATGACACATAAATAGCACCAGCTCTCCCGGTTGAATTATGAAAACATGTTTCAGATGAGGAGCTCAAACAAAAACCAATTAAACTGAAACAATGCGACGTCCGCCAAGTGGAGGGCAGAAGGTGCCTGCAACAAACCCTGCTAAAATCTGGCCACACAAAACCAAAGATCAGCTCAGAGGAAATATGATTTATCTCAACATCTATTGTCAAATCCTGAATTTGAGGAGACAGGCAAAGATATTTTAAAATTGTGACTTTGGTGAGTCTCTTACTGGAGTGGCAAATACTGACGATTCATCTCTTCATCATGGTGCTGCCGACACAAGACAAATGGAGAATAAACAGAAGAGGTGACATTAAGCTGCCATAATGAACTGAATAATAAGGCTGTAATAACTTGTGGAGGTGAGATACTTTTCATCAGCAGCTAAATCAGTCAGTCAGATGCTGCTCTCTAACCCACCTCACTGTTTGTTTGACAAAGATTTTTTTTTATTACAATTACAGCCATGGCAACACTGTTTTGTGTAGCAGAGGTGAAATCTTGTTTGCCCCTCGTTTGGTGGGCAGGATGGATCACTTAAATTCAGTAATCCTTGCTCATACTGCTATTTAAATGAGGTAATGAGAGACAGTGAACCTATCAGCATGCATAGAAAAATGTTAAAGCAGATCTGTTCCTCTTGACATTAGTGAATAATTGAAAAATAACCTGAAGGATCACACCAGTATAACTTTGCCTTTGTTCCTTTCGCCGTTTACGACCAATGATGCAATGAGCTTGCGGCTCACAGAGACACAAACATTATGATGCCATCACAAGACTGTGAGAACAGGTATCTATTCGTAAGCCTCATTCAGAAGGCAGAGAAGCTAGAATGAAGCTAAAATATGTTATCTAAAATCCAAAGGCTGCAGAGGCTGCAGTGCCATTGAAACAGACACATCGATTTACCATTGCATGTGGGATTTGCTCAGCCCAGTCGCCAGAATAAATGTTGACACTGTACATTGCTGCAAACCTCAGATATGTTACATTTGTATGTTATTATGTAGCAGATACACTGAAAATTTACACTGCGGTTAACGTGGTTATGTTTAGGCACAAAATCCATTTGGTTATGGTTAGGACAATGTTTTGGCTTAAAATACCTGGTTTTAGTGGACATAAAGCCGCTGGAATCGCAGCAATGTCCTGGTAAAAAACAAAAGCTTTTGGTGGCCATATCTCTAGTGAAAACACATCGACGGGTCGATAAAAAACACCTGTTTGGTGGCTAAAAAGACGCTAAAAAAGCCACAATGAAACATATTTTTCATTGCTAAGAAATACCTGTTTTGTTGTTTGTTGTCTGTAGCCAAGCTGTTCTCACACACTGTTTGTGCATTTTCCTACAAAACAGCAATGCATCAAAATTTATAGTTATCCCACATAATCGCATGACCAGTGCGCTGACAGGAGTACAAAAGGAAATGGCCCCTATAAGGAAGCAAGCTGGGGTGGTGGATGGCTCACGAGATACATGACTTTCCCCAAGGAGACCGGTGTTTGTGAACTTTGCGTCATTTTAAGGTACACTGTCACCACTTTTCTTCTCCTAAACCTAACCAAAGTCACTTCATATTAAGTGCATTACTTTAAGTTTAGTACCTCAAACCTCATTTGTGGGGCGCTGATTTGTAGGATATCATACAAACTGTTGCATGAGATTACAGGGCTGTAGTGTAGCAGGCAGCTCGCCTATAGGTGCCATGCCATTTATTATTTCCTCAACCTTCCAGAGATGAAAGAGTCATACTTTCAAAACGTTGATATGATACATATGAAACGTACAGAGCAAACATTTTCTCCAGGGGACTGAGCTGGATTTGCTACATCCATCGTGCTTCATTGTTTAAAATACACAAATCCAAGTACTGCAACAAAAAAAGTTAGTCAAGAAATTGGAGACAAGTGTCCAATAGAGACACTGCTAAATCATTTGCAGTTACATAGAGCGTCAGTGAATGCTTTTGATGTTTCAGAGAGATGTAACCAGAGCTTATTGTAAAGTGGCTGAAGTAAAATAATTCTTTTGTTTCTTCACCCACTGATTCACATTTTTGTTTTAAATAAAGCTCATTACCCTTCTGTTCGTTTCGATGCACAAACAAAAGTAATTACACTTATTTTTAAAAACGTTAAGACTCTCTTTCAGAGTTAAAAACCCACTGAAGTCAATCCTTTAAATGAACCTTGTCAAAAGTTTTTGCTTGTGTCATGAAAATCAGACCTTGTTTATCAAACCACTCGCCGTAAACCGTCAGTTGTGTTTGTCTCAAACATTATTCATACCACGCCAGGAACTGTCAGTTTGAACAACTAAACTGGCTGTTTCATTCACATTATGTAACTCGATTTGTCACAAGCTTTTTAGAGTTGATAATTCAAAAGACGATGAGTTCCTGATGAAAGCCTGCTGAGGGCTGAATATAGGAAGCAGGAAGGAACGGACACCAAGCGTCGGCCCATTATCTTTTCCTCCAGCAACTCCTCCTCACAACTTCACAAGCTGTGCCTAAAAAAACACTCATGTGGACAAACTGGCAAGTGAGGATGAGGAAAATAAATGAGAGGGAAAGGCTGGTTAATGAGAAATGCTATTTTTACTGCTTTGATGTCCCCCATCCACATAAGCACACAGCTTAGACAAAAACAAATTAGAGATGTCGACTGCATCCCAAAGACATTAAAAACATATTAGCACAACAACCATTTGAGACTCTGTCCACACACATTCACATGTGGTGCGTGTGTGTGTGTGTGTGTGTGTGTGTGTGTGTGTGTGTGTGTCTCCATTTCAAATTCAGAAAAAGTATGCTCAGTGTAATTCTTACCGCTTGTCCACAGTAGCTGGCATTATGCATATCACTGTGAGCAGTTGTTCCTTATGGCTAATAGTAGACAAAATATCAACATAATGACACCATAGTTTCTGCACGGCTAGATGACTCAGAGGCATAGTACCATGATTCATTTCCCAACAGAGAAGTGTATAGAATACAGATCAACATCATCAACATGGTGATGAAAACATCCAGAAAGATCTGAAGGCACTTTGTCTAACTTTTTAAACTGATCCTCACTTTTCTGTCTGCTCCTCAGGTAGCGCACACCTTCACATGAAGCCGGGATCCACGACAGAGAGGTCAGCTAGTGGAAAGAATAAGGAGAGAGACTGAAAGGCTGACCAAACAACAACAAATAAAGAAAGCAAAGGGATTTAATAGTTGTCCAATTACAATATTCTCACATGATTTGCATTACCCAATTGAGCTTCATCACCTTTGCCATCTCTTGCTTGTCGCTGCAGGCTTGTCAACACTCATAAGCTTTAGCAAACTTTGCTTGTTAGCACGCACTGAGTAAATAAACAACCCACCACTGTCTCCAAGAATTTGCATGACTTTGTGCCAAACACTACTTCATTTTTTTGTGTGTGTTTTTTTTTTTTGTTTTGTTTTCCGTGGCAAGGGTCGAGCAGAAAAAAAGGGATCCCAAAAACTAAATGGTCTTCGCCTGCAGACATTCTTCCACATCTGGTAGAGAAAAAAAATTATTGGCCTGCGTCCCTGTCTGTTATCTGATTAATCACAACAGCACCTCCGGGCACAGTTAGCACTTTTTTGGATAAAGTTTAAATTTAACCTTTTAACTTTAAACCACGTCAACTTTTACCCCTCATATTTTGGTCTCACACTGAGGGCCTGCTACTCCACTGTACCTTTAGAGATTATTCTTTCCCAAGCAAACTAGATAGTAGCAGACATCTTGTAGCACATGCACTTCCGCAGAAATGTAACTATGCATTGCAGCGACGCAGACCTCCTGACTATTTTTGTAAGCTGAAAACCATTTCCCTCAGTGGAAACAAAGCTTTTATTTACTTTAATTTCATAGATAAGAAACAATAAATTGTAAAAACAATTAAGCCTTCACAAAATAGCATTTTAAGTCTTGTGTGTATCGATCTTTTGGGAATTTATACTTTGGGATTTATCCTGGCTTCATATGAGCAGAGGAAATCTCCGCTTGTTGCTAGGCTAATTAATACAATGTAAAACGCCATAGGCTTGTGCTAATAACGTTAGCATGGTATATTTGTTTGGAAAACCTGTTTAGTGTAAGACAGTTGTTTTATCAGTGAACCTTGTGAGCTGTAATGGAGCCGAAATTTGTAACATTACCTTTGTTAAATGTTGTTCATATAACTAGACAGAAGTCCGCTAGCCACTAGGCTAATTTATACAATGTAAAATGCCATAGGCTTGTGCTAAAAACATTAGCATGTTATTTTAGTGAGGAAAACGTGTCCAGATAAAGACAAGTGTTTGTCTGTGAATGCTGCGAGTTATAATGAGGGTGAGTTGTGTACTTGTGTTTGACATTGTCTCTATGAATCCATGTTTAATGTGTGTTTAATGTGTGTTTTAGGTGTGTTTTGAATCAACTAAAGTTTACAGCACTTCACAGAAACCCCCGCGGCCAGCTAGTGTTCTGGAGGTGTAACTGCAGAGTGACACAAACACACACCACTGCCCAAGTAAATGCTCACAATGGTGTAGGCAACATGTGCAGGCTATAACAAATATAAATCCCCCTTGAGGAATGCACTAACTCCATTTTTTGTCCTTTAAAACAGATTCAAATGACAAAATGTACGTTATTACTTGGCTGTACAATAAATCTGTATTAATTGGTATTGTGACAGGAGGCTAGATATTATCTTAGATTTTGGATATCGTGATATCGTAAGTGTTGTCTTTGCCTGCTTCTAAAGGCTGCTTTACAAGAAAATTATGTAATTTTCTGAACTTTCCAAACTGTCCTAGCTGGTCTATTCACCTTAGTCACTATATCCACATTACTGATTGTGTAAATATTTTGTGAAATACCAAAGCCTATCCAACAATACTGATATTGAGGTATCTGGTCAAAAATATTGTGATATCTAGTTTTCTCCATATCGCCCAGCTGAGTTAAATCCCATTTAATTTTGCCTTAAAACCCTCTTCCTCAAGGTTCCCGCCTCACAACAAGATATCAGATCGTAAAAACTGAACATGTTGACTATTGGTGGAAAAAAACAAGGAGCAATCCTTTTGGGGCGCTTTGAATAAATAATGTGGTACAGGCACATCCGGCCGACACTCAATCTGTTCAACAGATCCCCCAAACTAAAGAAGAGAACGTGTTGTTTTTCAGTGTCTTCCAAGATGATCCATATGAGCACTTTCTGAACCAGTGCCTGTGTTGGCAGGACAACATTGTTGGTAAGGTTTAGGCACAAAAAGACACACAAGTTGTTAAAGTTAGGGAAATATCAATGTGGGCCTGTCCTCTAATTTTACTTTTCTGGAGAGAGATAATTAACACAATACAAGAGTGGCTAGGTGTGCCTGTTCCTGAATCAACGTTGCCTCTTGGGGGACAGGTCATGTCTACTCAAGATCTTCAAACAGCATTTGCTCTAGCCCTGACAGGCTCTATCTCAGCTGCTAGGGTCATCCTTCGCAACTGGAAAAGTCAAGTTAGACCTGAATATAGAGAGTGAGTTAAGTTAATGACAGAGAATGCGTCATTTGAGTTAATGAATGCCAATCTGCATAACCACAGAGAATCACATTTCCTTGTCTGGAATCAGTTGTTGTCTTTGATAAAAGGACAAAGCATGTCATAGGAGCTAGACGCTGTACAGATATTATCTACAATTGTAACATACAGATGGAGGGAGTGGGCTTTTGCTTCTTTTGCTTTGGCTGTGTCGTAGGGACCTTTGTTTGTTTGTTTGTTTGTTTGTTTCCAAGCTTGATATGTAGAATAGGTCACCTGATAATATAAGGATTAGTGCTGTGCTGATGGACTTTGGAATCATTAATGTTGTGAACACTGCAGAGATGTGTTTTTGTTTAGTCTGTGCTGTTTGTGTTTATATATTTGTTTTTTGTGTTGATGTTCTTAAAATAGAAAAACCTCAATAGAAAACTTAAATGACAAAAAGTTAGGGAAATAACATAGTCATGGTTAACAGAAAACAACATTAACCGTTGGTAGGAAAGACAACGGTCACTCAAGTATAAGAGCGGAATTTATATAATTTTTTCATGATTTATACCTCAGATTGACATTGTACCTACGCCATAACCTGACGGGCATCCTGTTTATTTTTGTAAGCTAACCAAGCTTTTATTTACTTTAATTTCACAGATGAGAAACAAAAAAATTGTGAAGACAATAAAGTCTCCACAAAAATAGCATTTTAAGTTCACCAGGCGAATTTATACAGTGTAAAATGCAATAAGCTTGTGCTAATAATGTTAGCATCATATATTCGTTTGTATAATGTGTTTAGTATAAGGCAGTTGTTTTGTCAGTGAACCTTATGATTTGTAATAGTGCCGAAATTTGTAACGTTACCTTTGTTAAATGTTGCTCTTGTCCCTGGCTTCGTATGGGTGGAGAGAAGGCTGCTAGCCGCTAGGCTAATTTATACAATGTAAAATGCCATAGGCTTGTGCTAAAAATATTAGCATGTCATATCTGTGGGAAAAATGTGTCCAGATAAAGACAAGTGCTTTGTCTGTGAATGCTGCGAGTTATAGTTAAGCTGATTTGTGTTCTAGTGTTTGAAATTGTCTCTATTAAGCCATGTTTAATGTGTGTTTTGGGCGTGTTTTACATCAACTACAGTTTACAGCACTTCACAGACACCTCCGCCGCAGACTAGTGTTTTGGAGGTGTAACTGCAGAGTGACACAGACACACCACTGTACAAGTATAAATATTCACAATGACGTAGGGGACATGCGTAGACAATGGAGTAGGGCCTGACACACAGGTATAACTCCCCCTTTAGTCACATGGTCTGTCAACCAAAGCTTGCACCCAAACCTAAGTGGTTTGAAGACACTACGCCCAACTATGGGTCCATTCAGGCATTTAAACAAATAACCAATGCTGTTATTTTCTGAAGATAATCTGATCTGTTTATTTAAAGCAATATAGGTTCAATACTAATTAGGGCTGCACAAAATATTGTCTTTTTATTGTCATCACAACGTCAACTTGCAATAATAATCAATTAAAGAATGTTGGAAATAGTTAACAAACAATTTGATGTATACTAGCAGTGAAGCAGCAGAAAGGCAGGACTGCTTACACTTTATTATCTCTTTATTTATCACAAATAATATAGTTATGTTGACAATGTTCAGCAATGTTATCACATATAGCATATTTTCCTCACACTGAGCCTTCATACTGATGCAGTGCACCTATTTGATGTATCACTAACTAGCACAGAAATCTGAAGGACGCAACACACATTGCATGAAACAGACAGAGTTAAAAGGAGAGGCATGGGAAGACAACAAAGAAAGACGGGTTGAGGGTATTCATGGCATTAAAGGAACGGTAACGAGTGACACTGGAGAACGCACACTGTAGGGAAAACAGAGGGGACAGGAAAGATGAGGGGAGATTGGTTAAAATGAGGAAAATAGAAACGGCTGCAATAACTGACCACTGACTCGAGACCACAGTCAATATATCTAAGTGGATTTTAGCTGTGCCGCGATAAAAGAAACGCTCCAGCATGCCCACAATGCACACACAAACACATCCAAACACACACACCCACCAAAACAAACAAGCTCAGAATTGGTTTAATTCCACCAGCTGGGTTTGAATGTGAGAATAGAAAGTGACATTATATACACACAGTGCTACGGTTTCGCGCCTGCCTGCAGCTTCATTGGGTAGGTGGGGGCAGCAAGGTTGCAGGCTGCAATATTAAACCATCAATCACCCCCCAAATTAGGCATTTTACATCACACAAGCACTTACAGCTCTCTCTCTCTCTCCCACAGGTGGGGTCCAAACCAGGAGAAAAGAGATTACATCACAAAAGCAATGATGGTGCAGCAAGACCCATGAATACATTACACCATCACATAAACGCAGAGCATGGGCGGAAGGTGGCAACACAATAATAAATCATAATGAATAATATCAAATCAACTAGTTATTTCTTTACTCTGAGGTACATAAGGTATGCATATATGCAGGAACTTTCAGTGCTGTGATTAGTTTACACTAATCATAGAAAATTGGAACAAGTGATTTGTATTAACAGTTGCTCGCAGTATCTCATATCTGATTCATCACACAATCCTTTTTTTGCCCATGTTAAACACAGCTAACAGCTCTTTCCAATCACCCACGGTAGACGAGACGGTGCTGTGTCCACTCTGCCGTTTCTCGTGTTTTGATTATAAAAAAAAAAAAACATCTGGGGTATCAATGAGCCGGGAAGCCATTAACAAGCAGAAGCAAAGAGAGCAACAGACGATAGAGAGGAGGGGGAAGACGAGGTTAAGGCAGACGCGAAAGAGGAGGAAGAAAACGTAAGAAAGAAAGGAATAGAGAGGGTGAGGGTAAATGAAGCATGGAGTTGCATTTATCCCAATTAGCTACTGCAGGGGTCTTGGGTGAGAAGGGAGAGAGTGTCCACCCCCATTAACAGTGTTTACTGACATGTCTGCTGATTACAAGCCGGAGAGAGAAAGTGATTGCACAGCTCTCCTCTCTTTGCAAACATGAAAAAGAAAAAAGCGCAAACACTCAGGCCGTGCAAAGAAACACACACACACACAACCACAGCAAACCGGGAATCGTTGTGGTTATTTTTTCCTTTACTTCCCATTTTCTTTTTCATCCTCTTTCCTCACACCACCCTACCTCTCTCTATGACTCCCTCATTCTCTCTCAATCTGCCAGTGTGCACGAGCTGAAGGTAGATTTCATATGTTCCCTTTGTGAGTCCCCTCAATTCTTCCTCCGTCTCTGTCGCTCTGTGTTGTGTGGCGGTGATAATGGAAGTAATTACACTGGCTCCATGTCTGTTCCGCAGCACAGCGGCAGCAGCACAGGCAGGCTGTGGCACCATGATGCCCGCTGCTCGGCCACATCCACACACACTCTGGAGAATCGCTGTTGAAGGGCCTGCACACTGTCGAACGGAAACACAGACACCGGGGAATAAAATGGTGTTTGCCTATGAGGTGATAGAAAGCCTGTGGATATTTTTTGTGCTGTAGTTTTCACTCCCTATTCATTCTGCAAGTATTTCACAGAGCTCGAATATGTTATGCGGTTTCAGTGGGATTTGCTGGAATCTAGTCTTATGGCATTGCTGAGATAAGCTGCCCGTGGGCGAACATACTGCTGCACTTCTGACCCTCCAATACAAAACGATATAACCTCTGTAGCGCAGGATTGCAGTTGATACAAGGGAATAGAAGAGCAGCCAATAAAGAGCATGGAGGAAATGTGTGAGTTCCTCTTGAAGAGAAGGAAGGACAAAGGAATGGAAATGCAGAGCAGCATATCTCAACAAAACCAGAGAGGAAGAGAAAGAGAATGTGCATTTGGCAGAACTAAAGGCCCGGGGAGGTGAAAAAGGAAGATAAATAATGAATACAAAGTACTTGTTGGGTAAATGAAAACATGAAAAAGAGACATTTCATTCACTGGCTTTGGGATTTCAGGAACATTTTATCGCGGCGGAACTTATAGGCAACAGTTCTACATGCTGTATTTTACATCACAAATGAGTTGAGGCAAAAAGGTGAGCAGAATGCACCTGAAGGATTATTCGGGAAAAACAACAAGCGCAGTTCGACAGTTAGGCACCAGGCTTTTATGGCTCTCCAGGCAGCAGAGAAAACAGTCACGTCTGTGTACAAACAAGGGCACAAAGAGAAGCAGAGGACCAAGTAGAGTTGCCCTCGTCTCTTTCTTCTCCTCGTCTCCCTCCTCCCTCTCCACCCTCTTCTCTGGGTCTGACCTCTCTCAGCCCCTCAGCCCCTCTGTCAGCTTCAAGCTGTGGTCTCCAGCCTATCTGAAGAGAGACACCTAGTGGTGTAGAACAAACCCTCTACCCCTGGACATGGCTCTCTATCCCAGTTGACTTAACTGCACATCACCGTTACACGTTCTCCTCTCTAAAAAGGACCTTTAACGAAGCCACATTAATCAAATTGAGCCACTAACTACAGCAATTATTGGTGTGATTTGCACATCGCTCGCTATCAGCCTCAAATGCCTTCCCCCAAAGAATGAAGTAGCTTTTTTTTCACTGGGATGGGGGTGGGCTTTCTGTGAGGTAGGACAAAATGGAGATCAGCTGGTTATGGATGAGGTGCCACCTTTTGTTGCAGCTTGGTGTGTGGTACACAGGAGGAATGAGACTCATATTACTAACCAAGGATGATTAAAAGCCGCCCTTCAGGTAGGCGGTGTAATTAGAAATCAATTAAATTCAGAAAGCAAAAAAAAGATTGCTTTTGGTGTAGCCTGATAATGGCAGTGCTTAAAAGTTAACATTTGCTCTAAGATTTTCTTTTGCCTTTATTTCATTCTGTGAGTGATATGTAGTGTTTTAGGTAACGGCTTAAAAAAAAAATCCCAGCTTCCAGGTGGAAAAGTCAGCACAAACACCGTGGATATCCAAGTGGAATCAAAGCGCCTAACATCATATGAACTGCAGGAAACTGAGAGGATTAATCAATCACACCTCTCAAGCTAGTAGAGGGTCTCTTGAGGGGTTAATAACACTGTTAAAATTAATGTGACAGGTTGCATACAGCATGTCATTATTCTCCCCAAGAGGGGCCTAGACATGACAATTATGATTGGATGGTACCTTTAAAATACCCGTCTCACCTTATAGGTCTGACACTAAATCAGCTGACGCGAACATCACTGCACTCCCTTCCAGTCAAAAATCAGTTGAATCATGGAGCTCTTGAAAAGCTGATCTGCCACGACTGCTCAATGGGCTTTTCTGATAAAGCCAGACAAGGTGGTATTACACTGGCGAGCCCCAATCAGAGGGGCTGCATCGATCTATCATGGTGTTATCTACGGAAGAGGTATATTACCTGAGGCCCAGACAGCCCTGGGCATGCGTGGATGTATGGGGCCGATAGCAGAGCTGGCTGTCATCCCTCTGGGCTGATTAATGAGGAGCTCGGCCCAGTGTTTAATGTGTTTAATATGGGCCGCTGACGAGGCCGTCACACTGACGGAACCCACCCGTCTCTCTGACTGATGAAGTCACCTGCGGCTCTCCCGCGCTTTTTCACAGATACAGTAAAATAGAAGCACACACACACACACACACACACACACACACACACACACACACACACACACTGCAAAAACCTGCCTTCCACTGCAACATCTCTGCCCCGTTTACCCACATGCAAGCAGCCTTTTAGGGTAGGGATGCACCAATTGTGAAATTCTGGGCCCAATACCATTACATACGTTTAAAATAACAATTTAGACCAATAGCAAATGTTTTTTGTTGTTGTTTATTTTGTTATTGTTGTTATTTATTCCAACTTTTGTGCCAGGAAAAAAAGAAACCTTCAATGTAAATAAATCAATAAATAACATTTTAAAAGTCGTCATGTCCTTCATAACACTACTTTGAATGAGCACAAATTCAATCATACACATTTATAAAACAAACTTTAACATAACCTTTAACATGAACCTTTAACATGTTTTTTTTTTAAAAGAGAAAAGGTAACTGCTTCAAAAGCTTTTATATATAAAATGTTATGATACACTCTTTAATAGCCTGTTTAATTTTGCTGTAAAAACATCAACAAATCTCTCCTTAAAACAACTTTATTTATTGAAGTTTCTCACCAAAAATTAAATTGTGCAATACAACACTTGAACACGCCATGATAACGTTGTACTTTACCTTCACCCAGTACTCATTTTCAATGAATAGAGCTTGTATGAATCATAATGTAACTCTATAGAGCCCTGCAAGGATGACATTTTTGCCGAAGTTAGTATCACCCCAGTTCCCTCCACAAAAATCCAAAGGGGTTTTTCCACTGGATATTGGATTTCTGCAGAAAATAAGCTTTAAGGCAAACTTTTTATGATACTTGCCCACTTTGTTCAGAAAGATGATCTTCACAAATGAACACCACTTCTATGATTTTTGAAGCATAAATGCATCCGCCAGAAGTAAAAAGCTAACGCGTGGCTTTAAATGAACCACACCACAGTTGCATTATTTCAGCATCACCACCACAATGAGGCTGTAAAGGTGTGTTTGGCGTGATGATATCTTGTAGTTTGATTTAGCCATTTGTTAGCGACCGGCTTTTTTAAGAACTGTAAACTCTTTATTTACCGTTAGTAACCAGTGTGACATTCTTTGGTGGGCGGGGCTTAGCTGGAGGCAAAACAATTCCCCACAGACATTAGGTAGCGCTAGCTAGCAAGTTCTGTCGGCTTGTTTTTGACAATGGGGAAAGATGATGCAAGTGGTGAATTCAGAAATACTCATTAGGCGTGGCAGAGCGCACTCAAAGCACTGACCAACGGGTCAAGACTGGCAGTGGCGGCTGATATGTGTTCAAATTTAAGTTTTGAGCCATGACTCCTTCTTTTCTGGCTCCCAATAACACAACAAGACGACATTTTAAGACTCCTGCGTAGCCCAAAGCCCTGTGGTGGAGAGTCCTGTTTTGCTTCCAGCTAATAAAATGACGTCATTGTGACGTTGGCCCTAGAAGGGTCTATTGACAAGTGGGGTATTAATTGACATAGTTTTTGTCAAAGAACCAAACATTAAAGTTTCTTGTAGACCTTATTCTAGGCACCTAACTAAAATCCATACAGAAAAACACTCCATGCAACCTCTGTTAGCTGTTTGTTCCATTCACTGGCTGCTAACAGCTAACAGCTTACATGAACTAGCTTTTCAGCTGATTTCAACGTGGATTTGTTGTTTGCAATGTAGTGTTATAAGGGAAATATAGGGTGTGTCCTCTGACAAGTGACTTAACTGCGTCCTTTCCTCTCAAAGGTGTCCCGAGGATGAACTCTGTTCATCCCAGACATGTTTTCTATTGTCCCCGGGATGACCGAATGCCGTTGGTCTTGAGCCCTGCTTTTAGCCTGCACAAAATTGATGCGAAACAACAGAAAAGCATCGGCCACTGATGTCGCTGAGTTTCATCTTATTTGCCGTCTGGCTGATGGCAGTCAACAAGGTGAACACCGACCGATACCAGCGTTCAGCTGAAATAAATGGGTGCACACCTTCTTTGTGGAGCGGTTGTCTATCAGAGATGTGTGTATTCTTTTTAGAAACCCTGTCACAGTGCCTAGAACATTGCCTGCACATAATAACATGTTTTTCAAAACAGAGCGATGTAAACATGTTTTAAATTCATAGACAGCTGAGTGCGCACACACACACGCACACACACAGACAGGCAGGACTGCTCACCACTCTGCTGTGACCCTGCTTTCATGGTGAATGGGAGGGAAAATTAGGGCCAAACGTAGAGCTCTGTTCTGAGGGGTATTTTGGGAGCCGGAGCTCTCTAATGGAAGATACTTACACCTTTCTGTGTGGAAAGATTCGGGCTCTCTTGCTCTGTGTAATGAAACAGCTAATGTTCTTGTACCTTCTCTGCCCAGCAATCAGACTCTTCTCCTCTCCTCCCTCGCTCCCGCTCCGTGATATGTCTATTACTTCCAGCCTGCCTCACTCTCTTTTTCTTTATTTCAGCTCTTCTACTCCCACCTGTTAATTTTCACTTCTTTCTGCCTTTCTCTCTCCCTCACTCTGCTGCCTTCCCACTCCTTCCCAGCACATTTCTATCTCTCTCTTTTCATCTATCACCTCCTCTGCAATGTTCTCATTTAATCATCCCCTCAAGAAATATATTCACCTCCGAACAACTGGGCTCCTATTAGATCACACTCTGTTGTTACAGCTGTTATCATGGCCGATTCCCGTGCTCTCGGGGTGGTCAGGGGCTGCCATGTAAACAGTCAACTTCAGGAAATGCACACATGAAAAAGAGCAAAGATGCATACTGTAGGAAGTAACCTATTTAACGCATAATAGCAGGCAATTGTCCACACCGTGTGAGAGTGACAGTTGCTTCACTCACAGTAGCACATGTGCAAGACAGGCACAGATGTGTTGACATCGCAATGTTCACAACATGCTGTACATTCCCTTTTGCTTTACTTACACACTATGTCAGTTTTCACAGCGTTTTCGCAACTCACATCTCTCCTGTGCAAATTCAGGAGTGAAAGTAATAAAATCTACCTGGTAGCAATTTGCTGTGCTGATATTCATAGCAGCTGGCCTGGACGAGATTATTCTTAATTTTTTTTTATTTTTCTGGCAAGCAGTAACATTTAATATTACATGTTCGGAGAGGTAGCATCTACAGGACTCAAGTGCTAAGTGCTTGTTGAGTCAGCCTTACATGTGTGGGCTGGATTGAAAATGTCATTTTCCAGTCCAGAGTCCAATGTGGAGCTGCACAGTATGAGCTATGCTCCCATAGGGAGTCTCCAGCTCTCCATGAGGCAGGTACAGATCAAGCCAGGGAGCCAGGGAGGTGGGGCGCGCTCAGTCCCTCCAGACTGGAGTAATGAAATATCAGCTCTCTGAGAGGCTCGTTCTGCCTTCAGGGTGATTAGCTAAGGCCCAGTTTAAGTTTATATTATGGACAGAATCCTAATGACTCCCAGCCCAGTCCTCCTACCGTGGGCTTTCCTGTTTTTAATATATATGTATCTGCTTTTTTAATTATCTTCATGTCATGTTACACTTCCTTTGCACTGCCTATGAGCGGAAAGACAGGCAAAGCGTGGCTGCTACTCCTACTGCAGCCTTCCCTGCTCTAGCCACCCGAATCCCATCTGCGCATTTATTCACACGTGCACAGTTTGCACGAAAGCACACACACACAAGCTGTGGAAATAGAAACAAATGCACACTTTCATGTGAGCATACAGCCACGCACAATTGCATATGCAAGAGCAGAGGAACATATGTAAATCAAATAAATATCTATTGTAGTTTATGCATGGTAGAAAACCTGATGAACATGAGACAGGCACATCAGGCGTGTGCAGTGAACACGAACAAGGACATAATCTAGACAGAGCAAAGAAGGAAAAATCACAGGATGCAAACTTAACTACCTGCGGCTTGATAACAGTGGCAAAAGCAGGTTTTATAAAAGGGTTTTGCAATACATTATATGTGGCTAATCCACGTATACAAGCACACAGCGTGTAGATGCGGTGTGGTGCAATGTAAAGAATGTTTTCAGCCCTCAGTTCCCAGGTGATGTATCATAACAATAATCACTGTCAGGCCCAGAATGAAGGTGTTTCTTTCAGAGAGGGGGATGAAGGCAGAACTGTGGTAATTATGCAGCCGTAATGGAGTCGGTGCCTAGTGAGAGCCTAATGAGCTTACTGAAGTCTACCATTGAGAATTGATTCCTGGGGAAAAAAAAGCAGTTGTGCTTGCAGGAGAGGGCCAGTGGAGGTGAGCTTGTCTCCATTGTTGTGCACTTAATTGACAGGGAACCAACATGCACTGAAATTCCCCATGAGCAATTAATAATAATGAAAGGCGCACAAAATCTTTATACACGTGATCTGAAGCCTTTCCTTCCACTGTCATCTGTCGGAGTCTGATCACATTCTTAATAATGTGTGTGCGTGTCAGTGCATTTCACTCTCTTTTCCTTTCTTCTATCCTCCGCCTTAATGTACAAAATAAGATAAAACTGCCCATATCAGCAGGGGAAATTGAGATGTCTTTCCTGTACTAGCCGAGCTGTCACAGACCTACTGCAGACGAGGATGAAAAGAGAGGCACTTAACCCTGAAAGCAGTAAAAATTAATCTGACCTCTTTATGCCGCCTATGAACTGGCAAGCACACACACATGTTCTTTTACTGCGTGTGTGTATATAAGCACTGATACACATTCATAATGCTCTACAACATCATAACACATTATAAATCATTTTATAATTACTTCTAAGATTCTTCTAAGGCTTCAAAACTGCTGGTCACTCGCTGTCATTTTTTTATTGCCACGTTTAAAAATCATGTTCACGTGAATTCATGTTCACTAATGTCATGTAATGTTTCCAAAAAACGCACTCTAAGACTCATTTGACTCGCATTATAAATAATTCCTAAAACAATTTCTATTAACCTGCAGCTCAGTATAATGGGTCATAACAGGTAGTAAACAGAGTTGTGATACAGTACTCCAATTTGACACAAGTTTTTGATGATGAACAACTGAATGATAGATATTAACATGTACATATCCATCATTCAGTTGTATTATGCATGTTGTTCTTGCATAGATGTACTGGTAGTTTTTCACTTTACTTAAAGGTATACTGTGCAGGATTGTCACTTACTGGCCCCTTTTACACTGCCAGATTTATGGCAAATGTTGGGCTGTTTTGCAGGCAAGCTGCGAGCGTTTAGACACACAGAGCCGGATTGGCGAGTTGATCAGAGGTGCCCAATATTCCACCACGTAGGTGTAAACATACTGCTGTGTGTTTTCCCGAGAGGACATCGTCGCCATTGCTGTATCGTTTCACCATGGAGAGGACTGTTGTGTCGCTGCTGTTCTCTGGTTTATTCTCGTCGGACCCACTGTTTTCCAGGATTGACGTTAGTTAAACTGGTTGTGTTTCATTCTGTTAAGGAGAAGGATTTCATCGGCCGCACCGGAGCAACACATAAGTCTGCAACGTTGGTTATTTTGTGTATATGTGTGTGTGTGTGTGTGTGTAAGCGCGCGTGTGGGCCCTCTACAGAGTTGAGTGAAGTAAGGTTAATTGATATTTTGACGAATTCCAGAGTTGTGATATTTTGTCAATACTGATACAGTTCTCAGTAATATTTCTAAGGTCATTTAACTTGAATTTTGTGTGAAAATATTTTGATAAAGCCAATATAAGGGTGCCTATTTTGGTTGGGTATTCCATTGGAAAATTTGGGTAAAATAATTTTATTTGTATGTGGAAAGGTGTCTTTTGGTCATGTTCTGTAAGTGACTAATTTCATTTTAAAGGGGACTAATCAATTTATTTGACTAATTTTGGTAAAGGTAATTTTGCTTATTGTCTAATAGGTACCCTGGGGTGATACTTTACTGAAAGTTACTCTGGTCGTATTATTATTCCGGGAGGCACAATTTTACGTTTGAGAAGAGACCAGATACATTTTGCTTTATCACATTTTTTTCTGAAGGGGGTCTGAGTATTAATATTTATATTTTATTTCATTCAGACTAAAACAAGTGAATATATTTTGTACATTTTGCAAGAGGAAAAAATATCAGTAAAGTTTGGTTTATTCATTTTTCAAGACACTTGTCTAGGGTCAGTTATTTTAAGTACAGTGTACATTTATGGTGAATATTTCTACTGCTAAATCTGTCAGCTTTCTAAGAGTAGCTCAGTAGACGATTTTAAATTCACTCATATAGGTAAACCTTTGTGGTATCTACCTTAGAAGCCGTACCCACACACCCCATCATTCCAGCCTAGGGTGAGCTAAAGTAGCCTAGACTTTATAATACAGTGTTGGGGTGCTACATAAATAAACAACATAAACAACATAAACCTATAGCTATATAGCTAAACCAATATAAAACAATATCTCATCCTAAATACCTTATTAAAACACAGAAGTACAGCCGTAAACCTTCTGAATTTGAATTTCTCTTTTTCACCAAACTAGGACGGACTTCATTTTAACTGCTTTGTTAACTCATCGTAAAACACAATTTATTCAAATTCGACAGACACAATATAAAACTCCCCAAACCTGTCTTAGTCTTATATATGTCTTAGTATAAATATAAATAATTACGGAGGTAATAAATAACAGCCCGTTTATAATGTAGTCTGTTTCACATGAAGCTGGTAGCCTCTGCAGTTGTGGTAACTAAAAGCCCCACAATTATTTTTAAATTTTGTTTCTTTGTGTGCATCTTAATTATGAAGAAATAACACTGTTTGCTAGCTTGATGCTAATTGCAGTATTGACCGGGTTGCTAAATTGCCTCTGCATTTTCATGCCATCATTTTTCCCTTTTTACTCTTTTGTGGTAACATCCCTAGAGGAAATATCATAAAGGCTGCGATGTTATCGTACAGTTGTCCACAGAAGCAGATCGCTTTGTCTCTATTGGTCAAAGTGACGGCTGTGACAGGAGAAGTTGACGACAAATAGAAAATCAATCATGCCAGACTTTCTGTCTGGACGTCATGAGGCGTCCCAGATGTGGCGTCGGTTGTCGTCAACTATGACACACTACTCAAGATGAAGACATAAGTTGTATGCAGTTTATTTTGTGAGATCATCATCTTAGTCTTCCCCTCTTCCAATGTTGGCATCAATGTTCAGTTAGGGCTCGTGCAAATTGGAGGTTGGCTAGCCATCTGTCTAACTTTGAGATCCTATCAGTTATGTATTGGAGTCCCAGCTAATCACTAATGCCACCGAGATGCTTGTCAACCAAAAACACAAACTCTCTCTGCTCTGCTCTGTATCGTAGGTTATTAGAGGCTAGCCTGCTAAGGCACAGGTTTAGCTTGTTAAAAAACCAGCATCATCTGGCTATTTGTAAGGTTGTCATTTTCATGCCAACCAACATTCCATATTTTATATCAATTCCAGAGTGAGCAAGCACCTTGTAGCTGGTATTTCTTCCAAATTAGTGTATGTTAATTTTTTTTATCATACTGTCCAGATGTAAAACCTATTATCCAACTATTAAGGGCACTTGACCCCAGGATATTCAGATGGCTCTGAGTTTGAAACTGACATGTGATTTGTAGTATCGCAATCTACCCGCTTTGTTCAATGCAAAGAGCATGAAGAAATGTATAAAGGTTTGGACCACTAGCAAGATGCTCATGATGGCTCAATGGATTTGTTCCGTTTTGGAATACACAATATTCTTCCAAATGAGTGTGAGTGTATTTTAATGTTCAGAATTTTGTTTCGACAAGCTCTCTCTTTTTTGACCATACACCTGTTTGCATCCCTGATATAATAAATCCTCAGTACTGTATAAGTTAAACCCTTTTAAGTGCAGATGGAAATTACAGGCTATTTGATCTTAACGCATATGCAATTAATATCAAATTAGTAGTGGGGACAATTTTAGAGAATCAGTAAAGTGATGGGGACATATCCCCACCACTTCTACTGTCAATCATGGATATGGCTGGAGGATGAAATCTAATGTATGACCATATACCAAACCTAGCTCTACATTTCAGCCAAATGTGGTTTTTCTACTTTTGAAAACAAAAAAAAGTGTTTAGACTGCAGTTTTCATGCTGGCCCCTATACTTGAAAATTCGAGGACGTGTAAAAGTCTTCTCTATTTAAATAACCCACAGGTTGGGAAAAAATTCTGTCCACTTTGAGGCGTTGCAGCAGATTGACAGGCCTCCTTCATATTTAAACATTGCAAAGTCCAAAATATATGTGATTTAGCACAGCCCAATTTCTGCAGTGCTAAATAAAAATGTTTGACCATGCTTCATTTTTTTACTATTCATTTTATGATTTTATTATTTTGGTTTTTTCTTTTGTGTTGCCAATTGTAATATCTTATAATATCGTTAGATTGGGACAAACCAGAGCACCTGGAGGAAACCCAAACATAAGAAGAGCATGAACTCCACACAGAAAGGTCTGGCCTGAACCAGAACCTCACTGTGAGGCATCATTGCTCAACACTGATGGTATCCTAAAAAAGGGAAAGTGAGGAATAAGAAGACATTTAGATGAAGGTAGAGATAAAAAAAAGAGGGAAATAAAGAGAGGTAAAGAAGTGAGGAGTCAGGACTGGAACTGGCACGTTGTAGATTGGCCACTTAAGGTCAATAGAGCCTAGGGGTGGGAATCGAGAACCGGTTCCTACTCAGAACCGGCTCCAACTAATCAATTCCATCGGAACTGTACGCCTCCAACGTTATCGATTCTTCTGAATGATTCCCTCATTTCCGGTTTTCTCGAAATTGTGCGTCGCGGTGTATTGCATCACGCTTTCTGCGATGACTCAGACCTTCAAAGGGGACCTATTATACTCATTTTCTGGCCTTTGTATTGATTGTTGGACTCCTATAGAGCAGCCACACGATTACCCGCACCGAAAGCTTTGTAGATCTTTGGGACGCTGTGTCTCTCGCTGCATCACTTCCTTGTATTTCCTGCATCCCACGAAAACGGTCCGTTTCATTTACTCCACCCCCCCGGCTCCAAGCCCACTCCACTGAGATTGGTCACACTCCCAAGGACTTCCGAAGGGCTGCCGAGCGCTGCCGAGCCCCACCTCCTTATTTTGCCAGTGCGGAAGTTGAGAGAATATCACTTTTGAAAATGCCAACTTTTGAAATACAGCCGTATGTGTTAAATCCCGAATCCGATCCGGATGTAGAGACTGAACAGCCTGAAGTTTCTCAAGTACAGAGGTTACTTCAAGACGTCTCCGAATGGTAAGTAACGTTAGCCGTTAGCCGTTAGCTGTAGCTTGTGGTTGTCATTACATGCTTACCTCTGCGGCGTATTCCTGGGCGGCACGCATTGACGTCAATGGGACTGCTCTGTCAAAAAAAGACAGTAAAACACAGCGTGCAGAGCCATCCAAAACAGCTTGCAGGGCTCATGTCCAAATGCATAAACCAAATGCATAAAGTGGAAAAGCATAATAGTTCCCCTTTCAAACAACGAGGCAGCTCCATCCCCGTGCTTCCTCAGCTAAGTCAGGCCTCACTGTTTAAACATTCGCTCAATTGCGGGAGTAACCATGACTCTCCTACAGTAGCCAAAGTGGACGGGCCTCACTCCCGCCGGCCGCCTCCCGCAGCCCTCAGCCCGGCCCGCGGCCACTCTCCCATTGCTCTAACCCTCCTCCAGAACCCTCACCACCGGTTCTAAAAAATCGCTTTCACTTCTTTCTGTTTGAACGATTCAAGCAGCCGTAAACTGCACAAAACATAGGCATTTTCTCAGATGGCAGATGCAGCAATTCACTTCCTGCCCTCCATCTGAATTTCACGCTCTCGCGATTCAGCAATGTGACGTCACGTGAAACCCTCCTATTCCCACCCCTAATAGAGCCGCAACTCGTTGCGTTTCTGGAGTTCCTTAATGTACCTGGATTCTGCAGTGCCATATCTGGGCAGTTTTTCCCCCGTTGCCTGAAAAGTGATTGTAGGCCCAGACAAACCCTCAGGTGGAGAGCGTCGTCCTGTGTGTGCTTCATTTTTGGAGATGGGTGGGAGGGGGGTGAAGTGCAGATTGGCCTTGCGGTTCACCTCATGAGTTGGATGCAACTTGGTGTGTTCCTGCAGCTGTGTAATCTGCCTGGATTGCTCAGTGGCATATCTGGCCAGTGACTTGCCGGACTCCTTAAAATGGTATTGGGGAGCCTCTATACATTCAGGGGGAGAGCGTCGTCCTGCGGATACCTTCTTTGTGGAAATCGATGGGAGGGGGGTCGGCTGCAGCTTGTGTTTAATGCGCCTGGTTTGCTCAGTGTCATATTTGGGCAGTGATTCACCCGACACTTTAAAATAGTAATTAGGCTGGTCTCTAACACAAGGGGGACAGCACAATTCTGCAGGTACCTCCTTTGTGGAAATGGGGGGAAGGCGGGTCAGCTGCAGCTCTGCCTCACTGTTCCCTTTGTAAGTTGGCTGCAGTTGAACGTGTCCTTGGCGCTGTTCAGTGCTTCTTGTTCCAGTGGTGTCACATCTAGGCAATGACTCCCTCATCTCCCTAAATCTGTATTTGGGCCCCTCCACATCCCGAGGGGGGGCGCATTGCCCTGCAGGTGCCTTCTCTCTGGATATGGGGCGTAGGCAGGTTGGCTGCAGCTTGATTTGTTCCCGGCTCCTGTTAATGTGCCTGGGTTGCACAGTGTCATACCTGGGCAATAATTCACCCGTCTCCCTACAATACTTTTGGGGCTTCCCCACATCATTGAGGGCAGGGTGTCGCACTGCCCTCGAGGATGTGGCAGGGCATTGCTCTGTAGGTGCTTGATTTTGGGAAATGGGGGGAAGGCAGGTCGGCTGCAGATTAGCCTTCGTGTTCCTCTTGTACGTTGGTGGCATCTTGATGTGTTCTTGGCTCTGTTTAATGCGCCTGGTTTTGGCAGTGTCGCATCTGGGCAATAATTCAACCGACTCCTTAAAATAGTTTTGAGGCTCCTCTATACCACAAGGGGGAGAACGCCATCCTGCACGTGCCTCCTTTGTTGAAACTGGGGGGAAACAAGTTGGCTGCAGATTGGCCTCACTGGTTCTCTTGTACGTTGGATGCAGCTTGATGTTGTCCTGTTTCTGTTTAATGTACATGGTCTGCTCAGTAGCATATCTGGGCAGTGATTCACCCGTCATAGTAAAATAATATCTGGGCTTCACCACATTGTCTTGGGGAGGGTGTCGCCCTGTTGGTGCTACATTTGTCGAAATGGGAGGCAGGCGGGTGGGCTGCATATCTCTGGTGAAAGCCCTCACAGTATTGGGCTTTGGGTTTTCACCGATGTCAAACTGTGACATTGCTGATCTCCCAAACAGCGCTTTGTCCACCTGAGAGATGGGGGCCCGCATGCGGTAATAGTGGGCATCACAGCTGCTATTTGAATCTGTATAGCTGGATCCCCGTCTCATGGTCTCCTGTTATTAGTGTCCAGTGCAACAGAAGTTTTAGCAGGTCAAAAATAAAAGGGCTTAATGCTCACGTTTGTTATGAACAAAGTCAAAAGAATGCTAAAACTGGCTAAATGTTTTGTCATAAATGTCCTAAGCTCACTAACAAACTTAGCAATTTGACAAGACTAAAACGGGCTATTTGACAACTTGGTCAAAGGCAGAATGTGACATCACGAATGTCTTTGTGACATCACTGGCCTATAAAAGCATGATGTCATTGATGGCATGAACATTCTAAAGGCATTTCAAAAATACCTATTCAAAATACCCTAATTGCATTTTTCATAAGGAAACTATATGTATATACATATATATATATATATACACACAGTATATATTGCTTGTATATTACAATTGATTCTTTTGTTTCCAGTTTTAATCATTTTTATCCTTGAGGATAAATAAAGTGTTTTCTATTCTATTCTATCTGTTATTCAAATACAGTGTTTTAATTCAATCATAGGTTTTACCCCCTATACCATTCTCTAATATTTGGTACAAGAACCCATAAAAATGAATGGCCTTTTTGAAATCAACAAAACATGCATACATTTCAATTTTATTTTAGGGTGTATGTCTATCAGTGGTGGGAGTAGGGTTGGGCGATAATACGATAATAAGGTATCCCGCGATATCTAAAAATAGCAACGATATCAGCTTCATTACCATCATTAAAAAAAAAAAAAATCTGCTGCGCATATAAGCCTATAGGGGCCTAATATTATATTAAATATAATTTATTTAATGCCTAAATAATGAGTGTTTGTCCAGTACCTCTGTATGTATGGTTGTGGTTGTGGTTGTGGCCACACGACGTGGCCACGCCCCTTAAACAGCAGCCCCTGTGGCACGTTTCACCGACATGCATGAAAATCGGTACACATATGTATTCCACCCAGACGCACAAAAAAGTCTTTTGGAGCTATAGGCCAAACCCAACAGGAAGTCGGCCATTTTGAATTTAGTGGCCATTTTTGGCGTTTTCCACGTTTTGTATTTTAACGAACTCCTCCTACAGGATTAATCAGAACTGCTTCAAAATCGCTGTGTATCATCTACACTACTTTGTGATCAAAAGTTATTAAAAGATCAGTTACCCGTTGACGGGGGAATCGGCTTTTTGGCGGCGAAGTTTGACGTCTCGCCATGAAAAACAAAATTGCTATAACTTTGGGCTAAATGGTCCGATCTGCACCAAACTTCACAGGATATATAATAGTCCCGCCCTGAACACGTGTACATGCAGAAATTTTGTATTTGTCATAGCGCCCCCTTCTGGAAACAGAAAATGCCATGTTTTAGACTTTGAGGTGCAGCTCTGAGCCTGTTCAGCATATCCAACTCAAATTTGGTCAGAGAGGCCTCAAGACCTTGGTAATGCTACATTATGAAGATTGTGACGTATCGTCAAATGGCGTTGCGCCCAGAGCGTGGCAAAGTCGATGTTTTGCCAAAACGCATAAAAATGGCCTTAACTTCAGTGTCCTTGTTCATATCTGCCTGAAACTTCATATGTGTGTTAACGGTCCAGGCCTGAACATGTGCTATGAGTTTCGCTGATGGGCGTGGCTAAATGCCTTGGTCACGCCCATTCATAAAAGTAACACCCCTAGGACGTTCACTGATATGCATGAAAATCAGTACACACATGTACACACACCCAGACGCACAAAAAAGCCTCTTGCACCCATAGACCAAACCCAAAAGGAAGTCGGCCATTTTGAATTTTGCGGCTATTTTTGGCTTTTTGCATGTGTTGTATTTTTTTTGTTGTATGTTTGCTATTCTGTTTCTGAACAGTATAGGCGCAAGCCCACATTTTGGTGACTCCCTCTGAACTCTACAAAGTGATTTTAAATTAGTCACGGTAATACCGTATACCCCGGGAAAATGTGGGGAAGGTTTAACGGTATCAGAATTTTGAATACTGCCCAACTCTAGGTGGGAGGAGTGCCAACAATCCGTAGCAGTACAACTTAAGTTAAAAATGACTCAAGTTAAAGTGAAAATGACCACTTTTGATATTTTAGTCAAACCAGATCTTTAGCATTGGTTAATGTTATTGTCCTTCCTGTCTGGTATGGTCACCTTAACTGTACTGTATTTGTCTGCTTTTGACAATATTGGCCTTTGTGTTTTGGTGAGCCAAAGACAAATTTCCATCAAAATTTCACAATCAACTGTTTCACTCGACACAGTGACTTCATGGTGAAAACGCACTCATGCCTACGCGGTGCGGCACGTTATGTAAATGTACATACACTGTAATTATTTCAGAGGATCATATCTGATAGTCATGGAGCTGTAGTACATATAAAAACAAACCTATCCTATGACAATGTATTATCCTCATTTTTCGACATGTTCATGCTGTGACATGGTCTTGTTGTCTTTTTCACCTTCCCAAAAAACTCACTAGTCTATTAGTATGGCGAACAAGCTCCCTTTCAACACATCTGCCAGCCACAGACAAAGCTTTCAGACTCAATTTTCACACGTACTTCACTCAATAAGTGCTCTCTCAGCTTTTTACACTTTTCCTTCATTACCAGCCTTTTCTTTTTGCCTCTCGCTTGTCCTGTCTCATCATCTCTCTCACCACTAATGTTTATCCAATTTACTTACAATTACAGTAGGAGAAATGAAAATATTTATTTTAATTAAGAAAACTAAGTTATGAAGGGACTGACTCCGGGTGGCAGTGACCATATGGACACTGGTGATACAATCCTGGCAAGTAGGCTGGTAACAGATGCCGCAGACCAGTTTATTTTCCCTGGAAGCAGGGACTCAAAGTAAACTTAGTCTATTCTTGTGAGGGATTTGCTTAATTTTGAGAGACAATGTTTTAGCGCAAGAATTATTTCACTTTGGAAAGAAGAACAGGTGTTGAGTGCCCAAATGGGACATAGTCCTTATGAGTCCCTTCACAGTTGTTTACTGAATCAACTAACTTTGTTTGTCTTCTTGAACCAATATGGGCATTTAAAAGTGGGAGTTATATTGAGCCTTGTAATAGTTTTTCAGCTACCAAGGCTTATAAGTCAATCCCAGATGACATGTTTTGGGGTGAACGTGAAGCTTAGGAAGTATTTTAGTGGCTTTATCAGAAGCTTTGCTGCACATCCTCTCAACCGGCTCTCCCCCCACATGCTTCTTGCCTGAAGCTCAGAAATTTCAAATATGCACACCAGCAAAAATAACTCAATGAAAGTGTGTGTGTGTGTGTGTGTGTGTGTGTGTGTGTGTGTGTGTGTGTGTGTGTGTGTGTGTGTGTGTGTGTGTGTGTGTGTGTTTGTGTAGGAGAGAGACAGAATTTGTGTGTACAATCTGCCCATCTGCCATGAACAGACAATGCGTTTCTTAAAATGTTGTCATATTCCACATTCAAGGCATAGTACTGAGCATGTGGCGGAGGGACCGAACATGCAGCAGCTAAACATGCAAGCTGTCTAATGGGTGAATCTCAGGAAACTCATTTGACAGCTCCACTGAAAAAACATCCTCCGCTCTGGGAGGGTTTTTTTAATGTGCACAGTGAGCTGATGTTTGGCTATTCACAGAGCAACACAGCTGAGCGTGCTGTAGCAAGGGTTTCTTAAAGGGATAGTTCGGATTTTTTTGAAGTGGGGTTGTATGAGGTACCTATCCATAGTCAGTTTATTATATACAGTAGATGGCAGTCTGCACTGCAAGCTCAGCAATGTACTGCTGCAACATATATTTCAGCTAATTATTAAAAAAAAGACCTTCTTAAAAAAATCAACATCAGTCCAAGTGTACACAACACTGAGAATATTTTCAAGCTTTACCTTGCCATCGGACAGCCCTTTCCTTTGGCATTACATTTTCAAAACCATAACACTTATGCATAAGCACTGCTGCACAGCATACTACACTGAACAAAAATATAAACGCAACACTTTTGTTTTTGCTCCCATTTTTCATGAGCTGAACTCAAAGATATACACAAAAGACCATTTCTCTCAAATATTGTTCACAAATCTGTCTAAATCTGTGTTAGTGAGCACTTCTCCTTTGCCGAGATAATCCATCCCACCTCACAGGTGTGGCATGTCAAGATGCTGATTAGACAGCATGATTATTGCACAGGTGTGCCTTAGGCTGGCCACAATAAAAGACCACTCTAAAATGTGCAGTTTTTCTTTATTGGGGGGGGATCAGAAGTTGATCAGGTTGTTGATTGTGGCCTGTGGAATGTTGGTCCACTCCTCTTCAATGGCTGTGTGAAGTTGCTGGAAATTGGCAGGAACTGGAACACGCTGTCGTATACGCCGATCCAGAGCATCCCAAACATGCTCAATGGGTGACATGTCCGGTGAGTATGCTGGCCATGCAAGAACTGGGATGTTTTCAGCTTCCAGGAATTGTGTACAGATCCTTGCAACATGGGGCCGTGCATTATCATGCTGCAACATGAGGTGATGGTTGTGGATGAATGGCACAACAATGGGCCTTAGGATCTCGTCACGGTATCTCTGTGCATTCAGAATGCCATCAATAAAATGCACCTGTGTTCGTTGCCCATAACATATGCCTGCCCATACCATAACCCCACCGTCACCATGGGCCACTCGATCCACAACGTTGACATCAGCAAACCGCACACCCACGCGACGCCACACACGCTGCCATCTGCCCTGAACAGTGAAAACCAGGATTCACCCGTGAAGAGAACACCTCTCCAACGTGCCAGACGCCATCAAATGTGAGCACTCAAGTCGGTTACGATGATGAACTGCAGTCAGGTCGAGACCCCGATGAGGACAACGAGCATGCAGATGAGCTTCCCTGAGACGGTTTCTGACAGTTTGTGCAGAAATTCTTTGGTTATGCAAACCGATTGTTGCAGCAGCTGTCCGGGTGGCTGGTCTCAGACGATCTTGGAGGTAAACATGCTGGATGTGGAGGTCCTGGGCTGGTGTGGTTACACGTGGTCTGCGGTTGTGAGGTCGGTTGGATGTACTGCCAAATTGTCTGAAACGCCTTTGGAGACAGCTTATGGTAGAGAAATGAACATTCAATTCACGGGCAACAGCTCTGGTGGACATTCCTGCAGTCAGCATGCCAATTGCACGCTCCCTCAAAACTTGGGACATCTGTGGCATTGTGCTGTGTGATAAAACTGAACATTTCAGAGTGGCCTTTTATTGTGGCCAGCCTAAGGCACGACTATGCAATAATCATGCTGTCTAATCAGCATCTTGATATGCCACACCTGTGAGGTGGGATGGATTATCTCAGCAAAGGAGAAGTGCTCACTAACACAGATTTAGACAGATTTGTGAACAATATTTGAGAGAAATGGTCTTTTGTGTATATAAAAAAAAGTTTTAGATCTTTGAGGTCAGCTCATAAAAATGGGAGCAAAAACAAAAGTGTTGTGTTTATATTTTTGTTCAGTGTATATAACGCCACAGGTCAGCTGTTTGGGTAAGACTTTCAGCAGTTTATTGGAAAAATATCAAATACGAGAAAATAAAAAATACCTGAATCATTATGACAAAATTATGACAAAATGGCAATCACCGTGAAGACAAAAAGATATCTTTATTGTGAATCTAAGTATACAAAGGAAGAACTTTTGTGTAGCAAGATTGAACAGGCCGAAAAAGAGAAACAGGGGAAACTGGAGGCCCAGAACAAGCAGAATCTGAACTATCCCTTTAACCCCTTACACATTTTTGAAGGGCAAAAAGTGCACTTTTAATCTTACAATATATACAATATGACCATAATGTAGTTATAGTTGTATACAGTTGCTGATCAATACAAATGACTAATTGACCATTTCTTGTCTGATCTCCGTCTTTCAAATCTTTCTATCTATCGCACACCTGGCTCACACCCTCTCTCGGAAGTACTACTCTACATTCATCTATTCTCCCATTTTAAACTGCTAAATGATGGAGGATGGGGCTACAAGCAAGCGAACAGTGTTTTTAACAAAACAAATTGTTAAAATGAACGTTTTAACATTTTCGCTACAAAGGCTGGAAAGCCTCGTGCTCGAGCCCAAAAAAGCAAATGACACAGCAGTATTATTATTGCAGTGTTTTGTATTTTGCATGGTGATGTATTACCTTTTTACAGGCCATTTCTGTTGGATCTCTGGTCTAATTAGCCGCCTTATTCATCTCACTTGTGAATATATGACTTCATTGTTTGTTTCAGTTAGAGACCACCTCGGATCAAGGGAGCGGGAGGATGGGGTGGGTGGAGGCGTTGGCTGTGTAGGAGGAGATGAGTTCTATTAATGTTGTTGCAATTCCTGCCAGTTGCCAATAGAGGTCGATAGAGGTCACAGATTACTTAACAGACCTTTAAATCAGCCTACTGCAGCCTGAAGGGAAAACATTTATCATAATACTGCAGAGTTTTTTTGTGTTTTGGAAGAGGGCTTTTTTGCATCTGTGTATGCACAGGTGTGAGTGAGTGTGAGCAAAAAAAAACATAGCTCCCAAATTAGCTCCGGCATAAGCATTTTCAGTGTCAGAACGAAATGACAACAATGCGGCAACAGTAGCTCAAGTACAATGGAGCAGAGTGTTATTATTTCTGTTAAGTGAAGGAGTGTGGGAACACTTGAGGATGGCGGCCACCGAAAAGCATGCAGAGCCGAGTTTACACGTTGGTGCATCGAGCCACAGAGGCGTGTTGCTATAGAAGCAAGGGCAGGTTTTACAAAGGGACATTACACACCTACACACTAAAGAACTGTTCACTTAATGTGCTCCTGAGGGACTGGCTCACTGCAGCACACTCTATTCATCCCTTCCCCCTCTGCCTTTCAATCATCATCTCTCCCTCTCTCTTTGTCGCTCTCTTCTTTTTCACTCTCTTTTCAGGGTGCAGGTGTCTAATTCTGTGTATTAAAAACTGCCTGCGGCTCTTAACTGTTGAATATTTCATGCCTTTTAATTTTTCCCGGGCACTTAAAGCAACTTTTACAATGTCTTTCCCTCCCTCTCTCCTTATCTCTCCCTCTTTATTTCTCACCACTCAATAGATATCTGCTGTTACTGTGGTAACATTTTCAGTATAGATGTACTCCACGTTATCATTATGAAATGAACTGACCCTAACATTTTACATTGAATAATGTAGTCTAACAACAACACATTTCCTCCCACATGCTCTCCTCGTCCTTCCAAATGAATCACATCAGTAGCCAAACTGGGGACTCCAGCGCTGACAGCGATGACAGTGACATACTTTATCATGGTGTTTCAAATCTACATTGAGGTTATTAAATAGTCGAATGGAAATCCCACAATGGCTTGACTGGACCGCTGAGGTTTGATACGTGTGGGTGTGCCAAGGCCAAACATTCATAGCCACCAGAATGATTAAAAGCAGAGGAGAACCAGCGATGAATATTAATCATACATAAGAAATGACACAGGACAGAACAGCATTTACAGTCTAGCCCCATGCTGCTTCCAGAAGACGAAAATATACCAATCAAATGAAAAGGCTTTTGAAAATGCAATTAAGCGGCAGCCCTGACTTAATTAGGTTGCCTGTAGATACCAATGGTTTTCATTAAGGATTTCATTGAATCCCTCCACCATTCTCATTTTGACCCTGACCAATTGAAAGTGGACATTTTAACCTGCAGTCTTTGTCCGCAGGTTAAAATGCTATTCATGAGCCGTTTCACTTCTCCTTTATAAAACCACTTTGCCCCCTCAGGTATACTACAGTCCAGCTCTTGGCTTCAATTCCATCCTTTCACTTCCATCAGGCGGCGGAGGGGGAGGAGGGAGGAGACAGCGAGGAGGGGAAAGAAGGATGAGGTCTGGGAAGTTGCATAGCCCTGTTGAGTCAAGCCCAAACATTTCCAGGCATGCATCATGGGATCCTGCGGGACCGCTGTGATTAAGACCTGAATGAGACGAAGGGGTCGCGGGTTGCAGTCAATTTCTTACAGGTCTCTGGGTCTCTCATTGCTCATTGATTGGTCACCTGGAGCAGCAGCAGCATTCTGCAAACTATATAATTACACGACCCAAAAAAATACTTTCAACAAACACAAATTCATACACATACTCATACACCCACAGGCGACACCTGGACTCTTGAGATTTCCTGAGACAGCACACAGAAGAAAAAGACTGCAGTAAAGTGTTTGAATAAATTCTGTCTGAATAGAAACAATGTACTCATCTGTCACAGTGGGTACCATTACAATGCTTCTCCTTGGAGCCTTCTTTTTTATTTATCTATTTATTTTTTGCAACTGTGTGTAGTGTTGTGCAGAGTGTGGTGGTGTTTTTGGGGGGTTTGATGGTGTAGATACATTGTCATGAGGATGTTTTCTAAGGTTGTCACAACCGACTGGGAGATTATAATTGAGGGACCCTGTGCTCTTGTGTTGTTTTTAAAAAAACACTAATTATTTTCTCATTAGAAGATCATCAAGGATAAACCAGGTATTTAGCTTAAATCGAGCACTGATGGGGATACATCTAACACTTTAAACATATTATTACCATAATTAATACCGTTAACATTAGCCCTTTGAGTCAGGGAGTCCTTTTATTTAAAATGGAGCAAAGTCACACCAGATTTGAATCATTACATAAGGGGGATTACAACAAGAAAAAATGATACTGACGTCTATTTCTGTGAGATGAGTTGGTTAATTTACATGTAATTTTATTTTAATGTGTCTAAGCCTCTGGTGGATTTTCTCACGTCGCAGTTCATGAGAATTTTTAGAAGGGGTGACGCATATCCATTATTAATGATTGGCCCGTACAGCTACAATACATCACCTGTGCCCTTAACATGGCTAATTACGCATGCACAGGCCATAAGAAAGCAGGACAAATGAACTGTCTGCGCCTGCATCGCTTCATACTAATTACCTCAGTAAGCCAGATGCTAATTAGTTTTATTACCATCCATATGGTTAGTTTTAATTTATCACAAAACTTGCAAATCTGTGTTTTGCCTTCATGATTACCAATATGATTACAATATATATGATTACAAGATATATTTCAAGGGGGGGAAATTATTTGTGGCAACCTCAGTGGACATGCACATATTAGAAGCCAGAAACAAGAATTCTGATTCATTACAATTCAATTAGGCTGAGGTCGTGACAGAGGCTCTCCTGGGCAGCTCCTGGTGGCGCAATAAACGTCAGCCAGAGACAGACCCCCTGACAGAAATCTCTAAGAGCACACAACCTACAGAGATAGAGGTCAGCCATGTTAACTGGATCCTTGGAGAGCAGAACAGATCCATACCCCGCAGGCAAGCGGAGAGACCACCAGCTGCGCCAGGACCCCAGTATTATAGCAGGCAACACAGGAACATGCAACAGATAATAGTGTGTGCTACTACTGTACAAAGGGACTTTGTGAACTGTGACTTAGGTTAAGTTTGTATGAAGGTGTGGAGATGGAGAAGATAGAGGTCAAAGGATGTACAACGGCTGCCCATCGCAAAGCTAGTAAAGCACTCTGACCATGTTGATCACAATGTACGAACATGTTTTACAGCATAATGACATATTTTTATTAAAAATTGTTTTTTGGGAACAACAATTGGACTCTGCGGCATTCAGGCGTAAGACACATCCGACTGTGGAAAACTCATCAGCATTTAAGAGGTTAGTTTCAGATCCTCAGTTTTCAGAAACCTTCAATAAACCAGGTTTGTAGAAGAAAGGCTTTTCTATTGACCCGTTGGAACAGTAAATTTATGTATTCCCTAAATTTGTATTAATCCCATCTGTTTTGCTTTTGGACACATTCCATTTAAACTGGGAAGTTATAATTTCCAAGTTTCAACTTGTACTAGAATGCGGCCAACATCATTCCTAGCTCTGACTTCCAGCTTCCAAGTTCAAGAAGTATTTCATTAAAACTGGGCTGTGTATGCAGTAGAAAGGTGCAAATACTTCTGGAATTGCTGCAATAAGACCAGAGAAAACAGAGAGAAAAGGCTGTGGCATTAGCTTTTGCTCAAGAGGGACAAAACCTACAACTACTAGAATGCGCTGCACCTCACCGGACCAATAAACGCTCCCGCTGGTGGGTGACATAATGCTAGCTTTGCCATTTTGACACAGGCAACAATATGGCAGTCAGCTGGTGACAAGCTATCTGGAATTACAGGTAAATGATAAGCTAAAATATGTTTCTAAAGGTGACAAATAATCAAACAATAACAGAATATTGGTTCATATTTGATCAGCACTGCTTCGTTTGATCTCAGTATTTTCAGCTTCCATCTTAATACAGGGAACAGTATACAGCCCACTTCCTGTTCACAAATTCTTGTATTACAGCAGTATGTTGCACTAAAACATGTTTCTGAAGACATTTTAGGCAAGAAAGATGCAAAGTAGTAACAAAATCTTGGTTTATATTTGATCTGCACTGCCTAGTTTTACTGTTTGATCGAAGTTTGCAAAGAAATAGAGGATGGGGGCTCTCTCTATCCACTTCTATAGCCTTTGGGTGCATTTGTAAATAAATAAATGCTCAAAAATAAAATGACAGCGCTAATGTTCAAAGAAAGCATCCAATGTCTGCATGAAGCATTAAATTAATCACACATTCCCTCTGCTTGGTGCTCTGCGGCTCCATATCCCCAGAAAGGGTGCCCTGAGTAGACTCTGCTGCTCCGAGAGTGTGGTGCTCTGAATAACCGAACTGTACAGTACAAGAGCACTCCGGATTTTCACGGTCTAATTTGTGTCAGAGTGCGCTCCGACACTGGAAGTGAGAATTTCCAAACTCACCCTTGTGTCTGTGGTGGACAGGCACACAGAAATGTGGAAGAAGAAGCCATAGTTTGAGACATGCACCATAGTAGTAGAAATCTGGACTGTATGCACCATAGCTGTCATAAACATGATGTGATGCCCTTAAAAATCTTTTGTCCTCTGTAATGTCTGTCTGATCATGCAGGAAAAACTCAAGTTCAAGATATCACTGTCTAATAGTGAAACATTAACATAACACTGCAGGGTATTTACCATATAGGATTTACTATGATTCGTTGCACCAAAATGATTCATTCTGATAAAAAAAATGTTCCGTGTTGATGTTTGTATTTACAGCAGCTCCTCACTGAGCAAGACCAGCTACTGTTTGTTAGCCTATACAAACATTTGAGGTCATTCAGGTTAGCAAGCTGGCAATCGTAACGAAAACAAAATGCAAACATTTAACACACCGACAGGGACTCCTCTTGAACAACATCCATGTCAATAAATAAAACATTTGTCAGGTTCAGAGTGTGCAGATTATTTATTCTATACATCAGCATGTGTGGCAGTGAGGTGTGGGATATAGAGCGGCTGTGGAACGCAGGAGCAAAACACCTGACAGGAACAATTTTATATTAATATCAAAGCAGTGATTACTAACACTTGTGAGGAGCTGTATCGGTTTGTTCTTTGTTGATGACACTATCTGCTGTAACTAGGGTTAGGTACCAAAACTTAAAGGAGAAGTCCGGTATTTTGCACTTTGAGCCCCATTCCTGGTTGTTTATGATGAAATAGAGTGGTTAAAACCAAAATCTTGATGATTGCTCCTTCTGTGACAATTTGAGAGAATTTGGCTTTCTCCTGCCTGGCTTAACAATGCTGTCTATGGCCATGTGTAAATCTGTTCTAAAACCACCTTAAACGTTCCTCTTCAAAGCCATGAAACTCACCGAGTGGTCAGTGGTGTTCGTTGATGTTCCGACATAAAAATCAAAGCAAACTGTGGTTTCCGTGATGATTTATTTGACATTTTGTCCATGCATTGATTTCCTATAGGAAGCCTCATTGTCCGTTGGTAGTAATCCGCCACTGGAAACAGAAAGGGGGTTGTTTATTACAAGGTTGTAGTCATTGTAGTCTTTTAGCTCAGCAAAAGTGCCGGCTCGACAGTGTTGTGTTCGCTCCTCCTCTTCGGAGGAATTCTCCTGCAGTCGCTGACCACACAAAACTTGCCCATTATTACTCGCTTGTAAACAACCTTCGCAGTACGATGCCTTTGAACACAATGCCAGCCTTCTTCTTCTGCTTCTTTCTGTGTCCCATTACATTGCAATGGTTTCCTGCCGGTTGGTGACACTCACGTAAATGAGCATTATTGCCATCAAGTGGGCTGGAGTGTATCAAACGAACGATCAAGCGGAAGTTTACACACGGGTGTGAGGCAGCTGAAAAAATAGTTCCACAATAGAGATGAATAGCGAAAACACGGATGGAAACCACAGTTTGCTACGATTTTTATGTGGGAACATCAACAAACACCACTGACCACTCGCTGAGTTTCATGGCTTTGAAAACAAACATTTAAGGTGGTTTTAGGACAGATTTACACATGGCCATAGACAGCATTGTTAAGCCAGGCAGGGGAAAGACAAATTCTCTCAAATTCTCAGAGAATGAGCAATCGTCAAGATTTTGGTCTTAACCACTCTATTTCATCATAAACAACCAGGAATGGGGCTCAAAGTGCAAAATACTGGACTTCTCCTTTAATAACCGTTACACCAGTAAAAATCACAATGCAGATTTTGGTGCCTCATTTCAGTGCCAGATTGTGTGTTGAGTGAGTGTGTGGCATGGTATGCAGTCAAAAGAGCAACAGAAGGATTGAGAGTGTGACAGTGAGGTTGTGGCGACAGAATCAGAGAGTATGAAGTTAATTCAGTGCGATGTGTGTACAGGCTATTTGTCAGTGAATAAATGTTACAACTCTTTAAGACCTAAGCCAAGCTCCTGTGTCTTGCTTGCCAGCTGCTGATTAAAGTGAAGGGGGTTAGCCCCAAAGTTAGCCTCCCTTAAGGTGGACTGTTAAGGTGGACGAGCTACTCATTGTGGTGACAGTCTCAGCTGATCCTACACAGATAATGGTGAAACATTTGGCTGCTGAGTCTCTCCTGAGTTAAAGAGACAATAGCTGATCCTGACTCCATTTTTTTTGCTGGTATTAGAACTGTATCTCTTGTTTAGTGATTAATTATTGTAGTTGGGCTTGGTTTTATTTATCATGTGAATTTGTTGTGTGAATTTGTTAGCAGTGTTTTATATTCTTATTCATATATTTAAGTATACTTCATACTGTTAATATATTGTTCAATCAAACGTTAAATTTGCCTTTGCCATTTGCCTTTGTGTGGCAATATTTCATCATCACACAGTGCCAAGCATCAACTTTTTATTATATAAACTATTATTATTATTACAAATACAAATCAAACTCAAGGTAGCCTACTCTAATAACATTATCAGTTGCTATTTCAGTCCACTGCAAAAAAAAATGGCTGGGGTGAGATGAACAGACTGAAAATTTTATCTTATTAGATAAAACAGATGTTGACAAAGTTTTGCTTTGGGGACATGACTTAAAGTTTTTTTAAAAAAGGTAATATATTTCAATATATTTTATCGCAATACTCAGCATTTCGCAACCAGTGTTAAGCTTGTTACTCTAAAAATGTAATGTATTACTCATTATTTGTTACTCTTTTCAAAAGTAATATCACTTATTACTCTGTGCTAACAGTAATTCAGTACACGACTTGTTATATTATTTTTCTGTTACAATTCATAAAATTTGTAACTGCATATCTTCCCAAAATTGAGATGTATGCCTCTTTGTGAATGTTGTTGTAACCGCCATAAAGTGTAGCCAAGGCTAGATAGCTTCTATTTACCTGGGGGTTTTCTGTTGCCTGTGACTGGTATTTTCCCAAGGCTTTGCCTGAAAGATGGAGAGTCACTCATGGAGCAACCTTTCATCCAACACATATTCGACCACAAGCTTAATCACTTCTGTGTAGCTGCAGCTGTTCACAGTTAAAATCCAGTTTTGGTTGTTTAGCCAATGCAGGGCTATAGCCAACCTCCGCGGCTGAGGAGGGCTCACCTTTGGTGGGGTGTATTTCCTGGAGCTTTATGTTGTTGTGTTGTCGTTAGTAGAGGTTTGGGAACATGTTTTTTTGCAGTGGAAAGAGTTTTAGTCCGACTACCTGCAGCAAAAGTATTCTTGTCATACATCCTGCCGACAAAATCAAAGTGATGGGAATATTTCCAGCTGCTAAGGTAAGTGTTTCCGACTAGCTTGCTGCCTGACGCTGATCAACATATTTAAAATCACAATAATATTGTATTGTGTCTTAAGTATCCTGATAATATTGCATCGTAGATCCTGATTCCCACCCCTGCTAATTGAAACAGACACCAGTGTGGTCCTTTATCTGGTCAAAGAGATACTTTTGTACTATTAGTGGTAGGTGGCAACCAAAATAAAAAAATAAAAGACATAAACCCAGATGGTGTTTTTCATGAGATACTATTCTTCAAAACAAATCCAACACATCTGTAGCATGCTAGCTCGAGCATGTAAACCAACCTCACTGACAGGGAAGCTTGGAGCAGGATAAGGGCTAAAGCATAGCTCTGGGTGAATCAGACCAAATTAGGGAGTAGATGGTGGAATCAGGATGGCTCCGAGGGCCCCTGGTCCTCTGCTCTGGTCCATGTCCCTGACTGAGCCTCTGCTCCAAACACCAGCGCTCTAATTAAAGGTTATGCAGATTCCTCATCCCTCCTCATCTCATCCGGTGAGCAGGGCAGGACAACAGGGATACATAAGTAAAGAGCCACAATAATTACTGGTTTTCAGTGTTCGGTCATGAGGACACGATGATACAAAAAGCATCAGGTAGGTGTAAAAGAAAAAAAAAAAGATGCGAGCATTTTTTTCTTTGTTCCATTAACTTGTGTCGAGCGTTTTTCAATCTTTTTCATCCGTTTTTCTCCAACTGCTGCTCGTGACAGTCATGCATACCAAAACTAGCCTGAAAATGAGTTAACCTGTGGTTTTCAGTTAACACGACTGTCACCTAACGTATAGCATTCAAAGTCCTGCTGTGTCACTGTGGCTGTGTATTAATTTTTTTTTTCTCCTGAGGCCATAGAAGTGTAAAAGTAGCTGCTTTTCCAGGGTTTAGGGTGCCTGTTAATCCCCTGCCTGTGTGGTTATGGAGGTAAAACACATTTCCGTGCTCATGCTCTGTAGCACGCTGCACTGGTGTGTGGCTTAAGCTCCGAGCAACAGGGAAGGGAAGATTCAGCCATTTTTTTTTTTCCTTGGGAGAGAATTTTTTTTCTTTCCCAGTGTCGTGCTGTTGGACGCGTGTATTTTGGGGATTAGTGGCTTAATCGACCTTGTAATGGGGAGATCAGAGTGGCATGCAGGCATGGAGAGAAGTGCACACACACATGCTGATACACACATATACTGTATTCTCTCTCGTCATATTTAGGCAAACACACTTAAGCACACAAATCTGCGCATCCTTACTTTATTAAAAACTCCTTTATTTCATAGTCCACCTGCGCCGACTGAAACCAACTACAACCTTTTCCTTTTATAGAGAAATGTGTACACACACACACACACACAGCACACACACACACACACACACACACACACACACACACTAATAACCTCATACTTCTCCCCAACAGCCAGAAAATGTACACTCACACCACATAGTGTACCAGAGTACATTGGACACCTTATCGCTGTTTCCACCCACTGCTCCCTCTGTAATATGCTGCGGCTCTGTGGGTACATTGCACTGCAGACCGAGGGCTCTCCGGGGGGTCAGTGTATTGTCTCAGTGAACAATGAGCACTCTGGCTAATGCTTCCGTGGACTCGAGAGGTCAGCCCTGTGAGTCACCCTCTCCGTCTATGAATTTCCTACAGTACATGTCCATCTCTTTCCCTCTTTCCCTGAGGGTTTGTTTGCCCGCGCTGCCCGGGTCACTCCTCTTTCTGACTGGCGTGCTGGGGTGGTTGGAGCTGTGGGGACTAGAGGGTGGTGTGTACGGGAGTAATGCGCGTGTTATCTCATATCAGCGGCAGTCGTGGAATCCAGTGCAGCGCGGCTGATAAGATGAACAAACAGTTGGGATCATTAGAGCGAAGACATTGTGTAATCACTGCTCTAATCTCCCCCTAATCCCAACATCTCCAACCAGCCAGGGGCTCCAAACCACGCGGGCCCATACACCAGTCCAATAGCCAGGCCTCTGCTACACACACACACAATTCACAAACCCACACACCTCATACACACGTGATGCCACTCAGGCAACATAAACTCTCACGCAGAACAAAAACACATGCAAACAGTGCAGCCAGGCAGCACACACACACACACACACGCCCGCCAACTCTCTCCACATTCCACTTTTTTTGTTTCTAAACTAATAACAGGCTGTGCGCACATGGCCAACCCAGAGGAAAAAATCAATACTCTCTCAGACAAAATCAAGATTTCTTTTATCCTTCTATTTATTCTCTTTGGCTTTCCCCCATCGCTCCGTTTCCTCTCTCTCTCTGCCTCTCCCTTTCCTCAATCGACATCGGCAGCTTCTTGATCTCAGTGGAAGTCCTTGGAGCACCAGGCACTAGTCACTCCACTGGCAGATCTTTCGGTGGTACTCACCCTCTGAGGTTGATCGATTAAAATAATAAGATATTTTCCCAGGATGCTCATCTTGTCTCCGTGACCCACACCTCTGCCCTGGCCCAGTCCATTCCCAGTTCATCTTTGTGTAACAAAGCCGACCCTTGCAACAGCAGGTCAAGCCTCCCTGTTCCAGCCTCTACATGTGTTTGAAAGGAACTCCTGGATCAGCTTCAGCTCTCTCATCGCCCCAGGACAAAGAATCCAGCCACAAATGATGAGCTGGGACTGGAGCCCGCAGAAGATGGTGAAATACCCAGACCTACTACTGTGCACACACACACACACACACACACACACACACACACACACAATGGACGAACAGAGAGAGAAAAGGAGGGAGGCCAATGAGGGAAACACAGGATAAGAGGGTGGAAAGGAGAAGCAAGCAAAGATGTAGACACCACTGCTTCCAATCCGCCCATACTACCGTCTTTTCATCTCTAATGGGAAAGACAAATAGAAAATCTCTGTTTGAGGGCTCTTACAGATGGACAATAGAGGAAAAATACCCAAACAAAGGAGGGGCTGAGGAAGATGGGCAAGGAGGAAGGAGATAGTTTGCGCTTTCTGCTGGCTGCAGTGATTGCACGCTGGCAGGGAGAGAGTTGGGAAGCGCTAAGGCTGCGAAGCGAGGAAGACATGGAGAGGCAGATATAATGCAGCATGTTTTTCTCTCTCTTTTTTTTTTGCAGAGCTTTGGCACCATCAAAATGCCTCAGTCATGCCAATAAAGCCTGTTTGAAATTAATTGAATTGACAGAGGCAGCCAGTGAGACAAAGACAGGGGAAGAGAGGGGGGAAAGGTGTCAGAACAGGGAAAAGGAAAACTCATTACAACCCAGTTTTTTTGTAATATATAGATCCCTCATTTTGTCTCTGCAGTTTGTTTTATTTATTTGAAGTTAGTGGCTTAATGAGATCCCAGTGGTACTACAATAGCTAAGAATGAGGAAAAGAGAGTGAGAGAGAGAGACAAGAGAGATGGGAGACAAATAATCTCGGGAAAAGCAGGGAGGGAGGGATGCAGGCAAGCAAAGAAACAGGAGAGAAGAAGAAGGGCTATGGATCAGAATAACAGAGGAAGTGTAATGTTGGCAAAAGAGGACAGGGGAAGTGATACCATACTGCACCAGCTCACTGTAAAGTGCATAACAGCTCCCCTGTAAAGCTCAATAGTTGCTTTTTCCTCTTTGTTCTGCACCCGTTCTGATAGATACGCATCCAAACTCCTGGGAAAAGACAAAGGCATGTTCAGCCAGGCTGGTGTGAGCTCAAATGAGATGAAGCCCAATGCAGATTGCATACCTCAACCCTGGCTGAGGGAGATTGGCCACAGTGCCGCGGCACCCGGCCAGCTCTTTGTGCCGAGCAAAGGAATGGAAAACAGATGCCACATAAAATGCCCTGGCATGGGGGCTGTATATTGATTCATTTGCTGTATTTTCTCTCTTTAAACAATGCTGCTTTATTACTTAGCTAAATATGCTGTATGGTTGCATGAGCATGCACACACTGGAGTGTGGACTGTGTGGGTGCATGTGTGTGTGTGTGTGTGTTTATGCTCCGATGTGTATCTAAGCTTCTTTGTGTACGTACAAGAGATCCGTTCCAAAATGTTCTCTCTAGTAAAGCAATTGAAAAAAAGTTGAAAAACCGGCACAGTAGTAAGTCTTACATGTCTTTGATTAAAGTGCACATGGCTCCTTTTTAAGATCCGCAGGTAGATATTTCCTGTGTAATCTTTAAATGTGATAATGTTTCTCTGCTACTTGGCAAGCTCTTGTTATCTGAAGTATAGGAAGCAGGTGAGGTGCCCTCCAGAGAAATAAGATCAACATTCTCCTGAGCTCCACACCAGACCTAGAGTGACTCATAAACACAATCTGCCTGTATTTTCCCTTTTTACTTTTCTCACATAATACAGAGCCATTTTCTCCTCAAGTTACACTTGATCATGTACACCAGAACTGTGCGACTTTTTTCCCCTTTGTCAGGAGAATCTTTATCCTTTCTTAAGGTGCTTTTTTTTCTCATCCTGAGTAATTGCCTTACACTTGGCTCTTAGATGATGTCCCCCTCTCTCTTATCGCCTGCTTCCACTCTCACTCTCTACTCCATCCACACCGCATACACTCATTCCTCTCACCATCACCAAGGTTCATAGCTGTCTCATAAATGTCAAACTCTCACTTTTCCAGGGTATTGCTTGATGCCCGCTACTTCATGTTGTTTGCAACTCTCTGTGAAGGGAGGTGGTGGTGTTGGAGGAGGGCTTTTTTCTTGTTTTTTTGGCAGGGTTGGAAGGGGCTGAAGGGGTAATGAAAAGGTATGTGTGACGAATTGAGGCAAAGGGCGAGGAGGCAAGCTGTGTGGCGATGAAGAGAGGAGAGGAGATGAGGGCACAGCAGAGGGGGGAAAGTCTGTGAAAAAATGCAGAGTTGAAGGGTTTGGAAGAGCAGAATCAGCACTTATGCAAACACTCGGAGGAGCTAGCCACACATACACACACACACACACACACACACACATACACACACCTGTACACAGCCATCCAGTGAGTTTCTGCTGTAGCACCGTTACGAATATCTTCCATATCAGGATGTCATACTGGGCAGAGTCGGCTCTTGGAACAGCGACTCCCTGTTGCGCTGTGAGGCTATTACATGGTCTAACAGAGCTCGACTAATAACATGGACCGGATCAGCCACTTCCCACTTCCTCCTCAGATCATCATGTATCACAGGAGTTGGGGCATTTTTACCACCCACTCATGCCAGAGACCTCTCTCAACCCTAATCCTACACAGAAACACGCACAAAGTACTGGTCTTTTATTTTTCTCTTGCAAACCTTTCTAACCTGCATACATCCTATAAAATATAAATCAATTGTTGCCACCGGTCAGTTGGCGACCATCCACTGTCAGTGTTTTATTGTGCTTTGTTTGGCTGTTTGTTGACGGTAATCTGTTTGAATAGCTGTGGGGGGCTTTCCAAAAGCACTTCCCGCTGAATTTACTGTCTTGGTGGCTGAGCACACATCTGTCTTTTCCTCAAACAGAATTCACACCCAAATTCACAGTCCAAATCCTACGCACATAAATACCTCCAAACCCCCAATCCCCAAATCCCTGTTTAGTAATTGTGTGAGCATGCATGGGTATTGGTGCATTGTGGGGTTGAGATGTTTGCTACTGTCACTGTGAATTGTGTTTGCCACTGAATGGGCGATTTCTTTTTTTTTTCCCAGTTTGTGTTTTGTGCTGTGCTGCTGATTGAATCAATTTTATTGACTGACCTGAGCGATAAAGAGAGATGACACGTGAAAATCATTGTATTAAACAGTGAGGTCTTATCGACTCTCATAATGTTGCAATTGCGCCAAGCCCAAATGTCTCCCTGATTAGGTTTTAGATCACATGCGCTGCTGCCATAGCTTTTAAAAGGGATCCTTAAGGCTCGCTTCAGTGCTTTCTATGGCGCAAAATGTTCCTACAACAACAGAACGGAGAATAAAGGCGTCATTGGTCTCTTTCTGTCTACAAAGAGCGCTGTGCTCTTCTTCCACGGCCAGATAGAGGCAATGATTTGGCAGTCGCCTTCAAGGTAAACATGAGATGCAGTATTACAAGCAGTTTAATCAGTATGCTGTTTTTTTTTCATGTGTATACCTTAGTGCCAGACAATGCACTTAGCTTCAGGTGGCACAAGATTGCATAAGACGTTGGAAACTGACAGTCTGTGTGTATGTACCGAAAGAGGTCCCTTGGGAGACTGTAATGGAACACCATTAGAGGAGTCACAAGCACCGGGCTGTATGGCTTTATTGCAGGAGGTATCGCACTAACTGCCAAGTGTGTTTTCACCAGGACGGGGCATTTTACACAAGACACACCCGCAGGCATTATGTCTGTCGCTCTGCCTCTCTGTCTGTCTGTCTCTCTCTCTCTCCACGTCGCTCACACCAACACATCCACGCACACACAAACACGCTCCTGTCAAGCCCCTCCCTCGCCTCAGTCCTCCATTTTTTCCCTCCATCAACTCAGTGACACCCAGCAGTGGGCCGTGTCATTACAGAAAAACAGAGCAAGGGAAGGAGGGAGAAAAGGTGGAGGAACATTGCAGAAAAAGAGGTATAGAAAATGTGAAGGCAAAAGGGAGAGATTTAAAGAAGGGGTTAGGAGGGCGGGAGCTTGAAAAAAAAAAAGATTGAGAGGGAGCAAGTGGTGGAGTGAGTGAGAAGTAAGTGAGGGACATGTGAGTGATTTCCTCAATGTCATGAGGCAACATGGGGGCGGCTGCAGCCACGGGTGAAGGAGCGGTGAAGCAAGCTTGATGGCCTACACATGTGATGAGAGGAACTGGTCCCCAGAAAGAGCTCAATAATTCAAAGGGAGGTGGAGGCAAAAAAAGGAGAGTGGAGGAGAGAGAGGTGTCAGAATGGGAGCTGCTGGCTGACAGGTGTTTAGAATATACTGTATTTAGAGAGTTGGAGGGCGGGTGTCGATCGCCCACAGGTCAGAAATTATCAATCAACACCAGCGCCACTTCCGCTGCATGTGGACGTCCAACGTGCCAGAAAACACCTTGCAGGTGTGCCAGTGTTTGCGGTCCGGAGGTAGAATTCCTGGCGCAGTTGCGGTGCAACGAAATCTGTCGCGCTTTGTTCCCAGGTAAGCTCTTTGTGCAGGACATCACTCTGGAACAATTCATTCACACTGGCAGCCGCACAGTATGGCCACAATCAGAGCTGCCACCAGCCTGCAGTGCAGACACAAGCAGAGGAATTATACTCTTATGAAAACCACGGGGAGTCCATTCAGGGCCCCAATGCTCAATGCACAACTCCATTCTGTAAAGCAAACGCTATGTCATTTGTCTCAGCCGGTAGAGAGTTCAGAATGAAAGTGAGGAAAATGTGCTGCAGATATAGCATCGTGAACTTCCATTTGTCTTGTGAAAGGTAAGACACCGAGTACTTACACAGCATGTAATGAGGGTGACACGGTAAGAAAAAGGAATGAAGGGACATTAATTCAGAGATTTTGCTCTTAGCTAAATTAATGTTGAGCAGGATGAGAATTAAAAAGAGGTCACAGTGGGTGAAGCTGTGACAAGAGGACACAGATTAGGATTCTTCATAATGCAGTAGCTTTAAATTTATTTCTAGGGGCCAAATTCTATTCTCACCATGTTGAAAAGTTTTTCAAAATCAGGAATTGTTGCTAAGTTGGATGATAATAGCCGAGCTAATTAGAAGCTGACTTCAATTAAGCATTAAGCAACAAGATAATCTCCGCCATTCCTCCAACCTCTAATTTGAACGCAGATATTCATTTATGTGAAAAATGGTATTCATTTTCCCACACACATAAATATTCATCTCAGACTCGCTGAAATGGTGCTTTTCAGCCTGATAGTATTCCTGACATTAAAGCTGGTGCGTGATGGGGCTGCAGTGCATCCTGCTGGCTGAGCACAAGCACAACAAGCCTCCCCTACTGTACGTGGCCACTTGACCAGCTGCTGCTTTATCTACAGTTTGTCGTGTACAGCAGGAGCTCTCTGCAAACTCAGCCCTGACTGAAGCTAAACCGGAATGCGCAGCCTGATCTTGAGCAGGACTGATATAACTCTGAAGCTCTATTACTTTTCCCCGGCTCACACACTCAGTTGGAACTTTGACTTGTCGAACTGACAGCCTTTGAATTATTTTAGAGTTGGCAAACATGTCAGCTGTTATCACATGACTAACCCACCGCCGCACCGTGCTCAGATAAAACTCACTGGCGAGACTTAGAACTGTGCCGCTGTTGTTCTCGAGGCAACTCCTGAAGCAATTCCTCTGACAAGCGTTGATGTCCAAATGAATTATTCTCTATTAATCCTACACAGACAAATGCTTATACAGGCAGTGCTTGAATAGCACTTGGAACAACAGAGACACTCGTACAAAGCATAAGAACATCAACAAATCTTCACGTCTCAGATGTGGGCTCAAAGGAATTTTGAAAATGCTTAAGTAAAGAGATGCACATACGGCTCCCAAACTGAGGTCTGGGATTTGGGAGTGCAAGTAATACGCCTACAGGAGCGCCTGCTCACACTAATTGTCACTCATTTATTGTACATTTTGATAATAAGTCAAGTTTTGTGTCAGAGCAGGTCAAAAACAAAGAATAGCAAAACCTTAAATGTGTTGAAATGACCCTATTAAATGGGTTGTACGTTTTTGCCATTGAGTTCTGAATGACTCCACCTTTTAGCACTATTTTGACTTTGACTTTCCTACTCAACAGTATTTCCAAAGTACTTCAATTTTCGTAGTGTAAGCAGAAATTTTTAGCCTAAGCACTCCAGGGAATCTAAACACTTTTGCACTCATGACTCCTAAAAGACCTATGGGTACAACTCTCTGATATTCCCTTTACACGTGCATGCATGGACACAACTAATGGTATGAACACTACACTATTGAGGATACTGCAGTGCAATTATCCTAATGTTATCATGTGTAAGGGTTTGATCATTTATCCCTTGAGCGGCCCTGCAGCATTTTGTTTATTCATGCTATTCAAAACGCGAAAACGCATTTACATTTACGCTGTAAACGCTCGCAATCAAATGATGGGATAATCAAGTTCAAAATGTGTTTGGTGCAATATGAAGTACATCAGTCTATGATTATTAACTTCGAGATGTTGAATGGGCCTGGAGGGGCTCACTTTAAGACAAATGGGCTATCTCGGGCTTGTTGCTGACAGCAGTGAATGCTTAAATCCACATTAGCCACAGACATCAGCGCTCTGTAGTGTGCAACTGCTGAGCTGTTAGTGGTTCAGTCTGGCTTCAAATACAGTACTTACTCGCTAAGATCCCCAGCAATATGACTATAATAATATAATAACCACATTAATGTAATTAATTTGGGGTAATTTACTTTATACTTTGGACAGAAACTTGCAACTCCAACAATAATATCTTTAAAGGCACTGCCCTCGATACTGAGAACCACTACTTTACCAACACACAGTGGTTACAGTGTTCAGTTGGCTCAGTAAGAATATAAATATTGTCATTATTAACCATTAAAAAGCCTTAAACTATCATCCATCAACCACTGGGCATTCAATGAACCTTCTAAGGCATCAATTTCTCCAAGTTAATCTGGCTAATAGCCTCAAAGACGTTAGTAAACAGTGTTTTGTGAAATATTTTCACAACAATATAATGCAACACAATAGGCATTACACATAACTTTGGGTGAAGCAGTAGGATGTGACAGCTTTAATGGGGTTGTTATAATGTCTGAGAATGTGGCCATTAACATGATTACTGATATATCCAAACATAATGCGCTAGTCCAAACTGGTGTACTCTTGGCTAAAATCTGCAAAGCACATTGAGACTTACTGATATTCATAGACTTTTGTATAAATGGCGTACATTAACAGAGTCTGTGAGGAAAGGGAGAGAATTTGTTTAAAAGATTTCTGGTCAAGAGTGCTAATCTAAAACTGTTGTGTTTCGTGCTGTGATGAACTCAACTCAAATATATTTATAAAGCACATTTAAAAACAACTCACGGTGACCAAAGTGCCGCACAAAAGGAATAAGATGCTAAAAACACACACATGAGAGGCAACATAACTGACAGATACACAGCTCACACGTTTAGAAACACAACACACACAGGCACGCATCAGAGAAAGCCACATCAGTTAGCAAAAATAGAAATGGTAAGGCAAGCAACATGGAACAAAATCAATGAGACTTACACTTATTTTGAGATATTTGCTATAACATTTAAGTCCCCACCTTCACTCAAAAATGTGTTTATCGTAAGTTTACGTCCCCTGAAGTGTATGACCTTGACTATACTGACTTGTATCTACGCAGCGTTTGTCACTAAGTATTGTCACATACCTCTAATGAAGGGGGCAGTGTCTGTGAGCTTCCCAAAATCTGAGATTCAAATGTACATCAGGCAAGTTCAAGCCCCCAGGAAAAGTGTGGGCTTTAAAGCCAATTTGACGTAATGGCCAAACATGGAATTACAACATCTGAGTCTGTCACATAAGCTCATTTTCCACCAAACACTTTCAGTGTGGTACCTTTGAAACCAAAAGTAACCCTTCAGTCATGGTACCTAGACCCTAGCGTTTCCACTGCAAACAGTACCCTTAAATGTGGGCGGGGTTGTTGTCAGCACTCACTGTATTTCCTCATTACTGGCGACACAGAGGGAAGTCTGCGCCTCGTTTATCATCCACAGAACAAGGCTGCACGCTGACATTTTCTGAAAACAATAAAACAGGCTGCAGTGAGAGTCTCTCTCCATGGGATATTTAAAAATAGCAGGTTTGTGCATTTAGTCCTTCTCAGACAAGCTCAGGAGTTTAGTGTTGCTGGAGCCCACAGGAACGACGCTCCGCAACGCTTTTCTTTTTTCTCCGAGTGACTATTAGAATATATGCAGTTCGCATAACCCTGCCAAAATTAATATATATAAACGCTTGAAGATCCGCTCATTATTAAAAGTGTATTTAATATATAAACTAAAGTAATGGTCGAAGAGTAACATTACAAGATAATTTTCCACCTTAAAAGTCGCCAGCAGTCCGCCCAGTGAATTACATTATTTTTCTTTGACTATAGCTGCTGCATGAGGCAGCAAAACATCCTTTCATTATCAATAAAACTCTCCACGGTATGAAGAGTGGTCACATGAGCCTCAAAACCAGCCACAATTCAGCCACTGAGCCGAGTGACCGTCTACCACTGACCAATGAAAGGACTGCAGTGTTCACAGCTCCACCTTTTAGTACCAGATCTGTGTGCTAGGTACCTCAACAGAGGGGGGACCAAAAACGGGGATGGTACAGAGCGGTTCCATTGGTACCATCCACAACTTTTCACGCTGGAAATGGAAAAAAAAGTGTACTGAACTGAACTGAACTGTACTGTCCTGCTTGGTGGAAACGGGGCTGTAATGTAATGTGGCCCTAAAGGACTTTTTCCCATAGACTTACATTGTGAAAGAGACATTTTTTGAGGGTGTCACAACCCTAGCAAAATCACTTGCTCACTGTTGGATACATTTGGATCTGATAACATTTAGAAAGTCTAGAAGAGCTGCACAATTAAATCATTTAATCCCCATTTAAGTTGGTGGAGTGCTAAACCAGCAGATAGCCACTCGGCTGCTGAAAGTCTCTGGTGCGTTTGCTCTACGGGCCCAATGATGCGGAACATCCAGGTAATTTCATACCACCTTAAATGGTAAATTTCTCCTCCTGATTATCATTGATATAGATTTGTACAAGTCTGCTTCCTGCCCCTGTGTTGTCTGATGTATTCCTATAGCTTGCATTCTTTAGGAGAGGCTGCCCATAGTTCCTACATGTCCTCATCCCCATCCAAGCATATAGGAGGTGTTTGGCCACAGCCTGAGGCAAGGAGAAGCAGACCATGTGGATAAAAGCTTCACAGAGGATGAATTTTCCACAGTTTTCTCTTGGAGGCCTGAGTACCTCAGGGACAGAGTGTAACCTCAGAGGCCCGAACAGCCTGTCTGTGATATATAAAAGTCCTTGTGGATGAAGTTCACAAAGGCCAGGTAAATTTTGCAACATGCATTTCCATTTACAGAATCATATGAATATGAATCCAAGAGTTTTACAATACAGTCATCTATTTAGCTGTATATTCAATAACTGCAAATGATCCCACAGACCTGACTGTTTTTGTGAGTGACAAAAGTCAGCGTCTCCTTGGCCGCCCTCGTAATGACAACACGGGGCAGGATAATATCTGCATCGTGTCTCTAATTCAGGGTCCAACGGAACTGATTATTCAGACCAGATTGCATTGGAAGATGATTCAAAATTCATCCACATCCATTTCCGAGAGGGTGGCCGAGAGCCTTCGAGCAAATTAGACGAGTCCAGTTCAATCTCTCTGTGGGGAATTAAAAGGGCATCTGCCACTCTGCACAGCTCTCTATTAGCAGGAAAATGACAGTGTTGCGTGTTGAATCTTGACATGCAGGAGTTCACGTCAAAAGGACTCATGAAAAGGCCAAAGATCTATTTTTCAGATGCTGCTAGGTTGTTGAGGACTCTCATTTAAGTACTTAAATACAAATAAAATAACTAACTCAGATTGAGGATAAAAAGTAGATCAGTTATATTTGAGTAAACTTACATTTTTAAAAAAAGGTAGGTTGGTAAATAAAACACGTAAGATGATGATAATGATGATATATTTGATATAAGAAGAACAACTTTAGTCCACAAAATAAAGTGCATTAACTTTTCAATGTACACATTAGTTGAACAACATCTGAAAGTTCCAGGCACTTGGCAGCCTGTGCATAAAACTGATAATCAAGAACAAATATACAGCCGCCTTCCTAAGTGTAGCCTTACAAGACTTAAAGATCCAGTGTGTGGGATTCAGCTGCATCGAGCAGTGAGGTTGCAGAACTAAAACTTCTCTTGTGGCAAACGTGTTCGAGAGCCACAGCTGCCGACACAAAAAAAGTGAAAAAGTAAATGGCCCTGTCTACAGCCAGTGTTTGGTTTGTCTATTCTGGGCTACTGTGGAAACAACATGACCCATTGACCCATTCTGTATGTAGATATAAACGGCTCATTGCAAGGCAGGAATATTCAACTTGCTTTGCTTGAGGCCACTTTTGCAAAACGACAGGAGGCCAGGGGCCAGTCGCAGCAGCCCCAGACATGTACACGGGGCATTGCTAGGATTGTAGGACATTAGGGGCTTAGCTAGGACCTCTGTGAGGGTGTAGGGGACCCTCCACTGGCACTTTTTTACAAACAAGCTCTATTTTGATGCTGTTTTTAATTTTTTTGTATACTTAGGGTGTTTTCACACTTGGTCCTTTTCACGCCTCTAAACAGACTCAGAGCAGTGACTCAGAAGTTTTTGCGTATTTGTGAACACTCCAAGAGAGCTCAGACCCCTCTGGAGCAAACCAAACTCACTTCAAGTCCACAGTGCTGTTTGCCTAACCTGTGCCTTGAGAACACAAAGCACTCCAGGTTCGCTTTGCTCTTTAACATTGTGTTTAGCCCTCTAGATCAAATGCTATTGCACTGGGACGCTTGAAAAACAGACAAAACCACATCAGCCTCTAACACTGGCAGGGACACAGGACAAGGAGTAGTTATTAAACAGCAACAATCTACAGCACACAGAAGTGCAAAGGTTTTCCTCCAATTTTAAGTTCATCTGAAAGTGAGGGGCTTTATAACCGCACTGCAGTGCCACGTCAAAGTAAAACCAAAACTATGTCAATATATGTATATATTATATATAGTGTGAACAAAAAGAACGGAGTTCCTTTACCGTTGGCCCACTTTTTGGTTGTTTGGTTCATTTATAAAGGACTATATGTAAAAACGCCCTAAAAGTACAAAAACAATTCCCTGTGTGAATCAATTAATATTTATTATGAATTACAAAATGGTTGGGGGGCTACTCAGCACCCTATCGGGGGCCAGATTCGGCCTGCAGGCCATTTGTTGTGTATCACTGTTCTAGGGTAATGAAAACACAACCATTCTTATTTTCAGGTTATTATAAACTAATGAAAACATAGTTATGAATATTATTTACAATTCCTGAAAATAGATGCCCTTAAATCCTACACACTTAACCTTTCACCAGGTAAGTACACGCAACTCAGACAATTCAACAAAAATGACCAACAATAAATTAAAAAAACACCATTGCAGGTGCTTTAATAAGCTACAGAAATTAAAGGCCATTCTTATAAAATTAAAGCAAATGACAGCATCATCAGTGCACTAGTGCAAACAGTAGATGTACAGGCCTAGTCAGTGAAAGTCCACAGCAGCTCCAGCACACAGACAGCCATCAGAGCAGTGGTTCTCAAACCTTTGCTGCAGAAGCCAAAAAAGTTTTATGACCTTGCAACTAATAAAAAAAGATCCGTGTTGCTTTATTTAAATGCAAGTGACAGCATCAGGAAACTCTTGTTTTCCCCTGCACTCCATATTTGACCACTGGTCACCCACGCCACACCTGCAGTGACACTATGGCCCACCGTTTGGGAACCAGTGCATCTGAGTAAAAAAGGCCTTCACATTTTTATTTACAAATCACTACGTAGTGCACACACACACTCGCACAACATCATGTTGCTATGCAACGCAGTGATTATTGAGTAATGAGTGGTTGCTGTACTCACCTGTTTGGGCAGTACTCTGTCAGGCATGTGCACACGAACTTCCCCACAGTCATCTCTGGTTCAGCTTCACTGCTCGTCAATTCAAAATATAACCTGTCCACAGCTTTGAGCGGACTGAGCTGTGACGGAAATCACTGTCAAAAACAGCAGAAAGAAAGCTGGTACACACCTGACAGCTCCCACGTTAACACCTCTGGATGATCCACGCGGACCTTTGGCTGAATTAACCGGCATTCACCTGTTGGTCACGCGGAACTTTGGTTGCGTTTGATTTGGGTTACGTAGCGTGCCCATCGGGTGGAGCGTTAGCATTAACTGCAGGGGTGCAATGATGCTGACCTTTACCCACAGTGACGTCATTCTTCATTATATTGCATTGCTTTGTACTTTTTGTTGTGATCACAAACTGCTAGGCTCGCAGCCCCTGATAGTTCACCAGTGAATGTAAACATGACCGTGTATCCTGTGTCCTCCACAGTGTCAGCTGAGTGCAGCGTCACCTCTCCTGGCTGCAGCTTCCTCTCTGCTGCAGCTGCTGATGAGACATGTTTTTGTTCCATTCTCACACGTTTTGTCATGACTTTTGTTTTTACCCTGCAACCTATATGACTTGTGCAGTATAGTGCTTAAAATAAAAGAATAGACCACTGACTAAATTGCAGATGATGGTGTTTTCAACCCTTTTTGCTTGTATGCTGAGTGACAAAAATAAACTAGGCCTATAGAAAGACAGGAAGGTCAACACAGAATGAGTGCAAACAAAGGCACTGTAAGGACACAGACAGTGATTGTTATGTTATATCTGTTATCTGTCAGAACTTGTACCTGACCTCACAGAGTAATCAGGGAAAATTTACAATATTGCAGGGATTAATTTGATGAGCACGGGACTGATTAAATTAATGTCTTCGTATTAGGTGTATTAAGGCTGCAAAGGAGCCTGCATGTTTTCAGTTTGCCCTCCAGCACACACACTCACACAGGGGAAATGTCCACTGGGGTGAGCTACTTGGATTATTATGATAAAAAATGTACCATAAGATGTTTGAGAATTCCCAGCATCTCCTAATCCAGTTCAATATGATTAAAACTAATAGAGTCTAAGAGATTCCATTTTCAACCTGGGAGGTTAGCGAGGGTATTGCAGTGCAGGTATTTCCCTGTTAACATAAAACATGGTTTGATCATTTGCCCCGGAGCGGCCCTCAGGCTTTCGCACTGTACATGTAAACCAGCATCGTGCTCGAAATGCTCAAGTCAGCACCTTTTAGAGTTTTCCCTAAACTTGCTGAATTTGCTGAGTTTGTGGCTCCGCCTTAATTTCCAACCCAATAACGGGAGGTAAATTGTTGTTGCTGATAAGAATAATTCTCAACTCTGGAAATTATCTCACACCTATTACGGGGTCTACTGAGAGTTTCTCGGCCCTAATCTGCACCACCAAGAAGAATTTTTACAACTTAACTTTTTGAAGGTAAACAAACATGAAATTTGCCCTTGATGCAGTAGATGCATTTTGCAGCTACAGCTATAGATTGTGAGGATTAAAGAGCAAGGTGGTGCACTAGAGACGTGCACACTGGAGATTAAAATACAATAATTGAGACACCTGCATTTACTGGACATCCAGTGTTTCCAGTATTTGCAGTTTAATTTACAGGAGGATCTCACTGGGTGGTGCTGTATTACCCTCTTTTCTCCACTAGAACATGCTATTTCACTATGACAAAACCTTCACAAGCAGCAGCAGCAACACACCATTTTGTTTTGACACTAATTTGAGCTAATATGTGCAGTTTTGAAAAACACGGTGGATTAAAAACCCAATTGAAAATTAAAGTTCTTGCACTGAAAATGGACTGAAAATCTTTTCAACTTGATTGTTTAACATTTTCTGACGCTGTTAAAGTTTGTTTTCAGTTGATCCTTTGTTTTAAGGCGCATATTTTTTATTATGTAGTGTTTCATCTCTAAGTTAGTGTCTTCAGTAAATTATGATATTTCTAATCTCTATGGTCAGAAAATGTTTGTGTCAGTCAGTAAGCTCCTGGGTGTGTTTCTGCTGTGTCATCACATGAAAAGAGGAAAGACGGTTAAGTGAAATGACTTAATTTAGTACATTACAAAGCTGCCTCCTCCACCCTTGATGTTATATCCTCTTTTTGCAGGATCCTCAGTGTGTTAATAAAGATTTGAGGCAGACAAAGGATTATCCCACAGTTCTCACGACAATGGCAAGGTGACCCATCTGCAGTCAAGACGGCGGACAAGGGCACCGCCATATATCCAATCCATGCCGGAAGTCATCACCGGAAGTTGGTCTTCTTCGTGTATCTTGTTACTTATTCGGCGCTCCGTCTTTACGGTACGTCCAGACGGTAGATGGAAGATGACACGAAGATACAAAGAGATAGAACGGTAAGAGAAAGAGTGTTTTCATTATCCTCTGTCTAAAAAGTGTAGCGTGTTATCTAAGATACAATTCTATGCTATCTACAAATGTAATGTATCGAAGAATTAGAGTGACATGAGCTGGGAAGGCTGTTTCTCCGCTCGACTGAATGGTCTGGGCTAACGTTAGCTTAGCTATAGAAAGTGCGCTGTTAAGTATAAATTTGGTGAAGTGCTATGGCCATTTTATCTGCCTTTTTTGTGTGTTGGGGTGTAAAACATCTTTGCACACACTCACGTCTATTAGCCCATATTAATTGGTTCAGATAAGTAACATATACAGTGTTTCCTCTGGGATTTTACAAAACGGCGGCAGCACAACCCCCCCATCCATAAGAAAATAATTTGACGTGCAACATCGCCATGTGTGTTTATTGATAACAGAACAGTGTGTAGTGAGAACGTGAGCACTGAAGGAGAGGACATTATAAGGAAAAAGAAGGACATGTGGTGTTAACCTTATGATCTGTAAAGTTTTCTAGATGTCAGTGTTGTTTGACATCTCCTTCTTCAGATGCACCCCTCTATTTTAACAAAAGAATCCAGTCTGGAGCGCACAGCCTTGTCGTCCACTGAGTTTGGGTGTCCTCTCTGTCCTAAATTCATGACTAAAACTGACAGCTGTGATCCAGAGGCACCTTAGAAACCACTCAGCAAATGCAGTGCATTTCCAGGGTATGTTGATGAGAAGTATCTGTCTGAGATCATATCATTTTACATTTAACAGTAATGTTGAATGATAATGTGTTTTTGCATGTATAAGCTTGCCATAATTTAACCAGTGTCATATTGAGTTGCACTGCTTTGAGGTCTGTGGATAAGCTTGGCAAAGAAAGCAAGTAATTTTCAATAGATCCCCACTTGTAGCATTTTGTCGAGTTGTTTAACTGTTTCAACTAAGGAAAAATACAGTTGTATATTCTTTATAGGATGTTAAGGAAAAGGAAATTATTGGGTTATTGTGGTCAATATTTTATTCCTTTGGAAAACATAAAAACAGAACAGTGCGCTCTTTAGAGCGCCACAAGGTATGATTGGGTCATTTTACTGTTTTTCAGATGTTGATCAAAATCCTGGAGGAAGGCGTTACCCGACTGCAGGCAGAGATCATGATGACCAGTGGAAGCCTGATTTAACTTAAAAAAATTTGTTGTTTTATTGTTCATTGTTTTTTTTCATTGTTTCATGTTCAGTTTCATTTGCTCCTCTCCAGTGTTGTTCATACTTTCCCCTTGTTTTTACAATAAAATGTTTATCACGAAAAAGAGAAGTCCAAGTCAAGTTGTTCTCTTAATGTTGCCAGCATGATCGTGTAATGTTGTGTTTAACTGTATTCCAGAAATAAAATAGAATTCGTAGAATACTGACAATAGGAAAATCTAATTATTATTAAATTCATTTAATAGTTACACATCTCCAGACCCAGGAACTCCATGTTCTGTTGCAGTCACACTTGTCTGGGGCCACTGTGTTGCTCATGATGCCCCTCTCTCATTCCGGAAGATCCCTGGTGGGTAAGGAAACGACCAGCAGGATTGAAGTCATTTAGCTAAGCTTTTCTACTATGCTTTTGAGCAAACAATGTGTGGGGAATCTGTACTGTGTTTAATGAAGGAATCTTCTGGTGGGCAGGCTGGGCCATATAATATACCTATACAATATATAATATATAATATACAGGATCTTGTTTGCAGGGAGAGCATGCCAGCTTGCTGCAAACAAGATCCTGCATAATATCTGGGCAATACAGTCCTTACACTGTATTACCACCAATGATATGCAGTGCTGGCCTCCTTTTTTTATTCAATTTAGGGGATTCAGTTGAGGAGTATTTTTCAGCCTCCAGTTTTCCTCTCACCAATATCTCTGCCGCTCATGTACCTGTCTGCTCCACAGGTTGATGCGTCTGTCTGTCTGTCTCTCGGGTGGAAGCTCAGCACTGCCCCTAGAGGCCTGGAGCACATTGTATGACTGAATATGCGGCGTTTTCTTTTTGCATTTGTTTTCTTATTTGCAGCGCATTTCTGTATTTGTAGCGTTTTCGTTTTGCATCTGTTTTCCGATATGCAGCGCGTTTCTCTATTTGCAGCACGTTCCTGTTTATGCAGCGCCTGTCTGTATATGCGGCGCGTTTGCACTTGTCGGCCACCGTACAATGTATTATAAATCCAAATGCAACAGAGATCTACAACATAATAAACACTTAAACTGATTACAGAAATTGCTACCAAACTGTGTGAGAATAAGTCAAACAATTGCTCAAAGTCGTACAGTAAAAAACACAAAAGTTTGTCACCACTTCCTTCCCCGTGAAATTCAGCTAGAAGGTGTGAGTGAGTGACGCTCTCATGAACGTAGTTCCCCTATATACATGAACTATTTTTTCACAGCTATATAAGAGAGATGACTTTTTGCACACATTGTGACATTTGGCACAGAGGGTCAGGATGCTGCACGCTGCATGCAAACAGTCATTCCCACAGAAACATTATACCTTTTTGTCAACTGTGAACTGTGAACACGAGCATTCAGCTACAGTAATGTGAGATAAAATTCTATTAACAGACTGGCAGATTAAAAACTGCAAAGAAACTAGATAGATCCTCATGTTTTATGTATCTATATAGAAATATTGCTTTATAATATGCAGCATTATGAGCTCCTAGAACTTTGTCACGGTGCTGGGTGAGATCATGCTTTGAGCTTATTAATAAGCTTTCACTTTCACTTTAAAATACAGACAGAAATGTTTTACAAAGAAACATAAGACAGAGACACAGGGAAGAAAAAAAATTCTTAAAATTATATGAATGCTAGTAGGATGAGCAATTACATAATTTGATGTAAGAATTGCGTTTTAAAAAGACACTTAAAATAATAAAAAGGTGGTGGTCTGCTCTGGTTTTAAGCTTTGACCCACCAGAGGATGTCAGTCTGCACTCAGGAGTAAAAACATGGGACAGGGTCAGGAGCTATCTCCATATGAGCCATTAAAGTGATCATAATTAAAATCAGCCTCTCAAAGTGAAAAAAATCTCGCTACTTACAGAATGGACCCTAAATAATAATGTGTTTCTGTTTCAGAACCAATTCTATAAACAGAAAAAGGGTACAGCAATGGGAGCATGTTTTGCACCCAACTACGCCAACCTATTCATGGGATTTTGGGAAGAAAAGTTTGTGTACTCAAGCCTTAATGTTTACAGAGATAAAATCATTTGGTGGGGCAGATACATTGATGACATTCTTCTACTCTGGTCTGGGTCTGAGACAGAACTTTTACAATTTCACTCATATCTGAACAGCACTAATGAGAATTTGAAACTCAGCCTTGACTATTCCCGCTCTGAAATTCACTTTCTTGACCTCAAGATCTCAAAAGATGAGCATGGTGATTTACACACTTCCATATTCAGAAAGCCTACTGACCGTAACACCATACTAAGGGCAGACAGTTTCCATCCACCTTGGTCGATTGAAAATATACCCTTTGGTCAATTTCAGAGGCTCAAAAGAATCTGTGACTTTGAAGCAGATTTTGAGAGACATGCTCATGATATGAGTACCAGGTTTAAGAGAAGAGGTTACAAACATAAGACTATTGATAAAGCATGTAATAAAGCAAAAAAGCTCACAAGAGAACAACTTTTGGTTACCAAGCAAAAAACACAAGATCCTAATCAAGTCTATTTTGTGACACAGTATGGGAATCAGGCTAATGCAATTAAACAAATCATAAAAAGAAATGTGGAAATTTTGAGAAGTGACAGCTTCCTTAGAGAGGTTCTCCCAAATGCTCCCACTGTCAGCTTCAGACGAGCCCCCACCCTTAATGATAAATTGGTGAAGAGTCATCTCACTTCAGCTCCCCCAAAAACATGGCTTAGTATGAGAACAGGAAATCATACATGTGGCAATTGCAATCATTGTGATAATATGATCAATGCCAAACATTTCACAGATGTCACTTCAGGTTGCAGATATGATGTTAAATCATTCATAAATTGCAACACTATGTTTGTTGTGTACAGACTGGAATGCCCGTGTGGCCGGTTCCACATTGGGAGAACGAAACGCAAACTGAAGATACGATTAGCTGAGCATAAACATGCCATCAGGACAGGTAACCCCCAATATCCTATGGCTTTACATTACAAGGAGAGCAACCACAGCAGTTGTAATACCTTGAAGATCTCGGGCATAGAACATACAGCCAGTTCAGTAAGGGGAGGAGACAGGTTAAAAAGGCTCCTACAGAGAGAATCCTTTTGGATATATACTCTGAAAGCTACACAATACCCAGGCCTGAATGGTGAACTCGACTTCTCCCCTTTTCTTTGACTTAGGTGGGATCTAGCCCTCTTATTTGTGCCCTCCCTCGGCTTCCTGACTGAAAAACCCTTATTGTTTAATCTGTTTATTTCTGATGATTTTTATCTAATGTGAAGGTTTATAATGCTTGAAATGTCCTATATTGTTGTTTGCCTATATACTATGTATTGCTTTGTTTTCCTTGACTGTTTAAATTTTGAATTCTGCAATCTTTGTCTTTAAGGTCCGCCCAGCTATGTGACCTCTCCCTATATATAGGAGGATACATATGGGCGGCCATCTTATATCAGCCCTGATGAAGGCCCACAGGCCGCAACGCGTCGGCCAGAGTTTTTAACTTGTTTGGCCATGCTGAAATAAAGGCTTTTTAATCTCAGCCCTACTCTGAGTGCCTCAGTTCCTGCAAGAAACTACTATTTGGATCCCAACACTGATGAGCACCAGAAGCAAGGAAAGAAGACCAACGATACCCATGCAGCACTCCAGGCTTGTGTTTTTTTGATGTCATCACCATAGTTTGCAGGCTGTGTGCTAAAACCCTGCCTGTGGGAGGATATACCCACCAGCGGGACAATGCCCAGTCTCATAACCTCCATTCGACCCCTCTCTGTCCCTTAACTAAAGAGTCCAGCAGAGGGGAAAGTTACAGAGAGATGAGCAAAGACAGAGAGACACAGAGACAGAAATTACCTGTGCGAAAACACTGTTTAAAAACACGTTGCTGTCGTGGCAGCAGAGTCAAATAAGTTAACAAAGCCAAAGTAGCTCTGGACTTCACTCCTCTACAAACCTCTGTGTCAGAGGCGTGATTCAGAAAGAGAGAGAGAGAGCAGGAGAGAGAAACGCCCTCCCCAGAAAACTAGTCATTTCAGCATCTCACCTCATTAGTGGGAGTAGTTGACGATTCAAAGGGCAGGAAACTGAGAGAGAGCGGAGGGGTCACTGTAGGAGATGAGAGACTACTGATTCTCCTCCACTCACAGAAGAGAGCACAACACCATCTAAATGTAGAGAACTCCCAGGTTTATGTTTTGGTTGTTGTAACTTTCCTCACGCAGATCTGGACAGTGTTTCCCTCTTCACCATGGCGGGCAGGTGGAACCTCCTGATACTGGGTGAGTCACATCTGTCATCCATTTGTACAGTAGTTGGGATGGAAAATCTCTTGTTGAGAAAGTTTGAAAATGTACTGTGCTCCAAGGAGGGAAACTAACTGGCTGCCTGAAAACTTTTAACAAGAAGTATTTTTATCTGTGAGTGTCTGCGGATATCTACCATGGAATTTTAGACAGAAAAAAAACAGATGTGTCTCTCTTAGTATTAAATATAATATATACTGTATTTAATGTGTGTATTTTGAAAAGTGAAGTGAAATAATTTAATGTCAAATCAATGAAGTCAAGTCATGTGTTTATAGAGCACAAAGTGCTTTACGGTGAGATTAGAAATACAATGACATGATCAAAACAAAAATGCATCAGTAAATAACTGCAACAAATAAAATTAAAACAATTTAACATATACATTTATTTTTAAATTACGAGTTGTATTACTTTGTTTTACAACTTTCCACCGAGATAATATCTGCCATCAAGTCTCACTGGCAAATAATGATAATAGTGTCACCCTCACCGTTCATAAAAAATACTTATTTTCATCTTACCTGCTGAGCTGTTTATTAGTCTAGATTGTTTTGGTGTGAGTTTCTGAGTGTCGGACATATCGGCTGTAGAGATGTATGCTTTCTCTCAAAAATAATGGAATTAGATTGGACTGTGCTCAAAGCACCAAAACAAATACACATTTCAATTATAGCTGCTGCGCAGCGATGGGTCGGGTCCGGGCATTTTTAGGCAATTCTGAGCAACAAGCAGAAGAACAGGAAGACATCAAGGAAGTTGTTTTTACAATATGCATTTAGCATCAAGCTGAGTCATTTTGCAGGTTGCATCATCTGGAAATTGTATTGCAGCAATTGAAAACTAAAAGTGGTTGAATATTGGAACAAATTTGCAAAGTACACTTTTGTATCAGTGGAAATCACTACACAATAATAAATAAATAAATAAATAAATGTTGGTGACTTGTTTTTAACAATAAGTGCTTTCACAAGAGAAAATCTGATTTAAAAATGCCACTCTTAAAGTGACTGCAGTTGTTCTGAAAATATACATATTGCATCTAGACAGCACTGAGATGTTGGTAATTTTTTTTCTTTTAATATATTTTTGGGGCTTTTTTGCCTTTAATGGAAAGTGAGTGTCGCGAGAGTCAGGAAATGAAGAGAGACAGAGAGGGGGATGACACACAGGAAAGGACCTTCAAACGCAGGATTCAATCCGCAGCCGCCTGCATTGAGGGCTGTATTTTCTTTCATGGAGCGGCTGCTCTACCAACTGAGCTAAACACCGCCTCCATGTTTTGTTTTTAAGAATGATTGATTTGCTTCATAAGTAAATAAGTGTTGTTTAAAATACCATTCTTGCATTGATTCTGATATGTACTCGTCGAACATCATCTACCATGACTCTAAAATTTTACACATTTGTTTCTCAAAGACTCTTTGTAGTTCTGATGTGTCATACTCATCCCCCTTGTTGGGTCTTGAACTCAGAGTCCTTGGCACTGTGATCCAGCTCCTAACTCACTGAGCTAATTGTCTGGAAGTGAGATTTGGTGTGTGGCTTCTCAAATAGACTCAGGAAGTCACCGACCGGGCTGCAGTTGTTGTGGCAGATTTCAAAAATAGTCAAAATGTCACAAATTCTATTATCTAAACAGAAATCTGACAATACATAAATTGCATATAGACAGCATGGACATGTTGGTGATTTGTTTTTAATGATAAGTGTTTTGCTTCACAAGAGAAAATGTGATGTTTAAAAATGCCACTTTTACATTGACTCCAGTTGTTCCCATGAGAGCAGAATTCAAAATGTTCTAGAAAATTCAGTTTTGGAGATAAAATTCTGATATTTGCCAAACTTCATCAACCACGACTCCAAAATATTGTCAGTTTTTTTCAGGAAGATCGAAAATGTATTTAGCAAGAATTGGATGGTATATGTTTACAGTAGTGTTTACAGTCAAACGTTTTCATGCACTGTAGGCTCAATTTTTGATAAATCAAAAATCCAAGAAACAAGTTATGTGGAGGACAGTGGAGGACAGCTCTCTAGCAAGTTTGGTGACAATTGAGCAAAAATTGTGGGAGGAGATACGTTTTATAAGTTTTACAGTTTTTGAAAAAAACAGAGTGATGGACTTCATAATTTGTAATGAGTCTAAATGGACAAAAGTTTCTGCAGTACTGGGGCTACATTGTGGTGAAGTTTAAAAACTGTAGCATTTATCGTTGGTTTGGTAGGAATTTTTAAAGTTTTTAAATTTAAACGTTTATTGTGCCCCCCCCAGGAGGGGGGGGGGGGGCACATGTCCTTGGAGTTGAGTAAATCTGGCATGGGGTCGGACATTTCTGTAAAGTTTGGTGAGTTTTTGCCCATGGCAAGTATGATTTCCTCGGAAGAAGAAAGAAAGAAAGAATTCTTCCGATTACAATAGGGTCCTTGGCTGCTTAGCAGCCCGGACCCTAAAAACTCAACAGCACTGTCGAAGTTTTTCATTACAGTGACTTCTGCGTGGTGATGTAGTTGGTGGGTGTAGTTTGATAGAAAGAAAATAAGGTCTGTGGATTACATTGACCAGGTTGTGATTTCTGGCAGGAGACTTTGCTGGAGAGGTGTTTTTTGCCGAGTGCTATTTGGTTCCATTTTATTCATGAAAACGTAGACATAGGTAGACGGCCGATGTCTCCAACACACACGCACACCAAAACGCTCGAGACTGACAAATATCACAACAGGTAGGGGGAAAATATGTACTTTTGATTTGGGGGTGAAGTGTCCCTTTAATGCGAGCCTCTCTGCAGTAGTCAGCCTTACGCCCGTGTGGGAAAGAGCCCAAATGAATCAGGAGAAGAGGAAGGAGAGTGATGCTGAACACAGCAGCTTTTCTTCAAACAACTCACTATCTGGGCCCCACTGCACAGAGGACCTCTGTTCTTCTGCTTTTTAAAGTGATATTTATACACCATGAGCTCATTGCACAACGCCAGCGCTACTTTCCGCTTGATAGTACAACAACACAACAACACAACATTGAAACCTGTCCTCAGAAATGAACCTTATATTAATGATGATATCAGCTCCCCGGAAAGATGAAAAAAACTTATCTTTAACTTTAGGAAGTTAGCTTTGCATAATGGAAATTACTTTTGCATGCTGTACTTTCCCAATTACACTTTCTATCTACAAACAGTAAACAAATACTGAAAATGTTGACAGAGGGGCTTTCCAGGTACAAAGTTCCATTCACCTCTGATTTATTAGTATTGCTGCAAACATTTGAGCTGAAAACATTTGAACAGGGAAAATGTGAACTAAAATGTCAACTAATAAAAACATCTGCATGAAATGTGTTTAAACTACGTGTTTAAACTACGTGCTGACACCACGAAAACAATGCCAATGCAAAGTCTGTTACAAACAGTTGTTTCTATTGTCACAGTCACAGTTTGGTCAGGTTTAGGGACAGACAAAAACTTGGTTAGTTTAAGAGAATTTTAAAAAATGGTTACGTTTAGGAAGAGATGATGGTTACGGTTAAAATAACGACGTACGGGACATAAGTGACATTAACTTAGGTGCTTTGCATAGTTATATAAAGTACCTACGTGCCCACTCTCTCCATCACTCTTTGCAATTTTTTTAGAGCCACTTGCAGCCAGCATACGACAAGATAATAACATCAAAGGTATTACATCATTATCCACAGAACACAAAATAATCCTCTAGGCAAGGCAAGGCAAGTTTATTTGTATAGCACCATTCGTACACAAGGCAATTCAGAGTGCTTTACAGAAGCACAGAAATACATTACAAATCAAAACATTAAAATTGAAACATTTCATTAAAAATTGGAATTAGAATTGGAATTAAAATAGAAAAGAAACAGTAAAAGTCTAATTTAAAAATAGTAAAACAAGCAGATAAAATAGCTAAAAGTTACAGTGCTTAAAAGAAGTTTTACGGGAAAGCTGCAGTGAACAATAATGTTTTCAGCCCTGATTTAAATGAGCCGACAGTTTGTGCACACCTCAGGTGTTCAGGGAGTTTGTTCCACAGGTGAGGAGCATAGAAGCTAAATGCTGCTTCACCCTGCTTGGTTCTGACCCTGGGAACACTGAGTAAACCTGTCCCTGATGACCTGAGAGGTCTGGATGCTTCATACCCAACAAGAAGCTCTGAGATGTAAGAGACCATTCAGTGACTTATAGACCAGTAACAGGATTTTGAAATCTATCCTTTTACACACAGGGAGCCAGTGCAGTGATTTAAGGACAGGTGTGATATGGTCCATTTTCCTGGTGTTGGTCAGGACTCTGGCAGCAGCATTCTGGATAAGCTGCAGCTGCCTAATTGATTTTTTACTGAGACCTGTAAAGACACCATTACAATAATCTAACCTACTGAAAATAAATGCATGAACAAGTTTTTCAGTGTCTTGTTTAGACAGAAATCCCTTAATTCTTGTTATGTTTTTAAAATGGTAATAGGCTGATTTAGCAATAGTCTTTATGTGGCTGTTAAAATTCAGGTCCGAGTCCATAACTACACCGAGATTTCTGGCTTGGTCTGTAGTTTTTAGTGTCATTGAGGCAAGTTGACCTTTGACCTCAAGCCTTGCATTTTTTGGACCAAACACAATGACTTCTGTCTTTTCTGTATTGAGCTGAAGGAAATTCTGGCCCATCCACTGATCGATTTGTTGGATACACTCACTCAGCGACTGTAAGGGACTGTAGTCATGTGGTGACACTGTAATGTAGAGTTGTGTGTCATCAGCATAAGTGTGGTAAGAGATGTTATGGTACTCCATAATCTGAGCGAGGGGGAGCATATAGATATTGAACAACAGTGGCCCAAGAATGGAGCCTTGAGGAACCTCACATGTGATCTTTGTTCGCTCAGACTCATAATTAATGACACAAAGTAGTCCCGATCTTTTAGGTAAGATTTGAACCAATTTAGCACAGTACCAGAAAGTCCGACCCACTTCTCCAATCTGTCAAGCAGTATGTTGTGATCAACTGTGTCAAATGCAGCACTGAGATCCAGTAATACCAAAACTGAAGTTTTAGATGCATCACTGTTAAGATGTATGTCATTTAAAACTTTAATAAGTGCAGTCTCAGTGCTGTGGTGTGGTCGAAATCCCGACTGGAAGACACTGAAGAGATTGTTTTGGATCAAGAAGGAGTGAATTTGTTGATAAACAGCCCTTTCAATGATCTTTGCCAAAAATGTTAGGTTTGATATGGGCCTGTAGTTACTTATTACTGAGGCATCCAGATTAGGCTTTTTTAAAAGAGGTTTAATTACTGCAGTTTTCAAGGCCTCGGGAAAATGCCCTGATCGAAGAGAAGTATTTACTATCTGCAATACTTCTGGTGCAACACAATTAAAAACATTTTTTAAAAAGCTTGTAGGCAGCATGTCAAGGCAGCAGGTCGTGGACTTTAAGTGCTGAACAGTTTCTGTCAGAGATGCATGATCTAAGAGTTGAAAATGTTCTAGATTTATTTGACAGTAAGGAGGAACAGGTGACATAACCATGATTCCTGAGGTAGAGCCACTTACTGTTTGTCTTATCTTCTGAATTTTATCAGTGAAAAAAGCTGCAAAGTCATCGCATGACTTGTTGGACAGCAGTTCAGATGCAGATGATGTGTTGATTCTCCTTCAAGAACCCCATTCATCATTACCAGAATGTCTTTCCGTTATTAAATCATTCTCATCTCTCTCCAACTACTCTATCAACTTGCCAAAATCCACTGTTTTACCCCTATGCATGGGCCAAAGGGATGTGGCAACCCTCACCTCACAGTTTTACCTCCCCGTAGGAAACATCAAATACTTAGGAATTCACATATCCCCCAAGCTGTCAGAGCTGTTCAATTTAAACTTCATACCATTACTCAAATCAATACAAAATAACCTCAACCGCTGGACAAATCTGCCTACTTCTCTTTCGGAAAGAGTCTCAACAATAAAAATGTCAGTCCTCCCTCAGATTAATTACTTATTCATGATGATCCCCACCCTTCCAAATCCACCCTGGCTCAATTCTCTCAATACATCAATCTCCCAGTTCTATTGGAAAAATAAAACACCCCGTATCAAACTATCAACACTACAGAAACCCAAATCTCTAGGAGGACTAGAAGCACCAAATTTCGAATTATATCACCTTTCAAGTCAGTTAAAACACCTAAAACAACGGATCACCCCTTCAGACCTTGACTCACACTGGTTAGAAACTGAACAAGCACTATGCAATAATATAAACCTCTCAGATTTACCATTCATCAGTCAAACGATTAAACATAATACCTGTTTTCAAAATATTTCCATAGCCTCAGCTCTGACAGCTTGGTGGAAAACCATTTACATCAAAGGGTCCACGGTCGCACCATCCACTCGCTCACTGATTTGGAACAACCCAGATTTTACAATAAACAGGAAACCAGTAAACTTCACTTCATGGAAAGACAAAGGGATAACACATCTTCACTACATCATTAAGGAATCAAAAGTCATCAGTTTTCAACATCTAATCCATACGTTTGGCATTGGTGATAATAAATATCTCCACTACTTACAGCTTAAGTCCACCATCCTCCCAAAACTCACACATACATTCAATACCCAGGACCAGTCCACCATCATAGACGACTTTCTGAAAATTTCTGGTTGTGATAAACTACTTTCAAAAATATACACATTCCTGAATGATTCCGACACCTCCATTTCACTCCCAGTCTCAAAATGGGAACAGGACCTCTCCATCACTCCTGACGCAGACTTCTGGCCTCAAATTTGCAAAAATAATTTCAATTACTGCAAAATCCCAAATTTACAATCATTCAATTCAAGGTTAATCACAGGACACACTATACGGGTGAGAGGTTAAACAAAATGGGTTTCATTACATCAAATAAATGCACTCACTGTACACAGAACACCATAGACAATTACTTTCATGCTTTCTGGCACTGCACATCGGTTCAGCAATTTTGGGTCCAAGTCACAGATCACTTATCACACATACTAGGCTGCCGCATCCCTTTATCCCCCAAACTCTGCCTCCTAGGTGACATGTCAACTTTACAACTTAATAATCACATCAAAACTACATTGTACACAGCTCTAGCTGTCGCCAAGAAAACAATCCTCCTAAACTGGAAAGCAAGAGATCAACTAAACATCATCCACTGGAAGAACTTGCTCATAGATCAAATCTCAATAGAAAAAATGTCAGCCTCACTTAATCATAACACACCCCGCTTCAACAAAACCTGGTCTACATTTATCAATAAACTAACTCTTGATGTTTGCCTGACTCCCAAACCACAGCATCCATAAAATCTGGTCTCATCTTGCTCACATAATTAGTAAAAAACACACCTACATCCCATCTACATGTACACCCACACACACAAACACCCACACACGCAAACACACACACACACCCAATTCCCCTCACACACATCCATACACAATAACATGTGCTATATTATTATTATCGCTGTTATTATTATTATTATTATCATTATTATGGTGTGCCTTGTTTGTTTTTTTTATTATCATTCTTTATTTTAGTTCATTTTACTTTTTTTTTTTCTTGTTTTTGTTTGAATATTATTGCATATCATCATTGTCTTTCACACTCAATAATTATTTATTCACTTTGGCTTCTTATTTATCAGTGTTTATCTTACCTTTGCCTGGTTTTGCTGTTGGTTGTGATAGTGGTGATGGCAGTGTTTGGTTATTATTACTCTACGGTGGCTTGGGGGATTGAGGACTGGGCTGGGGTGACTGAGGGGCATGGGTGATGGCCCCGTGCCTGGCCTGCAGGTGGCGCGACGTGGTCCTGGTGGGGGCGGGTGGTGAGCAGGGTGGGCGGACTGACCTCTATCCCTATCTATCCCTCCCTCCAAGGAAGTGGAGTGGCAACACTAATAACAACCAATACAATATCACCAATATCAAATCAAGAAATGTCACTCATCTGGTGGGCAGACTCCCTCCCGATGGGTCTGGGAGTGGCCCTGGTTGAAGATGTGCCTGGGATGGAGCTGCGTTGGGTGGGTGGTGGTGTCTGCTTGACATCCAGCCGCACCTGTTCTCCATCTGGGGCTTACGGTTGTGCCGCTGGGGGTCCGTAGGGGGTCTCTTCGCTCGGGTCTCTGCCACCCTACCTGGCCTCGTCCCTCAACACTATCCTCAATATCAATATCATATTATAGACTTATAATCTATAGTACATCATGATATATCACCTTACACTATTATCCATCCATCTATTATTACCCCAAGGGAAGGGAAAGGAAAAGGGAAGGGAATTGAGAGAAAAGAAGGGGAGGAAGGAGGGATAGGGGGAAAAAGAGGGAAAAGAAGGGAGGAAGATGGGAAAAAGAAGAGAAGAAGGGAAGAGAGGAAGGGAAGGGAAAAGGGAGGGGAAGGGAAAGGGAAAGAAGGGGAGAGGAGAGAGGGAAGGGAGGGAAGAAGATAAAAGGAAAAAAAAAACATTCACACACACACACACACACACACACACACACACACACACACACACACACACACACACACACGCATACACACACCCCTTTAAGCTACTGTCGACTGTTTTTTGTTTCTGTCTTGTCTGTATTTGTATTCACCATCACTGTTTTTGTCTTGTATTGTTGTACTGTATAAGTGTCACACAAATGATAAAATTTGAAAAAAAAAAGAAAAAAGTACCTACGTCAAGTACTTTGTGTTGCTACATAAAGTCTGTTAAGTTACATTGTTGAGTTGAGCTGCAATTTCACACAGGACATGAACAAGTGGCAACCTCGGGGGCTGATAAATGAAACTAACACTGATATGGTGGCACATATAGTGAGACTTGCAATGATTTTGTATCTAGTATTTATAATTGTGATTTTTCTTTTGTCATTTTGTTAACTTTTATTGTATATTATGGAATTGTTTGATTTTATGGTGCTTGTGTTTTTTAACTGTATCTTGTAAGGTGTCCTTGAGTGCTTCGTAAGGCGCCTATAAATAAAACACATTATTATTATTAAGTGACAAACACTGCAGTTCTTTGAATGGCCACTTGAGGCTTCAGAAGCCAGTCGAACTTTGCAGTGGCGTTATTTTTGTGTTTCCAGCACATTATTTTTAAAACACCACCACACAATGTGTTGTTAAGATTTTGTGTCCATTTCACATATTATTACAGGACCAGACTGTGATAGCTGGGAATACTGTATGCCTCTTTGTGGTTTGAATCAACTAACCTTTTTAATTGACAATTATTTGGCTGCTTCTTTTGATGATTATACTGAATTCATTGTGTAAACTGATAATGAGGGGAAAATAACTTTCTTCCTCTTTCCATATGCTGTACATTACACCCATCTGGTGTCATTTAGGCAACCACAGAGGACTGACTCTGCACTCTTACAGTCTGAGGATGTAATGCTTTTTTTGTGCTTGCACTATGCCAGCTGATATTTCCTCACTCATAGGAAGCAGACTTCTCCAGACACCCATGTGTTGTTCATTTTGAGTCGTAGCACAGATGCTCTTGGAACAATCTGAGGAAATGAGGGTAGAGAATGAGGGAATTAACCTTTTCTGTTGGGTCTTTTTTTATTTTTATTTTTTGTATGTTGTCAAACTGATCCCCTCACATCACAGTGGCTACACTGAAGTATCTTAGAATGATTTGTTTTAAAAAATGAGTCATTGTAGGGTGATAAAATTGTAGCAGATGTTGGATTAATGCTCAGAAGATGGTGACCTGTGGACTGATAGTTACCTGCTTGCCTTTCAGCTCTGTACCTCTCTGTCATTGTGGCACTGTCGGAGTCAGGGTGCCCTCAAGGATTTAATCCAGGAAAGCAAGGCTGCATTGGTATGAAAAACAAATATATTTCATCACATGACCCGCAGTAGGCATTTAGGCATGTTGGGGCATATGCATGCTTTTATGGTGGTGGTCATACTGTGCTAATCTTTGCATTTAAAAAAGTAAAAACTGAAAACATAATACTCATTTGTTTTATCACCTGATTCTTTCTTTGGTATGAGAAGATTCTTATTCGCACTTCTGTTTATGTGATCTTCACATTCATGTCTCCTTATTTAAGATTATGATGAATGTGCTGTTGATGAGGAGTATCCTGTTGGACCATGTGCAGCGGCTAATGCGGACTGTGTCAACACAATTGGCAGCTTCTACTGCCATTGTCGGGATGGCTTCGAGTCATCAACTGGGGTTGCGAATTTTTCAGCTGCTACATCTGCAAAATGTAATGGTAAGTCATCTCATGTATTGAATCAGCCAAGGCAGAGGCTCTGATTCAAATTTGATAGAAATCTTACAGCTGCAGTCGTCATCTAAATATAAAATTCCTGTCCTTGTCTTTTTGCTTTAAGATATCAACGAGTGTATGGGAAACAAGGACTTGTGTGGACTTAATGCCAAATGTTACAACACAGCTCCGGGTTATTCCTGCAGTTGTGATGATGGATTCATTGCCACCTCTGGACTGGAATATTTCCACCATGGTGACAACATTACATGTATTGGTAAGATGCTTATCAGTACCCTCAGTACTGTGGTAGGTTCTATGGTCTCTGTGTTTAACACAATCCAGGCCCTCGTAAGGTTTTATTTGATTATAATTATATACAACAACTTCTGTATTTGCTGTGTTTAAGTGGTTTACTCATATGCCCTACCGTCCGAAAGCTATGGACCATTTCAAGATACAACCACCACAGCAGGATCAATAAAGACTTCTGTCGGGCAAAAATCAGTGAGAACTCACCTATGAAGCGTGATTATAATCCACAGATTTATATTATGCCAACAAAAGTGCTGCTCATACAGTCTTTATACACTCGCGAAGGTCCAGCCAATATAAATCCAGCAAAAATATTTAGTCCAAACCCATTATTACATCCATAGATATCACAAACTGCCATTACATCGTCTCAAACTTAATATTTCTCCACATATTATTCATAATATCATCAGTTTGTATTTTAATATCCCACTCATCGCTGTCAAAATGGTGGCAGAACTCTGACCTTTGCATTGACACCTCACTTGAGCCAATAGGAGCCTCCATAGCAACAGTCTTCAATGTCAACAACGGCCTATGATGGAGGAAGTGCCTCCCTCACTTCCTTTGGCCTCAGAGCCAATACATAGCCAGTGATTGGCCTTGCAGTCAATGACACTCCTTACCTCCAGAGGAGTATTTAATTCTTCCTTGGCATTGTGGCCTGTTATAAATGTGCATAAATGGTAAACAAATGGCTCCTCTGTTGTCTTAAGTCACATTTAGTTCATTTTTTTACGCTCTATTTTGAAAAGTGCCTAGACAAAACCTTGGAAGAACATATGTAAAATGTTTATTTTCTATGATATTGTTATGCACTTTGAATTTGGACTCCATGAGCCTTCTGGTCTCATTGTGTTTTCCAGCCAATAAGTTCCAGTTCTAGTCATCTGCAGTATTTGTTTTCAAGAAAATATTCAAAATTAGATTTTAAAAAAACAACAACAAATGAACAAAAAACAAATTTCATTTCAGTTTGTTGAAACTTCTATATGCACTAAATATGTAGTAAAAAAAAATGGATATTTATGTGTAGGTTCATGTAAGTGAATTTACAGAGCTGGTAAGAGATTAATGTGAAAAAACTTTGTTCACTGATGGTTTCCTGTCTTAAGTATCTTCTTGCTGCAAATAATAGACGTCAACGAATGTGAAGAGGGAGATATTTGTGGTCAAAACGCAGCATGTGTCAACACACCAGGCAAATATCACTGCATCTGTCAGGCTGGCTTTGCACTGAAGTCTGGTAAATCTAACTTCACTGGCAATGAGGAGAAATGTGAAGGTGAGGGCTGTGACATGTAGCCCATATTATCCATAATATCTTCGGTTTCTATGTAAATATCCCACTCCTTGCTTTCAAAATGGTGTCTGACCTTTTCATTGACACCTCACTTGAGCTAATAGGAGCTTCCAAACTGACAGTCTTCAGCAGGCAACGAGGGCCTGTGTTGAAGGAAGTGCCTCCTGTACTGCCTTTGGCCTCCATATCCACAGCCAGAGATTGGCCAGAGTTTTTAATTCTTTTTCGGCATTATAGACTGTTATAGATGCACATAAATAATAAACAAATGGCTCCTATGTTGTCTAAAATGGAACAAGAACCACTTGTAATTTATTTAGGGGTTTTAGGTTCATGGAAGTGAATTTTACAGGGCTGGTAAGACATTAACTTGAAAAAACTGTGGTGGTTCAGTGATGGTTTCCTGTCCTGTATGTCCTCTTGCTGCTCATACAGATATCGACGAATGTCGAGAGAAAAACGTTTGTGGTCAAAACGCAGCATGCGTCAACACACAAGGCAAATATCACTGCATCTGTCAGACTGGCTTTGAACTGAAGTCTGGGAAATCTAACTTCACTGGCAAGCAGGAGCAATGTGAAGGTGAGGGCTGTGACATGTAGCTGTAAAATATGATTAAAAAAACAACTTTTATTTCAGTGTGTTGAAACTAACCAACTCAATTAACTCAATGACAGAAGCACTTACAGTGATTTCCACTTTCGGGGGTGAACTTTAAGAGCGTCTTCTTTTAAATGGCACCATTCATGTACATGTACTAAAATGCAACAAAAACAGCTTTCAGTTTTTTGTTTGGGTGTTTCAGGTTCATGTAAGTGAGTTTTACAGGCTGGTAAGAGATTAATGTGAAAAAACTTTGGTGGTTCACCAATGGTTTCCTGTCTTGCTGCTCATGCAGATATCAACGAATGTAAAGCGGAAAATATTTGTGGTCAAAACGCAGCATGCATCAACACACCAGGCAAATATCACTGCATCTGTCAGGCTGGCTTTGAACTGAGATCTGGTAAATCTAACTTCACTGGCAAGCAGGAGCAATGTGAAGGTGAGGGCTATGACATGTAGCTACAAAATATGTATCATTTTACTGTTTTAACAAGGTATTAAATCCAATAATGGGTTTCACATTGTTTTATAAAATAACCAAAATTAGTTCAAGTGATTCAGATGTAACTCTAAATGTTGTTGAATCAAGTTGCATGCTCGTCATGCTTGCACAGTAGTGTGATCTTTCAAAAAAATTGTCCCAGAAAAGTAGAAAAGCACTGAATGATTTTAGGTCAGTTGAGCTGGTTGGTTTAGTAAATGTCGTTACGTTTGGTTTTTCTTAATGCATTACTCTCAAAAACCTATCAAGCACCATTTTTGGATCTGGTCGCTCAGACGGACCAGGTTATTTATTGTTCCATTAGCACTGACTGAAACACACAGTCCAACCATTTTCCTCTTCCCGATTTGTTTCCATTTTAGACAAATGTATGATTGATAAGACAATCTGCGGAAATGGAACCTGCCACCGTGGAGCCAGCGGCCATTACTGTGTGTGCCACTCTGGGTATACTAACTATGGCAACAAAGAGTCTCGCTGTACGGGTAGGAACAGTGCAGCACTTTTTCCATCATCTATCACTGACGTGGTGTTTGTTCAGTATAGGATGAGATCAGTATCCTCACAATATGAATGCCATCAGCAAGCACATCTAATGAAACAAAACTTCCTGTTTCCTTAGAGTTAATGTGTGATGTCTTCGAAGATATGAGCAATGGACAAGAGGTAACACTACACCAGAAACTTAACTTTCACCACAGTTCAACATGTATTTTAAATGTCTATCACCTCATATTTCTGTTGTGTTCTCCCCAAATTACTCTCCTAGGAATTTCACATTGCGCAGGATCTTGTGATGCAGTTGAATAAAAGCTGTCTGAAGCTCAGGAAGAATGAGCTGATGGAGAAAACAGAGTTGGATGGAGAGGACATCCTAAAGGTATTACTACACAAAAATTAATTGAAATACAATGTGATTATGCAAAACAGAAGCCATCAGTTCAAAGTTCCACTCCCATCAAGTCCCGTCACGTGGTGTTCAGATGTCCGTGCACAACTATGTAGACTGTTTATGTTGACCTGAGGTGGTATGCAGCCTGAAAGTCTGCCTCGGCCTGACTGCGTCTCCTGTTTCTCCCTGCACATGCTCATGTTGCTCCCTCTACCCCTCCCCTCCTGTGGCTGTAGAGACTGTTGGCTATCATTGATGAGCTCTGGACCGGTAAAGCCTTCAAAGATAACAGGAAGGTCTCCAGATTTCTGGACTGGATGGAGAATGTTCTGAGGCTCACAGGGCCTTTCATTAACCCCCCCGGGACAAATATGTCCTCCACACACACAGGTAAAAACACAACTTGTTAAGGCACTTCTTAAGATGTGATGTATTTTTCCAACAGCTGGTAGATTCCCTTTTGCTGACGTCATCTCTAGTATCAACTGAGAAGCAATGCGAAACATTTTATCTTTGTGTGTGGGTGCAGAGCTGGAGCTGCTGGTGCATAAGGAGGCTCACTTACCCCAAGGACCTCGTACCTTAACATCTAAGCATGCTCAGATGAGCATTCAGTTGGAGACAGCTGCTGGGGATCCCTCCTATTACCCTGGTAATGATCATGCCTATAATTAACACATTTGTGACCACTTTTCTCTTCTGGCTCTCAACGAAGGCGGACGCTTTTTCTCTCGCTCCCTCCCTGCCCTTATCTGCCCTGCTTACTGCTCTTTGTCTTGTGCTGTCTCTGTCTGATCTATCGGAGCCTCTCTCTGCATTTCTCTCCGAAACCTAAAATCATGGATTTGATCAGCTGGTCTCTCAACGCAATCGACCAAATTTTCTCGACAAAGAGACTGGGTTAAGGAGAACCCGCCTGCCCTGACGGAACGTTTGCAGCCGGATACACGATGGACTCCTGGGAGGAGTGGAGGATCGTGTGCCTGTCGATCCTTTCCGTTGAGGATGTTGAAGACATGATAATTGGAATTATGATAACAGGCATTCTGCTGTTTGGAGTTAGCAGCTTCCTGATCTATCGCAAAGTTCGGAAGACGTTGGCAGCACTTTTGGCAATTGAGAAGCTGCCCGTCATGACTGAGGAAATGTGCAGGGCTGTCAACACTCAGACTCAAGCGATATGTGCGCTCAATCGCAAGCAGGATGTGATTCTTGATCAAAATCGCAGGCTGGATGTGATTCCTGAACTCCTTCGCAAGATGGATGTCAACTTGGAGAAGTTGTCAGCTCGGCTCGGCTGAATTGATCACCGAATTTGGATATATTTGAAGCAAAGCCACCGGGAGACTCAGAGAGACTCAAGGCAGATGGAAATTGCAATGTCGGCCTGACCCAAAACAATTGTTATCTTCATTGGCTCCCCGAGATAACCAGCCTTCCCAAGGCCGGTTATCCCTCCACTCTCCTGGATGTTATGCGGACAAGATGCTCCGGCCCTATCTCCCCCCCACCACCACCCCCCCTACTCCTGTGAACTTTGTTTCTGGATCAGAACTCTCCGAGGTCGTCTCCACGGCAACGGCTGTGTCTTCGTCATCAGTTATCAGACGGCAGAGGCAATGGGTTGGGACTGAGTGGAGATGAAGTACACGGGCTTACACATACGCACACATGAAGACACATATAACACGCACACACCCCTCCAACTCAACGCCTTCGTGGCTCCCACCCCCCCTCCCTCCCTTCGTCGCAGTGTAGCATGGGAGGTTGTTGCAATGCGCCCAAATGTGGCTGCGTGTGCGCCCCCCCACCGTGTCTGTGCTGCGACACCTCCTCTCTGAAACAATTTTCGTTACTCTGTAACATGTGCAATGACAATAAAGATCATTCATTCATTTCATTAAGATGACTCGCAAATCTGCGCTAATGAATGTCCACTTAATCCAGTGTTATCCTCCTATGATTATGAAAGGCTTTACAACAGTGTTCTTCCTGATCTACGCAAACCTTGAACACTTCGCGGATGGCTTCTTCAGTGGGATGGAACAACAAGCGAACCACAGCTATAAGATCAACTCTAAAGTCGTGACTGCCTCCGTCAGTAACAGAAACACAAGCCACCTCAAAGAGCCGGTCAACTTGACTTTCTACCACCTCGAGGTAGCATATATTTTCCACAAAGAATAAAAATCTATCTCTGCATAAAAGCTTCACACTTGTAATGGTCTTTATCTCTATTTTGTTTCACAGCCGAATAACTCTGACCACACCTGCGCGTTCTGGGATTCCTCGCTGAACGACGGGTCATGGTCTACTCGTGGCTGCAATATGGTGGAGTACAACTCTGAATACACTGTGTGTTCCTGCAACCATCTGGGCAGCTTTGCTGTGCTCATGGTGCTCTATGATATAGAGGTTAAAGATCTTACTTACATACTTAATGATACGCAGCAAATTATGATGCTCATACTTTTAAACTTAAAGGTCCAGTTTGTGAGATTTAGGGGGATTTAGTGACATCTAGCGGTGAGGATTGCAGACTGCAACCAGCTAAAACTTCTCACAGTTATTATCTGCACTTCCTTATTTTGCCAAGTGGTTGTTGTCCTGAGAACAACATTTTGTATGATATCACTGGGACAAAAACTGTCTCAACCAATCAACATTTGTGATGTCATTAAAGAGAGCCCTGCTGCCAGTGCCCTGCAAAATATATACAAAAACGGCAGTGTAAAGAGGCGCAATTCCACATCACAGACTTTGATTGGCTGATGCAGTTTTTGTCCCAGGGCTATCATACAAAATGGGAGTGGGAGTGGTTTCCTCCTCTTACCACAGGCGGGCTGTAAGCCCAATGCCTGCTCACCATTTTTCTCTAATAACTTAATGTGCGCTCACCTTTTTGCTGATACAGGAACAGAATTATCTAGGAAGGGTCTCTTCCTCTCCAAAACAAACAGCTCCAATTACTTAAACCAATAGAAAGACTGACAAAAAAGAGTTTCAGGTCTAAAGAATGGTGTTTTACTAACGCAGCTCATCACGGTTGCCAGCTATGGTGCCCACTGCAAAAACGTGAATGGCCCTTTCTAGAGCTAGTGTTTGGTTTGTCCGCTCAGGGATACCGTAGAAACGTAGCAGTCCAACATGAGGACACATCCCTATGTAGATATACACAGCTCAGTCCAAGGTATGGAAAACACAACAATTCCTATTTGAAGGTGATTATACACTAAAGAAAACATACTTATATATTATATTCGATTTCTGCTAATATATCCCCCGTAAGTTCTACACACTGGACCTTTAAGTCTGTTTCTGTGTACTGTAACGTAACCCGTCACTCTCTCTCAACAGAACAAGTTTGAGTTGCAGCTGATCACCTGGGTGGGTCTGTCCCTCTCGCTAATTTGCCTGTTCATCTGCATCCTCACGTTCTCATTCATCCGCTCCATCAAAAGCCCAAGAACCACAATCCACCTGCACCTCTGCATCAGCCTCTTCATTGCCTACGTTATCTTCCTTGCAGGCATCGCCCGCACGGAGAACCGGGTAAATATTTCTGTAACTTGCACAGTCAGAATGCCTGCACTGTCCAGATGAGTGCAGTAAACATTTCTGACACCTTCAAATACAGCAGAGGAGAACACATACTGCATAACAGCACAGCTACTGAATGATTTATGTGGGCGCTGAAGGTTTATAAACAACAATTCAGCAAGTAGTTTCTCCCTATTTCTTTCTCCCCCGTTTCTCAGCATCCTTTGTCCTTTTTTCACCGCTGTCATCCTGAGCTTCATCTCTCTCCCTGCTGCATTAGGTTGGCTGTGCGGTGGTAGCTGGGCTGCTGCATTTCTTCTTACTGGCAGCATTTTGCTGGATGTGTCTGGAGGGCATACAGCTCTTCAGGATGGTAGTCCTGGTCTTTAACACCAACTTCAAAACCCTCTACATGATGGCAGGTGGCTATGGAGTCCCAGCTGTTATTGTCGTTGTCTGTGCCATGGTGAATGCTAAGGGATATGGCACCAAGAGACAGTAGGTTCCTCCCACTGATGCTGATCTTGTTTCATGTGTTTTATTTATACCTGGATTGGTTATGTTGACAAATAAACTCTCCATTTGCATTGCAGTTGTTGGTTGAAGCTGGACTTTATGTGGAGTTTCTTTGGCCCTGCCTGCTTCATCATCATTGTGAGAAAGACAAGGATTACTGAGCTGGAAAATATCCCTAAAACTGACCCCAGTGCTTTTTTAAAGACCTCATCTCTGTTGTCTTTCAGGTGAACATCTTCTTCTTCCTCATCACTGTGTGGAAGTTGGCGCAGAAGTTCTCAAGTGACCCTGACCTGGACAAGCTGCAGAAAATAAAGTGAGTCAGCACAAGCAACAGTCTGGCACACATTTACCGTATATGTAAGGATATATTTGACATGTGGAGCTACTAATTTTCAATATACTGCTTCTCCCACTGAAGAGAGCTATTTCCTGTTAGAGTGCCTCATATCTGACCTGTGTGTGTCTTTGTTGCTTCCTGCAGGGCATTCATCATTACTGCAGTGGCTCAGCTGTGTTTGCTGGGCACCATGTGGATCTTTGGTTGTTTCCAGTTTGACAAGGGCACAATAGTCACGTCTTACCTGTTCACCATCTTTGGCAGCATTAAGGGGATTATGCTCTTTGTCATGCACTGTCTGTTTTCTAAACAGGTCGGTTACACTCCTCTCAAAAATAAAAGAACAGGCTTTGCTGCCTCTTTTTTTTTTCAAAACTCAATTTGTACTCTGATTTTAGGTGAGGGGAGAATATGGAAACATCCTGTCTAGATTCTGTGCACCTTGGAAGAAGAGCTCCTCAGATTTCAGTTACTCACACACCAGCAAAGCTCAAGTAAGCACTTATTTATTTCATCTCTCTGATATAGGTGGAACGATGAGAAGTTAAACTGTTATCCAAAACAGTTGCAGTTTGATGTGGTGAATTACATGTAATACAGTATGATATATATTTCTGGTGTATTTGGATACCATATCTAGTTACACAAAACACATAGTATCTAAATTTGGTTCAAAAATACGTGTATTTACCAATTGTTAACCCTTAGATTTGACCTGCACTGACATTTGACAGCTGTCAAAACACCATAAATGCCATTCTTTTTGCCTGATGACTTTTCTTAAAGTGACCCAAAATGCACAAATTGAAAAGTTGTGTTTGCACATTGAGGTTGTTCGAGTCAAATTTGACCTGTGTCTGTTGAAATGGAGTTTAGGTCAGAGTTGATTTGGGTTAAATAAAGGAAACTAGTGGTTTCAGGGAATCTTGAAACTGTACATGCTTTGTCTGTGTACATTTTTTAAGGCACAGCAGTGACAGAGTTAAAGGGGGGACCTTGACACTGTCACAAGAACTGCCTACATTCTCCCCACGTTTGCCCGTGTTCCCACTGAGACCTGTTGGTTATCTTTGTGCTGTGGAGGAATTTGGACACAGTAACAGAGTAAAACAGCATACACATGATCATATATGGTGCACATGAGGGACAGAGGTCATGGGGTGTCCGGACACTGCTGCAAGATCTGCACCTGCATGCACAAGCACCTGCAGTGTGACAAAATAGCCTTAAAATAAACAAATTAAAGTCAGTCAAAATGACCCAGACCAGAATGTGAAGGGATAAAATCTGAACAGTAAGTATGCGTTAAATGAGAGGTGCCTTTATTGCTTACCAAGCAACAGTGAAATGAATTTAACACTTAGTATGGAGAACATAGTTTAACATTTGTTCTGTAATTAGATTGCTTAAGAGACTTAATGCAGTTAAGTCATTGGAAGTTTAATTTGGAAACCTTCCATAAGCAAACACATCATTCTTTTCCAGGGTTTGACGGTGACGAGGTATTAAAGGAGATGGAAAGTGAAGTGTGTCAGAGCACAGCCTGTCTCGATATGAATGGCTTGTCTCTCTCCTCTGTGGTCCTCAGGGATCCAAGAGCACCCAGGACACGGGAGAATCTCGCATCTGAGGAGCGAAACAGTGACATGGGAGCAAAGTCTGATTTATTTCTTGGAGACTGCCATCTCAGACATACGGCCCACTCCTGCCCTGCTATTTGTAGTCAACGCACCGGTTTGCTTCACTGCAAAATGTTATACATAATGTGTTTTTTAAGATTTTCTTTATATTTTTGTTATTGATTCGGTCTGAAGCTATTTAATATAGAACTTCTGACTGTTACAATTTAATATAAATTAAGGATTTCCTTCCAAATGAGAACATGAGAGACACTCAAAAGTGAGTGTTTGTGCTTTACTGTTACGGGACCATTTGTCACATAGAATAGAAATACTATATCTCAACATGTTTTATTTTTTCACATGTGGAAAAATGTACTTATTTGGGACCAGAATATCACATTATGAAGACCTGCCTTATCAGGTCCATCTAATATGGCTTGTTATGTCATCCGGGTACTTTATTCAACAAGCAAAGACAATCTGAAAGACATTTCTGAGGCAAGCACTTTTTTCTGCATAACTTGTCCACCACCTTTAAACTGATATAACGACCAACAAAAATGAGGACTATTATGAGACAGACATAGATTTTAAATGTATATCTGTGTGTAATGATAACATAATGTTTGTGTGTATATATATTGCTGGGCAATTTGTATGTATTAGAGCAAGTGACTGCATTCCTGCTCCATTTAGCGTGCTGTAACATGTTAAATGTTCTGTATCTATATATTTGAGAAGAGGTTTTTATTTTCCTACTTTCAAAATTGAATATTTAAAGATAACTTTTGTTATTATTGTTTATTAGAGCAGTGGTTCTCAACCTTTTTCATATCAAGGGACCCTAAATTGATACACATTAGGTCACGGACCCCCATTTCATGAGATTTCACCTCAGAGACCTCCATCAGAAAAGCTTATTAGATATTATTAAGACCAGAAGTCTGTGGTTGTCAATTATATCTGAGTACATAACGAAGGAGGACATGAAACCTATGATCAGAATAGTTAATCGTATGACTCTTACTAAAATTGAACTCACTTCTACAGTGAATTAAATAGCTGAAAATGACCTATTCCTCATTTTTTGGTCCGCCTGGAGTTCCCTCAAGAACCCCTGGGTGTCTCCGGACCCCTGGCTGAGAACCACTGCAGTAGAGTATTAGTACTGTTATAAGCACTGGTTTTAGCACAAGGAATTTCTGATTAATGTTTTATTATGTTTTGTTTAGTCTTTCCAAGTTACAATTTCCATCTTTCACATTGTGAATGATTTAAAATGGTGTTTTCACACTTTTATACCGCTCCTGGAAGCTTTAAGTTAAATAAATATTCTGATGTACCTGAGGGCTCTGTGTGAAGGTCCTCCCACCACTGGCCTTGAATTATTTCACGGAATAAATGACTCTTTAAAAGTCATCTTTCTTGTCTCTGCGCTCGCTGTATGTTTATGTGACTGACGGTGGGTGATAATCATCACAGTGCAAGTTGAATAGCAGACTCAGACGTCTTTATGCTTTTAGGGAAATCAGGGAAATTCTCATTGAGAATTTTAGATAGCAATAGCTGACTTATTTTTTTTTACTGCTGAATTATTCAGCTTGGACTGGATCAATACTACAAAATGAAAGTGATGACTGAGAGCCCCTCTGGTTCAAAGGATCAGAAGAGAAGATGAATAGATGGAAGGACCACATCCGGGGGGGGGTAAGAGGATGGAAAATGCAGATCCGGCATGTCGAGATAAAATAGCTGTCAAGCCTCTGGAGGTAGAGAAAGTCGGACCAGGGAGAAAGAGAATCAGTGAGGCAGGAGAGAAGAAAGGAAGGTGAAGGAGAGCAAATGTTTGTGAACAATAGTGATCACTGAATGTGGCACATCAGGCAGCTCTGCGGACAAGAAAGACACATTCGTCCTCTCTCATTTACTCCAAGTCATCCTAAATAATCCTGTGCTCATCCGGAGTTATCTGAAGGTAAGTTTCATTTATTATTCATACCCATTTTCTGGTAATATATTTTATAGATAACATACTACAGCACATTCTTCTCAGGTAGCAAATTATTTTAAAGGAAGGTGAATGTGTAGGAACGCTAGGATTCCTCTTTCTTTCTTTTCATCTATTTAATCCACTTTCATTATAAATGAGAGCTGTGAGGAGTTAAGGAGAGACTCAGGCATCTTGATTAAGGCGTTTAAGACATGGATAATGTAGAAGGAGCGCTGCCCTGAGGACAGGCGTTCCTTTATTATACCTGAGTCGTTGAGAAATGTTTTGTTCTGTTCAAGAAGTAAAAAATTGAACAAGAGAGTCGGAGTAAGAGCCTCAGTGTTTGAGAAAGATACAGTATCCCTCTGAAGACTTTCCATGGTAAATTATATCTCAGTCAACAAGACAACTTTCTGTCGTCATAACATCTTCCCAGTCCTCAGTGTAACCCCTGGATTCCTTTTTATTATGCAGCTGCTCTGTAATTCTTTCACACTTTCCAGGGAAACACTTCTCTCTGTGAAGGTCCACAGATTATTGATGAAGTAAGAGAGAGATGGCAGAAAGAAGACACACAAAAAAACATGAATAACTAAAGACAAGATGAAACAAATGGACTACTTCATCAGCTTTGAGCTGTGTTGTAGACACAAGGAGAAGCTGTGGAGTTTATTCAGTTTCTCTAAAGCTCCAAGTGGTCTTTTTTAGAGGTCTGTAAACTCAACAGTTAATGTGGAGGTTGCTAACAAAGTGGACAGGTTTTAAGATTCAAAGGATTCTCTTGGTGTCCAGAAAATGGGGGAAAACAGCTCAATTTTAGCTGTTTTTTTCCCCTAGTTGTCTTATATAAAGGCATGTCAGCTCCTGGAACCTTTCGCCGCTGGAGGACCTTTGTAAGATTTCTATCCACGTACCTACTAAGAAAGTCGGTGCACATTATTGCTGTGCCCCCCTGTGAGAAGGCTGAGTCTGGAGAGTGAAATCAATTAACCTGTTACAAATATCAAGCCCAGCGCCTGATGCAAGATGATGTATAACAATAGGATGAACATTGCTAATGCACTCTTGTGCATGTCCTGCTGGTTAAAGTTTAATGACATCACATATCAGGTAGCAAAACAGATACAAGACTATTGTTGTCCAAATTTGCTGTTTGAAACAGGGCCGTAGCCAGACGTTTTAAACATCTGGGGCCGTATTCACAAAGCTTCCTAATACAAAGATTCGCTCCTATGAAATTCTGAGAAAATTCTTAGAACTGTTTTCTTAGAATTTCCCCTTAAAGTTAAGACTAGGTCCTTGTAAAGACAAGAGTTATTCACAGAGCATTTTAGACCTTAACAGAGCTCTTAAGGTGAAAAACTGTTAGGAGCAAAGAGGAGGACTTTTAGCAGTTTAAGAGTTTCTTAAGTAGTGGAGAAAATGGCAGAAAGACAGAGAGGTGGGAGAGATATTATTCGTGGTCGATCTCATAGGGGATATGCACACATTTCCCACCTAACGCAATAACGCCAGAAAGGAAATGATCACAAGATGTTTTTAAAAACTGGGAAAATGCAGCAGTGATGACTTGAGTCTGTTTCAACCTCCAATCAGCAGTCGTCACACTAACAGTGACATCACTTTCACAGTCAGTAGTTCATTTCATTTCCACTGGGTGTTCACACTCACAAAAGGGTGTGTCTGTGACAACCAATCACATCTGTTAAAAGACAGCATCACACCTAGCAACAGGGTCAACCACACCTCCTCACAAAGGTAAAAGTTGCTGTGGCTTCCTTGTTTAGAGTTGCTCTGAGAACTTTCCTCAATCACTCCTAGGCTAGGACTCCTTACTAAAAAATGTAAGGCTAAGGTAGGAGCTCTCTGAGAGTATACTCAGAATCTCTCAGAGTATTTGTGAATATGGCCCTTGGGGCTTAGCCCAGACCTATGGGCGTGGGGGGTGGGGGTCCTTGAGTATGCTCCCCTGAAGAGATTTTTACCTCTATTTACAGCAGCTATATGCACTTCTTTTCAAGGCATTTGAGATAATAGAATACCCCGAAAATCTGTACATGATTTGGGAAAAACATGTTAGTCCCCCCCAAAAGAAGATCTTAAAAAATCCTGTGGAGCCTACATCTACATCTTCTCAACCTGTCTTGATCATTCTGAAACCAAACAACAACTATTGAAAATAACTTAACTAACTAATTTGCAACCAGCAGCAGAGTTTACAGGATGAATGTTTAGCTGACAAATCCGCTACATTGGAATCCATCCCTTAATAATCTGAGCTGACTCACACTCACTTCTTTTTTTAACTGGCATTTATTCCATTTTTTATGTTCAGCATTTGGGGTTGCATTCTGATATACGAGATGTATTATGTAAATAAATGTGATTTGATTTCCACCATCTGTGACTGTCAGCTGTAATAAAGACAAAAACACCCTACACAGTTCTTAAAATATCCTTCAAATATGACACATTGTGATAAACCCATTACTGGAGACTAGGGGTGTAACGATCCATCGATCTGGATTGATACATCGATTTAATAATCAACGATCCAATCACATCGATGCAAAGTGGAAACATCGATCATATCGTCATCTTTAGCGTTTGAGTCACTGTCAAACAGCGGCAGGCAGATGGTTAGCAGCCAAGAGAAAGACGATGAGGATAACGTTATTTACTCTGAGATAAATCAGCATAGTGGAAATATTATGGATTTCGGAGAAAAGAGGGATCAACAGACAGCACATGGCGCATGTAAACAATGACGTTACGAGACAGAACACGACGTGACGTCACCTGCCTGGACAAGTATCTCACTCCGCTAGCTTCTGGCTTTAGCAACATTAGCCGCTCTGTTTTATCAATGTTCGTCTGAAAAACCGTGCATGCAGACTGAAATTCAACCGAGCTGTTCTGTCGGGAGATACAGTGACTTAAACCAACGGTGAGTAAGATAAATATTACTGCTGCGTGTCATTTGTTAAGCTATGAGAAGAGGAAAAATGTCCGCTAGCCGCTAGGCTAATTTATGCACTGGAAACATGCCAAAGCTAATAATGGGTGATTAGCAAAAAACAACTGACAGGTCTCTGACCCTTGACACTTATTACTGAGCTGAATGTTACACTTTTCCTGTTGTTAATCTGTTTTATGGCTGTTGGGAGAAGCTTTCCTTCAGGGCTTTAAGCAAGATATTCCTGAAGTTTTATGAAAAAGATTATGTTTTTTTTCTTCCAGAAAGGTCTCTCTGTCAGAAAGCCCTTTGTGTCAGTGGAGTCAGTTTAAAGTGCACTTTACTGAACTTATTATTTATGTGTTTATGTGTTTTATGGGCAAAAGTAAAAAAGAAAGGGGTGTCAGCTTCTTCTGTAACAGACTGTGTTAAATGGGCATTTAATATCGCCTAATATCGATCGCAGACCTCTGAATGGTATCGAATCGAAATGGTATCGTGGCACACTTTGTTATATCGGAAAATATCGTATCGTTGTTTATAGTATCGATATGATATTGTATCGTGATGAAACTGGTGATTTACACCCCTACTGGAGACTGATGTTTTCTTTGTATTTTCCATGAACAGTTATGACTTTTGAAGTTTTATTTGTGAGAATGCATCTGTCTATTCAGACCAAACAGTTGCATGTGTATGTGCTTACATGACACTGGAAAGAGGCTCTCCAGGGTTTCATCCACTCCTCTTCATTATTGCATGTGCAGCAGTAGCTCCTCTAATTAAGGTCTAAATCCCAAGTGTCATCGGCAGAGTATTTGTTGTAATCAGTCTTTGAGTGGCCCAGAGAAGCGTGTATCATAGCATTCATTAGTACACGATTTTGCATACAAGACTTCTCTGTCGTCCTGTTGTCTGTGAATTACTCTAAGATTGCAGAACAGGATGAAATAAAAGCATCAGCTAAAAACCATCACTCACTTGTTTTGCTTGAACTAATGGAAGTATTTTAACTTTGCTTGTAATTCTCTGCAGATGACACTGAAGATGAGGACATCATCTGTACATCTCCTGCGCCATCCATCCTCCAGCAGAACCTGAAGATCAACTTCTCTGAACAGCCAGGTCCCTGGCTGAACAACAGCGCCTGGCCACCCGTCAAATCTTCAGGTTTAGGGATGTCTTGCTTCACTATGACATTTTGCGCCATCTCCAATCTCACAGCTCTGGGCATTTTAGCTAAATCCCGTGTCCGATTCCGCCGCCAATCCAGAGCACCGTTTCTGTTACTGACAGTGGCTTTGCTTTTGGCTGACCTTGCAGGTCATGTGATTCCTGGCGCCTTTGCTTTGCACCTGTACATCAATCAGAGGGATAAAACGCAGGGCGAGAAGCCCCAGACATGTACACAGGGGCACTTCTAGGATTTAAGGACATTAGGGGCTTAGCTAGGACCTCTGCAGGTGTAGTTGACCCTCCACTGGCACTTTTTTTTTTACAAGCAAGCTCTATTTTGATGCTGTTTTTACATTTTTTTTTATTTTCACGCCTCTAAACAGACTCAGAGCAGTGACTGAGAACCTTTTGCGTATTTGTGAACACTCCAAGAGAACTCAGACCCCTCTGGAGCAAACCAAACTCACTTCAAGTCCATGGTGCTGTTTGCGTAACCTGTGCCTTGAGAACACAAAGCACTCCAGGTTCGCTTTGCTCTTTAACATTGTGTTTAGCCCTCTAGATCAAATGCTATTGCACTGGGACACTTGAAAAATAGACAAAACCACATCAGCCTGTAACACCTGCAGGGACGCAGGACAAGGAGTAGTTATTAAACAGCAACAATCTACAGCACACAGAACTGCAAAGGTTTTCCTCCAATTCTAAGTTCATCTGAAAGTGAGGGGCTTTATAACCGCACTGCAGTACCACGTCAAAGTAAAAACAAAACTATGTCAATATATATCTGTGTGTGTGTGTGTGTGTGTGTGTGTGTGTGTATATATATATATATATATATATATATATATATATAATATATAGTGTGAACAAAAAGAACCGAGTTCCTTTATTGTTGGCCCACTTTTTGGTTGTTTGGTTCATTTATAAAGGACTATATATAAAAACACCCTAAAAGTACAAAAACAATTCCCTGTGTGAATCAATTTATATTTATTATGAATTACAAAATGGTTGGGGGGCTACTCAGCACCCTGTCGGGGGCCAGATTCAGCCCGCAGGCCGTTAGTTGTGTAACACTGTTCTAGGGTAACGAAAAAAAATCCGTGTATCATTCGTTCATCCGTTTTTCTGTCAAAACGAAGAAACGGAAAAACGGAAATAGCGCCCCTTTTTCCGTTTTTCGTTTTGAGACACAAAACCAAATAACGGAAGTACTTCCGTTTTTTCGTTTTGTGTCTCAAAAGGAAAAACGGAAAAAACAAATCGAAAAAACGGCCCAATTTTGATTTCTGCGAATTCATTTTCTTTTTTCTATTCTTTTTTGATATAACCGTGACAACGACGGACAGGAAGCGGAGGTTACGTGTACAACTTCAAAATAAAACTTTAGCGTGCTAACTGCTAACTTCTTATATTACAGCCTATCGCTCTCTTTCTACACTAAAATGACCTGCGATCATTTCATTTCAACCGAGAGGTGAGTGGAGGTCGATTCAATGGAGAGCTGCAAGGAATACAAATTGTGTTTTATTAGTCCTTTGGCGATAATTTTATCCGACTGCTATTATTTCTCCTCGCTTTGCACCGGGCGTCATTGGTTGCCATGACGACGGCGGCCGGCGGAGACTCCTTTCCCGAGTCAAAATCCTTGAGGCCAGCTGGTCGTGATGACTTCTGTATTTTAACTGCTACACTACTCAGCCTTTATAAGCAATGTAAACTGTAATGTGACCTCAATTTAACTGACAGTAAACGTGTATTCCAAAAATGTACAGCCCGGACCTATTTCACCGACGGACAGCCACCACTAGTGGCAACTATAAACTCATTAATTTTACCCTGGCATCTTTATATGACGCGGTTGACTGATGCTGGTTCAAAGAAAACGTAGTAGAACTTCTAGACGTGTGTATTAAATTATAATCATTCATTTATCAATCATACGATAGGATACATATGATGTCAATACCCTGGCGCCAGCGCTGGACACAACAGCGCCACCCCGAGTGTCTACAACGCCTGTGTTACCATGTTGTCAGTCTACTGTCTGTGCTGAATGTGACCACGAGGAGTGGAAAAACCATGTTGATTTAATTCAACAAAATGTGTCTACCAACAAGAATAAACACTGAGGAATCTTTAATTAATAAGGAATATTAATTATTATTATTATTATTATTTGTTTGATAGATAGATGACAATAGAATAACCTTTATAAACTGTATGTATAAAGATCATGAGACAAGTTTGATTTGCAATTAATGCATAAACCACCACATCTAGAAATATAAATGTACATGACACAAAACTATTAGGTCAGTATTTCCAATTTCTTATTTGATAAGTTCATATTTTCAGTATAAAGCTTAATTCTATGAATGTATTACTTATGCATTTCTGGAGGTTTTAAAGTGCAAAAATACAAAGCAATAAACCTCACTCAGACATCATTTTAGCAGCATTCACAGTTCAATATATTGCATGTGTGTGTCAGTGCATATTGGAGTTGACGGTGATTATAGCTCTGGGGAAGAAACTGTTTTTAAGTGTGTTTGTGAGTGCTTTCATGCACCTGCAGCACCTGCCAGAGGGCAACAGGTCAAACATTTCAGAACCTGGATGTGATCTGTCTGTCCTAGATGATATTCTGTGCCCTGCTGAGGCAGTGGGAGGTGCAAAAGGCTGACAGGGAGGGGCAAGGCTACCCAACAATCTTCTGTGCAGCTTTGATTGCCTCTTCCTGTTGGCCTCAGTGCAGGTCCCATACCATACTGTGATGCAATATGACAGAAGGCTCTCGATACAAGAGTGGTAGAAGGTCTTCATCAGTTTGGTGTCTAGATTGTTCTTCCTGAGGACCCTGGACGGACGATGTGGTGGTCCACCTCACGGCTGGGTCCATATCTGGATCACTGGAGATTACAGTTAAATGCACCCTGACATGCTGTTAAGAGTGGACATGTCTGACCCTGTAATGTTACCTTACATTGTGCCAATTTGAAAACAGCCAAAAGGTTGCAGGTGTATTGACAAAGTAGAGTATCATTTCAATGGTTAGGGTTAGGGGTTAGGGGGACACACTTAAAAACAGTTTCTTCCCCAGAGCTATAATCACTGTCAACTCCAATATGCACTGACACACACATGCAATATATTGAACTGTGAATGCTGCTAAAATGATGTCTGAGTGAGGTTTATTGCTTTGTATTTGTGTTTTTGCACTTTAAAACCTCCAGAAATGCATAAGTAATACATTCATAGAATTAAGCTTTATACTGAAAATATGAACTTATCAAATAAGAAATTGGAAATACTGACCTAATAGTTTTGTGTCATGTACATTTATATTTCTAGATGTGGTGGTTTATGCATTAATTGCAAATCAAACTTGTCTCATGATCTTTATACATACAGTTTATAAAGGTTATTCTATTGTCATCTATCTATCAAACAAATAATAATAATAATAATAATTAATATTCCTTATTAATTAAAGATTCCTCAGTGTTTATTCTTGTTGGTAGACACATTTTGTTGAATTAAATCAACATGGTTTTTCCACTCCTCGTGGTCACAGTCAGCACAGACAGTAGACTGACAACATGGTAACACTGGCGTTGTAGACACTCGGGGTGGCGCTGTTGTGTCCAGCGCTGGCGCCAGGGTATTGACATCATATGTATCCTATCGTATGATTGATAAATGAATGATTATAATTTATAAAACGGAAAGGTGAAATCCGGCAATCTGATTGGCTGTTAACCGTGATATAATGAGCGTATATCACGGCTACTATTCGAAAAAGCCTTATCACAGCATATCACTCCGCTTCAGGGAAGCAACAATGTTTCCATGACAACAAACAACTGTTACAGTACGCAGCAAAAAGTGGCCGGTTTTGATGTTTCTTTTTTGACGGCAGTAACAACATTTAATTATGTTCACGGTCAACTTTGATCTCCGGGGAGGGCTGACCATGGATGAATGGATTGATGAGTGCCTGTCTCCGAAAAAAAAGCGGAGCAAAAGAAGACATGCGGAGCTGACGTCCGGAGAGGTTGACCAACTGGAGAAGGAGAGAAGCGAGGCCAATACAATTAAACAAACCAGGTGGGCAGTGAAGTGCTTCGCAGACTTACCTTTCACCTCCAGATAGGGTTAACAATGGTAGAGTTGATTGAGCAGTGACTTTCTGCCGAAAAAAAGGTGAGGAATAGACAACATGCAGAGCTAACGTACGAGGAGGTGGGACTATTTTTTCACAGCGGGGCTATTTTGTTAGATAATAGGCCTATGTATTTCTGTTTAATTAAAAACTACATGAAAATTATTTCCTCTTTCATATTGGCATTATTGGTAACCGTTTTATAAAAGCAATACATCACTCCAGTCCGTGATATACGCTCATTATATCACGCTAAGGGGGTTTTCGGCCCGACGCGAAGCTGTGATATAATGAGCGTATATCACGGCCTGTCGTGATGTATTGCTTAATTAATACACACACGTCTAGAAGTTCTACTACGTTTTCTTTGAACCAGCATCAGTCAACCGCGTCATATAAAGATGCCAGGGTAAAATTAATGAGTTTATAGTTGCCACTAGTGGTGGCTGTCCGTCGGTGAAATAGGTCCGGGCTGTACATTTTTGGAATACACGTTTACTGTCAGTTAAATTGAGGTCACATTACAGTTTACATTGCTTATAAAGGCTGAGTAGTGTAGCAGTTAAAATACAGAAGTCATCACGGCCAGCTGGCCTCAAGGATTTTGACTCGGGAAAGGAGTCTCCGCCGGCCGCCGTCGTTATGGCAACCAATGACGCCCGGTGCAAAGCGAGGAGAAATAATAGCAGTCGGATAAAATTATCGCCAAAGGACTAATAAAACACAATTTGTATTCCTTGCAGCTCTCCATTGAATCGACCTCCACACACCTCTCGGTTGAAATGAAATGATCGCAGGTCATTTTAGCGTAGAAAGAGAGCGATAGGCTGTAATGTAAGAAGTTAGCAGTTAGCACGCTAAAGTTTTATTTTGAAGTTGTACACGTAACCTCCGCTTCCGGTCCGTCGTTGTCACGGTTATATCAAAAAGAATAGAAAAAAGAAAATGAATTCGCAGAAATCAAAATTGGGCCGTTTTTTCGATTTGGTTTTTCCGTTTTTAGTTTTGAGACACAAAACGAAAAAACGGAAGTACTTCCGTTATTTGGTTTTGTGTCTCAAAACGAAAAACGGAAAAAGGGGCGCTATTTCCGTTTTTCCGTTTCTTCGTTTTGACAGAAAAACGGATGAACGAATGATACACGGATTCGAAAACACAACCATTGTTATTTTCAGGTTATTATAAACTAATGAAAACATAGTTATGAATATTATTTACAATTCCTGAAAATAGATGCCCTTAAATCCTACACACTTAACCCTTTACCAGATAAGTACACAAAACACAGACAATTCAACAAAAATGACCAATAATAAATTAAAAAACACCATCGCAGGTGCTTTAATAAGCTACAGAAATTAAACGCCATTGTTATAGAATTAAAGCAAATGACAGCATCATCAGTGCACTAGTACAAACAGTAGATGTACAGGCCTAGTCAGTGAAAGTCCACAGCAGCTCCAGCACACAGACAGCCATCAGAGCAGTGGCTCTCAAACTTTTGCTGTCATTTCTCCCCTCAGAAGCCAAAAAAGTTTATGACCCTGCAACTAATAAAAAAAAAGATCCATGTTGCTTATTTTAAATGAAAGTGACAGTACCAGGAAACTCTTGTTTTCCCCTGCGTATATCAAATTCATTCAACTTTGTTTCACTCCATATTTGACCACTGGTCACCAACGCCACACCTGCAGTGACTCTGTGGCTCACAGTTTGGGAACCAGTGCATTTGAGTAAAAAAGGCCTTCACATTTTTTTTTTTTTTTTTTTTTTACAAATCAGTAAATCACGTAGTGCACACACACTCACACTCGCACAACATCATGTTGCTATGCAACGCAGTGATTATTGAGTAATGAGTGGTTGCTGTACTCACCTGTTTGGGCGGTACTCTGTCAGGCATGTGCACACGAACCTCCCCACAGTCATCTCTGGCTCAGCTTCACTGCTCGTCAATTCAAAATATAACCTGTCCACAGCTTTGAGCGGACTGAGCTGTGACGGAAATCACTGTCAAAAACAGCAGAAAGAAAGCTGGTACACACCTGAGAGTTCCCACGTTAACACCTCTGGATGATCCACGTGGACCTCTGGCTGAATTAACCAGCATGCACCTGTTGGTCATGCGACATTTTGGTTGCATTTGATTTGGGTTACGTAGCGTGCCCATCGGGTGGAGCGTTAGCATTAACTGCAGGGGTGCAATGATGCTGACCTTTACCCACAGTGACGTCATTCTTCATTATATTGCATTGCTTTGTACTTTTTGTTGTGATCACAAACTGCTAGGCTCGCAGCCCCTGATAGTTCACCAGTGAATGTAAACATGACCGTGTATCCTGTGTCCTCCACAGTGTCAGCTGAGTGCAGCGTCACCTCTCCTGGCTGCAGCTTCCTCTCTGCTGCAGCTGCTGATGAGACATGTTTTTGTTCCATTCTCACACGTTTTATCATGACTTGTTTTTACCCTGCAACCTATATGACTTGTGCAGTATAGTGCTTAAAATAAAAGAATAGACCACTGACTAAATTGCAGATGATGGTACTTTCAACCCTTTTTGCTTGTATGCTGAGTAACAAAAATAAACTAGGCCTATAGAAAGACAGGAAGGTCATTACGAAATTTCAACACAGAGTGAGTGCAAACAAAGGTACTGTAAGGACACAGACATTTGTATATGATTATTAGGGTGAACAGTGATCAGTGATTGTTATGTTATATCTGTTATCTGTCAGAAGTTGTACCTGACCTCACAGAGTAATCAAGGAAAATTTACAATATTGCAGCGATTTGATGAACATGGGACTGATTAAATGAATGTCTTCGTATTAGGTGTATTAAGGCTGCAAAGGAGCCTGCATGTTTTCAGTTTGTCCTCCAGCACACACACTCTCACAGGGGAAATGTCCACTGGGGTGAGCTACTTGGATTATTATGATAAAACATGTACCATTAGATGTTTGAGAATTCCCAGCATCTCCTAATCCAGTTTAATATGATTAAAACTAATAGAGTCTAAGAGATTCCATTTTCAACCCGGAAGGTTAGCGAGGGTATTGCAGTATGGGGTTCCATTTGTAAAGTTGGTCATGCTGAAAATAACAGCAACATTTTGTCACATTTAGCTAAAAATCATGTTTTAAAAAGTGGTGTGAATTTTTGAAAGTCACTTTTTAGCACATTTAACACAATATTTGTTAACTTTGAAAATGTATTAATTAAATCTAAAAGTTAAATCTAAATGTTACGCCTAAATGTTAAATCTAAATCTACATCTAAATCTAAATGTTAAATCTAAATGTTTTGGGTGAAACTAAATATTTGACTAATATGCAAATTCAAGATGCCGGCAACCAGAAGTACCAAAATAAAAGCTTGATGAGGTCAAAGTCTGTTTATAGTGTCAAATAACGAATAAACAGCAATCTTTTCTGGCCTGTGGTGGCACTGGCTCTGTGGTGGTTGCCGAAAATGTGCGAATTGAAATTAAATATTTAGTTTCACCCAAAACATTTAGATTTAACATTTAGATTTAGATTTAGATTTAACATTTAGACGTAACATTTATATTTAACTTTTAGATTTAGATTTAACTTTTAGATTTAGATTTAACTTTTAGATTAAACATTTAGATTTAGATTTATTTAATACATTTTCAAAGTTAACAAATATTGTGTTAAATGTGCTAAAAAGTGACTTTCAAAAATTCACACCACTTTTTAAAACATGATTTTTAGCTAAATGTGACAAAATGTTGCTGTTATTTTCAGCCTGACCAACTTTACAAACAGCACCCCATATTGCAGTGCAGGTATTTCCCTGTTAACATAAAACATGGTTTGATCATTTGCCCCGGAGCGGCCCTCAGGCTTTCGCACTGTACATGTAAACCAGCATCGTGCTCGAAATGCTCAAGTCAGCACCTTTTAGAGTTTTCCCTAAACTTGCTGAATTTGCTGAGTTTGTGGCTCCGCCTTAATTTCCAACCCAATAACGGGAGGTAAATTGTTGTTGCTGATAAGAATAATTCTCAACTCTGGAAATTATCTCACACCTATTACGGGGTCTGCTGAGAGTTTCTCGGTCCTAATCTGCACCACCAAGAAGAATTTTTACAACTTAACTTTTTGAGGGTAAACAAACATGAAATTTGCCCTTGATGCAGTAGATGCATTTTGCAGCTACAGCTATAGATTGTGAGGATTAAAGAGCAAGGTGGTGCACTAGAGACGTGCACACTGGAGATTAAAATACAATAATTGAGACACCTGCATTCACTGGACATCCAGTGTTTCCAGTATTTGCAGTTTAATTTACAGGAGGATCTCACTGGGTGGTGCTGTATTACCCTCTTTTCTCCACTAGAACATGCTATTTCACTATGACAAAACCTTCACAAGCAGCAGCAGCAACACACCATTTTGTTTTGACACTAATTTCAGCTAATATGTGCAGTTTTGAAAAACATGGATTAAAAACCCAATTGAAAAAAGTTCTTGCACTGAAAATGGACTGAAAATCTTTTCAACTTGATTGTTTAACATTTTCTGACGCTGTTTGTTTTCAGTTGATCCTTTGTTTTAAAGCGCGTATTTTTTTATCATCTAGTATTTCATCTGTAAGTCAGAGTCTTCAGTCAGTAAGCTCTTGGGTGTGTTTTTGCTGTGTCACATGAAAAGAGGAAAGAAGGTTTAGTGGAATGACTTAATTTTAGTACATTACAAAGCTGCTTCCTCCACCCTTGATGTTATATCCTCAGTATCTTAATAAAGATTTGAGGCAGACAAAGGATTATCCCACAATTCTTATGACAATGGCAATATATTATAAATCCAAATGCAACAGACATCTACAACATAATAAACACTAGCATGTATCACACTGATTACAGAAATTGCTACCAAACAGTGTGTGACAGTAAGTCAAACAATTGCTCAAAGTCGCACAGTAATACAACACAAAAGTTTGTCACCACTTCCTCCCCCGTGAAATTCAGCTAGAAGGTGTGAGTGAGTGACGCTCTCATGAACGTAGTTCCCCTATATACATGAACTATTTTTTCACAGCTATATAAGAGAGGTGACTTTTTGCACACATTGTGACATTTGGCACAGAGGGTCAGGATGCTGCAGGCTGCATGCAAACAGTCATTCCCACAGAAACATTATACCTTTTTGTCAACTGTGAACCGTGAACACGAGCGTTCAGCTACAGTAATGTGAGATAAAATTCTCAGTGGGAGTGTCTATTAACAGACTGGCAGATTAAAAACTGAAAAGAAACTAGATAGATCCTCATGTTTTATGTATCCATATAGAAATATTGCTTTATAATATGCAGCATTATGAGCTCCTAGAACTTTGTCACGGTGCTGGGTGAGATCATGCTTTAGGCTTATTAATAAGCTTTCACTTTCACTTTAAAATATGGACAGAAATGTTTTACAAAGAAACATAAAACAGAGACAGGGAAGGAAAAAAATCTTAGAATTATATGAATGCTAGTAGGATGAGCAATTACGTAATTTAAGAATCATGTTTTAAAAAGACAGTTAAAATAATAAAAAGGTGGTGGTCTGCTCTGGTTTTAAGCTTTGACCCACCAGAGGATGTCAGTCTGCACTCAGGAGTAAAAACGTGGGATGGGGTCAGGAGCTATCTCCATATGAGCCATTAAAGTGATCATAATCATCTTAAAATCAGCCTCTCAAAGTGCTTTGTGTGAGATGCCGAAACCAGGGTTACAAGTTTAGCAGCAGCGTTCTGAAACTGAGGTTTTGTTTAGACAAATATAAAGCACCTTCTTTCTGCCCTGGGCCCCTTTAAAAGAAAAGAAGCAGAAGGGGAAATGGAATTTTGACACAAAAATCTTTACATGAGTTTACTGACTTTATAGTTTTCACATGCCACAGTGACAAGAAGGAAAAAAGGAGTCTGATATTCTGTATTCAGTCTGCTATTAAGGCCGTTTTTCTCTCTGTTTCCATCCAAACAAGAGCTCAGCAGTGGGCTGGCAGGATCTAATAGCTCTGCCAGCAACTCCCTTCTGTGGTTCGTCAATTAAAAGGCCAGCATTTTGCTTAACCACCAGCCACCTTCTGTGTAGTGAATGTTTCACACATGGTGTGGTAGGGCAAAACCACGCCATGTGGCTGTGGTTGCCATTTCCAAAACATTATCATAAGCTTTTCAAAGTATATTTTTCAAGAGAAAGTCATTATAGAAAGCTAATTATTAAAGTCACTGTTTCTGGCTGAGTAACATTTTCACATGGCAAGACTTCAACGTTATTCCACACTGTCACAGATTACATCATCAGCGTCGCTGCTTTGGAAATATTTATTGATGCACATCAGACTTCTTTGAAAATAGAACATTTCGAAATGACTCAGTGTCAGACATCACTGTAAGACAGACGGGTTTGACGAGACTACTCCGTCTCCACTCTGACCTTACAGTTCAGGGTTTGTCAGGAAGTTGTTGAGACAGCTGGGCCACACTGAGGTCCCTCCTCATTGTTTGAGAATTCAGAAAGAAACAAAAAGAAAACAAACGCAGCCAACACAAAACATCCAAAACTCTATATGTACACTATCTTGGTGCCGACAGGAAGAAGGTCGTGAGATAGCAGGATAAGCCCTGGATGTTTGCCATGGTCATATTGGCTGGAAATCATTCTTTGAAAAAGGAGCCAGAATTAAACTGCAGCAAGACACTAGCTCAGTCCGCCAACTCAAGTGGAACAGATTCATCATTTGAATACAGAGTATGGGCAGAGGTGATATTCAGGCTCTGACCTCATCACTCTTCGCAAGAATTTAAGCTCAGCACAGCTGCAATTGGTGATCACAACGACCTTGTGCAAATATAAACAGAGCCTGACAGTGACTATAATGCTGATTTAGTCAGGGGTGTGCCCAACTGATAGATGCAGGGGGCGAGCGAGTTGCAAGGAGGGGGCGGCGGTGTCTAAAAAAAAAAAAAGTCTGGCAAGAGGTGCCTGCGGTGTGCACTCACCACCTGGTTGCTAAATTGTGTCATTTGCACGTTTGCTGCAACAATTGAGGCCGTGCGTAAAAGTAGAAGTATCCCCGGGGAACTCCTAGAGCACTCGTTACGTTAACTTGGGCTGTGCAGGGCGATCGTGCCCAAGGTGCTGATGCATCCCACTAGCATGTTGACTACCACTACATGCAGACTGAAGTGACGGCTCGATCGGCGGCTCCGCTGAATTTGTTCGCAAGCCTGTGTCTGGTGGTGGTGGTGCTGATGTGCTAGATCCAGGGTCTTCAGAGGCAGAAGTAGGCGGCCTACTAGTCTTCATCCACTTTTGGATATCCATTTCAAAATCATTCACATAGCCACAGTTAGCTTAACAACAACTCTCTCCTTTGACTGCCTGTAAACGCCACGCCAACTGAGGGGGCGGAACTGTCGATCTGAGGGGGCGACGCCCCCAAACACCCCCTCGTGACGCCGGGTGTGGGTGTGCCATATCATCTCGTTCACGATAATACCAGTATGATTGTGATATTTCAACTTGTTTACATACTGACGTCATATTGTTACCTACAGCAACAACAAGCGTGGCTGAAAGCAAAAATATTACCAACTGCAGAAAGAGGAGGAGCTCCAATAGTGTGGAATAAACTGTGGCGCCCTGAATGTTTTATGAACAGCTCAGAGCGAACTCATTCAGCGGCTCCTCTGGCAGCAGCACAGCGCCTCTCCCTCTCCTCTCTCGCCGTGCGCACACAGGAGTCGGTGTCGTCTACTGATTTTGTCATAAACTTTTGATCATGTAAACCTACGTGCCACTTGTGGCTCGACAAAAAAACAACATAAATGTTAATGTGCAATAGTTGTGGTATCATAACAGCCTGTCACAGGTTACAGCGTGATGATTAGAGGAGAAATGGCAGAGCATTAAGGTCCAGGTGGAAAAAAAAACAACTCAGTCGTTTAGGATTTTGCTAAAGAGAAGGAAATCACCTGTTGTTTTATATATATAGATCCCAGGATGCTTTTTTTGTATTTGTGTAATTTGTGGTCGATTTTATTTTGTTGAACTGTTAATATTGTAAACAGAATCTGAATCTCACTCTGAGTTACTGTTAAAGAAATGAGAGATCATTTTTGTTTAGTTTTTACTGAATGTTTGGAGGCAAACTGTTAGGATGACATCTAAAACTATGTAAAATCATATCTTTTTTTAAAACTAATTTGTCATACTGTCAAGAATATCACTCACAAAAATACCCTGAAATATCATGATACTATTTTTAGGGCCATATCGCCCACCCCTAGATTCACTGCATCGCTTTTTTATAATGTTATTAAGGCTATTCATCAACAATATCCTATTACACATTTTAGATACTTGATGTATTTGCATGTTGGTCTTCGTTTCTGTGTTTCTCTGTGTACGAGCCACGCAAAATTAATTGCACCTAATGGGATTGATAAAGTTGTTTTCAATTTGTATTATGAGTTTAAATCAATGTGGAGTCAAGTGATATCAGAAAAGGTGCCCAGAGGAAAATTTTGCTGCTCACAATGCTCTTTTCTTTTTCTAATTAGGAATTAAACAGCTTCTCATTTGGAGATGACAACATTCTGATCTGTCCGCCCTCTCAGGAGAAATGTAAAGTAAAGGAATAAATCTGCAGGAGTTCTTTGCTGTGCTCATCGGCTTCTCAGAGGCTCCTCAGCTCTGAGCACAGATAAAATTCAGAGTTGAGACCTAATTTTGATCACTGAGACAAATTTTTGAGATTGTGCAGGCTCGTTTATAAGCCAGTCAAATTTCCTTTTGGATCTTACAGATATCTCAAGAGCAGATCATTTCAGACAAATAAAGAATACTGCAGTGACAGAGGAGAAAGAGTGTTTTGAGATCATACATTGGGATCAGGCTGAGACAGGAGGGAGGCTATTTCTCAAAAGCTGAATTTAAGGAGTATGAGAGAACTGTCAAAATGTCATACTGATGTTTTACTGAGCTCAGTTATGTCTAGGCGAAATAGGCTGGACAAAGAAGAGATCTTATTTGGAAATGTCCTTTCCTCTGGGTGTGTTCATACATTGCACTGACTTCAGTCCATTTCGTGTGTGACCCCTTTTAAATCTCTTCTAGTTGTACGTGAAATAAACTGCATTTTTTTTGCCATTATATACAACATGCATGCCTGTTTGCAAACTGTGCATTTGATTATGATGAACTGTGTGGGAAAAGAATGCAGAAGCATGTGGTACATCACTGCTGGATTATGTATTACCATTTCCATCAGCAATGCACAGTGTAAGCTCAAGATATCACCAAAGAAGGTGAGTCCCCAAATTATATGGTACATGATGTACTCTATGTTAGTACGCGACAGTGAAAATGTCCCCATGTGGTCGCCTCGATTTCCTTTGTGCGGTAAATGAATATTATCTTTATAGAACTGGTGTGTCACGTTGTTATTCAAAGTCACCTTTCAAATGAGCTCTGACTTCCTGTCTTTCACAATGTGCTTTCAAATTCAGCCTGTGTTTCACTTTGTTTTTAGTCCAAACAAAGGCTCATCTCATCCTCATTTGCTAATGTCTATCCATCCCAAAAGTTACAGCCAGTAGGCGATGCGAGGGGGGACGCCATCAACTTTGCTGCAAAATGACCACAGGACCTTTTTGTAACCTGCCATCTCTCCACATCTGGGTCCAGACACAGGAGATTCTTATCAAGTGATGTCAGCACTGTTTTTGTACTCCAAACATTAACCATGACTTGCCACATTACATAACGATTCTAGTACGCTGGCCACACCGATACATGACAGAGGCTATTAGCTGTCTAAACTGGAAGTGCATGCTGTACTCCAGGGACTATCCTGGAGTTTATTTTGTAGCCAACAAAAGCAAGCATACCCAACAACGCCAAGCAGGAAGACAAGAACATAGGCCAGAAGAACCTAACTGTAGTCCATTTAAGGTGCGATGTTTGAATGCACAGTTAGCGATGGACTTCAAACGGCAGTATTCACAATTTGGATTTAACAAAACAAAACAAAAACCACACGAAGGTTTGATCCAGATAAAAACCAAGACTGGGTTACATGATCTAATCTGATTTCAGAATCCCTTTCTTTTCTTCTGATTTGATCCAATCTGAGCCAAAATCTGATCAGATTACTTCTAAACATCCGGGCTAATGTGACTCGATGTAAATGTAATATACCAGTGCTCCTCTGGCTTCTGTGCCCATGCCTTTACAATAAACCAGTTTTCATAGTTTGTCAGGAGACTTGCAACGCTATACAGCTGATTAATGTTTCCAAAAAGTATCTCACTGTCAAAGAACTTGAGTCTGTGTATGCACCCTGAGGCGTACAATGACCTCACTGGAATCTCCCAGAGAGAAATGCCGGCCCATAGATCTTACACGGCACAAAGTGATCAACAAGAAAAGCTCTGTCGACCATGACGGCCGTCCCAGGTCTTAGAAGGGACTGAATTCAAGACTCTTGCACAATCAGTTTGTCACTGATAGAAGCAGTGTACAGTGGAGAGATAAATGTGACCACCCCATGACGAGCAACTCCAAGCAGCCCTTTGGGAGTGCAGTCGGACTTGAATGCAGAAAACACTTCACTTTGGAGGTGAGGTGAAGATGGGCACTGGCACCTCAGCTCAGTGCAGTCCAGGACGACTGTTATGTCTTCATAGTCCTTGAACTCTGCTGGCGAATGTGCCCTTTTATCCAGATCCTCACTGACATTAGCAGTGTACAAAAAGCTGCTCCATGTTCTAATAATCCGACTGACTGTGGACTGGTGGACTCCATACCGGTCAGCAAGATCGCGCTGTTTTGAACCCAGTGCAAGAGAGTTCAGAAACATAAACATCTCATCTATGAGCACCATAGACACCAGCGAGGGCTCTGTTGAGGCCCAGAAGCACATCAGGTGATCATAGGATGCAAATCTAAAGAAATATAATTCAGATTTTAAGATTTAAAATTTGTAATAGTGTCTACTATGAACTTACTTACAAGTACGACCAGTAAGTGATTACATTAGACTTCATCACACACACAATAGTGTATCCACTGCTGAACCCAAATTGATACTTTTGATGAATATTGGTCAAAGTGGCGTACCCATGTGTCAACTATAAGGCCTGATTTTTTTTTATAATAGTAATGTGAAAGTGGTGTGTCTCTCAACCTAAAATGATTTCCTTTTCCTCTAAGTGCAGAGTCAATACAGGTTGACTAGAATATGTACATATATGGAAGAGCGGGTTGATAAATGTGTTTTTGTTTTTAGTTCAAGTTAAGTGTGTTTTTGTGTCCAGTTGACACAATGTAAAACCTATTAAAAAGTACATTTAAAAAAAAAAAGATAGATGAATGCGAAGCTTACACTTAACATGTGCTGTATCGTGTTTGTCTCTGCTATATGATGACATTTGATTGAATTAGAAAATAAAAGTAAAGTGCAAAAATATTATTTTAATGTGAGAACCTTATATAAATAATTGAGGACTGGACACATATTTGGACTTCAGGGCCACAGTCTTTCTTATTTACCACACTAAGAGATCTGAATAAACTGCACTTTGGTGCTCATGGTCTCCAAAAGTTGAACTTAACAATTCAATTTGTAAAGAATGTAACAGAGCTAATGATGTGTAGCATGTCCATATTGACAAAGACTGAACATTTAACGTTTTATTCATATGTGTGATGCTAAGCCGCTTAGAACTAGTTCAGTGGTGACCCAGTGGGTTTTAAGAGGTTTCAATATTCTGAGAGTCAAGACTTTAATGGAAACCAGATGAAAATCCAGTGTCCCAAACCCTGCCTTGTTACTACAGTAACAGTGCAGTTGAGTGTTAGCTACTAGCTTGCCGTCATGCCTTTACAAGCTTCAGAACTGTGTTAGTCATCTTAATTTGGCGATGAGAGTTTCATATTCTGTGAGCCAAGACTTTATGGATAATCAAATAAATCCATCATATGACCCAAAATCAAGATTTCATGAAAATCCACATGTATCAGGTGTAGGACTGAAAGCTTTTCTTCATCAAAACTGTCACATACTGTAAGTTACATCACCACATGCTCACCAAGTGTGTTATGTTTGTATAACAGCAACTTTTTTGAAAGACCCTACTGAGGTTAAAAATTCCACCATGATTATTTTTATCACACACAAGCATCATGGAGCAAATTCTTTGTAAAAATAGAAGCACTTCGAACACATACAGTAAAGGCCTATTTACTGGAGGGGTTTTTTGAATAGGTCATACTAATGTCAGTACATTTCAAGGTCCCTTTGTGAGCATGCTCTGTAACACAGCTGTACACCACCGCTCCCTACAGGCCTGCTGTCTGTCACCTCCATTTTCCCAGACCCACAAAGCCCAAAGCCTACGTTATTGTTTAGAAGTGTGAAATAATGCAATAATCTCCCTGCCTGTCAGTGAGCGCTGGGGCAGGGAGTTCAGACCTGAACATGACCTTACCGCTGTGAGCTGGAAACAAGAAAAGTTGCTGAAAAATTAACAATTCGTTTTGTTCCATTAGGTTGCTCTGATAAACGCATACAGCATGTGAGAATTCCCTCTGCTTTTTTTTTTTTTATGCTGAGGCCAGGACAACCCACACAAGTTTTTATAAGTGAAAAAGCAGAGGTGGCACCTTGTGACAGAGGCGTCGTGAACATCAAAACGTGTGATGAAGGAAGGAACATTATGTCCTGTCATGAACTGGGTGTTTTTAGAGTTGTATTTCCTCTTACCAACAATTCGTTCACTTGCCAGACACTTTCTGAAACTTACAAGTAGGAGTTTGTTTTTTTCACTTTTTTTGTTCTTCTTCAGTAAATGTTGGTGTTTGACTTATAATAGTTGAAAATAAGTACCCAAAGCTGGCCTTCAGGGAATGGGGAATTACATACATGTATATACATATATGCACCCACAGTTCTTTGTTCACTTCTTTCCAAATGAAGCTCAACACTGTTACCATTGTTACATTGTCTCAGTCAGACGCACTCAGATGCAAAAGCTATATATATGTCATCACCATAGTTTGCAGGCTGTGTGCTAAAACCCTGCCTGTGGGAGGATATACCCACCAGCGGGACAATGCCCAGTCTCATAACCTCCACTCGACCCCTCTCTGTCTCTTAACTAAAGAGTCCAGCAGAGGGGAAAGTTACAGAGAGACGAGCAAAGACAGAGAGACACAGAGACAGAAATTACCTGTGCGAAAACACTGTTTAAAAACACGTTGCTGTCGTGGCAGCAGAGTCGAATAAGTGAACAAAGCCATTTCCTCTTTACTATCGCCCCTCCCCAACAAAAAGCAGTTCCTGAAAAGAAGCTCTGGACTTTACTCCCCTACAAACCTCTGTGTCAGAGGCGTGATTCAGAAAGAGAGAGAGAGAGCAGGAGAGAGAAACGCCCTCCCCAGAAAAACTAGTCATTTCAGCATGTCACCTCATTAGTGGGAGTAGTTGACGATTCAAAGGGCAGGAGACTGAGAGAGAGCGGAGGGGTCACTGTAGGAGATGAGAGACTACTGATTCTCCTCCACTCACATCTTATATATATATTTGATTTGCTGGTATCAGCATATACTGCAGCTACTTTTTCCACATCCATTAATTGCCTGGTGGATGCATTTTTTTCCTGTGCGTTTCGTAAGTTACAAAAACAACTGGGAAAACTTTGCAAAAAGACGAAAAGAGAAGAGAAGAAGAGAGCACAACACCATCTAAATGTAGAGAACTCCCAGGTTTATGTTTTGGTTGTTTTAACTTTCCTCACGCAGATCTGGACAGTGTTTCCCTCTTCACCATGGCGGGCAGGTGGAACCTCCTGATACTGGGTGAGTCACATCTGTCATCCACTTGCACAGTAGTTGGGATGGAAAATCTCTTGTTGAGAAAGTTTGAAAATGTACTGTGCTCCAAGGAGGGAAACTAACTGGCTGCCTGAAAACTTTTAACAAGAAGTATTTTTATCTGTGAGTGTCTGCGGATATCTACCATGGAATTTTAGACAGAAAAAAAAACAGATGTGTCTCTCTTAGTATTAAATATAATATATACTGTATTTAATGTGTATATTTTAAAAAGTGAAGTGAAATAATTTAATGTCAGATCAGTAAAGTCAAATGTGTTTATAGAGCATATTTAAAAACAGCTGTTAACCAAAGTGCTTTACAGTGAGATTAGAAATACAATGACATGATCAAAACAAAAATACATCAGTAAATAACTGCAACAAATAAAACAATTTAACATATACATTTATTTCTAAATTCCGAGTTTTATTACTTTGTTTTACAACTTTCCACCGAGATAAAAATCTGCCATCAAGTCTCACTAGCAAATGATGAAAAAATACTTATTTTCATCTTACCTGCTGAGCTGTTTATCAGTCTAGATTGTTTTGGTGTGAGTTTCTGAGTGTCAGACATATCGGCTGTAGAGATGTCTGCTTTCTCTCGAAAATAATGGAATTAGATTGGACTGTGCTCAAAGCACCAAAACAAATACACATTTCAAAAACTCAACAGCACTGTCGAAATTTTTCATTACGATGACTTCTGCGTGGTGATGTAGTTGGTGGGTGTAGTTTGATAGAAAGAAAATAAGGTCTGTGGATTACATTGAGTAACCAGGTTGTGATCTCTGGCAGGAGACTTTGCTGGAGAGGTGTTTTTTGCCGAGTGCTATTTGGTTCCATTTTATTCATGAAAACGTAGACATAGGTAGACGGCCGATGTCTCCAACACACACACACCAAAACACTCAAGACTGACAAGTATCACTACAGGTAGGGGGAAAATATGTACTTTTGATTTGGGGGTGAAGTGTCCCTTTAATGCGAGCCTCTCTGCAGTAGTCAGCCTTACGCCTGTGTGGGAAGGAGCCCAAATGAATCAGGAGAAGAGGAAGGAGAGTGATGCTGAACACAGCAGCTTTTCTTCAAACAACTCACTATCTGGGCCCCACTGCACAGAGGACCTCTGTTCTTCTGCTTTTTAAAGTGATATTTATACACCATGAGCTCATTGCACAACGCCAGTGCTACTTGCGGCTTGATTGTACCCACAGTCACACAGGAAGAAACTCTACGTGTTGCCATGGGAAAACACAACATTGAAACTTGTGCAAAAACCTGACACATTTCATTTTGCTATCTTAGCAAACCACATTTCTTTGATTTTATCCTGTCCTCAGAAATGAACCTTATATTAATGATGATATCAGCTCCCCAGAAAGATGAAAAAAACTTATCTTTAACATTTTAGGAAGTTAGCTTTGCATAATGGAAATTACTTTTGCATGCTGTACTTCCCCAATTACACTTTCTATCTACAAACAGTAAACAAATACTGAAAATGTTGACAGAGGGGCTTTCCAGGTACAAAGTTCCATTCACCTCTGATTTATTAGTATTGCTGCAAACATTTGAGCTGAAAACATTTGAGCAGGGAAAATGTGAACTAAAATGTCAACTAATAAAAACATCTGCATGAAACGTGTTTAAACTACGTGCTGACACCACAAAAACAATGCCAATGCAAAGTCTATTACAAACAGTTTTCTATTGTCACAGTCACAGTTTGGTTAGGTTTAGGGACAGACAAAAACTTGGTTCGTTTAAGAGAATTTTAAAAAATGGTTACGTTTAGGAAGAGATGATGGTTACGGTTAAAATAACGACGTACGGGACATAAGTGACATTAACTTACGTGCTTTGCATAGTTATATAAAGTACCTGCGTCAAGTACTTTGTGTTGCTACATAAAGTCTGTTAAGTTACATAGTTGAGTTGAGCTGCAATTTCACACAGGACATGAACAAGTGGCGACCTCGGGGGCTGATAAATGAAACTAACACTGATATGGTGGAGACTTGCAATGATTTTGTATCTAGTATTTATAATTGTGATTTTTCTTTTGTCATTTCATTAACTTTTATTGTATATTACGGAATTGTTTGATTTTATGATGCTTGTTTTTTTAACTGTGTCTTGTAAGGTGTCCTTGAGTGCTTCGTAAGGCGCCTATAAATAAAACACATTATTATTATTAAGTGACAAACACTGCAGTTCTTTGAATGGCTACTTGAGGCTCCAGAAGCCAGTCAGTCCCCGTAGACACCCATGTTAAATTGCCCAACTTTACAACGGATATAGAAAGCGGTTTTGCTCTCTTTAGCCGATTTTTTTCGTTCATGACAGCTTTAAATGGTAGACGTAAATAGACTGCACTTGTGTAGCGCTTTTCTAGTCTAGACCACTCAAAGCACTTTTACACAACCACTTTTACACTACATTCACCCGTTCACACAAAGATGGCTGAGGATACCATACAGGGTGCCACCTGCCACTTAGGAACTATTCAGACACACTCACACACCAGTGGAGCAGCCATCGGGAGCAATCTGGGGTTCAGTATCTTGCCTGAGGATGGTTCGACGGATGTGGACTGGAGGATAATAAATAAATGAATAAGACTAAGAAAGGTACGCATAATTAAGGCAGGCTGCTTTGAGTGACACGCTGTCTGATGATAGCGTTCTTGGCCTCTCGGTCAGATCCACCCTTCACTCCTGAAGAGCAACAGCCTTTCGTCCACATATGGTCACTTCCATCACTTCTGGCTCTAAAAAGTCATGATGGTGACGGCCGTAATGCTGACCTTAAGGCTTCAGATCGGGAGTCCACAAACCAGTGGGTGACATCATGGGAGATAGCTACGTCTCTTATTTTTCTTTGGATACATACAGTGATCTCCTGGTTTAAAGTCCGCGTTTGTTTAACCCCCCTGCCACACGTGGAATTTCTTGCTCTCTTTACCTAACTTGTGTGTCTGCCACAACAAAAGATCCTCAGCGACTTGCATTGGCATTGCTTTTTGTGTTTCCAGCACATGATTTTAACACACCACCACACAATGTGTTGTTAAGATTTTGTGTCCATTTCACATATTATTATAGGACCAGACTGTGATAGCTGGGAATACTGTATGCCTCTTTGTGGTTTGAATCAACTAACCTTTTTAATTAACAATCATTTGGCTACTTCTTTTGATGATTATACTGAATTCATTGTGTAAACCGATAATGAGGGGAAAATAACTTTCTTCCTCTTTCCATATGCTGTACATTACACCCATCTGGTGTCATTTAGGCAACCACAGAGGACTGACTCTGCACTCTTACAGTCTGAGGATGTAATGCTTTTTTTGTGCTTGCACTATGCCAGCTGATATTTCCTCACTCATAGGAAGCAGACTTCTCCAGACACCCATGTGTTGTTCATTTTGAATTGTAGCACAGATGCTCTTGGAACAATCTGAGGAAATGAGGGTAGAGAATGAGGGAATTAACCTTTTCTGTTGGGCCTTTTTTTATTTTTATTTTTTGTATGTTGTCAAACTGATCCTCTCACATCACAGTGGCTACACTGAAGTATCTTAGAATGATTTGTTTTAAAAAAAAAATGAGTTATTGTAGGTTGATAAAATTGTAGCAGATGTTGGATTAATGCTCAGAAGATGGTGACCTGTGGACTGATAGTTACCTGCTTGCCTTTCAGCTCTGTACCTCTCTGTCATCGTGGCCCTGTCGGAGTCAGCGTGCCCTGAAGGATTTAATCAAGTAAAGCAAGAGTGCATTGGTATGAAAAACAAATATATTTCACCACATGACCCGCAGTAGGCATTTAGGCATGTTGGGGCATATGCATGCTTTTATGGTGGTGGTCATAAATTGCTAATCTTTGCATTTAAAAAAGTAGAAACTAAAAACATAATACTCATTTGTTTTATCACCTGATTCTTTCTTTGGTATGAGAAGATTCTTATTCGCACTTCTGTTTATGTGACCTTCTTCACATTCATGTCTCCTTAATTAAGATTATGATGAATGTGATGCTGATGAGAACAATCCTGTTGGACCATGTGCAGCGGCTAATGCGTCCTGTGTCAACACGTACGGCAGCTTCTACTGCCATTGTCGGGATGGCTTCGAGTCATCAACTGGGGTTGCGAATTTTTCAGCTGATACATCTGCAAAATGTATTGGTAAGTCATCTCTTGTATTGAATCAACCGAAGCAGAGGCTCTGACTCAAATTTGATTGAAATCTTACGGCTGCAGTCGTTATCTAAATATCAAATTCCTGTCCTTGTCTTTTTGCTTTAAGATATCAACGAGTGTTTGGGAAACAGCGACTTGTGTGGACTTAATGCCGAATGTAAAAACACAGCTCCGGGTTATTACTGCAGTTGTGATCATGGATTCATTTCCACCTCTGGACGGGAAGAGTTCCACCATGGTGACAACATTACATGTATTGGTAAGATGCTTATCAGTACCCTCAGTACTGTGGTAGGTTCTATGGTCTCTGTGTTTAACACAGTCCAGGCCCTCGTAAGGTTTTATTTGATTATAATTATATACAACAACTTCTGTATTTGCTATGCTTAAGTGGTTTACTCATATGCCCTACCGTCCGAAAGCTATGGACCATTTCAAGATACAACCACCACAGCAGGATCGATAAATACTTCTGTCGGGCAAAAATCAGTGAGAACGCATCTATGAAGTGTGATTATAATCCACAGATTTATATTATGCCAACAAAAGTGCTGCTCATACAGTCTTAATACACTCGCGAAGGTCCAGCCAATATAAATCCAGCAAAAATATTTAGTCCAAACCCATTATTACATCCATAGATATCACAAACTGCCATTACATCGTCTCAAACTTAATATTTCTCCACATATTATTCATAATATCATCAGTTTGTATTTTAATATCCCACTCATCGCTGTCAAAATGGAGGCAGAACTCTGACCTTTGCATTGACACCTCACTTGAGCCAATAGGAGCTTCCATAGCAACAGTCTTCAATGTCAACAACGGCCTATGATGGAGGAAGTGCCTCCCTCACTTCCTTTGGCCTCAGAGCCAATACATAGCCAGTGATTGGCCTTGCAGTCAATGACGCTCCTTACCTCCAGAGGAGTATTTAATTCTTCCTTGCCATTATAGACTGTTATAAATGTGCATAAATGATAAACAAATGGCTCCTCCGTTGTCTTAATTCACACATTCAGTTCATTTTTTTACGCTCTATTTTGAAAAGTGCCGAGACAAAACCTTAGAAGAACATATGTAAAATGTTTATTTTCTGTGATATTGTTATGTACTTTGAATTTGGACTCTATGAGCCTTCTGGTCTCACTGTGTTTTCCAGCCAATAAGTTCCAGTTCTAGTCATCTGTGGTATTTGTTTTCAAGAAAATATTCAAAATTTGATTTTAAAAAAACAACAACAAAAGAACAAAAAACAAATTTCATTTCAGTTTGTTGAAACTTCTATATGTACTAAATATGTAGTAAAAAAAATGTCTTTATGTCTAGGTTCATGTAAGTGAATTTACAGAGCTGGTAAGAGATTAATGTGAAAAAACTTTGTTCACTGATGGTTTCCTGTTTTAAATATCTTCTTGCTGCAAATAATAGATATCAACGAATGTGAAGAGGGAGATATTTGTGGTCAAAACGCAGCATGTGTCAACACACAAGGCAAATATCATTGCATCTGTCAGGCTGGCTTTGAACTGAAGTCTGGTAAATCTAACTTCACGGACAAAGAGGAGAAATGTGAAGGTGAGGGCTGTGACATGTAGCACATATTATCCATAATATCTTCGGTTTGTATGTAAATATCCCACTCCTTGCTTTCAAAATGGTGGATGACCTTTTCATTGACACCTCACTTGAGCTAATAGGAGCTTCCATACTGACAGTCTTCAGCAGGCAACGAGGGCCTGTGTTGAAGGAAGTGCCTCCTGTACTGCCTTTGGCCTCCATATCCATAGCCAGAGATTGGCCAGAGTTTTTAATTATTTTTTGGCATTATAGACTGTTATAGATGCACATAAATAATAACAAATGTCTCCTCTGTTGTCTAAAAATGGAACAAGAACCGCTTTCAATTTATTTAGGGGTTTTAGGTTCATGTAAGTGAATTTTACAGGGCTGGTAAGACATTAACTTGAAAAAACTGTGGTGGTTCAATGATGGTTTCCTGTCCTGTATGTCCTCTTGCTGCTCATATAGATATCGACGAATGTCAAGAGAAAAATGCTTGTGGTCAAAACGCAGCATGTGTCAACACACAAGGCAAACATCACTGCATCTGTCAGGCTGGCTTTGAACTGAAGTCTGGGAAATCTAACTTCACTGGCAAGCAGGAGAAATGTGAAGGTGAGGGCTGTGACATGTAGCTGTAAAATATGATTAAAAAAACAACTTTTATTTCAGTGTGTTGAAACTAACTAACTCAATGACAGAAGCACTTACAGTGATTTCCACTTTCGGGGGTGAACTTTAAGAGCGTCTTCTTTTAAATGGCACCATTCATGTACATGTACTAAAATGCAACAAAAACAGCTTTCAGTTTTTTGTTTGGGTGTTTCAGGTTCATGTAAGTGAGTTTTACAGGCTGATAAGAGATTAATGTGAAAAAACTTTGGTGGTTCACTGATGGTTTCCTGTCTTGCTGCTCATACAGATATCAACGAGTGTCAAGAGAAAAATGTTTGTGGTCAAAACGCAGCATGCGTCAACACACCAGGCAAATATCACTGCATCTGTCAGGCTGGCTTTGAACTGAAGTCTGGTAAATCTAACTTCACGGGCAAGCAGGAGCAATGTGAAGGTGAGGGCTGTGAGGGCTGTGACATGTAGCTGTAAAATATGATTAAAAAAACAACTTTTATTTCAGTGTGTTGAAACTAACTAACTCAATTAACTCAATGACAGAAGCACTTACAGTGATTTCCACTTTTGGGGGTGAACTTTAAGAGCGTCTTCTTTTAAATGGCACCATTCATGTACATGTACTAAAATGCAACAAAAACAGCTTTCAGTTTTTTGTTTGGGTGTTTCAGGTTCATGTAAGTGAGTTTTACAGGCTGATAAGAGATTAATGTGAAAAAACTTTGGTGGTTCACTGATGGTTTCCTGTCTTGCTGCTCATACAGATATCGACGAATGTAAAGCGAAGAATATTTGTGGTCAAAACGCAGCCTGCGTCAACACACCAGGCAAATATCACTGCATCTGTCAGGCTGGCTTTGAACTGAGATCTGGTAAATCTAACTTCACGGGCAAGCAGGAGCAATGTGAAGGTGAGGGCTATGACATGTAGCTACAAAATATGTATCATTTTACTGTTTTAACAAGGTATTAAATCCAATAATGGGTTTCACATTGTTTTATAAAATAACCAAAATTAGTTCAAGTGATTCAGATGTAACTCTAAATGTTGTTGAATCAAGTTGCATGCTCGTCATGCTTGCACAGTAGTGTGACCTTTCAAAAAAATTGTCCCAGAAAAGTAGAAAAGCACTGAATGATTTTAGGTCAGTTGAGCTGGTTGGTTTAGTAAATGTCGTTACGTTTGGTTTTTCTTAATGCATTACTCTCAAAAACCTATCAAGCACCATTTTTGGATCTGGTCGCTCAGATGGACCAGGTTATTTATTGTTCCATTAGCACTGACTGAAACACACAGTCCAACCATTTTCCTCTTCCCGATTTGTTTCCATTTTAGACAAATGTATGATTGATAAGACAATCTGCGGAAATGGAACCTGCCACCGTGGAGACAGCGGTCATTACTGTGTGTGCCACCCTGGGTCCACTAACTATGGCAACAAAGAGTCTCGCTGCAAGGGTAGGAACAGAGCAGCACTTTTTCCATCATCTATCACTGCCGCGGTGTTTGTTCAGTATAGGATGAGATCAGTATCCTCACAACATGAATGCCATCAGCAAGCACATCTAATGAAACAAAACTTCCTGTTTCCTTAGAGTTAACGTGTGATGTATTTGAAGATATGAGCAATGGACAAGAGGTAACACTACACCAGAAACTTAACTTTCACCACAGTTCAACATGTATTTTAAATGTCTATCACCTCATATTTCTGTTGTGTTCTCCCCAAATTACTCTCCTAGGAATTTCACATTGCGCAGGATCTTGTGATGCAGTTGAAAAAAATCTGTCTGAAGCTCAGGAAGAATGAGCTGATGGAGAAAACAGAGTTGGATGGAGAGGACATCCTAAAGGTATTACTACACAAAAATTAATTGAACTACAATGTGATTATGCAAAACAGAAGCCATCAGTTCCTCAGAATCAGCACAGAAATAGAAAGTTCCACTCCCATCAAGTCCCGTCACGTGGTGTTCAGATGTCCGTGCACAACTATGTAGACTGTTTATGTTGACCTGAGGTGGTATGCAGCCTGAAAGTCTGCCTCGGTCTGACTGCGTCTCCTGTTTCTCCCTGCACATGCTCATGTTGCTCCCTCTACCCCTCCCCTCCTGTGGCTGTAGAGACTGTTGGCTATCATTGATGAGCTCTTGTCCGGTAAAGCCTTCAAAGATAACAGGAAGGTCTCCAGATTTCTGGACCTGGTGGAGAATGTTGTGAGGCTCACAGGGCCTTTAATTAAGCCCCCCGGGACAAATATGTCCTCCACACACACAGGTAAAAACACAACTTGTTAAGGCACTTCTTAAGATGTGATGTATTTTTCCAACAGCAGGTAGATTCTCTTTTGCTGACGTCATCTCTAGTATCAACTGAAAAGCAATGCGAAACATTTTATCTTTGTGTGTGGGTGCAGAGCTGGAGCTGCATGTGCATAAGGGGGCTCACTTACCCCAAGGACCTCATAACTTAACATCCAAGCATGCTCATATGAACATTCAGTTGGAGACAGCTGCTGGGGATCCCTCCTATTACCCTGGTAATGATCATGCCTATAATTAACACATTTGTGACCACTTTCATTAAGATGACTCGCAAATCTGCGCTAATGAATGTCCACTTAATCCAGTGTTATCCTCCTATGATTATGAAAGGCTTTACAACAGTGTCCTTGCTGACCTACACAAACCTTGAACACTCCGCGGACGGCTTCTTCAGTGGGATGGAACTACAAGTGAACCACAGCTATAAGATCAACTCTAAAGTCGTGACTGCCTCCGTCAGTAACAGAAACACAAGCCACCTCAAAGAGCCGGTCAACTTGACTTTCTACCACCTCGAGGTAGCATATATTTTTCACAAAGAATAAAAGTCTATCTCTGCATAAAAACGTCACACCTGTAATGGTCTTTATCTCTATTTTGTTTCACAGCCGAATAAATCCGACCACACCTGCGTGTTCTGGGATTCCTCGGTGGACGACGGGTCATGGTCTACTCGTGGCTGCAATATGGTGGAGTCCAACTCCGAATACACTGTGTGTTCCTGCAACCATCTGAGCAGCTTTGCTGTGCTCATGGCGCTCTATGATATAGAGGTTAAAGATCTTATTTACATACTTAATGATACATAGCAAATTATGATGCTCATACTTTTAAACTTAAAGGTCCAGTTTGTGAGATTTACATCTAGTGGTGAGGATTGCAGACTGCAACCAGCTAAAACTTCTCATGGTTATAATCCGCACTTCCTTATTTTGCCAAGTGGTTGTTGTCCTGAGAACAACATTTTGTATGATATCACTGGGACAAAAACTGTCTCAGCCAATCAACATTTGTGATGTCATTAAAGAGAGCCCTGCTGCCAGTGCCCTGCAAAATATGTACAAGAACGGCTGTTTGAAGAGACGCAATTACAAGATGAGACCTAAACTAAAAGTTTTACTTTAGTATACACTAGTCTGCTACTACAGATATTAAAATATATATTTGCTTTTTTAATTTTTTTTTTTTTTTTTTTTTGCCACCGTGGAAAAAGCTCACATTAGCTTGCAACTCCTTGATCATAACAGAGTACAGTGACATTAACTTTAATTCCTGCTTATTTTAGAAAGGCCACTACAAGAAAATGTGCCCTTTGTTTGGATTGTCAAAGGGACAGTGAGACATAGATGTTTGTTTCTGGCTGCTCGAGTTAGTGGGCTAGCATTAGCATGCTAAACTTTGCATGCTAGCATTGGCGTGCTAGCCCGCCAAATGTTTTCTTAATTTTGCAAAGGTATGTGAGATCACCAACGTTGATTGGCTGAGGCAGTTGTTGTCCCAGGGCTATCATACAAAATGTTCTAAGGACAGCAACCACATGGGAAAATCGGGACTTGCTTATAATACCTACAGTGTTTCCTCTTCTTGTCGCAGACGGGCTGTTGTCCCAATGCCTGCTCACCGTTTTTCTCAGATAACTTAGTGTGTACTCACCTTTTTTCTGATGCAGACGACCAGGAGGTTTCGTAAACCGGTAAAAAAGACAACAAAAAAAAAAACAGTTTCAGGTCTAAAAATCTGTGTTTTTCCAACATAGCTCATCACAGTTTCCAGCTACGGTGACCAATACAAAAACGTGAGTGGCCCTTTCTAGAGCCATTGTTTGGTTTGTCTGTTCTGGGCTGCCATAGAAACGTAGCAGTCCAACATGAGGACACATCCCTATGTAGATATACACAGCTCAGTCCAAGGTATGGAAAACACAACAATTCCTATTTGAAGGTGATTATACACTAAAGAAAACATACTTATATATTATATTCGATTTCTGCCAATATATCCCCCGTAAGTTCTACACACTGGACCTTTAAGTTTGTTTCTGTGTACTGTAACGTAACCCATCACTCTCTCTCAACAGAACAAGTTTGAGTTACAGCTGATCACCTGGGTGGGTCTGTCCCTCTCGCTAATTTGCCTGTTCATCTGCATCCTCACGTTCTCATTCATCCGCTCCATCAAAAGCCCAAGAACCACAATCCACCTGCACCTCTGCATCAGCCTCTTCATTGCCTACATTATCTTCCTTGCAGGCATCGCCCATACGGAGAACCGGGTAAATATTTCTGTAACTTGCACAGTCAGAATGCCTGCACTGTCCAGATGAGTGCAGTAAACATTTCTGACACCTTCAAATACAGCAGAGGAGAACACATACTGCATAACAGCAGCTACTGAATGATTTATGTGGGCGCTGAAGGTTTATAAACAACAATTCAGCAAGTAGTTTCTCCCTATTTCTTTCTCCCCCGTTTCTCAGCATCCTTTGTCCTTTTTTCACCGCTGTCATCCTGAGCTTCATCTCTCTCCCTGCTGCATTAGGTTGGCTGTGCGGTGGTGGCTGGGCTGCTGCATTTCTTCTTCCTGGCAGCATTTTGCTGGATGTGTCTGGAGGGCATACAGCTCTTCAGGATGGTAGTCCTGGTCTTTAACACCAACTTCAAAACCCTCTACATGATGGCAGGTGGCTATGGAGTCCCAGCTGTTATTGTCGCTATCTCTGCCATGGTGAATGCTAAGGGATATGGCACCAAGAGACAGTAGGTTCCTCCCACTGATGCTGATCTTGTTTCATGTGTTTTATTTATACCTGGATTGGTTATGTTGATATATGGTCTGCTCAATAAACTCTCCATTTGCATTGCAGTTGTTGGTTGAAGCTGGACTTTATGTGGAGTTTCTTTGGCCCTGCCTGCTTCATCATCATTGTGAGAAAGACAAGAATTACTGAGCTGGAAAATATCCCTAAAACTGACACCAGTGCTTTTTTAAAGACCTCATCTCCGTTGTCTTTCAGGTGAACATCTTCTTCTTTCTCATCACTGTGTGGAAGTTGGCACAGAAGTTCTCAAGTTTAAACCCTGACCTGGACAAGCTGCAGAAAATAAAGTGAGTCAGCACAAGCAACACTCTGGCACACATTTACCATATATGTAAGGATATATTTGACATGTGGAGCTACACATTTTCTATATACTGCCTTCTCCCACTGAAGAGAGCTATTTCCTGTTAGAGTGCCTCATATCTGACCTGTGTGTATCTTTGTTGCCTCCTGCAGGGCATTCACCATTACTGCAGTGGCTCAGCTGTGTTTGCTGGGCACCATGTGGATCTTTGGTTGTTTCCAGTTTGACGAGGGCACAATAGTCGCGTCTTACCTGTTCACCATCTTTGGCAGCATTCAGGGGATTATGCTCTTTGTCATGCACTGTCTGTTTTCTAAACAGGTCGGTTACACTCCTCTAAAAATAAAAGAACAGGCTCTGCTGCTTCTTTTTTTTTCAAAACTCAGTTTGTGTTCTGATTTTAGGTGAGGGAGGAATATGGAAACATCCTGTCTGGATTCCGTGCACCTTGGAAGAAGAGCTACTCAGATTTCAGTTACACACACACCAGCAAAGCTCAAGTAAGCACTTATTTATGTCATCACAGTGTCTCTGATTTAGGTGGAATGATGAGAAGTTAAACTGTTATCCACAAAAGTTGCAGTTTAATGTGGTGAATTACATGTAATACAGTATGATATATATTTCTGGTGTATTTGGCTACCATATCTAGTTTCACAGAACACATAGTATCTAAATTTGGTTCAAAAATACGTGTATTTACTAATTGTTAACCCTTAGATTTGACCTGCACTGACATTTGACAGCTGTCAAAACACCATAAATGCCATTCTTTTTGCCTGATGACTTTTCTTAAAGTGACCCAAAATGCACAAATTGAGAAGTTGTGTTTGCACATTGAGCTTGTTCGAGTCAAATTTGACCTGTGTCTGTTGAAATGGATTTTAGGTCAGAGTTGATTTGGGTTAAACAAAGGAAACTAGTGGTTCAAACTGTTCATGCTTTGTCTGAGTACATTTTTAAGGCACAGTAGTGACAGAGTTAAAGGGGGGACCTTGACACTGTCACAAGAACTGCCTACATTCTCCCCACGTTTGCCCGTGTTCCCACTGAGACCTGTTGGTCATCTTAGTGCCGTAGAGGAATTTGGACACAGTAACAGAGTAAAACAGCATACACATGATCATATATGGTGCACATGAGGGACAGAGGTCATGGGGTGTCCGGACACTGCTGCAAGATCTGCACCTGCATGCACAAGCACCTGCAGTGTGACAACATAGCCTTAAAATAAACAAATTAAAGTCAGTCAAAATGACCCAGACCATAATGTGGAGGGATAAAATCTAAACAGTAAGTATGCGTTAAATGAGAGGTGCCTTTATTGCTTACCAAGCAACAGTGAAATGAATTTAACACTTAGTATGGAGAACATAGTTTAACATTTGTTCTGTAATTAGATTGCTTAAGAGACTTAATGCGGTTAAGTCATTGGAAGTTTAATTTGGAAACCTTCCATAAGCAAACACATCATTCTTTTCCAGGGTTTGACGATGACGAGGTATTAAAGGAGATGGAAAGTGAAGTGTGTCAGAGCACAGCCTGTCTCGATATGAATGGCTTGTCTCTCTCCTCTGTGGTCCTCAGGGATCCAAGAGCACCCAGGACACGGGAGAATCTCGCATCTGAGAAGCGAAACAGTGACATGGGAGCAAAGTCTGATTTACTTCTTGGAGACTGCCATCTCAGACATACGGCCCACTCCTGCCCTGCTATTTGTAGCCAGCGCACCAGTTTGCTTCACTGCAAAATGTTATACATAATGTGTTTTTTAAGACTTTCTTTATATTTTTGTTATTGATTCGATCTGAAGCTATTTAAAATAGAACTTCTGACTGCTTATAATTTAATATAAATTAAGGATTTCCTTCCAAATGAGAACATGAGAGACACTCAAAACTGAGTGTTTGTGCTTTATTGTTACGGGACCATTTGTCACATAGAATAGAAATACTATATCTCAACATGTTTTATTTTTTCACATGTGGAAAAATGTACTTATTTGGGACCAGAATATCACATTATGAAAACCTGCCTTATCAGGTCCATCTAATATGGCTTGTTATGTCATCCAGGTACTTTATTCAACAAGCAAAGACAATCTGAATGATATTTCTGAGGCAAGCACTTTTTTCTGCATAACTTGTCCACCACCTTTAAACTGATATAACGACCAACAAAAATGAGGACTATTATGAGACAGACATAGATTTTAAATGTATATCTGTGTGTAATGATAACATAATGTTTGTGTGTATATATATTGCTGGGCAATTTGTATGTATTAGAGCAAGTGACTGCATTCCTGCTCCATTTAGCGTGCTGTAACATGTTAAATGTTCTGTATCTATATATTTGAGAAGAGGTTTTTATTTTCCTACTTTCAAAATTGAATATTTAAAGATAACTTTTGTTATTATTGTTTATTAGAGCAGTGGTTCTCAACCTTTTTCATATCAAGGGACCCTAAATTGATACACATTAGGTCACGGACCCCCAGTTCATATCTGAGTACATAACGAAGGAGGAAATTAAACCTATGATCAGAATAGTTAATCGTATGACTCTTACTAAAATTGAACTCACTTCTACAGTGAATTAAATCGCTGAAAATGACCTATTCCTCATTTTTTGGACCGCCTGGAGTTCCCTCAAGAACCCCTGGGTGTCTCCGGACCCCTGGCTGAGAACCACTGCAGTAGAGTATTAGTACTGTTATAAGCACTGGTTTTAGCACAAGGAATTTCTGATTAATGTTTTATTATGTTTTGTTCTGTCTTTCCAAGTTACAATTTCCATCTTTCACATTGTGAATTATTTAAAATGGTGTTTTCACACTGTTAATGCCGCTCCTGGAAGCTTTAAATTAAATAAATATTCTGATGTACCTGAGGGCTCTGTGTGAAGGTCTTCCCACCACTGGCCTTGAATTATTTCACGGAATAAATGACTCTTTAAAAGCCATCTTTCTTGTTAAAGTTCCTTATGTTAGAGCTGAGATTTAGCAGAAATAGCAACAAGACATCAACAAACTAAGAGTGAAGTTAGGAGTTTTATTTAAGAGCAAACAGACAGTTGTAGCCAATGATATGATATTATTTTCATTCCCACCTTCATGTCTGACACCGTCTTACTTTTGTTTACTGATGGAACATTAACGTTATCTAACTGGTTGGTTTATAGATAGAAATAGCCGTGCACAGAGGAAATAGAGGATTATCTCCTCTTCCTTCCTGTTTGTGTGGGATGCAGACATGTTGGTCTCTAAAACAACTTTGAAGTCTCAAAAGTGGCACTTGAACTTTAACGAGCAGACAAACCTTAAGCAGTCTTGAAAACATGTTTTACTGTATAACGTTTCAGTGCACATCAACCTTGGTAAACATAACAAACCTTGGTGGAGTCACTGCTGACGCATCTTTGATGCATTTGTACACGTATACCAGAAACCCTTGAGGCACCTAATCATCATCATGCTCTTTCAAACTCCTCTGACGTCCGTCTCTGTGCTCGCTGTATGTTTATGTGACTGATGGTGGGTGATAATCATCACAGTGCAAGTTGAATAGTAGACTCAGACATCTTTATGCTTTTAGGGAAGTCAGGGAAATTCTCATTGAGAATTTTAGATAGCCATAGCTGACTTATTTTTTTTTACTGTTGAATTATTCAGCTTGGACTGGATCAATACTACACAGTGAAAGTGATGACTGAGAGCCCCTCTGGTTCAAAGGATCAGAAGAGAAGATGAATAGATGGAAGGACCACATCCGGGGGGGGTAAGAGGATGGAAAATGCAGATCCGGCATGTCGAGATAAAATAGCTGTCAAGCCTCTGGAGGTAGAGAAAGTCGGACCAGGGAGAAAGAGAATCAGTGAGGCAGGAGAGAAGAAAGGAAGGTGAAGGAGAGCAAATGTTTGTGAACAATAGTGATCACTGAATGTGGCACATCAGGCAGCTCTGCGGACAGGAAAGACACATTCGTCCTCTCTCATTTACTCCAAGTCATCCTAAATAATCCTGTGCTCATCCGGAGTTATCTGAAGGTAAGTTTCATTTATTATTCATACCCATTTTCTGGTAATATATTTTATAGATAACATACTACAGCACATTCTTCTCAGGTAGCAAATTATTTTAAAGGAAGGTGAATGTGTAGGAACGCTAGGATTCCTCTTTCATTTCATCTATTTAATCCACTTTCATTATAAATGAGAGCTGTGAGGAGTTAAGGAGAGACTCAGGCATCTTGATTAAGGCGTTTAAGACATGGATAATGTAGAAGGAGCGCTGCCCTGAGGACAGGCGTTCCTTTATTATACCTGAGTCGTTGAGAAATGTTTTGTTCTGTTCAAGAAGTAAAAAATTGAACAAGAGAGTCGGAGTAAGAGCCTCAGTGTTTGAGAAAGATACAGTATCCCTCTGAAGACTTTACATGGTAAATTATATCTCGGTCAACAAGACAACTTTCTGTCGTCATAACATCTTCCCAGTCCTCAGTGTAACCCCTGGATTCCTTTTTATTATGCAGCTGCTCTGTAATTCTTTCACACTTTCCAGGGAAACACTTCTCTCTGTGAGGGTCCACAGATTATTGATGAAGTAAGAGAGAGATGGCAGAAAGAAAACACACACAAAAAACATGAATAACTAAAGACAAGATGAAACAAATGGACTACTTCATCAGCTTCGAGCTGTGTTGTAGACACAAGGAGAAGCTGTGGAGTTTATTCAGTTTCTCTAAAGCTCCAAGTGGTCTTTTTTAGAGGTCTGTAAACTCAACAGTTAATGTGGAGGTTGCTAACAAAGTGGACAGGTTTTAAGATTCAAAGGATTCTCTTGGTGTCCAGAAAACGGGGGAAAACAGCTCAATTTTAGCTGTTTTTTTCCCCTAGTTGTCTTATATAAAGGCATGTCAGCTCCTGGAACCTTTCGCCGCTGGAGGGCCTTTGTAAGATTTCTATCCACGTACCTACTAAGAAAGTCGGTGCACATTATTGCTGTGCCCCCCTGTGAGAAGGCTGAGTCTGGAGAGTGAAATCAATTAACCTGTTACAAATATCAAGCCCAGCGCCTGATGCAAGATGATGTATAACAATAGGATGAACATTGCTAATGCACTCTTGTGCATGTCCCGCTGGTTAAAGTTTAATGACATCACATATCAGGTAGCAAAACAGATACAAGACTATTGTTGTCCAAATTTGCTGTTTGAAACAGGGGCGTAGCCAGACGTTTTAAACATCTGGGGCCGTATTCACAAAGCTTCCTAATACAAATATTCGCTCCTAGTGATGAAATACTGAGAAAAATTTTTAGAATCGTTTCCTTAGAATTTCCCCTTAAAGTTAAGACTAGGTCCTTGTAAAGATAAGAGTTATTCACAGAGCATTTTAGACCTTAACAGAGCTCTTAAGGTGAAAAACTGTTAGGAGCAAAGAGGAGTAGGTTTAAGAGTTTCTTAAGTAGAGGAGAAAATGGCAGAACGACAGAGAGGTGGGAGAGATATTATCAAAATGCTGGATGACAGTGAGTACATGAAACGCTACAGATTAGATCGTGCAGGGATAATATTTGTGGTTGATCTCATAAGGGATATGCACACATTTCCCACCTAACACAATAATGCCAGAAAGAAAATGATCACAACATTAAGATGTTTTTAAAAACTGGAAAATGCAGCACTGATGTCTTTAGTCTGTCTCAACCTTTGATCAGCAGTCATCACACTAACAGTGGCATCACTTTCACAGTCAGTAGTTCATTTCATTTCCACTGGGTGTTCACACATTACAGGCTCACAAAAGGGTGTGTCTGTGACAACCAATCACATCTGTTAAAAGACAGCATCACACCTAGCAACAGGGTCAACCACACCTCCTCACAAAGGTAAAAGTTGCTGTGGCTTCCTTGTTTAGAGTTGCTCTGAGAACTTTCCTCAATCACTCCTAGGCTAGGACTCCTTACTAAAAAATTTTAGGCTAAGGTAGGAGCTCTCTGAGAGTATCCTCAGAATGTTCCAGAATATTTGTGAATTTGGCCCCTGGGGCTCAGCCCAGACCTATGGGCGTGGGGGGTGGGGGATCCAGGAGCATGCTCCCCTGAAGAGATTTTTACTTCTATTTACAGCAGCTATATGCACTTCTTTTCAAGGCATTTGAGATAAGAGAATTTTGGGGAAAACATGTTAGTTCCCCCCCCCAAAAGAAGATCTGTGGAGCCTACATCCTATTCTGTGTCTAATTGTTCTCAAACTGTCTTGATCATTCTGAAACCAAACAACAACAAATACTGAAAATAACTTATCTTTATAAAGGTAGGGTAGGAATTTGCAACTGGCAGCAGAGTTTACAGGATGAACGTTTAGCTGACAAATCCGCTACATTGGAATCCATCCCTTAATAATCTGAGCTACTTTACTTTAAAATCAAGGATCCCAAATAATGCCAAGTAAATGCGATCTTCAATTCTCTGAATTTAATATTAGGCCAGCAGAAGGACACCCAATTCCATTAGATTTGTCTGGGGAATAGCACAGAAAGATAAACAATATGTATATATATTATTATCAGAATTACACAAACCTGAAGGTATTTTAAAAGCCTAAAAGAGAAACAATATGGGACTGGAGCTCCAGAAGACCCCACACACACACACACACACCACACACCCCCTCTCCTGCTCTGCCTCTGGTTTAAATATCATCCGTGAGTTTAGTTTCTCTTTAGTTTTGGTTCAAAGCATCTTAAATGGCAATTACCTTAAAAATAGGGAAGTGATTCTAAGTTATTATGTATCCCAAGCGCTCTCTTTCCCACACAGACAAACTGAGGCACACCGATGCCATTATGACAGTTCAGCCAAAACCAAATTAATAATGGTGTAATGAGTTAGGGAGCCAGCCAAGCAAGGAGCTGTGGAGTGGGAGCAAAAGATAAATAAGCAAAGTAGGTTGAGAGATCTGAAGAGAGGAAAAAAATGTGTTGAAAAGAAGAGCATTTTGTGAAGCAGGTATTCACAATGCCTGAGCTGAGAGCCTGTTGTGCAAAACGGCCAAATGAGTTCAGCAGAAATGACACAAGCTCCCTACGTTTCCTCACCACAAACAGCAGTGAAGTTTGTTAAATCTCTGACAATCCTCTCCTCAGGGCATTCACGTGGCTGGAGTGCATTCATAATATTTGCTGTTTTTAAATGCGGCCTGAGGCCTTTGACGTGTGTTTTTCTACAAATCTTTCCAGCATTACACACAACAACATCACACCTGTTTTAAAACTGCTGCACTGGCTACCTACTAAGTTTCGAAGTGATTTTAATATTCTTTTATTGGTCCACAATTCACCAAATGGTCTCGCTCAGGACCGCTATCTGACATGGTTTTAAGATATGTACCCACTTGATCCCTTATCTTCTCTGGTGGATGTTCCCTGGGTGCGGTCTTAGACCCACATGGAGGCTGCTTTTAGCCACTATGGAACGACTTTTGAAGAACCTGAGGGGCAGTGTGTGGATATTGCCTGGCTTTTAGCTTGTGTGTGTCTATTTTGACTTTCACTTTTATGTTATTCATATGTCACTATTATTTTTACTGTATTATGTTCTGTTTATCGTTTTTTTTTTTTTTATTTAAACGTCCAGTAGGATTTAGGGGGACATACCAACAAAAAAAAAAGGAGTATATTATATTAAGTATGCTATCTTTAGTGTATAATTACCTAGAAATAAGAAACATTGTGTTTTCGTTACCTTAGAATGAGCCGTTTATATCTGCATAGTCCACAGAGATTGCCATGTTGCACCACCATGTTTCTACAGTGACTCAAAACTGGCTCTAGATAGGGTCCATCATGTTTTCACATCAGCCACTGTAGTTAGCAGCCCCTCTGCGAAAAGAGCATCGGAAAAACACCAATTCTTTAAATGTAAAAGTGCTTTAATCAGTGTTTTTACTGGTTGAAATTACCAGGTCCATTTGTTTTGGAGAGGAAGAGACTCTGTGGATAATTCAGCCTCCAGTATAAACCTTCTGAATGTCTGGATACTGATTTATCAGAATTAAAAATGAGCACACGATAGCAGGCGCTAGGCTAGCATCCTATCTCCCACAAATTAAAATTTAAATTCTCAGGTCTGACAATTCAGTTCTTGGTATAAACCTCCTGAATTTGTGGATCAAAAATAAGTTGAGCACACATAAAGTTATCAGAGAAAACAGGTGAGCACATTTGCAGGTGCTGGGCAAGTGCCAAAGATGATGTGCTGTTAAGTGAAACTGCTTCATAAAGTGGATTTACCTGTTTTAATCACCTTATTTTGGAGAGGATGGGACCTCTGCTGACAATTCAGCTCACGGCAAACACCTCATAAACAATGAACACTGAAGGAATCCTAACCAGGAGAAGTTTCAGCTGGTTGCAATCTGCAACCCTCACCGCTAGATGCTACTAAATCCCCTAAATCTTACAAACTGGACCTTTAAACTAACATTCTTTTTAACCGGCATTTATTCCATTTCTTATGTTCAGCATTTGGGGTTGCATTCTGATATATGAGATGTATTATGTAAATAAATGTGATTTGATTTCCACCCTCTGTGACTGTCAGCTGTAATGAAGACAAAACACCCCACACAGTTCTTAAAATATCCTACAAACATGACACATTGCGATACACCCATTACTGGAGACTGATGTTTTCTTTGTATTTTCCATGAACAGTTATGATTTTTGAAGTTTTTATTTGTGAGAATGCGTCTATCTGTTCAGACCAAGCAGTTCTATGTGCTTACATGACACTGGAAAGAGGCTCTCGAGGGTTTCATCCACTCCTCTTCATTATTGCATGTGCAGCAGTAGCTCCTCTAATTAAGGTTTAAATCCCAAGTGTCGTCAGCAGAGTATTTGTTGTAATCAGTCTTTGAGTGGCCCAGAGAAGCGTGTATCATAGCATTCATTAGTACACGATTTTGCATACAAGACTTCTCTGTCGTCCTGTTGTCTGTGACTTACTTTACGATTGCAGAGCAGGATGAAATAAAAGCATCAGCTAAAAACCATCACTCACTTGTTTTGCTTGAACTAATGGAAGTATTTTAACTTTGCCTGTAATTCTCTGCAGATGACACTGAAGATGAGGACATCATCTGTACTCATGACTTCAGTTTTTACATCTCCTGCACCATCCATCCTCCAGCAGAACCTCAAGATCAACCTCTCTGAACAACCAAGTCCCTGGCTGAACAACAGCGCCTGGCCACCCGTCAAATCTTCAGGTTTAGGGATGTCTTGCTTCACTATGACATTTGGCGCCATCTCCAACCTCACAGCTCTGGGCATCTTAGCTAAATCCCGTGTCCGATTCCGCCGCCAATCCAGAGCACCATTTCTGTTACTGACAGTGGCTTTGCTTTTGGCTGACCTTGCAGGTCATGTGATTCCAGGCGCCTTTGCTTTGCACCTGCACGTCAATCAGAGGGATAAAATGCAGGGTGAGAAGCCCGCTAAAGAATTCTGTCAGATCTTTGGGGCGAGTATGGTGTTTTTCGGGTTATGCCCTTTGCTGTTGGGTTGTGCAATGGCAGTAGAGCGCTGTGTGGCCATCACACAGCCCTTTTTCCATGCTGCTATGATCACATTGGGTCACGTGTGGCGAGTTGTGCTACTTCTGCCCTCTCTTGCACTTGTGCTGGCAGTTCTACCCTTATTTGCTGTGGGGACTTACACGACCCAGTATCCTGGGACATGGTGTTTCTTGCCTATTCATAATCCACAGTCTACAGCTGACACCGGTCTGGTTCTGGCCTTCTCATGCCTGGGCCTCGCTGCACTCGCTCTTTCCCTTCTCTGCAACATCCTGAGTTGCCTGGCATTGCTGCAGGCCAGAATTAAGTCCAACAATGTAAATACAAAATCAGCAGCTTGCTGCAGCACTCGTCGTGCATCGACTTCTTCTTTGTTTTGCTCGTTGGATGTGGAGATGATGGTGCAACTGGCAGTGATCACTGTGGTTTCCTGTGTATGCTGGGGTCCCTTTCTTGTGAGTACTACTCTGTTAGATTGCAGAATTTGTTTCTAGAACTATTTTCACCAGGTGTTTTTAATGATATTGCACATGGTAAACATGGATGGATTATTGAATGGGCACACTGGGCACAAACCCAGGGGCCCAAATCATCAGGGGGCCCCCTGGCCTTCAGCTGCAAAATGCCACTAGAAGAGAGACATACCAAACTGAGTGTCAAAATGACCACAAAGAGACACAAAACAACTAAAAAGAGACGCAAAACAGCTGCAAGAGACACAAGGAGACTCACTACAACTGAGAAAAAGGGCAAAGCTACCACAAAGGGACGCAACACGATGACAAAGAAACATAAACAACTACAAAGAGACACAAAATGACCACTGAGGGACACAAAACAACTACAAAGAGACTTGAAACAACCACAGAGACACTAAACAACTACAAAGTTATGTAAAACAGCTGCAAAGAGACACAAAGAGACTCGCTACAACTAAGAAAAAGGGCAAAACTACCACAAAGGGAAACAACATGATGACAAAGAAACATAAACAACCACAAAGAGACTCAAAATGATGACGAAGAGACACACCACGACTGAAAAGAGAAGCAAGACAGCTGCAAAGAGACTCACAACAACCACAAAAAGGGGCAAAACAATCACAAATGGACACAAGTGACAACAAAGAAGCATAAACAACCACAAAGAGACAAAAAGCAATTACAAAGAGACTCAAAATGACCACAAAGAGACACAAAATGACCACTACAAGACACAAAGCAACAACATAGAGACTCAAAATGACCACTACAAGACACAAAGCAACTACTTAGAGACTCAAAATGACCACTACAAGACACAAAGCAACTACTTAGAGACTCAAAATGACCACTACAGAGACACAAAATGACTACAAAGAGAATTAAAATGACTGCAAAGAGACACAAAATGACCACCAAGAGACATAAAACAACTACAAAGAGACTCAAAATGACCACAGACACAGAATGACTACAAAGAGACTCAAAATGACCACAGACACAGAATGACTACAAAGAGACACAAAACGAACTACATAGTGTCTCAAAATGACCACAAAGAGACACAGAAGGACTACGAAGAGACACAAAACAACTACAAAGAGACTCAAATTGACCACAAAGAGACACAAAACAAGTACAAAGAGACTGAAAATAACCATGAAGAGAATTAAAATGACTACAAAGAGGCACAAAATAACAGAGATGTTTAACAACTACAAAGAGATGCCAAAAAAAGAGGCTAAACAACAATAAGTTTGTGTGTCTTGCTATAGGAGAGTTAGTGGGGCCCTCTGCATGTCTGTACCCAGGGGCCCATTGTCTCATAATCCACCCATGATGGTAAAGTAACAGCTACACCTCATGAGTGATTCTGTGTATCTCCTACATTACAGATCCACATTTTTGTGATGCAAGTCAACCAGAGAACCTCTACCCATGAGAAAGACTGGTTCATCCTTCTGAGCTTGCGTATGGCCTCCTGGAACCAGATCTTGGATCCCTGGGTTTACATCTTACTGAGGAAGGCAGTGCTTTTCCGAGTTTGCTGCACTCCCTACACACAGAGACCCTCAGAGGCAGAAAATAGGTCCAGTGCAGACAGGCAGGACTCCAGTCTGCAATGACCATGTTGCTCTTGGACTCTTTCCTTTTATGGACTAATAATAAATTATTTCTTCAGTGTGTGTTGTGAAAAAATGTAAACTTTGCTCTGCTTTCATCAGGACTTAGCGAGCTCCATATTCAGCCAAGCGTCTACAAAGCAGCAGTGTGAATAAGGGGATGGAAACAGACTTTCACAACATTTCCCAACATTTAGTTAGTAGTCTGTGCCGGTGCTGCTATCAATAGCATCCACCTGCAATACTGTTTGTTGGGCAATTGGGCGGGGTTAATATCACCCAATCACAATTGAGGAAAGCTTGACAGGCGTCGAATTTAACCAATGGCTGAGCTGCTTGAGAACGCTTACACCCGGGATGGGCGGGGCTTCCTTAGCAATGACTCTATTCAATATGGAGTACAGAAAATAGCCTGATTCACTTTCTCGCTGCATTTCACTGCCCTCTTTCACTTTTGGGCCACTTTTGCATTCCGGACACAAATGATGAACTCTTCCCCGTAGATGTCAGCCTTCAGGACTCGCTCACGTACGTTTAACATATTTCCAAATATCGTCTGAATGCAAAGTGTTTACTAGCTTACTTAACGGTAACAACAACGGCGCTGACGAGCAATTAACGGCAAAACTGTTGTTAACTCTTATAAACTACTGGCTTCCTGTGTCACACTGTGTCATTTCGACGCTCTCAACATCCGGAGGAAGATTTAATTACTCGATAGTTTCCGCGACAGTACTTAGCAAGTTGTGCCGACCGGCGGGGTTATCGGGTGAAAGGTGACATCGCGTCAGTCCATTGACTCGTAGGTAAGTTATGTGCAATGTGTGCACGCAGAGTCTCCGTCAAAGCTGACGACTATTTAGTGATATCTGTTTATGTTTACTGCTTAAATTCAAGCTGTGATGTGTCATAACTTTATTCCAGCTCGGGGCATCTATATAATAGTTTCAGCTATTAAACTAAGTCTGTATATGTGTACCAGTATTCATCCTCCTGAGTGAAACCCATGTAATCTTCAGCTCATGCCCGTTCAATCCTAAAAGCCCATCTCTCTCTCCATGTCCTCCACGACAAGAATGCACAATGCAGCGAGTGTCTCAGCCTCTCTGGGGTCCGTGGGACTGTTGCGTCTCTTCGGGGTGTCCTGGTCCTGGAGTCTGGCAGCAGGCCTAGGGGTTTATCTGGGCACAAGAAGCTGGAAATACTTCTACATAGCAGCACGCACAGCCAAGAGAGACCTCAAGTAAGTTGAATGTGTCCAAATGTACAGACGGGGGATAGATTTGAAGGAAAAACAAACATGAAGTGTCTCAAAGTGGAGTCAGGCCACCACAAGCCTCCAGAACTGCTTGCCAAGTCTGTGGCACTCGCTTGGAGAGATGAACATCATTCATCCACATGACATTCCCTCATTTAATCAGGTCATCACATGAGATCAAGATCTCTTTTTGCAAGAGAGACCTGAGTACAGCAGATAGAAAGAAAAACAAACATAGCCAGACATAACACTAAGAGACAGCCTCAGAGACACAGATTTGAATAGATTTGAAGATTAAAGTATATAAAATAATTTGGTCTTATGGAGATGGTGGTGGAGAACATTGTCTTACGCCCACTTTACACTAGAAGACCCTCAGACCCACCACTGACCCATTTGTCTTTTTGAGGGGCGACAGAAGATGTTTAGGGGGTCATTTCAGGTGGTCTGGCTCAAGTAATGTCAGGTCATCTACACTATAACAGCATGTCAACAGGATGTGCCACATATAAGTGGTGTACGTCATCTGAAAGCTGAGAGCCTGAAGTTTAATTTGAGATGCAGCTCAGCCCTGTGTTTCAAGTTTTTCCAGTCATCAGTATGTAGTAAACATTGTGTTTAGAGTGCACTGGGGCTTAGAACATCATGATGAAAGTATGATTACAATTCCCATGCTCAATTATGTCTCATAAATTGTTGCAGCCATTTTTGGGTTGATACCATTTGTTGCATAGATATGGTGTTTAAGTTAAGCATTTTTGAAGACTTCAGAGTTGATAAAAATCACCGATCATCACTCCAAAATAATACATTAAGATCCCAAGACCTTGAGGAACACCGTAGAAAAATCTATGCTGTGATTCAGTACCAAATACTTTTGACATTTGAAGATTTCTGTAAGATTTGCATTATTTGGCGATTGGATGGTGAGCACTTCATTCTGGAAACTGCTGAGAAGCCCCATCCACAGCCTCTAAAACACAAGCGAGATTGCAGGCAGTGCTTTGGATTTCTCAGGGTTAAAAGACTAAAGACTGACACCATCTGACATCTAAAGGCAATGGAAACTTTTAGTCAGACTGTAAGATTTTGCAAAGACTGGGGATCTTGCATGGTCACTATTTGCAAGACTACAACTAGACTCCTTTTAAGATTATTTTCCATCCTGCTCCTGGTGGAAAGTATTGCACCAAACTCCCTTTAAGAAATATGACATTAACAATTCCTTTGCAGAAGCAAAGACTAAAAACTTCCAATAAATCTAAACATGTTTAACTTTTTGTCATGACGAGAACAAGGCTGACTTAAGACAGCTCAGACTGCATTTTATGAACACCTTACACCAACAATTGAGATTGCGGGAGCGCGTACCAACTGAGGTTAAACTCTCATGATGTTACTCAAATATTTGAAATTTTCCTGCAACAGTGGAATTGCTTGAAAAAGCATTTAGTGTAAGGCCGGTATTACATGCCGAAATCTTCTATAGGTGTGAAACTGGGTTGAGATCAGGGGACTTTAAAAGCCTTAGCATTTTAATATGTCATTTTATATTCACCAAACCATTCAGTGAGCTCTGGTGGACAGAAGCATCTTCTACTGAGCTTTTTCTTTAAATTTGTCCCCCGTCTGTAGTTCTGCTCATGCACTTGGGTTTACATCCTTTCTTACCTGTTTTCTCTTTGTCTCTCTCCTCTGACCCTCAACAGTGGCCTGTATGTGCTGTTGAGAGTGAAGCTGGATTTATGGCGCTACGTGCGCAATGGAAGTAACATTCCTTCCATTTTCGCCCAGACGGTAAAACGGCACCCAAATAAACCAGCACTGATTTATGAGGCCACAGGGGAAACGTGGACCTTCACCCAGCTGGACGAGCTGTCAAATGCGGTGGCCCACTGGGCAAGAGGTCAAGGGTGGGTCTCGGGGGATGTGGTGGCCCTCTTCATGGAGAGTAGGCCGTTGCAGGTGGCTCTTTGGCTGGGCTTTGCCAAGGTTGGGGTTGAAGCTGCACTCATCAACTTCAACCTCCGCCATGATTCCCTGCTGCACTGTATCGGGGTGTCAGGGTCACGGGCTGTTGTGTTCGGAGCGGAGCTTGCTGATGGTAAGAATATTTAATAAGTTCTGATCAAGAAATTAGGTTTTAGTTCTTTATCAGTGGTGGGTTATAGTGCTGCTTTAAAATGTTACCTCTCATTCGGGAAGTTATTTGAAACTGTTTTAATTTGCAGCTCTTTCAGTTTTAGTCTTAAGATGAAAATACCCAGTTGTTTTATTCACATTTTAGACATGTTTATCCTTCGTAGTTTTAGTCTAGTTTTATATGACGAAAAGTCATTATGTTTTTGTCAGCTGTTAGTCATTACCTTAAGTCAAAAAAATCATTTTTCTCATAATAAATTTATTGAGTTATGCCTACACAAACCTTCTTGAGACTTAATAATGACCTCAGAAGTGAACTTGTGAAGTGAGGTCTCATTGTTGCAGCACATTTTTAATTTTACTCACAATGTTTAAAAAAGAATGTATAGTACAGTCCTATTCAAACTGCAGGGCTTAAACTAACCTGACTTGTGTCCTCTCCTCCCTTCTCCCTCTTGTTTTCCTAACTGAATTTCAGCCATGTTGGAGGTCAGCTCCTCCATCAACCAGTCCATGGTGCGCTTTTGTACAGGAGACCTCAGTGCAGAATATCTGGCCCGGCTAAGTGCCCAGTTCCTGGACCCAATTTTAGCCTCTTCACCTCGACATGCCCCTTTACCTTGTGTTCCCCCCAAAGGCATGAACGGTGAGTATCTTATTTACCACCGAACTCAACTGTGGCTCTGTCTAAGACTTAACCTGTATGTTTCCTTTTAAATACCCTCTTAAAACTATTTCCTTGTGCTGTGTTTGGCTGATAACCTTTGTTATTTTTGTTTATTTGCTCTATTCTGAATACCCAAAGTGTGTGTCCCACAGCAATTCATTTTTCTCACTCTGTTGTCAAGTTTCTGAGCTCAGACTGTTTCCCAGTAGTACTCCCTGTCTGGAGTAGGTATGAATGACTTGCTGAGATGTGTACTGTCTGAACAAACCAGATCCCCAAACACTGGTAAATCTGTCATAGATGAATGAATATAAAAATCAGCATTAAAGGTGTTAGCCCAAGATATACCCTACGTAAGGGACCGTGGGAACCAATACTTCGGTACCAAGTCAATGCCAAAATTCTGAAAACGTGATGGTACTCGTCTTTCTTTAGTACCATAGGTATTGGGGATGCAATTCTTCCAGACCTGATGGGGCAGCTTATATGCCTACGAGTGCTCTAGTCTGTCAGTATATGTCATTACATGTCAAAGGGAGGAGAAGGAACACCTGTCAGACCGGAAAAATAACACACGTGGAAGTAGGCAATAAATGCAGCTGCAGTGACAGGTCCGCCTTGACTCACTGAAAAGAAAAGCTATTTTTCCCCTGAGGCCAGCGTATTTTGTTTATTCCCTGCAATGGGAGCACTGCATATTTGCAGTGTGCTACTGAACGCCAGCTGTGCGAGAAGGTGCAGAGCGTCTGTACTGAGCTGAGAATTGCCACTTTTCAACTATGGGTAAATCGTCATTGCTATTAATATTTAACCCAGCCGTCCAATCATAGTGGAGAGGGGTGGGGCAAAAAGCCAACCACAGACACGAACTATTACAGCTTACATGCACAAGTACTGAACAACAACAACAATGGAGGAGAAATATGTTAAAATACTGTGGGTTATAGATTAATGTATGCTTCCTCATCCACAAAATCTCAATAACCCACTTAAAGCAGTACTTCACATTCGAGGCCGCTCATCAGGGATTCATAATAAAATTTCTTAGCAAATTTGATTTAAATGTTTTCAGTGTTCAGTGTGTGTATTGTTTTGTTTTTGTTTTTTTACCATGGTATTAAATTGGGTGTTAGTCTCTGGATTCAGTGAAGGCAGGCCAGCAGTGGTTAAAGTGCAGTGTGCAATTGTAACGCTCTATTGTATTCTGTTCTGCAGACCGTCTATTTTATATTTACACCTCCGGCACAACAGGACTGCCCAAGGCTGCCATTGTGGTACACAGTCGGTATGTTACTCACAAGAAAAGCATCACTCTTCAGGCTGTTGCTGCGCAGCTAATGATAGATGTCTGAGGATCTCTCCTGTGTTCCCTCTACAGTTACTACAGAATTGCTGCTTTTGGGTATTTTGCCTTTCGCATGTGCCCTGCTGACATCATCTATGATTGTCTGCCTCTCTATCATTCAGCAGGTATGTGAAGGCAGGCTCCAGCTCTTCATGAATACAGTTATCCCCCTTAGGTTTGCATAACCGAAGTGTTAGCTTTCTCTTCTTGCCAGGTAATATCATGGGAGTCGGTCAGTGTCTGATCCACGGCCTCACTGTGGTAGTGAAGAAGAAATTCTCTGCCAGCCGCTTCTGGGAAGATTGCATTAAGTACAATTGCACTGTAAGAGCTTGTGCTTGGAAAATATTGAAAAGTGCCTCATTTTAATTAAATCAATAACCATAAAACATTCATTTTGAACAAGCCTCAATAACAGCAGTGCTCTCCCCATTGTAGGTGGTGCAATATATCGGGGAAATCTGCCGCTACCTCCTGTCTCAGCCAGTACGGCCATCAGAAAAAGGCCACAAAGTCCGTCTGGCAGTGGGAAACGGGTTGCGCCCCAGTGTGTGGGAGGCCTTCACGGAGCGTTTTGGCGTGGCACAGATTGGCGAGTTCTACGGAGCAACTGAGTGCAACTGCAGCATTGCCAACATGGATGGCAAGGTCAGCAATCACTGTGTTACTTGTGTGTCTTGACTGATAAAATGTGAATTGGATCAGAGTTTAGCTAATTCTGTCCTGCCAGGTTGGAGCCTGTGGATTCAACAGTCGCATTCTTCCCAACGTATACCCCATCCGTCTGGTGAGGGTGGACGAGGACAGCATGGAGCTGGTTCGTGACAGCCGGGGGCTTTGTGTGCCATGCCGCCCTGGTAACTTATACTAATACTGCAATTTTTTAGATGCAGTATGTGATTGTTAGCTGTGTTAATCTTCCCAAAGCAACCCCATTTAAGGCTCTCTCATGTCTTCCAGGGGAGCCAGGGCTTCTGGTGGGTCGCATCAACCAGCAGGATCCATTACGGCGTTTTGATGGCTACGCTAACCAGGATGCTACAAGGAAGAAGATAGCTCACAATGTCTTCAAGAAAAACGATTCTGCATATTTATCAGGTTGCCAATCCTTTTTATTTCATGAAATACTTATTTATATTGCTCTAACACTGCATCACAGCTCGCAGTGCCCGTTTCAAAAGTGTGCAGTGACTCCTCTAAGTGTTGAAGATAAAGAAACTGTAAAAACAAATGCAGTGTCAGATTGCCAAGCTTCTTTCAGTGCTCAGTAGGGGTGATGTGTTGTGATTGTTTTCCCATACTTGGCTCAAGGTTTGCAATTATTTTGCTACCCATATGTCTTTCCTAGGCGACGTGCTGGTGATGGATGAGATGGGCTACATGTACTTCCGTGACCGCGGCGGAGACACATTCCGCTGGCGAGGGGAAAATGTCTCCACCACTGAGGTAGAGGGCGTAGTCAGCAGTCTTCTGGGTCAGACGGATGTGGCTGTGTATGGCGTGGCAGTGCCAGGTGATGGTTAACTTTGTGTGCTTACTGCTTTCAGCGTCACATCATGTTCATATTTTTTCCCTCTCTTTAATGCACAATGCTTTTGACTGTTGGTGAAGACTCTCAAGTCATCCAGGTCATGGTAATCTTTAGTGCGTATCGTAGGCAGATGGACTTGGTTGAGTTTCTTGAAGATATTTCACCTCTCACCCAAAAGGTTTCTTCATTTCTAACAGACTGGTGCAGAGACACAGGCTTTTAACTCTGCGTGGGTGTGAACCCTTACAGAGTTGTTGAGGTCACATGTGAGCTCAGAAACTCAGAGCTCACAAACATACAACTGAAAGTCCGAGCTCTGCAAGGTTTCACACCCACACAGAGTTTAAAGCCTATGACTCCGCACCAGTTCGTTAAAACCGAAGAAGCCTCTTGGATGAGAGGTGAAACATCTTCAAGAAACTCAAGCAAGTCCAACTGCCGAAGATATAGCACATAAAACTGCTTTTTTCTGTGCTCACTACTTGACAAGCTTTTATCTCCGTGTGTCACACCAGGTGTGGAAGGTAAGGCAGGCATGGCTGCCATTGCAGACGCTACGGGGACCTTTGACTGCAACAATTTCTTGCAGAAAGTTCAGCAAGCTCTTCCTTCGTATGCTCGCCCCGTGTTCCTGCGAATCTCCCCACATGTGGACACCACAGGTACGCTGTCCTAATATTCCTGTGTTTATAAAAATGTAAGCCATCACTGATGTTTTCATATCAACAAATCATAATCAATGTTATATATCTCCACATTCCTGCATAGGTACATTTAAAATCCAGAAAACCAGGCTGCAGAGGGAGGGATATGACCCACGCCTCACCACCGACCAGATCTACTTTTTGAATGCTAGAGCCTCATGTTATGTGCCTGTAGACGAGGAGCTGTACAATGCTATAGCTGAGGGAAGAATGTCTCTATGAGATGGAGGCCAGAGCAGAGCAGTCATGGTGCCTCAGTTTAAGCGATGCTGTAGAGAGACAGTGGCGTATGCATATGCTGTGTCAGGTCAGTAAGTCTTGGTGCACCACCTGTCTGGATTTTAACCTTTCAGGTCGAGAGGACTACTTACATAGGCAGCGTATTGTTACAGATGACGTTTTAACACTGTATGAGTAACACACCAAGACATAATGTGAGGGCATTTATTCCCTTTAATAACTTGTTTTTAATTATTAAACGAACACCTCAAAAAGCCTTTGAGCATCACCGCACATAGAGTGGGTATCTCCCACAACCCATTTGAAACAGGATACATGTTAAAATAATGATAGGACAGCGGAGGGTAGCAACAAGTCAAGCTCTTACAGGGTATATACCCATTTATGAAATGTGCTGCGAGAATAATTCTCTGTAGGTTTAAGCAATACTTGAGTGAAGCTATGAAGTTACTGATGTGTGTTTGGATGAAGCTGAAAGATGAGACTTGAACATGCAATACATGTGGCTACTAGATCAAACACTAACCATAGAGTCTTTGTTTTAATGCAATGGAAAACTAATCTCACTCGTCACATTCGAACCTCCGAACAACACTGGCACGGGTTTGCAAATACACAAAAGCTGTTCCTGTATGTGCCTTATATGAAACATCAGATCCGTGTTTCATTTTTTAAAATGCTTTTCTTGGAAAGGAGCTCAACAGATTGTGGAAATCACAGTAGTGATTTTGTGTCGTGCAAAGCTGAGTCACTCATAGTGGCTGTCGTTTTATGTACAAATCTTATCAGTGTAGTAATATATGGGTGTTAAAGCTATTTACAATTTCAGATCCACTCCGAGACTACATTTTTGTTGAAGCTAACTCAAATTAAATATTTTAAAACATCTCTGTTTCATGTCATTCATTAAAAAAATGGCAGTGCCGTATTGTAATACCCCACAGCCCTTCATTTCTGTCATTAGACGATCTTTACACAAATAATGGCAATATGTCTCCAATGCAAATTAGTCCATTCACTAGTCCATTGCCAAGAGTATCCTTGTGGGTAGGATTTTCAGCGGATGCTCTTTGCAGGCAGTACAAAAGTAGGGAAAGGCTCTGGGTGTGATGACCTCTGTGAAGGTGTAGAGAGGTGATCTCTCCCTAGGGTCGTAAAAGGTCACCTTGCCTCTGTCCATGTCTAAAACTATTCTAATCACCTCAGGCTTCCTAGTCATGTTCAGCGGCTCCCATGGTGCAGTGCAGGCCTTATGCTCTCCATTACGAAACCTTATAGTCCAGAATCCCTCTGCTGGTGTCAGCACGTGCTTGCCCTTCCTGTTGATGGACTCGCTGGCTATTCCCACCACCCAGTAGGTGTTCTCCCCCACCTCCACATCCCAGCTGTGGCGTCCAGTGGTAAAACCCTCAGCAGCCAGCATCTCAGCACTGATGTCAAAGCGCTCTGGGTTGTCCGGCAGCTTGAAAATCTGGGTAGAGTTCTGCACAAGTGTGAGATCCTCCGAGATGATGAAGCAGCTGGCTGCTGTGTTTGGATCGATGATCACAGGATCTTGAGTGGAAAGAACAAGATAGATGTTACTAAAGTGGCAGGGAAGGAAGGGGTCAATAAAGCCATGTTTCCACCAGACACTTTGAGTGTAGTACCCTTTGAACCCGTACAGAAGCTGTATGGATATGTACCTAAACTCTAGCTCTGTAGGCAGGGTTTTTCATCACTGTGCTGTCAAGGTCTCGCTGTATTTGCTGTTCACGGTGATGCAAAGGAACCTCTGCACCTCATCGATCGTCCACGGAGCATAGTTGCACACCGATGTTTTCAGAACCAAAAAGAGCATCCTTGAGTGTTTGCAGTTTTTGTTGCAATTGATTGGATATTTAAAAATAGCAGATTTATGCATTATGTCCGTGTCAAGCAAGAGAGACTGTTTTCTCTCACCATTTCACCAACTGCAGTGTTTTAGCTCCACTTTTAGTATCAGATCAGTGTGCCAGGTAACTCAAGAGAGGGCTGACAAATAAAAGGGACATTATGGAACAGTTGTACCGGTACCAGCCATAACTTTTGACAATAGAAACAAAAATAACCGCTCTACTGTGTAACCAACTGAAAAAGGAGGCTTAAAACATGACTACTTATTGTTTGAGGAACTTACTGTATTTAATGATTTTCTTCATCTTCTCCCACACTTTATATTTCAGAGAGCCCAGGTGCTTAGCCACATCAATCAAAGCACCAGAGATCATCTCTGGATCGAGGGTAGGTCGCCAGGTTCTGAAAAGATAAGCAGTTAGTTGTTGAAAATTGTGTCTGTAGAGCTATAATATCCTAAAAACACACTTAGCTTGATCCCAGATGTGGCAATAACACTTACCTCTTAATTGTTTCCTTGTAATTCTGAAAACAAAATTGAGGAGAACAGCTTAAGACAATATCTGGCAAAGATTTGTTTTTCAAATTGTCTGAAGCAACAGTCTTATTTACCTTAAGAAATGGGATGTCTTGAGATTTCATCTCCTGCTCTACTAAGTTGATGGTGTTGGAGAGAGATGCAATTTCATCGTTCATCTCCTCAAACCTTTGGTTAACAATCAGATTCCTGTGGTCTTCGTCGGCCTTTAAAGCAGAAAGCCTGGCAGCCTCCTGCTCCTTCAGGAAACGGTGAAGGGCTTCAAATTCCTCCTTGATCTGTTTTTCGGTATGTTCAGCCTGGTTCTGTAAAGACACATGATTGATGGGTAGTCACTGCCTCCACACCATGGCTCTCTAGTGCGTTCAAAGAAACGTGATGTACTGATGGAACTGACTGTACCTTGACATGTTCTGCTATTTCCTCACAGACCGTTTTCGCCTTCTTGTACAGCTGCAACTTCTCTTTCAAAGGCAGCAGTGCGTTCTTCAGTTCCTCCTGAAAAGTCATTGACAGGGCATCAACACTTAAAAACAAGGTCAGCCTGGCAGACAGCCCAGCTGTCAGCACAATGCGGGGCTTTCAGCTGCCACATACTCTTTCCATGGCAGCATTCCATGTAAGCTGCACAATACAGCAGCGTCACATTAAAGGGACAAATCTATGGAAAGGGATCTAATGCCCTTGGTGACATGAGTAAAACTGAGCTCGTGCAGCTTAGAATCAAGACACAATATAGCAACCAATAGATTCACATTAGTACTCAAGGTTTTTCATTCTGGAGAGAGGGCCGATGAGGGCAGGAGTAGAATGAATGCGTCACAGAAACCTTGTGGGAATCGAGTTTCAGTCCTCTCGGGACCCGAATGGCGACGGCAAACCAAAAATATAATTCTATTATTAGATTGTGAATGAACTCTGACAAACACCTTCACACACATCAGCTTATCAGGCTTAGTGAAGCACAAAGGTAGTAAGAACAAAACGGTGACACAAACAATGGATTTTCAAAATGTTGACAAGCTGTTACCTTAAAAACAATGACCAGGTACAAAGCACCGCTTATTTTTATTGAATGATGAATTGCATTTGAGATTTAATTTGGGAATTTGCAAAAATAGCCAGTCAAGCTAATTAACTATGATTATAAAATTAAGTGAATCACCTTCCTATTTAACTTGTGAGAGATCATTCATACAGTTGTGGATATTGTTATATTGCTGACCTCAGACACTAGTCTATAAAGATGTCAAATTCATCATCCAAACAATGTGACAGATATTTTAGTAGATGTTTCATCATCACTCCCTCCAGCTGCAGTGATCAGAAGTGAAAGAAAAACGTTCTTGATAATTTACAGCTGCTGCTGAAGATATGCAGCTCAAATTAAATGTGTCCCCCCTGTGAAATACTGGGGTGAGCAACCCTGTAAGTTAAACTCACCTTACAGTCATGAGCACCTTCTCTGATGGGATAGAGCTTGTGCCCAGTGTGTGCAGCTGCTTTCCCACATAAACCACAGATTGGCTCCAAGTCCTCCAAACAGAACAATGTGAGCTTTTCTCCGTGCTCCCTACAAGCCTCTGGGTCATTCCAGCTTCTGTTCATCTTGAAGGATTCACAGGACCTCTCCAGCAGAGTGCTCACCACAATTTGATCCATAGAGGAACGGCGCCAGCACAAAGGACAGTGGTGCGAGTCCTCGCTGCCTTGTGTCTCCCAGCTGTCTTTCAGACAGGCTTTACAGAATCTGTGTCTACAAGTGAGCACCACTGGCTGACTGAGAATATGCCCACAGATTGGACAGGAAAGGTCATCCTCAAGATGAGCACGCCGGGTGGCCATTCTTTTTACTGGGCTTTGATGAGAAGGCAGTATTCGAGGCCCCTCCCACGTCACTGGAGGGATACCTCATCTTGACCTTAGGAATAAGTGTTGATACCTCAGCCCCCTAAAGGCATATCCCGTGTTATGCTGTGTTGAGTTGAGTATGCACATCGCGCTTTCTCAAATAAACACCACATGAAAAAAAACAAACTGGCTTAACATATAAGAAACTGTAGCTGTGCAGATCAGAGCAAATGGCAGCTGGGCCAACTCATGGATGACAAAAGAGAGACTGGTGTGCCATGTTCACCTCTGTGTTATTTCAGAAGAGTGTTGAAACAACCTGTCACGCTGAAATGAAAGAGTTTGTGGAGAAACAATGTCCAAAAAAAGACTGGGTGAAGATATAAATAGAAGTAACTGATTTGGACTGAAGTTATGTGAGTAAAAAAATATCCTCCTGCTGACCAGTGGAATATATTTACAGTCAAGTTTAGCTATGGCAACAGCTTCTTAAGAGCCGACACATGGTTGTTTTTTTAAAATATCATAGAATCAAACCTCACTTTTAGTGTAAAACACACTTTATGTGTTGCAGTTGTTAAGGACACATAGAGGTTATTTCAGAGCACAGTGTGCACACAATGGCACGGTCGTTCCGAGTATTAATTTGTTAATTTCAAAAGAATTTAACAGTAAGCTGACCTTGTTTGTGCTGTAATCCAGTACTTTGTTGTGGGTGTTAGTTTACTAGAACAGCGCTATGCCAAAGAGCAAGAGCATTGAGACAGAAAACGAATACAGTCCTGCCGTTAGAAAGCACTATGTGCCAGTGCTGCTTCAACTCTTGGGTTTCATACACTGTATCATGGACCTTAAACCTCACACATGCTATGTTAGGATTCACAGTCAGCTTTAAACCATGCAGCCAGGAGAGTTATTAAAGAGTGTGCTGTGTCTGTAGCAAACATAGTTGAATGATCTTTATTGTCATTGCACATATGTACATTACTTGAGGCTTTATCCCTAATATTGACATCACCTTAGATAACAGTGTGCTCAGTTTTAGAATAATGAAGTCAGGTTTAAATATATCTGTATGTTTACAACCCCCTAAAAGCCTCCTGACATATCAGACAGGCATAACTCATGTCATCATCACAGAAATTAGTGAGTCGGAAAACTTTATTTTCACCCGCCCACCCTGACCAACCTCTGACCAAATAAGTTCCAGTCTTGCTGAGATGCCAGACACACACACACACTCACACACACACTATGGCCTTGCCAGATTAGTAGTGGCTCTGCATGCAGTCACTGGACAGATTTCTTTTAATAGGTATTACTTTTACATGAGCTCAGTTTTATGTTTTTCAATATTTCATAACAATTTACATAATGTAATGTAAAGTAAGGGTTTAAAATATTTTCTGGTAGGTGGATGAATGGCTGTTTTAATCTTTAAATTGGTCACTTTTTGAACTACAGTTTAATAAACTGATTTTATTTTTAACCCTTATTTCACCAGGAAGTCCCTTAAGATAAATATCTTTTCGAGGTGGACCTAGTCAGCGGCGATCCTAGACTCTGGGGGGCCCCTGGGCAAAGAAGCCCATCAAGGCCCTGTCTTAACTATAGCCTCTTTTCCATGGCTCAAAAACCCACTAGCATCCGCTAACATCGGCTTCAGCTCTGATTGGCTCTGTTCAGCAGTGACAGAAATACAACACCTGGGCAGACATGCTAATTTTAGCCTCTTTGGCTGGTGTGATGCAATGAGGGGCCGCCACAGAATACAGTCCATCTCTGTCCAAGCAGCACTTGAAGATTGTTCCATGCTGCTTTCCACTGTTTACTAACCTGTTTTCTGTCCTGTCTGTGATGTCAAATGTGACACACCAGAAAAAACAAAAACGCACTCAAACAGAAAGGCGTACTCGTCTGCTGCGGAGCCGTGTACACAGCTCCAGGCAATGGAAAATGAGTCTGTCACCTATTTTTAGCAGGTTTAAAAAACCTGCATACACATAGCTTATTGTGGTGGGAAAAAAGGTATAATAGTATCCAGCTGTCATACAGTGGCGAGAAGGGGCCCCACTTGAGGGTGTTTTTGGGGAAGTGGCAGTGCACTGTGTTGCCTTATGGGAGATTTAAGGCGGTTTAGGTTTCACGAAATATGCCAATGTGAGTGGCCAACAGGGGCCCCTTTTCCCTTTTGTTGCGGCATCCCAGACATTTGCGTGGTTTGCCTCTTCTGATGGTGCACCACTTGGCCTGGCCCAGATAGCACATCATTACAAAGTTACAACAATTATAAAATAAAGGATGATAAGAACAGTCAGGGACAACAGATTCAAAACACAAAATCCAGTAATGGAATATCAATCACTCTGTTTGTGAATACACCCAGGGTGACAGAATCATTAAGCTGTGGTGTTTTTATAAGAAAATCCTGGGTATCTGCCTCTAAACAGGAAAGATGAAATCAATTGGGAGAGGACAGATGGACTGCTTTGCTGTGTGAGTTTGCATGTTCACACACATCTGTGTGTGCATGCAGGCATCTCATACAGAGGCAAACGCAGACAGAATAATGAGGAGGCTGATTGACATTTTACTACAGTGCATAGTAAATACTGAAAGATGATACGTTTTCTATGTCTGACATTCAGTTTCCAACATGTTGCATCTTCATAATGTCAGATAATCAGTCTACTCTACATATCAGTCTCCTGTTGAAGTAGATCGTGTCTAGTAATGAAGATCTACATATCATCAAATTCACACTCAACACTTTTTAACAGAAAAGATAGGATGCCTTTTTATTCAGCTTACCTTATGATCACTGAATGCCTCCCTTATGGGATACACTATGTGATCAATATGCAGGCCCGTTCTGTGGCACGTAGAGCAGACAGGCTCCAGGTCCGCCACACAGAGGAGAAACAGTTGCTCTCCGTGTGCTTCGCATGATTTCTCTGGAAGCGGGGGTCTCTCTTTAATGCAAAACGGACATTCTTTAACACGATGCTGCGTCCAGAACTGCTCCAAACAACTGTTGCAAAAGCTACGACCACAATTGATGCAGCAGAGCACCACTGAAGCCAGGAAGACCTCCCCGCACAAGGCGCAGTAGGAATCATCAACCTCCATCTGTGAAATTCAATGCAGCACTGATGGGTCTCTCTCTTCCAGGCTGCAGAGCCTCTGTTCCTTCTGAATGTACAGTATGTACCATGAGTGTTCAACTACATATAGTCCTGCAGCAGGAGAGCGGAGACCCAGCTCCTCTAGTTTCACCATAAATAAACATGCACATTAAAGGCAGGTTTTCAGCTCAGTTTCAAATCATGCTAACAGGAAAGTGGGACACATGAAAATCATCATGGCCGAGTATGATGGAAAGAGATGTCAGCTATTTAGTGAGCTTTACTCTTTCACTGATATCAATAATCTTGTAATATTATATGAGTTGACATAGTTTTTGTGACTTTATGACTTTAAATGGGGAAAGTGCCACTTTCAGTTACTGTTAATGCGTTTTGGGGGAAAGTAAAAGCACTAAGTCCAAAATGAAATACCTTCTAATACACACATTTATGTAATTGTAAGTACAGTTAAGTTTTGTATGGTCTATTTGAAGGTTAAAGATGGATTTAAACTATTAAAAGGCTCTTTTTTTAACAGTCATATTCTAAAGAAAATCCTCTGAAATGCAAGTTATTACTATTAACTTGCTGTAACAGAATCCTGTCTGTATTACAAGCTCATAATCACAATAGAAACCTATAGAGAAAGTGAAGTGAATGCATTAAGACAGCTTAAAGACGTAAAACAGATTTAATAGTGGACATTTGGAGCTTGGTGTGTAATGAGCCTAATTATAATAATAAATCTAGAGCAGAATATCGACTACACCATTTACAAAAGGCTCCAGGTTATAAAGGATTTAACACAGACAGGAATAAAGTCATTAGAAGTATCACTAATGTGCCTGCTGCTTTCTTCTCCCCTCACACACTTTTACCAGTATTTTTTTATAGGTTTTGAGTCATATGTGGATATGAAAAAAGCACACTTTAATCACATGGTCCACTTTATTGATCTTCACACAGCAATGACAAAGGTGCGAGTCGTTTTAAGAGTACAACACAAACAGACACTGTACATAGCGAAATACATATTATTAGCTAAAGAATATAAAAACAAAGAAATGGAATTAAAAGGTGTGTAACATTATCAATCAGCTGCACTGATAAAGAAATGGCAAGAGGTGCAACAACGTGGGCCTACCCAGACTTTATGCCAGAGGTCAGTCATCCATGGCTTCCAAAGTTTAAAATCTCAGCTGAGCTGGGTCAATACTCGACACGTGGCTGACAAGAGATTAAGGCAACCCTGAACGCATGCTCTATTGTTACTGTTCAACAGGACACACCATGAAAATACCGTGGTTCACATGGCTATTAAAAGACAGAAGTGCGCTATTTAACACTGAAATGCATGTCAGAATCACTTGAAACAATGTGAACACTTCATTTAGCTGGAGATAATCTCAGCTGCTGACAGGGCATGATTTGGATATGGCCATTACATCACCACCAGTAGTTATGACGTGTGAGATTGTGTGTACATTCTTCAAATCTCACTTAAAGTGGTAACTCTTAATATGCATGTGTATAGTCTGAAGTGTGTTAAATGTGTTTTCGGTTTAAAATGTTTTTTTTTCTTATGTTACAGAACATTCTTAATTTACAAACAAATCATTGTGTCATGATAATGTATATATCCAGTGCTCTGATGAGACAGTTTTTAATCATACTTAATTTTTGGCTTCAATATCTATATATTTTGTTCTTGTCCTTAACATTTTTCCTTCACTCTCCTCTCGCTGTCCTCAAAAGGTCAGAGGAGGCACAATTACTTCACATCAGCTTCCTGTCAGGGTGATCAGAGGCTCGTCCAGAGCGTTGGTGTCGCACCTCCAGGTGTTTACTCTGAACGCGGTCAAAATGCTGGAGCAGCTCATTGTAATCCACCTGAGTGTGAGAGGCACGGTTGGAGACCACTCGCTTTTTTGAGTCCATGTATTTGGACTCATCCACAGTCCTCATGAGCTCTGGGTTGGGAACACACCGCAAGCGGTGGGAGAGCAGCTGGAAGGCCTGGCTCTGTGGCAGCAGCATCAGCAGGCCGTACAGCGCCTTTATCAGGTAAGGGTTGTTCTCCACATCCAGGAGCTGCAGGCGCAGGTAGGTGAAGATGGGGCTCTCAATGAGCTGCACCAGCTTGTCGACCTCAATCAGGAAGTCTACCGTCACCTCCAGATCTCCAAACTTCTGGATGAGGTCATAGGCGTGTTTGTAGTTCTGCGTGAGGAAACAGAGCGACACAGTGGCCACGGGGTTGTGGCACCAGGAACGATACAGGCAGCAAAACAAAGCGCAGCTCTCCTGAGTGCGCAGGTCCTTCAGCTGGTTGCGTAACTGAAAGAGCTCAGCCGAGGTGAGCAGGATGGTGTTGAGTGTTTGAACCATGGTGGAGGCAAATTTGAGGTCCTCCTCCTTCAGCAAGATGTCAGCCATGGAGTGGAAAATGTTCTCCGCGTGAAGCAACAGACAGAGCTGCCTGATGATGAAAGCTCCTCTGTTCTCCAGAAGCTTCCTCTCCAGACTGAAACGCTTCAGCAGGTTGATCATGAACTTGTAAAAATAGGAGTTCATACTGGGAGTGGAGGGAGACGAGTCCATTGCTTTGGGCTGCTGTCCTGGCTTTGCACTCTCTGGGACCTTCAGCTCCAGTTTGTTGTCTGTGCTGTCGCAGGGGCCCATTTGGTCCGTTTGGCCAGCAGGAGATGATGCTATCTCAGCTAACACCTCCAGATCTTTCAGTATCACCTCGTCGGACTCATCAGACAGTGTTTTCAGCAGCATGGGAAACAGGCTGTCCGTATGGCGGAACATCTTGCGTGGCGTCTTGATGTAGAGGTGGTAGAGCCATTTGAGCACAGCTATGCGGGTCATCATGCCAGTGGAGGAGTCGTGTAGGTGTCGGTCCAACACCTGGACAATGCCGTCCAGGTCCAGATTTACCTGAGGCCTGTCAGCGTTCGCTGGAGTGAAGAAGCTGATATTACTGAAACCAACAGATTCTTGTGACGCATTCAGCATATCATTGCCGTCCACCTCCGTTTTAGGCTGACCCTCCTCCCTGGATGGTGACCCCGTGCTTCCGCTTTTCTCCTCCTCCTCGTCCTCATCATCTTCGGGGGTCACCAGCTTCATCAGACTGTGATTACAAGCACTGGCTGCTTCTTTGGTATTCTTCTTTCTGTCGTCGTAGGAGAGGCAAGGCAGCACTGCAGTCAGGATGCCAGAGGAGTAGGGGAGAACCACTCTGCCTGCGAGCTGGATAAACTCTCTCATCCAGGTCATAGCAGTCAGCTGGATCAGGTCGTTTGTGAGTTTTGTTTCGTCTGCAACCTGGCAGTGGATGACCAGGATGTTGGCCATCTCTGCAAACTTCACACTGGAGGGTGTCTTCTTTATCTCCTTCAGAAACTCTCCGAGCACCACCTCACATGTCCTGCGGATTTCCTTGCTGTTGTCCCCCAGGATCTGGAAGAGCCCATCCAGGATCTCAGGGAGGTAGTCTAACAGGTTGATGTCCGGCACAGACTCAAGAACATGGATCCAGGAGATAATAAACTGCCGAGCGTATTGATTATTGGAGTAGATTCTCTCTCTGAGCAAGGGGACAAACGCCACTAAGTCAAACTTGTTACTTTCTGTCACAATGTCTTTCAGCAGTCTGTCCAAAAGTTCAGATCCACTTTTCACATTGGGGTCTGGGTCTGCTGCAAGCTTGCTGAGCCCATCAAAGAGCAGGTTGAAGTGGGGCAGCACAGCTCCCCTGGCCACTTTGACAATGTTATAGAGGGCCTCACAGGCATAGTAGCGCAGACGGCTGTCTGAGTCATTAAAGCACGTGAGCACAGGCTCAATAAGCTCCTTCAGATACAGACCTGAGTCCTTGCCGAGAGCGATGGAGCAGGCTGCCAGTCCAATAAGACCCCCCTTCCGGCTGTGGGGGTGCTGGGAAAGCGCAAACTCCGAGGCCAGGATCTGGATGACATGTCTGATTTGAGTAGAGTTGTTCTGAGCCACAAACTCCCGCACCAGTTTCTCTATTTCCAGAGCTGCCACTTTCCTCTTCTCGTACAGTTTGTCATTCAGAGCCCTCACAATGTTGGGCGTCAGAGGCGAAAAGTCCTTCTCCGTGTTCATGGTCGTAGCTGCGGTTTAACCGGATCCTGTCTGCTGAAATCTACGTTTAAACGCGTGAAAGCCGTCTGCATTTATGATAATTTATTAAAGAAAACACATCGGTTCTTCTCGGGAATCAGGAAGCTTTGTAATAAAACGCAGCTGACCGGTTACATCCGCCGGAAACACGTCACGGCTGCTACATTTATTTAGTTCCCGCTTTAGCGAGGACCGTTAGCTCAAATTAGCATCATTAGCTACGCGCTCAGCTAATGTATTTCATACTGTTTCGCTACTATTGTGTTCATACTTGTTCCGTAGCTGTTGGAGAGGTTTTTTGTCTCAGCCAGCTTTAGCAATGGCGAACCGCTTCTCTTTTCACTCCCAGCTCTCCTCCATCATGGAGACGATGGCCAGGTCTGCCCTGAGTCAGATCTGCAAGCTGGTGGATGAAGACACGGCGGAGCTCCGGCTGCGGTTGTCTCAGCTCCTGGTCGCTAATACCGCCCTGGCAGAGAAAGTAAACAGTCTGGAGTGCGAGCTGACCATTGTGAGAAGCGACTCACCCAGATTGTGTAAAAGTTATCGCAGCGTAGGTGTGCAAACTGTGTGCCACGGGGACGGGGACGCTCATGGTACTTTTATTGTTTCACTGTAACAAAGGCAGAAATCAGCTGCATTGTTTCCGTGTTTACTTTCCGCTCATTTACTTTATTGTTTGGCTCTTCCTCAGTGTCTGGGTCGCCCACCATAGAGGGGATCTTTGGGAAAGATTGGTGTATGAATCTGTGGAAAGACAGAGACCCGTACAGTGTGGAGAGAGACTCACCGCAGTCCTCTGAGGTAGTAAGAGGAAGGTTTACAGAGCTGTTAAATGTTTGATATCTTCATGGCCTTGCGATATAAAACATGCAGTACAGCTGGTTATATGCAGGATTGAAGGTGAAGTATACAAACTGCAGAATGCATAAAAAATATACAGGTTTAATATTGCAGAAAAATCTACTTATGCACATTTAAAAACGTGTGAGTTTATAGATGCTCTGAAAAACGTCTAAACCATGTCTGTCAGGTCATAAAATGTGTATATTTATGTTACTATTAAAGGAGTAATGGTTAAAAATGCCAGATGCCACATTAAGGGATGCATCTAGGAATTATTGTTATTAATAAAGGGGAACTTATGGTCAAAGACAGTCCCAAAATATTAGTAAACATGAACATCTCTCTCCCAAATCCAAAACTAGAGTGCTAAAACACAAATTCGTGATGTCAGGGTTTAAAGTCTGGAGCTGCTCCACAGACAATGGACGGTAACAGATGTTATACATGACACTGAGAACACCCTGGGGAATGTTCTGAGTATACGGGTACATTTCTGTTTCAGCGCTGAGAACACTACAGCAGAATAAAGCGCATTTGGGTACACAAAAGAAACACACATTATCTTGGTCCACAAAATCAGGCTCCAGACTTTATAGCCTAGGACATCACAAGTTTGAGATTTACTTCACTGGTTTGTGGCTTTGAGGGACAGAAGCTCCTGTTCACAAATATTGATTTAACCTTCCCAGGCCATGGAAATAACATATTGGAACTCTTATTTTAGGTGGTGTTTCCCTTTAAGGATTTTTTTAACATCAATAAATCATAAAAGTTATGGAGACATAGTTGTCCCAAGAAGGAAAACATATTTCAGCCCAAAAGCTTTTACAGTAAGAGCCTCCCAGGGAGTGACTATCAACCAGACCTACCATCATACCTCGTCACTGCATGCTCGCCTTGTCTGCTCGGCTTTATGTCTGTTTGTCAGATTTCGTTCCGTCTGTTTTTTCCACTGTTGTTTGTAATGTATGATTTTTAATGTGTATTTCATGTTGTAACTGTTTGTGTTGAATGTCCGCTTAACATCATTTTGGATGTCCTACTTTGCATGATGCTTGCTTTACTCATCTAAGCTTTTATTATTCTGTCAAGCTGTTCATGTGTAGCTGTCTCTGGTTGTGATCTTTCATGTTGTGTGTTTATTTGTTGGCCAACTTAACATAAGGCCGAATCACAGCAGTTAAAAAATTAGCCTTGGCACATTTGCAGTAATGTGGATCAATGTGCATTGTCTCTGAAAATAAATCAATAAAAGAAATCCTACAACTTTGTTTTACATATGTGTAATAGTTATATTTATATATGTCATTCATTCATTATTTTTTATTTTTGTCACGCCAAATCGTTGCACGTACAAAGCATGTGGAAAAAGAAACAAAACAAACCCTAACCCTAACCCAAAACATCCAAAATGAACCACTACATGAGAACCGACCAACAATCTACAGATTATCTAAATAAAGAGCTTCTATCTCCTCTCCCAGGCTTTCTATTGATAACAGGGTAACTTATATGTTTGATATGAACAGCCATCTCAGTCTAGGGCTTCTTCCATGTTTACAAAATCAATATTTTTATCTAACTAAGCAAAGCATTGTGTATTTCACAGTAAAAAGGAACTTATTTTCTGTATTGTTTAGACACCACAGTGGATAAATCAGCTTTTTTTTTGCAGATTAACACACTGTCCAGTTTCAAAAGTCAACTGAGCACTTAGAGATCTTTGCTTTTTAGACAAATTATACATGAAACATAATACCATACTGAGTTTGTATCTTTATAAAAGTATGCAGTCTTTGCTTAGTTCGTATGTCGTCAGCTCACTGTCCTTTGTTTTTGGCAAACACAGATCTCTGAACAAAATCAATGCTGGACTTTTATTATTTAAAAAAAAGCCTCACTCAATGTTATTATAGTTATTTTACATTTTTTCTTCATTATTGACATGAAAAATTAATAATCAAGATTGCTGCTGATTAATTTTTTGCTGATCGACTACTCGCCTGACTATTTCAGTTATAGTCTGGTTCAGCACTGCTGTCACAGATGATGTATTTAACTACAGTTTGGCATTTGGACTTTTTCCATTTTACAGTTAACGGCGACGCTGTCCAACCACATTACTGTGACTGAGATCAAAGAGGAGGATGTGGAGGACGCTGCCAGCAGCTGCCAGCAGGAAGCGCTTAGTACAGAAGGTAAGAGAGTGAAGGGGCGTTGGCGTGAGGGAGCACACAACACAGACTCTGCAGCTTTAGATGCTTTTGTTTTGGAGTGTTTGACTGTTTCTTTCTGTGCAGCAGAGCCTGAGGAAAGCGTGGCCGAGGAACCAGAGCAACTGTCAGTCGGTTTCTCAGCCGACGGCAGTACTTGCAGCCTGCCGTTTGATCAGGAAGGAGAGACGGCTGTGTGTGCAGGCGGTTTGGAAGAAGAGTCCATGCAGCTGATATGCATCAGTGACACAGAGGAGGCCTTCAGCTCTCATATCATTCCAATTGAAGAGGAAGATGATGATGACGATGACAATGTAGAGTTTGTTAAAGAAAGTCAGCAAGAGCCGACGATGAACGCTGAATGTGGGCCCAGCCACGATGAACAGCACACTGTACCCGCAGACAACTCAGACAACAGCACAGCTCTGGATGAACAAACACACGATGACTTTAATGTGCTTCAAGTAGAAACCACGAGAGCCCCAGACAACGGTAAATTCAGTTGTGAAATATGTGGCAGGACGTTCTTCCACAAGGGCACTCTAACGCACCACATGAAGTCCCACAAGTCCAACTTTTGCAACATTTGTAAGCAGCATTTCCCTCGCCGGCACAAGTTCAACACGCACACCTGCGTGCCCCCGGCTCCCTCTCAGCCAGTCAGTAGATCCTGCGAGCTGTGCGGGAAGACCTTTGCAAACCCATCAGCTCTGAGGATTCACTATCTTGTCCACACGGGCGAGAAACCACACAGGTGCAGCTTCTGCGGGAAAGGGTTCACCCAGAAAGGCAATCTGAAATGTCACCTTCGTATCCATACTGGAGAGAGACCGTTCTGCTGTGTCAAATGTGGGAAGACATTCACGCAAAAGGTCAACCTCAACCATCACTTAATGTCACACAGAAAACAAGAGTTCCCCAAGGCTAGGAGGCATCAACCTGTCAGGGAATGACAAGAACTATAGCTTTATTTATCTGAATGCGTCATGTGGTACTTCTCACATTAGTGTAGGGGCATTTACTGCCATGTTTGTATCGAGTCGTAGTCTGTACTGTAGTGCTAAAAAAAACAAGATGTCCTGTTCTGTCAGTTTAGTTAACCATTTAGATGTTGTCTCTGTCCCTATAATGAAACACATTAATGTCCTTTTTATTAAACTTTTATTAGATAGAACTCTCCTTTTAAAGTGTGAGTTATTTTCTGTCTAATTATACTGAAGTTGCCTTCAGTTGAGTTTACAACCTGAACAATGCACATCTGATGGGGCTCTGTAAGGGGCATGCAGGTGGGAGTGAAAACGGGGGTAAAGAAAATCAACAGCAGAAGATTTCTTTGTTGGGCAGCAATAATTCACTCAGTTGGGTCAGTGTGGTGTGTTCAGGGGAATCATATTATTACAGGCAAAATCAGCCACAACACTAAACCCATTTACAGTTGGAGTGTGTAACACTGATTATGTTGTTGCAATACTAAGTCCTGCTGGGCAACCTTGGGTCCTCACTTTCATTTGGATGACACGCCAACCACTTTAACACCATGGCAGACCCATGTACACCTCCTCATGGCAACAACACTCCCCTCCCCCCAACAGGACAATGTGCCATGCAACACCGCAAAAACTGCTCACACATGGCATGAAGAATGTGACAGAGCTTAAGGGACATGCCAGTACCCCAGAGGTCATGAGTCCAACAGGTCAGAACCCAGTCCGAGCCATTGTGTGCTCAGGTATCTGACACCAGGGTGTTAGTGGCAGATCCTTGAGTCCTGTGGGTTGCGAGTTAGGGCCTCCATGGATTGCTTTTTTCCGGCACGCCCCACAAATGCCAGTCTGGATCGGGGTCAAGGGTATTTGGATGTGAGGTTGAGGCCTCCAGGTCTTTGTCATGTTCCTGAGCAGTTTTTGAGGTGTGGCATAGCACACTGTCCTGCTGAGGGGGGGCGTACTGCCATCTGGGAGGGCGTGTGCTTGGTCCGCAATGGCATTTTGGTGGGTGGTGCGTGTCAAGTTGCATCCACATGAATGCCAGGACCCAAGGTTTCCCGGCAGAACGTTACCAATGTCATTCACTCACAGCAGTTTTGATGTGACGGCTGATCAGTGGAAGTGCTTCATCTGCTCAGGCGCACATAATAAAATACATGTGACTCCTTTAACAGAAATTAAAACAAAAAACAATGACAATTTGGCTTGACTGTACACCGACAACACAACTTTTCTTTCTACAATTATGATGCAGCCACACAGATACATTTAGTTATAACAGCAACACCATTTGATCCACCTCTGGATCTCATTTGAGTATTATGTAACCAACACACATTAACATTTTATAACAGTTGTGTTTTTCAAACAGACAGACCTGCCCTCTTTCTGTTTAATCAAACGCCAACAGATTAGGCATGACATGTGACATACAAAGCTGAGGTGAGAGCTGGGTAATGAAGCAAACAGAGGGGGTTGTTTTACTTCCACATTGTTGTGAAGAGGTAGTTCTGAAGGTTTATGCTACATGTGTGCAAACAGTGGAACACTGGTCCGAAGTATTTTGGCATTATTTGACACAGGCCTTTTGTGGCATGAAATATGACACTGAGGTATGTATTGTATATTCAGCAACCGTATGACAACATGCAATGGATACTACAGGGTTCCCACGGTCATGGAAAACCTGGAAAAGTCATGGAATTTTACAATCTCATTTTCCAGGCTAGGGAAGGTCATGGATCTTGAAACTTATGAAAAATTCATGGAATTTTGTTGTGTGTAAATAAATAAATTATCACAGTAATTTCATGGATAACCTCCATGTAATGAAACATGACGGCGACTTTATCTTCTGTGGCTGTTGACATAATATAGCTCTATGTTGATGTTTACCATCACATACTGTTCTTCCTTATTTTCCCAACACACTGTCTCTCCCTCCTCGTATGCCAGCTAGCTGGGATTACGTACAAACAGAGTTTGAATCTGATATGTTTGAGTAAGAGGCAAATATTGTGACAGTGTTGAAAGAAAAACAGGGAGTGCTACACTGGGGTAAAAGCTCTGTGTAGTTAGTTGAAAAAAAAAAATCAGGTGCTCTTCAAGGATGGGGCAAAGAGTCACTTAAAGATAAATGACAGGCCAGCTCACTCAGTGTAAAAGTCCATAGTACAGGCAGGCAGTCCAAAAATAAAGTATACATTTGTCATTTTCACTTCTGTCTGTGTTTTTTTGCCTAGTAGGGCTGCACCAATATATCATATGACCTGTGTCACATGACCCTCACATGAGCTCTTGAATTGCACTCCTGTTTCAAACGCATGTTACACCCTGTTGGAGACTGTAGTCGAAACAAAAAGTAGTTAAAGGATTTTTAACTACAGTCAGACGCCTGTACTATGGACTTCTACACTGAGTGAGCTGACCAGCTGTTGTTTTAATCTTTAATGTGATGTGTTATTTAACATTTGGGGAGTTTTTCCTTATCCGCTGTGAGGGTCCTAAGGACAGAGGGATGTTGTATGCTGTAAAGCCCTCTGAGGCAAATTGTGATTTGTGATACTGGGCTTTATAAATAAGAATTGATTGATTGATTGAACATGTGGGATCATGAATCACAAAGTTTCCATACCTGCTACTTCTAATTTGTACTGCATTTTTCAAAAAGTGCAAATGTTCATGTTCTACATTGTGAACAGTCGAGGAAATTTTATGAAAAGTCATAAAAAAAGTTTTTAAATTTTGTCCATGACACTGTGTGGGAACCCTGGATACAATGGAAGTATTTTTTGCCTTAGTTTCAATGAGCACCTCACATTAAATGGAAGCAGCAAATAAGTCTCATCTGATCCGTGACTCTTATCGATCATGATGTGAAGTTGACTTTAAAGGCTTGTTGAGGGCATCGCAAATTCAACAGTGACGTGCCCCCGCAACCAGTCAAACAAACCGAATCCCACCTATTCAGATTCTACACTAGAGAGGACAGATGTTCTCTGAACTCTTGTTTGGCTGCAGCAACACTTCTATCAGCAATAAAGCTAAAAACACGTCAAACAAACTAATATTTTTACAGCAGCACCGTTACCCATACAGGCTATAAAATAAGCCTTCCTTTGATGCAGACGGAGTATTTCAAATCTACATTTTCCATCCACGTTTAGATGTGTTGGCACATGTTGAGCCACTGAAGTTCTGATCAGACAGTATAGCTTGATCCGTCAGTTGAAACACTGGTGGTGATTTAAACCGTACTTGTATGCGTAACATTTCCCACAGTCCACACAGCTGTAAGGCTTTTCCCCGGTGTGTGTTCGAAGATGTATGTTCAGAGAGCTTTTCTGGGAGAAACTTTTGCCACAGTCTGGACAGCTGTAAGGCTTCTCCCCCGAGTGAACGCGCTGGTGCAGCTTCAGGTACGTTTTCTGAGCGAAAGCGCTTCCCGCACACCGAGCAGTTGAACGGCTTCTCGCCGGAGTGTCGCCGGATGTGGACTTTTAAACTGCTCAGATAGTTGAATATTTTCCCGCAGAATAAGCACTCGAACCGTTTCGCCGGCTTCGTGGGCCTCGGCTGAACGTTGGGTTCTTTGGTTGCGTTCATGTGGATATTGTTCGTGTAGTCTGAGTATTCTGTGATGGCCGAGGAAGAATTCGTGTTGTCCACCATCGTGCTCATTGTTGCATCATCGATCAGCTTGTCCATAATCGTTGGCTGCGTGCGCTGTTGTGTTTGAGTGTCGGCCGTCATGGGGAAGTTGTTTAATTCACCTGAGTGAAGCTGCAGCTCGTCAACAGATCTGTGAAGCATGCTGTCCTCGTCGAAAATTCCAGCAACTGTCAAATGAAAACAAATGCAGTTAAATCACACAAACTACCAAAAATATAAATGTGATTTTTAAATTTATAATCCAAACATACCTTTTCTGTTATCTGTGAGCCTCATCTGCTGGCCAATGGGATCATCATACGTCTCCTCCTTCACAAAGATGAGATCAGGTTCTCTCTCCATTAAGTCTATTGCCTACCAAAAAAGAAATTAAAAAGGGAATAAATACAATTAAATTTTTAAAATTTGTGTCACTTAAGACCTCACAATTTTAAAGTTAAGACTATTTAATTAATTTTTAAGGGCCTGAGGTGTCTGTACACCAAAGCTAACTAGCCTGCTATGACTAATGCTGTTGCAGCCTAGTAACCAGACTGTCTGCCCACATCTCGGCCCGTCTACTGCCTGCCAACAAGACATGTGACAAACAGCTTTGAACACAACGATCATCTCGGCTCAAAGAGGAAATGATTTCATTGGAAAACACAAACCCATTTGGTTTATGAGTCACTGACCTGTGGCACCATGCTCGTCATCGCAGCAGGCTCCATTGCCTCTTTCCCTTGAGGTGGGAGTTTGTCTTCTCTCCACAGATCCATGCACCAGTCCTTTCCAAAAACTCCATCGATGGCTGGAGCAGGCTGCTGCTGTTCTGGAGGAAGAAGCAGATGTGAAATGGTGACGTCTGTGGAGGAGATATTCACCATGATCAGACACAGGGTATATACAGATATCAGACACTGAAATTGAATGTTTTTAAAGATCTCTTTGAGATGATTTTAACAAAATTTACGACAAATCATCTTAGTGTGAAGACCTGAACACAAACTATATTCACAGAGCCTTCACTCTCTGCTAAACAGCCTTGTTCTGCACCTATTGAAACAACCAAAGCGCTAATAGAACAATGGCCAAGCACTGTGAGACAGAAAACACTGAATTAATCAAAGATGAAGCCTAATGATTGTTTAAAAAGTTTAAAATGATAATAATAACAACAATAGTCTCTGCTCAGAATTTTTCCATATTGCTCATTTTATACAAACTTACTGCAGTTATTGTGTTTACTATTGTGGGGTAATTGCACAAATTATTAGCTGTTCTGTACTGTTATTGTTATGCACTGACTACAATATGAAATATCCTAAAATATGTCACTTAGTCAGGGGTCGTCAGCCTACTATAAGATAGAAAAGGGGTCCCTTATGGTAAAAGGTTGGGAATCACTGGGTTAATGTAAAGTAAAAAGACAGGATTTAGGTCAGAAATGTGGACTTTCACACAGAAGAGCTTGAGTCATTTAACAGAAAGAAATCTAAAAAGGTAAGGCATGGCTTCATCCAATTTAAGGTGCTGCATCGCCTTCATTTCTCAAAAGTCAAACTCTCTAAAATGTCCTCTGATGTTGATTCCACTTATGACAGGTGTGGACTTTCTCCTGCATTCTTAGTACTCTCATTCTGGTTGTGTCCTAATTTGTCCAATTTTGTCAAAACACTATGAGATGTCTTAAAAATGAAAAATCACCCAGATCCTTTGACAGCCATCTTTGGCATAGCAGGAGAGAAAAATATGAATGTTTCAGGATCTAAACTCAAAGTAACAACATTTGTCACTATATTTCTCCCCGTGTCAGTGTGGGTTTTCTGTGGGTACTCCAGCTTCCTCCCACAGTCCAAAGACATGCAGGTTAATTGATGACTCTAAATTGTCCGTAGGTGTGAACATGAGTGTGAATGGTCGTCTGTCTCTGTGTGTCAGCCCTGCGATACTCTGACGACCTATCCAGGGTGTACCCTGCCTCTCGCCCAATGTCAGCTGGGATAGGCTCCTGCCCCCCGCAACCCGCAAGAGGATATGCGGTTATGAAAATGGATGGATGGATAGCACAGAGATTAATCTTTCTCCACTGGAAGAACGCTCAACCGCCGAGCTGGACTCAGTGGTTGAGGAAAGTGATGCAACATCTCAAACTTGAGAAACTAAGACTCACATTAAATGGCTCTTCTGACAAATTTATGAGAATGTGGAATCTATTATTGGAATATATAAAAGCCAGACTCTATACCAAGGATTTTTTGATAACTCTATGTGATGTAAGTCATATTTAATTTATTTATTTACTTTTTTTTTTTTACATGTTGTAGCTAATCACAATAGGATGGACCCTGATTAGGCCTTCATCTTCTGCAGCCGCCTGTTCTTTTAAAGGTTTAGTGCATATATATATATGTACTTGTACATGCTGTAGAGAATTTTATGTTTTTAAAAAACAATAAAATGTGTTAAAAAAAAATTAAAAAGTATAAATAAAAGTAGACATTTTTTGTGTCAATTAAGTCCTCAGAAATTCAAATTTAAGACTATTTACTTTTTTGCCTTGTATTTATGAAATGTAAGGACTTTTTAATGACCTGCACACACCCTGAAATACAACTTCAAACAGCTGAATATAAAGAGCTGAACATGCAGGTGTGCACTTGTGTACATGACTGAGTTGAGGTGTGTGTACACCACAGCTAACTAGCCTGCTCTGACTGACACCTAACAGTAACGCTGTGCAGCCTGGTAACCAGCCTGTGTGTCCACATCTGGGCCCGTCCTGACCTGCAGGGTGTCGGCTGCTGCTGACACTGTTGACATGTGCAGAGTAGGTCTGCGCCTCCCTCGCTGCTCTCAGCTGGACCTCCAGTAAGTAGCACCTCTTCTTCAGCGCCTCGTTCTCGGTCTTGTGCAGCGATATCTCGGTGTGAAGGACGGAGGAGCACTCGTCAGCCAGGTTGCCTATTTCCACCAGAGCCGCCTTCGTTAGCTTGTCCAGCACGGCGGCTAACTGCGCCCGAAAACTTCGGTTCGTCGTGTCGCACATCATCTCGACGGGGAGGCTGAATATTTCGAAATTTTGGCAAGATTCCCAGCGTGGCGGTGCTGCTCCTTAATCAAATCTGTGGTATCGCTGTGCCGCAAGGGATTGTGGGAGAACGGCATATGCACTTGAGGCAAAGTTTACGAGGAGCACCTGAAGGCAGCACAAAGGAAAATAGATCAAAAACGTTTTGTACTTTTATTTGAATTACATGGATATATTTATTCATGTTAGTACTTTTATTAATTTTATCTTTAATAATAAAATAATTGGACTCTTCGTTGGCTCACACCAGCCTTGTAGTTTATTTACAAACACGAGTGTTTACTGCCCTCCAGTGGTCACATGGAGGAACTGCAACACTGCATTAAATTCATCACTCATGGTTACATCAGTATAACTGTTATAAATATCAATAATACAACTCATAATGAGCTCAAAACAGCAGCACTGGCATCAGTTGAATTAATAAAGCTTTTTTAAATATCAATTTGTGGTATGGAGACCTGTCTTCATGTTAGAGCTAATTTAGAGACATGAGTGTTCACTGTCCTCCAGTGGTCACAACTTCGGAGCTGCAACAGCCATTTAAATGCAGTCATTATTGATCAATATGCACAACTTATTTTTATCATAAGTGTTGTGAAGTAGTGAACTACATATAATAAATCTAGTAGTGTCACTACTTTTTGCAGTAGCTTGCTGGTAGTTCAGCTACATTCATTTTTGCATAGTGATTCAAGTAGTTTCTTTTTGCCATTTTTGTGTATTTAAGGACTGAAACTACAAACTGTTTGTGCCATACAAGGGAAGGAAGGATTATTTATTGTTATTTTACCATTGCTTCTCTACTGTAATTGAACCCCCTCTGAGCCCCACACCCCTCTTCTCTTTCATCCTGACCTTTGGGGCGGCATGCAGGCAATGCATTCGTCAGGAGACTTTTTATAACTAAAGTTGAATTTATTAGGCGTCACTTAGTTTTTTGTTTGTTTGTTTTTTGTTGTTTTTAACATGAATGATTGAAGAAAAGTCGAATCAAACCCTGTCTAAAGAAAAAACTGCAAGGTAGTACAGCACAAGATAAAATAATTACTGGGAAATTGGTCAAATTGTGCACACACCTGAAATAGTGCAAAGACTACATGGCTGTCAACTCTCAGTTTTCCAGTTATACCCAGTTTATGTAATTGCACGACTTTTAATGTACCCCAGTATGCAAAAATAATATTGAAAAATGGCAATGTTCCTTTTTCCCCCTCACCAAAATTTAGCGTAACTTTAGAGCTGAACTTCAGATGGCACATTAAAATGTGTTTTACTGGTAGAAATACATTTATCTATCACGTAAGGGATTATTTTACTTTATTTTATTTATCTATTTATTTGGTTTATGTGTAACCTGTGAACAACTGGGCACTTTTTGCAGTCCACTCAACTGGCATCAAGTAGAAAGTTTTGCAGCATGTGACCTCTTTTGTATTACATTTTGCTACAATATTGTATCACATGTACGTTGTCAACTGTGGACTACTTTTTCTGAGTAGCTGCAGCACACCAAACTAGATTTCTATCTTGGGCAGTTTTGCTGTAGTTCAGCGTCTTCCAGTGTGAAGTAATTGGCAGCTTGCACAACTATGCTGTCGCAGCAGGCTTCCCGAACACTGATTATCATCATGACTGTTATCAGCATCGCTACAGAGACAAGTCTAACCTGCTAGTGCTGTTTACACAAGTGTGAATGTAGATGAGATGGAGTACTTGGAGCTCTGTTGAATATTTAAAAATGTCAAGTAAAGGTGCCCAGTAGGTGCTCAGTGGTCAGAGCGGGCGTCCCATGTACAAAGGCATTGTCATTGCTGCAGCAGCTGTGGATTCGTCTCCAGCCTGTGGCCCTTTGCTGCATATCATCCCCTCTCTCTCATCCCTTCACGCTTGAGACTGTCCTGTCTAATAAAGGCAGAAATGCCAAAAAATTATCTCTAAAAAAAACATTAATTAAAGAGGACAGAGCAGACTCTATCTGCTAAGGAGAGTCAGGTCCTCTGGAGCACAGGGGGAACTCCTGGGGACCTTCTATGACTCTCTGGTGGCATCAGTCATCTACGAAGTGATCTGCCAGGGCAGCATCTTGACAGCTGACAGGAGGAGACTCAACAGACTGATGAACAAGGCCAGCTCTGTCCTGGGACGCTCCTTCGACCCGGTGGAGGTGGTGGGAGACAGGAGAATAAAACCCAAGCAATCATCCCTTATGGACAACACGACACACTGACAACACTGGGCAGCTCCTTCTGTGACTTACATCAGTCAATAATGTAAAATCAACCTTTCGGTCTGTCTTTTTATTATAAATCTTTGTTTTTATACTGCTTTGCTTATTTTACGCACTTATATGTTGCCGTGTACTTAATTTTTGTCTACTGATGCTTCCTGTTTGCACTATCTCTCTTTGCTGCTGTGATGCTGCACATTTCCCCGCAGTGGGACAGATAAAGGATTATCTTATCTTATCTCTGTCTTAAAATAAAAATATTTAAAGGCGTTCTTAAGCACATCATGTCTCAACAACATGGTCTCAGTAATCGGAGGTGTCTGATACCAAATCATTTTGTTTTGGCAGGTCACAAGTTTCAAGTGATGTGCCTGTAACCCAAGATCCAAGTCACGTAAGGCCAGGCTACAGACACACCCAAGGTCTATGTATTGATTCAAAGTTTTGCACCACCTACTTTACAAAACATGTTTGTCTGGGATTTACTGATGTTACTGATGATGTAAATATGGTGGATTTCTGTGCTCCCACTGAGGATTCAGCCTGTGTTGACTCCTAAGCAGCTTCACTGGAGTGGTGCCTTGCTCAATGGCATTTTTGTTATGTTGGTTATTGGTTCTTCACCAGTTTTCGAGCCTCTACATTACAGCGATTTGTGCTGCTTTTTATTTGTTTAGTAATGACAGCTATCACTTCAACCAGAGCTATTTATTACCTGGTTCAATCATCAAAGTTCACATAAAGTGTTGTGCTTCACAGTGTAACCAATGTGTGTGGTCAGATATAAAGCAGGTGCTACACACTGAAATCTGGAGCAAAGATAACTTTATTATTCACAAAATATTTCAAACAGCAGTAGGTTACATTTGACTGGCTGTTTTAGGTGGTTCCATTTATGAACGTCCCGCTAAATGTCGGCACACTGGATTCACTACCATACATGTTCAGACTAGGGTCTAGATGTACCTGCCAGGTGTTTCTTCAGATTACAGTTCTTTGTAAAGCCCTTGCCACATTTGATACAAACAAAAGGTTTTTCTCCGGTGTGTGTACGCTGATGCATATCAAGAGTACATTTCTGAATAAAGCCCTTCCCACAAATAGGGCAGCGGTACGGCTTCTCCCCAGTGTGTGTGCGCTGGTGTGTGTACAGATGCCCTTTCTGTGCGTATCTCTTTCCACACAGCGTGCACCTGAACGGTTTCTCTCCTGTGTGACTCCTCTGGTGTATTTCGAGCTGGCTGAAGCATCTGAAGCTCTTGCCGCACTGCAAGCAGCCGAACCTCTTGGCGCCTGAGTTCCTCAAGTTGTGAAGCTTCATATTCCTGAGCACGCTTAAGCTTTGGGAGGCGACGTTCTGAGCCAAGCTTTTCCCAGCCGCTAGAGTTGTGTGTGCAGTGGTGAGCTGCGGATTCCACTGTGTTTCCCTCCTGCCTGGTCCAGCAAGAGACGGCTGGGTGCTCATGGTCACAAAGCTGTCGGTAAACAGAGAATGTTGACGCTCTGCGATGGGTTTGGGACACTGCATCACTTCTGGACTCTCCTGCGTGTCTAGAAAAGATTCCCTTCCTGTTGACAGCAAATTAACATGTTAGAATTTTCAATATTATCCCAGTTACTTTAATGAAGGCCCACAAACTGATCTCACAATTAAGTTGCTTCACACTCCCTTAACCAGAACTGAACTAGGAAGAATGTCACTCTCTTACAGTGCTCCTTATACATGGAATAATTTGCAAAAACCTAAACTTGGACACTCTGCCACCCTTATGGCTGTTAAACTGCCTTATTTCTGATCTTGTTTTAACTGAGTGTAACTGCTCATATCTACACCTTAGCACGTTTATCATCCTGTATTTCTACCTTTAGCGATCATTTATTGCTATTGTTATTTTGTATGATTTAATTCTGTTTTAATTGATATGCATGATGGTGCTTTGTTTGCTTATTGATTGTTTTTAATGTCTGTGTTCATGCTTGACATCACTGAAAATGAGGGTCTTCCTCGATTGCTTTCCTGAGTCTTAGATTAAAGTTTGAATGAATTATTATCACACAGCTCCTACAGCTTAAGGTGAGTTGGTCTTAGGACTTTCTAATGCCACTCTTCGAGTTAGGGACATTTTTGCCCAAACGTTTATTGGAACATAAAACATGAACTTTTCTGTCTCATGGTGGAGACATGGGTAGAACAGGACTGGCATTTGTTGGCAAGTCTTCTTGGCAATTTTGTGTTTCTCATTTTGCATGTGGGGTTCCTCTGCCTCCATTCCCATCATGCCGAGTTTGAAAAACTTTTGGCATTGATTACACCGAGCATCCTATGTATTGCCTTGTTTCAGTGTCAGCTATGACGCAAAATCTTGGTTAAATAGTGAATTTACGCTGAGTTTTCACTTTCCCATGTCGTCCATGTTGCTGTGACAGTACCATGGAAGACATGGGCATTGTCGGTGTTGCTATGCTGATCTGTGTGACGTTATTGCAAGAAGCATTTAGAGGAAGAAGATATACTTTATTAATCCCCAAGGGGGAATTTCAGTTTTTTCAATCTGTTGTCATTTACATGCAGGTCCAAAATACACACACACAAGCAACAACAGGACCTCTACATGCATTGAATGGAGAGATGTCAGAGCGAGGGGGCTGCCTTGGACAGGCGAGCCAAGCAGTTGGGGGTTCAGTGCCTTGCTTGGGGGGACCTTGGCAGTGCCCTGCAAGTGAACTGGCACCTCTCAGCTACCAGTTCATGCTCCACATTTGGTCCAGACAGGGGTCTTGAGCTGGTGACCCTCCGATTCCCAACCCAAGTCCCTATGGACTGGGCTACTGTCGCCCCGAATTATTAATTAAAAAAAAAAAAAAAAGATATTACCAATTGTTTCAGGATTTTACAATGCAACATCAGAAAAAAAGATTCATATGTCTAAATTTAAGACTTTTGGAACACTGAGATAATTTAATAACAATTAAGGCCTTAATTTCAGATCTATAAATTAAATGCTTTTTAGGACTTTTTACCCTGTATTATCATTACCAGCTGTTACACTGACCCTTAGAGCAGTGAAAACAGAGGGAGTTTTTGGTTGAATAAACTCTTAAGTATAGCTGAAACTTGAGACTTTTTAATGGAAATATGTGTAAAAAAGTTCCACAGTTTACAGTGTCATGGTATACCACTGCAATCCTAGTCGCATAGTGCACGTATTGATATTATATTGATACACAGCCCAGCCCTATTGAATACTCACTGTTTTCACTTGTCCTCTCTTGGTCACAGTCTCTGTTGTCCACCTCTGACGGCTCTTCTTCACCACTATCAGCTCAGGCTGGTCCTTCACTGGGTTCACGGATCTAGTGGGCGAAGAGTATGTGAATACCACCTGTTACAAATTAAAGGGGAACTATGGCCATTTTCAAAATTCATACACATTTTTCCTACAGTTTAAGACAGTCCAAAAATATGCATAAACACGAACAACTTTCTCCCAAACCCAAAAGCTAGAGTGCTAAAACTAACATCTGTGATGTCATATGTCATGGATGACACTGAGAGCAGCCAGGGGAATGTTGTGAGTATATGGGTATCATTTTCTGCTTCACAACATGTAGAGCTACAAAGCTAATTTGGGTATAAAAAACAACACAAATGTTCTGTGGGTCCACAAAACCAGGCTCCCATTCACTGTCTATGGAGCAGCTGCAGACTTAGCACCCTATGACATCACAAGTTTGAGACTTATCTGGTTTCTGGCTTTGAGAGAGAGTAGCTCATGTTCTCAGATATTGATTGAACTTTCATAAGCCATAGACATGATATGATCAGTGTAGCACTTACCTCAGCTATTGCATGCTCTTCGCCCCGAGGATGATGCCACTTGTTCATCTCAGTGGAGGAACTTATGCTCTCCCATGGACTTTCACTAGGACGCAATAAACTTGGATTAACCACACCGTGCAGGGTGTAGCTGACAGCAGAGAGCCATGACAGGGATGTATTTATGACACACTACCTACCTACAGGCAACACACAGGAATCAACAAGCCTACCTTTTTATGGCAGGTCTTGCCCTGTCAGGCTCCAGTATCCCGTCCTCTGAGCCATCCCTCACTGCTGAGCATGCTGCTGCTGCTGCGTCCTGTCTGCCCCCCTGTGCGATGTACAGCAGTTTCTCCATCAGCTGCAGTTTCTCTGTGAGCGAGGCGATTTCGTTCCGCCCTCGAGTTATCTCAATTTTCAGCATCTTCGACTCGATCTCGTACAGTTTGCTTATTTCCATCACAGCTGTTTTGGATAACGCGTCCATGATGGAGACGAGCTGCGTCTGGAAAGAGAAGACTGTCGACATGGCTGCTGGCTCTCTGTTGGGCGCCAGTCGCTCGCGCACGAGTTACTGTTGCAGTCGATAGGTCTCTTAATGTCCACTGTAAAATGTAGTTACAACGTTATACACGAGAAGAGGTGTGTGTGCATGCCCACAAGATACGCGTGAGTGTCTCCTCAAAACTCAAGTGGCTGAAACGCATACAGTATTTCCATCTGCCGGCTGGGAGGACGCATTGCAACCGTACACAAAACTACAATATCGAGCTGTAATGTTGATACAGCTTCTTTACTGGCTTCAGTTTCTACATCGACGTCGTATAAAATTCTCCCTAATATCCTGAGATGTTTTGTTAATCGTTTGTTTTAAAGTTGCTAGCCTACAAGCTAAGTTTTCATGTCGTTGTAGGGTTTTCCGGGATAACGACAGAAAGACCCGCCCTTCTCTCTCTCTGATTGGCTGATGCTCGTAGCCTTCGTTAGTGGGATTGGTTAGATTTAGGCAGGAGGCGCGACAGTATCAGCATAAGCCAATCAGAGGCTGAGTAAGGCAAATTAGGGCGGGTCATCTCTTCGCTATCCTAGGGATTGCGAATTAGCAAGCCGCGGACTCCACTGACCAGAATGCAATGCTGTCTAAACACAGAATTTGATTGGCTGGTGAGAGAGTTTCAGGAAGTACAGCGTCGAATTATATTTGCCGACTGAAAATCCTCCACATGACAGTCTGCGGTGGAGATTCCCACTAAGTAAGGATTTTTCCTGTAATGTAAACTGTAGTTTAAGAGCTTAAATGTCAGGTTTGTTTGAAATGCAAAGAAATGCGCGTTATTTCTCCTGCATATTTCCGATACTGGCTAGTGCAAAATCAGCTGGAGTTTGTAGTTTTTATCTCCACCCTGTTTGCACAGTCCTAGTCTATTTACACCAGAGACAACTTTAATCAAACTATTTTAAAAGCTGTGTTTTAATAGACAAACTGTTTATGCAGGTAATTTGTTCAGGCACATCATGATGACTTGCAAAACGGTGTTGCAATTGACTTCCTTATCTATTGCTCAAACCTGTTTTTCTCCATCTCTTCTGCCCTCCATTATTCAGACAGATCTCTCATGGCTGGCAGAAGAGTCGTGGTCTTCCCCTCCTCAGCTGAGCTGGGTCCTGCACTGGCCCGTCTGGTGGCGTCTCGGGCTGAGAAGGCCATCAGCTCCCATGGCAGGTTCACCCTGGGGCTCTCTGGAGGAAGCCTTGTGTCCATGCTCAGCAAAGAGCTGCCCGCCCTGCCAGACCTGGACTGCAGCAAGTGGGTGGTTGGTTTCTGTGATGAGCGAGTGGTTTCTTTCGATGACCCTGAGAGCACCTATGGGCTGTACAAGGTATCTGTTCAAGAGTGTGTGCTTGTTTCCATGTGTAGTGGCTACATCGCTGTAGGGTTTTCTGTGACACTGGGGTCAAATGAAACCCTTTTGTTTCTTTTTCAGGGTCAGTTGTTTTCCAAGGTCAACATCCCTGATAGTGGGATCTTAACCATCGACTCCTCTCTGCCGGTGTCTGAGTGTGCTGAGGATTATACCTGCAAACTGAAGAAGGTGCAGACATGTACTGTTCTGTGATTAGCCCTGGCTCAAAAGTCACCCATACATGTTCTTTTAGATTAAAATATTTGCAGAATATTTACAGTATTGTTTTGCGTCAAAACACACAGGCATTCCCTGATGACGACTTCCCAGTGTTTGACCTGTTACTGCTGGGTATGGGGCCTGATGGACACACCTGTTCCCTCTTCCCAGATCACCCTCTCCTGGAGGTGAGAGCCGTACTTTAGTGAGTCTGAGGGCAGAATTTGAAATCTGATTGTTTGTGTGTCAAAGTCTTGTCTTGATTGCAGACAAGTTTTCTGATTCTCTACCTCTGACTTAAGATGATGCAGCTGAGTAAACCAATTCAGCCAGGAGCACAGCAAATTTAATCATTTACTGAGACAAATGGAAATACAGTTGGCGCTGATGGCTCCACTCTTAAGATGCTCCCTGAATCAGACAAGCAGCATGCTGAACCAATACAGGAAGCGTGATGCAGGAAACCCCCCACGGTGCACAAGAGTGGGCCCAAAGCAAGACATAAAATACCCCTTTAACCTTTAAACCATGTTAGGACTCTGAATTAGAAAGGTGGAGGCTGGGGTGGAGGAGGTCAACCTTTGCCAGCAGCAGCGGTGGCGTGTGGCAGCATTAGTGTAACAGTTATCAGTGAGTAGGAGGCCATATTTAAAATCGACCCCCTTGTAAGAATGGGCCGTGATTGGTGTGTGACTGATTAGAAGCAATGATCCAGTCAGCTGGCTGTCAGCTCGTATGACTTCCAAGTCTTGCATGAACTAATGCAAAGCTTCAATTGGGAGTTGTTTGAATACATTTACAAGCACAAGTTTTTCGTATTTTGTACCATCATTATGATCCTTACAACATAATCCTACATCTGGATGTTGAACCATGTTGGACAGTGTAACTCTAATTTAGAAATGTCTATAAATTTGCCACTGGTCATTACATTGCAGGGCATTCTGCGAGTGTTTCTTTAAATCATACCCCTCAGTTATACAAATATGGATGTCTTTCCTGCAGTAGGCATATGAAACACATTATTTAATTTATTTCTGGCAGCCCTGCTAAGTTAGGCCGGGACGCATTTCAGGGTTTACCCTTTGATGTGGTCCCTGATTTGCTAGTCTAAAAAAAACAATATATATTCTGCCTGCGCTTTTCAAGACACTCCCTCGACTATGTATGGATCATTGATAGGTTTTGTTTTAAGCACAGTTGGGACTTTGTGGTCTGCACTGTCATCCCTTTTTGTGACACTTCTGTGCAGCAATCTGCCTCGTCTTTTTACATGACAGGCACAGTATAGTTTTGGGTTGTGGTTCCTGCATTGGCACTTTTTTGGCAACTGTATACATTACACATGATAGATGATTGGGTTTGGGTGTACCCCATATTCAGGAAACAAAGAAGATTGTGGCCCCCATCAGCGACTCTCCAAAACCACCGCCACAGCGTGTGACAATGACCTTTCCAGTGGTGAACTCTGCGCGCTGTGTGGTTTTTGTATCAACAGGAGGAAGCAAAGCACCCGTTTTGAAGGTAATGTTGACAGTCACATTTCACAGTTCATATTCATAATCTTAAAACCTTCCCGTTTCCATGGCACAACAAATCTCTAAAGGCCGATATTGTTCAAAAAATGTCATTTGATACTTTTTTTTTTCTACTTGATTTGAAACATACAAACATTTGGTGGCATTTCCGCTGAACCGCTAATCCTGTCTGCTTGACTCATCCCACCACAGACTGTATGGACTTGGATAGCGCCTTTCTAGTCATATGACCACTCAAAGCACTACGAGTCACATTCACACACAAATTCACACACTGGTGGCCAAGGCTACCATACAAGGTGCCACCTGCTACTCAGTTTTTGAACACAGTTCAGTATCTTGCTCAAGAGTACTTTGACATGCAGACTGGAGGAGCAGGGAATCGAACCTTTCATCTTTAGATTAGCTCTACCGCTGAGCCACAGCAGCCCCGGGTTGTAGCTGTTGTAGCTGCTGCAGTAGAGGGCCAATCGAACTTTGCATTAGATTGAAAAATACCTGTGGTGATTGGATGCAACTATACAAATAGTCATTGTTTTCTCGATCTGGGCACAAAAAGGATCAAATGCAGGTATCGTATGACTGGAGAAGTAGTGATACTACTTGGTACAGGGTTATTTGGTCACTTCCTTAAAGGTATCAAGTACCGACCCAGCCCTACGTCAGACTGCAAGGCATGTTTACGAAACCCATAGAATAAGAGATAGAGAGATGATTCATGCAAGAAAAATCACACAGATTCACTTTGGCTCTGCTGGTCCAATTTTGGTTGCAGTTGACAGATGACCCAGGAACAGTAGAAACCATGTCAGGACTAAAAGTAAATCCAAAAAGTGAAAGGAACATGAAGTTGAGCACACATTCACGCCTCTGTTTTGTTACACATTAGTAAAAACAATAAAATAATGTATGCTCTAGCAGTTGTCTGACCCACTGACCCAGCAGAAATATGGTTCATACTACTGATTTATATAACAGCACTGTTCTATTTTAACACACTTCATTGTCTTGCAGGAAGTGCTGGAGGGTAGAGAAGGTCCAGCGTTTCCAGCGGCCCGCGTTGCCCCGACTAACGGCGAGCTGTTCTGGCTTGTTGATGACCCCGCAGCTGCCTCCCTAACTATCCAGGTAGAGAGGTTAAGCTCAGGGGCCAAACTGTAGAGCTTTTCATCTGTCGAGTGAAGGCAGGAAGTCAAAGGTGTTAAAACTTGAATGAGCAAACAGGAACATAGTACAGAACATTCCTGCTGTCACAAGGACGTGTAGCTGGTTTAGGTAGCTGAGGTAGGATATGGAGATGAACAAATAAAACTGAGGACTTTGTTGTTATTTCCAGCGGAAGATTTAGCACTTATTGAAAATTAGTTTTTGTGTGTGTGTGTGTGTGTGTGTGTGTGTGTGTGTGTATCAGAGGTTTAGCTTTATTCAGCAATGTGTAAAGTCCCCTACTCAAAAATGTGTTTTTCTTATTGTCACTTTGGTTGGATGTCTGACCTTCACTGTGCAGTAATGTGCAGAGTTTGATACTAGTCACTTGGACCGTCCATCATATACTCTGGATTTTTCAGCGACAGAAAATGAGTGGATATAATTCTATGATTTTGTGGGAAACCCATATCAGACAAAATCGTGATTCGAAGTATGTCTTAAAGGTGTAGTGCGTAGGATTTGGTGGCATCTAGATGGCAAAACTTCTTCCATGTGCCAAGCATGTAGGACAGGGGTAAGCAACCTGCAACGCTGGAGCCACATGCATCCCATCTCCAATGGTTCCCTGTGGTTTTAACCAAAACTTAGGCTGCATGGAAATGAATCACAGTTATTGTTTAACATTTTAATTAAAGGCCTGTGGGCCTACAACAAATTGAATTTTTTTTTTTAACATTTTGTCAGCTAAAATGTGAGTCATAGCTACGTCTACGGCCGCCTTTTCTTTAAATTTTGCCAAACATCAAGAGTGGTGGCTTGTCTTGAGTCTCCTCAGCGAAGCTAGCGGTGGAGTCCAAATCCAGAGTGGAAAACTCTTGGAGAAAAATATCGAATTTATTAGTGCATATACAGATTTGTTTACTTTGGCTGCAAGGTACCAAATATTCATAAATACCTTACTGTAGAGTAGCCACTGCATAGTAAAACACATTAATGATTAGACCTATTTGTGATGTCGATAAGCCTCTTTAGACTTAATAAGGCTGTGTTATCTTTATTAAAAGGCTCAAATAAATTTTGTGGCTCCATTCAATCATTCATTTCTGTAACCGCTTAGCCTGTTAAGTCACGGGGGGCTGGAGCCTGTCCCAGCTGACATTGGGCGAGAGGCAGGGTACTCCCTGGACAGGTTGAAACATAGAGACAGACAACCATTTACGCTCACATTCACGCCTACGTGCAATTAAGAGTCACCAATTAACCTGCATGTCTTGGACTGCGGGAGGAAGCAGCACCCAGAGAAAACCCACGCTGACACAGGGAGAACATGCAAATCCTGGGTTCGAACAATGAACCTTCTTGCTGTGAGGCTACAGTGCTAACCACTGCACCACTGTACCACCTCCAGACAAATTTAATTCATTTTATTGGACCAAAAATGGCTCCTCTGGTTGTAAAGGTTGCTGACCCCTGGTGTAGGAGAACAACGGTGGCTGATGCGAAAATGCAGTTGGCCGCCTTATCTAGAGCTAGAGTGTTTGATTTGTCTGTTCAGGGCTACTAACACCACATAGCGGACTCAGTAGAAGAACAGCAATCGTTATTTTCAGATGATTATAGACTAATGTCTATAGTCATGAATATTATATATAATTTCTGCCAATAGATGCACCTAAATTCTACACACTGGACCTTTAAAGTATGTTTTTAGGTCTTTAAATTTAGATTTTATTGGCTGTCAAGGTTGGGAGGTTTGATATTCATGCTTTGAGTTGCCTTCACACTCTGTAAAAACATCCAATAAAGTCACACCTTTGATGCTCATTTGATCCATCCTGCAGCCATCTATAAAACCTCTTTTCATTAGCAATTTAAACAAATAAAATGTTAATTAAACATATGCATTTTGTGTCTGCTGTTCAGCTTTGCTCACTAGTCCATCCCCTTTAAGACCACAGCACGTCCCACCCCTTTAAGTCTCAAGTTTGCAGTGTTGTCACATCGGGAGCTGCCGCTGCACAGATTTGGCGTCTCTGTGATGACAGTGTAAACTAAAGACACAACTTTTCCGTAGCTGTCTCATCACGAGCCACAGCTATCACCCACCTAGACTTGTTTTTATATTTCTTAATTTACTGCCGCCATGCCCGGGCTCGCGAGCCTCCCCGCCGCCCTGCTCCTCCTGCTGCTGTCCGGCTGCTCTCCTGCTCGGGGATACTTCGCGGAGGAGCGCTGGAGCCCCGAGTCTCCGCTCCTGGCTCCCCGGATCCTCGTCGCCCTCATCTGCAGAAACTCCGAGCACTCTTTGCCGTATTTCCTCGGTGCTTTTGAACGCCTCAACTACCCCAAGGAGCGAATGGCTTTGTGGTAAGTTGATACCAGGACATTTTCTCGCAGGCTAGTAAACAGAAAATAAGTTGAAGTTAACGTCCACGCTGCGAGATAAGGTCTAAAAGTTGTATTTCTACCAAACTAACTAATAACTATCTGCATTAAAATGGCGCATTGGTGATTGTGCGGTTTATTCTTGGCTGGACCCACAGGAAATGACGGTACTAATAGTATCAATGCAGCTAATGTTATGTTTTGTTACAAATCTCAACAAGCAGGAAAACAACACACACCTAAAGCTGACTTCAGCCCATGCATGAGCATTTAAAGCACCTATGTAGCCTCTGTTGTGCAGAGGTGAGCACATCTGGTCACTATGCCCATCATTGTGGCCATGCATTGATCTGTATACGTGGAGGGGAGGGGACTGATGTGGCCACGAGGGGAGCTGTATGATTATCTAACAAAGTGACTTATTGTTGGGTCTGCACTGTCCATTAATACATGCATACCAGCCAGTCTTCATTTCCTGCAGCCCATACCACCTCTTGAAAACCAGCTAGGCCTCTGTGGGGTTTACTGCAGGAGTGACTGGCTCTCACTGACCTGATATATTTTACAGCCCAGTAAAGCTGTAGCTCCAGGAACCCCATCTGTGAAGGCAGGTTTGTGGCATGACTATGGGGGGAGCTGACACTGTGAAGCATGCAGTTGTAAATAAATGACTTAAATATTCTCTTTCAGCACTAATTCTAACATAATAATAATAAACTTTATTTATATAGCACCTTTCATACAAGAAATGCAGCACAAATGCTGTACAGTAAGGGCAGTATAAGCACTGAGTGCCTCACATGAAAATAGACATAATGGACATAAGACAGGCAAGGCAACTCAATATAAGAGGACATTAAAACTGTTTAAAACATGGATTAACTGATTCATAAAATCATAAAGGTCATAAAGGTGGTTAGCTTTCTTTTAAAAATATTTAGCGAGCTAGCTTCCCTGATATCTGTAGGTAGTGTGTTCCACAGCTTTGGGGCGTAATTGACAAAGGCTGCATCCCCAGTCTTCTTCTGGCTCTTGCTGGGACATAAGAATAACTAATCAATAACTTGACTATATTTTGTTTTAGCCCTCTTAAAGGGAAGTTTCCCCCAAAATCAAAAACAGATTTTTCCTCTTAGCTGTAGTGTCATTTATCAGTCTAGATTGTTTTGACATGAGCTGCCAAGTGTTGGAGATAAGGGCCCGTAGAGATGTCTGCCTTTCGTCAAATGAAATTTCCTGAAATTACGATCTGGTTACTCAAGATTATCTGTAGACCTTGTTGTGAGCAGTTTCATGTAGGAACTATTTTCTTTTTACCGAATTGCATCCACCAACCATGTCACTGTGCGGAAAGAAGCATGCATCTACTGCAGGCTCACCTAGCACCACTGTGCTAACTACTATCACAGCTCACTAGTGGAGGACGCCACAATCTGTTCATGTTTTTAAAAAGTCACACTGTAAACTGCTACGTAACTATTCACGGTCACGGTATCCAATTCTAATTTTCTTGTACAACAGCTGAGGGCAGGAGGTGTGGGTGGGAGATGGAGAGTGACATGTCTGTGTCTGTGCATTTGTAGTGTATGTGTGTGAAAATGAGATGCTACATCTCAAGGGGTGATCCTTCCAGTAATACACCTCATGCTGTCATGAGCACAAGCCTCGTCTGTGTGAGTCGATGCACGCTTCCTTCTGGGCAGTGATACGATTGGCGGGTGTAGTTCAGTAAAAGGAAAATAGTTCCTGCATAAAACTGCTCACAACAAAATCTGTGGATTATCTTTAGTAACCAGGTCATGATTTCTTGCTATTGAGTTTTTTAGATGTATTTTTTGACGCTTTGAGCACCACAAGCCGAGTGCCATCTAGTTTCATTATATCTGAGAAACAGCCACTATCTCCAGCAATCAGCAACTCATGCCAAAACAATCTAGATTTATAAATAGCACTATAGGTATGAGGAAATCTGTATTTTGGATTTTAGGCTGATCTGTCCATGTAAGGAAATTTGGTGTGCTTCATGTTCATCCTTTATAGTAGTGTTCTGAGAAGAGCTTGGCATGGGGCGGTTTGCCTGTTTGTGCAGGGACAGAGCGACCTTGAATATTCACTCTACATGCTAAATGAGAATGAAAACTTAAACCTAGTTGTATTACGCCCTATTATGGATCGCTAAATGTGTTTCTGTCTGCCTTTCTCCAGACCTGACACAGTTGCACCGCCTCTGTCAGTTGTGACAAACTTTCATTTCAAGGCAATTATCTTGTGGGACGTGCAAATGGATGTTATAGAGCGTTTAAATACGTGTCTCCCGTGCTCAGGCAAAGTTGAGGGAAGTGAAAGGGAGGGATTTCCCACATAGTAACTAAACAACATGCTCCAACAGCCCACCCGTGCTTATACCCTCAGAGCTCAGAGCAGTTTGCTTGACTGCCTGGAGGGCTCAGATTGGTATGCTCTTCACTCACCAACTTGAAACTCAAAGTTTATTTACCCTGCTTTATTTAGAGGCTTTATATGAGGGGTATTGTTTGATTGCTTCTTTTTCTTCTGTAAATATGGTTGAAGTGAGGACAGTGCTGTGTTAACTTGTTCTGCAAGCACATTAAGCTACATCTATAAAATGCAAACAGCTGTGCGATGTTGTAAACACTACATGCTTTACGCTGTATGCTTTCTGCAGCTGCCTGTGAGCACGCCAAAGCCTCAGAATCAGGATCTGCCAAATTGTCATTTAAATCTTTGGTGTCTGCAATTAGCTCAGCATTTCTGCTGTAAAAGAGCAACTATAGAGGAGACGTAGGCGAAAAAACCACTTGCAGATGTATATTTAGAGCCCTGGTGGTACATCACTCAGAAACTATGCTTTTAACAAACATTTATCTGAGCTGAACACGAAGCGGAAGAGTCAGTGTTATTCAGAGATTGAGGATTTGCAAGGATGGACAGCAGGAGTGAGGGATGAAATAGTTTAGCAAGGGGCTGCGGTGTTCTCACAGATTCATGAGAAATCTCTCAAGAGGACCCAGCTTGGCTGTCGTCCCTCTGAGCGGAATATAAACTCAGCTGTAGGGCAGCTGTTCTTTTGCAAAGGCTGACCTACAATGCACTACAAGGCTGAAGAAAGGAAGGCTGTGGAGGTTGTTTTGTGGCACAGTTTTGCACTTTCTTGATAAAGAGATTTAGGCAGATGTGGCTCAGTTCCATTCCTCAGCAAAATTAGATCAAACATGCCGGCTGTGTAACGTGGACATTTGTCTCGCACATGACACCAGCCATGTTTGAATCATTTCCTTCTGTTAAAGATAAAGACAGAGGAAGAGACAGATATATGGATGTACTTTATTGATCCCAGACGAAAATAAACCCTAGCATACTCTTGAAGTATAATTCAGTTCAATTAAATTTTATTTCTAAAGCCCAGTATCACAAATCACAATATGCCTCAGAGGACTTTACAGCACACGACATCCCTCTGTCCTTTGACCCTTATGGCGGATAAGAAAAAACTCCCCAAAAACCCCTTTAGCAGGGCAAAAAAAGGGAGAAACCTCAGGAAGAGCAACTGAGAAGCGATCTGTCCTCCAGGACGGACAGACTTGCAATAGATGCACGTGTACAGAACAAATCAACATAATAAATTTACTTTCTAAACATGTATATCTTTAGAATAATAGGGATGCACAATATTGGATTTTTTGCCGACATCAGATATGCCGATATATTACAACTTATTTAGCCAGGAGCAGATACCGATATCAATATATATCCACTATCCCTACCTAATTTTAACGATCGTCAAGTCCCTTCTGTAGTGGAATTAACAGCATATTATGCCAATATCTGCCGATACTGATGTGGTGCTATAAATATATTAAAATACAAAAACTAAAACGTAAAAATGTATGCTCAGGATAATATGTTTTGGGTATATACATTAAACAAATGTGCAAATTTGTTGAAGTTCTAGTTGTAAGAATGCAGTGAGATAGATGTGCAAATTCGCCATGTGCAAGGTTACTGAAGAGCAAACTAGGGTGGAGTTTGGTCGGGACAGAAAACCATAAACTGACTCTCAGTTAGAGGTTAGGTGTTGCAAGTGAAAGTTAACACTACGATACAATACGATACAGTACGATACGATACGCTACGATACAATACAATGTGATATACTTTATTGTCCCTGTAGGGAACTTTGTCTTGCACTCAGGAGCTGCACAAGTATTGCTGTCTTACAATAATAGTCCAGAGGAAATGAAAGGCATGTGAAAAGCTGTTTCTTCAATGTGACTTGGTTTCTCTTTCTAGTTCCTTAGTTCTTTATTCCTTCAACTGTGATATGCTACCCCAAATTATATCAGCTGCGGCGTTTTTGTTTTGTGACGCTGGTATCAGTAACACCTGTTTCAGTTCCCACAGCTGCAGACAAAGAGCCTACTCAAAGTGAACACTGGGCTGTTGTTATCTGAGACCTGATATTGTCTTTTTTAACTCCTGTCTCAGGTTGGATGTGGCACAAGTGCTACATTCAATCTTTTGTTGCTCTTTCCATACACTGGCCTCACTTGTTAATAATGTCGGACCCTTTTCATGTTGACTAATTCTAATCGTTTACATGTGTTGTACATTGACAGGGTAGCAACGGATCATAACCAGGACAACACCACAGTCATTCTGCGTGACTGGCTTGTCAAGATGCAGAATCTTTACCATTATGTGGAGTGGAGGCCCAAAGAGCAACCCGAGTTGGTTACTTACTGAACTTTCTGGTGAAATTTTGTGTTGCTTTAAAGGGCTCACAGAGTCTGATAAGTATAAATATCTCTTGCAGACGATACTCTGATGAAGACGGTCCGAAGCATTGGACAGACCTCCGTTATGAGCATGTTATGAAGCTTCGACAAGTGGCACTGGAGTCAGCTCGTGAGATGTGGGCAGACTACTTTTTGGTAGGTCAACATAACTACTCTTTACGGGCACAAGAAAGCACATTAACACTGAAAGCTTTAAACATTGAGCCAATGCTTCCACCCAGAGTTGTATTGTTCAGTAACAGCAGCAGAGGGATAAATACAGAGCAAAGTCCACAGTGGTTATTTAAGCACAGAGAGGGATGTCAAAAATTGACTCGGTTATATTTTTCTGTCTCTTATGGTTAAACTCTATCTGGTCTGGTTCATCTGGATCGTAACACCGACACTAAGCTTGACTCAACATGAACCATATTTTGAAATGCAGCACGTTTCTATTTGTATTCCCCAGTCCAGCCCACATTGTCGAGCCTCAGTGGGGTATAATTTTGAAGCAAAGTGCATCCAGAATTGCAATAATTTTTGGAAACTCTCCTCTCCTTCATCCCTGAAAATAGTGTTGAAATATATAGTCTGTGTTTTTTGTTTTTTTTACCATCTCAGTTATAGTGCTCCATTCACCTCTCATGACCTGTTCAATATTTGTATATGAAGTCATTTCATGGTGTGTACACTTCCTTCTGCTTGTGTAGTTGGTGGACTGTGATAACCTCCTCACCAATCCTGATGTACTCTGGAAGCTCATGAAGGAGAATAAGACCATCATTGCTCCAATGCTTGAATCCCGTGCAGCCTATTCAAACTTCTGGTGTGGAATGACCTCGCAGGTACTGTGCAGATGATTGTCCGTACATGCTTGTGTATGTCAATCATTTGTCAAAGGGTTTTTATTTATGAATGCTCTTAAATCCTCTCAACTGTTAATCAACTTTCTATAGGGTTACTACAAGCGCACTCCTGCCTACATACCCATGAGAAAGCAGTTGCGCAAGGGCTGTTTTGCAGTTCCCATGGTCCACTCCACTTTCCTGATAGACCTCAGGAAAGAGGCGTCCAGGCAGCTGGCCTTTCATCCGCCACACCCAGAGTACAGCTGGGCTTTTGATGACATCATTGTGTTTGCATTCTCTGCTCGGATGGCAGGTACTTCACAATTTAATGCTTAAATCTATACATTTGACCTTAAACGAATGCTACGTGTTAGCTTGAATTCTGGTATGCCTCCACAATGAACAGAAAATCCAAAAAGGCCAATTGAAGTAAACAGGGTTCATATTTAACAACAGCAAAACTATATCAAAACATCCTGTTACAAACTCTCACACAACTCCTGCAGTATAATCCAAGTCACATTTAACGTTACAATATAAAACACTTTTGTCTTCGAGTAGCACACCGTACGATCTCAGCAACAGATCCTCCCAACTTGTCAAATATAAACGCTTCGTCAGTGGCTCTACACGTCAAAAGATGAAGCACTACATAGCCGTCACGCATCAGTTTGGACACCCAGGGACGACATGTCAGTTTACAATCGTTATATGCAATGTGTTTTTTCAAAATAAACTTCCATTTTCACAGGAAATGTACAGTTTCTTCACATTAAATGCATGCAGTCTCTTTTCAAAATAAACTTCATTTTTTAGTTTTACTTAACGTAACGTAAATTTACGTGAACATACGTCACATACGTCACATGACATGCGTCGCTAGCGTTGTATAATACACATGCCAGCAACTACATAGCTACTAAAATAACTCGATTTGCTTTTGGTGTCACACGGGAAATGAACAGCCTCCTTCCAGGTGATAGTATGGAGTTTGTTTTGCCTATCCACCTCACCTTTCACCCACCCTTCTTGCTCTTTAGACTGTGGCATTCGCTTGGGGCGTCAAAAGTTGCCACCATTCGGTGTGTCTAATACAGTCGCTAAAGGGTGCCTCTGTGCATTGGTGTCTAATACTGGGTCAAGCATGTGATGAGTTGGGTGTGAGACCAGGTTGCCCTGGGCGTGCTTGGGTATGCGCATGTATTCAGGCTCTGCTTGAGCAGAGTTCAAGCACACATATAAGGCACGCTGTTCAGCTGTGCATGAGACCATTTGTACTGGCGTGTTTTAAATCTTAACATTTTGGTAAAAATGTGTTTACTGAGCATACAACTGGATAAATGAGACTTGGATTATATTGCAGGTGTTGCGGGAGAGTTTGTAAACAGATGTTCTCAGTTTTTCTGGTGTTAAACGCGGTCCCTGTTTATTCAATTCACAATGAATTTTTGTCTCTATTGGATTCTTCATTTACTGCGGAGGCATGCAAGAAAAACAGTTTTCTTCACCATTTCAAGGTAGCATGTGATGAGTAAATAATATAGAAATAGTTATTTTGAACCTTTTCAACCTAAATGGTGTGACTTCATACTGAGAAAACATTTGCATCCTTTGCTCTCCACAGATGTTCAAATGTTTGTTTGTAATAAAGAGACCTACGGTTACTTACCCGTGCCTCTGCGATCCCACAATACTTTGCAAGACGAAGGTGAAAGCTTCTTGCACTCCCTCCTGGAGGTAAATGGTGAGTATCTTGCATTCAGACTGAGGGCTTTACTTTTCATCCAACTCTCTTTTTTCCCCCACGGGCTTTAAGTCCGTATTCTACTTCCTGCTGCTCTATCTAATGATACCTATCAGCATGGGTTCCTATATATCATTTATACCATTTCTGCATCCATCTTCCCTCTCACTGTGTAGTGCGAAATCCCCCAGTGAAGCCTTCCAAACACATACGTGTTCCTAGAAAACAACCTGACAAACTGGGCTTTGATGAGGTGAGTATGAGTGATGTGAAGATGGAGTTTGCAAAAATGGCCCTCTATCCACTTCTGTGCTAAATGTCTCCCCCAGCTGGTAGAAATCTCTTATTACATTGATTAGCTCTGCTGTTGCCCATGTGCAGGTGTTCATGATAAACCTGCAGAGGCGAACTGACCGCCGAGACCGTATGCTGAGGACATTATACGAGCAGGAGATTGCTTGTAAGGTCACTGCAGCTGTAGATGGAAAGTAAGTTCACTCTGTGTCATGATTACTTTAAACTTACTTAGTCCTTGGTAATCACACAATCCGCCCTTTCTCTTTTGTCTCATTTGTTTCTCTCTCTCTATTTCAGAGCAATGAATATCAGTGAAATCCATGCTATGGGCATCCACATGCTGCCTGGATACAGCGACCCCTATCATGGTCGCCCGCTGACAAAGGGAGAGCTGGGATGCTTCCTTTCCCACTATAACATCTGGAAAGAGGTGAGCTGCAGAAGCCAAGCATTTGACGGTCTGTGAACTAGACAGATGGGTGAGTGATTGATAAATCTGTGTCTGACCTTAGATTGTGAAGCGAGGCCTGGAAACCACCCTGGTGATTGAAGACGACCTGCGCTTCGAGGTCTTTTTCAAGCGACGCTTGATGAACTTGATGAGGGAGATAGAAGAGGAAGGACTGGACTGGGATCTAATGTGAGTTTATGCTTCCTTTACAGTCATTGATTGTTACCTTGATTCTCCCAAAGCTGGAGATATATTATATGTATTGTTATTTCTGAGATCACAGCAGAAAAATCGACAATGCCACCGTCATAGATGGTATTTAATGCCGGGTCACACTGGACACAGAAGTGCCAAAAAGCGCGCCAGTTTTCTGTGGAGCGCGTCCCACTTCCTTTCGGCATCCATGTAAACCAATTGGGCTGTTTACACTGGACGCACCATGGCTCCACCTCCACCCCCACAAATTGTGTCTAAAAAGAGAGCAAGACAAATAAGCAGACACACACAAAAGCAGATACAGACAGAAGTCTACGTGTGATTAGAAAAGAACAGAGGAGCGAGGTGCCTGCTTGCATGACAGCTGTCATATTGCGGTGCTTCTGTGTTCAGTGTTAACATGGTTGCAGGCCCATATATCAAGCACGTCATTAAGTCATCACCATACTGCCCCTAGCCTTCGTGTGTGTATTGCCTCTTGTAGATATGTAGCGTTAATTTCTGAGGGTGCACACAACCAACGCTCCATATGGAGGCAGGATACGCGAGGCAGCCACCATACACATGCTAACATGTAGTTAAAAGCCAGTAATCTGCAGCTTAAGTCTGTCACTTGTTCTCACTCCTCCTTTCTTAATCTGTCTTCCAGTTACATTGGTCGGAAGAGAATGCAAGTGGATCACCCGGAGAAAGCAGTGCCTAATATACACAACTTAGTGGAAGCAGACTATTCATATTGGACACTGGGCTATATGATGTCACTACAGGGCGCAGAGAAGCTTTTGAAAGCAGAACCACTGAAGAAGATTTTGCCAGTGGATGAGTTTCTTCCTATCATGTATAATAAACACCCTGTGTAAGTGTGCCCTACACAGTATGAGTACACACACACAACATGTACTTATCCTCATATACTCTATACTTTTGGGTTTTTGTTGTTCCTAACATTTCCCTCTCCTCTACAGGACTGATTATATGGACCAGTTTGAAACCAGGGACCTGAAGGCATTTTCAGCCGAGCCTCTTCTAGTGTATCCGACACACTACACAGGCGACGACGGCTACATCAGCGACACCGAGACCTCCACAGTGTGGGACAACGAAAAGGTCCGCACAGACTGGGACAGAGCGCGCTCAGGAAAAACTCGGGAGCAGGCTGAGATCAGCAGCGAGGCCCAGAACTCAGATGTGCTCCAGTCGCCTTTGGACAGTACAGCACGGGACGAGCTATGAGAGCAGCTGAATGAGAGCCGTGCGAAAGTTTTACACACCACCTTAGTCTTTTTTAATCGTGTTTCATCTTTGATACTTTTGATTCGGCATCACAGCAGGGATGTGACATCAGAGTTTGTGGAAAGATTTTATTTATCCAGATGTGACGAGTTAAAAAGGGATCAGGTGCGTCTTTTCTGTCACGTTGTCAGTTTGTAGTTTTTACTTTATAAAGGCACTAGACTTGCCATTTTGAATGGCATTTGCAGTACCCAACTTCTGTCTGTCATACAGAAATAAACCTATGTATTAGCAGTGAATGCAATCAGACTGTTACATTTCAGTCATCAGGCAGTTAACTTTATCCTAATCTGACATTACACTGTGAAATCCTTTTTTTATTTTACATTTCTCAAGATTACAAAATGAATTGGGCCGTAACCAAACTGTATGTCACTGAGCAGTATTGAGTCTTTTGCACAAGTTCATGTCTTTAATCAACCGTGAGTCATTTTAAATTCCTTGGGCCATGAGGAGAAACATCTGCATGTCTTTCGCTTTGATCTTTAGCATTTCTATACTGCTGTGTTTTAAATAATCATTAGCCAACACTTGAGATGCTCGCAGGCAGCAGAGTGTTACCAAAGCAACAAAACACAAGCAACAGTTGCAGTCAACTCAGATTCATAGATTTGTACTACTGTAGCATATACACCACTGCAGCTCATTATTCATGTCACCACTTTGGGACTGTTCCCAGACTAATGCTGTTAACCAGCTGTTGACATGCTTATAGACGGGACAAACCACTGTACACGCCTCAAACTTGGTGGTTTGGGAGGAACGTGGTTTTAAATGCCCTTTAAGTTCCCTCAAAAAGAACCCACCCAACCACATCCAAACACACACATCAGCCTCCACCTCTTAATGCCTCTCAGTTAAATCTGTATTTGAGCATTTGGGTGAGCACGACGTGATTAAAAAGAAAAGTCCCCTGCAAAAGAGAACATTACAGATTATTTATTCTGACATGGTTTTGCCTCACATTTCGATACTAAATCTCCCAGGAAGTTTATTTTTGTGGAGTATTAATGGGAGCTGTTCACCAATGGGTCTTACACAAAATGTTAGTGGTGCGTTGTGCCAACAAGAAATAAATCGTTTTATTTTTAAAAGAAAGTTGAATTTGTGATTATTGTTACCGATTTTCTCTGTTAATGTTGGTTGTTTACATTTTAACCTGTGATAGTGGACTGCTGTAGCCAGTTGCAAGAGACTGTGACCACTCATTTACACCTTAATAATGATTATAATAATAATAGTAATAATGATAACAATGCATTTTATTTCTAGGCATCTTTCAGAGCACTCAGGGACACCTTACATGACAAAATCAAACAATTCTGTAGTACACAATAAAAGTTAAAATGACTAGACAAAAATCATAATTGTAAAAATTAGGTATTAAATCATCATTACAGAGTCATCATCAGTGCAGGTCACCATATGTGTGTCTCCATTAAAATCAGACAAAATATTCCAGCTTGTAAAGATGTGTTTTCAGACAGGGTTTGAACAGGATGTGCACTGTGAACTGCATATGGATCTCCCAAAATGGCATCAAGCCCTTGATTGCATGGGGGGTCAGCAGCCTTTACTAACAAAAAAGCCATCTTTGGCAAAAACTAAAAAAAAAAAAAAAATAGCATTCACTGATATGTTTTACCACAAGATGGCTACTCTGCAGTTTACTATTTATGGTTGTTTAGTATTTACTTGCAGTATTGGCAGTAAAAGTAAGCGAAAATGTCCACTAGAGCTGGCACTATATCAAATTTTCACTACACAATTATCATCGCCAAAAGAGTTCACAATAATAAAATTATTACAGTATCTTAAGAGAATTTTTAAAAAATAGTAATAGTGCTATCAGTTAAATTAATCTGAAACTTTGTTCATTAAGTTTTTTAGGCAAATGAATGTCGTGTATCAGGACAGAGGAGGACCCAAACGGCAGCAGGCAGGTGGATTTGGAACACAATGAAAGCTTTAATGAAGCTGCCCAGGCCGGTACTGAGAGTCCAGAAAAAGGAGAACCAAAACTAAACTGAAACAAACTAGGGGAGGCATGATGAACATAGGGATGAACCCAAGCAGGAAACAACACCATGAACACAGGGGATGAACTCAGACAACCTGACAAGGAACAGAGAAACACACAGGTATATATACCCAGAAAACTAATCACAAGAACAAGACACAGCTGGAGTAGTTGGACACAGGCTGAAGGAGGGAAAGGATGGAACAAACGGCTAATACAGAACAGGTGTGAAGGCAACACTCTGGGAATAGGGAAGGACTAACGAGACCAATGGAAGACAGGTGTGATAGAAAACAGGCGGGAAAACACACAAAGACAGGAAGTAAAACCAGACATGACACACGAGGAGAGAATCTACAAAATGAAACAGGAAACAGGTGAAACATGAATGAATGACACGAAACAAGGAAGAGCACAAACAGAAAACCCCAAAGCAGAATCCACACGAATATAAACACAAAACAGAATTGTGTCAGTGAATCACACTGAAAATACAAGTGACTGTTCAGAATTATACAGAAAGAGGAATTACACTTAATACATATATTATGCCCCTTTTTCGTGAATTATTAAATTCTCTATTTTCCTCTGACATTATTCTCTTTCTGGATGTGGAGTCCATAGTTAGTCTAGCTAGGGAGATTCAAGACTAATTAACCGTATGAGGTTCACCAAAATTTAGAGTAAAGGCGCCAGAAGGCAGACTTATGACTCGCAGTTTAGTTGGCGAAATGTTAAAACTTCTTTTTTTAATCAGTGTATAGGCTACACATTTTTACAACTGGAGAATGTAAGAATAACTTCAGGCCTAATAAAAGTTAAAATGTTGAAAATCCATGTCCTTACATCCTTCGCCCGTTGCCAGGCAGCCAAGTCTGCATGGGTATGTATGCAATACCTATTTATTGACAGCATGGCATGTGTGTTACTGTATATGACCATATTGCTGACCTGTAACTGCATGTTAGAACATTTTATTAATATTGACTATTGTATTTTATCTATGTTTACTTCCTAACGCTGCTCTGCATGTCTGAATGTAATGCTAAGCTGTGTGTTTCTGCTATCATGCCCGTTGCGTTATTGTATTGTACTGATGCTTTGCTGTTACTGTTGCCTCACAGCAACAGGGTTCCTGGTTCGAACCCAGGGTGGGGAAGCCCCTCTGTGTGGAGTTTGCATGTTCTCCTCATGTCAGCGTGGGCTCTCTCTGGGTGCTCCGGCTTCCTCCCACAGTCCAAAGACATGCAGGTTAACTGGTGACTTCAAATTGCCCGTAGGTTTGAACGTAAGCGTGAATGGGTGTCTGTCTCTATGTGTCAGCCCTGCAAACACGGCTAACACTGGCACATTTACATAGATGTTGATTAATGTACGAGTAAATAAAATACAGGAAATGAAATTTTTTTTTTTTTTTGTCAAAGCCACAGGGAGCCACTGGAGAGGAGAGACAGAGCCGCAGGCTGCATATCCCTAGTATATGTGTCATATAATCACGTAGCAGTTTGCTCTCACTTGTCCTATCTTAGTAACCCTCAGAGTATCATCGGTTTAGTAGTGCACTGCTTCAACTGTGAAGCCGTGAAGGTTGTACTGTATGTGGGACGTACTGCACAACCCAAGGCAGAACAACCACATGCTCTGAGAATGAGCTCCTTTGTTCATTAAGTAAAGAAGAAGTTGGTTATACCAAAATGATGTATTCTGATATAGTATAGATAAAGTGTCAGCTATCTTGTTACCACCTGCCAATATCAAGGTCAGACATCTGTTGTGAATGTCACGTATCTGTAATCTGCTCTAAAACTGTCCGCACTTCCACTGAATTTGAATCTCTTTTTTTTTTCGTAGTCAAAACAATCTAAACACAGTTGCACCTTCTCACTATGTGTGGTGTGATAGGTGGGGCCTACAGTGACAGCAAGATACACTTCCTCTTCCTATAGTGGTGAAAACAAGATTGGCCAACCTCTACTCCACCAGAGGAAGATCATTTTGAGAGCACAAACGGCAGCAAGCTCAGAGCTGCATGCTAATAATTTACCGTGTCAGTGTGTGTGCACACTGCAGTGCAGATTTCCTGCCACCTCCACCAAACTGTTCTCTGTTGTGTGTCATAGTGTGACCTTAAGGGGCAGATGATGTGTGAGTGGTGTTGGTAGGGGTCTGGCTCCTGTGGTGATAATTTTAGACATGGAGGAAGATCAAGTGCCAAACAAGGATTCAGGTGAGTAAGAAGGATATGTTTTTTTTAGGTGATTTGAGGAAGTGTCGCCTTTCACTTCATGTTGGCCAACATGCTTTCATGTACTTTTTTTTAGCTCATTTGTACATCTCTTCATTTGTTAAGTTTGTATTTAAATGGATGAATATTCTCTGACTGTGCTGATTGGAAATTTGCTGACAGTGCTGTAGCGGCATTATGACATAGGTATTGCATGTGGGTGTATGCACAATGGGCCTGAATATGCCTTTGTTAACTCTGTGTGGCATCCTCTGAGTCAAAGGGTGATTGGTGAACTTCCTGGGCTGTCTCAGTTTTGGCACATTCTTGTTCTGTCTTATTTTGTGTGACTTCTGTATTTTTATTTATCAAGATATGGCTGTCTTTGCAAGAGAGAAGAGTAGAATATTAATTTGCAAGATACTGAAATTCACATCTAAGTAGAAGGTTTTGCAATATGCTCCTACGTTCCTAGGAACTTATGAAGATTTTCCCAATGTGACTCAAATTCACTAACCAAAACAGTTATGGGTTTGTCTCTAGATTTCGACTGTAAAACATATTTGTTCTGCTTTTGCTGAAACATCTAACTTGCCTCTCACTTCTCACTGTAACACGGCTGGTGTGAAAAACAAGGACTATGTTCGATGTAGGACGTGACACAAATTGCAAGCAGGATGTGGTTGACCAAAATGGAGACGTCTCTCTGAGAGAGCGACATTGCTTTCTCTACAGTCGTTGCATCTGTTGTAAATCATCAGTTTCTGACTTTTTGTTATGCCCCAAGGTGAAACATCAGTTGAGTAGTGGGAGCATATTAGGTTGAAGCTTCATTACCAAACCGTGCCACTTTGTTCCGCATTGTATTTTAGTTCACATTCAGTCAAAGAACTCTTCTTCTCAGAAACATAAAGGAAATGCTGCAAGATGTAACATCAGGGGAGGAACTACGTTTGATTTCTTTAACAGTTATCTTTTTAGCCAGTCATTTATCTTAATGCTTGCTCTTTTATGTGTTTCTCTTAAAGTATATTGTTCTTCATGAGGCGTTTAGGTGCCTTTTGTTGAGCAGCTCAGAAGTAGAACAGAGGTAAAACCTTGTATGCTTCAATAACCACATCACCAACATGTCACCACCACTAAAAAGCAGCTCAGAGCTACACAGCTTATTCATCGTTCAGACCTACATATTTCTGTTTGTTTAGTGGCGTTGTAAAAGAAAGAAGCGATTCTGTTCGCATGTTCAGAACTTAATGCAGCTTTTGTTTCTTCACTAAAGCTTTTAAAAGATCTGGTTACACACTTCTGTTTATAGAAAGAAAATATTTGTGTTGTGTTGAGATAGAGACAGCCTGTCTGTGTGGTCTGTGTTTGATGGTGAGCAACATTTCAGGATCTTCAATGGTGTCACTGTATGCATGACACAAATGGTGAGATCATCTTTTTATTTTCCATCTCTCATTTCAGATGTGAAGAGGGTGCACCCTAAATCAGAAACCAAGCGATACAGTGAGATCTTCAGAGAGTTTGATAATTTTGAGTTAACTTTAATTTGTCCGTAAGTATTATATAACACTTACATACAGAGCAGTGCTACCACGTGTGTCTCTTGTCTCCTGCATCACTGGGCCTGTTCAGTTTCATATGAATACCGTGACAGAAGGAAAAAAAAGCAATGGTTAGTGAGGCGTCATTCAAAGATGCTGCAAGCTTGGCTGATTATAGGAAATGATACAGAAAAAAAATGTTCAGATAAATTTGTCAGCTCAAAGCCACAATCCTTTAACACGAACTCAGCCAGCTATCTCTAAGTATAAATTATTTTGTGCACTGGGAGCGAATTCTCAATCCGGTCATGTCTAAATAAATCCAATTTTGTGACCACCACTAAAAACAGTGGAACCAGGAAACATTACACCATTGCTTTGAAATATCATTGAGTAGATATACAGTAAAATAAACTGGCAAAAGTGTATAGATAAATGTTCATTAACATGTACTTGAAGGGAAAGTTTACCCCAAAAATCAAGTATACATATTTTTATCTGACCCGTTGTGCTGTTTATCCGTCTAGATTGTTTTGGTGTGAGTTGCTGAGTGTTGGAGATATCGGCCATAGAGATGTCTGTTTTCTCTCAAATCAACGTATCCTCATAGAATGGTTTATATGATGTTCTATGATAACACAGACACGTAAGTTCGTATAATATCCTACAAATTAGCACCCCACAAATAGCGTTATGTCCTTAATGTAGTTACATAATTAATGTTAAGTTTCGGAGGTTAGGTTAGGAAAGTCCCATGGGTTTTTTTTATTCTTTTCACCTCCCACACTGCCTCCTTACAAGACCACTCGGGACTGCTTTATCGTTTACTCCCATCAGCACACTGGTCACGTAATCGCAGCCCTTTCAAAAATCATGGGATACTGTACGTACAAACGTGGGTGCTTTACTTTTCAAAGAAAAACGTACAAACAGTTCATGAGAACAGCCTGTTCAAATATAATGAAACTATAGCACCCGGCTTTTGGTGCTCAAAGCGCCAAAATGAATACTTTTAAAAACTCAGCAGCAATGTCTCTTTACAGAAATCAAGACCTAATTACTCAAAATAATCCACAGATCTTGTTGTGAACACTTTCATGTGGAACTACTTTCTCTCTACCAAACTACAACCACCAACCGAATCACTGTGCAGAGGGAAGCGTGCATCTACTGCTAGCCCACCTAGCATCACCGAGCTACTAACGTTACAGCTCAGCCAAGCAGGAGGCCATTAATGTTTACATTTCACACTGTCACAAGTACATGCCTCTTGTCTGCGAGTACATGTACGCTTCCTTCTGCACAATAACACAGCTGAAGGGTCTAGTTCAGTCAAAAGAAAATAGTTCCTACATAAAACTGCTCACAACAAAGTCTATAGATTATCTTGAGTGACTGAATTATGATTTCTGGAAAGAGATGTTGGAGTTGAGTTTTTTAAACATATTTATCGGTACCTTGGGCACCACAAGCCGAGTGCCATCTCGTTCTAGATATCCCCGACACACGGCAACTCACACCAAAACAATCTAGATTGATGAATAGCACTAGCCTACAGGTATTTGTATTTGTGTTTTGGGGTTCAACTGTCCCTTTAAGACATTTGCGTGTGACACTGATCAGCCCAACAGCATGTGCAGTAAGTGTGGTTTATACAGCTGTCTGGCAGACATGCACAAGGAAACATAATGTAGTGTTTGTATATGTATGTTCCTTAACAAACCCTAAACCGTCTTTGGTATTGCTTTAACTGTGCACGTTTATATCCAAATACATTTCTGTCTATGTTCAGTACAGGGGAGGAACTGCTGCTAGACAGTGACTCACAGTCAGAATCCATCTCTGCAGAGGGCGTGGATCTCACAGATCAACAATATGCACCTGTGAGGAATCAATACCTGCTTATTAAAATGAAATGCTTTTAGGAAGCCACTTATAGAATTCTGTAGCTGTATTTTGGATGAATCAGTGATGCCATTTATAAAGTGAGACTCTTATAAAATATTTTTTGTCCACAGGCTCGTACTGAGGTCACTGAAGCAGATGGAAACCAATCAGGTATGATATGTGTGTGTGAGAGAAGAGAGTGTGTGTGAGAGTACACCGTAGGCCCAGCTGATGAAGACTTTGAAGCTCTGCTCACTGGGAATCAATACAAGGCTCCTCTATACTGCATGTTACCACCAGTCTGTGAGATTAAGATACCAGTACCCTTAAAGTTATACCAATAGCAGTAGAGTACTTCATATGATTGATGCCACCGTGTAATGTGGCCGTACTTTTGAACATTTTCAGCAGTGCCAACTTCATCAGATACACTGCGTTCAGCTTCACCACACCACAGACTGTATTTGGTCGTAGCTGCTGCAGTAGTAGGACGTCAAATAGTGTATTAAATCGAAACGTTTGTGGTTATTGGCTGCAAGAAAACCTATGCAAATAGTCTTTTTTTGTAGATGTGGGTACAAAATGGCTTGCGTGCGGATATTGTTTGACTGGGGAAGTTTCGATACTACTTGGTACTGGGTTTGAGGTTTTTGTTTTTGTTTTTAATCATTACTCCTCTAATTAGCCGTGAGTTGTAATTGCCCTGTTGTAACAAGATTAGGATAAAGGGACAGGATTAAAGCAGGAGACAGCTGCTCTCAGTTTTTAACCTCAGACACAAGCGGAAGACAGGAGGGGTTTACCCAAAAAAAAGGTGTCAGTGTTGTGTTGTGTGTTACAGCAAATACAGTGAAGACAGAGAAAAGGACTTGACTGCTATTGCCAAGTACTCCAACCTCAGTCTGATTCATACTACAGGTCACAGAATACAGTAAGACATTAGGAATGGGAATAGAGATGTAAAAACGCTTCTAATTTCTCATTAAAAGTCTTTTCAAGGTCCTCTTTTGCCTTCGAGTCCAGATCTGTCAGCACCTGTTCAGTGGCGGTCACTGGCGCTGTATCCCGTTCAATGTAATCCCCGCTATAACTATGCAAAGGGATGAGCTAATTTGTGTATGAGTGCTTTTACTATCATCAAGCCAAAATCAAGTCTCAAGTCACATTACTAGAAAATGCTCTTTGGCAGTCTCATGTGTTGCTATTGGTTGGGATTGGACCCCCTCCTTCCCACCCACACTTGGTCACACACCAGGAGGTAAACCTCACTGGATGCTCCTCTAAAGCCTCTCACTCTGCAATCTGGACCTGACAAGGATAATCCCCAATCCAAGCGCAGGAGGCCGTGTGTAGCCATGTGGCAGCACAGAGATCTGCTGGGAGGCTGATTTCTGAAAGTGCTACTCAGAGCCCTTGCTGGAAAAAAAAAGCACAGAGAGGTCAACCTTGGCACAAAATTTGGCCACAGATCCATCACTCTTGTAGAACTGCCTGTTCGTTCTTGCGGATCTTGGCTGAGAGGAAAAGATCACCCTGCTTGGATTTTTATACCACTCTAACTGGATTTGGCTTCTTGTGCAAAAGAGCAAAGCAGAATAAAATCTGCATGTCTGAGTGAGGAACTTGAGAGAGAAGTTGTTGCGCTCTTCCTGGCAATGCGTGCTTGCTCAGTTAAAAACACAGCTGAACTGCACCGTGGACCGTGAAGTAAAAACTCTGACAGTGCATCTGTTCCTCAAACCTTTGGCCACAGGGGAAAATGAAGATGTGTTCACATAGATTTTGACATTTATTTGCAAATGCTGTGCTGGAAGTGGAGCACAGAGAGGAAGAGGAGAAGAGAAAGCAGTGTGGACCGCGCTCGAGGGACCACGTGATCATCACGCATACATTGAGGGCCCTGTGTTGGTGTGAGTCAGAGAGGAAGAACCACAGTGGTTGTCATATCAACGCCCTGCCTGCCTGACCACAATAGAGCTGTGACATGATGGTGTGTGTGATACTACACACTGGCACTCTGTGGTGTTGGTGACTCCGCTCTCACGGCTCGGCCTGTCTCTTTGTGGCTGAAGTGAACAGGTGTGAGAGGGAGGGGCCAGGCAGAGAGAGGAAGAGAGGAGAGCAGGGAAGTTATTTAACTAAAGCAGTTTGTCTTTGCTGTTTAAACCTTTCTCTCAGGTCACATCCTCATGTGCGTCTTTTGGAAGACTTAGGATTTGTTCAAGAGATTTTTGCCAACCATCAACAGTACACTGTGCTCACACGTAAGAGATTCGCAACTGGAAACCACAGGACCTTTACTCAGAGGAGCGGATATGACTTGCCATATGCAGTCATTGTTTCCTTTTTTGGGTTTGTGTATAATTTTTGTTTAAAGTGACGTTTGCTTTTTTTATCATCTTTCCTGAGAAAGTCTAGGAGCTGGGGGAAGGGTTGTCACACTAGAGTAGAAAGGTTTTTCTTTGAGGCTGGAGGCTGTTTGACAAGCTCTGGGGTCTAGTAGCCCAATGGACACTGTGTGATCCCTGGGTCCAGCTCCCAAGTGTCTGGAGCCCTGCAGTGATGCTGATGTACTCCCTCTCAGCCCAGGAAGCAGACCTGGCCCTGTGTCGGTGTGATGATGGGGTGGAGACGGCGCTGCAGTACACCAAGATGTGGTGCCGCTATGCCAAAGACCTCCTGGCCTGGATGGAGAAGAGAATCAGCTTGGGTAAGAGCACATTTAGCTGAGAAAAAAAGGAAGCGGTAGCATTATATGCACATCATTTCCATATCTGTGGCATCCCTGTGCCTAACATGTTAGTACACACTGCACACAAAAGCAAATATGATGTGGTGCTTATAAAATGCAAATATATTTTCTCTACTACAGAGAATCCAGTGTATGGAAATTTTAGCCACTGTGCCGCCACTAGCCTTTAAATGTACCGCCATTTAATTGTTTAAAAAGTGGGTTATTTATAATTTTACATAAGTAGGTGCAACTTTTTTCTAATTATTTCTTGGAGAGCTAAAGCTGTTGTTTACTGATTCAATTTGGAGCTGTAATTAGTACTAAAAACACGGCCTCAAGACACCCACATATTCCTAGAAGACTTAGACATTAGTATAGTTGTAAACAGGCCTCGGGAGAGCTGAGCAGTCTTATTGTCCGTCAATAAAGAACCAGTACTTAAGGCATGTCAGAGGGTTGATTAGTACGGTATAACACTATGTTGTAACCTGCCATAACATGGTCTGTCTGTATTATTTCACCCTGTGAGGACGTCTGCGGTCGGTGCAGTCACCTCGCCGAACTGCACACTTTACACCGAGAGAAAGGATTAGAGAGCAGATTAGCCGGGCGGAGCAGGATAATAAAGCAGAGGAGGTGTCTTTAGAGCACATAGACTGTGATTACCCTTCATATCACCTTGCAGAGGTTCCCAGTTTTCAGACTGAGATGCCAAAGATGCAAGTTCATCGGCAATAATCAAAATACAGAGCAACAAGAGAGCTGCTTGGCTATGTGAGGACTGTGTTTAGGCAACAGATGAGTAATGCAGGGTGGAGCTCAGCCCCAAACTACTGCGGATTATACGTGCTGTAGCAGAGCAGCATAGTGAGATCCCTAATAGCAACAGTATACACTTAAAAATCAAGGTGTTAACTAGAACCATAAGGGGTTCTTTGGCTTGTCTCCATAGGAGAACCCTTTTTGGTTCCTGGTAGAACTTTTTTATAAAGGTTCCCCCTGTAATCATTTCATACACCTTTTCCACCAGATTAGCTCTGGTTCTTGAACCGGTTTTGTCTAGGAGTCTTTGAACCTTGGTGCCATCTATCAAACCCATGTCTCCACAAGTTTTGCTCGGAGCCATCGTATTCATGGTTGTGTCTATAGTGGCCGTGTCAACATACCAAAGTTCCTAGGCCACTTAGTTTGTGAGGTTTCTCGGTTTTGACTTGTGTTTCTGTTCCTTTTCTGGAGATCCACAGTACTCATATGAGGCAGGAAAAGTTGAGTCAAATCAAATCAAGTTTATTTATATAGCACATTTAAAACAACCGCAGTTGGAGCAACAACTGCAAAGGTATGATCAGATCTGCCTTATGTACTAGCCTCAATTGCGGCACAGTTTAAAGGCAATGTTCGGAGGACCTGAGAGGTTCGGGAATTTGTGTAGGGGCAGAGAAGTTCAGCAATATATGAGGTTATTGAGAATACAAAAAGAAAACAAAACAACAGGCCAAGTCCTTCCAAAATTACATCTTGTACGGTCCACTACTGACTCGATGTCCTGTTTCTATATTCTCACATATAACCCTTATTATACTTCAACACTGCATAACACGGTCGAAAACTTATTACGATCCAAGTCAACACAAGCTTCATGTCATCTCTTAAGCACGACGTTGTCTATACTCTCCTTTTATCATATGCATTAAACTGCTTTACAGCACCACACCAGGCGTGAATAACTTGTGCCTGTATTCAAGCATATAAATAAAGTAAATATAAACATGACCTCAGTATCATCCACTACCATACTCTATTTAAAATGTACAGAAACTGCTGTTTAAACTTAGATATCGTCAGAACCTATATAATATGTCATATCAACACAGAAATGTTAACCAAATATTAATATGTGCTTAAGCAGCTCTTACAGTGTCATCAACGGGGGGTGTTGCACCACAAGAGAAGTAACAGTAAAAGCTAAATTGCGGGTTACATCTAATACCTGGGAACTTTTGCTTTGTTACCACAGATAGTTATTTATACCCCAAAAAAACAGTCATGAACTAGTTAATAATGAGACCACTGCATGCTCTTTTTTCTGATGATTTGTCTCTCGACTTCTCCATTGTTACTCTCTCAAGGCTGATGTGGTTCAGCACAACCCACAACACTCTGGGTTAACAATCACGTTTTTAGGGGTGGAGATTTTGTGAAATCACTGCCACTACAGCCTTTATTATTTCAATGGTGCTGCAAGGTTGAGAAGAGAAACATGGTTCCAAATTAGAAACAAACACTAAATGCCAAGTGAAAAAGTTTTTTTTGCCGACCGTGTGGTATTGTATAGCATGACATGATGATCGAGATATCAACTATGGCAGAACATGAGTAAGATGAATTGATTTAGGGGATTTGAAACATGAGTAAACCTTTGAACAGAATATCTTTTAACAATCTGCAAAGAATTTGTTTATTCCAAAAAGGGCTTTTCCAGTGAAAAGAGTTCTTGATTAAATGTTTAGTCTTGAGGAACTTTTTTTTGATAAAAGGGATCTTCAGACGCAAACAGTTCTGGGTGAAACCTCAGCCCTTCAGGAAGGACTCTTTTGGAACCTTTATTTCTACGAGTGCAGTGTCCGTTTTTAAAGAGAGCTGTCAGATCAAGAACCACTATCAGAGAAGTGCTAGTATCAGGTTATGACCCCGGATGTTTAAGAGCAGTCACATTATCTACAGACCATTTCACAGTTTCAGACATAACCACTGAGAAAAAATGGGTCTTAGTTTATTTCCTGTTGTAGTTCCTGCTCTCATCGACAGCCCATGAGGCTAAAATAGACACTGGCCAGCCCTGACTGAGCTCCATTAGGTTTGGTGAGCTTTACAGTAAAGGTCAGGGTTATCTCCAGGGACATGGAGGCTATACTGTGGTTCCAGTTTAATCCTTTGTCCAGTCATGCTTGTGTTGTCTTGATATACAATATCGTAATATCTCAACTTGTGTTTACAGAACAAGAATTTGCAAAAAATGTAATGAAGACAGCTGAAGGAGCAAAAGCCAACGTGGGGCAGCAGGTACAGCTTTGTTTATTGGATGTGTACCAAAGAAAGTGTTTTAGTGATTCTCACAGTACGTTAGAGTGTTATTGAATAGAGTTGTGTCTTTATCATTTAACCTCTCTTAGCAATGTTTACTATGGAAAAACTGTCTGAAGTTGTTTTTGCGTTTGTAGGAAATGATGCCTCTGCAGTACATCTACACAATGGCCCTAGAGCAAGACATCAAGAACAGTCTGACCTCTAGAAAGACATCAGAACTGCTACACAACCGCTGTTACCAAGTAAAAGAGTCCGCACAGACACACACTTCACAAAAAGTTTGAGCTTTCCTGTCTTTTAGAGGCGGGTGTGTGTAGCTGTGACTTTGTGTTTAATCCTGTATCTCTGTCCCAAAGGCCTTGGCTGCCAAGAAGAATGAGATCGACAAGTGGCGCCGAGAATTTAAGGAGCAGTGGGCACGGGAACAAAGGAGGATGGTAAGTGAATTAGGAATCTTGTTTATCGCTGAAGTTGAGCTCCTTTTATTGCACTGTCAAAACAAATTTACTCAGATTTTGACATTCCAACCGACTGGATGCCTGAACAAGCATCTGATACCAAATATTTCCCTCTGTGAAAGAATTATCTGTCTGTTATGACCTTGTTGATTTCAGCTCAAAACATGTTAGACTGTAACATGGCTCGCACAGTAAGAAAGAAACTCATCTGTGTGTTTTTCCCCTCTCTGTGTTTTCAGAACGATGCAGGTGACAGCTCTTAAAAAGGCTCGTCAGCAGTACTACCAGCGCTGTGATGAGCTGGAAAAGGCTAAAGCTATCTCTGCTAAAGCTGTGGACGATACAACTGGACTCAAAACAATAGATAAGAGGCGGAAGTCCAGGGATGAAGCTCAGTCAAAGGTGAGTGTCCTCTTAATGCACTACTGTTAATATAATCTGTAGAAATGCAGTTTTAATGCTGTTAAATGCAGCTTAATCACATTATTTTGCTTATAGTGTGTTTATGATGTTTAACAATACAGCTTTAGAACAATGACGTAGACTTGTGATGGTGTAGCAGCTCTCAGGTGTTCTCTCTGTGTCCTCCAGGTGGTGGAGGCAGAGAACCTGTACAGGCAGTGTGTGACTGACGCCAAGATCCACCAGGATGAGTTAGTGAAGGTCAAAGAGAGAATTATTTCCCACATTCGCAAGCTCATCTGTCAGGGAGACACTGTGCTCAAGGAGGTTGGTATGAGATTGAGGAAACTAAACATTTGTCTTCCTGTCATCGTGCGTCAAGATACTGCTGGTTCTTCAGTGCAGCAGTCTCTTAGCATACATTATTAAAAATGGTTGTGGTATAAATAGAGCACATGTAGCAGCAATATCATATTTATTTTAGTCACAGAGTACATCACCATGGCGTGGGCGACTATATAAGCATGTGTAGCAGCATCAGCTAAGGATGCATGTGGATGCAATCAATCGTTATCTTGAATGAGTTGTTTATATCTACATAAGGAGTGCGTCCTCCTCCATGGAGTCCATCTTGTTGCACTGCCACATTTCTATGATATCCCAGAACTGACAAACCAAACACTGGCTCTACATGGGGCCATTTCTGTTTTTGCATCGGCTACCATAGTTAGAGGCCCCTCCAGGACAAGAGCGTCAGAAAAAACACTGATTTTTTTTAACACAGAAATTCCTTCATGCAGTGTTTTTACCGATTTAAATAATCTGGTCCGTTTGCTTTGGAGAGGAAGAAACCTCTACAGGTAATTCAGCTCCTGGTTAAAACTTTATGAGCATCTGGATCTTTAGATATCAGAGAAAAAAAGGTGAGCACATATTAGCAGGTGCTTGGTCAGCTGACCATCAGAGAGACACTCATTTGTAATGTGAAACTGATTTATTCAGTGTTTTTACGAGTTTTAAACACCTGGGATCTCACTGAAAGAGGCGTACGCCACTTCCCACGCTTCAGTTGTGATATAGACTTGATGGGAGAAACTTTGACCCATGCTTACAAACGTTTTGGAGATGTGATATCGGTGACGCAGATGCTAAGGTGGAAGTCTGATTGTAGAAATTGTTGAATATTTTATGGTGCATGCTATTTTTGGCTTTTATCTGTACGTACATTTTTAGTATGGATCCTGCGCACTGTTTTAAAAATGGGATCCCTGGTCTGTTTGTTCTGGAGAGGGAGAGACCTCTGCGGATAATTCAGCTTCTTTAAAAAACCTCCTGAACAGTAAACACTGGAGGAATCTCAACTGGGAGTTCATGCTTGCCACATAGCAGAATTTCAGCAAGTTGCAATCTGCAATCCTCTCCACCAGATGCCACTAAATCCTACACACTGCTCCTTTAAGTAGTGCTTTATGGTTTGCAGCTTTGCCTTGAAATAAATTAAAACAAAGAAATAACTTGCAGGAAATAAGCACAGCAGCATTCTGGCATTGTATATTACACTTAAGCAGCTAATTGTTGATAAATAAGCTTTGTTCTTCCCCGTCATGTTTCCCCTCTGCAACAGGCCACAGTTAACATGTTTTACTACCAGCGGCAGCAGACAGAGTCTGTTCCCCTCGGCTATCACAACCTGGAGTTGACATGCAGGTCCCTGGAGCCTGGCGAGCCCTACCTGCTCTACATCCTCAGCAAGCGTCGCCCCGAGCAGCCTCTCCAAGTCTTTACCTTCCAGGATTATGTTCCTCAGTGCAAAGGGTACGCTAAACCGTCCAATGACTGTCTCTGCTCTTACTCTGCCTTGCCTGTGTTGTGTACTGTGCATATCAGAAGTCTATGTAGCCTTTTTAAAATTGTAATTTATTTGTTTAAGGCCAGACATTAAAATTAATATGAAGTGAAAACAAGAAGGTAATTATTTATGAAAACATTTTAGAAAGAAAAACTCAGACAGCTTGGATGTGTCTGTGTGCTCAGCTCTTAATTAAATATTTGGTGCAAGCTCTAAACCTGGATTAACAATCTCTCTCTTGCTCTTGTTTGCTGAGATGTTTTAGTTCAATCAATTCAAGTGGGATGAAAGCGAGAAAATTGTTTGATATCCGCTGGGTGTACAACTTTCACTTACTTCTGCTTACTCTTTATTCATTAAAATGATTGTCACAATCCTTTTTATTTGAAAGGAACAAACGAAAGACCAGCAACACGCTCAGCTCTCTGCAGGACTCTTTGCCTTTGACAGACGATAGCCCTTTGAGACGACCCACTGATGGCAGTAAGGACTCCCTGTGACTACACCATGATTATCTTAACACATAAATTATCCACTTTAATTAAAGTTTTCTCATATGTTTCTGTGCACTTTAGGGAGAACAGGGTACAGTGACAGTGAGAGTTTTGGAGGCAGTTCAGAGTCTCTGTCCAGCCCTGGTGAGCACATGCCTGCATCTGTTCTGTAATTTCTCTTTCACATGCATAAGAAGGCCGTTCAAGGATAAACATGTTTTGCTTTCCCCTCTGCTGTGTCTCTGCTCTGCGGGAATTGAAGCTCACACTAATAGGAGGCTGCCTAAAACCGCATCCACTTTGACAGTGTCATCAGACGACATGGACGAACGGGATGTTGCGTCAGAATCAGGTTTGTTACTCCCTTTTCATGCCTCTGTAAAGAGAATATTTCTCGAGAGTTCTGAACCTAACCCACCATGGACTTTATTACACCGCAGGATTGTTTCCTCTCCCTCTCCCTGCAGAATACATTGATGGTCAGACAGTCAAAATGCGCACGATTTCACGAGCTGCACTGACACACCAACTCAGGAAGATGAAGAGCAAGATGGTCAAATGCAAGCAGTGTGAAAACTACATTGTTGTCAATGGGGTCGAATGTGAGGAGGTATGAAATAGGAGAGTGCATCAGTGCATTTTGAGATGAAACTTAAATGGTGCTTGGTTTAGATTTCAGGGGGGATGCAGGGGACAGGTCCCCCTCATTATTTAGAACGTGTGCATTTACTTTTATTTTGATGAAATTTAAGACAATTACACCATAAACTGATGGAGGAAATGCACCCATTGTTGTATATAAATTCACCAGAATGCAAGAAATCAAGAGTTTGATGCTCGAAATTCAAATGTTGAAATGAAACATATGCCCCTGGGTGCTGATGTCCTCCGTCCTGTCCCTGTCACACCTTTAGTGCGGGCTGGCTTTGCACAGGAAGTGTATGGAGGTGTGTCAGCTAGAGTGTGAGCACAGGAAGGGGACTGTGTTCGGAGTGGACCTCTCTCTGCTGTCCCGTGAAAGGCCAGACGAGTTGCCCTTTGTGGTGCTGCGCTGCACGTCTGAGATCGAGAGTCGCGCTCTCTCTGTCCAGGTATTATTTTCTATCTTAGTGACTGAAAAGTAGGAAAAAAGATGTGTTAGTTAGTTGTGGTCTGATAACAGTTTCCATTGTTTTTCTCTAAGGGGGTGTATCGTGTGAGTGGGTCCAAGCCTCGCATCCAGAAGCTGTGTCAGGCCTTTGAGTTGCAGAAGGAGCAGGTGGACCTCACTGACCTTTCACCCCATGACATCACCTCGATCCTTAAGCACTTCTTCAAGGAGGTACAGGAGTCATTGCCAAATTAACTTCACTGAGTCAATTAAGCTGATTATAAGAGAAGTTAGTGTGAGACCTGCTGTGGGTATGGAAGCAAATGAATTTGGCTTATGTTTTAACTGAAAAAATTTAACTCAAATTTTTTAGATGTTTGTTTTTTTTTTGAGCAGCCTGAATCTTAATTCTGAAACCTAAATTTTTGGATCTCAATTTGTGAGCACTGAAAGCAAATGTATTCAAAATCAGCTAGAAATTAGAAATCAAGAAATTTCATATTTCTATTTCAAAGAGGTTAATTCAGAACAAATGAATTCAGATACATGGTTTTCAAAGTAAGATATTTCTGCTCTAATAACTCATTGATGTTTAGACTTCAATATTAAACATTCAGTGGCTGTTAAAATTCAAATACCTTTGTCTCTTTGCTGCTTCCTCACAAAGCTTTTCTGTCTGATCTTAGTGAAGTGAGTAACTCTCTATTTGTCCCCCTCCTCCAGCTCCCTGAGCCCTTACTAACCTATGACCTGTACAATGACTTCATCGCGGTGGGAAAGACCATTCAGCACCTGAGTGAAAGGGAGCCGGCACCAGACACTAACGAGACAATGAACATTGTTCACAACCTGAAAAAACTACTACAGAAACTCCCTTCATATTGCTACAGCACCCTGCAGTACATGATGTCTCACCTGCTAAAGTGAGCATGCAGCAGGGTTACATTTTACCCAGCACCACCAGGAAACTTGTCTTGAATTTGTCCTTTAATTTGTCTTCTCTCTGCGTTCACAGAGTTTCAGAGAACCTCGAGAACAAGATGTCTCCTAGCAATTTGGGTATTGTGTTTGGGCCAACACTATTGCGCCCTCTTGTGTCGTTGGACATGTCAATGATTGCCCTGCTGGAGACCAGTTACCAGGCTGTTCTTGTTGAGTTCCTCATCACACACCACAACGAGGTTTTTGGCATTCAGCAGAGACCCAGTACGCCTCCTCCCCCAGCCCCCACTGTGCCTCTTCCAGACACCCCTCCCCGAGCTTCCTGTGCCCTGGACGGGGAAGTTTACACCAGCCCAGAACATGAAACCTCCTCCAGAGAGCGACCACACTCACTAGAAGTAAGTGCTGCAGTGACAAAATGATCAGCTCCTCACAGACGCAGTAGTTGCTGCTCCATTCAAGGGTGCAGGATTTTTACAGGATTCACAAATGCAAAATCTCCTCTGCTGCTTCTGCTGAAAAAGAATCACTAGCAGCTGCATGGCACACTCAGGGCAGAGGGAGTGTGTACCTGAGCTACTTTTCCTGATTAATTTACCTGTTGTTTTAAGAGCCTTAGCGCCTGGCACTCTCTCTGGATTAACACGCTGGACAGCTGCTACATTTCTCCTGCTCTCTGACCTGCAAAGCCGTTCGTCAAGCTTTACTATGTCTACATTTCACTGCTATTGCTTATAAACAAAAAGAGTTTACCCCACTGTAAACTTCAACAGTGGCTGGACCAGATGTCTCAGAAGAAAAAAAGGCAGCTAATACTGGGGGGCCACTTAATCTCACAGTTTAAAGGAACACTTCACCGCCAAATCAAAAACACATATTTTTCTCTTACTTGTACTGCTATTTGTCAATCTAGATTTTTTTGGTGTGAGTTGCTCAGTGTCGGAGATATCGGCAGTAGAAGTGTCTGCCTTCTCTCAAACATAAGAGACTAGATGGCACTCAGCTTGTGGTGCTCAAAGCGCCAAAAAAATACATTTGAAAAATTAACAGCAATGTCTCTTTACAGAAATCATGACCTGGTTACTCAAGATGATCCTCAGACCTTTTTGTGAGTAATTTCATGCAGGAACTATTTTCTCTCTATCAAACTACACCCGCCGACCGAACCACCGCACAGAAGGAAGTCTGCTTCCGCTGCTAACTCCCTTAGCCTTACTGAGCTAGTTAATGTTACAGCTCAGCTGAGGAGGACGCCATTAATGTTTACATCTTGCACTGTCACAAGCAGAAATTGAGTATGACTATTGGACTTCTACGTCAGTATTTGTTCAGCGTATAAAGTAATTGCTAAAAGCTTATGTCACTGTCAAGCTGCTTTCACTGTGTAAGCGTGTGTGAGCTTCGCGTCAGGGAGCAGTTGGTGAGAGTCTGCCTGTACACACACGTGGACAGGGCCAGTCTAGTAGTGGAGGGTATACACAGGTATACAGGGTATACCCACCTCCTTCTCTGCCTGTTTACAGTATACCCACCTATCAGCCCATGTCCTCCTCTGTAACCCACCCCTCTACCTAGAAGTACACCCACCTCATCAACTACTGCTACACCCCCGGACAGGGCTAACTGTTAACATCACAGAGTCAAGCTGTTTGAGTTTGTGTGAACCGTCAAACAGCTCGGTGTGGGATTTTAGTTGCTGAAACTGTGTTAGCTTTTGCTAACCAGGCAGACTAGGGGAAATGACCGGGAGGTGAGCAGCTCTGGACTTTGGAGATTTTCATTAAGGCTGCATTTAACATATGTGTATGAAAATTTATTATGTCAGCCTTGAATTTAAAGGCCAATAAAGCCTGGTTGTTTGTTACGTTAAGATTTTTTTGTGAATATTTATATTCTATTATAATCAGAAGTGAGTTCTCAAAACTGGAAGTAACTTATCACGAGCACACGCCTCTCCTCTCGTCCGTGAGTAGAAGCAAGCTTCCCTCTGCTTTTTGGTAGAAAGAAAATAGTTCCCACATGAAACTGCCTACATCAAGCTCTGTGGATTATCTTCAGTTCCTGGGTCATGATTTCTGGAAGGAGACATTGCTGTTGAGTTTTTCAAATGTATTTTCTTGGCACTTTGAGCACCACAAGCTGAGTGCCATCTAGTTCCATTATATTTGAGAGAAGGCAGACATCTCTACAGCTGATATCTCTCTGTTGGGGTGAACTGACCCTTCACAATGTCCTGGACAAGGTCAGCAGTTATTGACGGCCCTCCACTGTAAGAATCACTAGTATATACTGTAATGCTGCAGTACTTTAGGTTCAGACTTGGTCTGTAAATACCTGCAGAGATCCACCATTCAATTTGTGTCATTCCAACAGAGTCGAACAATCAAGAGAGAGGCAAGCGAGGGTTATATTTCTGACAAGTCGTCATCCAATGAGGCAGTGGACCAGCTCAGCCCTGAAGCCAATGAGCGAGCAGGTAAACGGGACGTAGTGATAGAGCAGTTACTCCTGACTAGAATAGGTCAACAAGATGATGATAGGAATTTAATTCACAGTAGATGTGTTGTGTAAGTTGTAGATGTTGAGGTTTTTACTTGTAGGTATAATGAGATTATCATGTCATCATGTACCTTTGCTGCTTGATGACATGTTTTAATTAGTCCTGTTGGAGATCTTGTAGGTGTTGCACGTACAGCTCCCGAGTTGTTTACTTTATTTCTCACAGACAGGTGGTTTGTTCTAGCTCACTGTTTCTCAGTAGCACCAGATGCAGTGGGTGGAGAGTGCCTCAAGTGTCTGTTGTTGTTCTCATTTCTTTTTCTCACTTTACATGTTTCCTCCAGTTATTTATAGAAATAAGACTTCCTTCCATTTTTTTCGCTGACGCCATCTAGTTGGGTGAGTCAGATGGCTTAGCTGTGGCTGAGGTTTTATCTCTTCTGCTTGCTTTACTCTCGCTGTAGTTGTGAGGTGCTCTCTTCTCTGTGGCTACGACAGCAAGCAGCTTCAAGGCTTCCATTCACAGCCAAAGACATGAATTTATCAAATTCAAATGCAGGGTAGTAGATTTGGTTTTGAACGTCTGTTGATCACTTTCACATCAGTACAGGATATAGTTCCAGTCTGCACTGTAAACCGTCCAGAAGTTTAGGTTCTGTGTTTGAACCACCTGGAAACAATATGCAGGGAAAGCCAAATTTATAATAATCAATAACCTGTAAATACTGTCATGAATCACATGCTTGTTCTCCCTCCTCTGCCTCAGTCCTGGCTATGAGAGGGGCATCGAGCGATCCTCAGGGTGAGCCGGGGGACGTGCCAGACTCTGATTTGAGGACCCAGCCTCACTATCGCTTCACCAGACAGCCTGTGAAGTATTACCGGCATCATAACCCAGGAACCCGACTCGCCAACCCAGGTCGTGCAGCCAGACAGCCTGCAGCCCCAGCGAGGGGCCATCCAGGGAGCGCAGACAGCAGCCGCAGCTCCTCTCCAGAGCCAGGGACACAGAGACTATCCCAAAACTTAGATGTCCACTCTGAGAAAACTCACCAGTCACTCCAGGCAACTGTGGGCGCAGAGAATAAAGTGGACGTTCCACTGAGCCCCCGCGAGGTTGTGCAGTACATGCTGGGGCTGGACTCAATATTCACATCAGCTACATCTGAGACATCCTCTGTTTCAACACAGGAGTCTTCTCAGGAGGTGGCGTCTGGGTGTGACGCTAATCAGGACATTAATCTGTCCAGTAACAGACAGACTGTTGGACAGAGACAGGCTCTGTGTCAGTCACCAAAGACACTTCCTCTTGAGCACAACCTGACATCACCGGCACAGAAGATCCTGTCTGGCCTGAAGCTCAGACGCAGCCACTCAGGGAAGGACGAGCAGCTCTTTGTCTGAGGAAAGACACAAATCTCTAGACAGATCACTGGAATATTCACACACACTGGAACAAGCAGATTAAAATGTTAAAGGAATACTTCACCCCCCAAAGGACCATTTGTATATCAGTTACTTAGCCTGTGTTACGTTGAATTCATGAAGAAAACTTTGTGTTTCTCTCAGGCATCCACGCTGAACAAAGAATCCTAAAACTGAGAAAATTCTTGATTAACTGAAGTCATAGGGGTCCACATTTTATAACAGCAAAACTACATCAAAACATCTGTCTAACGACTCCTGCAATATGATTTAAGTCTAATTTTTTCAGTCGTATGCTCAGTACTTCCCAAACAGACTGCCCTTTCTTGATGAGGTACTACAACTAATCTATAGTATCTTTAAAGCCAGACTCCATTGACAAAAACAGTAATTTTACCTCACTGAACACAGGAGCTGCTGGTCTACATCAGCCTTGATCAGATGGTTAAATTGTGTTATTGTGTGACTTTAGTGAATCTGAACTAACACTCTAAAAACGCCAAAGTCACACAATAACACAAACTAGCTGATTAAGGTAGCGGTAGACCAGCAGCTCCCAGTGCGGTAAAATTACTGGTTTTGTTAATGGAGTCTGGCTTTGAAGAGAGCATAGATAAGTTTCAATTATTTCAGTTACCCATTGGAAAGGGCTGTCTGTTTGGTAAGTACTGAGCATACGACTGGGTAAATAAGACCTGGATTATACTGCAGGAGTTGTGTGAGAATTTGTAAACAAATATTTTGATATAGTTCCCCGCTGTTGTTAAACGTGGCCCCCGATTAATCCAATTCATCTACAATTTTCTCTGTTTTTGGATTCTGAGTTCACTGTAAGTATGTTAGGAAAACAATGTTTTCTTCACAGCCGAGTAACTGATATACAAATGGTCATTTAGGGAGTGACCTTTGATATCTCTTATCGTGTGTAACTTTTATCAAGATTTATGCAGTTTTTCAACATATTTTACACTCATATCTCACCTGTAACACAAATTTTAACTGTCTTTAAAAATGACTCTGGATGAAAAGTTCCCAAAAAGTTTAATATTTCACACTCACATTCACGTGACTCCTTAAGGACGCACGGTTGAAAAGTTCAGGCCTGATGCTTACCTACTTACACAGCCTTACTATGACTAATCCTCTTTAAGATTTGATCTGTTGACCATCCATCACCCACACCAGACAAAAACGGTTCAGTTGTTTAAAGGTTTTCAATATATCTACTGTATTTGAATGTAACAAACTAGCACATCAAGTATCACCTTTCTGGTTTTGTCCCGTACAAACTATAAAGAAAATCAGCAAAATACAAATGCCATTAAGTGTTGTGTTTTTAAAATAATTTTGTTGTGCTCATTGTTGTGTTTTTAAATGTTTTATAGGCTCCAGATGGACTTTTTTTTGTTATATAAAATAAGATATGCCTTCGTTGGTGTTGTAATTGGTGTGAAGTTAAATTAACATCTTATATGTTATCATGCACCTTTCCTGTTTGGACACAAGGGGGCGGTCTTCTCCCAGTGTGTGGGGGAAACATGCCAGACACAATAGTAGAAGGGCAATAAACCACTTATTTCTAATTACATGTTTTCAGATGTCACTTTTCCTACTCTTACAGCAGCGTTTTAATCCATGGATCTGTTTCAGTTTAGAGTCTAGTGGCATCTAAAGTGAGGAAAAATGTTCTGATGTCTTCATGGAAATGTGGTTGACTGTGACTGCTCTCATTTGCCTTTGTCCTTTTGATGATATTTCACCAGAATGAGGCGGTTTTGAGCATGTAGTCAGATATAAGCGTCATAATAGAGCGTCGTTTCTCCTGTGGAGCGAGATAAACGCCTCACCGCGAGTCTCTCCACATATCAACTGCGCCCTTTAAAGTCTCCGTCTAACCTTGAACACAAATGCAAAGGATCATCCCCATCTGAGTTATCAATAGGCTGCATCATCTCTCATCTTCCCCTCATCATCTTCCGCACCTTCTCCCTCCCTCCCCTGTCTGTCCATCTCCTCCCTCTGCGCCTTTTTACGCACAAAACAAGTCGGAGCGCACACACGGCTGGCGGAGAAAACGGAGAGAGACAATAGACAATAGTTTTGGGTCATCATGGTATTTGGATTTTTACCGTAGGCAACATGCGCGCCGGGCTGTGAGATACAGGTGAACAATCTGTGAACGCGTGTGTTCGTTTGCTGGCCGAAAGTTTCTCCAGGTTTTTAATGTTGCCAACCGAGATTTCAGGAGGAGTGTGTTTCACCTCAAGGTAGGACTCCGTAACTCAAGGAACAGGTTGTCAGTGAAGGCGGACTTGTGATTTCCGAATAATGTTGTTGCTTGAACTGATATGTGTCTCTTGTTCCTGCAGCTGCGCCTGCTTACAGGTCTAACATTTATTTATTTGGCGTTTTTTAAAAATGAGCTCAGATAAAAAAAAAAAGTCAGAGTGACCTGCTGTGTGATAATTTATGATCTTTGAGACAAATAGAAGAGGGGCGATTTTACAACAGGTTGGGTTTCAGTTGGTGGTTGCTCTGATGCTTATCGTGGATAATATTCCATTATCACATTACATTTACAGCTGTTTTATGAGTAATAACAGATAATTGTTGGACCAGAACAGACTCATAACAACCCAACTTTTGACTTTCCATTGCACGAGGATAATCCTGGCCATTTCAGCAGCTTGTAAAACTAACCCATCATAACAAACACATTTCCTCTGCTTGTTTTAACATTAATTCCTGAGCACAAAAATGTCACCTTCAAACCCAGAAAAGCTTCACAGTGCGCTTTGAAACCAACTTTATACAGCAAATTATTGATCCTCATATCACACGACAATTCTATTTCCTTTAATTCTGGCTCCAGGTGACCTGCAGCAAACTTAATGAAATCTTTTTCCCTAACATTTTTATTCCACTGATCATTATCAGAGTGTCAGGCTGTTTGTCTCAACATATAATTATCCATGCATTACACACAAATATGCCAGTAATGTATTCAACCCACAATTAGGCAAAACATCAAATCAGATTAGCTCTATTTACATAATTCATTTGTTTTATTTCATTACTTCATTTTCTGTGCCAATGCAGCAATTAACCGATATTCAATAGCCTGCTCTCTATTTAGGATTTTACAGGCTAAGCCGCCCAAAAGTAACCTTATTATTTATATTTATTTTTAAAATATTACAACAAAAAAAATCTTAACATAATTTAATATCTAATTGAGACATAGACTTTAACTATTATGACAGACCTTTTATTTTAGCGAGCCCATAATGAACAATATCAGTCTCATATTAAAGGCCACAACAAACTATCTACATTAAAGTGACTGCAGGGATATTATAAAGATTGTTTCTGTCTATGTTTCCTCATTCAACTTATTTTTCTCTGGATTTATCGACTTTTTAAGGGAACTTTGCAGAACACAAAGCCCGTCAGCGTCTTTTAACGCTCCTTCTGCAAGACTTCATTATGTCACATTAATAAAACAGTTGTACAAATTATATTAAAAACTTAAAACTATACAATTACATTTTGATTTTAGAGAAAATTTTAAAACATGCATATTTTTAAAATAATCTATAACAGAAATGTTTGAAATGACTGAGATTTCAAAAGGAATTGTAAGATATCTGTTTTTTGGTATTTTTACAACTGTATATTATTTTTATAAGTTTTGTTATATTTCTGCTAATTTCGCAGTCATATCTAAAAGCTGAAATTCATTTTTAAAGTATCAGATGACTACATTTAGGGCCCTGAAGTGTAACCTAAAATTTAGCTTGCAAAACAAGACTATCATTTTAATCTTGTATGTAATTCCTTTTATTTTAATTAAATTATCAGAAATATAAACTATGTGTCGTTTTTTTTGTTTTCTATTTTTTATCATTCTAATTTCTGAATTTAATTTGTGTGTGTGTGTGTGTGTGTGTGTGTGTGTGTGTGTGTGTGTGTGTGTGTGTGTGTGTGTGTGTTCAGTTTAATTCAGAGTCTATATTATATTAACTTAAAAATGTCGCCTTAAATATACTGTATTTTCTAAGATGCTGCTTTTCATGATCTGCATGCATCGGCCTCCATTTTGTCTCATAATTTCCCTTATTTATAAATAAATTTAGTGCAAAGGTTTTGCTGATCTCTTAGACAGAAAATGTGCATTTCTTTTTATCTTTCTGTAGCGATCACACTGAGGGAAGGAGAGAAGGGATGAAAACAGAGGAGAGCCCGCAGTCCTGTCTGCAGCAGCCTCCATCCTCAACGCCTTTTGGTGAGTGTTGACTGGCAATTTGTTGCACGAGGCCCAAACGAAATAAACTCGCTGTGAAATAAATATTATCACCAATATTATCAAGATATCAAGCTTATTATAATCTTACTATTTATGATTTTTTTAAAGGCAAGGCAGAAATGTCATATGATCGACTATCACTGTGGTAAAGTTCACTCGAGTACTGACACAATATAAATTCCCATAGGAATATTGTGCATGTGTAGGCCGAAATTGGAAGAGAGTGTGCATCAAGCATGATGAAATCACTAGGAATTCTTTTGTGAATTTACTATCAGGGCAAAAATATGACGGGAATATTAAAGGAACAGCACTGGGGCAAAATAAGCCAAAAAACAAAAGTTGCTTTTCCTACGTTGACTATAATTCTATATACACACAACATAATGTTATTAAAGCAGCTAATGTTACATGGAAGATTTTTTTTAAGTCCAATAAGATTGAAAAACATGATTTTTAAGGATGCAATAAACAAAGTTTATTTGGGAATGAATTAAATTAGTGCTCTAGGGATTTTTTTTGTCATGAATTTTTGTTTGTTTTTATCAGAACGCAGGGTTTCTATAAAGTTTTGCTCATTGAATATGGGACAAGGTGGGCGGCTCTGGTTATAGCAGCTGCTCTGTGCCAAATTATGTCGCCTAAAATTTACATACACGTTTGTGTCGCATTATTTAAAAATAATATCGGTGCACGAGGCTCATGCTTTTGCAATGTTTTTCAGCTTGAGGTAAATTTAGAGGGCGTCAACATTTCCTCATGTGGCGTGGGTGACACTGGGGACACTTGGACTCATAACCCCAAGTCATTTTAAATATTCGCCTCTGTCCACGCACTGATGTGTGCTCCCTCCAGGTCCGGAGTACAGGGGAGGGGGAGAGGTGTGCGCCGGCTGCGAGTCTCCCATCGCCGACCGCTTCCTGCTGCGCGTGAACGAGCGCTCCTGGCACGAGACCTGCGTCAAGTGCGCCGTGTGTTTGAGCGCGCTCACCGGGACCTGTTACTGCAGGGACCGCCTGCTGTACTGCAAGCACGACTATGAGAAGTAAGAGCACACCACACACACACACACACACTGAGGTAGGCTTCACTGTTTGTTGTTGGTCCTGTGGTTGTGTTGGAGAGACGGGCAGCGGTGGAGGAAAGGACCACAGAGCTCATGTAGAAAACTTTCCTGCAAATCAAAAATGCATAGTCTCATCATCAAGTGAGTTCTTTTGTTTTGAAGATGCATCATTTTTTTCACCAACTACATCAATATTTTCATGGCAGCAAACTCTTTATCTGCAAAGAAATTAGTTGTAAATTTAAATGGCTGTCAGACTTTTAGTAATTTTGGCCATTTACAAGGCTACATGCTAACAGGGTTAGCTCCTGCTAACATGTAAAGAAACTGCACCCACTAATTTTTGTCAATCAAGTCAAACTCTGTACAAAGAGAAAAAAAATCAGGTGATGAAGAAGGTGTTTGGGGTCTGACAAGAAGTATGACTTTAATTTTCAGTTTGCGGAGAATCTCTGAAAATGTGTTAACTTACCCCCCAAAAAAGCAGAAATGTGACAAAAAGTGTTACCAAACAAGTAAGCATCATTTGAGCAAATTAATTTAGGTGTCAAGAAAGGTATTTGCAGTGTTATAATTCATTTTTAACACAACTCAAATGTAATATTGGGCAAGTCTGATTAAAAAAAACATTAATTTCTCAAAAAAATATTAACGCATCTCCTGTGTAAGACAGACGTCTCACTGGAAATTATAAAGTAGCCCAGGCAATATGAGGTTTCTACTGAAGTATGTTTAGTAGAACTTTGGGAACATTTTAATAAATGACAATACCTCTCTACCAAGCTATATAAAAAGTACTTTTTGTGTGTGTATAAATTCATTTTTTAACCCTGCAAGAACGTCTTTACAAACAAGACGGCTGTGTGTGTGAGGCTGAACAGTGAGTCGATGCAGATTTTAGAAATGTGAAAATATCAAATACATGACACACAGTGTGTCAAAGTGTTTCATCCACCTATGAGGCCATTTGAGGAGATTTAAGGGACTTTTAAAGGAAGACTTCACCCACAGCGTGATCATTTGTGGTTCAATTACTCACCCCATGTTATGCTGAATTTCTGAATGAAACTTAGTTTTACCAGCATGCCTCCACGGTGAACAAAGAATCCAAAAATATAGATAATTGTTGGTGAATTGAAGTAATAGGGGACCACGTTTAACAACAGCAACAACAGCCCCTTTTCCCCCCTGCAAGGAATTGTAGTAATTTTTTAATGACATTTATTTGTGGCTGACTGTTGCAGATCTGTTTGACTGCTTGTAGAGTTAATATAAATATGGATTTGGATTTATAGGACCGCTCTGTAGTATTTATGTCATGAGTCGCCTTTGAATGAGCAGCACTTGCTCCACAGTGATGCAATGTACTGTGTAAAACACAGTTAACACTTGTTTTGCAAAATGTTAAATGTCCTGTTTTTTGTTAGACGGTTCAACGTTTAAGGCCAAACTGTGTGTGTGTGCTTTTTGTTTTGGTTGTTTAGTGAGTGCCGCGGTCAGTGAGTGTGCCTGCGGTGGGAGCTCCAGGGGTAGACAGTTGAAGGACGAGCCTGAAGCTTGTTATCATTGTTTTGAAACGTGTCAGACGGCGTCCAGCAGCACAGACTCTCCCACTGTACCTGACATCTGGAGGAGAGAGTGCGAGACGGTGAAGGAGAGAGACAGAGAGAGAGGAACTGGCTGATGAAAGTCCCATTGTGTGACGTTTATCTGGAAAAATGAGTGGGAGACGTGGAGGCAATAGCTTATCATAAATGAAGCACTGGGTTCATTTTCAGTGATGGAATGAAAAAGCGTATTTGCTCCCCTCGTGTAATGACTGTAATTGTGGATCCAAATTAATAGTCAGCGGCTCATTCACTATGGTGTTGATTTAGTCCCCTATACATTGCATATGGATGGCTGCCTTGTTGTGTGTGAGTCGGTGCCAGACTTGGCACACAGTTGCCTGTGACCTTCAGCGGATCAGCAACAATGTCTCCTTGTTTTCCCTGCAGTCTGTCCATCAGCGCCTCACACTAGTCCCCCCTGAACCCCCCCATCTAGAGCAGGTGTGTGCATTGTAACAGATATAATAGATGTCCAAGAATTTGGAACGTGCATAAAAATTTTACGGGAATTCATACAATTATTAAGGGATTTTCATCTTGTCTTTTAACCCTTGCTTGTAGCTTGGTTCCATTTTAGTTCCAGCTGGTTGACAGAGGCAGATCAACCGCCTGATGTCCTCACACACTGATTGTCAGGTACTTTTGAAGGATATATGAGTGAAACGTACACATGCATGGGCGACATTTTGCAGTCTTTTCTTGCTCATACTAGTCTGTTTTCCTTCTTGCCCTCATGCAGTATCTCTGCCTTGTCCAAATATTTTTTTAATTTATCCTCTGCTTTGATTACATCACCCTGCACACACGGTGACAGGCACTGACTCTGCATCGGCATGAGCTAAAAGTCACCCTGTGCAGCAGTGGTCTCGCTTGTGTCTGTTAGTATTCCATAAAAGAAAATGGTCAAAAGGACATAAATACAAAATGTGTTTTGGCGGCGATATCTGATTTTTTTTTCATAATTAATCTAGTCTGCTGAGGTGAAAAAAATAAACGTATGTAGATGTCTATCAATTCAAATGAGAAGACAAATCTAATTTTGAAACGTGACCCATCCCCCGCCCTGATTCATCTGGGCTAAACTGCCTTCCAGGCAAAAGTTTATTCAACATTTGCATGTTTAATGTTTTTGAAGGATATTTTGCTTCAGCATTATTTGAAAGTGATCACTGCGATGCTCAATGTCAGGCCTCAACATGACACTAGACTTTTTAAGGTTAAACACTTAATCGTAATCCAAATATACAGGTGCAGCTGTATAAAACTACACAGAATATGGGTTCAGTTGTGAGTCACATTCAAGTTCAGTCCCTGAAACTTCTGGTAATAAACCAGCGCTCACCCCACTGCCGCTCATTATCGATGCAATAAAACAGGAGGTATGCCTTCAGTTTCGAGATTCCCTGGTCTCAATCTGTTATGGAAATGAGGGGATTTAGACACAATAAACTCAAGTGCATCTTGTGGATTTTTCTTGTGGATTTATTTTTGTTTTGAAACCTCAAGAAATTCTCTGGAACTCCATCCTGTTATGGACCAGATGTTCAGCACGCGGCTTTAGAATAATTTTGTGGCAAGGCTTCCCTCCACACTTTAAATTCCCATCAGGATATGTCTTTTTTTTTATATGAACTGGTGCAATGCATCATTTTTTACCAGCAAGATGGGCAGAATAATAAAGATTTGGATGGAAAACAGTGACGACATCAGAGACAGGAACTCTTTGTGGTAATCAGTAACATATTTGTCAAGATCTAAATGAACTGTGGTAGAAATGTGGTCTCTAATTGTATATTAATTCAGTTTAAGAGCATATTTATTTTAAATAAAAGTTACAGAGTGATTAAATATCCTGACAATGACGGACATGCATGAAAACCATCCTCAGCATCCTATACACACGGTCATTGTCTTCTACACACTGGCTCGACATTATGGTTCCTTGCCAAACTGAGCAGTATAAGGCCAGTGTTCCCTGGTCAATAGTGCTGAGCCCAGACAGAATGGAGGGTAGTCTGGCTGTGCGGAGCCCGCAAGCTCCCTTGTAAGCCCCATAAAGGCAGCTTCAGCCCTGTGAAAAACAGGTCACCAGGGTGGATATTCACTAAAACCTTGGGTTTAATACCTCACTCTGTGGGGTGGAGGCCACTGAGACTACATCTAGGTCTACAAACCCTGTCTTTGCAGACAGAGAGAGGGAGACCCCGCCGCCACAGTTATGGAATCTCCCTCTGCTGACCAGGTAGCTATATGTGAGTCTAACACTGACAGCCTGACAGAGTATCCTCTCAAGTTACAGCGCATTCGTGTGAGTGAACTTCTGAATCTCGCTGCTCTAAACCAAAGATAGAAACTGCGTCTTCTACCCCCCCCGTTCTCCCCTCTGTACCCCACCACCTCCACCCCCAGCCACCGTTTCTCTCCCTGTCTCTCTATCCGTTACCTCGTTCATCACTGTCTGCTTTGTAATAATATTTCTCTATTCCAAACCTCATTTCCTTCTCGTTGAGATTGATGGCAGCGATGACACCAAACAGTTTATCTCCCCGTTTATCCCTTGTTTTCTCTTAATCGCCTCCCCTCCCTCAGCGCCTCTTTGTGTCTCGGGACGGGGGACAGGAGGAGGCGGAGGGGAGGCTGATTGGGTACAGTGCTAATTACCCAGCATTCTGTGGCTGTCCTTCGATGACAGGCCTGACACCAGGCTGCAGGGAAATACTATTAGAGAGAATTATGCAATGATACGTCAGGAGGACAACAAGCCCTTATCCCCATCAGCTATAGCACCTCAACTCTGGCTGATAAGTCAGTGTTAAATCTCTGATTTTCTTTAATACAGTACACCTGAATATGGTAACCATCGCTGTTTTAAAAGGTCTGTTCAACAACTTATTGTAGTGGTATCAAACCACGCAAATAGGTTTGGTTTTTCTTATTCAGACCTGCCTCCAAAATTAGAAAGGACTTGAATTAAATTTTGTTTGTGGTGCTCACAGAAATGAAGTAAAATTTAAAAATACATCACAGTTGTATTTAAATATCATGGTTATATGAGAGTGGAGGTAGAAACTCTCAAAACCAGGGGCAAGGGAAACCAAAATCTGCATTGCGCGAAATCATTAGAGGCAATTGAGAAAATATTTGTTTTTTTTCCTGCAAGTAGAAGTAAAGTTTATGGTTCCATGTTGGTTTAGGTGAATCACGGCTGCACTGACTGACAGGACTGTACTGTATATATAAATCCCAGTGAGAGGCTACACATAATACATGCATGTGGTTCTGAAACGTTCAAACACTTCTCCCTTATCCAGGAGCCTTACACAGGCTAAACCTGCAGCTCAACAGATGACGGTTGGAGATGTGCCAGAGGAAAAGAAAGTGAGGATGGGGGAGTTTTTGTGTTTCGATGTTGTTGAGGAACAGTCAGATTTTATGGTATAAATTAAAGAACATCAGGGAGAAATCTCAGTGATGGGGAAAGGGTTCGAAATGGGATAAAGACGGCAAAGACGAGGTGGCTGGGATTTTTAGGAAGGGACGCGGCCGCCGATTTTTGTCTGGGTGCATGTGTATGCGTGTGAGGAGGGGGGTGATATTGCCACTGTTTTTGCATAATGTGAGATGAGACCCCATCATCTTTCCTCCCCCACAACAATTTTATAACAGACAGCTAATAAATGTTTCATGGCAGAACAAGCTGCTCGCCTTGGCTTTATTAAATCTGAGATAATAAAAGCAGAGAGGGAGAGGAAAAAAGAGAGAGAGAATAGGGGGTCGCACCAGAGAGGGAGAGATAGGGAGATCGGCGTAGACTTTTTCTCAAATCGACCGGCTGCATCTCCTGTTTCTGGGGCAACGGGTCCCGCTGTCCCCCGCCACCCCCCTCCCTGCTGCTTCCCACTCCGCCAGAGACAGACAGGAAATGAGAAACGGGCAGACAGGATATTGCGTTCTGGTGGCCTGGGGATTAACTGTTTTATCTAAACTAACACACACACACACACACACACACGCCCACTCACTCGCGCACACAAACACACATCCTCACACATAGCGTTCATTCTCGGTAGCATCAGGTGTAGATGGCACACACACCCAGAGACACATATCATGCAGACCATGCACGTCATGCAGGTTTTTTGTTGTTACTTCACACAGGTACATTACATTAGGTGTTGAATATTACAGGCGTCAGTGGTGCTCTCATGTAGAGCCAGTCTTATTACCACTGTGAACGATTTACAGTGAGAGTCATGACATGAAACTGTATAACTGTGAGATTGGCGCAGAGTTTGTGCCCAAATGCCTCTAAAGATGTATTCCATACACTGCACTGCAGGCCTCTCATTGCCCAAACTATTACAGAGCTTTTACACATTGTGGAGAGCGTTTGTTGAGCAAGAGGACTGCTTACGATGTTACTTTATCCATGCATGGATGGATACGGTCCACAAATGACAGCATCTGTCAGTGTTTTATTGATGTTTGTACCCAGGCACCTTATCTGTGTTTACACAAACTGTGCATATTTGTGTTTACGTGTGCATGTGACCGTATGGATGCCCACGTGTGTGTGTGTGTGTGTGTGTGAGTGTGCGCAAGTGTGTGACTGTACTGTAGTGTATATATATATTTATATATATGTGTGTATTTGTGTGAGTGAGTGAGTGTGAGTGAGCGGCAGCGGCAGGGGTAGCGAGTATCGTGGGGAATGCTGGGAGATTTTAATAACACAGAAGCAGTGCAGGGAGATTTAATAAAAGGAGATGATGTGATTACTGAACCCTGGCTCTGAGCCATTTTGCTTCACAGAGCAATATCCGCCGAAAGTGCGCACACACACGTCCACACACACACACACACGCACACACACATCCTCACGCACACGTCTAAGAAATGGATACTAAACAGAATACAACTTAAAAGTAAGATTGTTGCATATCATTTGTTCCTTTTGCATCCGTCACACGGATCCTTGAATGCACCTTCGTTTTCAGGGAATGCGCAAACAGCCATTTGTGTGACACACATGGTCATTCTCAGCGCATCACGTTTGCGGGAATCACAAGCTAGTACATGAATACCTTGTTTAGAGACAGAAATGCATCTTAAACTACAGGTTAGGAATCAAAATGAGTGACAGCGACAGATCTTTGGTGAGCTTCCCAGTGAAGCCCTAATCTGTCAAAGTTAGGTTCTTCTGGGCTCGCACACACTCGACTGATCCAAACCTACTGCAATATGAGGCACTCCAAACCTGGAGTTAGTATAAGCAAACCGGTACCTGTATAAATATTCATCAATTATGAAAGCAAGAACAACAACTGTAATCGCTCTAAGACACATACATATTTATGGAATGATTGTGCTGCGGTCCACACAATGTCGTGCTTGTCAGAGCTCAAAGGCAAAACAATGCCACATGACACAGCTTAGGGAGATGATGAAGATTCTGTTATTCTGTTTGTATGCCTAGGATCTACAATAAAGCGAGGAGGAGAGAGCTGATTATAACCACCCAATACTTACAGCACATCACCTTTTTCTGCCTCTCTGCGTTTGATCTCATAATCAGTGAGCTTGTAATTAGTTGTGCCCCCCTAACCCCTCAGAAATCCGTGGCACTGAACATAAAGGTGCCTGCAGCCAAAGTTCCTGAGGTTTTTGTACATCGCAAGCTCATAAGCAGACAGTGTTCTGCCTGCACTTACACTCCTCTTCTTTGTAATTCTGTGCATATCATGAATATTACACACATCTCTTCATTAAAGGAAAGCCCCTCTAAATCCAAAGCAAAGTCCTCCTCCAAATATCTTTTCTGATAGATTTGTTCACAGCTGGTCTTAACTCTACACCTCAGCTGTTTAAATTTTAACTTTCATTTCCACTTTTTTGATAGTGGAAATTGAAATGCAAGAAAATAAAACCCTCACTATATTATAGTCAGTGTCGTGCAAATATTTATTTTTTTTCCCACTGATTCCTGATACAAGAAAAGATATTCCTGCAATATTAGCAATATTCAAACTTTAAAAATCATGTTTTTATTGTGGTTCCTTAACAAAGAGTGGCAGCCCTGTCTCCTAGAAATTATGTTTATATACAACTAATTGAAAACAGCTAATACATTTTGAGGGAAATATAATGCCAAGGAAAATATGTTTCCTACAAGCATAATTAGGAGTTGTTAATTAATATACTTGGCAAGTCGCAAAAATGCTGATAATAAATGTATCAGCGTTATTTTTATTACCTTTTTAATATTAAAATTTAACCAAAATCACAGTATCTCCCTAAGCTTAACCAAAGTGCATTTGTTGCCTAAACTTAGCATACGATTTTGGAGGCAAACCTCAAGTTCTGGTATGAAGGTCCTGCTCTTTGTACACCCACCATCCTCCTCAGCCACCTCCTTCAAAGCCTATGCAGTACATGAATGACATGCGTCATCACCTGATCTCTGTCTCTGAACACAATCCAGGTGGCGATTATGTGGCCACAACAACGTAGTTAAGAAAGCAGTTCAGTAACATGCATGTGTAATTTGTAGGGTGCAGGAGAAAAGTGGATTGTCTCTAACTCATTCATTTGGTGGTGTAATGATACATCGATCTGGATCGATATATCCACTCAGTGATCGATGATCCAGTATCATTTTTGCAAAGTGAAAACAATGATACACATCGTCATCTTTAAGATACGCCGTCATTTTAAAATTTCCATGGCGTGTCTGTGTCAGAACAGTGTCAATTTAAGTGCACTTCCTTCCTAAACATTCAATCAGTGCTAGCAGCCTAGCGCCAGGCAGACAATGGTGCACTCTAAAAACAATCAGCTGGTTCAGCTTAAATAAATTAATGTAACAATTTGGACGCATCTTTTTAAGTAGTTCCAACTCTGACATTATTGAGTCAGTCCTCTAAGTCTTTTATAATATGACAGACTCAGTTAGTTTAGAACAACCAACATGATTTGCATAGGGTAAGAGTTAGAAAAGATAACCAGACCTCCACTAGAGTGAGAACCCGGAGGTGCACTGTCCATCCATCGGTGGGCACCCCTCCCACAGTTCCCAGAAGATTGGGTCAGGGTTAGGGTTAGATCTCGAAAAGCTTAATTTGAACCAACTTAATATTTATCCAAGGGTTGTGTTGATATTTAGTGATGAAACTATCTTATGAAAGATATTCCAACTTATTTATTTTATGTCCATGTCTCCTATGTTTTTTAGTTTGACCAATTCTTAAATTAAACTGTCAGTTGACTAAAACAGGTTAATAGAACAAATGTAATTTTTTATGCTGAAGAACTTATTTATTTTAAGCAGTATCCATTAACCCCTAGAATTATTTTTCAGAGTGTAATCAGCCAAGGAAAAGACAGGATTTTTACTGATTTTGTCTTATATCGATTACAGGCCCTATTAAATCAACTCAAAATCATATCGTGACAGAGTTTGTGATATCAGCAAATCTATGATTTGATTTAATTTCACTTTATTGTCAGAAAAAAAATCAAACATTTGTCATGCATCTGAGGACGTTAGCCAAATACACATAAATACAAATATACAAACCAACATTTAACCACACACCAAAACCATACTATAAACGTTATGAATCACCTCAGACATTATGACACTACATCTTTGTCCAAAGAACCGATATGATATTGTATTGTGATAAACCTTGTGACTTACACCTCCAGTTTTTTATTTTATTTTAACATACATAGTCCACTGTAAACACAGTTTGTTTGTATGACTAATTAAAAACAAAACAAGATATAACAAAAATTGTAAAAGCAAAAGGGACGATCTGTTTTAATAAAATAAATAGAAGGTTTTTATATGGACAATGTGTAAAAAAAAAACCCTAATCAGATACACCTATATATAATTCCACCCAAAGCATGAAAAACAATTTTGTCTTAAATTTGGTGAGGAGCCTAAATATACTTAATTCATGTAGCTGCTCTTTAAATATCAGGTCCATAGTGATTCACTGGAAGCTACACCCTGGTCAGAGCCAGTGTGAATGATACTTCTATTAGAGGGATTAGACTGATCTACTTACAGACCCCCCTCTGTGGCAGTTGCCCCAAGTTGCCTTCATTTGCCATGTTGAGTAAATTCCTGCCGTGCTGTGTACACCCCGATTAGGGAGTGTGGGACTTAACCACCAACATCATCGGTCTTATGTCAAGCAATCCTGTGACAATTCTGTTCTGTTGTATTTAGTTCACAGTGAAAGGAAGCATTTAAGGTGTTGAAGTGTGTGTTTGGATGGGGAGCGAGGGAGGTGGCTGCTCTCCTTTGTGGAATAATGTGTTAGACGCCAGATATTAGGATTAACCAGGTTGGTGCAGATACTTCAAGCATCCCTTTAAAATGCGACGCACTGTTTCTAGAAGGAAATAGCAACCTTTAGTTAAACACAAGGTCCTGTCACAGTCGAGCTGTGCAGGGCTGGGACACTCGTGTTTGCGTTATGATGTTAAGTTAGCGACACTGTCATTTGGGGAATTTGGGGAGCGTTTGGCAGATGGATTGAGAAAGATTAGCCGTGGCAGCTGCGTTTGGGACAGAATCACAGATTAGGAGCTCTAATGTGCAGACCTGGCTCCTTCTTTACACTCCAGATTTGGGCAGCAACACCTTCCTAGCACTCAGTCAGGGAGCGTCAACACTTCTGCCTTCGTCCCTTCCTCCCCCCCCTGTTCCCTCCCCGCTCATCCTCTCTTCCCTCTGGTCCAGGTTTTGTTCTTGGTGCTATTTCTGCATCAGCTGACCTTTCTCTTTCCTACACCTACAGTCTGACTACCTGGTAACTCTTCCTGTTAAAGAGATATCCTGGTGATTGAACATACTATTATCTGATTGCAGGCTGCCTAACCCAGCATGATGAAGGTTGATGGTATCGTGAACGTGTGTAACTAGTCAATGTCAAACTAGGTATACTGATACTCAGTGGGTGGGTGCAAATGTCTGTGTGCATGCCTGTGTGTGCGCATGCATGTGTGTATGTGTGTGAGTGCCTATGTTTGTGTGTGTAAGTGTGTTTTAGTGTGCATAAGTGAGAGGAGAGAGATTAACCCCATGCTATCCCCAATCCCTGGTTATGAGTTTACAGCGTCTGTCTGGCCATCGCACTGTTTAAACAACAATCTAATTAATCCTGTCTTTATTAGTTTCAGTGAACTGGGGAGGCAGGCTGGGAGGGCGTGAGGGAGAACTGGGAATGCTGGCAGAAAATACTGGGGAGGGAGGGGGGAGGAAACCAAGTGCGAGAGCAGGGATTTGAGAGGAATTTAATGGCAGAGACTTAGGCCCTGTGAATGGAGATAGGGATGTGGAGAGACGGTGAGGCAGGAGAGAAATTGAAGGGTTATAACATCTCACAGGAGGAGAGATGGAGGGACAAAGGGAGGAAAGTGGTCATGGGGAAAAGCAATGGACCTGAGAAAGACTCTGTATTAAGCTTTATTCATGGGGTAAATAAGTACTTTAAGATTGTGGGTGGGATATGGATAGACTGGAGTTTACCCCATCAAACAGATCTCACATTTAAGGATTTAAAAGGAAAAGTCTCTCAACAGGCAGCTCTTATCACAAGCTAACTACTGCCACCTACTGTATTCAGGGAGAAAAGACAATCTTAAAAATGCAGACTACTGTAATTCCTCCCAGCAGATGTTTACCTTGTTGCTCTGTGAATTGGGTAATGTTTATACGACCTTTAATTAAGAGACTATGCTAATCTCCCTTTTGAGCTGAGGGTAAATGTGTCAGAGCTCATTCCCTGTGCCTCCATCTTTAATTACCTCACCTTTCCTTTTCTGCACTCCTTGACTCCCATAATGCCATGTTTTACAGTGTATGTAAGTATCCTTCCTGTGTGTGTCTTTCTGTGCACCTGCAGGCTGTTTGTGAGGAAGTGCAGCGCCTGCCTGCAGGTGATTGGACGTTCGGAGCTGATAATGCGCGTGCTGGGCCAGGTGTACCACCTCGGCTGCTTCACCTGCTGTGAGTGTGAACGCCGGCTGCAAAGAGGTGATGAGTTTGTGCTGAAAGAAGGCCAGCTGCTCTGCCGCATGGACTATGAGAAGGAGAGGGAAATGCTGGCTGCTATTAGCCCCACACCGACTGAATCAGGTAATGTTGCTCTGCCTGAACCAGATTTAAATCAAATTGAAGTTGCTTGCCTTTTCTGCACACATTTTCAGAAATTCTGTGTCCTTTACATTCGTGCATACAACGCATTTTTCAGCAGTCTCAGTCACATTGGTGCGCTGCAGACCAGTGGGCAGCTCCTGAAGGACAAATGGGGGTTTAAAGGGACAGTTCACCCCCAAATCGAGAACACATATTTTTCCTCTTACCTGTAGCGCTATTTATCAGTTAGATTGTTTTGGTGTTAGTTGCCGAGTGTTGGAGATATCAGCCCCAGATATGTCTGCTGTTCTTGTATAAAATGGAATTAGATGGCACTCAGCTTGTGGTACTCAAAGTGCCACTAAAATACATTTGAAAAAAATTCAACAGCAGTGTCTTTTCAAGAAAATCTTCAGACCTTTGTGAGCAGTATCGTTACACCTCAGCTGAGAAGGACGCTATTAACGATTACATCTCACACTGTCGTGAGCGCGAGCCTCTTGTCCTTGAGTGGATACACGCTTCCTTAAGCACAGTGATATGTTTGTAGGGGTTAGGTCAGTAGAGAGAAAATAGTTCCTACATGAAACTGCTCACAACAAGGTCTGTGGATTATCTTGAGTAACCGGGTCATGATTTATGGAAAGTGACATTGCTGTTGAGTTTTTAAATGTATTTTTTTGGCTCTCTGAGCACCACAAGCTGAGTGCCCATCTAGTTCTATTATATTTAAGGAAAGGCAGACATCTCGACAGCCGATATCTCCACCACTTGGCAACTCCCACCAAAACAATTTAGATATATAAAAAGTACATCTGGTAAAAGACAAAATATGTATTTTTGATTTTGGGGTAAACTGTCCCTTTAAGGGTCTCAAACTGTTCTCTTGTTCTAGTAGTAGATACATATATAGTGAACTAGATATTTATGTATGTTATGGACATACAATGCCAGTGATCAACAGCACATTACAATGTACAAAGTGTTTTAGATATGAAGCAGTAATAATACCTCCATTTTAAAATATAGTTTGCTACATTATTCTTCATTTTCAGATGATGTTCTTCTGTTGGGAGAGTGTAGCAGAAGTGTATTGACTTCTGATCAGTGAAGACAGTCCTCAAAGGCGCTCACTGGATTTTGCATGCAGTCTGGCGATTTTTTTTAACAGTACATGAAGCAGAGCCTTCAGCCTTGGAACAATTTTGCACTGCACACTCTAGAAACAGTTTTCTACCACAGGGGTCCACTATCTACGGAACTAGGGACCAGTTTAAGAAACACAGCCTTTGCTTGCAGTCAAGTGTTGACAGAAGTCTGAAAATGAACGTCCCCCCACATGCTCTTCTAACTGTTTTCTTGTCTGCTTATCTTGCTCAGTGAAAAGTGAGGATGAGGATGGTGGAGGAGGCTCTGGTGGAGGGAAAGGTGGCGATGAAGGCAAGGAGCACAAGCGTTCAAAACGACCGCGCACCATTTTGACCACACAGCAGCGCCGTGCTTTCAAGGCCTCCTTTGAAGTGTCCGCTAAGCCTTGTCGCAAGGTGGGTGGACCAGCCTGTTTTATAAATAGAAATGTGCACCAGAGATTACTCACTTGCTTTGGAAACTTTATTTTTTTTGGGCATCTTTAACAGCCAGGATAGCAATTCATTTCAAACTGTGTTTGTTTCCGTGAAATTTGTATTTTAAAAACAATGGAAAACTCTGATTTGTAGGTGAGAGAGACACTGGCTGCTGAGACTGGGCTGACAGTGCGTGTTGTGCAGGTGTGGTTTCAGAACCAAAGAGCCAAGGTTAGACTTTATACATTCCCTGAGAACATAGTATGTCTAATAGATCAGCATACAAAGAAAATTCATACAGACAGTGTGTGTTTTTGTGCTTTAGATGAAAAAGATAGCTCGTCGGCAACAGCAACAGCAGCAGCAGCAGCAGGAACAAGAGCAGCTGGGAGGGACCAGGAGAGGACCAAGTAGAGGGGGCCGTCAGAGCAATGACGACAGTGAGGGTAAGAGCTCCAAGTGCCAATGCAGGATCAGGAAGAATAAACAAAGATTAGAGGAATGGAAGAATAAACTATGATATGGGATGACTAAAGGGATTCTCATCTCTACACAGATGGCTCTAGTACCCATGGCATGGATGGGATCCTGGGATATCCCTCTCTGCCACGTCAGCAGCTACTCGCTCTAGACCCCAACATCTACGGCGGAGAGCCTTTTCGACATGGGCTTACACCGCCGCAGCTGAGCAGCGAGCAGCTCCACTCCTATGGTAAGACAGGAGCTGCAAATTCAAGAGAAACAAAAATGAAAATGTTGGCATTATTTCCCCCACCCTTATGACACTGGTGACACCCCCATACATTTTTTGGGGCCACTGAAAATTTTGTGTGGGCTCACCTAAACAAAAAAATCATGACTGAATTTTGGGACATTAATAATACTGTTAATGTATAATGGTTAGTATAAAACTATGTCAATTTGGAGAGTTATGGAATCACATACTGATAATTTGGTTTCTTATTTTTAGTTAATATTACTAATAGTCTGATTTGCATAGACTAATACTGGTAAAGTTGACATTTTGAGTTGTCAACAATTCTGTTTTACTGTGTTATGCATCTGTATACTCATGTTAGGTGATTCTTCTTATAGGCTGGTTGCCCTTTCTTTAAAGAAAAAAACAACGCAACTTTAATTTAAGGAGGTACATTGATCATAAGGAACAAAACATTTCCTATGTTTCCAAGCTTAGGGGAGACTTGTGGTTATCTATATAACCCATTTTCGTTCAGATATCTTAAGGTGAGAGTTTAAGGGACCCCTTTGAAAATGGTTATGCCAGTGTTTCCCTCCCAAAAATTTAGCACAGATTTGGAGCTTTATTAACCCCCTTCCCAGCAAGCTATGCCAACATGGTTGGTAACAATGAAGGCCATAGGTTGTCTTGTTTGACAAGGTACCACTATCTTTATGAGCACCTTAGCTTCTTAAATATAGAAAATCAGCATCCAGTTATTTTCGAAGGGAGTGGGACAGAAGGGAGTAGCACTGTGTTGCATTAGCTGAAAGATGGAAGTTTGAAGGATATATTTTTTTACTGGTTTCCAGATGTAAAAAGATTATAAAAAAGCTGAGCTTAACCTAACCTGTTAGAATATCGACAGCCTGCCTGCGGGCCCTCCTAATCTTTTATTTGATGATTATGACATGTAAATTACTGCTGTATTTGTTGTTGTTTAAGTGGTTTATTTGATTAATGCAGACCATTTCACCACCACAGCAAGTTCAATAAATGCTTCTGTCAGACAAAAAACAAACAAATAAACAGCTATTACTCACCTGTAAAGCATAATTTTAATCCACAGATCAATATTATCCAGACAGAAACGCTGCTTATACAGTTGTAACACACTGCCAGTGGTCCAGATGATCTAAATCTAGTGAAATATTTAGTCCAAACACATTATTAGAGCGTTCCCATGGTCATAACATTCCTGGAAAAGTTAGAAGAACTGTTTTCTAGGCCTGGAAATGGTTTGGAATTTAACAGAATGTTTTGGGAAAGTTTTGAGTGCAACTATTGTTTAAAATATGCTCATAGTAATCCCAAAACATGCCGAACCTAACACGAGTTCCTGTACCACTAATTTAAATTGTAGTGGTGCGTTGCATGACAGTTTAAACATCACCAGTATCACATGATACAGATTGGCGCATGGAGCTAGATGACGGCAGGAATGTCTACTGTGAGAGTAAGCACGAGCAGTTTGCTTACAAATACCCAGGAAGTGCGTGTTTGATAATGTATGGTTCAAGAAAGAGGCAGACCCTCGCCGCACTGGATGGAGGCCCTGCTCCAAAACTAATGATGTTATGGTGCAGATTGGAATAGTAGCAAAACTTAGTTGTGGGGGAATGAAGTGTGCATATCTCTCCACATTTGAAAATGTGCCCTATTTCAAATCGCTTGTTGCCAGAGAGGTTTTGAAAATTCATTGGTCAAAATGTGTGAGAACCCTTTTATTGCATCCATAGATATACTAAAATTGCTGTTGCATTGTTCCAACCATTCATATTTCCCCACATATTATCCATAATTTCTCCTGTTCTGCATGTAAACAAACCGACTGGCCAGGATGTCAGACTTGAGGTGAACCCCTGGCCTTTTCACTGACACCTCACTTAAGCCAATAGGGAGCTTCCAATGCTATTGCCAAGACCTCAGTAGCCAAGGAGGGCCTGTGTTGAAGGAATGTGTGTCATTCTCATTTCCAGGGGTCTTGCCAATCAAAGAGGGAACAATTGGCCCGGTGGCTTATGGGTCTTGTAGATAATGACACTTCAGAGCTCCTTAGGAGGTTTGAACTCCTTACAGGCACCATAGACTGTTACAAATATACAGAAATGATAAATAAATGGCTCCTATGTTGTCTTAAGGGGAAAAAAGTCTTTGAATTTAGGTTTTCTCGAAGTGTTTTTTTACACAATACGCTCCTAAATAGATATTTCTGTATGTGTTCATTAGTTTTCACTCATATTCTCACATTCAGTACATCGTTTCATCCTCTTTTTTTTTTTAAAGCACCTGGAAAAATCCTTGGAAAAATGTGTACAATGTTTATTTTCTGTGATGTTGTTATCCACTTTGAATTTAGTCTTTGAGACCATGCATGTACATGTGCTAAAAATGGAACAGGAACAGCTTTCAATTTACTTTGGATATGCCTTGGATAGGCATTTTAGGTGAATTTTACAACATGCTTGGGTTAAAGAGACTGACTCACTGTGTGTTTGTTGGTCCATTAGCTTTTGAGTAAAAAAATGTAGGCTTATTTTCATATTCTGTCCGTTCCACTTCAGCTGAGCACACCACTGTTTTTCCACCGCAGACTCAGAGACAGTGTTCCATGACCTGGACAGCGATGGAAGCCTCGGTCACCTTGGAGACTGCCTCTTGGCAACAGGGGACGGCAGTCTCCTGCCAGGACGAGTGGGGAACCCCATTGACCGCCTCTACTCCATGCAGAACTCCTACTTCACCTCCTGACCCTCATAAACTCTCACCCTTCCCACTCCTGTCCCACCTTTCACCTCAGAGATGCAGCTAATGGAGTCTGTCCATCAACATGCCTGTGGGACCACTCTCCATGAAACAGCCTACACCCAAACACACTTCTGAGCTTTCAACACAGGCCAAAATCATCACAAGTCAGGCGTAGTCATAATATCTCTTTGCAGCAGATTAGCGTCATGTTCCCACCATCTTTCCTTGATAAGAATCACATGCTGGAAATACAGACACTGTAAATGTCCAAGATATGTAAAAAAGACCTCAATTTCTCCTGTTGTATTTATGTAATGTTCAATGAAATATGTTTCATGGCACTTTCCAACGAAAAAAAACAACAAACACAAGACACTTATCAAACATATTAATATGTATATCATGATTTACAGACGATAATTGGTTGTTGAAAGTGAATTCATCAATCAAGCTACATGTATTTAGGAGTCTTAGCAGGGCTTACGAGCAGCTGAGGGTCTAAATTAAATTAGTATATCGCAGAACTTTTTTTTAACAGGACTAGTGATTAGTTTTTGTGTGTGACAGACTGCAGCGTATACAATACTGTATATGGATTGGAGTACAATTTTACTCTCAGGTTAGTGTGTATGTTTATGTAACCTGAGCTATAACTCAGGATATTGTGCTGGATAGGATTACAGTTTAACTTGCCCTGTGACTTCAAGGATGTAGATTAAAAAGAGGAGGAAACGCTGTGTAAAGTGTCAAACTACATTTTTAGTTTTTGGTAATGCATGACAGGTATAATACGGACCAAAAAAAAGTCACATTTTTTAGCATTTAGACAACACTACAGGGTTATTTGAGGAGCCTTATGCGGAAACAGGGTTGTATTTCTTTAGCTTTCCCTTCTCTTTTATAATGTAATCACAAAGAAGCAGTGCAGTTAATGACAATAGATAATCCCCAAAATTTAGGACACTGAGCACATGACGATGTGCTCTCAAATGTAAATGTGAGTATGACTGTGTTCAAATTAGTAGTTGTAGTCAATTTCTGTAATTTCTTTCTCAAACATCTCAAATTGGATGTTGTTAGGTAGATATTTTGTACCTTCTTCTGTGATAATCAGCAAATATTTAAACCGTAGCATGATATTTATGTGTCACAAAGTAGGTCTACAGAAATAGCCTCCAAACTGAAGTTGGATAGCGAGTGCAGAAAGCATCAGGATCAGACTCACTATGTGGTGCAGAATAAAATAGGATTAGGGTGTTTCATTTAACTGCCAGTGATCGGCTACAGCTTGTGACATTCTTTCATGACATTATGTTCGACTCTGATCACGGACTCATGGTATTTTTACAGTGATATTTTTGTGAATGTAACTTATTTGTGCGGTATTAGGCGAGTTCCTATCTTACTTTTTTTGTTCAGTGACTGCCAGGTGATGTGCTTTGAATGTAATGTTGCCGTATCTTCAATACAATCTGCGGTTTCATCTTTGAAGTGCACTTGCCTTATTGTCCTAAAGATGATAAATGACGATGCGTTTATCACTCGTCTGGGATAAACCAAAGATATGAAAACAAAGGAATCTTTTCCCCCTCCGTTCCCCCCTTCAAAGCTTTAATAATTGAACCAGAGAAGGTCTGTTCTGCTTAGTGGTCACAGGCCTCATAACTCAACATCCTCCCTCTGTCTTTCTCAGTAGTCCCGCTGATTAGAAGTGGACAGCCTCCTCCTTCTCCTTTCTTCCCAGACTCCCTATTTCTCAGTTACTGAGTAGTCAGGAGAGTTAGTGTGGGAGTGATACATTCCAGTTTAATATTTGACTCTGACTCAGACCTGAGGAGGGCAGGGGAGGGGGGACAGGCATCAGCAACAGGAAGCAACAGAGGATGAACGCACCAGATGAGTAATACAGGTCTGATGTCAATTTTAATGAGATGGTTCAATAAAAAATCTGTAAAAAAACAGACTTCCTGCATACAGGCAAGTATAAATGTTATTTTCACATGAAGACTACAAGAAGAAAAACAATGCAGTCATTAAATATTCTACACAACCTGTCTTATTCACAGTGCCATTGCATTCATCTGTATCTCTGTTTAAGAAAGACAGTCATAAAGGCTGGGGTAGGCAGAAATCTGAAAAAGGCAAAAAACCTGGCAGTATTTGAAAACAGACCCTCCTCCTGCAGCTCCTCCCTCTCTGTCCTAAACCCCTTCCACCAGACAGCTACAGACAGATGCACGCACTTCATACAGTAACACAGTGTTTTTCAAACATTGATTTATTTAAGCTAATTTCATTGTAGAGTTTTGCACAGCGCATTCACTAACCCCCCCCTTGCCCTACTCTCTGTTTATCAGATCACAAATGAGACAAGAATTAGCTAGCTAACTTCCTCACAATGCCTCCGCCTCACTCACCACCACTGTGGACTGTTTCGCTGGGAGGACAGATGGCAGGAGCTTGGGAGACAGACCTTCAGTCAGCAGCTGTAGCGGCAGAATTTCAGCCAGTGCAAACTTCCCAGTGCAGGCTGTCACAGCGGGCTGATGGCCAATAGCAACACCGGGTCCAACCTGTGTAATGGAAGCCACATAAAGTTTGCTGATCCGGTGGGGAGTTGTGGCTGTCTGGTCCCCTGAAGCTGGGGTTTGCACTGGCAGGTTTTCGGGTTGCTGTGGCTGCTGACTGCAGGTGTGTCTCCAGAGCTGCAGCCAGCTCTTCTACAGGTGAGACGGTCTGTAGCAACGGGGAGTGATGCAGAGGGCACGCTGTGATTGGAGGCTCTAGCATACTTACATTGGCTATATAAACATGAACATGAAGCCGCAGCCATGAGCCTTTGGCCCCTGAAAGCAGAAGGGTAAACTATGAGCAACATTTTCTTTCAATCTCTGAAATTCTTTGCCAAAATGTTTATTTCATTTATTGTCAGACTCTCTTTGAAACTTTGAGATTTTTTTGATCAGTCTGTCTTCCTTTTTTGGTTTGCTTTGCAGTGTAGGCAATTGTTGCCAATGCTGAAAAAGCAACTTTCTCTCCAGGACTTTTTGCCATTGAATCGGGCTTTCTGCATTTGCAAAACAGCCAACAGGGACACCCCCTCTCTGAAATGATCTGTGATTGGCCAAAGCTTCCCGTTACAGACTTGATTTTCTAAAGCCTGAAACAGAGCCAAGAGGAGGTGCAGAGGTCTAGTTTTCTCTCAGTCCACTTGAATTTCAATACGCTCAAAATTCATTACAGGATTGCCAGGATTGCTCAGTGACGTCAGAATAAGACTGCCTAGCCCAGCTTTGTTTCATACAGAGGAAAACAGATATCCTATCAGTCACTATACAGTGTAACGTGGCTGGGATACATGTGAAATCAGTCCATTTGTGTCGCCGTGGAGACAGGAGTAAGCTGAGGGTGATGGAAGATGAATGCTACGATGTTTGAGGTACCGCATCTGTGGATGGGGAAAATAAATTCATTAGCATGTTAATTATTAAATGAATACATCTCAAAGATGGTGCAGGATTAGTCTGATGTTGTAGACATGAAAACACGTGTCTTTGTAAAGTACCCAGCTCAAGACTTTCTACTGCAAGTCTGAATAACCAGCATGCACAAGAGACAAGTGAGAAGGCATGATTGTCTGCACATTCCTTTCTCTTATGTATTCATCACTTCTATTCACAACTATTTATATGTGACCTTGAGTTGTGCATGGCCAAATCCACCAAAGACTTACCCACTCCGCTGAGGTCCACTGTCTCTGCACAGCCCAGAAAGCGAGCCACATGTGGTGAGCAGGAGGTAGGATTGTTCTGGTTTTCTCTCAGACAGCGCTCAAACTCCATGAACTCTGAGGAACAGCCCTGTCTTATCTTCTGGATCACTGGGCTATCAAGAAAAATACTGGGGGTTAGATACATATGTGCTGTGAAACTGTGGGTGTAAGGATGTAGAGGCAAAGTGAATGCATGTTGCCTTACTGTGATGATGTGCACTGTGCAACCTTCATCTTCAGTTCATGACACGTTTGCTGCCATGTTGATGGGTTGGAGGCCACACATGATCCATATGCCTCCATTTCTTTGTGGCAATACTTTGCCGTGATATCCATAGCAGCCTGCCTGAAAGATGACACATGTAGATAAATCAGTGAGTGATTACGGACCAGTCATAGTCATCAACCTGATAAATATCAAGCATAAGCAATACAGTTAACAGAATGAAGTAGTTTTGTGGGGGATGCAGTCAATTCAGAAAGTAGCAAACGTCTTTATTTCAGCTACAGTTTAGCTACTTCTCCGCAGTCCGTACCTTCTTCACTTGACCAGATAACATAGTAAATGTAATGTTAAATGAGCCATATTTAAATGTCTTACATGTTGCTCTTTTAAGCTTGTCTCAAACGAAGAAGTTGGTGAATCAAGGTTATAGCACCGGTACTTCAGCATGTGGAGCCATGTTTGTGCGGTAACTACACCGCACACACCCTTTACGATCTGATTGGATGAAAATACAAGGGTTTGAAGTTCTTCTTTAACGTCATTGGTTAAGATTTGTGTCAATCTTGTATTCTGGCCCCGCCCCCATATGACGACACATTTATTAAAGGGGCAGCCATTTAATTATTCTGTTTGATATAACCGAAACATTAAATTATAAATGCAGTCGATATTACGTCAAAGAAACCTCTTTATTAACATGGTACTTAAACTTTAATCAAAATAACACAATTAAAAGGTGTGAAAGATGATAAATGTTAGATTTTTTCGGTTCAATCGTGCTGTGCCAAGAGATCCTTACGTGTCTTTGCGTGTTTACGTATGCGGAAGTTGCGGACAGAGAACTAGCGATTCAGTAAACGGGCTCTGAAGGCTGGACCGAGCACCGCTCCGTGTGTATAATCGTATTTTTACCGGCGACAGCACGACGGAGTGGCGGTGGATGATAGAGGGGGGCAGCGGTGTGAGTAAAGTACAATGAACGACGCCAAGAAAGAGGGGAGTGTGGCTGCAGACGGGGTCCGGGGACCGGGTGAGCTGCAAATGGCCCCCTCTGAGAACCACAACCAGCATGACAGCGGCACCGGCGACGAGCTGGTGAGCTCGGTGACGCTGTACAGGCGAAGGCCCCGGCTACTACACGGCACAGTCCTCCCGTTCCTAGCTGTTCTCTACCCGGGCTGGCTGTACGTGTGGTTAGGAGTGTACGGTGCCTCGGAATATCCGGAGGCAGGCCTCCTGTCGTTAGCCGCTATCGGGATCGCGCACGTCCTCACAGCGCTCTCTGGTTATTGGTCCGTGCACGCGCACTGTTGGCTCACTTGTTCCAAGGTAAACACAAGTTACAACAATAATAATGCGACAGACTAACGATGTCTCCAGGGAACCCACTGTTTTTCCTTTGTCCCATGTACACAGAGGTCAAAGGTCAGGGGCAGCATGAACGGGATCAGTGTCTTGCTCAAAGGCACTACAGCAGGGCAGGTGTTTGGCTTGAGTCAAACAATGGTTGTAGGGATGGCCTCTGTGTTGACACTGCACTGATTTCAATCAGACCCAGTTATCAGATTTTCACCACATACTCAAATCAGCCATGGCATTTCTCACAGCTCCAATTTTATCTTGGTTTAAAGTTCTGAAAATGTCTGTGGGATTTGTGCACATAATACCTGGGATTATTTGATTGTAAATACTTTCATAGACACTTGAAGATGGCTGTGATTTGCTTTCTGTTTAGCAGCGTGTAAAAACCTGTGTCACTCTCTTTTACACAACACTTCCTTAAAGCAAGTTTTACTGGTTACAAGGGGTTAGGGAAAAGTATTGATATTTTATTACATAAATTATTTATGTTGCAAATACAGATTCAACTCTTGGTAGCCTACCCGAATAATGAAATAAATTTCTTTTCGGTTCACTAGATACATTTTGCCAAGTGAGATGAACAGGCTAAGACTCGATCTTATTAAATAAAAATGGATGTTGACAAAGTTTTTCTTTGATTTGTGGTTGAAAAAAGGCCGCAGTATCTGTTACACCAGTGTATTGCAAAACATTAAAATTCGCCTCTGGTGATTCCCACCCCGACTAGTTACTAACAAAAAGACCAATTACTGATTGATATATAATGGTAAATGTTTAAGTGTAGAACATCACCTTTTCACTGTCTTTTAATTGCATGGTAATGGGAAGTGAAAGTGTCATTCACAACTATCATTTGAGGGCATTTCCTAAAATAACCTCACTAGTAGTATTGGCTTTGTACTGCTTATTTAAAAGAGGACATTATGTTTTATGACACATTGTTAAAAATGACACCACAATATTGTTACAGTGAAAAGTGATAATTGGTAATTGAGATGTTACTCATCATTTCTGTGTTTTTTTTTAGTAAGCAGTTGTGTAGGACAGTCTAGATACTACAACAATAATAAAATAGATTTGCATCGACCATGTATTTGGGTAATTTTTTGGGAAGTTATATGTAAAAGTTAAGGATTCTTTAAGAATGTGCTTGAACTTCATATTGATCAAGCAGCTGTATATCAGGGCACGTCTCATTTCAGAGGGACAAAGCGCCACAGGCACACAGCCTTACCAAAAATAACTGTGTGAACTTGTCACCTGTTCATTTGTATACACAGGAACCAGACACAAACAAGGCTACGCTGGCAAAGGTCATACCCACCCCCAACAACGGCTCAGCCGAGCTTGTGGCACTACAGAGGGACCAGGTCAGTTCACAGGATGCTCCAAGTTCTGTCAATCAGAAACACGTCTCAGATAGCACATTCTAGGTCTGCTAGGCTCATATTTTGACACACGCCATTTGATCTCGCCCGCCCAGTGATTGGTGTGGCTTCACTGTAGATGAACAGTCATGTTCAATTCTCATTTGTGATTGGACTTGTTTAACACAGTCCCTGACAATCTCTTGTGTTCAGGGAAAATCTAAGAAAAAAAAAAAACAGCTTTCTTGAATGAATGTTGTAAGTTAAATTGTCTTTCCTTCTCCTTTTCTAACCAACAGGATGAGAATGGGGAGGGGATTTTATCTTTTGAGTTTCAAAAGATCCGCTACACATTTGACCACAAAGAGAAGAAATGTTTCCTTCCAATAGCATTCCCCATAAACAACCCAATGGGCTACTTTCAGTCCTGGCGTGGCTACCAGGAGGAGACAGAACTCAGAGCTGCAGAAAAGCGCTACGGCACCAATCGTGCTGAGATGGTGGTGCCAGATTTCCTGGAGCTCTTCAAAGAGAGGGCCACAGCTCCCTTTTTTGTTTTCCAGGTATGTGTGTGTTAATGTCTGGTTCTTCGTGACATGAAAATTGATTTTACACTTAATGAATGGCTTTAGATTTAACGCTGCTGACCTTATCATAGTGACTGTATCCATGTGAGGTTATCTCCTGTCTGCCAACCATCAGGTGTTCTGTGTGGGGCTGTGGTGTCTGGACGAATACTGGTACTACAGTGTTTTCACACTATTCATGCTGGTGGCGTTCGAGGCCTCCCTGGTCCAGCAGCAAATGAGGAACATGTCCGAGATCCGCCGCATGGGGAACAAGCCTTACATGATTCAGGTAGGCTTAATCAAATTTAAAATTTTATATATTACATTTTAAAGTTATAAACAATCATTTTGTCTGTCATCTTGAAATGCATTTTCTACTGTTATGTATATTTCCGTTGCATGTAAACCATCCTTTTTTTAATGCATTTCGTGCCAGGTGTATCGCAACAGGAAGTGGAGACCAATTTCAAGTGATGAGCTAGTCCCTGGTGACATTGTCTCAATAGGTAAATGTTCTGTCAAAATTTTTCTGACTTCTCATCACAAACATCAGGTTGAGTCTGTTAAGATGAGTTCAGACTACATGACTTTTAAATCATCACATCACTGCACTGTTAACACGACACAACTTGCTGCCTTGTAATTGTTAGTCTTGAAGTCATGGTTTTCACACTACATGACTAACTGGAGACAGGGAATCACACACACTACAAGAGCTTTCATCAGGAAGAATCCCTGAACAGTATGTTGTGATGTGTGGGTCAAACTACAGCTTGGCATTGGTGGCGTAGCCTACTTGAAAATATCAAAGTCAAAAGGTGACAAAACAGCACTCGAGTAATTTATTAAGCAAATAACATACAGAAGTTTCATTCAGTAGTCCACCTTCCACATTCTCTGTGTCACTCTCTTACTTTCCCTCCCAATCACACACCTTGGAAAGCGCTGCAGTGCCACTTGTCTCTGTTCTTAACCCTTGTCTTGCGCTCTCATTGACTGTATGGGTTCAGATATAGTTCATACATAGCACTCACATGCCAATTTGTGAGCACCGAAACCAACCCAATTTGCCTCTGATCTTTGGCTTTTGTCAGGAAGCTCAAAAAATTTCAGCAAGCAGATAATCAATGCAGAAGTCGTGTAGTGTACCGAGGCATTAGTGTGTGCTTAAAATGTGTATTCTCTGCTTCATAGGACGTTCGCCCCAGGACAACTTGGTACCGTGTGATGTGCTGCTACTCAGGGGACGTTGCATTGTAGATGAGGCCATGCTGACCGGAGAGTCAGTGCCCCAGATGAAGGTTAGAGGCAAACTTATATATATATGATTGCACTATACAGAGCTGAGGGAGCACACTTTGGAGTGAATGCCTTTTTTATTTTAAACATCTAAGAGATTGTTGTAGGGTATTGTATAAACTGCTGACAATATGGGTTGTGCAGGAGCCAGTGGAGGACCTGGACCCAGAGCGAATCTTGGATGTTCAGACAGATTCTCGACTCCACGTCATCTCTGGGGGGACAAAAGTGGTCCAACATAGCCCCCCTTTAAAGGCCAGTGCTGGCCTCAAGCGTAAGTGCTAACTCCTGTCTTTGTTTATCTGTTATCTACTACATCAACTGGCTGTTGAATTGGTGAATTACATAGTGCATCTAATGCTCATCTTCATCATCAAATCAAGATGCTGACCCATTTATCTTCTCCTTTATGTGCAGCTGTAGATAACGGTTGTGTGGCCTATGTTCTGAGAACGGGTTTCTACACCTCTCAGGTGAGGAAGTTGCTTAGTGTGTTCATGTTACTGGCCTTTTTTCTTGTCACACATTTTAATTCTAGTTTTAATAACATGACAGTGTAGGACAAGTTGAGCCAGCTGTGAAGGTGGACTGACTGTGTGTACAAATTTGCCTCCAGGGTAAACTTTTAAGGACCATCCTCTTTGGAGTGAAGAGAGTGACAGCTAACAACCTGGAGACTTTCATCTTCATCCTCTTCCTCCTTGTGTTTGCCATTGCTGCAGCTCTTTATGTGTGGGTAGAAGGTGAGGTGCACAGAATCAATTCATTACGATGTAATTATTATTTTACACAGCTGGAGGTGAGAGCATAAGTAATATCTCAATACTATCTTTGTGCTATTTATCACTCATTCAGGGACCAAAGATGCCAGCAGGAACCGCTACAAGCTGTTTTTGGAGTGCACGCTAATCCTCACCTCAGTGGTTCCACCTGAACTCCCCATAGAGCTTTCTCTGGCAGTTAACACGTCTCTTATCGCCCTGGCTAAACTTTGTATGTCTATGTGTGCTCCTATTCTGTATATGTGTTGTATAGATAATATGAGACCTGGACAAAATAGCCTATAATGCAAAGCTTGTAACAGCAGTGGTTCATCCAAATCTTCTTTTTCTTCCCCTACTCAGATGTATTCTGCACAGAGCCCTTCAGGATACCATTTGCAGGGAAGGTGGAGGTTTGCTGCTTTGACAAAACAGGAACACTGACCAGTGACAGTCTGGTGGTACGAGGAGTAGCAGGCCTCAGGTAAAACATGCCTACCGCTCTTAGTGTTCCTTAAACATCATAATTTTTGAAGCACAAACACGAAGATTACTATGCTGTGGTGTAGGTTTGGTAATATGTCCATACATTTGCACTGTGCTGAAGGTATCGACTGATGTTTGTGTTTATGACAGAGAGGGAAAGGAGGTGATGCCTGTATCTGAGATCCCAGTTGAGACACATCGAGTAGTGGCTACCTGCCACTCACTGGTGACTCTGGATGATGGACAGCTGGTCGGAGATCCACTGGAGAAGGCCATGCTGACCGCTGCTGACTGGACCCTCACTAAAGGTACAGGGAATTGACCTCCATTGACTGCACAGTGCAGGGCAGTGGCAGGTGTGTGAGAACATGTGTATGCTCATGTTGTTGTGCTACATACAGTCTTTGCATTTGTACCTGACTTGCAGTGTGATCTTAAGGTGGCACCAAATCTGCAGTGTTAAGCTTGGTTGTGTAATTCAGCCAGAGCATCTTAAAAGGATAGTTTGGATCTTTTTAAGTGGGGTAGTATGAAATACTTATCCATAGTCAGTGTGTTACCTACAGTAGTAGGTGGTGTTCAGCGTGCCCCCAGTTTAAAGAAGAAGGAAGGAGTCCTGCCACGGAAGCAAAGCAATGTACTACTGTAAATGGGGGCAGCAACAAAACAATTTAGCCACCAAAAAAACCATTTTAAATGTACGCTATATTTAGAATATTTTTAACGCTTAGCTTGCCATCAGACAGCTCTTTTTGCCGCAGAGGCAGTTGATGACCGCAGCTCCCTACCTATGCTCTCATCAAAGCCATCAGACTCTGATTTTAGCTCACTAATCATAGAAGCTGCTAGTCTACCACTGCTGTTTGTTTGAGTTATTGTTTGACTTTGGCATTTGAAGTGGTTGGTTTGGATTCAACAAAGTCACACAGTGACACAAACAACTGATCGTGGCAGTGGTAGACCTGCAGCTCCCATGGTCAGTTAGCTTAAATCACTATTTTCAATGTTCTCAATGGAGTTTGGCTTTGAAGAGAGTTCCCCTGTCAGAGATCGCTCTACCTTGCCTGACAGCAAGGTAAAGTGGTGAATATAGCGTACACTTAAACTGATATTGATTCTACAAGTGCATTGCATTTTAAAGTAGATGTTAGGTATCTTAGCACTTAATGGCGCAGTGCTCAAGCATGTGTCTCATTGACTCTCGCTGCTTTGACCAGATGAAAAGGTGTTCCCACGAGGCATCAAAACCCAGGGACTTAAGATCCATCAGCGTTTCCACTTTGCCAGCGCTCTGAAGAGGATGTCAGTGCTGGCCTCCTACGAGAAACTCGGTTCCACTGAACTCTCCTACATCTCAACTGTCAAGGGAGCTCCAGAGACACTCAGAGGAATGGTATGTATTTTTAATACATGCATGCTCTAGTCTCATCAAGCGTTCCTCCTGGTTTTCTAATGTGGCTGTGATTATAGTTTGCAGAATGTCCCGCAAATTATGACGAAGTCCACAAGGAAATGTCTCGAGAAGGGGCTAGAGTGCTGGCCTTGGGATACAAAGAGATGGGACACCTCAGCCATCAGCAGGTTTGTATTACATTTGAATCAGAACTATCACAGATTGTTTGATCTATTTGCGTAGTCTTGTCTGATGAAAATAGATTTATATACACACTGAGATTAATCTTTTGGGTCTTTTAGGTCCGGGAAATGAGTCGCAATTCTCTGGAGTGTGACTTACATTTCGCCGGGTTCATGGTTGTGTCCTGCCCCCTCAAGAGTGACAGCAAGGCTGTCATCAGAGAGATCCAGGAGGCATCTCATCATGTAAATAAGCTAACGAAACACATTTGCACATACATACTCAGACTGTATTATTTTAAGATGGATAATTCCTCTCTCTGTGTTTTCAGGTGGTGATGATCACAGGTGACAACCCTCTAACAGCATGTCATGTAGCGAGAGAGCTCCACTTCATCCAGAAAGAACACACACTTGTATTGCAGCCAAGCCCCGGTCAGGGTAAGACAAGTCATCACTTTATAGCATTACATGTATTACTCAAGTTAGCCAGTGGAGAGCAATGCAGTAACAAAGGTTGTAGCTAAAGGGCACAAAGACTCTTGTAGTAATCCATTTGCAGTGGCTGTTTTGACCAAGGACAAAGTACAAAAATCATTTGCCCCTGATGTTGTTTTGTTTTCCAGGTGAATGGCAGTGGGAGTCCATTGATGGCAGCGTGCGCGTACCACTGCCCCCTCCCTCCTTTTCCTCATTCGTGTGTCAGTACGACTTGTGTGTAACAGGGGAGGGGCTAGCCAGACTGAGCTGTGACCCTCGGCTACTCCACACCCTCCTGCCTCACATACGAGTGTTTGCCCGTGTCAGTCCAAAACAGAAGGTCGGTTCCAAACTCAGCATGCATACAACATAGGGCAGGCTATTGTTAAAAACATTGTGATGTCAGTACCAATGCCAGTACCCTGAAAAAGACACCGATACCAATAAGTACCTCATGTGATACCTTTTTTCTTTCTGTTATATTATCTCATACCCATCATGAAACTGGAAGCATTCAGTTGCATAGTATGCCACAAGATGCCACAGCTGTGTAGTATAGCCACCCTTTTGAACTTTTCGTTGGCATCTTGCAATGATGAACTGCCAGCTTTGTCAAATACACCGCACTTGGCTTCAACACGACTGATGGGTTGTAGCTGTAGCTTGTATTCGGCCAATCACACATTGTAGTAAATCAAGTAACACTGGCAGTGATTGGCCGCAAGAAGCAAAACTGTACAAATGGTCCTTTTGGTCTAAATCTGGGTACGAAAAGAATCAAAGTCAGGTATTATTTGACTGGAGAAGTTGCAACACTACTTGGAACTGGGTCATTTTGGTTGATACCTTAAAAGTATCGAGTACGGATACCCAGCCCTAATTGTTGAGGTATTTAAACCACTGCTGTGATGGAGTTGGCTTGCAGAAAATGTTAAGTTATCTCAAACATCAAAGATCAGTGTCAGATGGTATGGATTTTGTCAAAGAGCAAAGTCTTCTTTGTTCATCAGTAATACAGTGATATCCATCACAGGCGAAGCAGAGGCAGACAGATGATAGTCTCAGTAGTCCACATTATTACAGCACAAGACGTACCTTAACTAGGGGACAGCACTCATTTTGTCAGACAGGTAATTAGAACAAACTCCAGGAAATTTCTCTAGGGGTTGTTGAAAGGCATTTTGGGAAATATAGGGAGTATGACATATCAATGGTGCAATGTGAAAGTATCTAAGGTTGAAGTTTATGGGTCTTTTCGAAGTTTTAGCTATAATAACTTCCTATTCTGTTTCAGGAATTTGTCATCACGAGTCTGAAGGGGCTGGGTTATGTAACTCTGATGTGTGGAGACGGCACAAATGATGTAGGAGCGCTCAAACACGCCCACATAGGTGAGATTATCACCGCCAAGACTGAAAGCATGTGTCCCTATGTATGAGTGCAGCAGTGTGTAGTAATGACTTTGTTTCCTCAGGTGTTGCTCTCTTAGCCAATGCCCCTGAGCGCATGCCTGAAAGAAAGAAACGAGGGAGAGAAAAGGAAGCGTCCACAGCAGAGTCCAGACCTTTACCACCTGTCAGCTCAGGAGGCAAACTGAGTTCCAGGGCAGCCAGACAGAGGGTGATGGCCCAGAGAGAAGAGCAGCTTGCAGCACAAAAGGTGTGTGTCTTTAATAAGGGCCTCCGCTTTTCTCGCTCCATACACTCACTGAAAGTCATTTATGTTCACCAGACCACTGAATAAAAATAGTAATGGTAGTGCACTGGTCTAAACATCTGCGCTCATTCTGTAACAGGAGAGGATCAGTCAAGTCTTACGGGAACTTGAAGAGGATCAGGTACAAGTAGTGAAACTGGGTGACGCCTCCATCGCTGCCCCCTTCACCTCCAAACTCTCGTCCATACAGTGCAGTGAGTGACACACATTTGTGATTTCAGCTCTTGACACAGTTGGCAAAGATCTGAACATGAAGCTGCTCCCCGACTCTGAGACTTTTTTTTCTTCCTCCCAGTCTGCCATGTAATAAAGCAAGGCCGCTGCACTCTGGTGACAACACTCCAGATGTTCAAGATCCTCGCTCTCAACGCCCTGGTGCTGGCCTACAGCCAGTCTGTACTCTACCTCGAGGGGGTCAAGTTCAGCGATTTCCAGGCGACCCTGCAGGGCCTGCTCTTGGCCGGATGCTTCCTCTTCATCTCTAGATCAAAGGTGAGAATTTATGTCAGAAAATGTAGCGTCTGCATGTTTCTGATTGATTGTTCTCACAGTAAGGCAATATTTACCAAATGTTTTTCCTCTGTCCTGACACAACCTCTACTGTTTTTCAAATTAATGACCTTTTTTTCCTTCCTGTTTACACAGCCACTGAAAACGTTGTCTCGAGAGCGGCCCTTACCAAACATCTTCAATCTTTATACCGTGTTGACTGTGCTGCTTCAGTTTGCCGTTCACTTCTGTAGTCTGGTGTATCTTTACAAAGAGGCACAAAGCAGAAGTCCGCCCAGGTAAATCACAGAAACAATGAGCGAGAGAGTAAACAAGTTAAATACTTACATTAAATAGGAACTATTTAACCATTTTTCCATGTTTTTGTTTCTAAGGGATTCGTGGGAACAACATTTTGTTTACATTAGCTAAGGGTGCTTTCAGACCTAGAGTTGGCTTGCTTTGGTCTGGATCAGGGACTAATTTTGTTACAAAGTTGCCCAGAGTTGGTTCATGTTCTCAGACACTTGCAAGATAAATGCGTCACTTTCTAATGTCACAATGGAGGGACAACGACGCGAGTTGATTTTAGTGCTGGTCATGTTGTACTATATTGCCTGCATTGTTCATTTTAGGCAAATAATACAGTTTGAAAACGAGACGCGGCTCCAACTACAAACAATGTTTTAATGCATTGGATGTGCTGAATGTGCATATTAAGGCAGTACAGGAGAATACGCACATTAATAATCCTCCAGGACTGTAACATGCTCATGTTTAACCCAAACAACGTGTAATGTGACTGCAGTTGGTTTGGATCGAGGTCGGAACACGTTCTCATCACAAACAACCGCACCGGAGTTCATTTGTAAATGCACCACATCTCAGTCCGGTTGTTTTGGTGCGTACTTGAGGGCGATTGTTGTGTTCACACAACTTGACTTCGATTTAATCGAACCAAACAGGGCAGGTGTAAAAGCACCCTTAGAGAGAGTGTTGCAAATGGCAGTGGCAAAACAGGCTACAGAATAACCACTTGGGGCAGTTGCAGCCCCCCAATTGCCACTGACAGGCTCAGATTAATATTAACAGTATCTTACAACATAATGGAAAAGACCCTACAGAGAAATAAAACATTTTTAGTACCTTTTGCTTGTACTGATCTGGTTTGTGTCCAGGTCTTAGTTATGAGAAGTCTCATGATGAAATCTCATGAGATGTGACTTGTTGCAGGAAGAAATTAGTGGAAACAAGAGTGAGACTTATGGAAAGGAGTGCTGTCAATAGCTTGTTGTGTTGGAGTACAGAAGGCTTATCTTACTCTTAACAAAAATATTTTTGAAGGGCTAAATATTTAGCTGATTTCGACCATGTGAAAAAGTCCATAAAATTTCAGAACACAATTTCTGATTCAGTGAGACTTGGACACAAAACAGAATGGAACAAGCTGAAGTTAAAGAGAAATGTCTAATTTCAACATCCATAACATTGTCAGACATTCATGATTACAACCTGAACATGTCAGAGGCAAAACCAGCAGTTTCAATAGACATGCCTTGAGTGGTCACATTGTAGCCTGTCTCGTTGCTGCCTGCTGCAGAGTTTTCTCTTAACACTTGACCAGTTTCAGAAGTTGTTGTTGCCATGAGTCACTTAGACACAAAAACATGTGAAAATAGGGTCCAGGTTAAAAACACTAGAGTTTCCCTTTAATACATTATAATAACATTTCACTTATCCCTTCTCTTTTGCAGAGCGGAGCAGTTTGTAGATCTATATAAAGAGTTTGAACCCAGTCTAATTAACAGCACCGTGTATATAATGTCCATGGCAATGCAGATGGCCACCTTTGCCATTAACTACAAGGTATGCATTCCTAATACCATCAGTATTTTGTGGTCTCTGCATTCTTTATAGTATAATAAGCTCACAAACATTTCTTGTGTCCTAAAGGGTCACCCCTTCATGGAGTCTCTCAGCGAGAATCGGCCACTACTATGGAGTATCGCTCTGTCAGGTTTAGCGATTGTGGGACTTCTCACTGGTTCTTCACCAGAATTCAACGAACAGTTTGCTCTTGTAGATATTCCAACTGAGGTGAGCTGACATTATTTCACCTTGTGTTGTTTTGTTGAAATATGGTGCTCCAGGAATGAGTCCTAAAACCCAGACATTAGTTAGCACTTTAGCACTGTGGTGAACACAAGCTTAAGAGACTTTTATGTTTTGCTCTACTACAAGAAATGCATCAGTAAATACCCCCACTTGTGAATTTTGAAGCTTTTATGTGTCTCAAAAAAGGTGTACACCAACAAGAGGCTAAATGAGACAGCACCACGCCAAACACAGTTGTACAGCCTGGCTGTGGGGGTGATGTTAAGCCAAATGGCCGTGGGGTAGTTTGTTTATAGCCTAACATTAGCTTTTTACTTCTGCGTTTGCATTTAGACTTCAAAATTCATAAAAGTGGTGTTCATTTGTGAGGATTATCTTGCTAAAAATGTGTAAGCTTCATAAACTTGTTTGCCACAGATCTTATTTTCTGCACCAATCCAAAAAATCCTACTTGTTTTTGATGAGGGAACTAGTGCAATGCTAACTTGGCATCAGCCTACAGAAAAACATCATCCCTGGAGCACTCTACAGACCTGTAATAATGATGTACTACATGAGGTAACCTCCTGTCTTTTTACTTCCTTGCAGTTCAAATTAATCATTGCCCAGGTTCTGGTGGTGGACTTTGTCGCCGCTCTGCTGGTGGACCGTGTCCTGCAGTTCCTGCTGGGCAAAGGAACTCTCAGGCTGCCTTCTTGAACTTAGTGCCAACAGCAACCGCTGCCCTTACCAACCAAACTGTAAAGGGAGAGAAGCCTTTGGAGGAGGAAGAGAACTGAAGCTGTTGTGACATACACAAGACAGCTGAGACAGTCATGGCGCGCAGTACTGCATACTCCGTGTTTCCCTTCCTTCGTCCTGCTCTGCCCCTCCTTAACCATCTGTGTTTCTGCATTTTCAAAAGCTCTTTTTTTTCAAGTTTCTTTTCTGTTTTCTTCATAACTCTTGATTTTTTTCTACATTTCTCTCTCTTTCTTCACCTGTCCCTCCCCGCTGCTACACAAGGCCATGAAGACAGCAGTATTGAGTGGAGTGCGAGACTGTGTGCCAGCCAGAGTGACACATACAGGCACACTAAAGGGGGCATTCTCTAAGAGAATTGCAAAAGTGTTTTTGATTTTTTTGATTCCTCTCCCTGATTTTGTAAAAAGTGAAAAACATCTCTAACAGACTTATAAAGACTTACAGATACAAATTATGAAGTCTGCCAAGTGTTTTGTCAAGTGCGAGTACTGATGTGTCTGCAGATGGAAAGAATAAGCATGTCCACCTCGACATGACCTATCCTTTTCCCAAACCCAGGTAAGTAAAGGATGATCAGGGTATGAGAGTATAACTGCACAAAGACAGACATTTCTAATGAAATATTTCATCATGGGACACAATACAAACAAAAACAAACATGCCATCTCATTAAGCATCAGTTGTTCATAGAAACGCCTTTGGAAGCTCGCAAACGTATCTACCGACTGATCATAAATACCAAACATGCTGATGTCAGGAGATCAACCACAGGTAACTGTTTGCTATTTATCTTTGATATGAACTTACATAACCCTTTTTTGATGAATGAACTAGAGCTGCCTAAAGAAATTGCTTTCCCCCCATGAAAAGAAATCTGAATAGAAATCCAATCCATTGCATTGTAAATCAAGTACTGAACCAACAGCTGTGGAGCTGTTAATGGAAGAAAGAAATCCATCTTCCTCTCTGTGATATAATCCCACAAATTTTATCACCGGACTCCTCATGATTTGTTGAACATAACCTTAAATTTACAAAGAGCAAAACAAAAATAAACATACGTACACACAATATACACACATAAACATCCTTCTATTTCCTGCTTACGTAATAGAAAGGCTGGCAACACATTTTAGGCAAAAACATGGTACATGGTAATTTTGTCATCATCCAGTTTACACAGTAATTAATAAAACAGGATACCCAAAGACCTGCATTTCTCCTTTACAGACAGCAACAAGAATTTACTCACTTATCAGTTGCATTTTTCTTATGAATCATCCAACTTCTCATGCCCCATGTTTGTAGTTAAAAAAGGAAAACTAGTAGGGAGGGTTATGTTTAAGCATGGTTAATACACAGAAATCAGTAAACCTGTTTCTCAAATTGTCATTTTTAAGAAAACAGAAAGCTTGAACCTTTTCTTTTTCCTTTAACTTGATAAATAATGATAAATATACTTGTTTTGTTTGTGAATACTGCACATAATTACTTATATTTTTCCACATCGGTGCACTTCATTACCATAGAAATGTATTAAATGGTGATTATGAACACTTTACAACCAGGACAGAATGCTTAAAGTGATTGTTGAACAAGTAAGACCCTTCGTTAAACACCGAAATGGAACAGCCACAGAGACAATGTCCAATACTAGAAACATTACATTCAGAGGTCAGGAAATGCCCTAATGGGTGTACATATTGGGATGTCTTTCAGGTGAATGCTGGAGATTTAAGAATGGGGGTCAGGGGATGTGCAAAGAGTAAACACTGCAACTGAAATGATAAAATCACGACAAAATTAAAATGTGTATTGTATCAACATAGGTATGTGATTCCCTGGAAATCTTGGGTAAGTGATGATTGGCTATCACTGGATAAGGGGAACACATAAATGACAAGCAGGCCTAGTGAAGAGGAGGGCCATTGTAGGTAGAAGCTATTCATGACTGAATTTACTCTTTCAGGAGATAATGCTGCCATACTGTAAAAGACAAGTAAAGAGCCATAAAGAAGGTCAAAGCTGTTGAGCACAAGGTCTGAGAGTCTAGAGGCTAAAGTACCAGAACTCTGAAGAACCAGCTGAAGAACTCTGAACTTCATATCAGAAATCCAGTGTGGTTAAGGGCCAGCATTGCCCCTTTGAACTAATAGGTCGACACTTGCACTTAACTTAATCCAGTGGATTTCAGAACTAAAGGACTGGATTCCTCTACTATCAAGGTTACTTCTCTACAGAAACATCTGTAAAGACGGCCTGCACTTGATTTCCTGGAGGTTTCATTTGCGAAATTATTGTCTAGTAAAGGGGTCGGCAACCTTTACTACTGAAAGAGCCATTATTGGCCAAAAAAAAAGGAAAAAGAAAACCTGTCTGGAGCTGGAAAACATATTTTAATAAAGGTAACAGCCTATTAAGTCTAAATTTGCCCATTAACATTACGAAAAGGTCTTATTGAGTATTCATTAATATGATTTACTACAAGGTGGCTACTCTGCAGAGGGCTGTTTATAATTATTTAGTACTTTAACTTCGCAGCGTTGGTGGTGAAAGCAAATGAATCTGTCCACACACACTATTAAATTCTCTATTCATCTCCAAGGTGTTTCCTATTTTGGATTTGCAATCCATGGCTAGACAAGCTAGAGAGACTCCAGGCTGGTCACCGCTTCTGAGGTTCAGCAAAATTTAGATGCAAAGGCCCCAGGTCATAGGCGTATGACCTGGGGCTTTATATAACTTTATGTTAGGGTCTTAAGAGCCACATGCAGCTCTGGAGCTACAGGTTGCCCACCTTTGGTCTGGTAAATATTAAAATATATTCCTATTCATAGCATTTTACCAATTACTGGTGTTTAATTTATAAAATCTTGAAATTAAACCAAAGTAAGTTTGTGTGTCTTTGAGTAGATTTTTACGTACTGTACCCCATAATTTGAAAAGTGACATGGCCTACACATTAGAAAATCTATGGATAATCATGCAACTCTTATAGGGTGACAGTCACATTCAGTTGTTTATAGCCTGTCTCATCATGGAGGGTTTCTTTTATATGTGTTTCCTGCATGCATAAACATGATAGCAAGACTGTCGATCCATATTCTGAGCAAAACTGGAGCATCTTGTCTTTAAACTGCAAGATTTTTAAGTATTCAACGACTACAGCTCCCACAAAGCTGTTTGCCTACCTTGCTAGCGGCAGTTGTTTGCGACACACTACATTTCCCATGATGCTTAGAACACAAGAGGGGCTTGGCTCGTTGAGCGCGCGCTGTGGGGAAAACGATTTGAAAGAAAAAATGGCGGAAAAACATTTGGCTGTTGGACATGACGGGTTTGTATTCTCTTTTTCTTTGTCTTTCACGCATCGACAACAGACTTAACATCAGAGTTTATATGTAACTTTATTAAGAAGATATATAAAAGCGTCTATTTGTGTCTGAGTTTTACCCAAAGTGTAATTATTGTGGTCTGCTGTGCTTTACCGTTAACGCACAAGCGTTAAACGTAAAAGCGAAACACTGTAGTAACTTAATTTTCTCACACATTTGAGTACATTACTGATGTTTTATTCATGTGACGTTAATTTATTTTGAAAATTTGCAAAATGCTCTTGCAGTTGCGAAAGTGTCGCCGCTGTCGATATCCAGAATGAGGTAAGACATTTACGTTCAAGCTAATTGACAACACCTCTGCTAAGTCTTAATCCATGAGTTTATCATGCTATAACGTCACTCACTTTGCTTTGTTTAATCTTTGTATACGAAGGTCAACTCGGGGAAACAGACAGTGAAAAGATGCCCCTCCACACACCCTACCACAGCTCCCCCAAACAAATCTCCCCGTACCGACTCCCAATCACCCAACACAGAGACAACAGATGCACGGGACCAACTAGAGATGCAGACAGACAACACGGAGGGACCTTCATGTCCAACTTTCAGCCCCACTGCGCGGAGGAAATCCTGGAGAAGAGCCACTATAACCCGACGCTCTCTCCCTGCTCTTCCCAACCCATATCAGGGTAAGATGTCTGGCTTTCTTGTACCATACAATCAGTAAAGAATTGTCGTAGTGTATCTTCTGTTGTTGTTGTTCTTTTGCAGTACAACTCCTTATTTATGTGTTTATTGCAGTTTTATGCAGGAGCATCAGTACATCCTTGTCACAACAAGAGAGGCTTGAGAAACTGATGGAGGCTTCAATGAGGGTGAGTGTGGAGGGGTCATAAAAGTATAACTGAATTCATTGTGACAAACTTGGATATGAACAGGCACAGAAGGCAACTTTCATCTCACTAGATTGATTGAGATGATATTTTTTTTCCACTTGACTGAAAATATTTGGAAAGATAATAGATTTAAAAAGGAACCAGCTGGTATTTAACAAATGAATTGGGCATGCACTCTGGCACTGACATCACTAAAGTATTTTTAAGAGGGCCACAATCATTGGATTGCAAATAATAGCTAGAGATGCTGCAATTTGTAATAAAATTGGTGTTTTAAAGACAAAGTATGAGTTTCACTGAATTTTAAATCTTACAGCTATAAAATTAGATGTTATGGTTTTATTCAGGAGTACTTTCATACATAAGATGTCCCACTGAAGTAGTAAGTGCAATGCTCTAGTCACAATAAGTAGACTTTATGGTCTGGGTTGTGTTAGGTTGGAGATGAATTTACATTTGATTTAAATTAGTTATATGTAAAACTAATGAATCTGTCTAATCAGAGCTGCAATGATAAGTTGATTGACTTATCAACACAAATCAATTGGCAACTATTTTGATTATTAAGTAATAATTTAGTCATTTTTTTAGGAAGCAAGTCAGTCAAACATTTGCAGGTTTCATGCTTTGGTCGTACATAATAAACTGAATTTTGGGACTGTCAGAAAAAAAAACATCCCATTTGAAGATGTCACCTTTGGCTTTTGGAATGACCGAGGGCATTGTTCACTACTTTCTGACATTTTATTGACAAAACTATTAATAGAGTCAATAATATGCAGGTTAATGGATAATGAAAATAACTGTTAGTTGCAGCCCTTCTAATCTCCTGTGCTTTGTCTTTAGCTGGTGATAGAAAGAACTCAAGATTCACTTCAGTCTGTACCTAACGCCTCACTGGAGTCTTTTAAAAAACAAGGTAAGTGCTTGCACTGCTTAATTTGGTACATATATCATGGAGCTCTTTATTTTTATTGGATTGCTGTCAAAGAAACATTTAGTTCAGGTTACTTATTTATCTGTGTTTTCTGTGGTACAGTTGAGCACATGCAGAAAGAGTGGGGTTGTTTGGCCAAAAGCATACGTGATGAACACAAGGATCATCAACTCCCTGCTGGAACAGCCAGGTATTGTAGCTGGTTTTTATATTTTTAGTACTCTCCTTACATTATATAGGTTTTTTTTTTAATCTGCAAATGAACACGGTATACTGGATTTATGCCTCTGTCATCTGCTTTCAGTTCTAGTGATCCAGCAGTGCAAAGAGCCATGGAAAAAGTCCAGAAAGCCATCAACAGGCACGTTGTTCTTAATAGCACAATAACACACACAATGTATTCATCATTCACACCAACCACATGAGGTTCTTTTGTTTACCAACCTGTGTTGTGTTTTAGGCTCCAGGCTGAAAGTGAATCTTGGGAGGCACTGTTGAACAAACACAGGAGCAAAGCAGAGGAATTGGAAAGGTGAACATGTGTATGTGTACTGATGTTGAAGAAGACTGTAGCAATACTGTGTTAAGGTGTCGTATATTATCTGCTCAATTGTGTGTTTAATGTGTTCTTTATTATTTGTAGGAAAGTGGAGCAGGGCCAGGAGGGAGGCGTATCATTAGACACTACATCTGTGGCCCAGTCCTCCCAGTACCATTTCATACAGAGTAAACCTGACTACCACGGTCTCCTCTGCAGACAACAGCCCATGCTTCACACTATGGCAATGATTGTATGTTTGAAATTAGATTTTTATATCATTACTTAAATAACTCAAACATATCAACAGTAGAAATGATTGACTGTTTTAGCAGAAGCTGACATCTGCAAGGTTTTTATTACTACATAGTTCTTACATACCATCTGTATAATGATGTATGGTAAAATGCAGAAGCTTGTTTGAGGGGAAAAAAAGTATTTTGGCCATGAAAGTGATGAAACATAAAGCAGATGCTACTGATTTATGGGCAGCTTAAGTGCTGTCCACAAGAAAGGGAAAGAAGTGCCTGGCGCTCAGCAGACCAAGGTGACTGTGCCAATAAATTAATAAATTCACACTCAACCTATCTCATTTAAAAGTCACAATTGAGATAGATTTTACATAAGATAAATACATAAAGCGTAACACCTGTACTTTGCTCTACATTCTGTAGTTTCATAGTAGCAACAAGTTCAATAGTTTTGTGCTGAGTCCCTCAAGAAAACATTTTTCTGCCAAAGTTAGAAAAGGTTTGTTTTCACATAAGAGATTTCTGGTTTTGTACTTGGTGTGGCTTTATTGGAAAAAAAAATTGATGTCATATTTCTGTGCACTGATCAAAGTATTACGTACAGTTGTGGGGTTGCTAGCACAGTCAATCACATTACGTTCAGACCACACCAACACAGGCCTGATAATAACTATTGATGTTTTCTTTTCTAAACCTTGATATAGTTGCTTATTAAGTTATTTATTAGTACAGAAAACTTTAATGACTTTAAAGGGACAATTCACCTCAAAATCTAAAATATATATATTTTCCTCTTACCTTTAGTGTTATTTATTAATTAAGATTGTTTTGGTGCTGTTTGCCAGTGTTGAAAACAGATGGCACTCGGCTTGTGGTGCTCAAAGCGCCAAACAAATACATTTGAAAAACTCAACAGCAGTGTCTCTCTCCAGAAATCATGACGTGGTTATTCAAGATAATCCACCGACCTTTTTGTGAGAACTTTCTTTCTACAGAACTACACCTACCAACTGTATCACTGCGCAGAGGGAAACATGCACCTAGCACCACTGAGCTAGGTGCATGTTTACGTACTCAACGTCGCCATTAATGTCTACGTCTTGTGGCATCATGAGCACAAGTCCGCCGTCCATGAGTAGATTCTCGCTTCCCTCTGCACAGTGATGCAGTTATCCTTTCAAGTACAGTGACTGAATTAAAAAAAAAAATCAAAATCACTCACTCTTTTTTTCATGTGTAGATGGACACTCAGACTAAGATGGTTAGAAAGCTTCTGTCCATCAAGGAGCAGTCACAGTTGTTGGTGAAAGAGACCAGTGGCCGACTGGGTAATGATCTCATTTGTCTCTCACCTTTTCGGTGGAATAATTCTGTGGAGTAAGACTTAACATTTAATCTGGTTACTTTTTCCTTCCAGCGGCAGAAGCAGGATTCCAGGATCTTTCGCCTGACCCCATCAAGAACCTCCTGGCAGCACCTTTATCCTCTGCAACTACATAGTCACTCAGGCATGAGGCAAGCACAAGCAATCAATCATCTGATGGACCATGACTCTTTAGGACTTGTATATGAAGCTCATATATGGTTATTTTCTGGAAATTCTGCTGTTAATTTGATTTGGGAAAATATAATGACTTTGCTCTGTCCTTGTTGTCTCTTGTTATTGGATAAAGGAAACTCTAATTTTATGTGTTCTGTGTCAATTAAGGCCACTTCCATCAGCAGCAGGACTGGTAGTAGGGGGAGTTCAGGTAGTCCATGTGTGTGACCAGCAGGTGGCAGTGGCTGGCTATACAATATTATGAGAAGCTTGGTGAATTGCCAGAGTGGATTTTTCTGTTAGGCCTTAATTAAGTATTCTTACCTGTAAAACCTGGAGCTGTCAAGATGACACTACCAGTTGTCAGGAATTAAGGAGAAGGCAGATGTTTAAGGAAACAGTAATAACATTCTGCAAAATTAGGATATTGTTTGTTCATAAAATAAACGAACTATTGGAAACTAAACTGATTTTGTCTTGAAAAAATAGTTTAAAATTTGAAGTCACTTGACATTTTATGTGGTCTGGTTACCAAGATTTTCAAAATTTAAAAAGTGGCAATGCAAAGAGTAGCTGGTATACATGGTGTCATTTTCAAAAACCATCATTAAACCTGTGAAGAAATGTGCCACTTTTTTCCCCCAATTAAATTTGACGTGTGCAACAGAAAAGCATTAACTATAAAGATTATTAAATACAGATGTATTATGCTCTACAGTTTGTCCATAGTCAATTTACAGTCTATTTTACATGCTCTTCCTCTCGCATTTACTCTCTTTTTGGTGCTGCATCTATTTCACTTCATCAGTGTCCCCTGACCATTCAGGAGGAGGCCCCTCCCCCCACAGTGACTCACCCCCATCTCTTGCATTTGGCTGGGTCACTGATGCAGAACGAAGCTTTGACATTGTACCAGTCAGTCAAAGCTTTGTTCGCTATCACTCCCTATCTCTTGCACCCATTCACTCATTAATGCTCATAGTTAATTCTGATGATTGCAGCAAGCAGAAAACTGCTCTTGCCCACTGCCAACAATAAATAAAGCATGAATGACTTCCTGTGCTCTGCAGTTATAATCTCCTACGTGGAGTATGCTCAATTTTCCTTGTGATTGTATTCAAGGGAGTGACTGGAGAGCATAGGGACAAGCAGAGGGAAGACAAGCGGGGTTGTGACCGTGAGAGTTGTGAGTAAGGGAGGATGGTGCACAGCAGGAGAGATCGATTCTTATTTAGATGAAAATGAGCCTTGATGCTTGTGGGGTGAGAGGAGGGCAGCTTTAGCATCCAAATGAATAGAAGTTTCACAGAAATGATCCTTAAATGAATCACCAACAATAAAACGTATAAAGAAGTTTACAAAGCCGCTGACAGTCTTTTTACTTTCGAGGAAGGCCTCTCTTGACAGTGAGGCTGACTTTGGGGTTAGATGATAACCCCTGCAGTGACTCACTTACAAATGTATGGTAAGCTGTCGCTTTAAACAGCCTCAGTGACCTGAGTAAATGGCATGTTAGAAGTTACTCTTCAAGTGTTTGATTTGGATGCAGTGCATATTTGGATAAAGGTGCCTTGGGTATGACCAGGCTCTGGTCTCCTTATTTGTAGACTATTATTAGAAAGAAAAGAAGGTTCCTTTTTTGCTATTCTATATCTATGAATATTTTGTTTTTCACTTAAATGCCTTTATAAGATTGGAGGTTTGGTTGAGGTAGTGCTAACCTCTTAAAGGGTTAAAATCCACTGCTTGGTATAACCCACAAGAAACCTGAATTGTGACTTGTACTATATGCACATGCAACGAACAATTACTGTTTAGGTTTGCTGTATTCTCTATTCTTGTTGTCTCTAACTTTAGATTGATTAGCTACAGATTGTAGTAGATGGATGTGTGGAGAGTCAGCATAAACCACTGCCAGTTTGGTCCTACTCCCTCATGCACACCCATCATCTCTTCTCAGTACAGCAAGGCTGGCTGCAGCTCTCCTCCACATCCATTCAGCCAGCCATTCGTCTTGGAAAGCTGTCTCTCTGATCTGAGTGATAAACTACAGCAGAATTGCCCAGTTTGCAAAAAACAAGGACACTTGTTTTCAATCTGTGCTGTCAACATTTTCATACTGAAAACTGATGGGATGTTTCATTCATCTGGGGGTTTAGGACAGAATGATATTCTGAGGTTGGACTGTTTTGCTTTGAGATTGAATATTGCTCTCGAAATTGCCACAAATTGCCCCACACAGATGGATATCAGTGCACTGACTTTTAGGCACAACTTATGAAATGACACTGACTCCCACAGACTAAATCAGTTTCAATACTCCTTTTTTTCTATTCAACACATTTACTTGTGAGCGGGGACAGGTTGTTGTGGCTTGTTAGGTTCATACACATCTGCACTTGCTCAAACAAATCTGTGTGTGCAGTGTCAGAGAGGCTCTAACACCATTTCATCACTCAGTGTTAACATGTGCAGCTTGTTATAAGCTCACACATCACACCATTGGAGCCCTGTGAATGTATGCAAGCATTCATTTTAAAGTTTTGCTCAGAAGGCATTTTGTTAATTGGGTGATCTCGCCTTATATTAATGAGGGAAATGGCTTGAACCAATTATAATAGGACAAGCAATGGTGATGACGTAAGGGGCTATCCATTTGTAAAGGCTGTACATGATGAGAATCTTGTCACCTGGAGGAATAATACAGTAATAGTATACAGAATGTTGTGTTTAAAATTAATATCTGATGCACTGCTACTAAGATAACACCAGCTAATATGGAAATGTATATATATTAGTAGGTTTTCTATACAGTAGTCTACCGATTAACCCACCCGCAAGCTCTCGCTCTGTGGTGCTACGAGTTCAATGGTCAACGCGACGCACACAGCTCGCGCAGCCCAGAACGTCCCACATACTCGCGCGACATCAACAACAATGGCAAACCGTAGTCTGTTTTGGTAGGAGATTTCTGATTGGAGCTAGACAGCCCGAGAGCTCAGTCGCCGTATTCGTGTCTTATTTCTTCTCTTAAATCGGCGAGTTTTATTTCCAGGCGGAGAGTGTTCGTCTATTGTTATATTTTCCGTTTTTAATTTTTTATTTCGAAAATGTGCGAGGCGCTGTTGGCAAGCTCACACAGTCTGTGCATGTGTGTCCCTGCTGCTTTTCTGCTGGGCTACGGCTACTAACCTAGCTGCTTTTCACTCGGTGGTTAGCTAACGTTAGCCTGGCCGCGTTTATTAACTTGAGGGGGAGAAAACACAAGCGAATGTAAAGCGTGCTTGTGCTATCTGTTTTGTGACAACAGCCGTTAACTGTTTTCCAACCGTTGCTGTCGGCTACGGTAAGAAGTGTTGTATGATTTGTCGTAGAAAATACTTTGCTGGCTAGCTAACAGGCTAGCTATTTGTGTGTATTCTTCGACTGAGGAAAACGGCGAGTTTTCTTTGAAAGTATGGATGACCAGACCAGGATGCTGACGGGTCTCACCGGACTCGCTGGACTAGCACAAGCCGATGTCGGTGACCCAGACTCGGTCAGGAAACAGCAGTCCCTCGGTCAACCTCAGCAAGACATAGGGGATATCCTACAGCAAATAATGGCCATCACCGACGAAAGCCTGGACGAAGCACAGGCCAGGTAAGACAGGCGAAGAGCCATTTTCCACACATGATAGCTAAGCTAAAGTGCGCTGTATGTGTTTTATTTTTGCTTTAGGGCTCAGGCTTTTCCATGAAACGTTCACGTAAGTTGAGGTAATGCGTAATTGCAACATTAATGCAACTTCACGTTACATTGTAATCCTCTGCTAAACCAGTACATTAGGATACAGGATAACTTGAACACCCACATTACAGTGCTGTTGTAGTTTGAAAGGAGGTTCTTTGTTACTTCAAATCGTGCTTTACTGTGTACTGTAGTTTGTAAACATGCTCACTTGGTTGAAAAGGGGGGATAACGTTAATCCTGTTTGGTTTATCGATGAAGTGTTAAATTAAAAAGTTTGAATTCCCTGTTGAGTCTGTGACAATGGTTGCCGTACAAAATGCACACAACCACTTGCCAAACACTAAAGCTGTATTTGCGATGCATGGATCTCTTGGTTTAAAAAATAGCTTAGGCCACATTAGTAATACAGTAGTATATCTTTAATGCTTCCATTAACCCCTGCATAAGGAAAACAATTCCTACATATTTCATGAGTTTTTGTTATCTCCCCATTGGCTCATAGGATCATATCCATTTAGTGACGCAAATTTCCCTTTCACATAAACTCTTATAACTACCAAGAAGTGCGTCAACAACACACAAAAGGCTTTTATTTACAGTAGTGCATGTGTTGAGTTGCCCAAGTCAGAGCTATCTGAGTAAAATAAGGTATTCTGGTCATGTTGCCAAAGCTTTCACATATTACTAATCAGACTATGGCAAATTAGATTTGCCTAATTATAACAACATGTATCAGAGATGCCGCTTCACGTCAAATGAGTGTCGATAACATTAGTCATTGAAATGCAAATGAGCTGATAAATTAAGGTAAGGATTATTCAGTTGTCCCACGTATCAGCCCAGTGCTGTCTGTGATGACAGCAATCACTCATTCATATGACTCGTCACTTACTGTTTGTGTTAGAGGTGTTTTACGTATCATTATTGTAGGTAGTATGCGCCGCAGTGAGCCACTGACCCGCACTCATTTGCCATGTGGCTCAAGGAGCATAAGGTCAGTTTCAGATGAAGCGTCAGTATTTCAACAATAGACAACCGTCCACTGCAAGACTGTGGCCACAGTGTGATGTGTCATTAGCTAGTGATTTTCCACCCAACATTTGACCACCTGGTTCTCTTAATTAATTCACTCCTCTTTCACTCCCTCCCTCCCTGGTGTTCATCCTTTTCATTGTGTGCTGGGTGCAATCAATTCTCCTATAATGTGTACGCGAGTGCAGCTGTCCGCAAATCGAGTTTCTATTAATGAGATGGTGGTGAGGGGGAGGGATGATGCTATACCAGCAGCCTATGAACACTGGGATATTACCTTTTCTTCAGTAGAAGTTTGAGGACTTAATCAGGCCTTATTTCGTGGACAAATGCAAATATTTTTGCTTTGGGATATTTCTTGCAGTCTATTTTTTCTTCTCCTAGCCTTTTTTCTTTATGGATTGTAAAAAACATTCACCAAAGCTTGCACTACAGTGAATCAAATAATGTAAATTTCAAATATTAGGTTTTAAAGGGCCAATTACAGTGCAGGAAATCAAGTAGCTGGCCTATTATTAGATGTTAACAGGCTATTCTGAAAAACTAATTAAAGGTGTGGCTGCTTCGGAAGTGCCAGAGGTGTCCTTGCTGTATGCTTGTATTGATCCAAACTCCCACTCAGAGTGTGTCCTCCTCATGCCATTTATGTGCAGGATTAATACTAAAAAGGATGCAGCCTACTGGCAGCTCAGTGGACTTGATAGAAATTGTCTGACATGCACAGCTCAAATGTTCGCTGCTGTCATGTGCATAGTATGTATATAATCATTAAAGGCAACTCTGATAATGAAATATTCATCCTCTGGGCAGTATGTGTTTAGCATTAGCTGACAGAGTAGCCTGCACTTAGTGCTGAATCGTTAGGCTGTTTGCTAATTCGCGTCTCAGGTTTACTTCAGGTAAAAGGACAAAACAAAACAGCACTACATATAGTCTGTAATAATGAACAGGTTTAAGATATAGCAGTTGGTATGACTTCCATTGTACAGTTTTTATCAACATCATACTTAACTCTGATCAAGTTTGTCACCCACACATCAATCTTTCCCTCAGTCATGGTCTATAAATTAATTTGTGGTGGCTCACATGTGAGCATGACGCCCTTGTCGTGCAGGGTGGCAGTGTGTTGGGATGGGGAGTGGTCAGGGCAGCGCAAGAACTCGGTGTTGCAGAGTACACTTCCTGCGCACCATCCACCCTCATCCTCTCACCCTGTCGCCATATGTTCAGATGCTGGCCAGAGGAATCGCCGGCGCATTGGGGTGGATCAGACGACCCCACAGAGGGAGGGAGAGCAGGGGGGGGCATGGCAGGGGGTGGCCTGCCACTCAACTTCCAGCACAGGTCAGTACAGGACCGCATGAGCACCTCCTTCTCCCCCTCCTGCTCATACCCTCCATGCTGAAGGCAGCCCTCCCCCCAACTCAATCCAGCAGTGACAGAATTGGTGGACAAAATGACATATTAATGCTAGACACACTTCTTTACATCATACTGCCTCACAGAATACTCTCACAGAAAGGCAGTCTTTCGTCGCAGTCTTATACACAGTCTTATATACAGTAGGCGCACTATTTGCTAGTCCCCATGGTCCCCTCATTAATACTGCAGTGGACATTCACAACTGGAATTGGTGTTGAGGTCAGGTGTAGCCAAATCATTGTCATCCGTGGTTGTTTTAAATGTGTTGTTAGTAATGTTATTTGGAAAAGAAATCATTTATTTCCGAGGGGTTTTCAGGTTTTTGTTATTTCATGTTTCCCAATTCATACTCATCAGTACCGGAGGCCTCATGCTGGTTTTGTTTTTGTTTTTCACCTAAAATTTAACTGTATGTTGCACTTTTCTGATTACACATTAAGTTGTTGCCACTGAAATCTGTTTTTGCAATAAATTATGCCTGTTGTGATTTGTAAGACTCTCCATAGAACATCAATATGCTTGTGTTTTCTCTATTTATAGGACAAGTCATTAAAAATACAGAGGGTGCACAAAACTACAGAAACATTTTTACAGGATAATGCAATATTACAACAGCACTATAAACTACACACCGTCACTACAGAGTAAAATAAAACACCTCTGACAATGGCAACAATAATGGAACATTATGAGCTACACTGGTGTAGCATGCTTGTAGTGCATGCTTAGTTACATGTTGTTTGTGCCTTTCAAATGTGTTTGAATATGAAAAACATTACTTTAAAAATGCAGTTCTGTATGTACTAAGCACTCCCCCTCTCTGTCGGTACAGTAGTTAACGGTAAAGTCATTTAGGGTCGTATTAGGAATGGGGCTTTGCTACAGCATTCCAGTTTTCTAGATTTTAATACACAAGTAAGCTGTATGGGTGTGTGTGTGGGTGCATGGATGTGTATTAGCAGGAAATTTTGTTGCTGAGGTGTTCTGATTTGATTACGGTGAACTGTAGAAGTTTTGCCCTTTCTCCTTTAATTGCTATTAGCCCTGTTTGGCAATAAAGAGAATGTCTCTGATTAAATTAAAATTGCAACTTAATCCTAATCCTCTCTATCAACTCACCATCTACTTTCATGAAACAAGTCTTTCTGTAAGAGGTAGAAATTAGATTACTGTGTATTAACTCTGGAATCTGGTGCTCAGTAATGATGACCTTGAGGTTTGGCATCATTACCTGTCCCACAGTGCAAAGCATCCAAATGACAACATTACTCTTGCTAGTTCAGATTGACGCATCAGGGATGTTTCTGCACTGACAATGGCATTTGGCAATTTAAAATGCCTTTAAACAACATGGCTCTGTCCTGCTGTGTTGCACTACACTCTTGAAATGCTGTATGCATAATACATACAGCTCCTCTACCTGTTTTATGGGGGAGGACATGGAATGACTTGAGATGGAGGTCTGTTTATCGTAATCCTCCTCGCTCTCTCCCTCTCTTATTCCCTCTTCTCTCTTACAGGAAGCATGCCCTGAACTGTCACAGAATGAAGCCAGCCCTCTTCAGCGTTCTCTGTGAGATCAAAGAGAAGACGGGTGAGTTTCTACTTCACTCGTTCTCTTTGTGTTCTCCAGTCTGCACAGGTTGTAACCTAGTGTTGAGATGCAGTGTGCCTTTGTTCCAGTTCCCCTGGCTCCAAGTTTCTTTCTCAAGAGAACTCTATTGATTGGATATTGGCTGAATTAGTGATAGAACTGATTTAGCTGCATGTGTTGTACATGCTTTGGTTCAGGATCATTCTAAATATGCACTGCTGTTTTTTTGTTTTGGCCTAGTAATTATAGAAACTTAAACTATTTTTGGCTGCTGTCCAGACTTCACACTGACCAGCTGAAACTAATCTTAGTGGATCGGTGCGTTTGAAACTTGAGTCAGATGGTAGAACTTGCCGCAGAACATGCTAACAACTCTGACTTCACATGCTTTTTTATCAGCTTGCCATTTTGTTCTCCATTCTGACCTGGAGCCCCTGAATGCAGAAACACACCCTGCTTGGTTTGACATTTATGCATTCCTGTCAGTTTCAATCTCGCATGATGAAGAGTCGATGACAAAATGTATGAATGATACAACCAACAGGCTCTTACAATTAGCTGAATGTCACAGCAATATTTACTATGAAAAAGCAGGGTAATAAAGACCTGCTGCCACCACTACCAGTAAGTATCACTTCCAAATTCTTAGATTATAAAATCAAACCTGATCTCGACAGAAAGTTCATGCACAGCTAGTTGACAGCAGGCAGATATGAAAAACTCCACGGGGGTTATTGTTTTACAGTCACACTCTTATGCTATTTCAGTACAAAGAGATGCTCTTTTCTCCCACACTGTTAAAACAGCTACACCACACAGTGTAGGGTAATTGTGTATTGGGAATACATTGATATGCATATCAATGCAGTACCTTCATCCAAACACAACATGCAAAGCAACAAGAAAGTGCTCTGACACTGCCTTAACAAATAATGTTGTATTTCATATACACGTGATCTGATGGAAATTATTGCCTATGTAAATATCTCAGATTTGCTCTTACTCATAAAATTATTCAGTAAGTAAACACGCTGCTTATTCTCATCTTGTTAGCTATTCGAGTCAGCTATCTGACAGATTCTAGTGTGGTTCAAAGGCGCAGGCCGGGGATGGATGGCAGATTGATGGTTATGGTAGTGTAAATGGGGTGCGTTTTTGAATCCTCTCCCTCTGCCACTCTCTCTCACTCTCCGTTCTTGTCTTTCTGTGTGCTTTGCTCTCTTTCACTTGCCTTGTGTATCTTCTAACAGCAAACCTCTCTTGTTCAAATACAATTTGAAAATGCTGCACTGCTGCCTGTTGTGGCCCTCTGTCAATAATGTATTATTGCTCTCCAGTGATTGGACAAAAGTAAAGGCTAGGCTTGAGTGAGTGGGGCAGGGTACACTGTTTCCCAGGCAACCAGTGGTCTTATTTACCCTAATGCCATTCACTTTGATTTTCACATTTAGTCTCCCAGCAAACTAGAGAGATGGTCTGTGAGTGCTCTTACAGTAAGCCGAGCAGAAAAACAGACAAGGCATTGAGGTAGGTTAACAATGGATTCACGCTTGAGGTGAATATGCCAACCATGAGATATAGAGATCTTTGGCTTTGCCTGTACTCTGCTGGCCATCTGCCACGCAGTGCCCTCCTAACTGCACTGTGTACCTGCTTTGGCATTTCTCTGCTACTCCATCAGACCCCCTGCAGGCCCCATTATGTGCCTCTGGAATGTGAATTGACTTCTCTTCAGTGCATCTTGTGGAAGACCCAATCAGTAGTCCTCTAGTATCTCCACAGATTTTCTGCAGTCTTTTTTCAATAACAAACATGCACTTGTGTCGGCGCACCCACATACACACTCTGTCTCTCTTGCACACACACGCACACACCGAACAAGGATAAAAGCAAACTCGGTCTTGGGTCTACTCCTACTGCCTCGGTCTTGTCCTCTCCCCCTCCCTCCCTCTGCCTCGCTCCCATTCTTGAAAGAGAAGACTTGCTCTGAACTCGGGGCTTTGATATGGTAATGTAATGGTGGTGGTGGAGGAGGGGAGGTGGGGTGTGGGGGATGGGAGGTGAATTCCTCTGAGTGCTGCAGTTGGTTAGATTGTTTTCATTGTAAAGGAAATGTTCTGCGCAAATGCCAGTGCCCCCCACCTCCCCACTGCCACCACCCCAAAACACCCCCCCATTTTACAACAGTGCTTGCGTTGTCCTGAGTTCTCATATTAAACATGACCTCCATCTGCGTGAAATTTGATTCTTGTTAATACTTTATTAAAGATACACTCCAAAAAAGAAATTAAAGCACTTGGAGAGAGACGGGAAATGATCAAAGTTGAGAGCCAGTGGCTTTGCTTCAACTCAGTTCTGTTCTCCCTCGCTCTCATGGGTATTTGCTGTAAAAATAGCTCTTGGTGCAATGGGACAGCTTATGCCAAAATCTCTCACAAGCCACTGCAGTTACTCTCAGAAGTTTTTCATTTAGTTTGGGCATGTTTGTGGCATTTCTCCTTACTTTTATGCATTCCTTGTGCTTCACACATGACAACATTGAATCTGTCACTCACTCTGTTCTGTCACCCTGCTCAAGTCCCTCTCTTCAAGCCTGAACATTCCTGGTTGTTTATTTTTGGACAGGTTTTAAATGAAAATAAAAATAGTTTTTCAAGTGGAATTAAAGCTATACAGTTGTTTTTTTTAGCTTGGAGATGGCAAAGTGTATTGCGAATCCCTCTCTCTCCTCCCCCTCACTTGGACAAGTTCACACCCCAACACTTGCCACTCATCTTGATAAGCTGTCTGATAAACAACTCTGTGGGATAATGCTGCTAGTTGGCTGTGTAGAAATAGTGGCAAACTGGCGGACATCCTACCTATTTAAGATTATAATGGCTAGCTCTGCGTCGCCTCTCATCATTAAAAGTTAATGAACCAGTCAACGTTGTTATGATATGCATATACGTACCTGCACACCACCGCTCTTATGGGCCATGTATCCCTGAGCAGCAACAGTGAGGGTTTAACAGCAAGGACATCCTGATGGCCTGTAGCCAGTGTGATGTTAACTTGAGCCAGTTGATTGCTCTGTTAGGTGCCCAGTTGTGCCAGTTTCCTAACAATGTGTCTGGGTATTTTCTGTCTGCCTCTGCCACAGGCCCACTCCCTTCTCTCTGTGCATCATTTGACCAGCCTCTGAGTCGATCACATAGTTTTAATAGAGCACATACATTGCCTGATCTTTTAAATAATGAGTTAACCATTAGGATGAAAAAGAAGATCAGTCCTGTAATGTTTGTTTAATTTGACAGTGATATTTACCTACGCTGGATGGAAATGTCTTATTTTTCTAAACACCTACAAGCACCAACATTTCATAGTTGATGCCTGCCAGCAGAGCCAGCAGCACTTAGCTAGTATGTTGGCAAAGCGGCTAGCTGACAGCCCATCATCACATCCTATTAATGTTTTGACAAGATGGATGAATGGTGAGATTTAGCCAACTCCACGTACTCACTCTCTGGTTTATGTTTTTCACTGCTATCCCTGGTTAATATAGAAGCTTTTACTGTTTAGTCATGATATCTTATCAATAAATTCAAATACATTTTGTAAAAATGAATTAATATGAATCAGACCATGTAATGAAGAATAAATGTGGTTGTCTTATTGACAGTCCAGAGTTGTACGATCCCACCTCAAAGGAGTATAAACCACCATGCAGCTTCTTGGCGTTTAATAAGCCTTCAAAGTGGTTCATATTTTATCTACCCTGTAACCTGTGGCAACACACTCACACACCAGTGCGGCTCCTTATTTTTAGGAGTGCAAGCTTTATCAGAATGTGTCCTTGTATTATTTTCTGTTTGCCTATAACCCTCTACACAACATCCAGAGAGTAACCAAACTATTAAACAATTTATGTTAAAGGACCAGGATGTAGGATGTATTGGGAGAAGTGGTATATACAAACATAACTGTTTTCATTAGTTTATAATCACCTGAATTGTTGTTTTCATTTCCATAGAATGAGCTGGTTATATCTACGTATAGGGGGCCGTTTTCCACGTAATCTGACATGTTGTTCTTTAATAGCCCAGAACAGACAAACTAAACCCTGGCTCGAGAAAGGGCCATTTGCAGTTTTTCATCAGCCACTGTAGTTGTCATACACGTGTTGTGCACTGGTGAAATTTCAGTTCTGCAACCTCATCCCTAGATGCCACAAAATCCTACACATTAGACCTGTTGAACAGGTTATTGGGGTGGTAATTAGGGACGTTCACAACTAGACGACTTGTTGCTACCCTAGCTAGTCAACATCAGAAATACTAGTCGATTAAAGTCATTTTAAAATTACTGTTATATTAATGTAGACATTTATATTAGATATTGATGTAATTTACACCAAAATGTCTGCCTGCTTCAATGTTGCTATGCAAAAAGCATCTATTAGCTACTAATGTTAACAGTGCTTGAGTAAAAAAAAAAAAAAAAAAAAAACGAGGGGAAAGACAAAGTACACGTTGGCCTGTGAGCCCTACTTCACAAGTAGCAAGGTGGAAAGTACAACAATGTTGACATCTTGTCAAAAAATCAGTATGGTTTGGCAATTTTAGTGAGTTTTTCTCATTTTTTGTGGGATAATATGCAGTGTTCATAATGTACAGTGCCAAGTCCCACACATTTTAGCAGCATTTAAATGTGATTTGATTATTGAAAAATATGAATAAGGATTTCAGATGGCTCTTTTGCTCAGTACTTTTTCTGACAATGTTTAACCATAGATTAAATCATGCTCAATTTTTACTGTTTTCTAAGTGTTGTCTTACTTAGACTAGACCCTTAGTGTAAAGTTAAACTTCCATATAAACGTTAAGGAAATTAGTCATCAAGGAAAATTCCTAATTATAATGTTTTTACAAACCATGTAAGTTCCTTAACAAAATATTGCCTTACCTTGGCATTCATAGCACACTACAAACCATTTGAGCAACATAACAGCCCCAATTACATGTTAATTGAATTACAGCATGCTTGTAGTTGTAAAAACACCAAACAAAACACTATTTAAATTCACACTTAGTTGCCAAGTGTTAATTCACAGCCAGAATAAACACTTACCTTTTTGAGCCTTTAGAGAGCTCATTTAAATTTGTATATCTTTTGATTTTAGAGGCTGTGCTTGAAAGTGGACAACAAAACATCACACACCTGTGTTACTCAGTTGATGGCTCCTAATTTTTGTTAGGGAAAAACCCAATCAGCCCCACATGATTGATCTAGATGTTTGTATTCCACTGACTTTGACAGACTACAGTACATGAAGTCTAGTGAATCACATGCCTCATTAAAGCAACTTAATTATTATTAGTTTTCAAAGAGCCCAATTTGGAACAGAGCCATAAAATTTTATGAGTTGTTAGGAACCTGTGGGAAGTCTTTTATTATATTTTTATGAGGGGAAGCATACATTGCCTTTTAAGCCAAAAGGAGTAACAAGATAAAAATAGTTTGAGGTAGAAATGTGACCTATGTGAAGCTACCAAATCGGCATTGTCAGTTTTACTATCACTTGGGTTTAAAACAAGAATAGCCCACCCACCTTTGTACAGCCACGCCAACTTTTCACTTGGTCAAATCCTTTGGTTTTACATTTTAAAGATACAGATTTATATTTACACTCACAATGTATTGGTGCTGGATTATCTCATTGGCTTTTCAGGATCCTCTGTTGTGTTTTGTGGTGTCCTGCCACTCAATCGTTTTTTTTTTTTCTTTCCCTGGCTCCTTTGCAGAAGAGAACGAAAAAAGATAGAGTGTGTGTTGGGGGGGGGTGCAGGAGTGATACAGGGAGATTGATGAGGCAGTAAGAGCAGGAGTAATTACTCGGTGTCCATTCCCCAAGCCAGATTGGCAGACGGCTAATATCACACAGACCCCTGGCCCTGACAGACACACCACCACCCCCCACCACCCAACTCAAAGTGGGGAGGCAGAGCACCCCAACCTTCAGCCTAGGCCTAATGGTGTGTGGGCCAACTGATTTCCTCATGTGGTATTATTCCTGTAGGAACTGGGCCGCTGTATATTGACAGGGGAAACTGCTGTCTGGGGTGTGTTGTAGGATGGGAACAGCTCAGTGGAATTGTTCACCTTCAAGACTGCTGCAACATGATTTTGGCCATGATGAAGAGCAGTGATTTGGCTGTGCTGTCACTCAGTATTTCACGGGGATCAGAGTAGCTGGATATGGACAACCGAGTGTAAAATCACTAAATCTCTTATAGTTGACAAGCATTGTGTTGTGAATTGCATTATATTAGGGCAGATCTAGGACTTTTCTTGTCTGATCTAATTTGCAATGAATGATTTACTCTTTGACACCAGGACAGTTGGAAGAGGAGTTAAGAACTTCGCATTTGCATTTGCTTAATTGCCTGAAAGTTGAAACTGGTGATGGGTGTTTTGATAAAAGCAACAACGAGAGAAAGTTAAATTAAACCGAAAAATAAATAAAAATATTTTTAATTAGGGTAACTTACTAAATTAAGGGCAGAAAATGAAAGTTAGCAACACTCAGGAAGTAGGCACACGCATACTGGTGACAGACAGTGCTGAAATTTAATTGGCCAGAGTGACACGATATGTAAGGCACCATGTTTTTGCACACTTTGGATCCTCAAAAATTCCCATCAATTTATGCCCAGCAACAAGAAACCAGGAAATATTGAGTGACCCATCAGCATTGGTCAGGGATCACCCACAGGGCTGACTCCTACCTCTTCATCTCATCTGCCCTCCCTCTCAGCATGTCCATGCCTCTCACACTGCTTTTAGGCTTTGCTCTTAAAAGAAGCCGGCGTCTCTTTAATTAAAGATATGTAAATGTGGTCTCAGCTGGATTGCATTAGTTTGGTGGCGGTGGGGTGGGAGAGTGTCGGAGCCTAGCTCCTAATCCTGACTAATTAAGGATTAATTACAATTGATGGGAGCCTTCCACCCCTCTGCAGTAGTGCACGTTGCTGTCCCAGACAGTATGTTTGTATATTTCACACCATGTCATAAATGCAGGGGAGAGATGGAAACATCAGGGCTAGTGAGGGGGGGGGGGGGTTACCAGCCACCCTGAGATTAGCAGCATGCATTGGGTAATTACAGATACTGGGAGGCCAGTGCTCCTTTTAATCTTGTGGCGCTCTTCATTGGTATAGATAGATAATGATGGACTAGCACTTTTTGTTAATCCAGTATAAAACCATATTCTGGAAGGATGATTAGTTTGTGTTTCCCTCAGTTTGTACTATGTGTATCCATTTATGTGTGTGCTGGTTTGCAAGGCCAATTTAGGGAACCCTCCTGTAAAACCACTGGTAAATTGTTATCCTGACCAGCCAGACATATTATAGACACAGAGATTTCATCCCTTACTAAGCTGGTACATCGGACCTGTGCAGACTAACCATGTAGCCTCAGCTCTCTCTGGCACCATCTGACTGTGTCATAATGCTTGTTCACTTGTTATAAATGGGCACTGCTCTTCTGATCTATCGCTTAATTGCCACCTAATTTGCATAACAGTGCAAATTAACGACCTCTCAAATGAGCGTTCATTTTTCACAAAGTCTTTAGGAGCTCCTTAAGAGTCTGTGCTAATGAGCACAGGAGGCAGCTGGCCTGATGAGAGTTGACTGGGGGAAGATCCTAGCAGTGCTTTAACAAGCCTCCTGCTTAGGTGCTCTTCGTCATCCTCCTCTTCCTCCTGTGACATTTCAGGTTCTTTCTTCCATGTCTCTTCGTTTTTCTCTGTGTGCAGAACTGTACTAGACTGGGAATATCATGTAGGAGATGTAGTTACGGCTGCTCAGCAGTGTTTAATAAACCCTTTAAACACCATTCGTTGTGCAATATTAACACCAAAATATTTTCTTGAAAAAGATCTTATATTGCTCAGCCATGTAAAATAACACTTCAGTGTGTGGTCCGTTACCAGTTAGCCTTGCAGAATGCTCCAAATTGAATCATGTTTTCTCACATTACTGAACACAGCCTATGAGTAAATACCAGTACACTCACTGCAACTCGAGGCCTTTTTAATCCTGTCCATGCTACCTGGATAAGTTTGGGACTCACAGGCTGGTTAGCCTGCCCACACTTTTGTGACTGAAGCCTAACGTTGTGCTTCTTTTTGGGCAAGCCCAACTGTAAATTAACAAAATATGACTTTCTGACTTTTTTCTTATACTGTCAGTCTTATTCAAGGGGATTTATCTTATGTTTTAATCAGTAATTTTTTTTTTTGATAACTAAAACTGTGTTATAAGGAGTGTAGTATGTGCTGATTGTAATAGCTTGTACACTCATTTGTGGAGGTGGCTGATAATTTGCATCCTCTGGGTTCATTTTAATTCTGTTACTTTTAAATGGACAGCATTAATATGATTGCTAGGCCTGTCATGATAACTACTTTATTGTGTACACTGTCCCAGAAGTAGTTTTTTTCTGTTCATTTGGCTTAGGCACTGTGAAAAAAACACTTTTTTGTGGGCGCTCTGCCCCTATCCTATAGTCTTACTGAAAAAATCTGCAGTTTATTCTGGCATAATGTTGGCTAAAATTAAGGTGACATTCTTGTGCAACACAGTGGACAATATCATATTATATGTGGGCATGAGATATGGACATGGCTGACCATGACAAGTTGGTAACGAAATTATAGTGAAAGGCTTAATGATTGCTCACGAGTTTAATTGTCAATATTCTCAAATTTGAATAAATTTTTATTTACTGATTTTTTTCTCCAGCCTGTTTTTACTTTACTGATATGGCTATCAGGAAAATATTTTCCATAATTTGCCAAATGCATATACATTTTAGACGTAAGGAAAAAACATTGCAGATTCCTTTTTGCCCTGTTTCTGTTCAGATTAGGTGACAACACAAATTGATCTATCCCTCATTAGTGTTTGTGTGTGTGTGTTTTTGTGTGCGTGACGGTGTGTTTGTGTATGACCATTCAAGGGGGGTACATGTAGTCATTGCTCGAGTGTCCAAGCCTCTCTCTTTAGTTAATTAAGGGCTGATTAATGATGTGTTGGACTGAAGTGTTGTGTTTGCCCAAGGTGTGAGTTCTCCAATTCACACCTTAATCAGACCACACTGTGTTTGCTCTGAATGCTTACCTCTTGGTGTGTGTGCGTGTGTGCATGTGTGCGTGTGTGTGTGTGTGTCATAGTGGGGGGCTGCGTGCAACAGGACTCTTGTGGACTACCCAAACAGATGCTGATTAGCGTGAGCTGCTTAAAGTAGGAATAGACATATGGATTAGGCTCATTAAGTTGACTGTACTCCACAAATAAAACACCATTTTAGAAGAATGGGATACACACTTTTGATGTTGAATTTTCAGTAGAAATTTAGCTTCTCCCAATATCCATTTGGCAAAAAGCCCATCAGGGAAATTCTTCATTTTTAATGCCATATTCTACAACTCGCCCAAGGCAACATTTTATTCACCCAAGCAACCCATATTCCACCGAAATAGCCTGGTAAATCAAAATACTATATGCACAGAGGAACTTGTTTGAGAAAGTCGACATTAATCAATTGTTACAACGTATGATTTTGTAAAGAAAGTGCCACTGGCATCAAGGCTGCTACTCAGATTGCTAAAGACTGCTATCATGATACAAGCATGTGATTTTACATTTACAAGCTTAACTGGGTGACTAAGTGGACATAATGAATGTGAAGTTTGTATTTCACTGCATGGATTTAAAGGTCAAGGACTTTGATGAAACTGCTCTCTCTTATCTCTAAAGCTACTCATCACTGTTTTTCTGCATAATGGAAGTCAAGCTGATCCAACATGAGAATTGAGAAAACTAAAATTAAGATTAGGTCTGGTCTAGGGGCAGGCGATATGGCCAATATCCTTTATCACGGTAATGTTATCACATTGATTTTTCTGTAGGTTAAATAAAGATATGGTTTGAATAACCACACCATAATTTATCACACTGGTTATTTCCTCTTTTATTTGGCACTTCCAAACAAACAAAAAAAACAACAGCCTCACATAAAAAACAAAAGTCTAATAACAGTAAAAACTAAAATTCTTCTACAATGTAAGCTTTAACACTCTGAAGAACAATAACTTAAATGTTACAGTTTTCTGTATTTACAACTTCATTATCCTCCGTGCCTACCCAAAATTTTATTACCCTGCAAGTAAGCTGGATTTAAGAGGTCATGCTATAATCATAAGATCACATGAGAATCCAGCCCCAATTTGCCCAGAATAGCTCCCACGGTAGAAATGATATTGCTAAATCCTTTCTGGTGAACATGTTTCTAAGTATAAGTATATAAATACTAAGTACAAAGTCGTTGTCTAAATTCAGAAATTGTGACAGTCATCGTTTTTCTCTAGTACCTTTGGGAAACAGTTTTCTTTGGCATTTTGGCACCCGATTTTTTGGGGGTAATTCCAGACGCTTAACTTTTTTGACGTCTTGCTAGCGTATCTGTTAGCCTGTCACGTGTGGTCAAACAATTGGAGTCACAAAACTCCCTGTCCTTGTCTGAGAATAACTAATAATGAATGTTGATGCATAATGAATTATGTTAGATCACTAGTTCTTCCTAATTTATGGGCTATTTGGGATTTTTGGGGTACTGGTATAGAAAAAGGGAGCATTCGAATACCAATTTTGATATTGACTACCATGGCAATGATTGTAGCTTTGAAGCATTCAGGTCAGCCCTAGTAACAGGTATGCAACTCTTACCAAAAAAAATACCAAAGAAGGAAGAAGAATGCATACCAGCATGGAAGAAGACAGTGACAAGTGCAGCTGCAACAACAGCTCCACCTTGACTGGTAGAAAAGAATTAGTGTTTTCTCCTGAGGCCCAGCATATTTTGCTAATTCTTCACAATGGTCCTGAGCGTTAAGTCTGTGCTGAACACTGCACATTTAGCCATTTCTGGTTGCCTAAAGATAAAAATTGTTCAACCTTGGGTAAAATGCTGCACCCATCACTGTCACCCAGCCATCCGATTACAGTGGAGGAGGGGCAGGATTCATTTTATTTTAAATGTTCTTAATAAAGGAGTTAATAGCCCCTTTTACAGTGTCTGTTCAGCATGGGAATATTGTGCCATTATGCCGCCTCACCATTCTGTATACAAGTTCCGATTGCTTACAGGGGGGACAGAGTGATCTTGCCTTTAAGGTAGTAATAGCACTAAAACGGTGTCTGTATAAACAGGACAGCTTGAAAGACGGGATCATGGGCAGCATGGGTGTGATGTTTTGACAGCATGTTATGCATGCGACCCACTGCGGGAGATTTAAAAAGTAGCAGTTAGTGGCTAACTCCAAAAAGAAGAATAGCTGCTGTAAGTGTCTGCCAATTGGAAAAATGATAACTTTCTAAAGCTCCTCACCCACCGAGCAGAGGATGAGATCATTGGCCATTTAACAGGGACGGTAAATGATTGTTATTGACACAGTAATGTCACTTTTGTTTAGAAACTGCTGCTGACGTGTGTGTTTTATGTCGCACTAGAGGCTGACGCTGTTGGATGACATGTCATGCCCGTCATGCATTTTTGATTCCGCAAAGCCCCGATGCAGTATGTTATCACACACTGGAGTGAAATGGTGACTCCGTGGTTCTGTGTAAGAAAAAAAAAAAAAAAAAGAAGGGACTGTGTAGCAGCCCTTTAGCACGAAGGGCTTATGTTTTAGTACATGGGATTTACTGTTTTCTTTAAGTTTTTTCCACGGTTTAAATTGGGTATTGGGAATTGTGGAATTTCACTGGTATTGGTGTTGACTACTAAATTTCTGGTATTGCCCTGTAGGCTATATGCAGTCATATTGTCCAACACTGGTCTGGTCATGTTTGGGTTTTGTAACACTTCTGCTTCAGGTACCCTTTTTCTGCCAAAATTTAAATGTTTCATGGACCCAAATTCAACCGTGCGCATTTTAAGCAACTATCGTCAGTGCCATGCATGGTACAGGGAAGGGAAGGGAATTTTTTCCTTAGGTTTGTTGTTTTTAAGAGTGAAAATCTGAAAGAGTAGTTTAATATAGGCAGATTTTCCTAAGCTACATTTGTATTGCCCAGGCACTATTTTATACCCTGCAAACAGTCTTAATCCTTATGCAAGGTTTTACCTATCATAGCTCCAGAGCTCCAGTCGAGATTTGTTTTTGTGTGGTAAATTTGCATATTCATGTAGCATATTTTCATTGTGAAAAGCATCTTTCTATGGCCCATTCTCTTTATCTGAATTCTCTGTCTGTAATGAAAGGAAAAACTGATGTTTTCACAGTCCTATCTTTTCACTCTTTCTGGCTCGCTCGCTCTCTGGCACGTCTGTACTCTGGATTCTGTATATTTCTGTAGCCTCTCTCTCTCCGTCTCCCTCTCTCTCTGTGTCTCTTCCTCTCTCGCACACATATCTTCTCCTGTGACTCCTTTTTTCAATTCTCCTTGGTTCTCCTTCTACCCTCTCTCTCTCCTTACCTTTTTTTCCCCTTTTTTTTCCTTCTCTATCCTTCTCTCTCTCTCCCGCTCCCTTGCTCTCTCCCAGTGAAAGGCTGAGAATACCCAAGGGAGCTGATGCAATTAAAATGCTAATCCTGTCTGTCTACAGAGAGAGGGAGAGGGGGGGCTGACAGCATGAGGGATTGCGGCTCACATGGAGAACTCGACTGAAATGGAGAACAGAGGGAGGGAGGGGGGGCACTCGGGGAGGTGGGTGGGGGTGCACTGAAAGGGAGAGGGGGGAGGGGATGTGTGTTGGGGGGAGACAGAGTGAAAAAGGGGATGCTAGCGAGGGAAAAGACAGACAAGGATAAAGCTTGTGTTGTGAGCTGAGCAATGATATACTGACTGCGTTTAAGTCTTATCTATCCCTATGTGTGGAAGGCATTACAGTTAATGTACAGCACTACACTATTGGATAGGTTGTTCACCCTTACCTGCACCACTTCATATATTGTGTGTTGTGTCTGCACAGCGCACCGTTTCCACATTGGCTGTGCAGAAATGAGAATGATTATGTATGCAGTGAAAGCCCAGCTGGATACCCTGAATATTTCATAGTATGTGTTGCTCGCTCCGTCTCTCAATGCCACACAGCCCAGCTAGGGTGGTAACGTGTGCATAATGGTGTGATTTCTAAGAGCTGTGGATGCAGGCTGTGGGCCTTAAGTTGTCTTCCTATTTAAAAAAAGGGGAATTTAAGTATCATTATTTACAGTGCTCTGAGTTTTCGTCCCTCAGTAACAGAACCAGCCCAGCGGCGATGTCAGGAGCTAGTTGATCAAAAGAAAACACTGCTTAGATTTTGGCAAAGCAGCCAGCTAGCTTTCAGACCTGTAGATTTTTGTTATTGTTTGTACTGCTCAGGATTAGCATGGTTGATATGTGAGTGGGAGATTTTTGGACTCTTTTTACCTGCGTCCATGTCATGTGGTCTTTTTCTGTGCAGTATCTTAACTCATCTCAACAGCTGCTATAATACCACTAGGCCACTAGACTGTGCATGAGTGCAATTGTGGGTAATCACAGCTTAATTGGAGTAATTAGGGGAATGTAGGGGCATTAGGCTACAGCTGGGGGCCATAATGAGGAGTGGGGGCAAAAGGGAGGGGGAGAGGTGAGAAGCTTCAAGAGCCACAGTTGCCCTCTTCACTGTAGGTCAGTTGTACTTCTCAGTGGATGGACAGTGAAGATCTACCCCACACACGACTACGTACAGTCAGAACTGTTCACAGTGGGATGGCCTAAATTTTGGCTGTGCGCACAAAACTTTGCCATCTGAGCGTAGACACAGCATCTAAATACTCAAGTAGATTCAACAGGTACAGAACAAATACCTCCGGTAACTGATCAATAAATTAGCTATAGATTATCGGACAAGGAAGTGCAAAGATCGGTTGTGAATGGCTGAAAGGGAAGAAAAAGAGGAGGGAAAGAGATGGGCGAATCAGGGTCATTAGTTCAGGCGGCTGGGTCTGCTGCATTCCTGAGCCCTGAGATGGGGGAGCAGCGGAGCAGGAATGTGCCTTGGAGAGAGAAGAGACCTAAGCAGAGGGAAAGAAAAAGGCAAGAAGGAACAAGAAAAAAAGGGGAGGGAAAGTTGGACGCTTTGCTACGAGAGGCCTTAAATGGTGGAACAGACTCATTTATCAAATGAAGTTTGAAAAAGCAAAAACTCATCTGCTTCATAGCACTTGGAAACTTTAAGCAAAACTGTTTTTGTCCTCATTTCTTTCACATCTGTTAGTGCTACAGTGCAGCTCTACTCATTTGTTAGCTCTGACTGCTCCATGGCGGCAAACTTTTTTTTTTTTTTTCAGCGTGACTCTTTGACAACAACATAAAGAATCACAAGATTGTAGAAGTTGTGCTAACAAGAGAGGCTCTGAATGAGTGAGTTCACGCACCCCATAACCTCTGATGATGAGCTTTGACTAACTAGCGTAATCCTTAAGGAGGACAAACGCCTAACCCAGTTTCCACCGGGATTAATCTTGTCATACATATTGTTAGCGTCTGTGTCCTTCAGAATCCTGTCTGGTTTCACCACTATTTAAATTGGCTCTTACCTCCTTAATTTAGTCTCTAGATAATAAGATAAACTTAAATGTGGGCGCAGTAGTTGTTTATAAATGACTGAACCAATATTTCACAAATCACATTTTAACAGTTTTGGATTGGTCTCCATGAGGGTACCAACACTACGAGATTTTCACGGTATGATGACCATCTCAATTCCCACAGTAAATGGTATTACACAATTATCAGAATTAAGACTACTATTATCAGTTAATATAACCCTTAAAGGAGTAAAAACAGAACATTCTTTTGGATTTAACAAATGCTTTATCATTAATGAAACTTGAAACCATTTTTTTAATGAAAGTATGTGTAAAATGACTGACAGGTAGTCGAGGAGGAAAGGAGACGCGCATGTGCAGGCGATATTCTCCATCTGGTTTAATTTTTTCCCAATAGATGAGCAAATATACGTGATACCGCTGCAGCCCTGGTCCATATGAGTTTACAAACATGGCATCGACAACTTTCTTACTTTTGTAATGTAGATATGCGCTAAAATTAGAGCTGGAGGATTTGAAGAAAATAAAATATCAATATTATTGACCAATACCTCAGTATAAATATTGCAATGATACTGTAAGGTTGACTATTGGTGCTTCCAAAAAATATTTACACAGTGAGCTTTTTTAAAAATAATCATAACTAATGTGGATTTCATGACTAAAGGCAAATATTATAACAATTAAAACAGTCTGGTGAGTTCAGAAAATTACATCACTTTACTGTAATGCAGCCCGTAAAACCAGAAGAAGACAACATTTACGATATCCAAAATCTAAGGCAATATCTAGTGTCATATCATGATATCGGTATATTGCCCAGTCTTAACTAAACTGTATTCATTTTACTATTATACACAAATTTAACATTTTTTTAGTGATATTATTTTTCTTCCCTGCAAATAAGCACATGCAGGGAACTAACTATTCATCTAATCATCAGTTAACTGATTCAACTCTAACTCTACAGTTTTTGTTTAAGTGAAGAAATGCCTATTGCAATTCCTCAGATCCTCAAGGAGATTCTCAAAAATGTTTTTTTTTTTTTAACACAGCCCAAAACTCAAAAGATATTTTGTTCACAGTGTAAAACAGAGAAAATCTGGGGATCCTCACATTCAAGAAACCAGTGAATGTTTAGCATTTTTGCCTGAAAATTTTGGGGAATTATTTATCAATTATCAAAGTATTTTTTGTTAATTCTTTGTGGATTGACTTATTGATTAATCAACTAATCGTTGGAGCTGTAATATGCTGCTTTTTTTTTCTAATTAGCAATAAAAAAGCTGTTTGTGAATAAATGTTAGGCCACTCTATAGTAGATTTTCCTCTACAATTATTTTTTATTTGTGTATTGTTACTGTAAAAGCAGTATGTTTCATATCTAATTATTATGATTTGTAAAATAAATTACCTGTTGGTAAATAATTTGCCTAGGACTTTTGTTTGTGAGACCAAGTTTCTGCTGTACTTTCTGAAGTTGAATGATTGAGAAGCAAAAGGGGCAAGAGAAAATTTTGTTAAGTGTTAAAAGCTTGAGGCTCTGAAGAAAAGATGGTTGTCTGTACTAAACTTTTCAGTAACGGAGTGGTATCTGTAAGTGTGTGTGTGTGTGTGTGTGTGTGAGAGAGAAAGAGAGAGAGAGATGAGAGCATGGCTGCAGGCTGACAGAGGTCCTGGTATAATGCAGTGGTGGAGAGCAGCAACTGATAACTATACTTATGGCCACTGGGGCTCATAGTGACAGCACATGCACTCCCATTACTGGTCCCATGCCTCATGCCCTTATCTTTGGCAGCCTGCCACAGAGGGACCACACTGCCCTCTGCTGTTGATTTAAAGGAAGTTCAGGCTCATTGAGAATTCAGCCAGGCGCTCATAGCAATGACTCAGGGGAGAAACTTGACTGGGTTTTGGCAGGGCTGCACTTTCTTTGAATTTTAGCAGTGATAAAGTATCTTCCTATGCACCCCTAGAACCCACAGTATTAGCCTTCTCCTTGAAGGGAAATGTGTGGTCTGTCAGTTTTCAAAAACTTTTTAAACAACAGGTTTTTCTCAGTCCTAGAAGGGCTCGGGCAGACTGTAACAAAAACAGGATTTTTATTCCAAGCAGGTGAACACTGACCTTGCCTGTCTAATTCCTACACTCTCTCTCTTCCTCTGTCCAGTACTGAGTATACGAGGAGTGCAGGAGGAGGACCCCCCAGATCCCCAGATCATGCGGTTGGACAACATGCTGCTAGCGGAGGGTGTGTCAGGACCAGAGAAGGGTGGTGGATCAGCTGCAGCGGCTGCAGCTGCAGCAGCAGCAGGGGGCTCGCCTACCGACAGCAGCATCGAACACTCCGACTACAGAGCCAAGCTTGCCCAGATCCGCCAGATCTATCACTCTGAGCTGGAGAAGTATGAGCAGGTGTGTGCAGAGTAGACTTACATGCTTGAACATATACCGTTAGTCACACATATTAAGTAGGCCTGCACAGTCAAACGAATATTAATTTTAATCACCATTTTAGCTTTCAGCATAGGGGTAGATATCAGGGGGGACGCAGGGGAAGTGCCCATTTTAATTTCTAGAACCTGTGGATTTGTCCTTCCCAATAAAAAAACATGAAAATACCAGAAGACTTTGATTCTGCCAAACACACAGACATTTACACCAGAAATTGATGCTAATAAGGCACAAATCGCTGCATAAAAATTCACTATAATGCAATCCTGTTTCATCACACACACACACACACCACCTACCCACTCATGCACGCAGCGCCAGCCTGTGAAAAAACTTTCCTGAAGTTGCGGCGGCAGTCCAGACTAGAGTAGAGGAGTAATATACAACAGAGAGCAGATGGGCAAAACAAAGATCAAATGTCTGGAGCAGAAGGCGAGGAGCTAGTCCAACTACATGGATCATCATCCTTTGTTTGGAAGTATTTCAGACTTAGAGTGCATGAGACTTGTGTCTACACTGCTAAGCAACACAAATAACTCCTTCAACCAGCTGAAAAACACAGCAAACGGCACTGCGATAAATACATGAAGGCCAAGTAGAGTTACATTGCTAATGTTACCTCATTGAATCCTCTCCTTGTCCTGTGTTAACTCAGACATCCAACGAATCTTTACAGTGCATTGCCATAAATCCAGTAAACACTTTTATTTATATTTTGCTTCCAGGAGATACACTGAATTTAGGTGAAGAAGAACCATATTTTAAGTCTTACTATGATGTAAACAATGTACATTGGCAGGAAAGTAGCACAGCTTGAAAGTAAAAGCAGTGCTCTGTTGACTAATTTTAAAGTTTTGGTACAGTTTTATTTATAATTTACTTCCAGGAGATACACTGTAAATAAGCAGTCTTATTTTAATGTAGAGGTTTGTACATTAGCAGGAATGTAAGGACATGTATAGTGAACTGTTGTACTGTTAGAATATGCAGGATTTTATTTTAACTCTGCATCACCACAGGACCGCTTACGTCTGTTTTCAAGTTAGGAGGTATGTTAATTGCTATAATTAGCTGCTGTCGTGTTGTTTGGAATGACAGCGTGCAAGGATTGGCAACCACATGCCTCAGGCAGCTGAGAGTCTGCAGGCGTCATTTAAACAAGGAGTACACCAGGTGACTTCAGCTTTAACCAGTCAGCACATAATCTACGAAAACATTTGGTGTTGTCGAGTTGGAATGAAAATCTGGGGCCAAATGTATAAACACCATGCATATGCCTTTTCCCCACAAATAAACTGGTATTTATTAAGAAAGAGCACAGTTTCACCTGAGATAGCTGTGGGTGACAGGAGGAGACTGAATATATGTAAAGAGATGCAACATTGTTTTTAGGGGTTTTCAGTTTCAATGATTGTGTTGTTATTTTTGCAGGCTTCACAGGATTCTGTAAAATGTCAGTCAAAGGCACATTTATTAAATTAATTTCAATTATTTATGAGTGAGGATTTCCGTTGTTTTTATTTATATTTGAGCCATTATAATCCTATTAATGATTTAGTTTTATCCTCAGCTTTGAAGCAATATGTGAAGTCAGTTTTAACATGAGTGCTTTAAATGAAACTTTGATCCTCCTGCTGTTGTTTAATAACAACTATGGTTGAAATTTGATAATGTTTAAGTGTAGGATGGTTCGCAGAAATGTGATGAATTACTGTTACGGACAAAATGCCACAGCTGTGCATTATGCACGCTGCTCTGCTGTTAAAGAACTTCATGGATGCTACACAGTTCTTTCTTTGCTGTATTTATCATGGACAGGTCTAATGAGAGGTGGAGTGTGCAAAAATGTCAATATGCAAACGGTTGCTTTTGGGGTGTTTGTACATCCACTTATGGCTAACTGTGAGAGTGGAAAAGGCTTGTGCATGTGCAGCCAGCTCAGGTGTATGTGTGTCTGAGAAAAGGAATGTGTATACACATTGCTGTCTTTGTACAAACACAGTGTTTTAATTGTGAAGCTGCACAGAGATAAATGCATCTTGCCCCTGGTCTCTTCCTCATTAAGTCCTGCTGTGTGCTTTACTTAAAATTTAACTGATTAAATAGCTGGTGGATAAAGATGGTGGCTACATTATAAAGCATGAAAATTTATGTTGATGTTGAAACAATTGGTTACACATATGCTCATAAATTGTATTAACAGACATTGAGAGGATGTTCTCTGCAAGACCACATGGAAAAGCATTTCTGGCTTTTAGTACTTAGCTCTGCACCAGGCTGCCCTTACTGGTGTTTTACTGATACAGGTTTGAGAGTCAAAGCTGCAGACTGTTGAATATGAAAGACAGTATTCTTATATTAGTCTATTTTTCCTAAAAAAGATGAAGGCAGCTGATCAACAGACGAGTCAGAGAGCCAAAGCATGTCATCATCAAAACTATGTCACGGCAGTGGACAGAATCTGTGCCCGTGCTGTCTTTTTGCAGTAGTATTCAACTCCTTTCTCTCTCTCCTTGGTCCAGGCCTGCAGTGAGTTCACCAACCATGTAATGAACCTGCTGAGAGAGCAGTCTCGCACACGGCCCATCTCTCCCAAGGAGATTGAGCGCATGGTGGCCATCATCCACCGCAAGTTCAGCTCCATTCAGATGCAGCTCAAACAGAGCACCTGCGAAGCCGTCATGATTCTGCGCTCACGCTTCCTTGACGCCAGGTCTGTCTGAGTGTGTCTGTGCGTGTGTGTGTGTGTGTGTGTGTGTGTGTGTGTCTGTGTGTGTCTGTGTGTGTGCTGGATGGCTGGTTATTTTCTTGAGGGCTGAAGTAATCTGAGCATGTTGACGTGGTGTCAGACCTGTACATTCCAAGCATGTTGGCCATTATCTCTTCTCTCTGTGTGTCAGACGTAAGAGGCGCAACTTCAACAAGCAAGCTACAGAGGTGCTGAACGAGTATTTCTACTCCCATCTGTCTAACCCTTACCCCAGTGAGGAAGCCAAGGAGGAACTGGCCAAAAAGTGTGGGATCACTGTGTCTCAGGTGAATTGTTACACCTTTATTATTCAGGAAACTGGAGCTGTTTTTGTGAAAGCTGAGGTTGTTTTAGTTGTTAAACCCAGGATCGTCTGTCCCTGACCCCTTTTACACCTTGCAACAAATGCATAAACAGTTAAAACATAAGTGTAAATGCAGGTTTTTTGAGTTTGGCAGAGCGAATAGGTCTCAGTGTGGAAATTTAATCACCTTAATCTAATCTAAATACAATCTGGACATGAGACACATTTTAATAAGTAAAAAAAAAGCTGACAAGCAGAGATATACAGATAGATGATGAAATTTTAGCAAGGGGGCTACAGTGAGGCTAAGGAAACAACACATGTGAAAATCTGACATCACTCTGTCCCTCAGGTCTCTAATTGGTTTGGCAACAAGAGAATACGCTACAAGAAGAACATTGGTAAGTTCCAGGAGGAGGCGAACCTCTACGCAGTGAAAACAGCGGTGGATGCTGCCAATGTGTCTGCGCAGGCTAGCCAGGCTAACTCTCCGGCAACGCCCAACTCAGGTACCGCATGCTCCATCTTGTCTCCCCACAAGCTGTCACTTCTCATCAACAGGCTTCAGTTCCTTTCTATACACTTTCATTTTAACACAACTAAACCATGCTATGACTGTATGAAGGACTGAGGAAAACCCCACACTGTGCGCTGCAAATATGCTCTCAGACACCTGCCCATAGATTGTGCTTAGAGTTATGTGGAATTATCCTCTGTATTTAGCATTAAATGACTGGTAAATAGTTGTCCTCTTCAGCCAGTGTAGTATATAATATAGTTATGTATAAGAAGAAACCTAGACACAATCTTAACTCACACAGCATTATCTAAATCTCTTTTCCCCTAGGGTTGCCTTGTTACCATCCATTATGTCAAAAGAAAGCATTTAATTGTATTGTTTCCGTGCCATATTCCATATTCTAAATTTCATCCCCATGATTAAAAAGTCGCCAATGTTTTTAAAGGGTAGTGCTGTTTGTCAGTTTAGATTGTTTTGGTGTGAGTTGCCAAGTGTTAGATGATGTTAGATGTTAGATGGCGCTCGACTTGTGATGCTCAAAGCGCCAAAAAAAACATTTGAAAAACTCAACAGGAATGTCCTTGTAGAGAGCAGTTTCATACAGGAACTATTTTCCTTGCACCGAATCATCACACAGAAGTAATTGTGCATCTACTGCCTGCTCGTCCAACACCACTGTGCTAGCTAACGTTACAGCTCAGCTGAGGAGGACGAGGAGGACGTGATACAGTTGGCAGGTGTAGTTTTTTTTTTTTTTTTTGGCACTTTGAGCACCACACGCCAAGTGTCAACATCTGGATAGCTGTGGTCTTGGTTGTCTGTTAGCCAAGACTTGTATTCATCTTGTGCTGTGTCATTTGTTAGATGCTTCTCAAACTCTAATATATAACTTGTGACGCTCGTGGGTGTCAGTTTGGGGGACTCACCTATGTCTTCTTCACGTACTTTCTGTCCATCTGCCACATTTTCTTTGCACAAAAACATTCCCATTGGTCCTCATCTAATTGCTTATTTGTGTGTAGTCTCAATCTTTGCATCTGTGTAGTACATTAAATTATTTTAAACCATTATTCAACACACAGCACACAGAAATAATATCGTAACGGAAGGACCAAGAAGGTGATCATGGAGATGTTTCGATTCGATCAGTCACTTCCCTTCTCATGGCCTCAAATGGCGACCCTTTTGGACAGCCAGGTTGTTAAAACTTTTTAAGAGTAACTAAGCTCAAAGCTGTCTGTGTGAGAGAGTTTATTTTTATAAAGAAGAAGTGATACCAGACACGAGAGAGAGTGCAGCGTCAGAAATGCACCATTTCCTTTTCTGTAACCAGTCAGAGAAAACAGTGGTGGTGCTGCAGCAGGCTACATCAACCAGAGGATGTCTAACTTTGGACAAGAGGGGGAATTTACGTGTCATTATAGTAAAAGAGGTTATAGCATACAGTAAGCCACTAAATAACAGATGTGTGCAGTGTTTCATAGTTCATTAATGTTCAGTTCAAATCATGATCTGTTGATGTTTTCTGCATCGTCCAATGAAGTATTAAACCAAAGTTTGCCACTTTAAACTGTTAAGTTACACTGGATATCTTTATGTAAATTTGTACTATAAGACACTAAATTACACACCATAAGCCACCTCCGTGACCTTGTCCATTGATTATACAAAGAATCATGCAATGTGAATGCCACACAGTTTTTAAAAACTGTAGTAAGCATTTGGGTTTCCAACAAGCCTTTTCTGATGTGGAGAGGAATTCAAGTGTTAAAGGAACATTTCAACCCCAAATGAAAAACATACGTATTTTTCCTCTTACCTTTGGTGTGATTTAGAAATGTTTTGGCGTGAGTTGCTGAGTGTTGGGAGATATTGTCCATAGAGATGTCTGTCTTTTTCTACTAATATATATATATGTATATAACTATATAAAATATTATATAAATATATAAAACTCAACAGCCATGTCTCTGTCCAAAAACAATGACCTGGTTACTCAAGATAATCCATAGACCTTGTTGTGAGCAGTTTCATGTAGGAACTATTTTCTTTATACCAAACCACACCCATCAAATGTATTAGAGAGGACAGCGTGCATCTGCCGCTACCTCACCTAGCACCTCTGAGCTAGCTAATGCTACAGCTCCATCATGCGCTGTTACAGCACAAGCCTCTTCATGAGTAGATGTAGGCTTCCTTATGTGTAGTTTGGTAGAAAGAAAATCGCTTGAAACTGCTCACAACAAGGCCTGTGGATTATTTTGAGTAACCGGGTCATGATTTCTGGAAAGAGACATTGCTGTTGCTTTATTCCAGATACATTTTTTGGCACTTTGAGCACCTCAAGCCAAGTGCCATCTAGTTCCATTATATTTGAGAGAAGGCAGACATCTCTACGGCCGATACCTCCAAACCTCAGTACCTTACACTAAAATAATCCAGACTGATAAACAACACTGCAGGTAAAAAAAAAATATATATATGTATTTTTGATTTTGGGGTGAACTGTTCCTTTAATGCACACCAAAACACAAACAATGAATACTACTGTCAGAAAGTAGCTTTCGGTCACTATCAGGCTGTCTAAGGTTAAACACCTCATGTCCTCCACTACTGCCCAACCCTGACTGGATTGTCCCCCACGATGACGGACAAACACCACCAGCTCTTGGGAACTGAAATGTGTCACACTCAGTTTTCCTTAATGAAAAGCCCAGTCTGTAATCCGCTCACAGGAGAGCAGCTCAGCCAAAGAAAACCAAATTCACTTTTTGCAGCTGTAAAATGTGTGTTTGCAAATATTGGAATTACACACCTCCTTTTTTATGGTTTTATTTTCCAGCTGGCACACATTTCAGCAGTTGGTGTGTGCAGCTGTTATGTGTGCCGAGAAGAAGAAGCCAGGCTTTCAGACTTGTAAAATGATCCATTCAGAATAAGCTGACTGAGAACATTGACCGGCATATTAAAGCTGGATATTAGAATTTACTTCTTTCAGTCAATGTCCGTGACCAGTGGTGACCTTTTGACCCCGTGGCACTGTGGTTGGGCTGATTGGATATTGGCTATATATATTGCCTGCAGGGTCACCGGGGTCATACAGTTTGTCTCACACAGGCGACGCCTACCTCAGCCTGCGTTCACTCAACGGGGAGGGTCTCAGCATCGCCCCCTCTCTACAGTCGCAGGTATGCACTGAGGACAGCTGCAGAGTTGACCTCAATGCCGTCAACCCAAAATCCCTGGATACCTACCCTTAGCCTAGCTCCTTGTGACCTCAACCTCTCCTCAGATCCCGTCCTGACTTTACCTTTGACCCCATCAGCTCCTCCCAAACACAAACACACACAAACTGACCCTTCTTTGCTCTGTACAGTGGGTCCTGAGGAGCTTATGGCTTCACTCAAGAGGAATTACATCTGTTTCTTGTTGCATATCCTTCAACAGTTACATGTACACATAGTTCCTAACCATACGTATTTAAGAGAGCACTGGGTCAGCCTCAGCAGGGGCATCAGGGCCCTCCTCAGGTCTCGTAGTTGTTAAATAGAGCTGGAATATCAGTGAATTGGTGAATTGAACCAACCAACCCTCTGATTAATGGTCAGTGTGGGACAACTCTACCTCTAGGTTGATCTCCACCTCCAACAGCCACATGCCTTTTTAGTCCTTGTTTTTCCCCACCCTCTCCACACATTCCTCCATCCCAGCTCTCCATATGTTCACCCCCTGAAGTAGAACAAGAAGAAATGTCCTCAGACTGAACTGTCTTTGTGATTGTTGTCTGTTCATAGAAGTGTATAGTTTTGTTGTGTTCTGGAGGATTTCACAGATTTCTACGGTTTTTAGCGCTACACAGCCTTGAAATAAAACGTTAAAAAAAACATACAAGATTGCCTTTTGGCTCTGGGTGCAGTCCCTCATTTCATGGAAATTAGAGCAGAAGTGGTTTAATGGAGAGTCATGAATGAGCCACAATGTTTAGTGGTGGCATTGACTGGAAAACAACTGTCATTAAAACGAGCTCACTGGCAGGAAAGCAGTCGGTAATAAAGACTGGCCCTGATGCATACAGTAGAGGTTTGTGGACTCCATCACTACTCTGTTCAGCCTGTGGTTGTTTAGTTTAAATAAAAAACACTTAAGTCTTCTAAATGTGCTGAAATTAGTGTTAAAATTTGTGGGTGTGTTTTGTCTCTGACAGGTGGATACCCTGCACCGTGCTACACACCTGACGGGCGGCTATGAGGAGCTGTCGGGTAGTGGCCTCTACACCCCTCATCGCCTGGATGTGAGTAAAAGCTCCTTTTGTGATGACTAAGTTTGCAGTGAGTGGTCAGAATACTTGGGAATATGCTCTGCTCTATTTGCCTGTAATTCCTTTTCCATTGCATATTTTACAATTGTTTTAAGAGCATTTCGGTGATTTTTTTTTCCTTTTCAATGTGAAGAAGATTCTAACTGTGCATTTAAATTATTATTACACTTTAAAAGCAATTATACTTAGTTTTAACCTCAACAACTAGGTGTCGTTAACTTGCAAATAATCAACCAATGCTGTCTGGGATGTGACAATAACACATAGCTGTTTCTCCCTTACTTTAGTTTGAGGAATTTGTAGCATAGGGCCGAAAAATCGTTGTGTTTACATGCACTTAAAGAGGACCTATTGTGCTATTCGTTATTTTGTTTCTCATATAAAGTGTTACAATGAAGAACGTTCACATTAAACGTGGCGAAAGTTTTAGATAAAGAGGTAAATATATGTAGAAGTAATCCCTTTGAGAAAAAACCTCAGGCTTAAATCTGTTCTGAATGCTCTGTTGCCAGCAGTTTTTCTACTCTGGCTACAGTATGCCGTCATAGTGTGCCTTATTTCTCTATATGGTCATCTTCTCCTGGCACGATACATGACATGTTTACATTAGGTAGCCTACACTGCCATACGTGAGGTACGTCAAGTAAACCTGTAATCTTGGTTGCTGAGGTCATTTTCTCTCCAATTTCAGATCATATTCCTGCTTGAACCTATCTGATTGTGTTTAGAAGCTTTTAATGGTGATATTTTATCGTATAAAGCGCCGCTAGACATTTCCAGGCTGAATGACGTCACAGAGACATTGAGATACAAGAGACCCAGAAACACTGCGGGAGGGGGAATTCAAGAGACAGGCATTAAAGCATAGTGTTTTAAACAGAAGGTGAATACAAGTGTTCAGCACAGACAGTATGAGAAGTGTGTGCTCATGTTCTATTAAAATGGTTCCCAACTGGTCCAGCCACGGGGTCCAGATTTTGCATTAGTCATGTGGTCAAGGTCTACACAGTTCAATATATTAAGCATCATATGTGTGTTTGGCCACGTCGTCAAGCTAGTTTGCTGTCTCTGTCACGTAGCTGACCCTTAGTCACTCGTTCTACAGCAGGAAACTGCACAATACAAACGCTCTGTGCCAGAAATTTACTGGACTTCAATATAAGTGTATTTTTAACAAACTCGAAACATTCGTGAGTCACTTGCCGGCCATTCAGAGTGGACCTGCGACCCACTTTTGGACTGTGGGAATTACTGTTTTATTAGAAACTCAAAATACAAGTATGAACCTGAAAATGAGCATAATAGGTCCTCTTTAAGTAACTGGGTTACAGTTAGTAGGCTGTACGTCCTCTGATTTCTCTGAGTAAACTTACTTGGGTGCATGAAAACACACTGAATGCTGATATTATGTGTTAGCACATGTAGTTCTTAGAGTTAAAAGCATTTTGTCTGCAACCAGTAAGCTGTCTTGAGGCTGCGTCATTTGGCCAGTAAGCACAAATATAGCTGATTTAGACGACTAATTATAAAACTCCTTCTTCATGCAGAATACTCTCTTCCCTGACTGTTCGCAGGCTAACAGCTGGCAGGACACCACCAACCCCCCCTCGGTCACCTCTCCTCCCGGTCCTCCTGGCAGCGTCCACTCCGACACCTCCAACTGATTCGGTGGCTCTCCCTGCCATCTCTTCATTCCCACTGCGGTCTGCTCTGACTACCATCCTCTGTCCTCATTTTTCACTATTCCCTCGTCTCTCAACTAGACAGCCGCAAGAGGCTGCGCGCGCATTTCATAAACACCACACTGTGCTGGAACACAGGACAGCCGAACAGTAGTTAGGAGGAGTTCTCCCTCCACCCCACAGCTCCACTTCAACGCTAGAAGCTCCAGAATAAAAAGAGGGACGGAGCTTACTGATGCTGAGACAGATAGAAAACATCTTTACTATCAAGGACTTTTTGAAAAACCACTGACCCAGCTGTGTAGATGATCATGATGTCTGTACATTATGTGTATATGCACGTTAACTTCACACAGTACTCACACAGCTTGTCCATGTGCTGTTGACCTCTGCACTCGACCCTTTGCTTTGGAAAACTGTGTGTGATTGCCTGTATCTCTTGAAGCCTTGGCGTTTGACGGCCAAACTGTTGATACGGATCACCAGGGAGCTCTGCTCACCTCGCTCGTACCAAAGTGCTGCCCCGGTAGTTGTCAACACATCTGTTCCTCCGAGATCACCCTCTGCCAACTCAACACAAGACACTGTTGTATCTTCCAGTCCTTTATAGCTCGGTGTTTCATTCTGTTGGAGATTTAAAATAAAGTGAGACGTGCACAGACGTGCATGCACCCCCCCTTCCATAACACACACCTCACAACTTTTCAGTCGTTTTCACAGTGAGCTGACATAAAAGATGTGTCAAGCACAAAAGTTAGCATCCTTGTTATGGGTGTCTCTACCTGTCAAAGGGTAGTTAAGGGGATCACTGTTCTAAACCAGGCAGGACAGGTGATAATAGGGCTGGTGAGAAGAGGAGGAAAGGGCAGAGAGAGGAGGATATCTTTGGTTGAGTGGATGTAACTAATAGCCCTTTTTGTTGCTAACCAATAGAGGGTGTTGGTAGATGGCTTGTAGACTTTACTTCTTGCTTTCTGTCCACTAGTTTATTTGATTGTAGGCTATTTTCTAATGCTGTTTCACCAAGAATGCACCAGCCACCACCAAAAATGAGCTCAATAAAGCATCTAAATGACGTTGAAGGAGACGGGCGGAAAGATTGTGGGGCATCGATGTGTTATTGGGACAAACGTGACATGAATTTAGAAACGTGACTGTCTTCCATGCATGTAGGACTTCTAGGCGTGATATTATTGTTTTTCATTTAACCTTCCAAGTTTTTAGCTTCGTTTTTATTAACAAAAGAAAAAAAAATAAAGGGTATAATTATTACAGTCAGACCAAAAAGGAAAAAGTGCATCATGTATTGCTATGATGTGTGTGTCTCTGTGTGGGCGTGTGTACAGTGTTCTTTGGGATGTCTTAGTCAAACTGGCTGGTGCCCTCTGACCTTTGTAAGCATTATAGAGACTGGGTGCTTCCACCAGCCAATGACACACCAGGTTGGGGGGGTTTCAGCTGAGATCTCCTCCCCCCCATCTTGAAACATTCAAAGCTTGTGAGCCCGAGGCAACACACTACAACCTTCTGTTGTATCAAAACCAAAAATACCACGTTCAGCAATGTAATAATGCTACTCTGTGTCTCTCTAAAGTCGGCGCACAGCCACCTTTTCAGTTCGAGGAGAGGAGGGAATTATATTTGTATCTGTGTCTCTCTGTGTGGTGTTGTCATGCCTCAAGTTGATTTGATTTTTGGGGTTTTTCGTTGTGGGGCGTCATGGGAGGGTGGGTGGAGTGAGGACCGTCATATCACACCTGTAATTTGATTGTGAGCATAGAAGGTATGCTCTCCCCTTAACCCATCCTTTAATACCTTCTGGTAAAACCACAACTATTTTGTTTTTGTTCTATGGCCGATTGGGCAAGGGCTTCTCTCTCTCCTCTGTTACCAAAAAAAGAGGCAGCACTGGGTGTGGTAAAACTCGTGTTTAAGACAAAAACCTGCAACGTTTTTGGGGATTTTCATTCTTTTTGGAACTATTTTATACATTAACTGTTATGTGAATAACAAAGCATTTTTGATAGTAAGGTACAGCCTTATGAAGATTTAAGTGTCAGTCCACACTTTGTTAAACCATATGTTACAGAACAAAACTTGAGCTTACAAGCTGGTCACAATGATATCCCACATCTAATTACTTGTTTTGTTACTCATCGCGGTTCATACGACTGTATCTTATGAAATAACGTTATCGCCACACCAAATTATCATGCCCCCCCTCCCCCTTTTTCTACCTGTTGTAATGGATGTCACTGTACAGTTTGTGTAATGTTTCAGTATTTTTTTTTTCTTTTATAAACTTTGATGTTTGGTTGAGATGCCAGTTTTATTTGGCCTTTGTGTCACAGGATTCACGATAACTCTGTATCAACTTTGAATATTATTTAGGTCTTTTGTTACATAACCGGGTGGCAATGTGGGGTTTACAGGAGTCACGTTTGGTGCTGTGGAAAGACTGTTGTATCAGCTGAGACTCCCCAAAGGACATTATTTGGTGCAATTTGCCCCCCATCCCATCAGATTGTGCTTCATTTAATTTCTAAATTGTTTTTTTTTAACCTAAAATGATTCCTTGAAGTCAGAACTTTCTGTTTTAGGGCTGCAACTAACGGTTATTTTCAGTCAGTTAACCTGTGGTTTATTTTCTCGATTAGCTGTTTGGTCTATAAAATGTCAGAATTGTTAAAGTGTTTCCCAAAGCCCAAGATAACATCCTCAAATGTTTTGTTTTGTCCAAAACCCAAAGATATTCAGTTTACTGTCCCAGAGGAGGAAAGAAACCAGAAATTATTCACATTTAACAAGCTGGTATCTGAGAATTTTATTTTTCTGAGAAATTTACTCAAACTGAATGATTGATTATCAAGTTGGCCATTAATTTAAATAGTTGACGACTAGTCGATTTATTGTTGGAGATGTATTCTGCCTATGCTGTGGCAAAAAGGAGTTTTAAAACTGTTTAATAGTCTAATTGTTATATTAGACTATTAAACAGTTGTTGTTAAATCATGCTCTTGGAGCTTTACATTTATTAGCCTACAACGACTCAATGTTAAGGTGCAGATGTTGCCTGTTTTGTGAGACGTTAATCCCATAAACCCTGAAGTTTATTCAAATCGATAATTACCTTCACCAAGGTTCAGTTTGTCAGCAGTAATACGGAGAACTACTGGCCTGATTTTCATGAACCTTGGTGGAAGGGTGAAGCATGGGTCAAAAAAGAGCTGATCTGAGTCACAGGGCTGATACACAAATTGTTTGTTTTGTTAACATTGAGCGATAGGACATTTGGCGTTGACTATGGTCTGCACTTGAGTGACCCTCTCTTTTTTTTATGCTTTTGTGTTTTTATTATGAGAGTGTGCAAACAGTACTTAGCATATAACAGGAAGTTAATACTGATTTTTTTTTTTTAACTATAAAGCAACTTAGGCCCGTCTTTCACATTAAAGCAGATGCACCAATAATGTCAACTCACCTCTAAGATAATGAGTACAGCAAAAGCATTCATGCCTGATCATTTAAGACGTCAATGTAAACATTTGGTAGTATTTTTGCAACAGATCTGCAATCCTTAAACACTGAAATTTTACTTTACCGTTGATCATGTTTAAAGTTCGTGACTAAATGACTTCCACAGCACCAAATGCTCCTGAAACCCTTTTGATTTCTTTGTTTTTATTATTAGTATATTTGTATCTCCCCTCTTTCCCTTGTATTTACCCCTCTCTCTACCTCTGTCTTTCCATTTCTCTTGTATATAACCCCCACTGTTTTCAGACTTGTGAGTCTGTATGAACTCCTTTTATACCTCAACTTTAGAATTGTTCTAGAAAGAGTAAAACAAAAAGGAAGAATATGACAAATTGTAGTGTTCTTATTAGAAAATTAATAAAAATGATTTAGTGTGATTTTTCAGTATTTGATTTCAGATTTTAGGAGTGTTTCATTTTATAATTTGTCACAAATGCTCTTGTGATAGTCAAATGTAATAAAAGGAGAGATTGCACCATCTGATGATTAATATGTGAATCTGTCAGCCTCGTCGAGACGGAGGAAATCGCTGTCCTAAGAGAGATGAAAGCACGTGTCCCACATAGACAAAATCCTTTTCAAAAAATGCATCTTTATATATACATATATATATATATATATTTTTTTTTTTTTCATTCAATTCAGAAATGCAAACATGGAAGAGAAGTCATTTGACAGAAATTGAGTGACGTCCAGCAGAGAAACAAAAAACTGTACACAGTCTGTGCTGGTTGGATGGCAGTTAAAGTCTTTTTGTTTAGATTGCAGGCCTTCAGCCATCATACCACCGGCAGCGTCCAGCTGTCTTCTTTACTGTTTGTATACACGGCCTGATCTTCTGACTTCTCGATACAGCCAAGAGTTTCCTATTGACAAAACATAATCTATTAGGAGGACATAAAGGAAAAGTATGTTTTGAATTTCAAGGAAATTCAGGCAGTTCAATTACTCAATGTTTAGTTATTTAAAGCTACAGCCAGTAACTTCTAGTAAAATAACTAATAGTCTGTCCCTCCTCCTCTACCTACTGCCTCTGATGGCATTTGCTAGAATCAACTATGGCGAACAAAAAACAGCCAATCAGAGCCGAGGAGTCTCTAACATAGCTGTCAATCATGTCAATCATGCTCATGAGCTGCAGTCAAACTGTCAAACTAGGCAGCACTGATCAAATATGAGTCAAGATTCTGTCCCTGCATTGCCTATTTTCATCCGTCCATTTTCATCCACTGATCCAGTGCCAGGTCACAGGCTGAGCAAAGCACCCCAGACGTCCTTTCTCCCCAGCAACGCTTTCCAGCTCCTCCTGGGGGAGATGTTCCCAGGCCAGATGAGATATATAATCCCTCCAACGTGTTCTGCGTCTGCCCCGGGGCCTCCTACCAGTGGGACATGCTCGAAATACATCTAACGGGAGGCGCCCAGGAGGCATCCTGATCAGATGCCCGAACCACCTCAACTGAACCGTTTCGACACGAAGGAGCAGCGGCTCTACTCCGAGCTCCCTCCGGATGTCCGCGCTCCTTACCCTATCTCTAAGGCTGAGCCCAGCCACTCCACAGAGGAAACTCAATTCGGCCGCTTGTATCTGCTATCTCATTCTTTTGGTCACTACCCAGAGCTCATGACCATAGGTGAGGGTTGGGACGTACGTGGACCAGCAAATCGAAAGCTTCGCCTTCTGGCTCAGCTCCCTCTTCACCATGATGGTCTGGCGCAGCGCCCGCATCACTGCAGGGGCTGCACCAAACCGCCAATCCATCTCACGCTCCATTCTACGCTCACAAGACCCCAAGATACTTAAACTCCCTCGCTTGAGGCAGTAACTCTCTCACCAACCAAGAGGAGGCAATCCACCGGTTTGCTGTTTCTCACCTCAAATGTTCTCAGAAGAATCTTCTGATGTGTTAAATGTTTAAGAAAAAAATTTGTGACTGGGCAGCCATGTTGAAAATAGTCGACTGGGGCAACTTTCTCATTTTACAACCAAACAGTACACTAAAATATGTTTCTGAAAACATCTGAGGAGAGAAATAGGAAACACAATAACAGAACCTTGATGCACATTTGATCAGCGCTGCCTAGTTTATACCGCATTTCACAAGCAGTGATTGACAGCTGTGTTAGAGACTCCTCAGCTTTGACTGGCTGTTTTTTTTTTTTTGTTAATGTGCAGGAAGGCTATTAGAAGCACTACAAGGAAATGGAGTAGGCCGAGGAATCAGATTTTCTTCACAAATTATCTGTCTCACTTAGTGCTGTGTGGATATTGTGACAGTTTTAGTAAATATTTAAAACGTTATTTATTTTTAAAAGTTACCAACTGCAGTTTTAATGTTTTCTCCCTGACCAGTTTTCAGGACAGGAAGTCATGACTCAAATATAACTGAAATGAAACAAAGAAATCAAGAAGGGGAATTTTCTGGTTTCTCTTCGTGCCAGGTACAAAGTACCTGATATGTTACACTGGACATCAGCGTGTGCGTTGGTGTGGTAAGTGAGAACCTGCATGACTCACTGCGAGGGAGTAACAGTATTCTGAATATGGGCCCTTTTTTTGTTCATCTGTGCACAGGTACGGATATAAATAAAGTAAAGACTCTTGTGCTTGGAGGGAGTGAAGCAATGGTACTCATGACCCGTGGGCCAGATCTGGCCCGTGATAGGGTGCCGACCATATTGTAACTGACATTAAAAGCATAAAATAAAGCTTGTCTATCAAAAAAGTCCCAGGAGAGGATCTCCTTGACCCAACAGAGGTCCGGACTAAGCCTCAACTGACCTCAAATCCTAGAAACACACCGGCTCTTTTCATAAAAGTGGTCCCCAGGCAAAGCAAATATCTCTGGTGTAATGTTTACTGGTTGTACTGTGACTGTACCTCTGGCAGTGGTGAGTCAACCTCGCCAGGTGACGGCTCCCTCTGCTGGTCGCCACCTCTCCGACACAGGCAGCACAGGATCCACTTGAACGTCCTCCGCATCTCGTCATCTCTCAGGGAATAGATGATGGGGTTGACCAGAGAGTTGCACTCAGCTATCACCAAACAGAACTTCTCGTAGGTGTTGGCGTGGCTGTCTTTACCCAGCAGCCCGTCCAGTAAGAGAATCACGAGGCCGGGCATCCAGCAGATTACAAAGGCGCCTGCAGAGATGTGCGTCGTTAATGAGGGCAGAAAAGAGCTGACAACAATCAGTCCAAACCTTCCACAAACACAGCCATGTGATATGACAGCTGTTGTCTCAAAGTGCAGCTACGTTAGGCAACATTGGTACCTGGATTGCTTAATATCAAGTTTAACTGCCAGTTAGAAAATATTTGCCTGCAGGAGGTGAGTCACCTGAACAATCAGAGGTGGATTACAAAGAGAAATGCGATTTCAATTTCACTTGTGTTGCACTGGAAATTCCTAACCAGCTTTTTTACATGATATACCCGAAGTAATCAGACGAGGTCTGACAAACAAACAAGGCGACAGCTGCAGAACTGGTTTCTGGGGGAAGTGGGAGGCTGCATGTAGCAATACTTCCAAACCACTGTGTTAAAGCACGTATAGTAAACCAATGATACCCTTAAAATGGTTTCTTTTCACATGAAGTGGAAGCATTTACACCATACTTTATGAGAAATAATGAATATCAGATACATTCTCGTGAGAACAATGTGAGTTGTGCAGAAGTGCAAGCAAAGCGAAATAAAAATAGGTCCCTCATATTTTGCACATAAAGTGTTGATGTGTATTTTGAAAATAAGCCAGAGCTAGACTGTATTAATTCTGCGGTTAATTAAAAACCAAACTTTACAACTTGAACTCTGACCCATAACTAACATCCAGCAGTTGACGGTCGAAAACAAACAAACTCTCACCCAGAACCATGGAGATAGTTTTCATCAGACTGACAACAGTCTGCTTGTGCCACATCTCTGACGTGTGCTGAGAAGCGTAACAGGTCTGGTATCTCACATAGATGAAGATCCGAGTGTACATGGCCACCATGATAAGGAAAGTGAGCAGGTTGAGAACTGCCCAGAATATGAGGAAGCGTCGGCTGTAGAGAGGAGCCACGGTGGAGCAGTCAGCCAGATCGCACTCGCAGTTCCAAAACGTGGAGGGCACCAGGCCCATCAAGATGCTCACTGCCCAGATGCAGACTATCAGCAGCACCACGCGCCGCTTGCTCATCGTGCTGTGCAGCTGCATGGTGATGATGCTCTGGTGGCGCTCCACGGCAACAGCCAGCAGGTTGGCCACAGAGGCTGTCAGGCTGATGTCAATCAAAGCCCCGCGGATGTACCACTGCTCCTTGGTGAGCGTTCTGGTCCAGGGGCCCGTGTTCAACATCAGGTTGGCGTAGGCGATACCCGCAAACAGGTCCGCCGCGGCCATGTTGCCCAGGAGATAATAGATGGGGAAGTGGAAGCGGTGGTTCATGGAGATGGCCACCATCACCAACAGGTTGGCCAAGACTACGATGAGACATACCGTCAAGCCCAGTCCGATCACAATAAAGTCCCGCGGCGTCCACGATTCGCTGATCTTCTTATCCACCAAGTTGTAGAAGAAGGTGACATTGTGGCTGTAGTCGCAGGGACTCCACACACTGGTCTCCATCGCCATAGCTGGGGACACAAAACTGAAATTTGAGTACATGTACATGTTTTCTGATTAACAGTTGATATTACTAATTATCTGATGTGCATGGTACAGGTAACACTTTTTAAAGTTCCACAACAATCCTGTTTTTAATGTGTTGTGTATCTGCTTATTGTTCTTCAAATAGGCTGGTTGTCCTTTAATTAAAAAGACAAATATACAGCTTCAATCTGAAGGGGTGCGTTGATTATAAAATATTAAGTTTACCACAGCCTGATAAAGACAGTAGTGCCAGCCTCTTGTTATTTTTACTTAGAGGGGCAAGTGTGGGGTCCAGCAAGTGACCTTTCGCTAAGCCCCGCCCCTTTGTGATGGTCCGACAAGCTGTCGCAGTAAGCATGGAGTCCACACTGTGACTAACTGCACTCCCTGAAGAAATATTATCATATTTTTGGAAAAATGAAACAGTGATTCCAGAGAGCAGCAGACAGAGGGGTCTACAGTCTGTGTTTGAAGGATATATCCAGGATGTCAAACTGACTCAGCAGCAACAACAGGTTAAAAAGACAAAGATAGTTAGAAGCTAAAGCCCAACTATAGGCTACAGATCACAGTGTAAAAGTGAACCGCCACATCACTGCTGATCACCACAGAAGACAATGAATATAAAGGGAAACTTTGCTGATATTGAACCAGCTGTGTGGCATCACAGTGTGTGCAGATGACCTCCAGGGGAAGTCAAACAAAGTTCATCTGTGCACACTGTGATGACACACAGGTGGTTGAATATCAGCAAAGTTTCCCTGCTTCCCTTCACTGGTTCCTGTACAGCAGGGTCGGTCTTTGTTTCACTGTTATAATCATTAAAAAGCAAAAGCAGCATGTGTATACATTCAGTAGGCTATATCTTCAGTAGCTAGCTAACCCTACACTTTTCAGGGTCTGATTTTGGTTTATCTTTTTCCAACCTCTCCAGGTAACGAGTATCATTAATACACGACGTGCCCCAGGCACAACATTTAGCTCCAAATCCACAAAACCAGCCTGAAAATGAAGGAAATCTGAAATGACTGCATTAGAGCTGTGTTGTTGTTGGACCCTGGGCTGAGCCGGCTCGATGCTACGTTATGATTGGCCAGTCTGTGTCCGGGGGCGGGACTTAGTAATGGGTTAATAGTATCAGGGCAGCAATGTCCCCCCCTTTGGGGACGCCACTGTCCACTCAGTAAGCATTCAATATCCACCATGTATGTTTACACGTTAGAACAATGTCACCCCCTTATCTCAAATATCACACCTTTACAAACTGAATGTTATAACACATTGAAAATAGACACATGACTTATTCTAAAGCTTCTATTCCTGTTGTATTAAGAATAGATTATTATACTGAACTGTGGCTTTAGTCAACAAAACTTTCAACAAAGAGGTTTCAGTGTGTTCAGTCTGTACAGATAATCATCGACACAGAGAGAGGGAACATAACTTCAGGCCACATGCACAGAAACAGAGATGTGTTGTTGTTAAGATTATCACATTGCCAGTGATGATTTGATAAAGCAGCCGCGTTAACTCTTTGTGAATTACTGTATTTATGAAATGTCAGGAAACAGTGTTGAAAAAGTCCACCACAATTCTCCAGGGACAGAGCCGGCCCTAACTATTGAGAAATATTAAGAGTTATTTAAGGCACCCTGGTCTAAAAAGGTTTTTTTTTTAATGAACGTGCGGCTATATCAAAATAAAAATTGAACTTTCAACATTTCATGATGTTTGACAAAACAATAAGCTCAGTGACGGTCAAAATGGGAAGTAATTTCCCTGGCAAAACAAGCACTCCTGGGAGTCTGTGGTAAAAACAAACAAAAACCCTGTATTTCCTGCAGGCTGTTTAAAAAGAGTGTGGCTGCTAACAGGCCTCACTGTTGTCTTTACATGATTATCTGTACATTATGTGTGTCGGTGTCAAACTGACTCAACAAGGCTACTTCGGGGAGCACGCTGATGGTGGCTGATTGTCTGAAATAGTGTCAGGATGTGGTGAATGTGACAGGAGCGAGCAGCAAGCTCACACTACAGTCCTGCACAGATATGATCGTACACCATTATAACCCCACAGAATGAAGCTGTTCAATAATGTAGAGGGATGGGAATGTAGTTTGGTCAAACAACCTCCCTTTAAATCCCTTTAGGTCCAAAGTGTATGTTTCCTGTTATTACTGTGGGTCTAATAACTGTGTCAAGTTTCTAAGACACTGCGAGACAACGACCCAGAATAGAAAGAATGGGTTAATGCAGTGATGGAAATAACATCTTAGCTCAGCAGAATAAATGGCGAAGAGAAAGAAGTATTTCCTTGGGGCAGGTTATTGACTCATATCAAAATGGAAGATACGCCTACATAATTCTGAACTTGTTCTGTGATGTGTGAGGACAAATGTGTGACATGTTTTTGTGTGTTAGTTTGTTTTCTTCTCTTTGTCTCTGGACTTATTTGCTATTTTTTTTTTGTTGTCCACCTCCATATTATAAAAAATGTGTCCCTTGTATTCTTGTATACCTGCAAAATAACATATGCATGCCATGTACCGAGCATCTCAAACCAACAAAAACCTGAATTATATATATATATTAAAAAAAGTGCAATAGGTTCAGCGCACTGAGATCATGCTACAATGTGTGTATAGCCCTGTTTCCACTGAGCAGCACAGTACGGTATGGTTCAAGTTCAGTACCCTTTTTGTCCTTTTCCACTGTGAAAAGTTGTGGATGGTACTAATGGAACCGTACCCCCTCTGTTGGGGTACCTAGCACTCAGATCTGGTACTAAAAAGTGGAGCTGTGAACACTGCAGTCTGTTCATTGGTCCATGGCTGACGGTCACTCTGCTCAGGGCTGAGTTGTGGCTGGTTTTGAGGCTCATGTAACCACTGTTCATACTGTGGAGAGTTTTAATAGACTATAACTATAAAATGAAAGTATGTTTTTCTCCCTTTTGCAGCAGCTGGAGTCTGAGAAAAAATATTTTAATTCACTGGGCCGACTGAAGGCGACTTTTTTTAATGGTAACTTGTAATGTTACTCAATGCGCGAGTTGACGACATGAATCCATCAGCACACCTTAAATTTCACTGTGACAACTTTGACCATCACTTTAGTTTTTATATGACACACACTTGTAGTAATGAGTGGCTCTTCAAGAGTTTATATATACTATTTTCGGACAGGTTATGTGAACGGCTTATTTACCAATCCTCACTCATGGAAAAAGAAAGTGTCGTGGACACACTAAACCCTCGATCTTGCCTGTGAAGGACTAAATGCACAGACCTGCTATTTTTAAATATCCCATGCAGCCTGTTCTATTTAGCTCTGAAAATATCAGCATGCAGCCTCGTTCTGTGGACGATAAACAAGGTGCGACTTCCATCTGTGTCACCAGTAATGAGGAAATACAGTGATCGTGGACGGAGCAGTGAGTGACAACAACCCCGTCCACATGTAAGAGTACTGTTTGTGGTGGAGACGCTAGGGTCTAGGTACCATGTCTGAAGGGTTACTTTTGGTTCCAAAGGCATCATACCGAAAGTGTTTGGTGGAAATGAGGCTTATATGTGTGTGTGTGGTGGGGGTAGGGGGGGTCCTTTGCCACATCCTGCTTGGGGCTCCCAAAAGTCTAGAGCCAACCCTGCCCACAGACCAAAAGTGACATCTTTAAGAAAGAAGTTGCTGGTTTTGTCTAACCAACAGTTCAAAACCTCAACATGCCCAGTTTGTATTATAACACAGACCAAAGCCCTCAGATCAGAACAGCTGACACCACGGGGTAGAGCACTATTTGGCAAGCAAACAAAACAATTCAAGACACTTCATTTTAGGGCAAAAACATTTATAATTAAATAAATAACACACGCGTAATATCTAAAACACTTGAGGTTGATGTGACGTGTTCCAGCTTGCAGTGAAACGTGCTGCTGACACTGGTTATCTCTCATCTCTAAACGAAACTCACGCGTCGAGCACATTTTTTAGACTTTCTACAGAAGAAGTGTTGAATTATCTGAAACCTACCGCCGGTTTTAGAGTCTCCTCCATCCAGACAGGTCCCTCATGAAACTGGAGCTGATCGCCTCCATTAGATGAAGCACACAGTGTGTATGAGCGTTTGTCCACACAGGTCGACGCCTCTGTGAATCATCTCACTCAGATCAGCTGGACCCGACAGACAGGTAGCCGTGCTGCCTCCACATACAGCCGGGAATGTCGGAAAAAACAGACACACAGTCGGTTGTTCCCTTTTTGTGGCTCTAAAGAGGAGATCTCACTTTGAGGAACCACCCTCAAAATCTACTGTAATTTGAGGTATTGCTCAAGAATAGTTTCGGCTCAAACCGGAGGTGTTTTATTAACTCTTTAAAGTCAGCTCTGTGTGAGTCCCAAATTCTCGGAGCTACAAGTGAAGTAGCCTACGCAAATGGCATACCAAAACAGTGACAGTAAGGTTTAAACACATGAAAATGCTTTCGCAAGAGGATTGATAAGGACTAGGTCGCAGTAATTTAGCAGGAGCACCTGAAGGCAGCACAGCATAAAAACATAAGACCTTTGATTGAGGGCAGGGGCGTTTCTACAATTTATGAACATAGGGGGCTCAGTCTGGACCTCTGTGAGGGGTCCAAGGGGCATCCTGGGATTTTTGTTTATTTTATTATTATTTTTTTTTAATGAACAAGCTTTATTTTGATGCTTGTTTACTTGCTTTTCACTCTGATATCTTATATACCCTTAAAACAGTTTCTCCCCCAGATTAATTATGAACTACCTGTACTTGAATATTTTCATTTTATGCTTTATACTTTCACTCTTCTACAACTCAGAGGGAAATATTATACTTTTTTTTTTTTACTTCATTACATTTATTTGTCTGCTTTATTTACTTTGGAAACTCAGATTAATAATAAAAAATATAATCAACTAATAAATGATGTGTGCTTGCATGCGACTACACAAAATGCGGCCCATAACTTGCATTTTTGATCAACGATATGTTATTTTCAGGGGCTATATAGCATGAAGGTAATGACAGAGTATGAGATCCTGGGCTTAAAAACTAAATAAATAAAAAAAAATTAAATAAAAAAATAAATAAACATAAATAAAATAATTTCCAAAATTAAAATTAAAATTAAAATTTATTTAAAAATAAAAAGATAAATAATTAATTAGTTTAAAAATATATATATTAACAATACCACTGCTATCAGTAAGGATATTCATAATCATGACTGTAGGCTTTAGTTTGAAAGTATTTACCAGAAGTTTTCATGTGCTTTTATGTCTGTCTTGGCACTGGTGTAAAATTAGTGTTACGATAATCTAGATAATAGCACTCTTGAATAGGCTGATGTAATTAATTTTCTGTGATTAATTCTCTCTACTTTTACCATTACTCACAGAACTGACGGCTCTTCTCAGATAACTCAGGTTGTTAAAAAACAAAAGTTATTTGAGTCATATAAGCAATTTTTTTTACCCCCCAAAATCCTCCGACTGAATATATATCTTTGTCTGTTTTTTTCTGTTTGTCTTTTCAATTTAAAATATATATCTTTTAAATTGTCACTTAATATTCTTAATGTGTATTTGTGTTATTTATATTTGTTTTATATGAGCTGTTATATTTCAGGAGTCAAATGAGTGTTCACTGCCCTCCAGTGGTCACAGCAGGGAGCTGCAACACTACAGTAGACGCTTTGATTAATGGTTATCTATATGTATTATTACTGTGATTGTTGCTAGTAACAACTGAGACACCAGTATCGGGAATAAATGCAGTAATAGAAAGTTTTATCAGATAGAAAACATTTGCAGGAAGTATCAGTGTGGCATGTAGTCCTTTAGGTTGAGCTGAGTGTGTTCAGTCATGAGTGTTCTCTGACCTCTAGTGGTCACAGTCAGGAACTACATTACATTACATTACCCGACATCAGTGCCTACACCATGGATGTATTCAGAGGCCTACATACACAATACCATACTAACCATAGTAATACCTTCAAAATAAAACAATCCAAAAATAATTATAAAATAATATAGCTATATTATCATTCATAATAGTCGCCTTTCATGACCTTGTGTATTTGCTGATACCTGATCCAGAGTTTTGGGCAGTATCTGATGCTGGTATGGCTGTCACAGGTGTCATGACCCAGCTCACAGGCCCTGACAAACACATGGTATCAATTGAACAGTGCACAAATACACTGTTTAACAAAAGATGAGATATTGCAGAAGCATAGTGAAGTTATGGGATGTGTAAATGAGTGAGTGAGTGATGTATGCAGGGCGTTGTGTGGTGTCAAACACAAACTGAAAAACAAGGCCGAAGCGGACTAAACAAGAACATGGTGCTAGATGAGGGGAGGGGAGCGAACTGACTGAACAGCCAGGCTTAAATGAGCGGCCCCTGGGAGACTGGACAGGTGCTCCCAGTTGCACTTACTCAGATCCGCCCACCAGGACCTGCAAGACACAGCAACAGAGAGACAGGGAAAAACACACACAGCAGGCCCTGCTGGTGAAGCAGGAGGCCGTCACACAGGTGTGGAGGCATAAACAGCAACAAGTGGCCTCAGTGTCTAAACTACATGTTATCACAATGTTTGTCTGCAGGTGGTGACACTGAAACAATAAATTGCGAAGACAATAAAGCCTCCACAAAAATAGCATTTTGAGTCTTGTGTGTGATTTAACCTGACTTTATATGAGTAGAGATAATCTCCGCTGCTCTCTAGGCTAATTTATACAATGTAAAATGCCATAGGCTTGTGCTAATAACGTTAGCATGTTATATTTGTTTGGAAAACATGTTTAGTGTAAGACAGTTGTTTTGTCGGTGAACCTTGTGAGTTGTAACGGAGCTGAATTATGCACCGTTACCTTTGTTAAATGCTGCTGTTGTCCCTGGTTTTATATGAGAAGAGGAAAAGAATGCTAGCTGCGAGGCTAATTTATACAATGTAAAATGCCATAGGCTTGTGCTAAAGACATTAGCATGTTGTATTTGTGGGGAAAATGTGTCCAGATAAAGATAAGTGTTTGTCTGTGAATGCTGTGAGTTACAGTGAAGCTGATTTGTGTACTTAGGTTTAAAACAGTCTCTATTAAATCATGTTTAATGTGTGCTTTGGGTGTGTTCACTTCACAGAAACTCAAAACTAGTGTTTTGGAGGTGTAACTGCAGAGTGACACAGATACACTACTGCATAAGTATAAATGCTGTGTGCCGCACAACTATAAATCCCACTTCAGAATGAGTGAGCACACCAGTTCAAAGAGGCATTTCAAATAAAAAAAAAAAAGAGGCAGAATTTAGTTTATTTTTTTATTTTCTATAAAAGAGATGAGTTTATTCAATGATCATAACAGACTGAATCAGAGACCTCGATAGACCACTCACATACCAAACAATAAATCGAGGAAAATGTTTGAAACAAAACCCCCAAAACAGAACAAATGTAACACAAAATAAAATACCTGAATAAAGCAAACTCTGGGCTGAGCTGCGGGTCAGCACATTCTCTGTAGAGCTCATGGCACATTATGTCCAACAGTTATTGTGAAAAGGAAAAAGAGGCTAAAAGGAATGAAGTTTTTTTTTTTTTGTTTAACCCTTTCAAAAACCAGTCTAATAATAAAAATTCTATATTCATATATGGTGGACTTCATAGTGGATTAAAAAGGTGACTTAAGCACAGGAACAAGTTCTCCTGAAGTACTGTTTATCTGTTTACTCTCCTCATCAATAGAATGCTTATCTACATCGGGGAACATGCCTCCTGCACCACACACTTTAATAAAAAAAAAAAATCAACAAAAACAAAACACACACAGTCACGCAGCCCTCCAAATTTACACAGTCACACTCACAGACCAAACGCTAGTGTGGCAACGCTGAAACATATCTACCTAAAATCCGCTGATTGAACAAAATGAGAAAGTTGTTGTCAGATGTGTACACTCATAGAAGTCCAGCTAAAACTAAATTTAAAACCCGAATATTGACAACGGGTAAAATATAAAACGCTGTCTTTTCCTTTTTTTTTGTTGTTTTTTTTTAAATTACGTTTTTATTTTTTTACACAAACTCTTTCAAAAATCTCCCTCCCCGTTCAAATATTACACCACCCAGTCCTGACCTGCCCCTTTTTCTAAACCCCCCCCCTCGAAGTGTAATATAAGCCAACGAGAATTGCAATACAATACAGGCACTGGAGAAAAAACACCATAAGAGACGAGTGAAGAGGACGAGATGCATTCAGATTTCGGCCCGTCCCCGGTCCAAACAATGTCTCCGAGAACAGAATTATAACTCACATCCACTATTATCGAACAAGAACAAAGCATAAAAATCAAAACTGTTTTTTCAGAGTTTTCTGTTTCTTAACTTTTGTCTTTTTGTTTTGTACTCTTGACAGTGTGCCCTCTGTGAATTAGAAGACGATTTGATGCAACTCCTTCCAGTCCCTTCAGCTATTTTCTTTTTTTTGTCTTACTAAACCTGATTCAAGTTAACAGCTACAGAAAGTGTTTGTCTTATTCCCCTGATTGTTCCCGTCCTGCCTCGAGCGCTCTGCCTGTTGACATCTGATCAAAACCGTGAGGTAAGATCAGAGCGCACACGGAGGGAGCAGCAAGGGGCTCCTTATCTTCACATATTTTTTAACTGATCCATTAGTGTGACTGTTGCAAACAGGCTGATGATATCCAACATTATGTCTCAAAGTGTAATACAATTAATGGTGCGAATCTTGTAGTGAAATATTCCAACTAAAGCTCAGAAACAGCCGGACCTTTCCCCCCCGATCTTCAGCTAACAAGTTCCTGTTGTAGCTTTAACTAAAAAAAAAAAAAAAAAAAAAGAAATACAAGGCAGGATGAAAACTTGATTCTGTCTTTGATAAATACTTGCTGGATCTATGTTAATGCATATATTCAGGGTTTTTTTGACACTAGCTACCTACCATGTTTTAGGACAAGTAATTTAGCATAAAAGATAATGGGTTTGTTTGGCATAGACATAGGTGGTGGAGTGTGATGGTGTGATTCAAAGACCTAAAGAGGAAAAAAAAAGAAAGATCCAAAATAAACAGTTATTGTAGTATAAGAAAATACTTCTTTACAGTAGATACTAGATGATGAAAAAAGGTCTGCTCCTACTCCTGGTTGTAAATGTTATTGGTTGTCCATGTGTGCAGGCCACAGAACATAATGGTCTGTTTAGGAAAAGAGGTGTAAGGCAAACTGTACCTTCTCTGCTGAGAAATATACATGATTTACAGTGTGGAAGTTGCCCCCGCCCACCCCGCCCACCCCCGAACCATGTCATTTGTTCACTTACAACAATCAAAACAAAACAGAACATAAAAGACCAGTCTTCTTCACCACCTCAGACATCTGGCAGTTTCAAAACACCTCTGCGCAGTCTGTCAGTACATTATCAGAGCATTTTCATAGTTATTGGGATGTCCTTACTCTTGCGATTTATCGTTGCGCCCTCAAACATTGTTAAGAAGCAAGTGACAAAGGCAACTGTGCCGACAGGGGTCCTCTTTTTCCCGTTACGAGATATCTGGCAGGCGATTCCCAAGGAAATGACATCCAAAACAATGAGACTGTCCCCGTTGTTGTTGTGATTTCAGTCCACAGGGGCACAGCGAGCTGTGAGCGCCCGTCCAGCGTTTGTACTCCGAGGGCCCGTCACATCTACATAACAATCCGTGTCCCTCTGTGGTGCATGTTCGCCATAATCTCTCTTTAGAGGAAGTTTACATTATCAAAGTCTTTCTTTTTTTTGTTTTTTTTAGGTTTTTTTGCAGTTACGTTTCAGTTGCTCGTCTCCTCAAAACAGGTTCTCCTCAAAGATAGCCATTAAGTCACTTTGGAAATTCATGTCAATAGTTGCCGCCATCTGGAGAGAGAAAAGAACAGGTTAGCATTTCTTTTACATTTATTTCTCTGGAGTGCAGCTTCAACTTCTGGAAAAGCTACAAATGTAAGTACAATTATGTATAGTTATTACTTCTATTTGTGTTTAAGTTAAGCTCTTCGTCTATGGTGCACATCTTTGACAATATACACTATCTTTTGTAATTCATGTTATAATAAGCCCCGTTTCCACAGCAGGAACTTTCATCATTTACCCGGGATTTTAAAAAACCTCGGTGCGTTTCCACCGAAATTACATGGGGAAAAGACTTTCCCTCAACCCCAAACTTTCCCTGAAAAAAGTACCTAGTAGGGGGGTAGGACTTTTCAGATTCCCTGAATTCTTGAGGGGTGGGGCTGTGTGCTGAAGAAAGCTGATTGGTGGAACACACTTGCAGCGTTCTGCACTACAAACTTAATTTCATTTCTACAAGCTTCACTTCGTTTGTGTTTTGATCATTTGGAAAATGGAGCAAAAGAAGAGAAGCTACGAGAAGTGGACGGATGATGAGGTCCAGGCTCTTTTGAGTGTATTTGCTGAGGAGGAAATTCAGCTGGACTTCAAGTCGGCGACTGGAAAAGACCGAGTCTATGGAAGAATAGCCGACAAGCTGGCGGAGCTAAATACAGAGAAAACGCCGAAAAAAATCGCGAAAAGTTGAAGAAATTTAAGAAAGATTATAAGACGCTTCAGGCGTTTGCAGTTGTCTTTGCTAATAACGCCTGTCGTCTTTTCCGTACAGATCACATGATTTTAGATGCGATGCAGTAAAACACTACACTACTATACGGGCTTGCCGGTCGCCATTTATGGCGTCATCGTGCTTGTTTGGCCTTCAGCTTCTTCTTACCACCACCTACTGGACTGGACGTGTAGTGCAGTTTCTTCTACCACTCCCCCATACGTAATCAGCCTGATTCTCTGGAACTGTGAGGTGTGGTAGAAACGCAAACCACATAGATTACCAGGAATTCTTTTACCCAGGTAAATAAATTCCTGGAAATAAAAGTTCCTGGAAATGTTGGTGCAAAAAGGGGCTATTGAGGCCTTTACACACTGCGGGCTTTTTTTCATGCTATTAAGGCTTTTTCCACAGGTACACGGGTATTTTTGTAATAATAGCTTTTGCTATCTTGGCCTTCCATCTACACGCAATCTGTGTTTTAGGTCTCTAAAAACAAACCTTTTCTAAAACTCCGTCCAGGGTGAAGATATTCAGAGACTGTCTCCAATGGAAAATATGTTTTTGTCATAACGTCTGCCGTCAGCATTTCATGCAATGGTGGACATGACCAAAACAGTGCTGGTTCTAACCTTGCTAACAGGACTCTTTTCATGTTTGAATGTACAGTTACTCCAGGTAGCCTCCTGGTAATAGCTTTTTTTCAGGCTGATGATTGGCCAACTATCGCCTTATATCGCTTATATTGCCTCCTGCTGGTTTAGCATTAGGGCTGGGTTAAAATAATCGATTTATCCGATCCATATCACTGGAATAACCCGGTATCCATTCGTAAAATCCCAGATCGATCTTTTAATATACACTTTTTCCCACGGCTGCGTGAAGCTTTAACCCCGTTAATCTTGCCGGTAGTAAACGAGCCGCAGCCCTAAGTTATGAATGTAGTATTGAGAAGCTCCGACGTTACCCGCTCTTTCATCTGTAACTGTTAGCTTACTTTTTTACATTTGTGTGCAATTTATATTTATATTTGTGGCAGTATTAAAAGTTTTGATGTAAAATATTCATATTTCGTCCTATCGTGTCGTTTATTCGTCACACCCCCGGTGTGTAAAGGCCTTTAGCATCACATTAAACTCCATAAAACTAAAGAGTGTAATAGACAATAATCTCACCGCTTCTCGCCTCCTCCTCTCTTGCTCTCGACGGCGTGCTAGCTCCCTCTGTTGGTCGAGTGGGTTCTGTGCGGTGGGCTGAGGCGGAGTGGGGGGTTGTGGAGGTTGCTGAATGGCAGCTGGCTGGGGCTCCTGCTGCTGCTGCTGTTGTTGCTGCTGTTGCGAAGGAGCTTGGATGTGTTGCTGCTCCAGACGTCTGCGTGGCTCCTCGTGCACCCTTCTGCTTGGCTCCATGATGTCGTCTTCATCTCGACCTCTGGAAAACATTCAGGAAAATATTTCACACCAGGTTAAAATAAAAAACTTGTCATATTGCTGTAGGGGGTTCACAGCTGGTTTCATCTTTGATGTAATGTGGGGAAAAATGGCTGAACTAAATATAAAACTACAAGGCCAGAAAAACAAGATAAACAGCATGGATAAGGATCTGTACAGAGATATTTCAGCTACAGGAAACAGCTAGCTGGTTTCTAAACTCTTAAACCCTCAATTTCTTAAATTAAGGGTAACTGCGACAGTGTAGCACATTGTGACAATGTGACAGTCTGAGTATATTAGGGCACGGACGTGGCTCGACACATCTGCTTCCCACAGCAGAGCCTGTCCATTATAATCACCTGAAGCTGCTACACTGACCACAGAAGCCCCCGCGCCCCCGCGCCCTTGCTCATTGCTCATCTCTATTTTTACGAGGCTGGTCTATTTTTTCTCTACATGCTCCAACAGGTACTAAACACAATGTTTATTATTAAGGGGTTTAATGATTACAATATCTTGACCATCTGTGGCCTATTAAAAGAGTTGTTAAGCAACATTAGCTTGGCCTTGTCAGTTTCAGTTGGAGCAGGGTATTAAAAGCATGATTAAAGCCACACTGTGAATCTGTAATGGCTTGAACAAGAGTAGATGCCCATATGTACTCTCTGATGCCAATAGTTAAGAACTAACATCATGCCCCACCCTGCCATGCATGTAATGGGTCATAATATTTTCTGGTTCAAATGTTGACATCTGAAATTAACCCTTGAACTCTGATTCTCAGTGGCTGCTGTGGTCCGCAGTGTTCTTGCACATTTTACATTTCAAAATTCCATAATTTGCCAGACCCAAATTTGCAGATCTTTGTAAAATTTTTCACACTATATTTGACATCTGAGTACAAAAAGCCAACCCTTGTTCAGTCCACACTCCTGCGCAAAAAGTTGGATGATGTTCCACTGTCAAACATCTCACATATACACTATGCTCGTATTATTTTATGTTTTAGAATAATTGATAGAGGAAACTGTCTGGAAACACAATTATTTTTCCATACTTATTCAGACCTGGAAATGACTTCAATCAAATTCCATATTTTTCCACACCGTACTGGAACCCTGGGTCCTACAACACAGCCACTAGAGGGCGTAATACTTCACCTCACAGTACACTGTTTCCCATGTTTTATTTTTAAGCCCACACAAATACATTTGCAGTGCATTTTTGTTTTTGAGTTATTACTAAGGCTGTGTTGCTCTTAACGGCCCTGATTGCAGTAAATCTACACAGACCGAAAACCTGTTTAACGTTCTTCATTATTCTCTCATATCTGGATTTGAGGAGAAAATATACAACAAATTAAGGACAGGTGTATCTCCTTTATGTCCCTCATGAGGCAAACATTTGGCTCCTTTATGTATTTTGTCTTCTTCTGGACACCCTTACCGTAGTTTGTCCTGCTCTCTGCGCAGTCTGTCTTTTTCCGCTTGCTCGGCTTGGGCCTTCAGGGCTTTCTCCCTCTCCTCTTTCTCCCGGGCGGCACGACGGAACTGCTCGAAACTGTCACTCGATGACTTCACTGCAGATAAGGGTGTAGACGTAGACTTTTGTGCCAGGCTTGCCCATGAGCCCATATTCTTCAGTTTCACATCCTGAGACAAGACGCACAGAGACGGGAAGAAAATTATTATCAATCATTATCAAAAACCTTGAGAGATACAACACTATAAAGTTCACACATTAGGAACTGAGAGAGAACCACTCACCTGTACCTTTTTGGGGGCTATGGGTGCCTTGGACTCCTGTTTAAACTTCTCCTTGTCTTGTAGAGAGGGGGGTGGTCCACTGGACTCGGAGGAGCGGATGACAGGTCGCAAGCCGTCCATGGACTTCACATCTGCACACACACACACACACACACAGTCTCAGTATCTTTTGTAGCTTTTTCTTCTTACACATTTTGACCACAGTGAGCCAGAGGAAACAGAAAACGTCTTGCTACTAACTCTGTTGGCTGTGGCCTGGTTGAGAAGGCTTGTTGTCAGGATGTTTGTGATGGTCTGGTCTCATTGCAGGATTAAATGGCTCTCCTCTCATCACTGGTGATGGAGGCAGTTTCTCCTCCTTAACCCCACCATGGTTCCCCGGGGCTCTCTGCTGCATCATAAACAAATGGAGTCAAAGTCAGACACAGGCATATGGAGGCATGATGTCAGCCCTGTAGTAAACGCTTTCTACAAAAGGCTTCTCACCTTTTTGTTGTGAGGTGGAGACTGGTGAGATACAGGCGGATACTGGGGAAGTTGCGGGGAATGCATCATGAGAGGGGATGGGTTGTCCCTCATGTGACCTGTCAACGAAGGAACAGAGTTTAAAACTTGAGCCAACATAAATCATTTCTTGCTTCTACAACCAGCTACAAAATACATTTTTGAGTCATCTTCTCACCTGCGTTGTAAGGGTCGGCCTTGGTCAGGCGAGGGGAGGGCTGCTCTTGCTGCTGCTGGATGATCTGCTGTGCTTTGTTGGTGGGCATGGATACCTTGTGTTGCGATACCTGGGGCTGACCAGCTAGGCCAGTACCCTGCTGGTAGTTCATTTGTTGCGGTTGTGGCTGCTGTTGCTGCGGCTGAGCATGCTGCATGTGGCGGGCCTGGTGTAGAGGCATCTGTTGGGTCGGGGCCTGATGTGACGGGGCTGGCTGAGCCTGGGACTGAATAGGAAGCTGGGGAGGAGGCAGCGTGGTCTGGGAGGAGAGTTGAGATTGTGTCTGTACAGACTGCAGTAGAGAGATCTGTCCTGGTTGTTGTTGTTGCTGCTGCTGCTGCTGACGAGCCTGCGCCTGGAGCGACTGCATGGACTGCTGGGGCTGACGGGCTTGTTGGAAATGCTGCAGGTATAACTGTACTTGGTTCAAAGGCGTTGTAGACCCTGGCTCTTCATCATCCTCCAACAGCATCTGGGGAGGCTGGGAAGACAGCAAGCCCTGGGGTGTGAGCGTTGGAGGTGACATAGGCCGCTGGTGCAGGGGCTGAGGAGGGTGGAGGATCTGAGAGGGGAGCTGGTGCTGTGGTGGTGCTGTTGCCTGGGGCTGGAGCTGCTGCTGCTGCTGCTGCTGTTGCTGCTGCTGCTGCTGCAAGGTTGGCTGCTGCTGAGGAGGTGCTGGTTGCTGCTGAGGGGGTTTGGGATGAAGAGGCGCTGCCTTGTGACTGGGTCGAGAAGGCTGCTGAGGCATGGAAATGTGCAAGGCTGAGGTTGCACAGTTCCAGGAAAAGAAGAAGAAACATAATGTATAATTAACACAAGCCAGTGGTGATTTATGGATACTACTGCTGCATCAGTGCTTGTTTATCTATTTTCTGGAGCACAAAAAAGATGAGTAAAAATCTAAAATAATAAAAAGGAACGGCCATGTTCATTCTTTAACCTTAAGAGAACCGTGGGACCGCCAGCTGACATTACTGTCTTAGAGGCTGAAGTAGAGAGAGGATCCTGGTATCATATGAACCTACAAGACCTAAGGTACCATTCATTGGTCCCAACCATGTCATGCTAGCTTGACATGGTTGGCCATGCAGCTTTTTGCATGCATTACAGATGTGTTATTTTCAGCCATTGTATTTGAATATTTCTGCATACTGGTGTCTCTGAACAGTCAAATTGGGTATGACTGGAAAGCTGAGACTCTTGTGCATTTAGTGAGCACAATATTTTTAGTGTGTGATGATATTAATCCCCATAGTAGCCATTTCATTGTAGCTAGATCATGTTTTGAAACTGACCTCACTGTATTACATGACCCCGTGTAACCTCTAGGATAATCACAGCCTCATTTAACTTCACAGCCAAAAACTAGAGTGCTTTTGCATCCAGAGGATGTATGACTTTCACAGGTAAATTGACGATAAGGGGGGTTCTCAGCAGTTTCCAAAACAGACGTGCTTGCCTTCCCATCACTGTGCAGTTCTTACAGAAATCTCAAAATGTCTGCAGTTTTTGATGATGTATGGATTTTTTACATGTTCCTCAAGGTCTTGGTGTCTTAATGTGGTGCTTCAGAGGGATTTTTGAGAATTTTTATCACTTCTCAAGTGGTCAAAAATGCTTAAATTTAGCACCAAATCTGTGCAACAAAAATAATTAAGCATGGGAATAGCCATTATATACTTGATTCAAAATGTTCTAAGCCATTATGCACTCTAAACTTAAAGAGTCTGAATAGGCACCTGACCAAAACACAATGTTTATTATAAAAACTTGACAGAAAGTGCAGAGCTGCATCTCCAATTAATGTTCAGGTTCCCTGATTTCAGATTATGTATGTGGCATAGACTGTTGACCTACTATCTCCCCATAAAGACCCCCTGTGCCCCACAACAAAAGACAAACATGGGTCTATGGTGGGTCTCAGAGAGTGAATTATTCTAGAAATGAGGTGGGATTTGTGTTCTTCTGAGAGAATAGCACGAGTTCTAATTAATTAAATCTTTAGGTTGTGGTGAGTTCTCATCTGCTTGCTATTTGAAGGTAAAAAAAGGTGTTTGTTGGAGAAAAATCAACGTAAGCGGACTATTTGTTACGTGTGGGTTTCAGTTAATATTGGTTGATCATTTCACTCTTCAGTGTTCTGTTTAATATTTATTCTGCTATTTATGGAGACATGGTGTGTGCCCATTTTTTAAACTGAACAGGGACTGGTTATTATTCTTCGAGGGATTGCAGTTACACCTGCAGACACAATGAAAATCTAAGTACCCATTAATATTAGACCCGTCAGAGGTGGAGTGGCCTGGATACAGCCTTACCTGGAGATGGGAGGACGGGATGCTGGTTGAGGAAGGGGTGGGTCTCAGGGGACACTGGCCCAGCAGAATGAGCGTTGAGGTGTGGAGGTGCAGGTGAGGAGGAGTTGCCTGTGTGGTGGGACAGATGCATGAGGGGCTGGCCGAAAGGCGGCAGGGACTCAAAGCTAGTCTCCAGTAACTGGGAAGACTCCAGAGGAGCTACAGGGGGGGCAATGAAGCCTGCAGGAGATGGCTGATGCTGCTGCTTCATCTGACTGCTGGACTGAAGGCCTGCAACTTGGGAATGAAGCCCAGTCTGAGTAGGGCCACTCTGAGCGTGTACATGAGGATGTGCCTTCTTCCCCTCCTTCACAGACTGGCCCTTCTTTTTCTGATGCTTTATTATTCCTGAAAAACAGAAATAAAGATTAGAAACTTATGGTCATTTTGCATTTTTTCTTATGGGCATTTGAATGGTCAAATGTGCGGTCAGTCACCTGTCCCCTCTGCTTCACTGTCTGAACTGGAGCCGCTGCTCTCTGAAGAGGATCCAGTCTTTTTGGAGGTAGCCATGGACTCCACAGGCTTCTCAACTGCAAAACAGCAACGTTGTGCTCATGCATTGCCAAAATAAAGCATCAAATGTGAAATTGCTCATAGTAATTTCACATTCTAAATAAATAAGAGAATCACACACTCAGGTCTTTACAAAGAGATTGACTCATTGCTGGTTTCCTTACCTGGAACCTTTTTCTTCTTTCGGAGGCAGGAAGACACGTATCTCTCCAGCTCGCGCAGAGTCGAAGGCTTTAGTGTCTCGAAGTCAATCTCGATCTCATCGGGGTTCGAGTTTTTGAGTGAGGGCTCTCTGGACTGGATGATATGCACTACACGGCCGAGCTTGTCACCGGGAAGCTTGTTGATGTCCAAGCTCAGCTGCCTCTTCTCCTCATACGTCATAGGCTTGCACTTTTCCCCTGTAGCTGATGACCCAGCCGCCCCCAGATCGTCTTCCAGGTTGGGAACCGGCAGTACGTTGGAAGGATGATTGCCTTTCATCACTTCCTTTTTACTAAAGGCAAAACACAAAAATGTAACCAATTAATCAATCAATTATGTTACACTGACTAGTATTAATTTAAATCGTAACTTTAGGTACACAGCTCAAAGTACTTCCCGACTAAACATGGAGAAATTGTGACAATTGCAGGTGAATACATAATGACGATTACCTTCTACTCAGAACATGCTGCACTGATACAACGTGGCTACACTGAAGACATTGCAGATGCAAACTACGCCTCCACTATGATCAATAAAACTGGCTACACCAGGCGTGAGAGCAGTGCGTAAATAAGTCAGTCTTATATTTAGAGATTTTTTATGTTCTGTGTTCGCTGGCCTTTTACACAAAATGTGGGTTTAAAAGTGTTTTTGTTTTTTAATTAAACTAATGATATAGAGGAAATCCAATAACACCAACAAGTTTTAAAAAGAAATGTTTTTTTCTTTTTTTTTAAAAAATATTTATTTTTGTAATCATCTTTTAAAAGTAGGGTAGATATACTGTATATCCGGGATTTGAACACATGCATGATGAATAAAGAGAGGGTCGAAGTAAAATAAATAAATAAATACAACAGCGTAATATGATATCACCAAGTAAAGAATCAGTGCTGCTCCTGACCTCCCTGGGGCCCTATGCAAAATTCTGCTGAGGGGCCCTCCTACCTGACCCATGAGCAAACCATTTGTCACTTCCACAGTCACACCTGACAGCCCAGTGCTCCCACTACAACCCTCCCTCCTTTAAAACAGCATAAAATTTATTTAATAGAATATTTCCCCCTGACCTCCTTTTAGCCTTTAAGCTTGACACTTCATGGTTAGTATTTACTGAGAAATGTGCATCCATATGGCCTAGTATACCCAGCTAATCAACATTTTAAATTTAATTTGTAATCAATATTCATTGCTTTCCATCCTGCATCAGTCTAGTTATGACTAAATCTTGACTGAAAGACTAGATAATCTTTTTCTTGTTTTAAAATTATGTCTGCCTATGAGAGGTGCTCACATATTGTCTTGACTGGTGCCCCAAGAGGTTGCTACTATTGGAAAGTGCGAGTTTCATTTCACGCATGTGCGTATAAATACATGTGCATGCACAATGCAGTTATGTGTTCCAAGCTGCAATTTATAAATCCACTTGCCCGTTGTCGTTCTGCATAGATGCGGGGTGCAAAATTAGCATAACGAGCCACGTCCTGACAGTTGAGTAGAATTTGCAGTTCACTCTTTTGTATGTGACAGAAATATATCTTCAGACCTACACAATTCACACAAGTCACCCAAATTGATGTGAAAAAAAGCAACATTTCCCTGATGCTTCATATCAAACCAACATTTCCCTGATGCTTCATATCAAACAGGGCTTCAGCTCTGGGCCCTGGCTCACCCTTGAGCATTTATTTTGCCAGTACCAGCTGGTGGGTGCTTAGCAACTTTATCCCTTAGACAGTCGACTGAAGTCTGTAGATGATAACGTGCCCATATTACAGAAATTGGTGAAAAAGCTGAAGTTTCACAGTGCTATGCTGGCTCCAAAAACCAAATAAACAATCCCACACAACCCCATAACCAAAGCTCCTAGTCTTGTTTTGACTCACACAACTCTGTAATCTATGTGCGCTGCAGGTGTAGCCAGTGAAAAGATACAATGCCCTACAACTACAGTCCACATATGTGATGTCTTCCATGTAGCCGCAGACTTAGAATTGAAAATAATCTCTTGACAGACAAAAAAGTGTCAGCTCAAAGATACCAACCACTTCTCTTCTTTCTGAAATACACTGATCAACACTTTAAGGATAATAACTATTTACAAACAAACCCTTATGTAATACATGTCTTCAGATGACAGGTCATGACAACGACAGAATTTACTATGGTCACAATTACACAATGAAATAATAAAACAAACAACAGGGGGGGCTAAACTACTGTAAGGGTAATATTTAATTGTGTAAAACCAAGCTGATGGTTAAGGAAACATCTTTCAAACAGACTGCCTGAGGTGGAATGAGTTTAAAACCCACCTGGGTTTCTTCTTGGGAACAACCTCTTTGTTGTTATTGTTACTGGTCTTGGTCTTCTTGGAGAGCTGCGGAACAGGTGTCGCATCCTGGATCTCATCTACAAGGCCAGGCACGCCTCCTTTCTTCTTATGCTTTTCTTTTTTCTTCTCCTTCTTTTCCTTCTCTTTTCTCTTTGGTTTGCTGGCTTGTGGTTGGGACAAGGCAGCCAGCTGCTCGTGGACAGCCTTCAACTGTGTCAAGAGGAGAGACCGGTTCTCAACAAATAGTAATAAAGGCTTGACAACTAATTTGCCGCCACCTTGAAACTACTCTGGTCACTGACCTGCTCCTGGAGCTCTGCCAGCCTCTGCGCTCTCTCCTCTTCAGAGTCATCTGTGGAAGACTCAGACTCAGAGGATGAGTCACTGGAGCTGTCTGAAGACGAAGCGACGTGGGCCAAAGGAGGCTGGGGCTTAACGGGGGCAGGATGGTGAAGTGTAGGAGCTGGGGCAGGAACCAGAGGCTTGCTCTCAGGTTCATCTGGCATCTTGGCAAAGCGCATCTCAAAGACGTCCTATAAAATATAAAAGAACAACAAACTGAGCAAAACGTATGTAACATTTGTAGGAGCAGACTCAAAACACTACAATGTTAGGACAGCAATTCGTAGGATGTGATAACCTAGGTGTGTAAAAATACAACAAACCTCTGGTCAAATAGTTTTATTGTACAACAACAAACTTTAAAAATCAATCAAATGCTATGTTAAATGTTGTTTCACTTCCAGAAAACGTGAAGCTGATCCTTTGTGATTTAATTTAGATTTAAAAATTTAGAAGCATTTGGCCCAGAGATCTCTGTGTTCACAGCCAGACTGATCGACACAGAGCAATAAATAGTAACATACGGATGGCAACATGTACACATGGTAGCAGACAGAAATAGTCGGTCCATAAAATCTTCATGTGCACATTCATTCAATAATCCCAGTTCACAACAGTGTCAGCTAGGCAGATTGTTCAGAGCTGCTGCAGCAGGAGGAACAAAAATCCTCCTGGAGCGAGCTTTTCTCCATTTAAGAGTCCTGTATCTCCAACCAGATGGGAGTAATCAGAAGTGTTGGTTTAGGCAGTGTTATTTGATATCGTGACTGCTAGGTGTGTGATGGCTCTGAGTTTCATGTCTGATAGACTAGGTGTGGGAAGGCAGATGATTTTGGAGGCAGCATGTGTGATGTGTTAGTTTGTTTTTGTTGGAGATGGCTAACATGTTGAAGAAGAAGCAACGATGCTTCTGTGAAGCAACAGGAGTGAGGGGGCAACAGAGAGTGCTCGTCAGTGATGAGTAAATTGGGTTAGTACACTGAGTGAGTGCTAGGGAAGCATTCCTGGCAAAAGTAAGTGTTCTACTGTGAATGATATTTCAGTTCCTTTCCTAAACATTTAAGCAAATGATGCATACAATGTAAATAGATCTTTCTTGCAAATGTAAACTAAAACAGTGACAAGCTTTGTTACTCACTTTTCTCTCAGTTAAAGCTTTTGTTAGTGACTTAAATAAAAAAATATACTTTCGGCATATTTGCTGACAACTGTCAATACATTCACACAGCACTGAATGAGACAGATAATCTGTAAAAAAAAAAAAACCTTTAACACACTCCTTTGTCCACTCTGTTGTCTCTTTGTGCTTTAAATGGCTTTTCCACATGGGATGAAAACAATGAATCAGAGCTGCAGAGTCTACCGCCACCATCAGTCATGTCAAGTACTGATTGTGAACTGCAGTCAAGCTGTCAAACTAAAACTAACCAACTAAATTAACTCATAAAGTTAATTTGGGGCACTGCTGTTTAGCCATAAAATGAAAAAGTTTGCTCAGGTTATTGGGCAGTGCCGAGTCCTCGGCTTGACTGTACTCAACACGGCCATCGGGTCACAAACATTCTTATTTTACAGCTTAAACAGCGCACTAAAATAGGTTTATGAAAACATCCCAGGCAAAAAATAAGCAATGCAGTGACAGAATTTTGATTTATTTTTGATCAGCGCTGCCTAGTTTGACCGCATTTCACGAGCTAATTGAAAAGATTGACAGCCGTGTAAGAGACTTATCGGCTTTGATTGGTTGTTTTTGGTGCACCGTGGTAGATTCTGGCAAGTGCCACTAGAAGCAGTGCAAATAGGAGGAGGAACATTCACAGACTATCTGTCTCATGTACTTCCTTCAGAATATAATGACAGTTTCAGCAAGTATGACACCAAGTTATTATCATAAAGGTTACCAACAGCAGCAAAATACAATGTAACCACAAATCAAGGATTGCAAACATTATGGTATGGACTAATAAATACAGTATGCATAGAAGTAAATATATACCTGGAGCTTGCGTGCCATAGCTACCACCTCGTGGTCTGGTGGATTATATTTGTAGCAGTTGGAAAACATTAATCGTACGTCAGCAGCAAACTCCTGGGGTTCCCGGTATTGCCTGTTCTCCAGCTTGGCCTATTGAACACATCAAGGGTGTTATTTTCTTGCCACAACACAACTCTCTATTCAATATTTTATGGAAACACTGATAAACTACGCCATCTTTGACACACCTTGATAGTGCTGAGGTCCATTGGATATTTGATGATATCGTGATAATCGTGAAGTCCCAGTGCATCTACATCAACAGGTTTGTAGAATGGCCAGGCGTAAGCAGCGTGCTTCTTGGATAGCATTTCCCTAACCAGACTAGCGCAGTATCCCATCTGATCCTGTGGTTTGGGGCTATGACCTCCACTTGGTCCACTCAGTCCCATCCCCATGCCTATGTGATGCTGGGAGTCTGGAGCATCCTTCTTTATCAGTTTTGAAGGCCGGGAACTCTCTCGCCTGGGTAGTGTCTTCCCGGATTTGGACTCTGCCGGTGAAGACTCACTCAGTTGGTCATTTGCTGTGGGCGTTGTAGTGTCAGCTTTCCTTTTCTGGCTCTTTCTTTGCTGGATAGAAGTGAACACAAAGAGAGCAGAGAAATGGTGCGAAAGGGGAAAGAAATAAGGAATTAAAAAGAGATGCCACAACTTAACTGAACCTGTCTAATGCTCTTCAGCTTGGTCAAAATTAGGCCTACATGCCCAAGAATATTTCCCTGTGTCCGTCACACTCACTTTGGTCATGGTTATAGGGTTCTGCATCATGGGGGCAGTGCTCTGGATGGATTGGGGAAGGGGGGTCTGAGGAGGAGGAGGCACAGAAGTCATGATGGGAACTTGAGGAGCACAGTCTGACTGGCCCAGGGAGTAGGGAGCTCCGAGCTGGGGTGCGTGGCTGGGTAACGTTGGGGGCACGTGGGACGGCAGGGCCTGCATCAAAGGCTGGGGAGGTAGTGAAGGCGGGCCCTGCACTGGTCCTCTGGTCTGCGGTGCTGCTGAGAGGTTCGACAGACCACGTGTTTGAGGAGTCGTGGACGAAGAATCAGTGATGGCCCCTGGTTTCAAGTTTTGACCTTGATGAGAGAACAAGACACTTGGATAAATATTGTGTCTGACAGAGGTCAGCTCCAAGAGCATGTGTTGATACCAAGTGTGTAAACTGTCAAGTGGTAAATCACTTACTTGCGTCTCTTCGGCCGCGGCCACGTCCCTTTCCTGTCATGACAACAATCTCAATTTCTTCCTGAGGCATCTCTGTGACCCTTTGGAGGAAAACCTTCTCTAGAGCCTCAGCCATTAAGACTATGTCATCTCCAGGCTGCAGGGGGAGACAAATACTCTTAGCAAAAGTGAAGGCTTATCAGAATCTTTGGCACTTTATGGTGTCAGTGGCTCAAGTGTCCTGTTATGTTACCTTGTTGTATATGTAGCAGTTGGTAAACATTGTGTTGAAGTCTTGGATACATTCTTGGGCGTTCCAGTAGTAACTGTTCTCAAGCCTTTTCTTGATTGTTCCCATGTCCATAGGAGTTTTGATTATTGTGTAGTAGTCCTGTAAAGGTTACATCCAAGTACGTCACCAATTTGATCAAGAATAATGTGACATTCTCTACCAACACAATGAAGCCGCTGTGTTTAATATAAAACTTTTAAAAAAAGCAACTCTTTAGATAAAATGTCTTCAGTAATTTCGCAATTTGTTTTTGATAATCAATTTAATGATTAACTGAAATTTTGGACAATTTTGGATTTCACTTGTCACTCTGCAATGCATACTTGTCAATGCACATCTTTATCAACATAAATATCTCTGGCATCAGTGCTTTCTTTAAATCAACTGCTGTCGTCAGAGAAGGCATATAGACTAGACAAATAAAGACAAATATTAAGATGCATAACAAAGTTTTTAAGGTGTTTTACAGGAGTTAATCCCAAAATCAAAAATACAATTTTCCTCTTACCTTACCATCTAGATTGTTTTGGCTTGAGTTTTATCGTTTTGGAGATAATGGCCACAGAGATGTCTGCCTTCTCTATAATATAATGGAACTAGATGGCACTCGGCTTGTGGTGCTCAAGTGCCAAAAGAAATACATTTGAAAACTCAACAGCAATGTCTCTTCACATAAGTCATGATCCAGTTACTCAAGATAATCCACAGACCTTGTTGTGAGCAGTTTCATGTGGGAAACATTTTCTTTCCACCTAACTACACCTGTAAACTGTATCACCACGCAGAAGTAAGACTGCATCTACTGCTAGCTCACCTTGCATCACTGAGCTAGCTAACGCTACAGCTCAGCCGAGGAGGACGCCATTAATGTTAACATCTTGCGCTGTCATAAGCATAAGCCTCTTGTCCATGATTAGATGCACACTTCCTTCTGCACAATGATATGGTTGATATGGTGTAACTTGGTAGAAAGTTCCTACATGAAACTGCTCACAACAAGGTCTGTGGAATATCTTGAGTAACCAGGTCATGATTCCTGGAAAGAGACATTGCTGTTGAGTTTTTCAAATGTATTTTTTGGCACTCTGAGCCCCATAAGCTGATTGCATTGACTTCTATTATACTTGAGAGAAAACAGACATCTCTACTGGCCGACATATCGAACACATAGCAACTCCTACGAAAACAATCTAGACTGATAAAAAGCACCACAGGTAACAGGAAATAAATGTATCCTTTTATTTCAAGGTGAACTGTCTCTTTAAGAGAAGAAATTTAAGCATGTCAGTGACTGGGTTTCCACGCTCTTTCTGGCATTCATTTTGTTATAAATAGGCATAAAATACTCTCTGGTCCAAAAGTGGGTCTATTGATGTGCGCTGCACACTCATATAATAACACTCAACTTAGCAACAATGACATGAAAGACACATTCACAGTGATTAATGTGTGTGAAAGTTGTTTTTACACTGAATAAGAATGAATGGTACCATTTGACTCATTCTAAAATGATGAAAATGAGACCTCATATCCTAAAAAATGCTATGACCTGCACAGTTCCCTACCACTAATGTCCCTGGTCTTAGTACTTTCATTGGACTTAACAGTGCCCTGGCTGGTATTTGGTGCCCTATGCACAGAGTGTTATGTGCAAGTACATTACAAATGTAATCTGATAAACAGAGCAATAGGACGGCTGATTCAGATGAACACTCTAATGCAGGTTGAATTCACATAAGCAGATCTGCTTTATGTACGTCTAGTACATGAAATATCCATACCATCACTGTGCTGCATTTTTAGAAACTGTGATAATCTTGTCACTCCCTTTCAGAGGCCATCTCACTCCCTCTTACTTTCCTTGCAGTTTTCATACTTATACAACTGAGGTTACCTACAGTAACTACTATTACGAACGCCAGAATGTTATCAACAGAAACAGTGGGTATTTTTTACATTTTCAGTCGTGTTACATGACTGCGGTGATGTGGTTATTGTCACAACCCTATCAACTTGTAGGAAAAATATAGTTGTACAGCTGGAATGTGCAGATGCAGACAAGCTGGTGGCAATTAAGTGATGCCTAATGTGGCCATGAGAGTTTTTGGGTATGTGGCATCATATACACGGACACAAAAACTAGTACTCACAGGCAGGTTTAGTTTGATCGCATCCACTGGTATGTGAAAGGGCCAGGCAAACTGGTGCTTCCACAGGGCCTTCACCACCACCTTGAGCAGGTACTGCAGCTGATTGGTCTGGCGCTTTGGCCTGTTGAGATTGATGTACTCTGGGGGTGGGGGGTTGCCAGCTGGCTGGGCCTGCCCCTGGCTGCTGCTGCTGCTGCTGCTGCTGCCCGACATCTGCGCTGCATCCAGGCCGTCCCCCATTTTTACAGGGTTGGGCATGGGCTCGGGCCCCGGAGCGGGAGCTGGAGCCGCAGGGGCAGGTGTAGTGGTGTTGGCAGGACACCAGTTCAGTCTTGGCCCCGGCACAGACTCCACTGACAGAGCACCGCTGATCCCATTGCACTCCTCGCTGGACTCTCTGGTGAGAAAAAACACATACTGTCATTAGTGAATTTAAAAACAATCTACAATAAAATTTCACTTCTTTTTGTCACTTACACATTAATAACAAAACTTCATTGGAATCATTAATCAGTGCAGTCAGGCAGACCTTAAATATCTTGCTCATTGTGATTACACTTCTAAAGGCTGTAACAAACTACTCATTAGCCACCATTGGAGCAGCCATTATACTGTCCACCCATCTGTATCGGACAGCAGCTCAATGAAAATCCAAACATGGAAAACTACATGATATCCTGGGTGTAGTGTTTCAAAACATTCAATCCAGATCCGAATTATCCGGATTGGATTAAACCTAAAAATTGGGTATTTCAAAAACAGGAGATGCGATCCTGATCCCACATACTGGGATATGAATCAAATCACATGTTGTTTGGGGGTATTTCAAAACGCTAAATTGGGGATTAAGATTCCACTAGATGGGGTGAATTTCCCACCACTTCAAGGTGGATGTAGAGACGCGGGACACATGGCACATATTTTAATCATTCTTTTATTCAGTGCTTGCATATTAAAGTAGCACGGTCCATGCAAAAGCAATATCCATTCAAGATTTAACAATTAACCAATAAAGATGTTCAATCGGAATGCCAAACAACGACAACAACAACTCCAAGCTGCTGCAAAATGCAACATCATTCTTGCCTGCATCATGCCTCATAATATCACTGAAGAGTGCTCAGCTCCTCACTGTGACGGAAGAGGTGATCATTCACAGCCCTGAGTAGAGTGCGCTGACCTACCACTGGCAGCACTGCAATCAAATGGACCAACTGGACGGTCAATGAGAGCCATTATTAACCATTATTTTACTTAGGGTCTTTTGGTTGATAAAAACAGTAGTATGCTAAGAAAACAGCTTTGTGTTTAACATTTTGTTTTATCTAGTGAAGGAGATATTTAACCAGTTTGTCAAAGACTTCAGTCTACATTGTAGTTTATGCACTTCTCTGATAAATGTAAGAACTACACATCAACACTGGATTCATGATTAAAGAAAGCATATTTAATGCGGCTGTCAAAGTTAATGCATTAATAACGAGTTGACTCAAATTCCTTTTAACGCCACTTATTTTTTTGGTGCGCAATTAACGCACGTAGCTTCTGTAATTATGACCCTCAGTCCACCTGTTTGGGAAATCAGGAAGTGATGCAGCAGTAACATTGAGGATGGTAAGCAGAAACAAACCTCCGTGAGTAGAGATGGATAAAGACAAGCGTCTTTTGAATCGCAAATTCAGCTTCAAAGCCCTGCAACATGATTCTTTTGGCAAGACCAAAGTTATTTGCATTTACTGTCAATGTGAATTGAGTAACTGCCGGAGTACATCGGGCTACTTAAAAAAACGGGGAAAGTAGATTATGCTATGGCCATGGAAAATAACAAATTTTTAAAGGGCTTTCTCTCAATAAACATCTTTTACAAAAAAGTACACTGTAAATATATTTGTGGTCAACAGTTTAAACACTGTTGTAAATTGGTGAACTACGTATATGTAACTGCAGTCTGTGCTATGCTATTAACTCTTACTGGTGTCACAGAGCCTAACGTGAATCAAACGGACAAACTTGAAAAAAAGGCTGATAATTCGAACACAGCTTTTCATTCTGCCTGTGTTCAGTGCCCGTGTTATAAGGGCACAGTTTTGCTCCGACCAAAGTGCTTGTCAGATGGTCAAACCGACACCCCACACTATTTCGACAATGAATTGGAGACGGGCAGTGTCAGACTATTACTCTTACTTTCAGAAACTGACAATCACACAAATATCCTGCACCAAACACACGGTGCAGAATTTAAGAAGCTGACGTTTAAACCTTTTCTTCAGGTTCTCTTTTTTTGCTCTTTACAGAGCTCATTTCCCTACAACCGAGTGGAACACTATGAATAAAAAGAAAAGTGTGCACTGTTATCGCCATGTTTGAATGATTCATTGTGTCTTGCCTCCTTCTACGATGGTCAGATTTTCACACCGCCTCTGAGTGTGGCTGTTCAGAGCAGCTATAGACACTTCTGCCTTCTGATGTGGTCAGACAACACTTTGCACAAACTAGTTCTTTTCGAGCATTCCCCTTGCTGCAAGTGTGATAATACACTCGGAGGTGTCCGCATACAAACAATAATTAACCTAGCAAAGTTCTCAACTCTGTCTTCTCAGTTTTTTTTTTTTTTTCTGGCAAGGAATTATTAGAGAAGCTAGACACAGAGAATGCTGAAAAAATATGATACCATGTGGTTGTATGCCTTCGCCAACCAGTGAAACTGTAGTTTACATCCATGTCTGTAGCTGTGACAGTAGGCAATGCTTAAAAATATGGATGTTGCTGCAAAGAAACTACAAATTCTAAAACATGGATGCTTCACACACATCTTATACAGCAGCAAAGAAGATCTATACTATCAGCACAGTTTCAAGGTGGACACCCATGATTAGTGTCACCAATTTAGTATCAGACCAAATGTCTCCCTTCTGTTCCTGAGTTATGGCGCTGTATAATAGCCATAAAAGTGTTTCTGAGTCCAACTGGACGTTGCCAAATTTAAGGAAATTCCCTCGAGAGATCACGTTCATGAAAATGGGACGTATGTACATTAATTTGGATGTACAGACAGATAGAGTGTTGAGGTTTCATTAATACATTACTAGTGCATCATCAATGTGTTATTACTGCCAAGCAAGATCCAAATTTAATAGTAGAATGAAGCCCTTATAGGAATAGCAAGCCAGGAGAAGGAGGGGGGGCTCCAGCTACATGGAGACATGGGTCCACTGGCAGGCTAATTAGACACCATAGTATATACCCATACCTGGATCAGATATGGAAGATGAACACTGCTGAGGTTGACACTCTTGAGAAAAACACCCCCAACCGGTTCCAACAGGTTTTAGGGGGTTTCCAGGGGTCAAGTGACGTAAAATTGATGTTGTGACATATTTGAATTACAAAAAAATAGAGTAATTCTACACATATGATTGGTTAAAAAAACTTAAGAAAGTGAGCAAGAGAAAGAGAGACTAGGTATAAAGGTCAGAGCCCAAGCCTTTTGGGCTCAGTTCTTGGTTTGAACCGCCAACTAAAACGGGTTTATTTGGATGTCATTTTTGAACAAAGAATAAACCCTCTTGCATTGGACCTCTGATCAGCCTCCTGGGTTTTCTTCAGAGTGCTCTGAACTTTCTTTGGTTTTACTGGAAGCAAGTTTTACTGAATTTTGACCAACACCACAGACTATTTTTTGGTTCGAGGGCAGCCAATAAATCCTCAACAAGATGGACAACCCGATAACATTATGTCTCTGGCTACGGCTGTCACCAGTGTGGAGGTATAAAAAGCTACCAGATGATCGAGTAATTATTGCCACAGCTCTGCATTACCCAAGTAGAAGTCACATATGATTTAATTCACGACACGGTTTCTTTTCCTTTGAGTAAAGATACACTCTTGAATTAAGTTATAATGGCTTCAATTCTCAACAACGCACTAGGGGTGTCACGGTACACAAAAGCCACGGTTCAGTATATATCCTCGTTTAGGACTCATGGTCTGGTGCAAGTTTGGTACAGCAGAAAAAACTCAAAGGCATAAGGATATGTTTCTTTTCATTCATTTTTAACAGACAGTAGTGCAAGCGTCAAAGACAGACAAAATTCTCTTAGCGTGGACTAAGGTAACATTTTGCTCACTGGCAACTTGGTGACTGTGGTGGGTGGTGGCAATGTTTTCAATATAAATATAAGGATATATATTTCAATGTCTGTAAATGCTGAACAAACACTTTTCCAAAAGGCAACAGGTCACTATAGGCTATAAAACTGAAAAGCATCTCTTTATGCTATGAAGCTGAAAATACCAAAATACATTTAAAAAAAATTGTGCATACAGTGGAGCGCAGCCACCAGAGCTGATCGCAGTAAGATATGTCGCAATGCCTTTCAGAAGCATCATAAAAACTGAGGAAAATACGTGGAGCTGCAGCATGTTGCACGAAGCCAAACTAATTTTCCTGCTAACAGGGCTGTATGTAAAATATAGATACGATGTAATTATGAGCATTAATGTATTTTTAACAACCAAAACAAAGCAACAAATCTTTGATTCATGTCATTCATAACTGGAATTTAGACGGTATTAAGTTTGTCGATAGGCTTAAGCACAGCAAAGTAGAAACAACAACTAAAACAGACAAAAGAGGAACCATTAAACTACATGGCCTGCTTACTTATGGTAGAAAGACAAGTATCAAGTAAAAAAAAAAAAAGGCCAAATGGACAAAATCTGCAAGTCTACAAAATCAGGAAGGTACAAAACTCCGCTTCTGAAATGCTCCCTGTGTGGTTTGATGGTGTGAGGCAGGCTGAACAAAACCAGGTCTCAACCATGGCAGGCTGAATGCAGCTGTCCCTCTCGGTTCCCTTACAGTCAAGATGGTGGTGAAGATAACAAAAACAGTTGCGATATTAATTTCATATCGTGCCTGGCTTTAGTGGATAATAACACATCCAGTTTGAATTTAATCTGCAGATGCTGTGGTTAAAAATGAGTCCAAACTTTTCTATTGATGTCAGTTTTTTGAGCCACAACAAAGGGCAAAATGTGGCCTGCAGCAGACTACACAAGGATTGTTATTTATAGCCAAGCTGATCTCTGGAAAACCTGCAGCCCCTACCGGCCAGTTGAGAAGAGTCAGCAGTAAATGACGGTATGAAACAGTCAATAAAAAAGGTTTTTCAACAATTGTAAAACACTGCAGTCCTTTAGCATACAGTCATAAATCTGCACACAAACTATGAGGCTGATTGGCCAAGTAGTATTCGAGAATAGCTGCCGATGGAGAGATACACATACTCATATGCACGACCAAGCGCATGATCCCCTCCAGGCTAACACCTGGCAGAAATGATCTAAAATAAAACCTGTGCATTAGGAGGAGTGTTTCAATTAGTTTCACTATGGCTGTATTTAAACATTCAAAGCACCATCATCCTAGTATTCCACATATCTGGGTGATGCCATCAAATGTATGTTAGCATGTTGGACGTGTCTCCATCCACAGACACTAAAACGGTGGAGCAATGCTGACACACGGTCTTTGTCTTCTACACAACGCTCTCTCCATCATTGTAGCTGACCCGGAACCCACTGGCGGGTCTTGCAGCTGCGGCATTTCATTTGCAATCGCCACTGTGTGACTAACTGACGCTTTAACCAGCTTGTTGTGCTAACCTCAGCATATTGTGCTAACCTCAGCATATGGTGCTAACGGCATACAGCTAGGAGTTTCCAGGCAGTGCTTGTGAACTTTGGTTCTATATTACATGTCTTAACAAACATACTCCGTATTCTGCGTGTGGCTGTGTGCACCGGATCGCGAACCCTGCCCTTTGGCGGTTGGAACAAATACATGACCCATGACAGCTTTACAACTTATGCATGTACATTTTAATTTAAAACATCAACAATGAGCTGGCAGCAGGGGAACTGCGTGTGTGCTCCCTGGTGCTAAAAAGAGAAGCTGGATTCAAAAATAAAAAGAGAAAATAGAAAACAAAATGTGTTGTTCTGTTTTCATTCTATTTCCCAAAAAAAAATCAATATACACACACAAAACACTTCAAAAGGTTAAAACTACATGCATGTAATAATGACATAAGATATAAAAGTTAATATCACACAACTACGAATGTTAATTGAAAAATATGAATGCCCTGTATTCAGAAGAGCTCAGAGGTTTAGGTTTTGGCTCTGGCATGTGTTTGTGCGCTTTTAGTAGATCTTTGTCTTCCCACTCTGGAAGGACCTGGGAGTGTTTAGGGATGTGGGCGGACAGGGGTGGAGGGTGAGGGGGAGTTAGCGTCATCTGGCAGCTGGGGGACTGTGTGCTCCACTCTGCAGAGCTCAGTCCTACATTATGTCCTCTCCCGGGCAGTCAGGGACATCACATTCAAGATACACACAAAGGCTGTTAAAACAACAAGGCCATATAATAAGCTAGAAATACTTGACTAAAAATAGACTCTTCTAGAAAAAAAAAGCACTGATCATAAGGTTGTGAATTCACGCCTTTATTAGAAATGTTAGTCTCAAGGTCTCGCACACTAAAATCCACCCCCTCAACAGGGCCTTAAAGATAAACACACACCACAGTATAGATCTGTGACTAATCTCATTCTTGATGAGTCACTTTCTGAGAAGGGGGAAGCAGTTTGCGCACCACATGATCGTTGCCTTGGCCCAAGGCACTTGAACACAGTGGAGAATCTGACTAACTGACCAATATGTTGAATGACAACACATGAAAAGAAACACTACCAGTTTAACACAGATGGTACTTTTGTGGCTGGAAGGAAAAAGACCTCACAAATAAGACCAAAATAAACAAGCTCTGAACTTGTCTTGGCCAGAGGCACGAATGTGCACATTGGGCTTACTCCCAGCTCAATACAGCTAAACTTTAAAGCTGGGTAAAAATGCTGAAAATACACATGAATGTTTCAAAGCTGTGCTGAATTGGATTTAAAAGGAGATGAAACAAATGGCAATCAGCCTTATGCCAAGTTCAGACTACATGATATCAGAATGATTATAGCCCAACGTGGCAGTTTTACGGTGTCAGCTCAGATCATGAATGACAGTGAGGGCCCATCCACACGAAGCCTTGTCAGGGTGAACTCGCCAAAGTTTTAACCGGTTCAGCCTTTCATCCATACGAAACCAGCATTTTCAGAGGTCGAAACCGCTTCTTTTTGAAACGGGATTCTTGAGTGCACAAATCTGAAGACGTCGCCTTTGCGTCTTCGTGTGTACAGCAATGCATGACTTTTGGATGGCAATGATGTCATAGCCCCACCTCTCTAACCTCTAACTTAACCCCGGAAGGAAGCCGTGCCATCACAACAACAACAACAACAACAATAGTGGATTACAGACTCGTGATCCTGCTACAGAACCTGCTGAGCCTATTGAGGCTTTTACAGCAAAATCTTCTCCTCATCCTTCACTACAACAAGCAGCAGACAACAACTGTTTATGCTACATGCTCTTGGATCCACTGCGGAGAGCAACAAACTTTTTGCGCATGTTCCGCGTCTTCTTCTCCGGTTCAGAGCTGTATGCGGCGGTTTTTATTGGCGAGACATCTCCTGACTGGCATATATACTGCCGCCTTATTTATGAGGTTTCAGTGGCTTGACCCGGCTTCATTTTGACACCTGCATTCTTGAAGTCGGCTCCATGTTTACAGAACACTATTGCAATCCGATCATTTTATTTGGCGGTTTCAAAAAGACACGTCTTCGTGTGGATATAGCCTGGGTGTCGTTTACAATAATCAATGGTTTTATCCCCTGTAGTGTGTCATAGTAGACAACAACCGATGCCTCATCTGGGAGGCCTCACCACGTCCCCACGAAAAGACTTCCATGTGTGATTTTTTTTTGTCTTCCACAACCCTTTCCGTCACAGCTGTCACTTTGACCAAGAGGAAAACACAGTGATCAGTGCCCAGTTAAATTCAATGAATCACGCCATCATTTCAAACTTAACACTTCCTGTATCCATTCAACATGAAAAGCGCCTTATCGTTTCAGTGGAAAGAATCTCTTCATATTATAAAAAAGGCTTTTATTGTAAAACATTTGAAGCTACTTGTAGAGAATTCAGTAATTTGCGCAGTTTCCATGTGATATTTTCAACATAGCTCCTGCTTATTGGTGACACTTTTTACATTACATTTTTCATTTTTTTCTGGGGATTTTACAACACAGATGCATGTATGGGCAGGAAGCTTGATACCGAGGAGATCACTATAGTGTAACAGCGCAGACTCTGCCTCCGAATTACGCCACCACAGCAAGATAGCAGCAGCTGTATCAGGGGATATTTTAGCTTCACTTCAGTGCATTGGGGGGAAGTGAAGACACATTCTCTATCTTTATATACAGTCTGTGGCTGTAATGCTGCATCAGACGGACCAACTTTTGCCCTGGACAACACACCTGGTGCTTTTTTTCGTTCTCCCTATGAGCCCCGACTGCTGTTGCAGCATCTCTATCTGGCACAGACATGTTTCAAGGATATGAAGCTGAAGGCATGCACGATGGACCGTTGACGGAACTTGAAAAGAACAACATAAATAGCAGTACCGGTGATATCAAAGTTAACAATGTTAATACTCAGGCTCCTCTGACAGGTAAAGGTAACATTACTAAGGCAAAGCAGTGGTCCAAAAACACGTTTCAGGCTAAGTGGCTCAGGATATATTCATGGTTTGAACTTAATAACAGTCAAATGAGCTGCTTGATTTGTAAAATGTACGGTGCTGCGCCTTTTACCAGCCAATGTTACCAAAACTCAACTTAAAATCACCACTCAGATGCCTCCTCTCATACAACAGAGAAAGGGAAAGAGCATGGAGACAAGAAAGCAGAGGGAGCTACAGGGAAAGTGATAAGGGAAAGTGATAAAAGAAAGTGACGCAGCTCAAAGAGACAACCACTTGAGAGGGGGAGAAAGAGAAAACAGCAATGTATGTAGTTCAGAGAATCCCGGGGAGAGCAACGAAATGCAACCTGAGGTGAGAAAAGGACAAGGTAGTAGTAAGGGTAGTTAAGGCCGTCCCCTCCAAAAAAAGTGTTTACATGCAATGTTTTCAATGGGACACAAAGGACTAACAAACTGTCCAGGATCAACATTAAGGAGCTGTTTTTTAGTCTCATGTAACACAGAAACAGCCAACGTCACCAAACTAGAAAGACAACATTTAGGTGAGTTATTAGGAAAATAACCTGCTGTCAATGCTAACATGACAAACTTGCATGCTGTGAAAAGGAGTTTTGTTTATAATTCCATCATCTTTATCACTGAAGTCATTGTGTTTTTGATCAACACTATATACTCCTTTTTTTCCCCCACATAAAAGGAAAATAAAAGGGTCAGTGGGGAAACACATTATCAAGCATTTCCTGTGACATTAAGGCAGCACAGATTCATTTGTTGTATTCATTTTCAAACCACCCGTTAAAAAAGCGAAATTGCCTATAAAACCTGTATTTTGTTATGTGTGACTGGAAATGCAAACCCATTTCAGTAAAAAACAGTTTAATCCACCACCAAGTAGCCAATGGCCTCAAATGTGTTACTAAATTATTAAAAATGTATTGCAGGTTATTGCAGCAACACTGTACTGCATTACAGCATATAAGAGTTTCTATTTTTCACTGTGTTAGTGTGTCTATTGCAGTCAGAAATACATGTGTCAACAACAAAGAGCCTTTTGTTTTGACTGAAATGTGACAGATACTGCTGGGGGTCAAGGTAGTAATTGTACACACAAATTACTTGTCCTGTCCAAACACTGCAGCTCGTAGACTGCTTTAGTTGTTGACAAAATCTAGGCGGATGCTGACTTGATGGCACAAGCTACAGGAATGACTTCCAGGGAAATGTGTTGTGATACTCTGAATAAAAGCCTACTGGGGACACAGAAGAAGCAGCCGGTATGAAGTGAAACAGCATTTACCAGAAACACAGGCAGGAACAGTACAGATGGCTGGGGGCACCAGGCAGACAGACAGACACATGTACGGCATTAACAGCCGGCACTATAGACGTCTTCCACAAGGACAAAGTCAAAAAAAGTAGCCACAATATAAGCCTGGTCCAGCTGGCCTCCAGTGCTACATAGAGCAAAGTCTCATCATATACACACACAAACACTACCAGATGGTCCTCAACAGCTTATTAAAATCAGCAACAAGCACTCAGAGCGACAGTCACTGACATTACAGCACGGCAATGATGACAAGTGTAAACACTCTTCTGGGAACAGAGAGACAGATGCAATAAATGAGAGAGCATGAACAACACCTCCTGTAGGATTCAGACATCTGTGATACAGGTATATATCTACAGAGACATTTCTTCCAAATAACTCCTTGGCTTTCCAATTTGTCAGACTTCCCTGCAGTCTCTCTTGTTTGTCTGTATCTGTCTTTCATGCACAGATAATCTATTCGTGAAAAGTACTGAGGTGCAAGACAATCCCATATTGCCTGACTAGGGAGACAGGTTTTGGCATCCAGGTTACACACTTCAATAGAACTTTTTCACAGCCGATATCGAAACACGTCATAGTAGGAAAAGCTCGGGTGTATTTGATAACATTAATGATAGCTGCATTCCACTTAGGGGAGGCCCTGGTATGATTCATGCTGACTCACTTGAATAGCTTACCAGACACTTAATGGAACTGAGCCGTTGTTAATGTTATTAATTCCACCTGTGCTTTTCCTACTAATATAAGACAAAATGTCTGCTGTGAAAAAGGTCCATCGCCCCACATGTTAAATTCATCAAGCGCATGCGTTACTACAATGATACATTTTTAATGATAGCAGGTTCACTTGAAAATGACCAGTTTTCAGAGACATGCTTTAGAGAAATCCCTTCCATTCTCCCTTTGCTCTTCAGAAACCATTATACCGACATGCAAAAGGTTTTCATTAATGTTAAGCTACAACGATTACCGTCTCGATCCTAATGAAAACACAGTCTACTACTGAGTTACACCTCACTGAAACACAAAACAGATGATCACAGACTTTCCCGTAGGATTCTTTCAGCAGCGGTGCTGGAGTGCATGAGTTTAATTTTGCCCCGCCAGGTGCTATTTAACACGTACGCTGACACAAAAACGGCTTGAACAGTAATAGATGTTATTCATTTTCAATAACCGCTTATCCTCTTGGGGGTCGCAGGGGGGCTGGAGCCTATCCCAGCTGACATTGGGCGGGAGGCGGGGTACACCCTGGACAGGTCACCAGAATATCACAGGGCTGACACATAGAGACAGACAACCATTCACACTCACATAGAGTCACCAATTAACCTAAACAACATGTCTTTGGACTGTGGGAGGAAGCTTGAGTACCCAGAGAAAACCCACGCTGAGACGGGGAGAACATGCAGGCTCCACAAAGCTCCCCCAACCGGCACAGTGCTTACCATTACACCACCATGATGCCGCTGTTTCAATCAATACTGTGACTCTAACATTGCTGGTAAAAACAGTGGATGACTGTTAAAAAGGATTTTTGGGTGAAGACATCATCTGCATTTCCAGTCACAGAAACAAAACGTCTTAAATCGTGGAGAAATTAGATACAGCTGGTATACATAAAGATGTCTTGTTGGTTGTGTGGGCACAATACAGAGCAAACCAAAGCTAAATGTCAACTAATACCAAACAACAGAGTGTATTGCAGCCTCTACAGAAGAGTTCATTGTGATGTGTGTGTGTGGCAAGCAAGCAGAGATGATGTGTTCACACTCAAGACAGGCAGGTGAGCTACATGTCAGGTCAGCAGTAAACCATCAATGTAACACTTTGTCAGAACTGCCAGACCAGTGAAGCTTCTTTAGTACCATGTAGAGAAATGTTCTTGCATGTTTTTGCATCTGATTGTCCTTAAAACTAATTCGAATGAATATCTGCAAATAATAATCAGTGGCTGATTAATCAGAGCACCCTTATATTGCAGTGTTCAATTTATAATCCTTGCTTGTCCACGACAAGTTAAAGGTGTATGGGAGGATTTTTATATAGCAGCAGCTCTAATCATTGAGTGGCAGTGCTGCTAAATGCATTAACAGGAAACACTGTAGACAGAGTCAGAGGCAACAGGCAGTTGACCTCTCACCATTGCTGTGTTTCAGTATGACTGTAGATTCCACTATTTTGCAGGTGATACAAAACTGAGTCAAAAAACTTTTCACCTAGACAAAGTACACACCCTAATCTATTTTCTTCTGTCAGATCTACTTATTGCAGTTCGTCAGGGCATAACCTCTCGCATAGCCTCACACACTGTGAGTGCATCATATTGCAATGTCATGTAAGGACAGTCTACAGCAGGCATGAATGTCTTTTAGACCCTTTCACGCAATAGCTGGAGACAAAAATGTTTCACCTATACATTAAGTACATATCCTTTTCTGTTGTCTTCTGTCAGATCTAGTTATTGCAGTTTGTAAAGTCAGTTTCTTGCATAGCCTAACAACCTGTAAGTACATCATGTTACAATGTTATATAAGGACAGTCTCCTGCGGGCATGTCATTAAGGCCTATTCACCCAAACAGTCCCCTGGAGCAAGAGGTCTCACCTTTAAGGATAATCTTAATTGTTTAAAGCTTCTTTGGTGCCTTTTGTTTCAAGAAACATTACGGATAAGGCTAAATTATTACAATGCAGTGGTTTGGTGTGTGATGTTAAGGTCTGTTGCACCACCTTAGACATAAAAAAACAATTGTGGCTTTTCTTTGAACATATGTTCAAATAATATTGTGAAAAGGATCCTGTTCAGCCTGTTTTTTTTTTTTTTTCTAGTTCCCTTCAAGTTTGAGTCCGCAAGCCTCGTTTACTTATTGCCAGCTAAAGTGAAGTTTAATTTTCGATTTGTGTCTTTTTCCTTTCTCCAACATTAGTCCTTCATTAAAACAAAAATGACATGTTGGTACAAATATGGCTACAACTAATAATAGGGCTGATTATTTTCATTAACAATTAATTAGTATATTATATTAAATAATTGTTAAGTCTGTAAAAGGTAAAAAAAAAAAATGGTGTAATTTTTCTGTCAAACTAAGTGATTAATTAGATACAACATGTACGTAAATGCTAGACAGTGACAAAGAATGACAGCTTTTGGTCAATTACTGATCATTTTAACTCTGAACACCAAGCCCCAAACATTAAGGCTATCCAGAAAGCACAGCCTCAGGAGTAGATACTTTTGGGTCATGAAATTGGCAGTGGAGTGAGAAACATTCTTCAAAGTCAATATTTCAAAAGCACTTGTCACATTCAAGTTGGAAAATAGAAAATAGATTTTCAGACCAACCAGATTTGGGCATTCCCTGAGAGAAACTGTCAACTGGGAAACTCCTGAGAACTTTATACCTCAAGGGGCTTTTTAATGTTTGTATTTGCACCATCAGTAGGAACACCAATGTGGCTTACTGTAAGCTGGCCAGTGGTTAATATAGCACCATCACTTTTGACTTTACTGTCAGCCCATTTGTCTGATTTCTTCCATTCTTTCTCATTTCACAGTGTTGTTTTTGATTTGTGTTATCTGTTTTTTCCCAGCTAACACGTAGCCGCTGCCGCACTGGCTGTGTATGACCAATCACCATACACTTTGTCTAGACCAGTCACTGCACAGTTACGTTAGTTATGGTTCCTCTTCTACTGGGAGAGAAACTACTCTGAAAAGGAAGTTAAAAGAAACTCCCTCAAAACAGCATTTTAAGTACTATGATTGTTCCTAGTTATAAAGGTTCGGACACAACAAAAGGAAGGTTCTTATAACTATGACAGTCCAAAAAACACCTAATAACTGATTTATAAAATCACGACATATGTTAAAATCCCCTTTTCCTTTAACGTTACACTACTCTGAAACAAGTATTGCAGGTTTGTGAACATAATGAACATCATTTTGCTTTCAGTTTACCTCGAGTAATATCAGATTTTTATGTCAAAAGTAACTTTAACCAGGTTTTGAATGATATTCAAACAGCCCATATGATAAATTAGTGAACCACTCTCAGGGGCTTTCTGTCCTGATGTAAGAGCAAAGTTGGCATGTGAGACTAATCAAGTCTGCAGAAGCCCCCGACAGAGGTCAATCAAGAGGTCCACTTCCTGTTGCTGCATGTCCTACATCGCTCCCAGCTCTGGAATAACAGTTGACCTTTGACCTGGACATACATCACTGCAGACTGCTGTGGAATGTTTTCTGGGGAGGAAGTGGCTCTGGTTACTGGGGGGGGGGTGCACATCTCTCACCAGGAAATCTGGTCCTGCATGCAGCCTCACTGTGACTGTCCTACTTGGAGGAGGGAGAAAAACATAATAGCAAGATGTCTGCATCCCCCATGAAAGTAAACTATTAATCATTCATGTATGGGGGTGGGGTGGGGGGCGATTTCAGGCGAAAATGTAGGCCTGAAGATTCCACTTGAGGCCCTCACTAAGTGTCAGAATGATGGCCTGTGTTTTGCCTGAAAGCAAAGGAATAAATAATTAATGGCACCACAGTGACAAGGCCAAGAACACCACTCCCTGCTTATTCACGCTTTCATAAAACCACCATCAACCCTACACCGGGGAGCAACTCCACTCTAATGCTACCTTATCTGCCATTACACACCGATATATTGATTCCATTGATGTTCTTCTTCTCCTAAAGTACACCAATGCGGTCGATACCAGGGTCCTTATCCCTTTCTGAAAAATGTAACCCAGTAACAAAGATTGAGGAGGTCTATAAAAATAAGATAAGCCCTAGGACACGGTTAAGTGACAACTGATCACCATTGGGAATTTGAGCAACTGAGGAAATGTAAACTGACACTGTGTAAAGTTGATGCAGTAATTGTTGTTTCTAAATTACCAGAGTATTTTAGCACATAGCAGACTATACACAAGTGTGATCAGAACCTGCGATGAGAGCACACGATTTCCATATAACAGGAATACCAAGATAAAAGGTGGTGTTTACCTGCAATTCATTACAAGTCCGGAGTCAATAATGCCAACTCAGTACTCCCGACTTCTGATCTAAATGAATCCGAGTGCATCTGCTCAGGAAAACATGGACACCCACAGCAAACCGATGTTTCTACAGCAAGTTCCTGAGCTTCACAAGCATCTACAGAGGACCTACATCAATTACCGCAGCATCATAAGCAAAGAGAAACAGTGTATGAAATAAGCTAACGGTCTTGCTCATCGTTGCATTTAAATAAACAGCAGCTCAAAACTGTGTAGACAGGTGCTAAATGCAAAACACAGCATAAAGCTGCAAAACTTGTTTGCACCCATTTTTGCCGTTACAGCACGTTTCACAACACAAACACCTACATTAAAAATCTGCATTAAGTAAAAAGTACAGAGGTAATTTGCTGGTTCACTGTGTGTTGCCACGTTGCTGTGATGTCAGATGTGTTTATAACGGCGAAATCAGGCTAAATGGCCGTTACATTGCAATTTTCCGTGTCGGGGGTCATATTTCTCTGAGTTCAAAGTACAATGGAAAACAGCATTCTGCTTTGCAGTGGCACTGTCAGCCTGTAGTCTTCAAACATATGTACAAAGAAAAGAAAAGGCAGAGGTGAGTAAAATAATGAGAAACTAACCAAATGAGTGAAATCATTGCCAGGCTTTACAGTCAGTCAGAGCGCTGTCTATCAAAGACTCAGCCTCTGTTGCTTATTCAGTCATTAATGTATTAACTGCACCAGCCAGACCAAAAATCATGGGCAATGGTCAGCCACAGACCCTCAACTACAACCCATTGGAATCTTAGGGGCGACTATAAACTCAATGTGTCAAGGCATGTTATGCTCTTCAATAACACTGGTGCGCTGCCAGGAATTGTCTTTCATCCTCTGTATTTTTCTGTGTTTTGTGAATACTGACAGGCTGAGCAGGAGCAGCAACTTTAAATGTAACATTATTTGCTATGTTTTATAACCACATTAAGTGACAGCATTAATCAAATGTATCATTCATCATTAATGTGTCTAATTATCTGTTAAGAAAAGGTTAAGCGTACCTAATTAAGCATGTCCTGCTGCAATTTCTTGCTTACTCCATTCAAAATCAATTAAGCATTTTAGCATTTAGTACCCTCAGCAATGTTATAATTTAATCTAATAACCCGCAGCTGCATGAAAAAGTGCTGTGCACAACTGTGCAGATATCATAGACACACTCAGCATGATAATAAGCTCCCCATGTTTCTTGTAATAATTGTACAGTGTGGAGTGTGTGAGTACTGCCAAAGGAATTATACACTACTAATATTCCAAGGCACATTAAGTACATAGCAGGGTTGCCTATTCTACCTCTATTCACCTTGTACCAAGTGCGACTGGTCTGCTGCTACCCTGTTTGAGTACCTCTGAAACTTGGCTTCAAGAAAAACTAATGTTGCCAAGGTTTCTATAGCAACACTCCCTTTCTTGGCCAGTGTACTGTATTTTTATTCTCGATGGTTCCAAGTCCTACTTCTGGATGCTTACCAATTCAATAGTAACCATGACCTGTGCGACTTGAGTGTGTTTATAGACAAACACAAGAGAAGTGCAACTCGGGTCTACCAGTTACAGCGCGCAGGAAAATCTGGGCTGCTTTGTTTACAGCTGTCTTGTGGGTATTTAAAGATGCAGTTGGTAACTTTTATAAAGATAGATCTTTGTCATAATTTCTGAAACAGTCATAACATTGACACAGGAGCACATGAGACAAATAATCCTCCTCCTCCTTCTAATGGCTTTTGCTAGAATCTACCACGCCTCAAAATAGCAAATGAGAGCTGAAGACGCTCTTAACACAGCTGTCAATCATGTCAATCACTGCTTGTGAACTGCTGCCAAACCAGACAATGCTAATAAAATATGAATCAAGTTTCAGTTACTGCAATGTCTAGTTCTTGCTTCATATGTTTTCAGAAACATATTTTAATGTACTATCAAGTAGGGTCCGAAATTAACACCAGCCAAGCACCAAATGCGGGGTAGTTCTTACATTTGGCGAGTAAATCTCCAAGAGCCACACTGGTGGGTAAATGTTTGTACCTAAAATAGTCTCTACCATGTTTTGGTGTCATTTAGGGGCACGCTGCTCTGCTGCTCCTCTGCTGTCAGTGGTCGAGTTTCACAATCACACATACACTACAGAAATGTTTTTATGTGTGTCTCAACAGTGCTGTAAGCTGATCGTCTCAAGCGCTCGTAGTTTTGCAGCCCCGTTTACAGCATGGGACATCAGCTGATCCGCTAAAATATCGCTTGCTGCCGGTCTGCTGCTAGCTGCTGTTAGGCTAACGTGTAGCTGAGGGTTATTAGTTGCTCCCATACTTATGATGGTGATAAAATAATAACACAGAGGCTCTGTAGTCTGAACCAGGACAGCAAACTATTGCCTCCCACATTGTCAACGGCAGTACATTGGGGCTTTACCCTTTCTGCTCTTAACCCTTTCACAATAAAAGCCCTAGACATATTCACTACTTCACTGCTTACCAGAGGGAACGTATTTACATATTGAGGCTGTGGTGATGAGTTGTTAAATATATTGAAAACTTTTTTCTTAAATACGCTCTGGCCACTACTTTAAATTTGTATTCAACATAATACCTTGTTGTCTCACTGAAATGTACTGAAAAAAATGTATACGTGACACAAAAAGGCAACTTACTATTTCAGCCAGTTAAAAAATATACTTGGCTGGCGGATTTTTTCATTGTGAGACCGTGAGACAAAAAAGTTAATTTGGTACACTGCTGTTAGGCCATAACATGAGAAAGTTTGCTCCACTCATTGGGCAGTGCCAAGTCCTCCGCTTGACTATATCATCATGGCAGCGGGGTCACAACCTTTCTCATTTTTAAGCTAAAAAGTACTCTTGATCATGTTTCTGAAAACATCTGAGACAAGAAATAAACAATACAGTAACAGAGTCTCGATTCATATGTGAGCAGAGCTGTGCTTGACTGCAGTTCATGAAGTGACTGACGTGATTAACAGCTGCATTAGAGACTGATTGGTTGTTATTGTCCACATGCGGTAATGTCATTAAAAGCGCTACGAGGCAATAGAGTAGGCAGAGCAATGTGATTTTGTTTCACAGATTATCTGTAGTGACAGTTTCAGCAATTATGACAAAAAGTTACTTTTATGGAAAGCACCAACTACAGCTTTTAACCACAAACAACAAAATTTAACAAGATTCATTGATTCCAACCATTTATCGTAAGGTCACAAAACTTTAACAAGTTCCCCTAGTATTGATTACACGCAGTTACTTCATGAGTCAGTGCATGAGCACACACAGTGACTCAAATAGACTAACCATGAGTCAGGCACATCATAAACAGGAAAAGGGAAGAATCATGCCAGTCCATTCAGGTTAAACTTCCAGCTGGCTAGGATGAGCAAGCCAAACTCTACCGGGAATCAGGAGACATTTCTACAACTGCCACACACACAACCCCCTTCTTCCTCTTAACTCCCCCTTCCCCCACACCCCCCTCTCTCCCCAGGAGGTAGGTTCATGACTGAAATCTGGATAACAATACTATTCTCAACACAACAAATCTAAACTGGACGGTTGCGCTGGGCCATGTAAAACTTGAGATAGCGCTGTGCTAACCACATGATAGTCCCAAGAACCACTACACAAGCCTTTCTTTGATTTAACCTTTTTCTCAGTTTTAAACAATGAATTTCATTTGTTAATATTTAGTACATGTATGTTTGTAAAGATTTCAGTGACTAGTAAATGTCTGAAAACTTTGTAGGAGAGGCTACATCACCAGATAACATTACCTTTTCACAGAGACTGAATGTGCAATTTTTTCCAGAAGGGCGTCCAGTTTTTGGAAATCCAGCAAATCGTTTGACTTGGCATGCATCTTGTAATCCATTTATGAATTCCACTAAACAGAAACAGAAACCAAAAACCAAAAAAGGGCAAGACGAATTACACAGAAGTTTGTCTTTTCTTTTCTCTCATCCAAAACACTTGAGAGATTTATTCTTCAGGCACCAGTATGTATCCTAAAATCCCACAGAACACGGTGAGTAATCCTTAGTGTCTTCCCAGCGGAGTTTGAGGGTGGCTGCTTCACAAAAAAAAGGGCCCCAGCCTGGAAACAGTGGGTCCAGCCGGGGAAGGAAAGGCTGTGGAAGCCTACAGCCAGCAGGCTGTGTTAGCTGTGTGAACCGGTCCTCTCTCTACCCCATCCCCCTCTCAGCAGTACAACGGCCCAGTTGCCACAGGCTCTTCGCTCCATTGTGTGTCCTCTCCAGGGCCTCCCCAACTTACATTGACACAAGCCGAAAGCAAGACAGAGAGGGGAAGGCGAGAGAGGGGAGAGAGGGCTCCGATAAGATCCAGGAGGAGCACTTATTTCCTCTGGCTCGCTCTCTCACCCTCTCTCCAGCACAGGCAGACCAGCATGCAGTTACTCAACAGTAAAAATGGCTCTGCTGCTTCCTCATTCAGCGGAGCCTCAGCCCACACACCCCTCCCTCCCTCCCTCGCTCCTACACGCTTGCTCATTCCACCCCTCCCCTCTTTCCCCATCAATAGCTTGAGGTCCTTGCTCTCTCCTCTCTCTCTTACACCTTTAACACCCCACCCCCTTCCTGTCTTTTTCTCCGTCCATTTCATCATGCCCCACCCCCACTCACTCTCTTCCCTCAGAGTGATCTTGTATATGCCTCCCCCACCAATTTAAGGACTCCCTTATCTGCACTCTCCCCTGTCCTCATACACCTCATATTGTGGCAGGGCTACTTCAATCAAAAGAGAGGACGATACAACAGTATTCTGACTAACTGTTGAGGACAAAACATCTGACATTGGGCCATATGAATGATACTAACTCTGCAGTCCCCAAAACACTCTAAATCACATTTAGTTCAAGCAGAGAGGCTTTGATCAGGATTACCAAAATGACCACTCAACCAACAAGGTCAGATCTATTGGAAAATATGTCATGATTCCAACGCTGCTATCAAACAAAGTCAATTTGGTCCATTTTCTCTGAAACTAAAAAAAAGACATTTTGTGCATTTTGTGATAATTTAGCTGTAAGGCCCCTTAAGTCACTGTTAGTAGAGACCAGAAGTCTCTGCTACTAGTGACAACCAGAGTGACAGCTCACCCATATGAACAGGTCAAACATGGGTTAGATGTTTATTTGCAGGCCCGCTTTATTTACATCTGGCGTATGAAATGTCTGTAACCTCACTACGCTACATTTTCTCTGGCTGCGTTCAGGTGCCTTTTCACTCCCTCTTTCTCTCCCAGCAGTTCTTGTACCCATACAACTGAAGTTAAGGCACCAAGCCGAAGGTCAGCCATCGTTCACAGTTGGTGAACATGTGTCACCCTCGTCTTTGTGGTGTGTCCCGCTGCGTTGGCGCATTGGCCCTGTGTGAAATTACTTTGACTGGCAGTTCAGCTGAGTGCACAAGAAGAGAAACGAAAGTGAGGAAAGTAAACAAACCGTCTAGAGGAAGCGAGATCAAAACACACTTGTTATATAAGGTAAGTTTTTTTTTAGCCATTCAGCTCTTGAGCAGAAATGTTTCATAGCGGTTTGTATTATTGTTCGCTGGTACAAAGTAAATATGCTTTGTTCTTTCAGCATTGCATTGTGTTGTTAATGTTCTAACTGGCAAAGAAGTGTTTTAATTCCACCCTGTGGGTTTTCCGATTTCCCTTTTTTAAAGACAAATACAGACCTCCATCGGCTGCTGTGGAGAGTTATTTACTCTCACGCAGGTGCAGAACATATGTGCTATTTGGCCATTATCTGAAGTCTTAAAGGTGTGTTTGGGCGAAACACAGGTAACGTGAAGCAATGTAACCACTGGATTTTTTGATGTCGGTTTGGTGTGTCTGAGCCTTTACATCCAGTAAATACTATTAATGATGGCAGAACGTCACCGGTGAAAACACTGGGTGTTTTTGCAACTACAGCATAAAGGGTTATGATGTTTATTACTACAGCCGTTGAATCTGCTGTCTTACAATCAACACGTAGCTCACTCACCAGAGCAGCTCCAGTCTGTGTTCATCTTTCCCGTCTGTGGCAGCCATCAGTGTTGATAGGCAATTACTCATGACATGTAACAACTCAGCTGTGGACAGGACATTGAGCGAGGCTGTTGCAGCCAAAGCAGCACATTTTTCAATTTAATTTTTCAGCCATTGAGGGTACAACCAAATCATGTGCTGGTACAAACTGAGAAAGTAGATAGCACCAGTGCTATTAGTGGAGATGTTGGTCTAGAGCCCTGCCATATGGAAGTATTAAACTCTCTGTAGATTAAACTAATTAGTATTTGCACTATGCCACCAAAAACATGAATGAAAGCAGAGGCTGCACATTGAACAGCTCAAGACTGCAGGTAAACTCATGTCATTAATCTGAATTCAGGACACAACATAGGGCAGCGTTAAAAGTCAAGCTGGTGCCGTAAAGGAATACTGAAGTGATCAGATCAGAGTGTGACAGAAAGAGTACAAAAGCATGGGACCACCCACCATGCCTTCCTGTGGCAGAGCAGCCTCAAGTTATGATGTTTATGACAGCGTGGTGACCACACTGTGATGTGACTACACGACCATTTGGTTCAGTCAGATCTTATCAAGATATGACTAAAAATTAAGTTCTTAGTAAGCCAGGTAAATACCAAGTAACTATTTTTATACCACAATTACCATAATACAGAAGTGCTAGTAAATGCAACCTAATAATAAATGCCAGTAAACGACAACAAAAGCAGCAGGGATCTCTTTGTGCGACGACTGTAGAATCAGGGATAAGAATAGCTGCCAGGCAAGAATCACAATTCAAGATGCAATCTCAAGAGACAGATGTGACATATAGAGACGCTGTTTACTCTGCACCAATCATCCAACCTGCCTGAAAATGCTGCCTCTTAACCCTGCTGAAGTAACACCAGACTTTTAACCTCCTGTTCACTACTCATCGAGACAGAACAGAGAAAATTCTAGGGCAAGTGAGAGGCGACAGTTTGATGGTGAGTGGATATCCCTGACGTTTTACATCTTTATAGAACTACTTAAACCATAAAATACTGCCTTATATGTACCTTATATGTACAATACCAGAGGCAAATTGACTACTGACCTCTCACCTCCCAATCAATCTAGTGTCTCATGTGCATACAAACAGGCACACACCCACAGTTTCAGAATTGGTCAATTGTGAAAAACCCCAAGAGGCTGGGTGAGTAATGAGCCGCTCTGTGCAATATAAAATATGAAGTATAAATATACTCAGGTGACTGGTGAGTGCAATGCAATGCACAATGTCAGTTTTTTCCAAATAAAACAAGCTCATCTGCGCTGCAACCAGACACTGACAGTGTCCTCACAGACCCACTTCCCTGTCCACGTGCCATATGCACCATTCTCAAAGACAATACAGCAGCTGCCAGAGTGACAAAGCTCCAACCTACAGCAATTCAGAGGAGGCCAAACCGATGGCCCTGTCACTGGAGGGGTGGGGGGGGAGATCGTATTCAGACACATGGAAGGAGGGAGGGAGGGATGATAGCGAGAGGAAGGGGGAAAGGGGAAGGAGAGGGTTGCATTTAGACTGGGGGTTGGGTCAGACGGAGAGGCAGCAGTGCACGCAGAGATGAGACTCTGCGAGAAAGTCTGAGGCGCTTCCATTAATCATCAGAGCACCGGAGAAGCTGAAATCTACAGGGACCCTGAGTGGAGAAAACAGGGAAGAGGCAATTTGCCAACTTGACATGGTGTAGCATGGACTTGTATTCAGTTATGCATTGAGAAAAACAATAAGAAAAGGACGTGCGTTGAAAGAGGTACTTAGTAGTAATAATATCCAAAGCCTTTTAGTCATTAGAGAATTAACTGAATCCAACAGATAACGCCTCTGTAATTATAAAATCTTGCTTTTTACACCCAGAAAACCTGCAATTATTAGACAATCTGCCAATCTCTTTATGCCAGCAAAACATATCGTACAGACTTAAAAATATATATATTGTCTAGACTGACGCCACAGTCTAGATCTAGGATGAGGGGAATATGTTATGCTAATTTAAGAGGCGCTCCAGTGATTTTACGCATGAAATACAGCTTGCTCATTTTGTGGAGTACTACTCAGCCTGTGAAATCAGTTGCATCACATCTTCTGCAGCTCTGGGGGAGCTGTCTAAGTTTGGAAAAATAACCCTGATGATATCATCCCGCTAATCAGACTTACATTTTTTAAATTTAACTGTGTTTGAAGGAAGTGGGCATTTGGGAGGCAGAGGGGTCTAATGAAAGAAAGCCTGACCCTCAGTAGATACTAAAAGTCGGGAAATCTGTTCCTCTGCTGCCTCAATTTTGACCATTAATTTTTAAAGAGTTTCTTGTGAGTCCTTTAGCTTTATGGAAATGCAAAACTGTACTAGTTCACTGGAGCACCCATTTAGATCTCTTTATACTTATGAACCTCTGCATTTTAGAAGTGATTAAGAATTTTAGTGTCAAAGCACATCTGGCGCTTGTGCCTGCATACTTACCTTTCACCGTTTTTTCTGTCAACCATGTAGACAAAGACCCATAGCAAGGCTGCTCAACTTTTACATTAGTGACGTTGTTCTGTACCAAAGTAACATCTATGTGGCGTTAGCTTATGTTGTTTCTATAGTGTACAAAAGCACGGCAAATGCAAGATCTCGAGCCGATAAAATGGAATCAACATTTGCATTATGCCTTCTAATTATATATATTTTTGAGACGATGACAAGAACAACCCTCTCGCCTACCTTCCTACTTTGTTACACATTGCCGCGCAGTTCAAAGGATGAGATCGATGACACAGTGTTTACACAAATCAAACGAACTGGACATTGGGGTCAGGTGTACTCGCATCTGGGCCAAGGACCCTGATGTGAAAGCCTGCTCAAATTTTAAAGTATTTAAATAGTGCTTAAAGTGGCTACAATTAATATTTGTGTCCATAAATGTTACACTGACACTGCGACAGTGTGAAAGGAGTCACTCGGACTTTATCAACCCTCAGAGAATTATCACCCAAGTCTCCCAATGGATTTCAGAGCATTATAGCTTGTACCAACTAGTTCAGGCTTTCCTGTCCTGATTCACTCTCAGAGCGTTGTTTTCAGTGAAATGGCTCCAAATATGCACTGTGCACTTTCTGCTAAGCACCAAAGCAGGAAGACACAGTTAGCAAATAGCCGGTAGAACATGGCAGAGCACTGAGCAACAACAGTGCCAGATATTTCCCTCGGGAGTTGGGAGAGACCAAAAACTGAGCTTAGTGAGAGTGAGTATTTCAATTTACATTCACCAGATGGAAATTTCAGTCTCTGTTCCAGACTTGGGGGACTTCTAGGTATTACCCACAAGACATGCTGTCTTATGCCATACACCCTGGCACCGCTGTTCACAGTGGCAGTTAAGATGCAGTCAGAGCTTGACACAGTAAAATGGAAACTGAGAGTATATGGCTTTAATATATGTAATGTTTCAAGCACTCTGACAACTATTGAGAATTTTAACGATAAGACCACAAAATTGCTGCCTTTGGAAAGTTAAAGTTGCAATAAATAACTGCTTTCCATAACATGGCGCATTACTTCTGAAATGGGTAACTAACTCTTAGTATAAAGGAACATTTTTTTTTACATGTTTGTGAGCTGTGATTTATGCAGGATATGACTAAATAAGGCACAAAGAAGGACTGTTGAAACTCAATACAAATTCAACAGATAATTTTATTAAAAGCCCCCCCCCACTTCCCCAAAAATCCCTATGCTCATTATTTACATGTAATATCAGACGCAACGGGATGTTTGAAAATGTAGCACTACATTTGCTCTAACCAACATGGATTAAGCTGAGCTTTGCGTTTTTTTAATATTTTCAAAATCACTATGTAAATATGCTGTCATTGGACAGCAATATTATGGAATAGTGAATCCACCTTTGAATGTGACATGGGTCATTACCAAACTGTTGCTTTTAAAGAGACTATTAGGTAAGAATTTTCTGTAACTGTGATGAAAAACAGGAATCAGGGACTGGTGTTGGAGTGGCTGATTTTAACGACATTAAAGCCTGGGGCAATATGGGCTGGAAAGCAGACCATCACTGAATGTACTAGAAATTACATTTAAAAAGCCATATTAATAATTAGTCATCGCAAAACAATAAAAAGATAGTCAATGCTGTGTATTACATCCCAACATGCCACTATACAACAAAGACGCACTGTTTTAAACGCGGCCAAAGAGCAACCAAAAATTCCTTGCTCTGTAATAATGCTTTCTCAGTAGCAGCAGTAACATGGTTGTAAGCCTCATGACACTCTTGTCAATGATTCAGAAGTGATAAATGAAGCACATACACTCACACACACTATAATAGATTTTGTTTTCTCGCTCATTTGTTCCCTGACCACACACTCCTTTTCATTCAGAGGTCATTCACAACTAGGCCAAGGATGGTGTTACCATGGCAACTAAACCAGAGAGAACAGAGCCAAAAAAAGGAATTAAAAAAAAAAATAAGGAGGAAAAAAAACAGGGGCGAGAAAAGTATGTTCTTTAGTGTGGAACATGATGACCAAAATCTCAGCCAGAAATAATTCAGATCTAAGTCTGCAGAATAAGCGGCACACACACGCCGGTTTCCTGGCTGGTAGCTTTTCAACATCTTGAATGTTGCAGGTAGTTCATTGGTATCAAATAGAAAACCAAATATAATTAAATTACTGGAAGGGCTGGACTACATATCAATATTATACTGATACTGTAATATAAGACTAGATATCGTCTTAAGTGTTGAATATCATAACACCATAAGTGTTCTTTCATTGTTTAAAGGCTGAATTACGGTAAAGTGACGCAATTTTCTGAACTTCAGAGACTCTTCTAGCTGTTGTTATTAGCTTTTTAAGTCGTCACATCAACATTACTATTGATTATCAAAAGTCTCCTAGTGTAAATACTTTGTGAAAGCACAAATAGTCAATGCTACGATAATGTCTCAATATCAATAAAGGCATTTGGTCAAGCGTAATGATATTTTCTCCATATCACCCTACACACTGAGTTATTTTAAGTAATGTCATTAAAAGCTTGGTTCTGTGAGCCCTAACGCCATTAGGTATCTCCGAGCACTTTGACATAGTCTTTCTGTAAAAAACCTAGAGTGCACCTGATCAATTCCAGCTAGTGGGATTAATTTCCAGTCATGATATTAATAGCTCTGCCCTCAGAGACTGTTTGATTTACTCCTTTTCTGGTAACTGTGTGCCCTTTGACCCAAACTGTCCTCTATTTACACGCAGTGTTGACAGAGATAACACTTGTTATACCTAATCAGTGGCAAGTTAATCACAAAACTGACCTTTGGCTTTGATTCACTCACAATATGTAGTTACAGGTCTGCATAATGGACAGGCAAAATATTGTTTACAGGAGGATGGTAAAGGAAGAAAGTACATGCTGGGTCTATGTGCACCTTTAGAGAAAGGAGAATATCCAAACAGACACGTGACTTCAGGTGGGCTGCAATCAGAGCTTGCAAATACTATAGCGATAATCGAGCATTACAAATCACAAAGCACGGCTCGTGGCTGTTAAATTGAGGATTCCTCCTACAAGGAAAACAGCAGGGACAGGATGCTAAGTAACGGGCCTTTGCATTAGTTATCTGTTTGAACACAGCAGTCGACTGGATGCCACTGCTTTATGTCTGTATAATACCCCACCACATTCTTGTTATATAGACACCATAGATCTAAACGCATCTGTGTGAAATAAGATTTCAATTCCAGATGTGGTGAATAACACGATAAATTGCAAAGTAATGACTGCTGGCGAGCGACCATCGTCGAGGAGCCAAGATCCCAACGTTAGGCCACAGGGCATAGATTATTGCCTGGGTTTCGTAATGGACGTCAGTGCTATGCATAGCAGAGCTAACAGCGCACGAAGATACAGCCTTATTGTCTCCAAGATCGTGGCAGCAAGCTCTGGAAAATGACCATTACTGATCTATTTTGTGTTATCTGTCCCACTGACTGCATTCTCATCAAATAGCCTCAGTCTGAGTGTGCGCCATCATCACCGTGACGGCGTCACCGTCTCCCACAACACAAGACAGTCGACGAGCAAACTAGCAATAGATGCCCAACACGGTGGTCGTGGCAGCATTTGTCGGGCAATTTGCAGCGTAATTGTGGCCAACAGTGGGTGAGACAGGCAAGGAATGTCAGATAGACACCCAATGTAGATGCGGTTATTGTGTCTTTTGATAGACAACTGCCAACTAGCTTTAGCTAGCAAGCTAGTTAGCCAGAACAGGCCGCCGTGCAAGTGAACGGTCTCAGTGGGCGCCGGGCATCAGCGCTACCTCTGAAGCCTTTACACCGCTGTTACCGTGACTCTTGCTTCCTACTCGTTCGCTTTACTGAGACAACATGACGGGCAGAATAATGTTTGAAACAACGGCGTTTACCTGGGTTTATCAGGTTGCCAGGGCGCGCGGGATCTTTCTCTCCGAGGATCCTGAACACCTCTCGTTGTCGATGACGTCACGCGTAGGTCTCTCGTTGAGGACGTAAAGAGCGTGTCACGGACTGCAACCAGAGACCAGTGATGGAGTATCTGTGCTGCAACTCCACAGGAAGCTGAGAGGAGAAATTATAAACTCTTGTGCTGAAGATCTACCTGTTAATTTTAAAGATTGTGTGGAAAATATATATACTGGTGGAAATAATATATTAAAGGGATAACTACTCTTACAAAAATATTAGAAACACAGTAAGTTATGTTACTGTCCCTTCCTCTAGATGTTTTTGGTCTACCTTAGTTAATGATATGCAGTGGGAGTAAGCATGGTAAATTTGTGATTAATACTGTCTAACTAACAAGCTTTAAAAAGTACCTTTCAAGATATTACATAGAATTTACCCGACAAGGCATGTGTTAGAAAGATTTTAGCTGAATATGGATTTTGAGTGTGATTTATGTGGACTGGAAAAGAGATTATTTCTTATTTATTTATTTTTTTCACTGTATAGACACCAGACTGTTTGTTTCAACTTTATAAAAAACATTCTTAAGATTCATGTTGAAACATGAAACACGTGGAAACATGTTGTATATCATGCAGCTCTATTATTTTTGTAAAATCAATGTTCAAAAGAAAGTGTTAAGAAACCAAACCGACTGTCTTGCACTTTGCTAATACATTTCAGCTAGTACCATGTTATCTAATGTTAAGAACAAAAAAACATATTTGGTTATTAAATGAAATATTGCATAGGACTAAAAATCTGGCACAATAAAATGTAAATGTATCAATCTTTTGTTATGTTTTATGTTTTGTTGTCTATTTATCTGTTTGTATCTGTAACTGAATGTGTGCAAAATAGAGAAATTGGGAAAAATAAGGGGAGACATTATATCTGTGCGCCAAGATAACTGTGAAAATGAGTAATCCGACAGGATATTTGGGACAAAGCTAAAACTGAAAATGTATGTGAAAGTTAAAAAAAAAAGACCCGTTTGCCATAAGACCCTGTCTTTTCTGTTCTGTTTTTGATTAGGTTTGATATGATTGAACTTCCAGAGGCAAGCGAGAGTTGCGGAAACAATTCAAACAGATGTTTCCAAAAATTCAGCTCTTAGAAGTTGGAAGGTACAGTAAATAGCTTTGCTAAAACCACTATATTTAATTTTAATAGTATATTTGGAAAATGGGGTTGTAATTAACTCACTTACCAGACTGGCATGCTCGTAGGTTTGTTAATATTTGATCACATTTGTGGTCAGTGGAACAGGATCAGATAACACCCACTGTAGAGCTCTTTGCAGGTAATAAATGATATTGCAAATCTTACCTCAAATGCACAGGCTATCTGGACGAATCAATGGTTTGCAGCTCCCCCCAGTGGACAACCATTGTAGAACATGCCTTTATTAAACCAATGGTCCGCTGCAAACCAAAAATAAGCCTTTTTAAATTAAATTACCTTTTTTTTATCTCAAATTTTATCTTTTAGGCGACAAAAATGTATAGAAGCAAAATGCCAAACGTGTGTTTATTTTGTGTTAAAAAATATATTCATTTCCGACAACTCATGCGCATGCGTTGTGGCTTCCAAGCAACCGGACATTCTAGAATCCCGGAAGTAGTGTGAAGGTCTTTGGCAATGGTTGGAGTTTAGATAACGTTTCGCTGTTGTGGGACCGGTGTCGATGTGAAAATGGGTGTTAAAATAGAGGTGTTTCGAGTATGTAAAAATTATTTTTAAAATACCGTCAGTTGCTGTTTAATATGTAATATTGCTAGGAGTTAAATTCGCACAAATCGACCTATGTTTCGTGCTTCAGTCTAGCTAGTCAACATGAAGCTAAGTGTGGTCATGATGTAAGTTTGCACTGTCACTAACTGCCTCGTCTATGTGTTGTTGTTTTGATCAGATGATGCTGTATCTGTCCTTTCCCGTGACCATGTTCTGGATCTCAAATCAGGCAGAGTATTTTGAGGAGTACATAGTAAAGAGAAAGGTAAGTGTTGCTGTGTTTGTTTTTAATCACACTTATCAGTCTTTTCAATGAGGCTCCGTGCTCTTTTTGTGACAACAAGTGTCTGTTTCTCTCTGCAACTTTGGCATCTTTTATGGTATCCAGAGGGAGATCTTCCCCCCTGACGAGCAACTGCATGTGAGTATAATTCACTTAACTTACTTGTTTTTATCGTCCATACTGTCCATAAAAAAAACAAATCATGAAACATTAAAATTAAATGTGACTGTGCACACAGTAATCACTACCACAAAGGCTTATTCTGTTTATTTGTGTTTTAATTTTGCTGACCATGTATTCATCTTTCAGTTTATAGCACCTACTCTGCAGTACACCGTGTTCTTGCTGTGTCATTCTGAAACATAAAGATATATTGCACAACAAAACCACACAGCGGTTATCAGAGCACTACCCTGTAATACTGCCTTTTTTTTTTTTTTTTTGCATTTTAATGCGTCAGATCACACTGACCACATTCACACACACACTTTCCAGTGCGATTTAACACTGAAATTCCAAATCACAGTTCTTCTTAGAGTGATTTGTCTGTGTCTGAATGGTTCCTCGGCTGATTTTTTTTATCCTGTTCAAGTCTATTAGAACTTCTGCTGCACAGCATAATATATCATAATGATAATGATTGTGTTCTCTGTGTTAACAGAGGAAAGAGTTGGAGGACTTTAAAGAACGAATGCGTCTTCGCAAGGAGCAGCGAATGCTAAAACAGATTTCTGTGGAATCTGAGAATTGAGGATCATGTGTTGAAGAAGTGTGTAAATTCCCAGCACCACAGATGAAGGATTATTTGGCAAGGTCCTTTGGGCAACAGAAAACTGGCCAGACTGAAATAAGAGCATGGCACACTGGAAATCTCCGAGAAGTTAATGCATTTCAAAGGTGTCTTTTTTTTCTTGGGATTAATTGTGCTTAATATGCTTGTTGAATTTACATGTGTGGGTTTTTTTCCACACAAGACTTTTGAAATGTCAGAGCTGTGTGTGTTTTGTGTGCCTGATTGGTTGAGTTGCTGCGGTATCACTGTCATAAAACAAATATTTGAGTTATAAATCCAGTCGGATCTGATGTGAATGTCATGATTTATTTTGTGAGATGATGCAGTTCCCATAAAATGTATTCATCCCCTTTGATTTTTTTTCCATGTTTAGTTCTTACACTGTATTAAAGTGGGTGTAATTAGGCTTTTTTTTTTGACACTCATCAACAGATCTTACAACCACAGCTTAAACAAATCTCCATAAACTGATTTTAATCAAACACAAACACAACACACAAAGTAACTGATTGCATAAGTATTCAGCCCTTTCAAATTAATATTTATCAGAGGGTCATACGGCAACAATTACTGCCTATGCCTACAGTAGAGAGTCTGGGTAGCTTTAAATTTATGTTCTGGGTTGTATTTTTGTAAAAAAAAAAAAATCGATAACTCACGGTCCACTTACAGACTTGCGTGTTTTCTTTTGTGACTGATTTGTATTTTCTTGCATTTATTGTAAATGACAAACAGTTGGCTGCATCAGCGGTGATTCAGTTGTGTGAGTTATGTGATACTATGACATTAAATTATTTTTTTCTGTTTATCACTGTAGCAGAATGGCATTCCCTGTGTTTGTTTTACAAAGTTGAGGTACCAGCACTGATTATGTGTATACTTCTAATGATCATGTCATTCTCTGCTGGTTATGTTTCACCTGTAACAGAAGCAGTGATTTGCCCATTGGCCCACTGCTTTGTTGAATATGAAGGTGTATCTGATGTGCCGCACATCCTATGTCAAACTCTTTTTAACTCCAGGTCAAAGGTGCTGGTTTGACCAGCAGCCAATATTTTGAGTATAAACAGGACATGAATGAATAACTTGGACAGAGACATTGGCTATTCAAATGAAGTGTGACCCGAATGTACCTCCTGGTACAAGGCACAATAATAGATGTCTAAAATATGTACTTCAATAACTCAAAATGTCTCAACCTCTGGAGTGAAGTGAAATACTGATCTTGTTTTTCCTTATTTTATTTTATTTAGTCCTCATTCGTACTAGGAATATTTCCACTGAGATTCAAAATCTGTTTTTTACGAGGGAGTCCCTGCCCAGACAGCAACATAAGAAGTTCCACATAAAATAAATAACAGTCCAGTGTGTAGGATTTAAGTCAGGGGTGTCAAACTTATTTCAGTTCAGGGGCCACATACAGCCCAGTTTGATCTCCAGTGGGCCGTATCAGTAAAACCATTACATAATCACCCATGAATAACAACACCTTTAAATTTTCTCCTTTTTAGTGTAAAGAAGTTCATTCTGAAGGACAGATGTTCAGCCAGAAATAGCCTCAGAAAAATATGTGCAAATTCAACAGTATGTCTCAGTTTTTCCACATTCAGTCAGTCTACTACTCACTTTTCATTATATGTGCATTTCTTTTTAGAATTTTCCACTGAACTAGAAGCTTTGGAAGAAGCAGGTTAAGTCATCTCTTGTCTTATAAGCCATTTACAGTCTGAAGTTTTGTCATTGCCACCAATATAGTTTTAGGATAAAAGTCTGATACAGATTCTTTTGTACTGAAGCTGCTGGTTGACAATAATTTGCACAATGTTCAATATATTTAAATATGAACACAGTAAGTATTCATTGTTTTTTCAGAGAGCTGTATTGTAGTCAGGGTAGAAAAGCCTCTGAGACAGCATTTCACATGAAGTACCTGCTCACTGTTTAAACCTGGCATTTCTTAGCCTCCACAGGTGCTTCAATATTGGGTGTGAAAAGTCATCTAGTGGGCCGGATCGGACCCCGGCCCTTATGTTTTACATCCCTGATTTAAGAGGACATATTGGCAGAATTGGAATTATGTTTGTTTTGGTGTTTAATATCCTGAAACTTAAAAGTGTTGTGTTTTTGTTACCTTAGAGCGAGCTCTTTATATCCACTGTACATACAGAGCCACTGAGTTCACCATGTTCTTTTATAGTAGCCCAGAACAGACAAACCAAACACTGTCTCTAGATGGAGCCATTGGTTTACAGCTGCTGTGGTTCTCCTACACACTTGGCACATGCAAAAAGTTTCACGTCTGCTACCTCACCACTCCATTAAATCCCACACACTAAACCTTTAAAACAAACATCAAACTACATGACAATGAATTGTCGGAGGTCTAATAGTCCTTAATCCAGTTTTTATAATCTCCTATGCTCCTAAAGTGTAGTTTACACTAAGATGAGGGTGCAAAAACATGTCATACCCTCACATAATTATTGGATATATTGATGCTTTTACCGTGGTTTAAAAATTGAGGAATTCTCAGCATGTGTGTATGTTGAAAATGCATGTGAATATACATTTTATACCCTATAGGAAAGTGGAATTATAGTGCTATGATGCTATAGTGCCGTTGGTTTGTATTTGTTAATTTGGCCCTGTATGTCACTACAGTCATGTGCTGATTGGAGTGCAAAGCAAATAACACCTTTTCTCACTTACTACAGCAGTTCCTAACACAAGAACACACAAGGCTGTAAAATAGGCCTACTACTTCATGTTAATCACTCGGATGCTATGTTGTCTAACCTTAAAGCTGGGGGGAAAACACATTTAATGATGTCATTTTATGAGGAAGTATGGTGAAGAATTTTAAGGAATTTCATGGAAGGGCGATTACAACAGTACTGGTCTTGCTCAAGATCATGAATAACATCTACTGGACTCCTATATTTAGAGCTAACCTGAGGGAGAGGCCAGACTGCTGGAGATGTAATGAGAATGACAACACACTGGAACATACTCTCTGGTCAAAAAGTGCAAGATTATTGGACAGCTATTCATGAAAATATGAAATTACTCATTGGTGAGGATGTCCTCTTGTCTAACAGTGTGTACATTTTAGGTGATCCTTTACCACTGTGTGATCTTCCCACGTCAGATGCAGGTTGGATTTGTACGGTTTGCATATGGTAATTCTTCTCTCCATCACTTAGAGTGGGTGGAGAATTATGCTCAGAAATGTGGATGTTGCACTGTTGGTGATGAACTGATTGTGAGATGTAACTGGATGTATGTCTACGGCCTCTGTGGCATTACATGTTTTCTTTATTTTAGTTTTTATTGTGATTAGATTGATTGATTATGATTAGATATTATGATTTGTCATTACCTAGTATTATTTTAAGTATTATGTACATAGTTTTTTCTATTTACATTTGTGATTATACAGTTTACAGCATTCCCATTTCTAGTTTACTTCTTGTATTGTTTGTATCGCTGTTGTACTACTAGTATTGAAAATCACAATAAACTGTTGGTCATAAAAAAGAGTAACAGTTCATAAATCATTTTGACTATGACATAAAAACTACACAGTGATCCTCTTCAGACCAGCACTATGTATGATCTCCTGAGTATGAATACATGGCAGAGGGCTGTGTTTGGCTTGTCCTGATCCCCGAAAGTCTTGGATGTGTCCAATCATACTTAACAAACTGCTGAATTTCATATTTATCATGCTGAAGCGATGACATGATTTTCCCAAGGCTCATCAGATGATACCCTCAAATATATTTTGGCGAGGACAAGTGGCCAGTTGGATGACTCAGACCTCGGTCTCCTGAGGCACTGGCAAGAGAGAGTATGTATTTCCTTTCTTGCAGCTGTTTCTTTATCATGGCTGACATTCATGTTGGAAGGGTATTAGTGATGATATTTAAATGTGGTTAATGACTACACAAATAAGAATAAATGTGGCTTAACTGATTTTCCCTATATGTTTTCTATTTTTCCAATTATAGTCTGTATGTTCACAGCACAAAAATGAATGGGATGTGTTCTTACCAGTACCAGACAATAGGGGGCGATGTTTGGCCATGAAACGCTGTGTGCGAGACCCATTCAGGCTTTAACAACAAGGAAGTGACCGAGCCGCCAGCAGACTGCTGTCAAGATGGCACCGAGTGGGCTGAAAGCGGTAGTTGGAGAAAGTAAGTGACACATTTGTTGTCTCGTTATCTTCTTTCAGAAGTTTATTACAACTAAAAGACACATGTAGCTTGTTAGCACTGATTGTATTGGAGCTCGATAAATTGGAGCACTGCCTTTAGCGCAAAACTCTGCTGGGGACGTTGGTCCACCAAAGGTCTCTCTTCCGGTTTGTGTCCCAATTAAAATGCTAATATTACCCAGAAATAATGTCACCGTTAACCACGTCATGGATGGAAAATGGTAGGCTTGTGTTGTATGTGTCGTTAACAACATTTGCTGAGGAGGAATGGTAGTTTTGATGTGATGTTTGGCGGATTTAATTATAGAAGTGACAGTGACAATACAAGTTTTGGGCTAACGTTAGCTAGCTAACCTAAAAGGAAGTCCGATAACTTCGCCCCTCAGCCGGAACAGTCAACCTGTAAACAAATAAACACAAATAAAAACACAACCTTTGTTACAAAAAGTTTGCCAGCAGATGTTTTAATTTTAATGCCGGTGTCTTGTTTCGTTTTAGAATTAATTAAGTTTCAATAACGTTATAGATTCAATGTTGCGTTCAAGGTACTTATTAAAGAAGCATAATGTTAGATGTGATAATTATAAAGGAAGACATTGTGTCATTGTGGCTTTATGTGATGTTATTTGACATTATACGCGTTTTTGTCATGTACTGCATTTTAAGTATTGGAATTAAGTGTTTAAATTGTGCTTATCACGTTATAATATTGAAGGTAAATATCTTTGAACACTGATCCATCCATGTGACCAGGTCAAGGTTAAGCAGGTGTATTACTCAGAGTGACTAAAATCCTGAGATGTGTACTGGTAATATAAGTTAAAAAAAAACAAAACAGGAAACTCTGACCTTGCACAGGATTCAAAGATCACGCCATGGCTTGCTATTTGCTTCTTCTAGATTTGGAATATGCCCCTTGATATCTTTGTATTTGAATATAAAACATGTCTGGGAAATCTGCAAAAGTGGTTTGAAAGGTTGCATTTGAAGTACTATGTGCTTGATCTGATGCTTGAAAACATTGTTGCCAGCCACACAAGTAGTCATCTTTTCCAGTTCCCTGTATGTAAATAGGACAGGCTTTGCAAGATGAGACATTCATCAGCAATGGATTTTCCACTTGGTCCAAAATATGTTATGGGAAAAAATGAAAATTATTAGCTCACTTTTTTGCACTCACATTTGTAGTCAGATAGTTGTTAATAGAGTTGTAGCAACATATTGTTTTCAAGGTATAACAGGGTATGATTGATTGAAAATGATGGTTATCGTACCATGTACATTTGCTTATCTATGGTATTGAAAAAATGCAACTGGACAGAGAGTGTCACGTTTTATTTTCAATGGGGAGACTGTTTACACATCCTTCCATTAAGAAAATGGTCTCAAGTTTTAGTTGTAATAATAAAACATTTGTTCAACAAAAGGAAAACCCTCTGTTTTCATTCCTTTATGGGTCATTGCAACTGATAATAATAATAATTCTGTAATATCGTGACACGGTGAAACTGCAATATTTTCTGAGACCATTATTGCACCGTTAAAATCTCAACCTGTTGCAGCCCTAGTCTTAAATACATCTGGCAGACACTTCTGTGTTGTTGACTGTATATTGGTACAGGGTAGATTATAGTTTTGCCGTCCTATTTCAACAGTCCCCCCGACCCAAAAACAAACATTGTGTAGGCCTATCCTATCCAATCATTCAGAAACCCCACCAACACCGGATATTATACTGGAAACAAGTCATAACATAGTGATAAGTATGACTGCTGACTGCTGATTCAAAGTCATGCCACCCACATAACCTGCCATTTATAGTGTTCTTTAGCAATTGAAGTGATGTAGTAATAAGACTTGCAACAACTGATCACATGTCTTAGGGCGCCACTACCGTGTTTCTAATGAGGTTAAGCAAGAAAGTTTAGTGATGAAGATGATATAACAGCAGTTTAATGCTTCATTTTTAACATGCACTATTAAGGAGAGGACTGTTTAGCTCAGGTGGTCAGTCACCCAGTGCATGGTGAGTAGACAGTGGCCCAAACACTAAATATAATGACTTTTGCTGTGTGAAATGGTGCCTCTGCTCTTTGCCGTGAAGTATGACGTTTGATATCAGGGCATTTTGGGCGAGATGCTCCACCTCCATCATACCTCAGCTGTTGTGCTGGTGAAGTCACTGAGGCGGCTATGCCTTTGTCTGAGCTTCCTACACTGTAATCTTAACAGTATAGCACAAGGAAGTTGCACCCAACCAACTGAGTTGGTGATTACAAGTGCTAAATATGGGTTTGTTTCTAGAAAGTTCCTGGTTCCTGGTTTAGAGAGTTTAAGACACACGTCACCGCAGTTCACATTGATATTTCACTTGCTCTTGTATCTCCTTGGACTTATTTAAGTGAAGGCATTAAGAAAACATACCAGTTAATCCACACATGTATTCTCTTTACAGCCACTGATGCACAATAGATTAAGTGTCGCTCTTTATTATACAGGACAGATAAGAACCCCCCCCAACAAAAATTGTCAGTTTATAAATCATAAATATCACATGAAATATTATGGTGTTAAGTTACTTGCTGCATTTGAGTCATTGCTAAAATTCCAACACTTGTTACCTGTTCTATTTCACTTTTTTCTTGCAAGAAATGTTTCCAAGTTTTGGATAATTCCATAATCATAAGTCATCTTTTTCTTTCTTCTCTTCTACAGAAATCCTGAACGGGGTCATCAAGAGTGTGAAGAAGGATGGAGAATGGAAGGTAACTCTTGCCCAAAAAGAATAGAGAAGTCCCCTGTTTTCATCACACTGAAATTGTAACCCTGTGTTTCTTCAGGTTCTTATTGTGGATCACATGAGCATGCGAATCCTGTCCTCTTGCTGCAAGATGTCTGACATTTTGGCAGAAGGGGTTACCAGTAAGTATGCAAGATAATTTATCTTGCATCCTCTGCATTAATTGCATACATTAGATTGTTTAGATTGAAGTAAAATACCTCTGTTTTCTCCTTCTCAGTTGTGGAGGACATCAACAAACGCAGGGAGCCCATCTCTAGTTTGGAGGCCATTTATTTGATTTCACCTGTGGAGAAGGTTAGCTGCAGCTTTTTCCTCAGAGTCAAAACTGTCAGCACTCAGAGTTTTTCTAATAATCTATTAAAACAAAACTTGTTTTCTATCACAGTCGGTCCGTGCTCTCATTAACGACTTCAAAGACTCGACCTTCACTTACAAAGCAGCACACATCTTCTTCACTGATAGTAAGTTGGTCTGTGTGTGTGTCTGTGTGTGCACAGTGTACTGTACAGTTTTGCATAATTAATTTCCCTGAAAATGAAAGTGCTCAAACCTAAAGGACACTCATTTATCAAGAACTTATTTTCAAATATACAGTGCAAAACATTAAAAAAGTTCAAAATATACTGCATAATTACATTAAACCGTGACAATTTCTTATTTTTTAAAATTTATTTTTCCTTCCATAGCTTGTCCAGATGGTCTCTTTGCCGAGATTGGGCGATCCAGAATTGCGAAGGTCATCAAGACTTTAAAAGAGATCAATGTTGCCTTCCTGCCATATGAGTCTCAGGTAAGAACTAATCTCCCCTTTACTTAAACCAACTTGGGGTTTTTTTTGGCCACATAGTTATTCATTTTTGTTTTAGCTGTGATTTAGTTAGCAACAGCTTCTGACAAAATTATCTGGCTACCAGCTAAATGCTTTGTTCAATAGCTAGTCACTTATTTTGTCTGTGTGATGTTTGTTGCTGGGCAGGTAGAAAACAGTGGGTTTATCAGAGCCTTTTCACTTTAACTGCAGCCGGCTGAGGCTGGAAATGGTTGATCAGAGAGTTACGAGTGGAACAACACAGTAAAGTTTGAGCTGAAAGATGCTAAAAGGCTCCGCTAGAGCTGAGAAAAGCTGTAGAGTGGTTTTCTCTGTGGGTGTGTCAGTACAAGTGACACCTTTCCCCGTAAACACAGTATTATTATAATAGTACAGCTTGATTGTTGTGGTTAAATTGAGGCAAACATCAATCCCTTTCCTCCCTGCAGGTGTTCTCCCTGGATGATGCAACCTCCTTGTACTCCTTCTATAGCTCTAAGCCGAATGAAAATAAAGAGAAAATGATGGAAAATCTGGCAGAGCAGATCGCAACCCTGTGTGATACACTTAAGGAGTACCCTGCAATTCGTTACCGCAAGTATGGAAGCCTTGGATAAAACTACTCTGAAATCATTTTGCTACTGAATTTACTGACTCTGTTGTGTACGTCTCTGTCTCTAAGGGGACCAGAGGAGAATGCTAGGCTGGCTGAAGAGGTCTACCAGCGCCTCACTGCTCACAAAGCTGACAATCCAAGCATGGGAGAGGTTAGGAACTGCTTAGATTAACTTATGTGCTCTACTGTTTAAATAAAATTATTGTATTCTGAATTCTTAAACTGCTTTTTTTCTGCTAAATCAACTTTTCTGTATTTTTCTTTGGGACTCTGCAGCTCTTCACCCTCACAGGTTGTGGACGTTTCTGTGGTTTCTGGGTTTTATTTCTTGTTGATTATTTTTCTCACGCTTTTCCTGGGCGTTTCCTGTCTTCTTCTCTGTCTTTCTTAGCTGACATTTCCTTGCTCCTGAGGTGGGTCTTAACAGGCATGTATTACTGTTCTCTTTTTGCTCTCCATACATCTGAAGTGCATTACCATGCTGTGTTGCATTCTCTTTATTGTTTTACCGTGCTTGACAAGTTTGCTGGAGCACTGCCGCATCACACAGTGACACTGAACTCCTGTAGATTAAAGCTGATAAGACTTTCACTGCATGACAGATTCACAAAACATAATAAAGGGCCATACTGTAGACTAGGCCCTAGTTTACAATGCATCTGTGGAGTGGGTCAGCTCTTTAATTTGTTTACATTATTACCCTTATGTTCATTGTTTTAGGGTGCAGACAAGGCGCGATCCCAGCTACTGATTGTTGATCGTGGGTTTGATCCCATCTCGCCTATTCTACACGAGTTGACCTTCCAGGCGATGGCCTATGATCTGCTAGATATCAAACAGGATATCTATACGTGAGTGAACATCTTATGACACATAGGCTGCTGTTCATTCATTTTGCCAGGTCTGTTTTGGGCGTTCAGCTTATTCCTAGTCAGTTATGCTGTACTTATGTACTTGTTTTATTTTCTTGAAGTTACCAGTCAACCGGCATTGGGAATTCAAATGACAGAGAAGTGTTATTGGATGAAGATGACGAGCTCTGGGTTCAGCTCAGACACATGCACATTGCTGATGTCACTAAGTAAGTCTGTTACAACGAGATGAGAATATAACTTGTGTCATATCTCCACATGACTGAGTCTCAGTGTCATCCCTCCCAACAAGTTCTGTTTATTGCTTTCACCTGGTTTTATGTTACAACTTCAAAACACACAGTTTGCTTTGTGTATGTTTGGAAAGTTAGTGCACTTTACCCAAGTTTAAAGTTGCATTGTGGCCTCATATTTGGCATAGAATAATGAAAGAATAAATTAATCTATGATAATCATATTTTCAGAAAATATGTGTTTTTTAAGTGGCTAAAAGAGGAAGTATGTTAAGAGTGTTACAAGTGTTAAAAGTGTGAAAGAATTTATCTGCAAAAATAGACCATTTGTATATCAATTACTGACCGTGTAATCATGAATTTGTGAAGAAAGCTTTGTTTTCCTCATATTTCTATTTAATGGAGAACCCGAAAAAGGCGAACATTCCTCATGAGCTGATGTAACGGAGGACTGCATGTCACAACAGTAAAATTATATCAAAACGTCCTTTTACAATCTCCTACACAATTCGTGCAGAGTAATCCAAGTCTCATTTATCCAGTCGTGTGCTCAGTACTTTCCAAATACATGCATTTTTGCTAAAACATTATAATTTCAAATGTGTCGTTAGAAATAGTTTCATACACAGCTGAGAAGCATGGATTATTTTTTGGCTTCTGCCTTTATTTTATTAAAGAGTTTTAGCGTGAAAGGGGGGATGGGGGGGGATGACATGCAGCAAAGGGCTGCGGTATGGAATCAAACCCACAGCTCCTGTGGCAAGGACACAGCCTTTGTACATGGGGCACCCACTCTACCAGGTGAGCTACTGGGTGCCCCACGTGTGCTTTTGAACTTAACTAGAGGTTATACTCATGTGCTCAGGCAAGCTCAGGGCTCACTACATGTAGGTGGAAGTTTTTTTATATTGGAACATTTTAGCGACCCCAGTTTACTTCAATTCATGAACAATGTCCAAAGGTTTCTTCACAAATTAAAGGTAACACTCGATGAGTATTTGATACACTGATGGTCATTTTGTACTGTATTCCATGTGCGTAAAATTTTGGTCCTTAAATGTACTTCTGCACAAAGGGACTAATCATTTTCAAAACCCATTGTTGCAGGAAAGTGACGGAGCTTCTTCGTACCTTTTGTGAAAGCAAGAGAATGTGCACTGACAACGTGAGTGTTCATGTCCTGTTCAGTTACTATTACAGATGTCTGTGTCATAAGATGAAGACTATTTCTTGTGTTTTTACTCAATTTGTGGTGAAAACATTTGAATTTCAGGCCAACATAAAAGATCTCTCTCAGATGTTAAAGAAGATGCCACAGTACCAGAAGGAGCTGAGCATGGTGAGTGGGATAAAGAACAGCCAATTCTTTGCTATTAGTATTATCACCTGATGATCATTCTTGTTGTTGGAAGCAACTACTATTTGAGCTATTCAGGGTTAGGACTATACATTACAATGAATTTTTCCCTAGGTCAGGATATTTAACATACAGTATTTTATTAGGAGACCCCTCTGGCAGTAGATTACACAGTTTGAAAAAGTTAACTTAAAAAATCGTCTACTGCCTAGTCAATTTGCCCATATTTTGGCCGTCTATTAATATAAGAATCTTGTTTATTATCAGTGCAGAAGCTCCAGGAATTTTTTAAATCTCATATTGGAGTCGTCAGTCTTGCCTGTAGCTTTGAAGAAAAATTCCTCACAGGATTTGTACATCATATGATATTGTCATAACTACAAATTTATAAATAATTGATTAACCACCGCTTATTTTCATTCACAGTACTCTACTCACCTGCACCTAGCTGAAGCCTGCATGAAGAAATTCAAGGCCTCTCTCGATAAGCTTTGTGAAGTGGAACAGGTCAGTACTATTAAAATTAATCTTTTTTTAAGAAGAATCTAAATTGTCATTTTCAGGTCCAGTTCATTACATTTATAGATTTATAAGTCAGTAAAATGTATTTGTACAGAGGTTTTCACAGACATAGGTCACGACCTGCTTTACAAGGGCATTTACAACACAAAAACAAAGCCATAGAAGATGAAATGATGACCCAAGATATTTATTTAAAAGTGCGAAGCTAAGAGCACAATACATAAATACAAAACTTTTAGTTTAGCGGTAATGTGTGACCAGCTATTTGACCTTGTGATTAGTCTTCTGGCAACCTTCTGAATTGCGTGCAGACAATCAAGACACACCAAGGGTGTTTTCACATTAAGTCATTTCTAAATTAACCGAAGTCAGTCCTCTTAAAGTGCACTAAAAAGTGGATCAACAGAAAGGGGCCTCAGTCCTCTTTCTTCTATTATATATCTAATATATATTGATATAATTTTGATTATATATAACTATATATATAACTTAGAATTGGAGGAGAACCTTAGCATTTCTGTGTGCTGTAGACAGTTGCTGTTCGATGTATTCTACAGTCCACATCTGGAGATGTGCAGTGTCCGCCGTAGCCCAAACTACTCCTCGTCCTGTGTCCTTGCAAGCATTACAGGCTGACGAGGTTTTGTCTGTTTTCTTTTCAAGCATCTCAGTGCAATAGCATGTGATCTAGAGGGCTAGTAACAATGGCAAAAAGCAAAGCGAACCTGGAGCACTTTGTTTTCACAGTGCACAGGTTAAGTGAACCGTACCGCAGACTTAAAGTGGTGCTCTGAGTTCAGTACACTTCAGAGGGGTCTGAGCTCTCTTGGAGTGTTCACATATGCACAAAAAATGCTGAGTCACCGCTCTGAGTCCACTTGGAAGGCTGAAAAGGACCAAGTGTGAAAACACTTGTGTTACTGTAGTCAGTGTGTGGTGAGATAAAGGCATGTTTAAGCATCTGTAGTTCAACAGTTGACACTACAGATCTCAGTTTAGTAACATTTCTTAAGTGAAAAAACAAGATCTGGTCAGCTGCTTAACATGTGTCAAAAGACAGTTGATCAAATATTACCCCTAAGTTACACAGGTTTGAGTGGGCAGCCCTAATACTTTGCCGTCCAGTCCCTAATATTGTTAAGGCAGTTTAGGAGCCTCTGTAACTTATAAGGCTCACCAGGTGTGAATGAGAGGTGGAGTTGGATATCATCCATATATACATGGTAAGCAATATTAAATCTGTTTATGATCTGTTATAAAGGGCAGTAAATGTAAAAATAACAAAGGTCCCAGGAGTGATGGCAAAAAAATGAGTGACGCCTTAGTCGCCCTGCACATTTACAGTTAGAGGTATAAGTAGAAACATGTTCCTTGATCCCTGAGGAGAAAAGCACCATAGATGACCATTAAATTGTTATTCTTGGAATTTGTCTGCTCATGCATTGTTGGCAAAACATATTAGTCTGTAGTTTTTATATCACAGTGGATCAACTAAATGCCCCACTGTGTTAGTCACTGACAGTAAGTATCTTAAAGAGGATGTCAGACATAGAATTACTCTCTCTCACTAACTCTGCACACTAAGTGACCTCGATGTGATGGCGGTGTTATTTATAGCTACTGTGGAGTATGGTCAAAGCCACTGGTCTTGTGATACTTAATGGGGAATCATAATATTGCATAAGAAGCTTGGGACCGGATATCAACATCTATATATCTACAGAAATGCGGAAGAAGCTGTTATGTCATTATTGAGTCATGTAATAACACATATATGGACTACTTGATAATGTAGAAATCCTTCCATCAACATGAGCCTGGGATAAAGCCACGGTCCAGACTAGAGCCAAGCCCCACTGTGTTGTTTGTATGAGCCAGACATGCTTTTGTCTCCCTGAGGGGAGTGTGCTCTGTCACACTTAGTCTTGTATCAGATGAGCCGCAAGCACACAGGAAATGATAAGCGATGCATGGTTGTGGCATTATGAGATGCAAGTGTTAATGGGGCCTTTTTGTATGAGTGAATCACTCAGCTGCACTAATGGATTGTCAGCATGTCTGAAAGCTGCCTCTTTAATCCAATGGGCATGCTTTGGCTCAATGATGGACAGTGAGATCCAAACAGCAGCAGCTCTCTGTCAGCTGTCGTTTGTTTTAGTGTTCTACATTGTTTGGGCAACCCAATACAAATGACTGTGTGATAGCGTTATAAACAAAATGATGTGCTGTATTTTTATGTGCTCTTGGAGCCACTCTCGTTCCAGTCGCTCATAAAAAGTTTCATCACTGATTGGCCCTAACAAGGCTTAGACGGAATATTCAAAAGCTTAACAAGAGTTTTTAGGGGGCTCGCACAGTGCCCAGGATTGCATTAAAGGGAAATCCCAAAGCTAGATGTAAGTTTAAAAGCCCAAGTTAAGTAGCCAATAGTTGTCGTTATTTTTGACATAGTTATTGGATTATAAATGCTATTCCGGGGGTTTACTGTGCAATCTAGGACAGTTTTATTTACTTATTTATTTCAAATGTGGACAACAAGAATAACAAAAAATGAACCGTAAAACTAAAGCAAACTCTCACTATACAGATCGTCATGAACAACATGAATAAGCATTGTTAGATATTTACATGTCTGAAAAGGAGTGGGAAGAGGCATTCATTAATACCCCTTTTCGACAGTCATGGGCTGGCATGGCTTGGCATGGCTTGGTTTGAGCCATCAGCCGGGCACAGCAGGGATTTACATTTCCATTACAACAGGGCTACCTTCTTGAAGATGTGTCTTTGTTATGTCCCTGTCAGAGATCTAGGGGAAGGAGGGAACTTTCAAAAAAGAAAAAAGTCAAAGCATATTGCCAGTTTAAAGGAAGTTTATTCAAAATGAAAACGGGATAAAGGACCATCAACGAAAAACGTGCTCCAAAAGGGAACTGGATCGCCTGTAGCAGGGACACACAAAATAAAGAAAAGATTAAACACAGCCAATAACTATCACTGCACATAGCTAAACTCTTACTTATTACCCACGTCTTGGAGAAGCGCCACTGTCACAGCCGTCTGGCCCACTGGCACTGGCACTACTCCTTCTTCATCCATTTATACCCTCGCTGATGAGGAATGATGAGAATCGGCTGCACGCTGAAAAGAAAAGAAAGGGGAAAACACAAAACAAACAGTCTTAAACTGATGATGGCTTGTCTTGAGTGACAGTGTTTAAAAGCAGTGGGCTGACAGCTTAAGTCCCATGTTATTAGGGGTTGTTGGGGGTTGGCTGTTGTCGGCGAGGTGTTGCCTCTACCCGCTTGAAGGCGGGCAGCCTATGGGCTTACCTTTGGGAAGGTCCATCTCTGGTGCAGCTTGGCGGGGCATGGTGTGTCCAAACTGACAGTGGAAATACAAACCAGCTCAGCAAACTCAGCTTCCTGTGTCAGCTGCCCACTGAGTCGTCTGTCAGCTGACTGATGTTGTAAGTGGTGATTGAGATTCCTGTTGAAGTTAATAGTTAACCACAAGTGTCTTCCACAGGATCTGGCAATGGGAGCAACTGCAGAAGGTGAACAGCTAAAGGACGCCATGAAGAGCATTGTTCCTGTTCTCCTCAACAATGAGATTGAGGCCTATGACAAAATCCGCATCATACTGCTCTACATATTCCACAAGAAAAAAGGTGCGCCCTAGTCGCAACTCTTTTTGTTTCAACTAACATGACATTTAAAAACCAGCTGTGAGTGACCCTTAATTCAAAGGGTTAATGGGACCAGAGGCTTTAACATGAAGTGAATAACAGAGAATCAAGTGTTATCATTGCCCTCACTGTTTTTAAAAATATGGTTATCCATGTAGGCATCGGGGAGGAGAACCTTGCCAAGCTCATCCAGCATGCAAACATACAGGTCGACAGCAACATCATCACCAACCTGCAGAACCTGGGCTGTAACATCATAGCTGGGGTAAATTTCTCGATTGCAGTGTGGTTGCAGTCTTAAATATAAATGAATACCTTCAGTATTGTTACATATATATAATGTTGTTTGTTAGGGCCGCAATGCTGGGAAAACACTGCCAGACAAGAAGGAGCGCACAGAGAGTACGTACCAGCTGTCTAGATGGACACCGACCATCAAGGACATCATGGAGGTATTAAAGCTAAACTGAGCTTTTGATATTACTGGCACACTTGAAGTCTGTACTACGAAGCCAGTTCAACTTACCCAGGATATCTTTTCGTTATCGGGTTTGACTGACTCTAACATCTGTCTGGATAACTGGTACTACAAAGCTGTTGATCAGCTAGGGCAGTCTGCTCTGGGTTTTCCTATCCAGCCACGAGCGCGTTCATGTGAAAGAGGCGGGGATGTTACTTACGAGCAACATCATCAGAACCTTGAAAGAATGGGGTAGGCCGCTTCATATGATATGAGATCAAAGGGTACCGAAAGTGTCTGCAACTGCAAGACCATAAAATGTCAATGACATGGGATGTAAACGATACTCTGTGATCTTATAACAAAAAATGTGGAAACATTGAAAATACCATCTAAAAATACACCATCGGCCAAGACTTAAATTACGTGCATTTATCACTAGGCTATAAATTACATTAGCATAGAGTATTTTTTGCTGTTTAGTTGGATGAAACTACTCTAAGTATGTCACATAAAACACTTTAAAGTAATGACAGACTGTTTCTGCTACTGAAGTAAGGGGTGGAAAAGTAGCCTCAATAATCACTGATGAGGAGTGTAAAAGTAGCAGCACTGTCAGGACTGAAGTAAACTTTGCAGGAGTTCAGATACTTCTAAAATAATGTGTTTAGTGTTGTTAACAATCTCTCTGTTTGTTAGAAGCTCTGTTTCAAAACCAGTAAAAAAAAAAAGAGCCCTGGAACAATGAAGTGATTCTACGGACCTATAACAATTTACAGTATAAGCTCCTCTTTTTTTCTTACCTGAGACCCTTTGCTCATGGATACTTATTTCTTCAGTGATCTGATTGGTCAGAGGTCGGGGTGTTGACAGGCTGCAATTCGATACCCTGAAGTTAACCTGCTCCAGAGTTACCTCACTAACTTCAAATCCTGCTCCATAGTGCAAGCCTCTAGTCAGATTTGCTTTCAGTTTTCTTAAACTATGTGTGTTTCTGTATTGCAGAATGCCATAGAGGACAAACTGGACAGAAAGCAATGGCCATTCATCTCTGATCCTGCTCCCATCAACACAACTCAGACTGCGGTCAGGTGGGTGCTGGAAACAGAAAGGAAAAAATATATCATATATGAACTGCACATTGTTGCCTAATTACAGACCATGACGTATATAAAGAAATAACTGGTTAATAGTTAACAAACAAAACTTTCTCAAAACATGACGACTAGAAAAAAAATCCCATGTGCCCTCTTTGTTTCAAAGTGATGTCACTTTAAAAAATGTTAACCAGGGTAGCAGACAGATTAATGTTGTCAAATAAAAGCTTTTATCCCTGTAACTGAGTTGGAGCCAAGCTTTTGACAAAGTGAGTTGAAAAGGTGAAATTAGGCCAGTTTTGCTTTAAATAACCCATAATCCCCCAGGGAATTCCTCTCATGATGATAGTGCTTATACAAACCACTCTCATGAACCTGAGTTCACTCATAATCTGCACTATGCACAATGCTTGTCCTCCTTCGTTTTTAGCAAAGTGCAGAATTAAAACTGAGTCGTCATAAATATTAACACTAGAATATAGACTGGCTATATAAGACCAGACATGGCAGCTGGGGTTATGATACTGCTCAGCAAAGGTAGTAAGCCAAGCATTACTATCACATTGAAATGCAATATACCTAAAGGGACAGTTCACCCCAAAATCCTGTTGTGCCATTCATCAATCAAGACAGCAAGTGTTGGAGATATTGGTGATAGAGTTCTCTGCCTTCTCTCAAATATAATGGAACTAGATGGCACTCGGCTTGTGGTGCTCAAAGTGCCAAAAAAAATACATTTAAAAAACTCGACAGCAATGTCTCTCTCCAGAAATTTTGACCTGGTAACTCAAGATAATCCACAGACCTCATTGTGAGCAGTTTCATGTAGGAACTATTTTCTTTATACTGAACTACACCTGCCAATCATATCACCACACAGAAGCAAGCGTCCACTCATGGAGAAGAGGCTTGTGCTGGTGACAGCGTGAGATGTAAACATTAATGGTGTGCTCTTCAGCTGACCTGTAACGTTAGCTAGCGTAGTTGTGCTAGGTGAGCTAACAGTAGATGCACACTTCCTTCTGTGTGGCGATATGGTTGGTGAGTGTAGTACATTATAAAGAAAATAGTTCTACATGAAACTGCTCACAACAAAGGCTGTGGATTATCCTGAGTAACCACGTCATGATTTCCGGAAAGAGACATTTATTTTAATTTTTTGGCATTTTGAGCACCACAAGCCGAGTGCCATCTAGTCCCATTATATTCCAGAGAAGGCAGATATCTCTATGGCAGGTAGCTCCAACACTTGGCAACTCGCACCAAAACAGTCTAGGTCAGTGGTTCCTAGCCATGGGGTCCAGATTTCTCCTGAGTCATTAGTTCAAAGTCCACACAGAGTCATATATACAGCGTCACACTTGGATTTGGCCATGCTGTTGAGTTAGTTAGCTCTCTGTTAAGTAGCTTTCAGTTCACTACGGCAGAAAAGGACACTTCAAAATAAAATCTCTGTGCCAGAAATTCACCGTACTTAAGACAAAGTTTGTTTTTTACAAACTTTACATGTTTGCAAGTGACTTCTGGTCCATTCAGAATGGACTCACAACCCACTTTTGGACCACGACCCACCAGTTTTGAACCACTGGTGGAAAAATATGTATTTTTGATCATGGGTTGAACTGTCACTTCAAACTTGGTGTTTAGCTGCCCACACACATGCCTTAGTTTCAGAAAAAAAATACTTGTTGCTCAATTACTGTTTTAATTCTTTTACAGCAGTGCACGTTTTGGACACTGGCACAAAAATAAATCTCCAACAGAATATCGCACTGGCCCTCGGCTTATTATATTTGTGATTGGTGGAGTGTCACATTCAGAGATGCGTTCTGCCTATGAAGTCACTCGAGCCACTGATGGGAAGTGGGAAGTGCTGATTGGTAAGTTATCACTGTTTAGAGGCAATTGCTGTTCCAAAAATGCAGTATTGATTGTTTTTTTTTTTTCTAAATAAATATCACTTTTCTCCTCGACAGGGTCTTCTCACATCATGACTCCAACCAGCTTCCTAAATGACCTGAAGAGTCTCGACCAGGTTCCTAATCCTGATTGTTAGGTGGTTAGACTCCAGATGGGGAAAACGCACTGGAATAAGGGTTAATTTTTTCATGTAAGATGGTTGCTGGTTTTCTGTCACAGCATCTCTGACGCCTGAAGTGAAACATGACAAATCTTAGATGTAGCCATGGAAGGAAACATTTGTGATTCTTTATTTTGTTTTAGACTAGTCCTTTTTATTGTTTGTTGTGAATTGGGTTCTTTATACTGCTGTGATTAAATAATATATGAAAATATTTAATTGGACATTAATATTTAGACTATTTTACTATTCTCATTCAAATTCTTATTTTTGTTACTACAACATATATATATAAATATATATATACACACACACACATATATATGTATGATTTTCCCCAATTTTGTTCTAAAAAAAATGGCATAATTCCCACAAAACTGAATAATCTCACCCCCAAAAATCTTATCAAGTCTAATGTAGATGTATATAAGTCAGTAGAAGTTGTATCATATATCCAGTGACATGAAGTGTGAAATACCTTTTTTTCTCCAGGTACCTTTTTCTTTAATGTCTGGGAAATTTGACCTCAGACAAAATGTCTCAACTGCTGTCTTGTGAAATCTTGCACTTTTACCAAATACGTTAATATATTGCTGGGAGAAAGTGTGGTGGGTGTTTGTTTCTTTGTTGTTTTAAATGAGAAATAAAAGAAACATGATATTCACTCTAAGTTGTGTCTTGTGCGTTGTGTTCCAGAGGATGTTGAAATAAAAAGTTGTTTTAAATTTGTGGCCTAAAAATTTCAACTCGCCACACATGCTGATCCCAGAGTCGAGAGTAAACCGTGCTCTGAATTATTTTAGATCACTAAGGAGTCTTTTGACTTGAATTTACTCCATTTTATTCAGTCTGTCTTGAGCCCATTTTATTATAACTGTGCTGGCGACAGCTGTGGCCAGAAGCATTATATTTTCAGGTTGTACGTCCTTCCACCGTCCTTTTCTTCCATTCTCGTAAACGCAATATCTGAAGAATGTGTTGGGGGGCCCCGGGCAAAGAAGCACACAGAGGTCCTGTCCTAGCTAACGTTATCCAGGTGTCATACAGTGACTATAGGGGGCCCTACTTATGGCTTTTATGAGTGGGAGTAGTGGTGCATTGTGTGCTGCCTTCATGGGAGGCTTACAGGGATTTATAGTTATATAGTTGTAAAATATGCCAACATGAGTGGCTCTTGACCTTTCGCAAAACCCTGCCCCTTTGTGATGATCCGACAAGCTGTCAGCGTAAGCATTGAGCCCACAACTAACCGCACTCCCTGAAGAAATATTATATTTTTGGAAAAATGAAACAGTGATTCCAGAGAGAAGCAGACAGAGGGGTCTACAGTCTGTGTTTGAAGGATATATCCAGGATGTCAAACTGACTCAGCAGCAACAACAGGTTAAAAAGACAAAGATAGTTCGAAGCTAAAGCCCAACTATAGGCTACAGATCACAGTGTAAAAGTGAACCACCACATCACTGCTGATCCACACAGAAGACAATGAATATAAAGGGAAACTTTGCTGATATTGAACCAGCTGTGCGGCATCACAGTGTGTGCAGATGAACAGCACTCGGGCCACCTTTGCTGGACAGGAAGGGATCTCTGTGGGCAGTCAAACAAAGTTCATCTGTGCACAATGCGATGACACACAGCTGGTTAAATATCAGCAAAGTTTCCCTGCTTCCCTTCACTGGTTCCTGTACAGCAGGGTCGGTCTTTGTTTCACTGTTCTAATCATTACAAAGCAAAAGCAGCATGTGTATACATTCAGTAGGCTATATCTTCAGTAGCTAGCTAGCTAACCCTACACTTTTCAGGGTTTGATTTTGGTTTTGGAACAGGGAAGAAACGTATATCTTTTTCCAACCTCTCCAGGTAACGAGTATCATTAATACACGACGTGCCCCAGGCACAACATTTAGCTCCAAATCCACAAAACCAGCCTGAAAATGGATCTGAAATGATCTGAAATCTGAAATGATTGCATTAGAGTCAATGGAGCACAGCTGTGTTGTTGTCAGAACCTGGTCTGGACCAGCCCGATGCTCCGTTACGATTGGCCAGTCTGCATCCAGGGGCAGGGACTTAGCAAAGGGTCAACTGGGGCTGCCTTTTTCGAAACTTTTTTGAGGGGCCCCAAACCTCTGCCTAGTTTGCCTTTCCTGACAGAGTGCCCCTGTGTCTACTGTCATGGCTACATATGAATCTGGATAGACAACTTGACAGGTTAATGGAGGCATTCAACCGTAAGGCGGTAATTCTAGTTTATGTAGTGTCAACTCACAACAGAAGTAGACCATACTCTAATTTACAGACCCAACAGTTCCCACCATAAGAAAGCACTTTGGGGACAGTGGCAGGGAGACACTTCTTTTAAGAGGCAGAAACCTTGAGCAAAACCAGCCTCAAGTTGGGCGTCCATCTGCCTCGACAGGTTGGGTTAAGTAGGTTTTGAGTTTAACCTTTGTTTATCACAGCAGCGGTGGTTTTGTTCATCTTAATGTCACAACCTGGGCATATGCCTGTTCACACCATATACAATGAGGTGGCTTGAAAATGCAAACATGAACTTTAAGTACAGTGTTAGGTCAGAAGGGAGAATCCTACCACCTACCAGTGAAAAAGATCATCCCTCTCCATGCCGAGGATTATGTTTTCATCTGGGATTACAGATGGTAATATAACGATCGGGGCACTGGCTTGGGTCTTAATGGTAATGGGTTAATACTCAGGATTTAACTCTATTTAAAAGCCTCCCACCAAGCTGGATCCAGTACACATTTGGAGTAGTGTCAATCGGGATCGTCATTTCCACTGCACATTCAAAAGTTCCATTCAAGAAGTACTGAATGGATTCTCGTCATCTACAGTTATCAGAGTAACTTTCTATACTGTTTTACAGTTTATTTAGTTTTCAGTGGTGGGCTCCTTCCCGTTTTTTGTTTATTTTTTACGATTTTCAGCTGCTGAAGAGGACTCAATATCAGACGCTACCGACACTGAACTGGTAACAGAACATTCATTCCTGTGCTTGAAAGTGTTATTGTACATGCAAGATTTGTTTGTTTTGATGCCTTATATTCTTGACTGATGTTTTCGTTCTTACATATTGTGCATTTCTTTCATATATTTGTGTGCCAAATAGTATTTAGTTCTTGAAAGTGAACAAAAGAAGCAAATATTTTAAGATTTTGTATTTATTCTTCTCCCTGATTGAGCATTTTATCAGAATTTTTTGGCAAAATAATTTAATATAATTGATTACATTTTGCATTCATGTTTTACATTGGCTTTTACATTTGGCCATAGGACTTTTATTGTGATAGGAAGAGTGTGACAGCTTTTTAGGAATAATTACTTTTATGCTAAAGGAATACTTCACCCACAAAATAACCAACTGTAGATCAACTAGTCATGCTGTGTTACCTTGAAATCATTGTTTTGTTGCATAAAAATTGTGAGCATATTTATTTATTGATTAATTGCGTACCATGGGGACCACCAAAAAACCTTAGTATGGGAGTCTGGCTTTGAAAAAAAGCATAGATAAGTTTTGCTTTTCTGTTTTAAATAATGAGGTTTTGGCAAAAATGCATGTGTTTGGGAAGAACTGGGGATATGACTGAATAAATGAGACTTGGATTACACTGCATGCGTTGTGAGAGTTTGTAAACGGATATTTTTATATAGTTTTGCTGTTGTCAAATGTGGTAAATCAATATGTTTTCTGTTTCCGTGAAGGCATGAAAAAAGTAAAGTTTTCTTTTCGCCCAAATGGTGTAGGACAACTATCAAAGATAACACCATGTATAAGTTGTGATTGTTTTCAATATTTTGTCACTAGCCACTTTTTTGTCTGATGTTCAACAGGAAGCCCCAGGACATGAGCAGATCCTCAACATAATGAGTGGACAGATGGACGAACAGCAGTGTTCCTGTCCTGTTAAAACAGGACAAATCAAAACTTCACCTGCAGGTTAGGACGGCAAACACAGAGATACCATCTACATTATGTGTGTCCTTTTGTAGATTGACTGTCGATTGTTTCACCCCTGCTCCACACAGGTTCAAACTCTGAGGGACAACTCCTTGATGAACTGCAGGTGTCACTGCCAGGGTTTAATTACCAGGTACTAGACTACACGCTGTAAAGGGCCGTAAAAGGCATGGTGGTGTGATGAAAACATCCATCAAAATGTGACTTGTTTTCTCAGGAACCCGGGAGCCATAACCATCACGGCTCTGCACCTCAGATTTCTTTGACAGAGTGTACTCCAGATAGAAACAGGAAGCTTCTGTTCGTACCAGACAACCAATTACAGGTTCCGTCTGAGTCTGAGCTCTCCAAGTCAATAAAGGTATGTCCTACTGTGCCATTCTGGTTGCTTAATGATTACAGGTTTCTTCCACTGTCTCATTTCAGTGCAGTGTGTGTAATTAGATTTTGTTCATCCTCATTTGTTCAAATCTTTACCTCGCTGTGTTTGTGGAATAGGAAGAAACACCTGATGAACAGCTGAACTTCATGAATATGATCAGCCACGCCCAGCGGGGACGCATGGACGACCAGCGCTGTTCCATTGATTTTAGCAAGAGTGCACCCTGCACACCCAAACACACAGACAGAAAGTCTGCTGCAAGTACATCCAACACAGGTAAAAAACTACAATTGGCTGTACTCATAAATCTCTATCTCTGTCTACATTTCCAGTAATGTGCTGCAAAGCTTACATTCGCCTCTTTCTTACCACTTCTTCCTGATAGAAATAAAGTTGGTTGTCTATCGTTACTTAACTATTTCACCTGTTTTCACATTTAATCTTCCCAGGCCCAGATCCTGAAATGTTCTTCAGCCTCTTGGCCAACACTCAGAGCCAACGTCTTGATGACCAGCGAGTGTCTCTTCCATCACTGCCAGGATTGCAAGGAAAAGAAAATGCCACATCTACTGCAGGAGGAGATTCAAGCTACTTGTGTTACATGGTCTCCAAAGTCCAGGTTAGTACGTTCCTGTTTCAAAGAACAAAATATTTTACATTTCAAAAAGCTGTTGATTGAAAGTACCAAAGTAGTATGCGGCTCTGGCTTTGAATGTTGCACAAATATAAAACTAGAATGTGGACAAAATATTACACATGTCATAGTATGCCAACATTTTAAAGGGATAGTTTGTTAAGGGATTGTTAGTTTTTGAAGTGGAGTTGTATTAGGTATGTATCCAGAGTCAGTATTTTATACACAGCTAGTGTTGGTCAGCTTGCCTCCAGTTTGGAGAAGCAGGCAGGAGTACCAACACGTAAACTAAGCAATGTACTGCTCCAGATCGGGTCAGCAGCAAAACTTATTTTAGCCACCTAAAAGACGTCCCACCTAAAAAATATTAGCACCTTAAGTGGACGCCACATTCTGAATATTTCCACACTTAACCTCACCGTCAGACAGCGGTTTCCAAAAAACTGATATATTGCTTTTTTAAAGACAGACTCCACTGAGCTGCTGGTCGTCCACTGCCTTGACCAGTTAGTTTTTTGTGTTATTGTGTGACTTTGACATTTAAAAGACACAACACAAACATACTAACTGATGGAGGCAGCGGTAGACCAGTAGCTTCTGTGTTCAGCGAGCTAAAATTATGTTTTTCTTTCAATGGAGTCAGGTGGCTTTGACAAGAATCCACATGGGGAGCTGAAGAAATAATCACCTTTCCCATTGGAACAGGCTGTCCATGGCAAAGTAAATCTGTGAAACATGTTCTCACTATAGTGTACACTTAAACTTTTGAACATGTTTTGCGGCTGCCCCCCATCCGCAGCATTACGTTGCTCATCCTCTGTGGTAGTACTCCTGCTTTCTTCTCCAAACTGAGGGCGTGCAGACTGACATCTACTGTATGTGATACACTGACTATTAATAAGTGCCTCATACGACCCCACTTTTAAATGTCCAAACTTTAAGAACAGTTCACATGGGACTTGTATTAGCTGTTTGTAAAATTTAATCCAGTTTACAGTGTTGGGCTACAAATCTTGTAATCATTTGCTCACATGAAGCCATCATGAACTCTGTGGAACATTATGAGTCAAAGAAGTGTGCCTCCTGATCGAAATGCTGGCCTTATGCATTTTCAGGGCTCCAGGATGGACGAACAAAGGTGCTCGCTGCCTCAGCTCTCAACCCTGGAGACAAAGTCCCAGTGTTCACCAGCAAAGGATACATCTGCATCTGGTTCAGGCCCTCCACGTTCAGCCTCATTCAGCCCCGGCTCAGACATAGAACGACCAAAGACTAAAGATAAAGCACCTCAAAAACAGGTACACGCTCAAGTTACTGCTGTCATTTTCAACTCCAATTATAACATTTTAAAACAATGAGGTCTTAGATCTGCGATTTCTCCTTTTGTTTTTGTATGTATTTTATATTCCAAAGTTTTTATTCACTGACCATACTATACACTTTTTCCACCTAGGTGTTGACCTCAGATGAACAGGAGGAATTTTTTTCCTTAATGACTCACTCCCAGCGCGGGCGAATGGATGAACAGCGATGTGTCTTAAATGTTAGTCCTCAGTGCACACCCAAACACAAGCCCAGTGAGAAGAGTGCCGAGACCAAAGGTTAGAATGTGAACATGTTTACCATCTTGTTTTTATTCTTGTATTTGATGTAATGTTATAATGTAAACATCATTTACATATTTGATCACGAAAGCCTCTTTTTTCTCTATCCACGGTCCAGATTCTGATAAGTTCTTCAGCATGCTGGCCAGCTCTCAGGGCCGACGGCTTGATGACCAGCGAGTGTCTCTTCCCTCATTGCCAGGGATACAGAATGGAGGTACCACATCAAAATCAACCGCTGAAGAGAAGGATGCAAGCTACTTGTGTTACATGGTCTCCAAAGTCCAGGTCGGCCCCAGCGTAGTGTAATTGTATTTTATGCCATATGTTTTTATGCAGATGTAGAATATATTTAACAGCACATCCAAGTGCTTTGATCCAACATTACACCAATGAATCCTGTCTTCCTCCTACAGGGCTCAAGGATGGATGAACAGAGGTGTTCTGCACCACAAATCTTCCATAATAGCGGCACCCCACGTACTCAGCGCAAAGATCATGCCAGTTCAGATGCATCTGATAAAACTCCCCAAAGGTCTTCCTCCTTAACCCGTGTCAAACCTGACAAAAATGTAAAGGTGAGATGTCATGCTGCACAGTACACAGCTTATTTTTTGTTTTTTGGAAGGGATTTTGTTCACCTGATTGTTTTAAGTCATTCTGAGTTGTTTTTGAGTTGTCACATTTCTCATGCTTTCCTTCTTTTAAATCTCTATTAGGAGATATCTCCAGCTGAGCAGGAGCAGTTCTTCAACATGATAAGTCATGCCCAAGGTGGACGTATGGAGGAGCAACGCTGCTCTCTACAACCCAGCAGAAGTACACCTGCCACACCCACACACAATGGAAGTGCTTTAAATAATGTCCCCACAGGTCAGAAAAAACACACAGGGCGAGGTCAAACATGTGTCTTCTGTCTCTGAGACATCACAGAAATAACTCTTGGCTCTCCGTAACAGGTGCAGATGCCGACGCATTCTTTAAAATTATTCAGTCCAGCCAGGGGCGACGGCTAGATGATCAGCGTGTGGCACTCCCTACCCTGCCAGGGATAAGTGGGAATTCTCCAAGAAAGGAAAATGGTGGAAATACAAAGGCAGGAATCTCAGTAAGTTACACAACATTTATATAATATTTGGTACAAACACAAGGAATATTACCAAATGTTGCTAAATTTAGTTCCTTGTTATTTTTATGTCACACTCCCAGAAAGCTGATGGTATGCAGGGCATGATGCATGTCTGTCAGTATGCAGGCATATTCACATGTCAACAATACTGTAACTCAAGAACTGTTCATGGCAAACATGTCCTCCTTGGACCGCAAGTTCCCCCTATAGAATAGATTTTAGACCATCTACATGTCAACAAATTCTAATGTGGTTCTAAATATGGAGCATATTTACACCATAGTTTTTTTATTTAAAGAAGAAAATGTATGTTGACATGAAGATATTTGCTTAAAATACAACCTTATAACCACAACTGATTATGATTTAATAAGTATGAAGTGTTATGGCAGAATACTTAGCAGCTCAACCGCTTTTTGTTTTTTAATTTTTAATCTGCAAGGCTTCTCCACCACACATCACTGTGGCTGAAAGTACTCCAACAACACCGAGGAAGGACAGACGTACCTCTCAACCGCAGATGGCTTCTGCTGAGTCTGCCTTCCCCACAACTCTACCCAAATCTGCATCATTTACCCCTGAGACTGAATTTCAGAAGAACTCCACAGCACAGGTAAGTTGTTCACCTTGAATGTGACAGTGTTTTGATTTTATTAGGAGAGTGACTGCTGGGAGAAAAAACTTTTAATATGGAGGGGTCATATCATGTGATGTCAGCATGAAGTTACCAAACCAGATGTTCTGTAATGATGTGAACTGAAGTACAGCAAATTGAAAGTAGAAATCTTGTGTGTGTCCAGCTTTTAATGATTTGAATCACCATACCCTACCCTTGGATATTTCTATCTGGACCCTATTTGCCAATGTTTTGTGTCTAAGTTACTGATGCAAATGCCATTTTTGAAATTGGTACAGTATAGAGTGACAAGGCTGCAGTGTAACCACTCAGGGCAGTTATGCACTGTCATTGCATGTCCATTAAAAGTTCCTGTTTTTGCCACTGACAGCCTCAGATTATTATTATTAATATAAGTGTCTGACAAAATTATGAAAAGGATCCCTAAAGAGATAGACGTTTTTGTTCAAGAGTAAGATCTTTTTGTTAAACCAGAAACAGCCACGAAATCGCGTCGCCAATTCCACCAGACTCCATTAAAATAAACATTAATTTTAGAGTGAAAACAGGCAGCATATTTTTGGTTTTAAATATCTTTTATTGAGCAGGTGGATTTCACATATAATCCACATCTATATTTAAGGGTAATTTTTCTGAACTTAACAATTGTGCACGATACCCTGAGATCCATAAGGGATTACATGTAATAGGCACAGAGGTAGGATCAAATAAGGTAGTAAAATAAAGTGCAAATACACAAACATAAAATAATATGATAAAATAAAATAAAAAAAAACACTCTTCTTGTCACTCTTCAGTCATTTCAGTTATAGTACAGTGTGTGCTGAGGTTGGACTGTTGTGTTACAGGTTTTATTAAATTGTTGAAGCCTATCTTTCAGGGCACATCTTATCCTTTCCAAATGGAGTGTGTTAATTAAATCCTCTAGCCACGTCTTAGAGGTGGGGACAGCTGTGCTCTTCCATAGAATGAGAATTAATTTCTTTGCCGTTATGAGGCAATAAGAGAGAAAACCAGCATATTTTTTTAACTGAACATGGTGAAGTAATGTTTTTTTTTTCGATCAAACCGGAGTTGGTGATTGTTGGAAAGACAAACGAAGACAGTTTTTGTGAGTTTTATTTTGTTTCTGTCAACTTGTGTTGTACAAGGATACATTTAAAGTTTCTTTAAATGGAGTCTGGTAGGTTTGGTGATAGCGATTTCAGGGCTGTTTCTGATTAAACAAGAAGGATGTTCTCTCTAACCAAAAGGTCGACCTCTGTAGGGAACTTTTCCATGATGTTGTCAGACACTTGTAATAACAATCTGAACCTGTCAGTGACAAAAACAAGCACTTTTAGTGGGCGTAAATGGACAGTGCATAATTGCCACATGTGATTACTAGCAGGCTGTTTCGCCACTGCCAGCTGCAGCACTCTCACTCAATACTGACCAATTTCATTAGTCACTTAGACACAAAACTTAAGAAATAGGGTCCAGGTTTGAAATATTGAAGTTACCCTTTAAAGGGGGGAGTGATGCTTCTTTCTCAGAGTCCTCCCATGTGTGAGCTGCACTGATAAGATGGACGTCTTGCTGCTTTAAGTGATTTTTTAAGTGAAGTCTTTGAACTGTTCTGCACAGGTGACAGTGAGGGTGTCCATGAGCTTCACACCAGAGCAGGTAAGCTGTGCCACAGCTTGTGTATACTGTCAGATGTAGACTGTCTTGATAAAATATGTGTGCCTTTATCATTGCTTATTCGGCTCTTATCTGTCAAAGATACAGAAGAATACCGGCCAATCATGCACATTCCCCGAAGTCTTCCTCACTCTAGGAGCCCCTGGAGATAACCTCGTGATCCCTCTGAGCCCAGGACCTGGCCGACCTGTGTCCTTCAACTTAAACCTTGTCCCAAAAGAAGAAGTCAAGTCTAGGCACGGTTCTCCAAGCCGTGCAAGCCCCAGAAAAGCCCGCTCAAGGCCATCATCTCCTAATGAACAAGGGCGCGTGGCCAGCCCCATCACTCCGGACGAAGACTGCTTCTCTCTGATTGAGAAGGTTCACACAGCCCAGCTGCAGAAGGGAATGGCTCAAGGAGGACAAAAATACAAAGGGGATGCTGGAAAGGGGAGGGACAGGGCAGAGCAAGGAAAGGGAAAAGGGGGTGGAAAGAAAGATAAGAAGGATAATGGCAATAAGTAATAGTCAGGTACGGCATGTTGTATATTATTTATCAAGGAAAACAATACAGATGAAAAGTAAGGTGTCAGTAATCGGCTTGGAAACAACTGATTGAACAATATTTATAAACTGTATCTGTAGTTTTCATGTGGCCACACTAATTAGAAGCTCTCGCTGTAGTACAACTCAAGTTTATTGTTTTTAATTTCAAGATTGGGTAGGTTATTTGTTGAGGCATTTAAGTATTTTTTTTCCTCTCTGCTGGTTAAATGTTCCAGAAAAATACATATATACATTGTCTATTTTGTTTCAAGCTTAGTGGTGTGGATGAAAACGCATTGCTTTGCTTTTTCAAATGTAAATGCAATGTATAGTTGCTGTGTTAGTGGCTTTATCCAAATACTCTGGCAAAATCTGGGGAACTATGACAAAAATGAATAACAATAAAAACAGAAATACTGAAGTTAAACCTGACCACCAAATCATGTTTGCTCTTGATTAGTTGAACCACACAATTCAGACTAGAGCCTTCTTGTAACATTTTACTAATTACAGAGCTATTAATGAACTACAGCAACACCAGGCACTGTTTTCAATAAACCATTTCAACTACACATGACGAAAAAGAGGTGTAACATTTGATCTTAACCGGAACTGCAGCAATATTATGAGCAATGATTTGCCAGTTTCCCCTTCATTATTGACACATAAGCTTCTAATACAGTTTCGTGTAACCACTATCAAAGCTAACTATGTTACTTAAGTGGTAATGAAAAGAAAACAGAACACTCGAGACATGTTAAACATTTATTGAAGATATACAGAATAAAACTCTCAGAGGCTCATATTGTATGAGCTCTGTTAAAAGGCCTCAGCTGGATCTTGTATCTCATTCGGCAGAGTCACTTCCCTGAAAGAGGAGACAGATAATTAGTACTTGTAGACAGGGTTTTGACAGCTGGTCATTAATGTCAGAGGTCATTTAATATGTAATTACTCTACATGTGTATTTCATGTGAGAATGTAAAAAATCATTGATATATAGTTGGAATTTATGCATATAGTTCATACATGACTCTGTCAAAAGGATTAAAAAGTTACCTTTCCAACTTCACGGCTCTTGGCTCTGAGCTTGTTGACCTGGGTCTCTGCGATGTCAGCGCGCTCCTGAGCCTCCTCCAGCTCATGCTGAACCTTCCTCAGCCTGGACATGTGAGTGTTGGCCTGCTCCTCCTGTGAAGGGTTTAGAGTTATATTCATTTCATTAATGGTGATGTCATTACTAATTCCACTGCACTCTAAGTCATATTAATGTAGTTCACTTACGGCCTCCTCAGCCTGTCTCTTGTAAGCCTTGACTTTGAGCTGCAGCTTGTCCACCAGGTCCTGAAGCCTGTTCACATTCTTCTTGTCCTCCTCAGTCTACACAGATTTAGAGGGTTGAAACACAATCGAGCAGTTGTGACAGTATTTAGATGTTTTACCTAAAAGTAGTAATACAACAGTGCAAGAATAGTCTGCAGTAGAAGTCCTGCGTAAAAAATATTACATAAGTAAAGGTACACAAGTATTGCCAGAAAATTGAACATAAAGGGTCACTTTGGTATTTTTTAACCTGGGCCCTATTTTTCCATGTTTTTGTGTGTGAAGTAACGCTGGGAACAATCATTGTTGAAACTGGCCCAGTATAGAATAAAAGCACTGCAGCTGACAGCTACAAAACCACCTGCAATTTATCCACACAGGGCATGAGTGCACTCTCAGTGTACATCCACTTGAGTGTTGTCACTGACAGGCTCAGATTTTTATTCTTCAGTGTCTGACAACATTATGAAAAGGATCCCCACAGAGACAGACCTATTTTTAGTGGACATACATTGAGGGTGTGCTCATGCCCCAAGTAGTTACATTGCAGCCCATTTTCGGTTGCTGGCTACGGCATTTTGGTTCAGTACTAGACCAGTATTAAAAACGATATTTCCCATTAGTCACGTAGACACAAAAAAAAACAGGAAAATAGGGCCAAAATAGGGAACAATACCAAAGGTATACTGAAAGACATCAAAAGTAAAAGTAGTCATTGAACAGAATGGACTTTTTTCTACATATTTCTGATTTGTTAATACTGATGTATTTAAGTATAAGCAACATTGTAATGTTGAAGCTTGTCAAGATGGAGCAAACTTTTTGGTAGTTTTATGAAAATATTGCATATTTTTATAAAAATGGAAATACTCAAGTAAAGTACAAGTACCTCAAAAATGTAATTAAGTACAGTATTTGTGTAAATGTACTTAGTTACTTTCCACCAATTGAATCAAGGAGTAATTGTCATGTTCTTCAGTAAAAAGTAAATTTACCTGGTAGGTCAGCTCCTTTACTCTCCTCTCATATTTGCGGACTCCTTTCACAGCATCAGCTCCACGCCTCTGCTCAGCCTCAACCTCAACTTCCAGCTCACGCACCTGAAATGTGATTATAAATTATAAATAGATAAATAAATTATGCTTTGTGCAAGGATTTCGGTTCAGAGAAAAAGAAAGGCAAAGTTTATTTGATGCATTTAAAGTATGATGTTTCTTCTTCAACTGATTTGTGAACATTTATATACAGTGCATACCCTGGACTCCAGTTTCTGGAGCTGCTTCTTGCCACCCTTCATGGCCAGGTTCTCAGCCTCATCCAGACGGTGCTGCAGGTCTTTGACTGTGACCTCCAGGTTCTTCTTCATCCTCTCCAGGTGAGCACTGGTGTCCTGCTCCTTCTTCAGCTCCTCGGCCATCATGGCAGCCTAAAATGATAAAGTGTTCTCCGTTTTATTCATAATCTATAATAAACTTAACATAATCAGTGCATGGAAGAAGATCGAAATCACAACATAGGTGCAATAGAGATGTAAACTCACATCAGTGATGGCCTTTTTGGCTTTCTCCTCAGCATTTCTAGCTTCTTGAACTGAATCATCCACTTCACCCTGAACCTGGACAAGGTCAGCCTCCAGCTTCTTCTTGGTGTTCAGAAGACTGGTATTCTGCATGTTGAATAGAATCCGTGTTTCATAAGATATTGTAATGTATTTAAAATACCTGTTCCTCATGAATTAATAAATAAAAACCTGAGAGTGAAGCAGTCCGACACGCTCGCTGGCATCGATCAACTCCTGCTCAGCCACTTTGCGTCCTCTCTCCGTCTGCTCCAGAGCAACTCTCAGCTCCTCAATCTCAGCCAGCATCAGGCCGTTTCTGCGCTCCACCATGGCAACCTGTTCCCTCATGTCTTCCTGTCCTCTGATAGCATCGTCAAGGTGCAGTTGGGCATCCTGAAAACATAAAAATAAAGAGTTAATCTTAACCTTCTTTAATCTCAAACTGTTTTTCTCCACATTAGTGATAAAACAAAACTCACCTTGAGCTGTCCCTGGACATTCCTGAGTTGTTTCTGGGCCTCAGCGGCCTGTCTGTTGGCATGGCTCAGCTGAATCTCCATCTCATTCAGGTCTCCCTCCATCTTCTTCTTGATTCTCAGGGCATCATTTCTGCTCCTGACCTCAGAATCCAGAGTGCTCTGCATGGAGTCAATCACCCTCTGGCTGTTCCTCTTGATCTGCTCCATCTCCTCGTCCTTTTCTGCCAACTTCCTGTCAACCTCACCTTTGACCTGGTTGAGCTCAAGCTGAATACGAAGAATCTTGGACTCCTCGTGCTCCAGTGTGCCCTGCAAGAAAAGTATGCTAAATATAGCTAACAACCACAATAACTGTTCTATCATTTTAACAAAACATATCTTAGATTAGTTAAAAAACCAATGGCACAGAGAACCATTAAATAAATTGTTGCAATAACAAACAGATTAAATATAAAAGATGATACCTCTGCTTCCTCCAGAGCGGTCTGAATTTCAACCTTCTCACTTTCTACAGTCTTCTTGGCTTTTTCCAGCTCGTGGATGCTCTTTCCAGTCTCACCAATCTGTTCAGTCAGATCTGAGATCTCCTCTACAGACAAAAGACAAAAAAGTCTTAGACTCTTCACAAGTGACAATAAATTATTTGCCTTTAATGTAGGTAGAAGTTGCCGTACGCTGCAGGTTCTTGTTCTCTCTCTTCATGGTCTCCAGCTGATCCAGAGCCTCCTCATAAGAGTTCTTCATCTTGAACAGTTCAGTGCTGAGAGAACGAGCCTCCTTCTGTGCTCCTTCCAGCTCGGCCTGGCCCTCCTCATACTTCTGCTTCCATTCTGCCAGGACCTAAAATTATATGGGTTAAGAAATGGTTAGTTAACTCTAAGCTATGTGTGTCTTCAGAGAAACTGGTTGTAATCACCAGTATAACCATTTACCTTATCAAAGTTCCTCTGCTTCTTGTCAAGGTTGGCAGCCAGAGCATTAGCTCTCTCCACATCAATCATGAGGTCCTCCACCTCACCCTGCAGCCTCTGCTTGGTCTTCTCCAGAGAGGCACACTTGGAGTTCACAGCCTCAATGGATTCCTCAGCATCCTGCAGGCGCTGGGCAAGCTTTTTCCTGTAGTGGAGGAGTGAATTTAATTTTGCAAAAAATACCTTAAGTGAATAATGAATTAAAACCACATTTATTTATGAGAACTAGAATAGATTTATGTACTTGGCCTCTTCCAGCTCCTCAGTGCGCTGAATGGCATCAGTCTCATATTTGGTTCTCCACTGAGCCACCTCGCTGTTGGCCTTGGACATTGCTCGCTGCAGCTCAGCCTTGGCCTCCTGCTCCTCCTCAAACTGCTCTCTGAGCAGATCACAGTCATGGCGGGCTGACTGAACAGCATGGGCCAGGGCGTTCTTGGCCTACAAATTCATCATAAGAAGCATGAAAGTCTTCAATAAATTTGGTTAAAATTCCGTAGCACATACACAGAACAGCTTTTCTTAGACAAGCTACCAAGTATCCCTTTTACTGACATATCTTATCTGGTTTGCCGTAAGTAAATTAAGTCAAACCATATTACTTGAGGAGTCATACCTGATAAACACATTGCATTACGAAGTGGACAGTGCAAGGTGTTATACCTTAACTTCTTCCTCAATGTGTCTCTTCAGCTCCTCAATCTGCTGAGTGAAGGCCTGCTTGCCTCTGGTCAGCTGGGAAATAAGAGCTTCCTTCTCCTCAATCTGGCGACCAAACTCACCTAAAATAATAAGAGTCAGATCAAGATTTTGAGGCTTTTTCACACAAGTAAGAGAGAGGTTATTCATATGGCGTTTTCAACACAACAACAAAAAACATAACATGCAAGCTATGACCCCAGTAACTATACCTTCCATACACATCACAGTGTCTCAATATAAACACATAAAACAATCACAATTTTTGGAAAACTGGAATAAATCTGAACTTTAAAGAGGCACTATTAACACTGTATTACACATTTTACATCACTGGGTACTCACCATTCTCTGTCTGCAGTCTGGCCCTCTGTGCACTCAAGTCATTCAGCTGGCGAACGTTCTCATCATTTTTGGACTTGATTTCACTTAGTTGGTCTTCAAGAGTTCGGCACATTTTCTCCAGATTGGCCTGCAATTGGCATAAAGTAAATGCAGTGAACAGATATTCTGTCATAATTATCAACTTCCATAATTTAGATATTTGCTGAAAACATATTCATTAATTCATTTTCTGTAACTGCCTATCCTGTTAAGGGTTGCAGGGTGGCTGGAGCCTATTTCAGTTGACTTTGGGCGAGAGGCGGGGTGCACCCTGGACAGGTCGCCAGACGATCACAAGGCTGACACATGGAGACAGACAGCCATTCGCATTCACAGCCATTCAACTCCTTCTGGGCACAGAAGGGCTTCCCCACCCCGGGTTTAAACCAGGAGCTCTCTTGCTGTGAGGAGACAATGCTAACCACTGTACCTCTGTGCCGTTCTATGTGGTTGTGTTTTCCTGAGAAAACAGTGTATACCTTTGCTTTGGCAACAGACTCCATGTTGCTGGAGAGGTCATCAATCTCCATCTTGTACTCGCTCTTCTCCTTCTCCAGCTTCTGCTTGACACGCTGGAGGTTGTCGATCTGCTCTCCCAGCTCTGCAACACTGTCAGCCTGCTTCTTGCGGAGAGCTGCTGCGGTGGCTTCATGCTGCAGGGTGGACTCTTCAAGATCACGACGCAGCTTCTGGAACTCAGCCTCACGCTTCTTGTTCATCTCAATCTGAGCGGCTGTTGCTCCACCAGCCTCCTCAAGCCTCTCGCTGATCTCTTCAAGCTCCCTGGAGAGGTCAGCCCTCTGCTTCTCTACCTTAGCACGAGCAGCCCTCTCAGCCTCAATCTCCTCCTCCAGCTCCTCAATGCGAGCCTAGATTTGATGATAGTTATATCAAGGAAGCTTATTAGCTTGAGCATGTTGTTTTGATGACATGACTATAACATTCATATTAAATATGTTACCTGGAGTTCCTTGATCTTCTTTGAAGCTGAGCACCAAGAGACTGTTCATCCTCAATTTTGCTGAGGAGCTGGCTGGTCTCAAAGTCCTTCCTGGAAGAGGAGAACAAAATTTTGGCTCCGGATCATTACGTTGCATTATGGTTATAGTAAAATCAAATATCAAAAATAACAAAAAACTTACTTCTTGAGTTTTTCCTCAGATTGCTGCTTGTCATTCTCCAGATCCATTATGGATTCCTGGGCCAGTTTCAGATCTCCCTCAAGCTTCCTCTTGGCTCTCTCAAGGTCCATGCGGAGCTTCTTCTCTTGCTCCAAAGATCCCTCGAGCTGTCAAATGATAGTTGATGACAGATTTGAGGAATTTAAAAGACATGTCATCAGTGCCAAGAATATCAAGTCATTACAGGGAAAAGGTCAAAAGAAAGTCATGACATTGTTTTCTTACATCGTCCACTTGCTGTTCCAGCTTTGTCTTGGCCTTGGTCAGAGTGTTGACTTTGTCTTCCTCTGCCTGGAGATCATCAAGTGTTTGCTGGTGGGCCTCTTGGAGGGCTTTCTTCTCCTTGGTCAACTTGGCAATGGCCTCATCTTGAGATGCCATCTCCTCTGTCAGGTTTTTCACCTAAAACAAAAGACATGAAGCGTAAATTTCTGTTTTGACTTAACATCTATTCATTTTAAAACCTTTGTAGAAACATTTATAATTTTTTATCTGTGTATATTTCAAGTTTCATGAACCTTGTTTTCTGTGGCATGTTTCTCCTTCTCCACTTTAGCCAAGGTGAGCTCCAAGTCATCGATGTCTTTCTTCAGCTCAGAGCATTCATCCTCCAGCTTCCTCTTCTTGGCAGTCAGCTCAGCATTCATTTCCTCTTCATCCTCCAGTCTCTCAGTTGTCTCTTTGAGTTTGGCCTCGAGCTGGATCTTGCTCTTAATGAGTCCTTCACACCTTTCCTCAGCATCTGAGAGGTTCTCACTTTCCTACAGTTTGAACATACATATGGTATTGTTTGACTGAAACATACTACTAAAAGTTAGATGCAATGGATTGTTTGGGCAAAGCAAAACATTTGACTTTTGACTGAAGAAGATCTGACTGACATGTAGTTATTTTTTCAGCAAAATTAAAACATGACATCTGCCTTCACATTCTACTCACAGATGCCACTTGCAGTTGCAGGTCATTCTTTTCCTGCAGCAGGGAAACCATCTTCTCCTCCAGTTCCTTCTTCTTGGCCAGGGCAGTAGCTAGGTCTGTTTGCATCTTATCATAGTTCTCCTTCATCTGCTGCAGCTCCTTCTCAGTCTCAGCACTCTTCAGAAGAGGCTTGATCTTGAAGTACAGATGCATCCATGGCCAGTTCTTCACATTCATGAACGATCGGATGTTGTATTGGATGGTGAAGATTGCATCTCTAATAAAATAACATGGACAATATTACTGTTGATTAGCGTCACACTGGAATTTGATTTAGTACGCTGTATTACAATCATACCTTCGCTCCATCATCTTAACAAACTCCTTCCTCATGAGGAAACCTCTGCAGAGAGCCTGAGTCATGGTCACCAGTGCAGCCAGTTTGTCATCTCTCATTTCCTCCAGGGTACCCAGCAGACCAGCTTTGAAGAACACCTATGTAAAGGTAATTTGTCGTTAGCACCTATGAATAAAACAGGACAACTGCAAAAGCACAAGTCTGTCAATACTGGCATTGGAATTAACCTTTGTGTGTCCAAACTTGTACTGAGTGTGGTCCACATCAATGGAGCCCAGCAGCTTCTCTGAAGCTTTCTTGTTGTCAATAAACTGTCCCTCTGGGATGACACTAGCATTCAATACTTTGTATCTGCAAGAGAAAATAGTGCTGTTGTATTTACCTCCCATATTTTCCCAGCATTTTTCCACCACCATACCTATACTGAAATCAACCTGACTTGCTTATAATGAAAACTACAGTCACCTCTGCTTAAAGTCACCGTAGAGGATTCTGCTGGGGAAGCCCTTTCTGCAGATTCTGATGCCCTCCAGCACACCGTTACACCTCAGCTGGTGGATGACCAAGTGGTTCTCCATCAGACCTGCACATTGTACAAAATAAGTCAATGTATGAAGCATTTTGGCTAATCTTTTCTTCCCCTTTAAAAGTGGCTACTTTTGAGAGAAAAAAATCACAAAATAAGAACAACAAAACAAAAAGAACAAACCTGGGGTCTTCGATTCATTAGGAATCAAGCAACGCACAAAATGAGGGTGAGTGCTCCTCAAGTTGGTCATCAGCTTGCCCAAGTTCTCCTGTGAGGTGAAATATTCATATTTAAAACAAATTCCAAGTTCAAAACTTGAGCCAACAAGCGTAAATGAGAACTTGATTTGGGGGACATTAAACATACCCGGAAGAGAGCAGACACAGTCTGGAAGGAACCACCCTTCTTCTTTCCACCACCCTTCTTGCCACCACCAGCAGCGTCTGCATTTTCAAACAGAGTGCCAGCACATAATTAACTCTTTATTCATTGCACTTGTTTATTTCCTAAAGGAAAGTGCATGCTTTCAATAAATGAGTAACTGAATTGCCATGCAGGAGTTACAGTACCATCAGCTGCAGCATGAGTTGCATACAGCATTGCCAGCAGTTTGTTAGAAGATTTCTGGTAGAGCTGCACGACTGAGTCATTCAGGGGGTCCTTGTTCTTGTCCAGCCAGCCAGTGATATTGTAGTCCACTGTACCAGCATAGTGCACCAGGGAGAAGTGAGCTTCAGCCTTGCCCTTTCCAGGCTTTGGCTTCTCAAAGGCCTTGGTCTTGCCGAGATGCTGATCATGCAGCTTGTTCTTGAAAGAAGTGTCTGTTGCCTTGGGGAACATGCACTCCTCTTCGAGGATGGAGAAGATGCCCATTGGCTGAAAGGCAATTTTGTCATGTTAAAAAGAATCTAGCAGGCAGTCTGAAAACAGGATTTCATTTCTACCTGACAGAGTTGTTTTACCTTCTCAATAAGCTCAATGCAAGCAGCCAAGTCCATACCGAAGTCAATGAACTCCCAATCAATGCCCTCTTTCTTGTACTCCTCTTGCTCCAGGACAAACATGTGGTGGTTGAAGAACTGTTGCAGTTTCTCATTGGTGAAGTTGATGCAGAGTTGCTCCAAGCTGTTGAACTATAGTATACAGGTAGATACTCAGTCGACTGGTCATGTTGGGTTTATATATCATCAGTGCTGATGTGTTTTTATTACTTACATCAAAGATCTCAAATCCAGCAATATCCAACACTCCAATGAAGAACTGTCTTGGCTGCTTTGTGTCCAACATCTCATTGATACGGACGACCATCCACAAGAACATTTTCTCATAGCAGGACTTGCACAAAGCACTGACAGCATTGTTGACCTAGAAATAATGATTTTTGTGTGTCAGTTTCTCAGAAATATATAATCTAATCATATTTTAATATCAAAATACTAATATATCCCAAGTTTTTTTCCCCAAACGTCACATTTTCTTTTTCATTACCTGTGGCACGGTCTGACCTTTGGTCACCATCTCGTTTCCGACCTTAACTCTTGGGTAGCAGAGAGCTTTCAGCATATCAGCTGAGTTCAGGCCCATGAGGTAGGCGATTTTATCAGCCTCTGATTGAGGAAAAAAATGCTTCCATTAATGCACAGAAATACACAGGATCTAAGAAAGCAATGGTAAGACTAATAAGCATGAATTGTGACATCTGTAAAAAAACACCGAAAAACACTCCTAAAAATTGTATGTCAGATACTGTAAGTAGAATGCTTGTTGGCAGTTTCTCTATCATGTGCCTTTTGGTTGGTTACAGGTTGCCACTGCTTTTTCTCTTCATTCATGCAATTTGAGTGGAATATGTTTTGATACCTTGCAGCACTGTTCCCTTGACATAATGAATCCATTATCAGTGATTAATGCTCCTGAAATTTTGACAACAAAATCCCAAATCCTCTTTATCTGACACTGAAATATGACCAAGACCTTAAAAAAAAAAGCGCTCTTGATACAAAGACCAATCACGAGTAATACAACACTGACTGCCAGACTTTCTTTGTAGAAAGTCACTAAGTTGTGATTCCATTCTTACAATATAAGCTTACGCAAATGAGGTGTTTGTATTCATAATCTATCTGCACAATATGCTTTGATGTATTATAATGGAATTATATGGTGTAATATCACACTGTTAATATATTTACCCTCAGTGCCATCAGGTTCAGCCTGCTCCTCGCGCTGCTTCTGCTTGAATTTCATGTTGCCATGATGCATCACAGCTCCAGTCAGCTTGTAGATGCCAATCTTCTCCTCAGCACTGAAGCCCAAAATGTCAATAGCAGTCTGCAATGTAAAGATAGAAAAGTTATTGGTACGAGGAACCACTTTACCTAGTATACTATCTCTTCAACTAAATTGCAGTCTTACATCAGTTGCAATGAACTCCTCCACATCATTGATGCTTTTGACAGTGATTTCACCCTGACTGATCATTGGGTAGTCATAGGGGTTGGTGGTGATCAGGAGAGCCTCTAAAGAAGAACGGTAGATATACGTACATCAGCACCTTTTTATTTTAAATTTCTTAATTTTAATTTCAAATTGTCTAATAACATACCCAGAAGTTCAGGCTTGTGGCCAGTCATCAGCTGATAGAAGATATGGTAGCTCCTCTCAGCAGACAGCTGGAAGGTGACACGGGATTTCTCCAGCAGATCTGTGAATATTTGTAAGATATAAAGTATTGATAATGAAGATGATGCCACATTTGTGCGCTAGTAATTGTTGCCAACTACAAAAGGACACAAACTTACAAGTTTCAATATCAGCTGAGGCCAGCTTGCCACTGGAGCCAAAGTGGATTCTGATGAATTTACCCTAAACATTTACCAGAAAATGTCAGTTTGACTCTGAGTAACAATAAGCATAAGAAAGTTATACAAACATACATAATATGAAAACTTACAAAACGAGAGGAGTTGTCATTCCTCACAGTCTTGGCGTTACCATAAGCTTCCAGCAGAGGGTTGGCTGCAATGATTTGATCTTCCAGTGAACCCTATGTGAAGACATTATAAAAGTGGCCGTATAAAAGTGTTCAACAACAATTAACTGTGGCACAAATGTTCAGCAGGCAACCAATTTTACCTGCATTTTGCCACTATCTGCTTTCTTAGCTCCAGCCACTGCAATTGTTGCAAAGTACTGGATGACACGCTTGGTGTTGACGGTCTTTCCTGCACCGGATTCTCCACTGGGGAATTAAAGGATATGTCTTTACATATTAGGAAGATAGTCGTGAAGTTGCAAAAGATCTGTCTTCACAAGCTGTATTGTACTCACGTGATAAGGATAGACTGGTTCTCACGGTCTGAAATATAAGCACACACACTCGAGTTAAAGCTGTAGTCAAGATTCTGTTTTGTCACCACCTCTCAAATTCTGCGTGAACTTGGGTCTTACCTGTGAGCATGAACTGATAGGCATTGTCAGAGATGGAGAAGATGTGGGGTGGAGCCTCAACCCTCTTCTTGCCTCTGTATGCTGCCACAACCTGAGCATCGTACACAGGAAGCCACTTGTAGGGGTTCACGACGACGCAGAACAGGCCAGAGTAGGTCTGTGGCAGCATGGAGAGGAACATAATCACTTTTGATGCATTGGCTTTGCAGATACGAGCCTAATAAATTATAAGATTGGAGCTTACGTAGATCATCCATGATGCAAAACGCTCTTTGAGGTTATACAACACAGCAGGCTCGTTGAGGTGGGTCATCATGGCCATGTCCTCAATTTTATCGTACTTTGGAGGGTTCATTGGATGGATGTCGTCCTCTTTTACAGTAAGGGTCTGAGTAGGAAAAAAAATTACAAAGATTGCCATGTAGTCTCATACTGTAGTTTAGTATTCTCTTTTGCTGAGATAGTATGTGAAGTAAGAAAGCCAATATCATTTAAATGTGTTAGAGAACTGTCTGTCTGTCCTTTGTAGGGTCATTTGAGTTTCACATGGTTACACTTACTTTTGATTCCTTTCCTTCCAATGCCAGTGTCTCAACCGTGGCTTTGCCACCCTCTCTTTTGACGAGTTTACCCTTGGAATACATGACTTCAGGATCAGCCACGAAGAAGGCTGTTTTGGCATCAAATGGAGCAGTCTGGGCCTCAATCCTCTCCTTCTCTGGTTTTCGGAGGTAAATGGCCGCAGGGCCATACTGCTCCATCTCCGCGTCTGTGCTCATGGTGGCTCCTTAAGTGACTGTGAATAAGGAGGGGTCAGTCATAGTAAATTTCTCTGGTATTTGTTTTAATGAATGTTAACATGCAGCTGGTAGGCCTGTCAGGTGAGGTATGTTTTGAAAGTGTGGATATCATTTGAAATAATCTATAATTTACCTCCTTTGGTCCCAGCAGAAAACAGTCACGTCTGATCTTTTTTTCCTATTAATGAATTGTCAAGCATGAGTACATACAGTTATAGAGGTTAATCTCTAAAATCTGCACACATTATTTTTAAAGTATTTACCAGCATCATAGTTGCATATAACACACCCAGTAAAAATAAATGAATGAAATTATTTAATGATGCTTTTAGGCACTGCTGCAAGTACATAACTGATTGAGTACTACTTACACACTACTAATCAATGAAAGCTGATGTACTCACCTGAGTTGGACGCCTACCAGTTATCGACACAGTCCTGAGCAGCCTCTTTTATAGACGCAGGACATGTCTTCTCAGTAGGTGTGCCCTGCTCAGTTTGGTCATGCATTCTTGTCCTGTTGTCACTAAGGCTGTGACATTGACTTTTAGATTGATTTATGTTCCCCTGTACTCACTTTTGTCACTGTTGGTTGGTGCCTAATCAGAATGCTCAAAAAACATAGTGTCAGTAAAATTATTTTAAAACTATGTATTTACATAAAAAGTAAAAACTTTATGTCACATATATTTATTAACATGTATTTAATTTTATACCATATGACTAACAGGCCATTGCACCACACATCTAACACTATATATGCTTGCTTACAATACAGTTTATTCACTAATTTACATCTTAAAAGAGCAGCATTGATGTTGCTGGTGTTGTTAAATTTGAACTCCATCAGAATAATATATTAATAAAAATAAATGTACTGACAGTAATTTAAATATTGATGAATATTGCAGAAGTTAAGAATGATATTTAATATTTAAAGTAAGGCTGTGTATGCAAGATGTAAAATATACTGGTATGGATTTATGTTTTTTTTTTTTTTCCATTTGTGGGGAAGCCCTAAATTTGTCACGGGTGTACAGCTGAAGGACATCTGTCCAATAAAACGGGGTCAACAATGTCCATAAAACAGGGTCAGTGTCATTCCATTCAGGTTCACAAACATGAAGATATTTTAGGATTTTAAGACTCATATTATCTATTCTAAAATCTATTATCAATCCATCACTAATTATTCATTATGATTATTTTATCCTTTCATGGTACAAGTGTGTGTCATAAAATATCACTCAGTAGATAGCAGGACATCTGCTGGGGGCATATTTTAAGTATTTGTACACTGGATAATATGCTTTTCATTAACAGACAGATCTGTCACCTACTTGTTTCAATAACAAAATGTTTCTTCGTTAATGATCCCCAGTGTTAGTAATGATAATCTTACTGTAGTGTGCTACAGCAGGCACAGGCTGTGGTCTTGGAGAAGCATTTAAATGTCACTGGTATACAGTTGCAGGACGGCTGCACATCTCAGATGTCTGAAATAAAATTGAGGCTGAGCACCATTCCATAAAAGCTGCAAAGGGATTACGTATCGCCTTGGAATGGAGTGGAAGAACAGTTGCCATCTAGGCAGGGATAAGACCCAAAATAAATCGCGGGCCAATAAACAAGATGTTGGAGATTCCAGAGCTGTAATAGTACCATGAATGAAAAGAGTACCCAGGATTAATGAAAATTAAGATTTGAGACAGGGAAGGGAAAATAAATGTTTACTTTTTCTCAGTTATTGGATGTGTGTATTTCATTTGTGTTGCTGAGTAAAGTTGTGTTTTTGCTTTTGATATTTACCTAACCTTCTTTCTTCAAAAATGGAAATGACCTTGAGAAATGACACCTCAATAAGTAGGTGGCTATTGTGCGGACATGTGTTGCACACGAGTTATTTAAGTTAGGTCAAAGGGCTTCAGTCGTTTTTTTTTCTTTTGACAACTTGTTTGACCCTTGGTGTGCTTAAATAAATTAGAGGCTATTTTTGCACATCAGAAGGAGAGGATTTAGTTTTTCAGCCGTGGTTTAGCACTATTTCCCAGTCTGCATCACACAAAAAAGAGTCTGTCTTTCCATTACATCTATCTGGTAAGAAATTGTTCATTTTCTAAGGCTGAAACTTTGCTGCAGATGGCATGTATGACTACGTGCTGTGTCACCTTGAATACAGAGCATGCTCTGCACACACACAGGGGCCCACTATACTCTCTTACTGTGACTGTGACAAAATGCGCCAGCTGATTTGAGCCGTATTTAACCCTTTACCCCAGTGACACCCCAAACTAAGTTTACCATTTTATTAGCCTTGCATTTATATTGTGCTTTGGGGTGGTAGTTGTAACATTGCTGAAGTATAAGGGACAGAGGCATTTAATTAGAAATAACAGTAATTTCACAATGCTGATTTGTTTCAGTTGCACCAGTGTGAATGCCGCCAGTGCCACCAGAGGGGGAAGTGTGTAATAAATTATAAAACTGTTATTTCAATGCCTGAACATGGCTGTATAAAAGCAAAATTTCAAATAATGCAACATATTTAGATGCCATTGCAAATGCTGCCATTTTGTTTTCACATGGATTGGTGTACCGCACTAAGCAGAGGGTTGTCAATTCAAGTCCCCATGCTGATCCAGTATGGAGTGTGGACTGGCAACTGGAGAAGTGCAAGTTCACCTTGAGCAAGGCACTGAACCCTCAAACTGCTTCTTGCGGCATGTGTGTGCTTTTTGAGCAGGGAGGATTTGTGAAAAGACACATTTCAACCACAAGTTACCTGAAAAATTGCATAGACTGACAAATAATAAAGCAGTATATAATTTTTTTTAAAGTAAATTATTTTAATTTAGTGTGCTTCACTTTTTCCTGTTTGCCTCTACTTAAGACTACTTTGTGTTACAAATTATGTGTTATACAGTACACTGCTCACATCATACAGATTTTTTAATAAATCTAAGATTTAAATGCAGAATATGTGGAGCACACATTGGCATTTGATTTTTTCTTCACTGTAATAGGTAAAAGGTAAAACTTTTGCATCATTACTGCAAGTGTAAACTGTCAATATGAGTCCATCTCTTAATTAAGTTATCATGAGAGGGCCAGGCCTTTGTGTTTCTTAGAAGGAGGAGAGAAGATGCACAAACTGTCCAGACTAACACTCTCCTTTGTACGTCCTTGAGTCTGGTAGTTGCTTATAGATCACCCTTTGTACCGAGCCCTTAAACTGACATATGACATGCCAAACATGTCTGGCAAGGAGGGGCCTGAGAAGGTTTAAAAGAGTGTTAGGCTCCTCCGTGGCTGGGTAGTAACACTGAGAAGAAACAAAGGTCGTGTGGGTTAAGCTCTCTCAGTTTTCCTTTGTTTGATTTTGTTTGAACGGGGGCATCTCTGGTTGGTTTACTATTTTAGGCTGAGTTTTCGGGATTTATTTAATTAATTATAATTTGCTTACATGAAATGCAATGATTTGTGATTAGATACTGAATTACAAGGAGTAAAAAAGAAAGTTGACGGAGGTGAGCCTAACAGTAAAACTAACTGTATGTATATTATATTTCACAAGACCATTAATAACTCGTTGATGATTAGCATGTTGTAACCAAAGCCTCCTTTTTTTAATTTAAATAACCTCAATTTTTGTGTTATGAGTGAGACATGAGACAATATTAACAGCAGTAATTTTCTTCATAGTTGTGGCATATCATTGCAGCATACGATATCAGTCAGTCATTCATCAGTGACACACAAACAGCGCTGAATGGTCATATGATACTGTTTGTGGTTCTAAACAAAGGAAATTGTCTTTATGTACGTCACAAGCCTTGGTGGCCAGTGGCCACTCCCCTGCAGTTGTCAATAAGAAGAACAAAGCCCAAGTCAACTCCTAAAATATCTTGGTGCACAAATGGACAACCAGTTAGTCTGCAGTATCCGCATAAATAGCATCTGCCCCAGGGTCCAACAACACCTGTGCTTCTTATGCATACTGTGAGGGTTTAGTGCCTCAAAGACAAGAGCCCCTTTAACTGCTGTTAATTAATCCTTCCTGGTTGTAACATCATGTAACCTATTGTATACAGTATATAGTTACACCTGTGTCCTCTAAACTGTGGACCTGACTGAGTCATTTGATTTGAACTCAAGTCAGAGATTTGAGGCATGCAACTCGACTTGAACTTTATCACCAGTGACTTTGCCTTCACTTAGACTTGAACCTCTTGACTTGAAAATACTTGATGCCTTCCCCCAAGTTCAAAGATGAAAAATGTTATATAAAAAAGTGTGCTATGAATCAGTTCATTGCCCTACATATCCTGATTCAGCTTACATTAATGTTATTTATTCCCGGCAAGTCATTGCATTACATTTGCATTACATTTGGTGAGAGCAAGGAGCATAAAAACTTGGGACTTGAGTGCAAAGCCTTGAAACTTAATTTTTGACTTGTAAAATAATGACTTGGTCCCACCACTGAGTCACAGGGCCAAATAAATAAATAAATGAATAATATTAAACATAGGAAAGCAATCGTCTCATTCTTGAAAGACCAGATCATTTAAAGAGAAGGTTTTAATGACTTTTTTTCTGAACTGTTGTGTAGATTTTTTTTTTAAATTTACTTTCTTCTTTCACAGAAATATTTTTTATGGTACGAACCCTTGGAAAAACAAAAAACATGTTAAACACCCACATACTACACCTGGTCCTATATCCAGTTTAACTTACCTGCCTTGGTGCATTGAGTTTGGCTTTGGAAGAAAAAAAGAAGTCACAATATAGTTTAGAAAGTAATTTGTACACATCACGATAGGTTGTTCATATTTTATGAACTCTGTTGAAAGTTGCTCACTAGATTTTCTTTCTTACTTAGCGACTATTCTAAACTTATCAAAAAAGGAGGTGGCTAGGGTGTGACTTCTTTCCTTTTTTTTGAGCTATATATTATAATATTTTTCTGCGAGCCCCACTGAGTGACTTGTGGAAAATTTATGACCCTCCCTCCACCATAAATTTGTTACTAGATTTTTAAAACTTACCTTTTGATATTTGAAAGTTAAAAGTTGAAGACAAAATCCTGGAGTTGAAAAAGCCTATTTTTTCACTCATGTCATGCTGCACACTAGTTAGTCAGTGCAAATTGTTTATGTTTATTATCAATTTTAAGTGAGATGTGAAATAAAATGATTTAGATAAAATTTAAGTATTTTAGTCTCAGATTTGGTCATCCTTTTTTTGTCTGACAGAAGCGTATTTCACACATGATGTGTCCAAGGACTGTCAGAAATTTTAAAATCCAACAACAGTTCCTGTTTTTAAAGTTACTAGGCTACCTGCCTTTCTAACCCACATGTTGTTGAATTGGTGGTAAGATAAATACAAAACACGACCACTGAAATTTGTAAGCCCCTCCGCTATGCCAAAACAAAACACACAAGACCCATAAGTCAAATTATATGACCCCCCACTCCCCCCTTACCCCTCATAAATAACAAACAACACCTTTCTCAGCATTGTCAGACTGATATAACTGAAAAATTAAATGATCACATTGTCAGTCAGTGACAGTTTTATGCACCACATTGCACCACGAGTTAACTGCCTCTGTTTCATTTCAAATACGCCAGTCAGCACTGTGTTTATGAATGGGACCTCTTGGCAATGAGTAGGACTGGTCATAAATTTAGAGTGCTATTGGGATCTCTATTAATTTGTGCCGACTATGGCCCCTCAGAACACAGCCAAGCCACAGGAGAGTGCTTGAATGCCTGCAATGGTTTTGAGCTTATATTAAGCCAATTGTCATTCCATAACAGTGAGTGTCTGCACTGTTACAAGTGCCATTGACTCAATGTTAAGTCCCACCATAATCTCAGACAGTGGCTTGCCAGTGGTTTCTGTTTTGAATTCTTTTAAGTGATTTGTGTAAGCTTAGTTTACAGACTGCTTCTGTCCATGTAACACAGTGGCCCTAAGAGCTCAACGCCCTGCAAATAGACACAACAAGAGCAAAACAGAATCATCTTCTCCAGTTTGACAATGCATGTAACATTTAGGAGCGCTGCAAATAAAGAAACATGTGGAAGTTAGAATTTAGGGATTTCTGCCAGAAAGCCCTTTTATTAGAAACCTCTTCATCTGAGCCTAAAATATTATCCTTTTTCTAAAATTAACCAAGAAGGCAAACTTCTCCCAACTGCGAGACACGTTGCAAGTCTTAGTTTCACGTCACGTCCTATTTTAACCACCCACCTCTTCTGTAGGTATATCTTTCAATATCTTTGAGAAATGTGTGGAGACTAAATGGAATTAAACTTAGCCGAAGCTGTACATTACAGCCACAGCAGTGGTGTCCTGAAGTGCTGTCCTTGTGTCTTTGAAAAGACACTTTAGCTCAGAGGTCTTCAACGTTTTTCAGGCTAAGGACCAATTAACTCAAAGAGAGACAGAGGAGGGACCCCCTACTACATTGAGTTACACTTGGGACATTTCGGGATTTCGGGTCTTCCCTTGTTTGCCTGTAGCTGCTAAGTCAGCAGCAGTTGTATCATGGCTAGGTGCGTTAGCATCCCCTCTGCACTTTCAACGGTGGTTTCCACGGTGGACGGTGTGTCAGAGGCTAGTAGACAGTTATACAGCAATCCATGGAGGCTCTTAAGAATGTCTGTAACCTCGACATAGTGATACAGCTGATTTGCTAATATTCCAAAACAAGAGAACAACAGGTGCTGCACAGTGATGTAGCATTAACTAGCTCATATGATTGCACAAGGAGTCATGGGTAACAGTCAACCTATCATTAATGTTGTGTACTCTTAACTAAATTAGTAGATTTATGTTAATGTGGATTTTCAGGCACATTTTACTTGCCAAAACTTTAATTAATTATTTAAATTATTTAGAGGTCATTTTGCAGCCCCCCTGCAGTGACTCTGAGGGCCCCCTAGGGGTCACGGACCCCCTGTTGAAGACCCAGGCTTTAGCTCATTTTGAGGTCATGACATAAAGTAAACATCGGCACCAAAATCGGAACAGCATACACAAAGAAATGAAAAAAAAATGTATTGAAAATGAATGTAGTTTAGGCTGTTTTCACCTCACCCCAATACGGCTTGCATCCCTACACTAGCAAAGGGCAGTTTGCATGCGGCCTTACACTTCACCGGAAATTACGTCATGAGCTGCTACGCACAGAGCCACAACATAACGGAAAGTGTTTCCAGGGGGAACAAAAAAGTGTTGCACACGGCTCGAACCTTGATGTTGTTGCCATGGTTTCTGGCTATTGAAGTTACAAAGTCGACTTTACGTCAGTTGTGTCGGAAAAACACCGAAAAATGCCAACATTTGTGGTTTTTTTGGGGGTTATTTTAATATTGCGGTCACAAACATTACTACAGATATCTGTTGTCAACCTTTAACCTTAAATTAATAAGCCTTAATTGTTATAATTAATATAACAAGATGGCTAAGTTAACTAACGGCCGTGTCACTCCGCTGACTTCTCAGGACAGTACATTAGCTGCTCTGTTTCAACAATGTTCGGCTGAAAAAACGTGAATGCCTGTCCTGTCGAGAGATACAGTGGCTTAAACCAACAGTAAGTAAGAAAAATTAAAACGTTAGCTGTCATTTTAAAGCTATAAGTAGAGGGGGAAAGTCCGCTAGACGCTAGGCTAATTTATGCAATGTAAACATGTTTAGCTAATAATGGCACTGGTCACTGGCAAAAACAGTTGTCTTGTCAGTGAACCTTGACAGTTATTACTGAGCTGAATTTGATACTTAAGTTAAATGATGTTGTTAATCCATGTTTTATGGCTGCTGGGGGAAGTTTGCCTTAAGAGTTTTAAGCTAGATAGACCTGACATTTTAGGAAAAAGGTAACGGTTTGGGTTAAAATGAAAAGAAAAAGTAGAGTCAGTTTAAAGTAACCCTAAGTGCGCTTAAGCAGTTACAGTTACTTATTTATGTGTTATTTTCTTTAATCTTTTATGGCCAAAAGCAAAACATAAAGGGGTGGCAGCTTCTTTTGTAACTGACTGTGGTAAATATAATATCATCTCATATCAATGGCAGGCCCTAAATTGCATCGAATCGAAATCGTATCATGGCATATATCGAATTGTTTTCCAAAGAATCGATATAATATTGTATCATGGTGATTTACAGTCGTGATTTACAGTAAGAGAACTGTAAATGAATTAGACTGACTGGGCACTGCAGAGTGGAAGAAATAATAAACCAAACACAAAAAGATATTTAAGAATACCACCCAAACCAGTAAACAGAAGGATTATAGTTTTAATTGGGGCTGGGCGATATGGAAGAAATCAAATATTACAATATTTTCGACAAGATTGCTTATATTGATATTACGACGATATTGTGGGGTTGACTTTTGGTGCTCTCAAAAAATATTTACACAACAGGATTTTTGATAAATAATAATCAGTAAAATAAGGACTAAGTTGGTATGAGAACAGCTAGAACAGTCTGGTAAGTTCAGGAAATGACATCACTTTAATCAGTGGTGTAGTGGTAGTTGATGAGGTGGGTGTACTACTAGGTAGATAGGTTGGTTATGGGGGGCAAGAAGGTATACTGTCCTTTAGCATATGTAGCAATGGCTTTTTTGCTGATAGGTGGTTATACTTTAAACGGCCAGAAAAGGAGGCGGGTATATTCTGTATACCTGCATATTTCTCTCAACTTAACCACTGACATAAATGCAGCTTCTTGATAATGGTGGAATATCAATATATTGTTCAGCCCTAGTTTTGAGCCATGTGTAAAGAAAGCGAAGCAAATCTTATATGACAAAAGGTGATAATATTCAGTATTTGACACATTGGTTGTATTCTGGCTTGCTTTATTGTTGACAACGGGTGTAAATTAACATTTTTATGGACCCTAGGTCCAATTAGTCTGCTCAGTTTACATTAGCTAAATTATGAATTTCAACTGCACAGATACACAACAAGACTTCCTGACACAGTGGATTGGGCAAAAAATATTTTTGGGAAAAGGAAAATAGTACCATACTGTCATAGTATTTGGGGTGCATCCATATGTATTTGGAATCATGATGTATTGAGAGGAGAATTTAGGAAAGAGTGAAGTAGAGATTCTGGACTGGTGAGACTTGTTTAGGGTGTGAAAATATGGATGTTGCTTTAGGCAAACTCCTCTTGCAAGCTGCCTGGAGAAAGTGGAGCCTAGCAAATATGTTAAAGGACTGCAAACAATATTTGCAAGATTAATATTGTTTTGAGTGATGTACGATACACCTGAGAATGAGGCAGTTCGGCACGCTCACTATCAGCCAATTCTTGCACAGCCCCTTTGTGTCCTCTCTCTGTCCTCTCCAGAGTGACTCTCAGCTCTTCAATCTCAGCCAGCATCAGGCCATTTCTGTGCTCCACAATGGCAACCTGCTCCCTCATGTCTTTCTGTCCTCTTACAGCATCACCAGGGTGCAGTTGAGCATCCTGAAAACGAGGTCAGTCTAGCAAATTATGATAAATAGTAAATTATATCATTACTACCTTATAACCTGAATATCATTTAGCCATGAGATTACGTATTTGTGTAAAGTTCTAATGTTGTCATTATCATTCAACAGATTGATAAGATACCTTGCAGCATCACAGCTCTTTGCTCTCAACTGGTTGACCTGAGACTAGGTGATGTCAGTGCGCTCCAGAGATTCCTCCAGCTCATCCTCATTCCTGAGGCTTAACATGTGAGTGCTGGCCTAATCTTCCTGTAAAGTGTTAAGGATTCTATCACATAGAATTCTGTTATAGTGACATTGTGATTACAGTTGTCTCCAATAGGCCATATTAATGCAGTTCACTTACTAGGCTGATGTTGGTAAAAGTTCCTGATAAGCTTTTTATGCGGAGTTGGCCCTTAACATTTTTATGTCATTGTTAAAGTAACTTTCTCTCTCCAGAGAAGAGGCGTGATGGGACCACAAGAAATCCTTACTAATATAAATTCTTAGGAAATTAATGCTTGAAACTGGCTCTGCGTCATCTCAGTTGGAACTGATTCTCCATCTGCTCCATCAGTTTCCTTGAAATCAAGAAATCAGTCATTTTTCTGGAGTTGAAGTTTGCTTGAATAGTAGTAGAGCACCACATGATCAGGTTTAAAACATCTACTGTGACTGAACAGAACCACAAGGTTTTCCAGTCCACTACATATGTATGCAAGTATCTGTTTATAGAGATTAGTCTCATTTTAACTTTAGCGTTCAGATGCGCTTATCTATGCATATTTATACAGGCTGTTGTTTATTTTTTGGGGTGATGGTCGGTAAATCGCCATGTCTTCAAAAAAAAAGTAGTAATACACCCAGGTAAGTTGGAAAAAAAAACTACACACTAATCCTCCTCCTCCTTTTTTTGGGTAAACTTAAAGCCGTAGTTAGTAATGTTTATAATAATAACTTTTTTCATCATCTTTGCTGAAACTGTAACTTTATCCACACAGTGGTTCAATAGATAGATAGTCTTTTTAAAAAACATGCTCCTCTGCCTCCTCATATTGTTTATGATGGCATTACCACATGTGAAAAAAAACAACCAGTCAGAGCTGAGGAGTCTCTAACTTAGCTGTAAGTCATGTCAATCACTGCTCATGAACTGCGGTCAGACTGTCAAAGTAGGCATACACTGATCAACCATTTGTGATTCAGAGCCATTCATTTTTTGGAACGAATGAACTTCACCACTTGATCTCACATGTATACGATATTAAGAAGGAGATAAAATACTTTTGTGGATGATTTGATGCAGAATGTGATCGGCCATTTGGGATTGTAACATATCTCTGTGTTAAATTTCTTTTCTACTATCTGAGATATCTTTGACGAACTATATTTAAAAGCATATATTTATTTATTGAGTTACTAAACAGTTAAGTATGAATTTAATGTGATTGTTTTAACTGCTATGTAACTTGTTAGACTGATTCAGTTCCATCTGATATAGTGGCAATGTATAAGTCATTTTACAGTTTAAGCACTGGAGGGAAAACAGAGACAATGGTGTTGGGTGATATGCATAATGTTTATTGAAAGGTTACAGTGTAAAAATCATTCAAAACAATCAGTTCATATTTTATGAACTCTGGCAAGTGGCTGCATCTGGATGCAGGTCTCTTATTCCGCATCACCACCCTGCAAAAGAACACAAAAAATATGATATTATTCAAAGGTTTAACAAGTTATTAGAGATTTTACTGAACTCTTGAGGGATATTTACAGACTATCTCTGTATGTGTGGTTGTATACACGTGGTTCTAAAAGTGGCTCTACATTGCAGCAATGGGATATTTGAAGATGTTAGCACCACACATAAGATATAAAACTAAATACTTCTGATCCCGAATAAAATCATATTGCCATCTTTATTTTTTTTGTGAAATATTCGTTCAGAAATGGTTACCTTTCCAGCTTCACGGCTCTTGGCTCTCAGCTTGTTGACCTGGGACTCAGCGATGTCAGCACGCTCCTGAGCCTCCTCCAGCTCATGCTGAACCTTCCTGAGCCTGGACATGTGAGTGTTGGCCTGCTCCTCCTGTGAAGGGAGTTTCAAGGCAGTTAGTAGGCGCATTATGGCATGAGTTATTCTAAATTAAATTATTGGACATATAAATGTAGTTCACTTACAGCCTCCTCAGCCTGTCTCTTGTAAGCCTTGACTTTGAGCTGCAGCTTGTCCACCAGGTCCTGAAGTCTGGTTACGTTCTTCTTGTCCTCCTCAGTCTATACAGATAAAGGATTATTAGTGAAAGAGAATAAGGTCTTTAAAGTATGGTGTTTTTTTCTTTTAGTAAATTAATTACCTGGTAGGTCAGCTCCTTTACTCTCCTCTCATATTTGCGGACTCCTTTCACAGCATCAGCTCCACGTCTCTGCTCAGCCTCAACTTCAGCTTCCAGCTCACGCACCTGCAATGTGATGATGGTTAATTAATCAAAAATATGCAATGAAATGCATTGAATTCATACGCCTCAATGAAAGTCTGATTTGCATGCTTAAACAAACATTTATGCTACAGTACATGAAGCGCATACCCTGGACTCCAGTTTCTGGAGCTGCTTCTTGCCACCCTTCATGGCGAGGTTCTCAGCCTCATCCAGACGGTGCTGCAGGTCCTTGACTGTGACCTCCAGGTTCTTCTTCATCCTCTCCAGGTGAGCACTGGTGTCCTGCTCCTTCTTCAGCTCCTCAGCCATCATGGCAGCCTAAGATGATATAGTGGTGTTTAATTCATTCATAGTCTATGATAAACTTAACATGATCAGTGCATAGAAGAAGAAGATCAAATCATAACATAGGTGAGGTAGAGATGTAAACTCACATCAGTGATGGCCTTTTTGGCTTTCTCCTCAGCATTTCTAGCTTCCTGAACTGAATCATCCACTTCACCCTGGACCTGGACAAGGTCAGCCTCCAGCTTCTTCTTGGTGTTCAGAAGACTGGTGTTCTGCATGTTAAAGAAAAGCCATGTTTAATAAGATACTGTTATTATGAAGTATTCAAAGTATGAATGTCATATGAGTTAATGACAACAAACCTGAGAGTGAAGCAGTCCAACGCGCTCACTGGCATCAACCAACTCCTGCTCAGCAACTTTGCGTCCTCTCTCCGTCTGCTCCAGAGCAACTCTCAGCTCCTCAATCTCAGCCAGCATCAGGCCGTTTCTGCGCTCCACCATGGCAACCTGTTCCTTCATGTCTTCCTGTCCTCTGATAGCATCGTCAAGGTGCAGTTGGGCATCCTGACATTGAAAAGAAAAGAAAAAAGTTCAGTTTTTGGTGATTAAGTCTAAACTAATTTCATCAGTAATGAAACAAAACTCACCTTGAGCTGTCCCTGGACATTCCTCAGTTGTTTCTGGGCCTCAGCAGCCTGCCTGTTGGCATGGCTCAGCTGAATCTCCATCTCATTCAGGTCTCCCTCCATCTTCTTCTTGATTCTCAGGGCATCATTCCTGCTCCTGACCTCAGAATCCAGAGTGCTCTGCATGGAGTCAATCACCCTCTGGCTGTTCCTCTTGATCTGCTCCATCTCCTCGTCCTTTTCTGCCAACTTCCTGTCAACCTCACCTTTGATCTGGTTGAGCTCAAGCTGAACACGGAGAATTTTGGCCTCCTCGTGCTCCAGTGTGCCCTGGAATTTTGATTATGTTAATAGATGTCACATGAATGAATACGAAATGGATTAGTTTGATTCAATTAAAACAAAACACATTTTTTAAATTTGAAACTATATTACATCATCCTTTAGCCTTCAGCATTCAAGATTTTACCTCAGCCTCCTCCAGTGCTGTCTGAATTTCTGACTTCTCAGTCTCCACAGTCTTCTTGGCTTTTTCCAGCTCGTGGATGCTCTTTCCAGTCTCACCAAGCTGTTCACTCAGGTCTGAGATCTCCTCTACAGAACATCAAAAGCCAAATACAGTTAGAGTAACTTGGGTTAGAGTTACTTAGTATACATTATATCTAGGAAATGGTATGTGTCAAGGCTTTTACTACCACAAAACTTAAAAGCTACGTCATTAGAGGTCAAAAAAGAGCCCTTACAGCTGTGATAATAGTCACTCCAAGTTAGTAAAAATGACATACGCTGCAGGTTCTTGTTCTCTCTCTTCATGGTCTCCAGCTGATCCAGAGCCTCCTCATAGGAGTTCTTCATCTTGAACAGTTCAGTGCTGAGAGAACGAGCCTCCTTCTGTGCTCCTTCCAGCTCGGCCTGGCCCTCCTCATACTTCTGCTTCCATTCTGCCAGGACCTAAAATTATATGGGTTAAGAAATGGTTAGTTAACTCTAAGCTATGTGTGTCTTCAGAGAAACAGGTTGTAATTACCAGTATAACCATTTACCTTATCAAAGTTCCTCTGCTTCTTGTCAAGGTTGGCAGCCAGACCATTGGCTCTCTCCACATCAATCATGAGGTCCTCCACCTCACCCTGCAGCCTCTGCTTGGTCTTCTCCAGAGAGGCACACTTGGAGTTCACAGCCTCAATGGATTCCTCAGCATCCTGCAGGCGCTGGGCAAGCTTTTTCCTGTAGTGAACAAGAATTCATTTGTGCCTGATTGGAAAAATATAAAGCAAAATTTGACTTATTGAGGAAATAAGAAAATATTTATGTACTTGGCCTCCTCCAGCTCCTCAGTGCGCTGAATGGCATCAGTCTCATATTTGCTTCTCCACTGAGCCACCTCGCTGTTGGCCTTGGACATTCCACGCTGCAGCTCGGCCTTGGCCTCCTGCTCCTCCTCAAACTGCTCTCTGAGCAGATCACAGTCATGGCGGGCTGACTGAACAGCATGGGCCAGGGCGTTCTTGGCCTGTTGAACACATAACCAATGTCCAAATCAGATCAAAAGCATTTGTCTGTGGATAAGCTGATTTATACCCTTTAAGAATCTAAAAATAGGATGAGATATAAACTTTTCATACCTTCACTTCCTCCTCAACATGCCTCTTCAGCTCCTCAATCTGCTGAGTGAAGGCCTGCTTGCCTCTGGTCAGCTGGGAAACAAGAGCTTCCTTCTCCTCAAGCTGGCGACCAAACTCACCTAAATGACAAAATGTTCATGTGCTATTAATGAAGATATTCTTTTAGATTTTTTAAGGTTTATGTGTTTAGTTCTACAGTATAGGACTGTTAAATATACATGTCACCATTATGTGTTTATTTATCATATATGACGCACTCTACCTACAGAGTGGTTTAGTGTAGTTGCCTCACCATTCTCTGTCTGCAGTCTGGCCCTCTGTGCATTGATGTCATTCAGCTGGCGAACATTCTCATCATTTTTGGTTTTGAGCTCACTCAACTGGTCCTCAAGAGTTCTGCACATTTTCTCCAAGTTGCCCTATAAACATCAACATTTCTGTTGAGTATTTCTTAAAGTTTCAAGGTCCTGCATTGTTTATTACTTATAGACCATATTCCTAAGCTAAATAAAAAAACAAATCCTTCACTACTAAACAAACCACTCACCTTTGCTTTAGCAACATTCTCCATGTTGCTGGAGAGGTCATCAATCTCCATCTTGTACTCGCTCTTCTCCTTCTCCAGCTTCTGCTTGACACGCTGGAGGTTGTCGATCTGCTCTCCCAGCTCTGCAACACTGTCAGCCTGCTTCTTGCGGAGAGCTGCTGAGGTAGCTTCATGCTGCAGGGTGGACTCTTCAAGATCACGACGCAGCTTCTGGAACTCAGCCTCACGCTTCTTGTTCATCTCAATCTGAGCGGCTGTTGCTCCACCAGCTTCCTCAAGCCTCTCGCTGATCTCTTCAAGCTCCCTGGAGAGGTCAGCCCTCTGCTTCTCTACCTTAGCTCGAGCAGCCCTCTCAGCCTCAATCTCCTCCTCCAGCTCCTCAATGCGAGCCTAGATTTGATGATAGTTATATCAAGGGAGCTTATTAGCTTGAGCATGTTGTTTTTGATGACATGACTATAACATTCATATTAAATATGTTACCTGGAGTTCCTTGATCTTCTTCTGAAGCTGAGAACCAAGAGACTGTTCATCCTCAATTTTGCTGAGGAGTTGGCTGATCTCAAAGTCCTTCCTGGAAGAGGAGAACATTTTTTTTCTTTACTGTCATAGCTGACATTGGATCATTATGTTGCATTATGGTTATAGTAAAATCAAATATCAAAAATAACAAAAAACATACTTTTTGATTTTCTCATCAGCTTGCTGCTTGTCATTCTCCAGATCCATTATGGATTCCTGGGCCAGTTTCAGATCTCCCTCAAGCTTCCTTTTGGCTCTCTCAAGGTCCATGCGGAGCTTCTTCTCTTGCTCCAAAGATCCCTCGAGCTGTCAAATGATAGTTGATGACAGATTTGAGGTATTTAAAAGACAGATCATCAGTGCCAAGAATATCAAGTCATCACAAGGAAAAGGACAAAAGAAAGTCATGACATTGTTTTCTTACATCGTCCACTTGCTGTTCCAGCTTTGTCTTGGCCTTGGTCAGAGTGTTGACTTTGTCTTCCTCTGCCTGGAGATCATCAAGTGTTTGCTGGTGGGCCTCTTGGAGGGCTTTCTTCTCCTTGGTCAACTTGGCAATGGACTCATCTTGAGATGCCATCTCCTCTGTCAGGTTTTTCACCTAAAGAAAAATGAATGGTACATAAATGTTTGTATACGTTGATATTGATATCTATACATATTTTAAACAATGATAGAAACATTTATAATTTTTTATCTGTGTATATTTCAAGTTTCATGAACCTTGTTTTCTGTGGCATGTTTCTCCTTCTCCACTTTAGCCAAGGTGAGCTCCAAGTCATCAATGTCTTTCTTCAGCTCAGAGCATTCATCTTCCAGCTTCCTCTTCTTGGCAGTCAGCTCAGCATTGATTTCTTCTTCATCCTCCAGTCTCTCAGCTGTCTCTTTGAGTTTGGCCTCGAGCTGGATTTTGCTCTTAATGAGCCCCTCGCACCTTTCCTCAGCATCTGAGAGATTCTCGGTTTCCTACAGCGTGTTTTAAGCAAACACAATATTTGGTATTTGATATACTCCTTAGCCAGATTAGCCATGTTGAACAAATTTATTCACAAGTTGTAGCATTGAACCCTATAACCTTGTCGAGTTACAAGACAATTGAGAGACTCTCTTTGCACAAGTGGTATTCCACAAAAATATATGTTAGTGTGACTGACAGTAATCACTTGGTTTGTTAAATGGATGTAAAATGACAGAAAATTACATCTGCCTTCATGATCTACTCACAGATGCCACTTGCAGTTGCAGGTCATTCTTTTCCTGCAGCAGGGAAACCATCTTCTCCTCCAGTTCCTTCTTCTTGGCCAGGGCAGTAGCTAGGTCTGTTTGCATCTTATCATAGTTCTCCTTCATCTGCTGCAGCTCCTTCTCAGTCTCAGCACTCTTCAGAAGAGGCTTGATCTTGAAGTACAGTTTCAGCCATGGCCAGTTCTTCACATTCATGAATGAACGGATATTGTATTGGATTGAAAAGATAGATTCTCTAAAGAAAAGAAACACAAATTTTACTGTATTTGGCCTCTGTAGAGATGGGGAAAATAACAATCTCTATTCAAACAGACAGGGCAATTAAGTATCGTGCATGAGAATCCTACCTCCTCTCCATCATCTTAACAAACTCCTTCCTCATGACATATCCTCTGCAGAGAGCCTGAGTCATGGTCACCAGCTCAGCTAGTTTCTCATCTCTCATCTCCTCCAGGGTACCCAGCAGACCAGCTTTGAAGAACACCTATGTTGTGAAATGTAGGAATTTAGACATCAGTAAACATGAGTACACCAGACAACTAAATCTGTTAATACTGACTATAGGAATTAACCTTTGTGTGTCCAAACTTGTACTGAGTGTGGTCCACATCAATGGAGCCCAGCAGCTTCTCTGAAGCTTTCTTGTTGTCAATAAACTGTCCCTCGGGGATGACACTAGCATTCAATACTTTGTATCTGCAAGAGAAAATAGTGTTGTTGTATTTACCTCCCATATTTTCCCAGCATTTTTCCACCACCATACCAATACTGAAATCAACCTGACTTGCTTATAATGAAAACTGCAGTCACCTCTGCTTAAAGTCACCGTAGAGGATTCTGCTGGGGAAGCCCTTTCTGCAGATTCTGATGCCCTCCAGCACACCGTTACACCTCAGCTGGTGGATGACCAAGTGGTTCTCCATAAGACCTAAAAGTTGCAAATTCATATAGTTGAAAGCATTTCTTTGTATGATAGTGTACACTTAGTGCAAGCAGCGGGACTGTGGGCTTCTTGCCTGGGGTCTTTGTTTCATTAGGAATCAGGCAACGGACAAAATGAGGGTGAGTGCTCCTCAAGTTGGTCATCAGCTTGCCCAAGTTCTCCTGTGGATCAGCAGCATGAGATAATATGTCATCAGTATTTTAACTTGAAATTATTTATTATTATTCAGAGATATGAAACAATACATACTCTGAAGAGAGCAGACACAGTCTGGAAGGAACCACCCTTCTTCTTACCACCCTTCTTGCCACCACCAGCAGCATCTGTTTCACAAAACATTGGATTACATTTATGGCCTGGAATAAACTGTTGAAAGTAGTATTTGCTGTGTAAAGGGTGAAAATTCTTAAACTAAGTCACATGAATAAATATATTTCTACACAGCAGTCATTAACTCTATATCAGTCCCAAACCAAATGTAGCAGACACACACATTCTTACCAATTAATGCAAACTTAATGCATCTCATTTAACATTTTAAACTGCACTCTCTGATGAACTGCTAATAGTTTATATAAAGACAGTAATTTCAACTATGTTGTGCACTTTCTTGTACCAGTAATAGCAGAAAATAGTGGAACTGTTATGAAAAATGCTCATAATGTTACTGAAACCATGTGTCTGCCGGTGGTTGTTTCATTACGTTGATTGCATACTCAGTGTTTTACTTTCTTACCATCAGCTGCAGCATGAGATGCATACAGCATTGCCAGCAGTTTGTTAGAAGATTTCTGGTAGAGCTGCACAACTGAGTCATTCAGGGGGTCCTTGTTCTTGTCCAGCCAGCCAGTGATATTGTAGTCCACTGTACCAGCATAGTGAACCAGGGAGAAGTGAGCTTCAGCCTTGCCCTTTCCAGGCTTTGGCTTCTCAAAGGCCTTGGTCTTGCCAAGATGCTGATCATGCAGCTTGTTCTTGAAGGTTGTGTCAGAGGCCTTGGGGAACATGCACTCCTCTTCGAGGATGGAGAAGATGCCCATTGGCTGAGGAGAATTTTACATTCATCTCATGTTTAAAATTAAACTGTGGCAGTAAACATTTGCACATGATTTAAAAAATTGGGTTTACCAGAGTGGCTGCTTACCTTCTCAATAAGCTCAATGCAAGCAGCCAAGTCCATACCGAAGTCAATGAACTCCCACTCAATGCCCTCTTTCTTGTACTCCTCTTGCTCCAGGACAAACATGTGGTGGTTGAAGAACTGTTGCAGTTTCTCATTGGTGAAGTTGATGCAGAGTTGCTCCAAGCTGTTGAACTATAGTACACAGGGAGATACTCAGTCGACTGGTCATGTTGGGTTTATATATCATCAGTGCTGATGTGTTTTTATTACTTACATCAAAGATCTCAAATCCAGCAATATCCAACACTCCAATGAAGAACTGTCTTGGCTGCTTTGTGTCCAACATCTCATTGATACGGATGACCATCCACAAGAACATTTTCTCATAGACGGACTTGCACAGAGCACTGACAGCATTGTTGACCTACAAAAAAAAAAAAAAAAGATTTTAGTGTGGTCATTCCTCAGAATAATAGCTGCACATCAAAATACAAGTATTTTCAACATTTTTTCAAATGTTCTTTTTTATTACCTGTGGCACGGTCTGACCTTTGGTCACCATCTCGTTTCCGACCTTAACTCTTGGGTAGCACAGAGCTTTCAGCATATCAGCTGAGTTCAGGCCCAGAAGGTAGGCGATTTTGTCGGCCACTGATGGAAAGAAACATGATAAGTGCTAAATACGCTTTAACTTGTGTAGTATTTTACGCAACAAAAAACTTGCATGATGAGAATACATCATGTAAGCAGTTACCCTCAGTGCCATCAGGTTCAGCCTGCTCCTCGCGCTGCTTCTGCTTGAATTTCATGTTGCCATGATGCATCACAGCTCCAGTCAGCTTGTAGATGCTTACCTTCTCGTCAGCAGTGAAGCCCAAGATGTCAATAGCGGTCTGCATTACAACAGAAATAAATTTAGATTTATTTTGAAACTTTGATTTATTATCAAGTATAAAAAAACAGTAAAGTCGTGATTTTACATCAGTTGCAATGAACTCCTCCACATCATTGATGCTTTTGACAGTGATTTCACCCTGACTGATCATTGGGTAGTCATAGGGGTTGGTGGTGATCAGGAGAGCCTCTGAAAGACAAGAGACACAATAATTGACCCTTTCTTGTGATAGCACTTCAAGTGTTGTTACATTTTTAAGTTCAAATTGTCTAATAACATACCCAGGAGCTCAGGTTTGTGGCCAGTCATCAGCTGATAGAAGATATGGTAGCTCCTCTCAGCAGACAGCTGGAAGGTGACACGGGATTTCTCCAGCAGATCTAAGAATAACAAATTCAATCAGAGACTTTAAATTAATAGTGCTAAAACATGACATTGTCCATTTGTATTTAAAGCCAGTGTATCAGCCGTCTTTTTGCAGTTGCCTTCTTATCGCTTTACTTCTAACCCCAGTGATTATAAGCATGTATCCACCCCTCATCTTTACTTTCTTAAGCTGTATATGGTTGTGTGGAGCTGGAATATGCTCCCACACATACTATATATATTAAACAGACTCATACTGTAGCTATAGTAGTCACTCTAATCCCTCTGTGTTATGGCAGGAGGTGCTGCCAGACCAACAGATGGCAGTCAGATACTGTGTGAACGTATATATCACTTTCTTGCCATCTGCTCGTATGCATTCCCACCAATGTTTAAGCATTTCAGCAACATGACCGTTTATCTTATTACAACTAAACTACCATATACAACAATATTTAAATATATATATAACATAAAGAAAGCCATTTCTGAATGAATATGTCAAGTCAAGTTTGTTTATAGATCCCAATATCACAAATCTGTCTCATGGGGCTTAACAGTCCCCTCCCCTACAGTCTTTATCCTTTGACACTTGATGGGGATAAGGTTAAACTCTAAATAATTTTTTACCGGGGGGGGGGGGGTAAGAGGAAGGATCCCTCCTCCAGGACGGACAGACGTGCTAGTGATGTGTGCGCAGGATAGGCCAATGTTGCAAAATTACAGTACAAGTCAATCTCAACAACAAATATATGAATAAATCAAATGTTCGTCTTTCAAGTACTTAAATTGCAGTATTATTTATCCATAATGCAACCCCAAAGTTTCAGCTTGCTACATTTTTGCCACCTCATGTATAAATTCATCATTGTTTCACATAATTCTCAACTTACACTGTAGTTGAAACTTACATGTTTCAATATCAGCTGAAGCCAGCTTGCCAGTGGAGCCAAAGTGGATCCTGATGAATTTACCCTAGACAATCAGATCCTTATAAGCATCATATTTTATAAGAGAGCAATTAGAAAAAGTCTCAGAGTGATTCCTTGATGTTATCGCTTACAAAACGAGAGGAGTTGTCATTCCTCACAGTCTTGGCATTACCATAGGCCTCCAGCAGAGGGTTGGCTGCAATGATCTGGTCCTCAAGGGAGCCCTGCAAGAGGAGATATGAGGTACATGAGATAAACAGCCACAACAACTGTACTTTCACAAACAGTTATATCTTATTTAACCAATTTTACCTGCATTTTGCCGGGCTGTGGCTCTGCCTTCTTACCCCCAAGAGCTGCAATTGTTGCAAAGTACTGGATGACACGCTTGGTGTTGACAGTCTTTCCTGCACCAGATTCTCCACTGGGGTTTAAGAAACACATTATCAACATTCAGCTTCATTATCATAAAGTTTACAAAGTTTTTAAGTTTTTAAATATATTTACGGTCAAAGTAAAGATATAATTTTAGATCTCAGGCTCCCTCCAATAATGCTCATTAAATATGTATAAAAGAAAATCATGCAGGTGAAAAATGAGAATCTGAGATGTAAAACTGTGCAGAAATGAAATTATAATACATGCAGAATATATATATATATACAGAAAATATGATATGAATACAAAGTTTTAGCAGTTTGTCGACACTCACGTAATCAGGACAGACTGGTTCTCACGATCTGAAACACAAACATACGCTTTGCATCAGTTTCATTTTTATCATTCTCAGGTTAAAGTTAAATTCTACCTCTCGGTATGTACACACTTTAACACTAGTAACTTTAATCTTACCTGTGAGCATGAACTGATAGGCATTATCAGAGATGGAGAAGATGTGGGGTGGTGCCTCAATCCTCTTCTTTCCTCTGTATGCTCCTACAACCTGAGCATCGTACACAGGAAGCCACTTGTAGGGGTTCACGACGACGCAGAACAGGCCAGAGTAGGTCTGTAAAGATACAGTATGATGGTTCAATCCAAACTTCAGTGCATTTACCTTTGACATATAAACTGTATAAGTTCAATCTGAACATTTAAAATAGTGACTGTAGAGAAAAGAAATTTGCTTTTCTAAGTAAAAATAAGTAAACATTTGCATCTCCAAATCTAAATTATTATCTCCATTATATTCACATTGTAGCCAAGTAAAAACTTACGTAGATCATCCATGATGCATAACGCTCTTTGAGGTTATACAACACAGATGGCTCGTTGAGGTGGGTCATCATGGCCATGTCCTCCATCTTATCGAACTTTGGAGGGTTCCTGGGATGTATGTCGTCCTCTTTTACAGTTACCGACTGAATTGGAAAAGATTTTAAAAGACATTTCATATAATTTTTCTTGGATGACAAGGGCTGTTAATTAAGGTTTTGTGAGTAAGTTCACCTACCTTTCCTCCATCTGTCTCAACCGTGGCTTTGCCACCCTCTTTTTTGACAAGTTTGCCCTTGACATACATTTCATCAGGATCAGTCACAAAGAAGGCCGATTTAGCATCAAATGGAGCAGTCTGGGCCTCAATCCTCTCCTTCTCAGGTTTTCGGAGGTAAATGGCCGCAGGGCCATACTGCTCCATCTCCGCGTCTGTGCTCATGGTGGCACTTTAGTGGAGACTGAAAATATAAGAGATTTAAACATAAGTCATAAATTTGTTACAGACCCCACAACTGACTCATTTCCATCATTTTTATTTTGAGAATTTACCTCAGTTGATGCAAAAAGAAATTCCTTGTTTTCCTGTGTATATCAGGATGCTGCAATACAAGTTTTGGGTAGACCAATGTAAGTTTTTTGTTTTGTAATTTTTTTTCATTGTTTTGTAATTTTTCTTTTAAGATTGATAAAATGTAAAGAATGTTATGTCGATGTTAAGCAAAGTACTTAAAAAGTGAAACACTGCAGCAGCATATTTTAATTTATAGTGATAATGTGATAGAGACATGCTATACCTAATATGCATAATACATGCTATACATACTATACATACATGCTATAGGAACAGTTGACTGCACTCACCCGTCTTTGATGCCAATCAGTTGGAGCAGACGTGTAGAGCTGCTGTTTTTATACACAACGAGTCTGCCTCGTCAGCTAAAGGGTCCCCCTCAATTTGGTCAGGAATTCTTGACCTTGGTGCTTGATACTGATATGTTAAGTGCGTATAGATTAAGAGGCATGCTTTATTTTCTAAATGTGTATGCATCATTTTACAAAGCTGTATGAAAATAGAAATATCTTTTCAGTTTTGTATTTTATCACATAACAAATACAGTTTAACCCCATCTAAATATTTAGAGATATTGGATTTCATTTAATAGTCTAATGATATATATCAAAATACATCAAGTATTGTGTGAAATTATTTATATTCCAAAGATGTGCATATTGTCACATTTGTTAATTTACTTTATATGTATATCTGCATTGTTGATATGTAACTCAAATTTCTTTAACACTATCTTAAAAATTAATAATCACCATACTTGTTAAAGAAATACTGTCACAAACAGATAACAATATTGTTAGGCTGATACATTATAAATTAATGGTGCTTATAAATACTGAGTACATCAATTTTATCTACAGTGTTCACAGTGGTAAATTAAAGAAAGTGCACTGCATCGTTGTGGATTATTTGTTGTAATAATCAGTTTATGGAAGGCACCTGTGCCCTATTAATTTTGATATCGCAGCCAGTAATGAGTTTTAAATTTGGAGAAGCCTTGAAATGTCACTGGTGTATGGTTACAGGACATGCAAATCTCAAATATCTGAAATAAAATTCAGGGTCATGGTCTTTCCATTAACGCTGGACAAGTGTTATGTATCTCCTGGGAACAGACTCGAAGAAGGATTGCCAACTGAGATAATTTAACACCAGAAATATTTTCCTCACAAATAGCATTTATATTTTGCTGTAAAGAGTAAAAAAGATGGCGTTTTTAAGTAAAAGAGTTTATTCTGAATGACTGACTGACTCATGATTTAATAAAGGAAAAGTCTGGGATCATCTCCAGGATCAACTTTCATTTCCAAGATTTGCACAGACTTGGCTTATTATTTTTCATCTTACCAGGAGATCACGAGGTATTACCATGGTCAAAAATAAATCCAGCCAAGGGAGGGAGCGGTGATTCTTATTTGGCATAGAGAGAAGGATATATTTATAGGACACATTTAGATATGTTGTTAACACCATACTCTAAGTTTAAGGAGATTTATTTTCTTAAATGATCTATTCACTCCTGAATTGTATTTGAATAGAAAGAATAATGTCTGTGTTTGTAAGGCCATTGCCAGGGATAATACTCTATACAATATATTCTGTATGTTCATTTTAATTGTTCTTGGGTCAGATAGAATTGCCAGAAATGTGCTGACTTGACAAATAGCATTAAGGAGACACAACCAAAACAGGAAAATGACAGACTTGCTTCACTTGTTTTTAGCCCTGACCTCATAGTATGTACATACAGTATATGTTACATATATTGCAGTACTATAGAACAACGCCAGGTGTGTAGCTTTGAGTGTTGCTGTAGTTAAAGTTACCCTCCACCTGAAATAACAAGGATAATGAGGGTTCTGCATTGTAGTCATAGTTCTATGAGAAAAGAGGGTACTCCCCTAAGGGCTCAACAGGCTTGCTCTCCTTTGCGGCGGTGGTAGCCAGTTGACCCACCAAACCTTCCCAGTATTACCTGTCATCATTGCTAGACATCACTGTCCCTCTAAAAATGCTCCGTTAAGGAAATAGTGTATGATCTAAATTTATTATCGAACATAAAAAGGTTGTCAAGCTTACACAGCCTTGTTAGTCATGGGAATTACTAAGCGAGGCTGAAGCAGTAATCCTCTGGATATGGAAAACACTCTGATGAAACAACAAATGGACATTAACAAGGGAGGAGAAGATGAGTTATTGGGCTAGATGCATGGTTTTGTTTCTTGAACCAGAGCTGGCAACTCAATAAAAGCTTGCGCAGCTAGAGAAGAAACAAAAACAAAATTACAACAAAGCACTGGGTGGTAACATAAAGATGATGTACTTTAGTGGGTACATCAGATTCTGTGACTTTAATTTTTATGCCTTTGTGTCAGCAATAGCTGTGGCTGGAGGCAGAATGTTCTCAGGATGTCTGTCCATCCATCCCTGTTCTTGTGGACGCAATGTCTCAAGAAAGGCCTTAAGGGAATTTCTTTAAATTTGGCACACATTTCAAGGATGAACTGATTAGATTTTGGTATTAAAAGAACAAAGGTCAAGGTCACAGTGACTTAGCAAAACCAACACATTCTTACTCCGACTTCGTCATATATTGACATTTAGGTCATGGACTCTCCATGTCCACATACGACGTGCAAGGTACCATAGTTGCGTTGGTTATTGACGTTCTGGGACACCGTGTCAAGTTCTCTTCTTTCAAGATACACTTCCGTTTTCACCAGAAATTTAATGATTACATACTGTCTCTTTCAAAATAAACGCACTACTTAGGTACAACACTGTGAATTGAATTTTTTTTCCCCTTCAACAATAAACACACATGGTCGTATCAGCCGTTGTATCATGCCGACGTTAAAGGACGCCTTTTTCGTTGGGTTCTGACGCTGCAAGTTACTGGCCAAGCATTGGATTTCGACGACTTCAGAGTGAGACTGTGTTTCACAAAACATGTTTTTAGCCATGATGCAAGAATTCATACTCTAATTATGACAAAATTTCACACAAATGTCTATTATGTTAGGAATGAAGTAATGACATTTTATATCTAAAAGGTCAAAGGTCAACTTCACTGTGACGTCATTAAGTTCTGCAAAACCACTTTTCTGGCCATTGTTCATCATCATAACTCAGGAAAAGAAGGAGAGACATTTTGTTTGATACTAAATTAAAGACTAAAGGTGAAGTCACTTGGGTGACCACCATGAAACTGTGTTTATTGTGTAGATCTTCTGTGCTGTCAGGTTGAAGATGTGTGTGAAGCATCCATGTTTCAGAATATGTAGCTTTTTTGCAGCAACATCCATAGCCTATTCAAAGCTTTGTCACTTGTCATGGTTACATATGACTCTGGACAGACATGGATATAAACTATAACTACAACTTGACTGGTTCAGGGAGGCATGCAACTGCAAGAAGAAGACAAAGATTACCCTATTTTTCTGAAAGAGCTAATGCATGTGCAAATGACAGGGGGAGGTGTAATTATTGCAATTTTGGTGACCACTGGTGGTTGCACAGTGGTACAATATTGAAAAGAGGCTCAATACATTAATGGCAAAAAATATTTAAAAAAATCAGCTTGTGGAATTGGGGTGCGCTCAAGTTAGGACATATCACATAAGCTCTTTAGAAAGCAGCCATTAGATTTTGTTTTAATTGCAGCCCTATCTTCAACATCAACATCATGATAGAGTCCATCTCAAACCATTATCTCATAATTGTGTAATGCCCAGCCTTGAGCTCTTTTGTTGCACGTCATCTTTTGACATTACAGTTTATGATGGCACTAGCTCAAGCCCATTACACTCAGGTGTAATATGTCTGTCACAAAAGATGCTCAAAAATGCAGGTCAATCCACATGTGTAGGTCAGTTTAAAAATTGTTGATGTCCAGTAAAAAACTATGTGTCTCCAAATCATCAACTTTTCAGTAGCTGAGAAAATCTGCCTATTTTAAACTGGGTGACTATGCAGTTTTGTAATCCTTTTCACAGTGCCCGTCATGATGGCTCTAGGCAGGGGTAACTGTTAAGGCCCTTGGAGCTCAGATTTCAATCATGAAATCAGGTTGGAGCCATTTGATACATTTATGAGACTTTTTGAGACCTAGTAAATATTTTATATGAGGTTAGTTATGGAAATTTATAAGAAGTTTACAAGATACAAAACTAAATGGATAAAACTATAAAGGGAGCCATGGAGACAGTTAGATTAGAGTCTCTGACGGATTGCTTTCATTTTGATGAACTGTAGAACTGTAAAGAATTCGTATATTGACTGAATACCTGAACCTTGACTGTAGTATATTTAGCAAAGATTGACCTTTTTAATGCCTCCCTTATGTTAGAGTTGCACTTTAAGGACACTGGTGACTTTTTTGCTTCCAAAGAAATGTAATTGAAAGACATAACATCAGTTATATATGTATTATGAAGGACAAACTGGAGATGGACTCACTAAGCAGCCTGCAGACCCAGATGAAAGTTCAGGGTTTTTAATCAGGCAAAGGTCGGTACACAGGTAGTCTGTCACTTAGGCAAAAGAAAACAAAAATGACAGGCGAAAAGGGTGGTCACAAGCAAAAACGGTCAAAAACACACACAGAGGGAACGCTAGGGGAACGCTAGAACTCTTACTCAAGGGTAAAGATGATCTGGCAACAAACAAGGGGGAGACAGGGACTTAAACTAAGACAAAGGAGACACTGAGACACAGGTGAAACACACTAAGAAACACATTGAGACCAAGGTTACCAAAATAAAACAGAAAACACAGGGATTGCAAATAAACATGAATCTAGGTAACTTGACAGGTCATGACATTAATGTAAGTTCTATACAGACAGCTTAAATTCCACTTAAATAAACAAGCGTGAGAGTGATTTAAAAATACATTTTGGAGATACACCAAATACCAAAGTTTATTCAGTTGCATTTATGGCTTTTACGATTTCAGTTTTTCACTTTACGACATTTGTGTAAAAAGAGTTCACGACAATGATATTATCTTAGGCAAATGGCAAATGGATTACACTCAAAATTCGAGTGTGGGGCGGCTGTGGCTCAGAGGTAGAGGGGGTCGTCCACCAATCGGAAGATCAGCGGTTCGATCCCCGGCTCCTACACTCCGCATGTCAAAGTATCTGAACCCGAAATTGCTCCCAATTATGCCTCCATCATGTATGAGTGTGTTAAAAAAACTGAATAGCAGGCACATTGTATGGTAGCCTCGGCCACTAGTGTATGAATGTGTGTGTGAATGGGTGAATGTAACAAGTGTAAAAAGTGCTTTGAGTGGTAGTTGAAAGGCTCTATACAAATGCAGGTCCATTTACCATCTGTATAAAATCTTTCAGACACTCAACAGATCATGAAAAGAAAACCAGATAGCGTTCAGCGAAGGAGACAAAGCAAAAATGGAAAGACACGGAAATGATTAAAGGGGCATTGGATTATTAGCATGTGTGTATTATTAACATGACATAAATATTTCATTTTCAAATATCACAGTCATCATCAATCACAACACCCTTAGTTGTAATGTATGTAATAATGTATATGATGTTATGTATAGACTAAGAAGCACATTTAAACCAGTTTAAATGAGATTCAGTCCAGTCACATTGTCTGAACCACGGTAGTCTGGATGGGTAGCATAAAAATGTTGTGGAGACTGAAGCTGAAACGGTCCAAAAAAAAAAGAAGTGAAAAGCTTGATGAATAAGTAAAGTTTGAATTGTCTTATATTTCTGTTAGCTTGTTGTGCACAAGTGAAAATGATTAGATTTAAAAGAAACACAACTATTAGGTTAATGTATGAACATGGGCCTACAATTAACTTACATTCATGAAACACAATCTCTGTAACTGTGTGTGATATTTTCCAACATCAGGTTTTTTTGTACTTATTAGAATTTTACATGTGACTCTAAATACTAGTGAACTTACCACAGTACAAACAAACTGTCAACATATAATGTTCTGTTAGGTATGTTTTGCCTCTCAGTGACTGGCTTTTCTTTAATCACTAGTCTGCTCTCATTAAAATAGAACTTCTTCAGCTTCTAAATCTCTTTAGGTTTGACATCCTTGATATTTGTATGAGCAGTGCTGTGGAGGAGATATCAGATTTTGTAAGGGGGCTGTGTATTATTTGATGACTGCCCACACTTTCAAGGTTATACAGCATGATCGAAAATAGAAAGGCATCTGCAAGTCTGTCCTCATGTGTCAGTAAGCATAAACCGTTGACAGAGACAGAGAGAGTACATATAAGGGGGTACATAAGGTGTTATATGCCTGTGTAGTTGGCTCATTTCATCAGTAATGTGGGACATCTGTTTTAACCACAACTTCAAGTCCCGTTTTACAAATGGCAGATACAATGATATATATATAGACAATGAATTTAGAGTACATGGCTTGTACAGTTAAGTGTTTGAAGCCTTTGTGCAACGTATGCACAAATGTTTTGGCTTTGTTTTTGTGCTGTGATAACAGTGAAATGGTGTTTCCAATTATTTCTTTTGATAAGGGAGCCTTTAAGTCTTTCTGTACAGTTCATGTTTGCTGACAGCTCTGACATGGCTTTGGATAGCTATAGACTACAGCTATAGACTACACAAATGGCATTTTTGCTGTGAAATTGCAAAACTGCAATGAGGAGTCAGTATTTTCACAAAGATTATTGGAGGATCATCATATTAACATTTCAGACTTTTTTGGCACTAATTACATAAGGTAAGATGATTTTTTCTTTATAGCACCTGCATGCGTTCATAATAAATGTCACTTATGTACAGTGTTTTGGTCATTTAGATTTACCCTAGTGTGCAAGGGCTGACTGTGTCCAAACATAGGTCAGTAATAGTTTTTAGTTGGCTCCTCATCTGAATAGCAACTTTCAAAAACTAATTTTAGGTTTTGTCAGTTTTCCTAATTTAATACTACTGAATACCAGCCTAGAGTAAGAATTAAGCTGTGGGGGACACTGTCCACATAAAGCAAGTGGTTCTGTTACTTGCCATAGATGTGCCAATTAAAATTTGTAATAATTTGTCTTTCATGTTTTTACATTTTGCATTAAACGTGTTCTGCTTTATCTGAATTAATGTTGTTATGATGCTACATTGATGGGGGTAAGTGGTGAAAGTCACCCAGTTGGACCATCTTCAGCTAAATCTGTAGTATACTGAATTTCTATGCCCCCACAATGCCGATAGCCGCGGCAAGAGGTATTATATTTACGGGTTGTCTGTCCATCCATCCATCGGTATGTCCATCCCATTCTTGTGAACCCAGTATTTCATTATTGGGTCTTGTGAACCCAATATTTTAAAGAACTCCTTGAAGGAATTCCTTCAAAATTGGCACAAATGTCCACTTGCACTGAAGGATGAAATCAGATTTTGGTGGTCAGTGGTCAAAGCTCAAGGTCAGTTTGACCTTGTGTCCGTCTTATTCCTGTAAATACCATATATCAAGGCCTTGAGAGAATATTTCCAAAGATTTGTCACTGTAGGGCTGGGCATATAAAGATATAAATATAATATAAATTTAGACAACACCGTTGACATCGATATAGGGTCAAGTTGCTACAGAAGGTATACCAGTGTGCATCTCTCCTCTCTCACACTCTAGCCGTCAAGCCATGCCACGCCGTTTTGCGTTTCTGTTGTCAGTTCAGATGTGCCGTGCCACGCTAAGCTGCACCAGAGGTGTACCTTCACCAGAGTAGGCCCAAAAGCATCTCACCAACGACCCCCCTTTTCCCCCTCAAACAAACCATGTGTGTTGCGAGACTCTTCTTGCTTCTGTCTGTTCAGCGCTCAGTACTTTTATATATTCTAACTTAATCTCTGTGATTTGGAGTTTAGTTTCTTTACATATCTGTTTTATTTTACTGTCTCATGTTCGCTATCAGCCGTATTAGAAGTTGTGAAGTTGCTGCTTGTAAACTCAACTTTTCCTTATTTTGGTGCATCACAATGAAAGTTTTTATATAACAAAATAACAGGGGACTATTATCTGTAGGAAATGAAACATGTATATCACAGATTTAGCGGAACTTTGTTAGCGGCTTTTCTTCAATAAAGGTAAGAGTGATAATACTGCAGGGAGAAAGAGTACAATCAGAAACAGTCACAGTGAGATGTTTGATGAAGAGCTGCAGACAACAGGCTCCTACTGCGCCTCTGCAACCAGCTCACCTATAACACTTCTTTTACTTGCTGTGCTGTGGAAAAACACATGCAACAAAAATAACAGGGGACTTCAGCTGTGGATCAACTTGCAACTGAACATGTAGCCCATTTCGTAGAAAATACAGAGACATATATCATGTATCGCCATTAGCCTAAAAATACCGAGCTATGAGTTTTTGTCCATATCGCCCATCCCTGTGTCAGAGATGTTAACTTGGACTTAGCGATAAACTGATTAGATTTTGGTGTTCAGAGGTCAGAGGTTAGCTTCTGTCTCATTCTCATGAACAAGATATTTCAAAATCTGGAGGGAATTTCCTCAAATTTGGCACAAATGTCAAGTTGGACTTAAGGATGAGCTAGTCAAGGTCACTATGACCTCAAAAGAAAAGTTTTTGGCCGTAATTTGTAAGATAATTATGACAGAATTTTACACAAATGTCTAATAGGATAAAATGATGACCTGATGACATTTCATATCAAAAAGGTTAAAGATCAGCTTCACTGTGACATCATAAAGCTCTGCAGAAAACACTTTTCTGGCCATTATTCAACGTCTTAACTCAGGAACAGAAGGGGAGACATTTGGTCAGATACTGAACTGGTGACACTAATCTTGGGTGTCCATCTTGAAACTGGTGATTGCATAGAAGCATCCATGTTTTGTTTGCAGCAACATCTGTATTTGTCTACTGTCATGACTACATATGAGTCTGGACAGACATGGATTGCAACTTGACTGATTCGTGGAGGCATACAAACATGAGGTAGTAATTCTAGATTAATCTATCTATTTGTACTGTATTGCTTAATCGAGAATGGGCATTGATTGTGGCTCTTAAGGTTATAATTAGCCTATGATACTGTATTTGCTGTATACTGAAATGATGCCTGTTCATTTCTGCTCTGTAAAATGTGAAGGTTTCTTTTAAGGTTGAATCTGACAAAGCTGTCACTCAGACAAACAGGAGCTAGGGGGAACACCTTGCCTTGTGGGCATGTGCCCTGTGAGCATGAATCAAGATCATTTAGAGGAAGGAAAATATTAATGTTGAACTCTAAGAGCTTCCCACCCAGCGAACCAGATAAGCAGTTTAAACAAATCAACTGATGCAGCTTCACCTAACTGCTGTGTTGATTACTGTGTGACTTTTAGAAATAAAACAGAGTAAATAATACAGAGTCAGTACTTATAAATTTCAATTATACAGTTTATTGACAATCCAAGAAGACAATTCAACAGCAGGTTCATATTTTATGAATTCTGTCGAAAGTCTCCAGAGAATGTTTCCCTTACTCAGCCTCAGACTGGAAAAAAAAAGCAAGAAAAAGAAAAATTACTCATGTGACATACTACAGGTACATTATTAAAGCCTCAACACAAGCTATGCAAATAGATAAATTATGTCGCAAAGAATATATATGAATTAACTTCAAACCCCCATTAAACTTAAGTCCCCGCTGATTTTCTACAAAATGTCATAACATAAATGGTTACCTTTCCAGCTTCACGGCTCTTGGCTCTGAGCTTGTTGACCTGTGACTCAGCGATGTCAGCGCGCTCCTGAGCCTCCTCCAGCTCATGCTGAGCCTTCCTGTGTCTGGCCAGGTGAGTGTTGGCCTGTTCCTCCTGTGAAGGGAGTTGAGTCACAGTATATTGCATTTTTTAATATTCCATTGTATTAGTACGGTTTCTTTGTGTCGTTATTGATTTGTGCCATGTAAATAATAAAACATTTTACTTACAGCCTCCTCAGCCTGTCTCTTGTAAGACTTGACTTTGAGCTGCAGCTTGTCCACCAGGTCCTGAAGCCTGTTCACATTCTTCTTGTCCTCCTCAGTCTACACAGATAATGGATTGTTACCAGTGAAGTATAGTGGCAGAATCAAACCATTAAGAACTCATTATAGTTTTTAGTTAAATAATTAATTACCTGGTAGGTCAGCTCCTTTACTCTCCTCTCATATTTGCGGACTCCTTTCACAGCATCAGCTCCACGCCTCTGCTCAGCCTCAACTTCAGCTTCCAGCTCACGCACCTGAAATGTGATGATAAATAGTTAATCAAAAATAGTACTGAGAAGTCTCTTTTTTTCCTACACATAAAAAGTGCAAATTAAATTCTAAACCTTGTGTTTTTGAGCATTTATGGTACATGAAGTGCATACCCTGGACTCCAGTTTCTGGAGCTGCTTCTTGCCACCCTTCATGGCGAGGTTCTCAGCCTCATCTAGACGGTGCTGCAGGTCCTTGACTGTGACCTCCAGGTTCTTCTTCATCCTCTCCAGGTGAGCACTGGTGTCCTGCTCCTTCTTCAGCTCCTCACTCATCATGGCAGCCTAAAATGATAAAATGTTCACTGTTTAATTCATAATCTATAATAAACTTAACATAATCAGTGCATGGAAGAAGATCGAAATCATAACATAGGTGAGGTAGAGATGTAAACTCACATCAGTGATGGCCTTTTTGGCTTTGTCCTCAGCATTTCTGGCTTCCTGGACAGCATCATCCACTTCACCCTGAACCTGGACAAGGTCAGCCTCCAGCTTCTTCTTGGTGTTCATAAGACTGGTGTTCTGCATGTTAAAGAAAAGCCATGTTAAATAAGATACTGTTGTTATAATGTATTCAAAATATTAGTTTCTTTTGAATTAATGACAGCAAACCTGAGAGTGAAGCAGTCCAACGCGCTCACTGGCATCAACCAACTCCTGCTCAGCGACTTTGCGTCCTCTCTCCGTCTGCTCCAGAGCAACTCTCAGCTCCTCAATCTCAGCCAGCATCAGGCCGTTTCTGCGCTCCACCATGGCAACCTGTTCCCTCATGTCTTCCTGTCCTCTGATAGCATCGTCAAGGTGCAGTTGGGCATCCTGACATTGAAAAGAAAAGAAAAAAGTTCAGTTTTTGGTGTTTAATTATAAACTAATTTCATCAGTAATGATACAAAAACTCACCTTGAGCTGTCCCTGGACATTCCTGAGTTGTTTCTGGGCCTCAGTGGCCTGCCTGTTGGCGTGGCTCAGCTGAATCTCCATCTCATTCAGGTCTCCCTCCATCTTCTTCTTGACTCTCAGGGCATCATTCCTGCTCCTGACCTCAGAATCCAGAGTGCTCTGCATGGAGTCAATCACCCTCTGGCTGTTCCTCTTGATCTGCTCCATCTCCTCGTCCTTTTCTGCCAACTTCCTGTCAATCTCACCTTTGATCTGGTTGAGCTCAAGCTGAACACGGAGAATTTTGGCCTCCTCGTGCTCCAGTGTGCCCTTAAAAATTCACAAACAAACCAAAAATTATCTTTTGCAGAAACTACATAAAGACAAATGCATTGTTGCATTTCTATATGCTCTTAGGTAGATCCTCTTTTATAGTATGAGTGGTCTTATACTGTAATAAGATTTTACCTCAGCCTCCTCCAATGCTGTCTGAATTTCGGACTTCTCAGTCTCCACAGTCTTCTTGGCTTTTTCCAGCTCGTGGATGCTCTTTCCAGTCTCACCAATCTGTTCAGTCAGGTCTGAGATCTCCTCTGTGGAACAAACCAAAACACATAGTTCATGTGACATACAGAACTGGTCTGTTCTGTAAGACAGAAGTTAAATGTTGAAATGTGATTCTTCAGCACAACCCTTTTTCGAAGGAATAATCATCCTTCAATTTCAGAGTAGGTAAACCATGTGTAAAATCACATTCTGAGGGTATAAGTGTCCCCTGTAATTGGAATATTGGCACTAATACAGTTTTCATGCATACAGGCCATATAGCTTCATAAACTGGGACCTGTAAAGGACAAAAAAGAAAACACAAGTATACATACGCTGCAGGTTCTTGTTCTCTCTCTTCATGGTCTCCAGGTGATCCAATGCCTCCTCATAGGAGTTCTTCAACTTGAACATTTCAGTGCTGAGTGAGCGAGCCTCCTTCTGTGCTCCTTCCAGCTCTGCCTGGCCCTCCTCATACTTCTGCTTCCATTCTGCCAGGACCTAAAATTATATGGGTTAAGAAATGGTTAGTTAACTATAAGCTATGTGTGTCTTCAGAGAAACGGGTTGTAATTACCAGTATAACCATTTACCTTATCAAAGTTCCTCTGCTTCTTGTCAAGGTTGGCAGCCAGAGCATTAGCTCTCTCCACATCAATCATGAGGTCCTCCACCTCACCCTGCAGCCTCTGCTTGGTCTTCTCCAGAGAGGCACACTTGGAGTTCACAGCCTCAATGGATTCCTCAGCATCCTGCAGGCGCTGGGCAAGCTTTTTCCTGTAGAGAAAAAGAATTCATTTGTGCCTGATTGGAAAAATATAAAGCATAATTTAACCTATTGAGGAAATAAGAAAATATTTATGTACTTGGCCTCCTCCAGCTCCTCAGTGCGCTGGATAGCATCAGTCTCATATTTGCTTCTCCACTGAGCCACCTCGCTGTTGGCCTTGGACATTCCACGCTGCAGCTCAGCCTTGGCCTCCTGCTCCTCCTCATACTGCTCTCTGAGCAGATCACAGTCATGGCGGGCTGACTGAACACCATGGGCCAGGGCATTCTTGGCCTATTGAACATGACGGAACATTTGTAATTTACTTATGAAGCAGACAAAAAGCATTTAAATATGTACTCAGCATCAAGTATTATTGATTTTTCTTTCTATGAACCATCAAAAATGTAATTCACAGAATGATTTCAGTAAGCAATTATAGCAATATGTATGTATAGATGGTTTTGCTGTTGGATTCAGAGATGATTGAGCTTTAATTTTTTAAAATCTTACTAAAATATACTTTACAATTTTTTAAATGATTGCAATCAAACAGAACTCAACTCATCACCTGTTAAAACATACAAAAAGGACATGTAAACTTTTCATACCTTCACTTCCTCCTCAACATGCCTCTTCAGCTCCTCAATCTGCTGAGTGAAGGCCTGCTTGCCTCTGGTCAGCTGGGAAACAAGAGCTTCCTTCTCCTCAAGCTGGCGGGCATACTCACCTAAAGGACAATGTAAAAACTAGTTTGTTAAAAGGATTAGCTCTCCCCAAAGGGTGCTTCTCATTACAGGTACACAGGTGCCTTACCATTCTCTGTCTGCAGTCTGGCCCTCTGTGCATTGATGTCATTCAGCTGGCGAACATTCTCATCATTTTTGGCTTTCAGCTCACTGAACTGGTCCTCAAGAGTTCTGCACATTTTCTCCAAGTTGCCCTATAAACAACAACATTTCTGTTGAGTATTTCTTAAAGTTTTGTGGTCCTGCATTGTTTATTACTTATAGACCATATTTCTGAGCTAAATGAAAAGCCTTAATTTGTTCACCTTTGCTTTAGCAACATTCTCCATGTTGCTGGAGAGGTCATCAATCTCCATCTTGTACTCGCTCTTCTCCTTCTCCAGCTTCTGCTTGACACGCTGGAGGTTGTCGATCTGCTCTCCCAGCTCTGCAACGCTGTCAGCCTGCTTCTTGCGGAGAGCTGATGCGGTGGCTTCATGCTGCAGGGTGGACTCTTCAAGATCACGACGCAGCTTCTGGAACTCAGCCTCACGCTTCTTGTTCATCTCAATCTGAGCGGCTGTTGCTCCACCAGCCTCCTCAAGCCTCTCGCTGATCTCTTCAAGCTCCCTGGAGAGGTCAGCCCTCTGCTTCTCTACCTTAGCACGAGCAGCCCTCTCAGCCTCAATCTCCTCCTCCAGCTCCTCAATGCGAGCCTAGATTTGGTGGTAGTTATATCAAGGAAGCTTATTAACTTGAGCATGTCGTTTTTGATAAACAGATTTCAGTGTTCATGTTAAATACGTTACCTGGAGTTCCTTGATCTTCTTTTGAAGCTGAGCACCAAGAGACTGTTCATCCTCAATTTTGCTGAGGAGCTGGCTGGTCTCAAATTCCTTCCTGGAAGAGGAAATAGTTGAGTCAGGATTTTTTCTTTCATTATGACTATGATAAAAAATAAGGAACAAAAATAACAAAACACATACTTCTTGATTTTCTCATCAGATTGCTGCTTGTCATTCTCCAGATCCATTATGGATTCCTGGGCCAGTTTCAGATCTCCCTCAAGCTTCCTCTTGGCTCTCTCAAGGTCCATGCGGAGCTTCTTCTCTTGCTCCAAAGATCCCTCAAGCTTTAGAGATAAAAAGTCATCATCATCACTACTAAGACCCAAAGTGCTTTATACTTTAATAACTGTGAAAGCAATGGTTTTCTTACATCGTCCACTTGCTGTTCCAGCTTTGTCTTGGCCTTGGTCAGAGTGTTGACTTTGTCTTCCTCTGCCTGGAGATCATCAAGTGTTTGCTGGTGAGCCTCTTGGAGGGCTTTCTTCTCCTTGGTCAACTTGGCAATGGACTCATCTTGAGATGCCATCTCCTCTGTCAGGTTTTTCACCTGAAAAGATGTGGAAGGTCATTATTTTCCTCACTGTATAACCATATATTTCATCTTTAAAAAGGAAATAGGTTCAAAATAATTTCAACCTTGTTTTCTGTGGCATGTTTCTCCTTCTCCACTTTAGCCAAGGTGAGCTCCAAGTCATCGATGTCTTTCTTCAGCTCAGAGCATTCATCCTCCAGCTTCCTCTTCTTGGCAGTCAGCTCAGCATTGATTTCCTCTTCATCCTCCAGTCTCTCACCTGTCTCTTTAAGTTTGGCCTCGAGTTGGATCTTGCTCTTAATGAGCCCCTCGCACCTTTCCTCAGCATCTGTGAGATTGTCAACTTCCTATAGTACATTAGGAACATACATTGTATTTATTGGTTATTGAATTTGTTAAAGATTTTAATATTTATAATATTTTAGTTCATTTTTCATTGAGGTCATCATCAACTTGGGCAAGGCAATCTGAGAACAAGGGAAGTATGTGGTCTCTTCTTATCTCACCTAGATATCTGAAAATAAAAGAACACAAGCTTTTTTTCCTACTCACAGATGCCACTTGCAGTTGCAGGTCATTCTTTTCCTGCAGCAGGGAGACCATCTTCTCCTCCAGTTCCTTCTTCTTGGCCAGGGCAGCAGCCAGGTCTGTTTGCATCTTATCATAGTTCTCCTTCATCTGCTGCAGCTCCTTCTCAGTCTCAGCACTCTTCAGAAGAGGCTTGACCTTGAAGTACAGCTTCAGCCATGGCCAGTTCTTCACATTCATGAATGAACGGAGATTGTACTGGATGGAGTAAATAGATTCTCTGGAAAATGAAAGTAGATAATGTGTCATTTTTACTGATATGTAACTTTGCTGAGGAGAGAAGATTTTACAAGAATATCAGAATTGTAGAGTTATGATTGGTCACTACAGTTTAGTGTACTGTATGAGAATCCTACCTCCTCTCCATCATCTTAACAAACTCCTTCCTCATGACATATCCTCTGCAGAGAGCCTGAGTCATGGTCACCAGCTCAGCTAGTTTCTCATCTCTCATCTCCTCCAGGGTACCCAGCAGACCAGCTTTGAAGAACACCTATGTTGTGAAATGTAAAAATTTAGACATCAGTAAACATGAGTACACCAGACAACTAAATCTGTTAATACTGACTATAGGAATTAACCTTTGTGTGTCCAAACTTGTACTGAGTGTGGTCCACATCAATGGAGCCCAGCAGCTTCTCTGAAGCTTTCTTGTTGTCAATAAACTGTCCCTCGGGGATGACACTAGCATTCAATACTTTGTATCTGCAAGAGAAAATAGTGCTGTTGTATTTACCTCCCATCTTTTCCTGGTGTTTTTCCATCATCATACCTATACTGAAATCAACTTGACTTGCTTATAATGAAAACTACAGTCACCTCTGCTTAAAGTCACCGTAGAGGATTCTGCTGGGGAAGCCCTTTCTGCAGATTCTGATGCCCTCCAGCACACCGTTACACCTCAGCTGGTGGATGACCAAGAAGTTCTCCATAAGACCTGCACATTGCACATTTATTTTAATAAACATGTATTTACATAACCCATCTTAGACATAGTGCTAAAAACTGTGATAAGTGTTTTTTTACCTGGGGTCTTTGATTCATTAGGAATCAGGCAACGGACAAAATGAGGGTGAGTGCTCCTCAAGTTGGTCATCAGCTTGCCCAAGTTCTCCTGTGGATCATCATTGTAAGATAATATATCATCAGTATTTTAACACAAGGTCTTAAATTTTTATTCAGAGATATGAAACAATACATACTCTGAAGAGAGCAGACACAGTCTGGAAGGAACCACCCTTCTTCTTACCACCCTTCTTGCCACCACCAGAGGCCTCTGTTTGACAAAACATTGCATTTCATTAATGGGACTAAATAAATCAAGAAGTGTTGTAAGCATTCTTCTCAGGGAAGATGGATCTGGTAATTTTGACATGGTCTGGGAGGAACTATTCCTCTTCTTTCCACCACCCACTAAAAGCTTCTGTGTTTTCAAAAAAGTTGCAACAATGCCATTGAGTATTGCCTTTGTTGCTGCTCAGGTTTCTCCACATGAAATTGCAAATTTTAGCTTTGTAACATAAATTAACAAATTACCAGTTTGTACAGGTTTGGTTCTTACCCTCAGCTGCACCGTGAGCTGCATACAGCATTGCCAGCAGTTTGTTAGAAGATTTCTGGTAGAGCTGCACAACTGAGTCATTCAGGGGGTCCTTGTTCTTGTCCAACCAGCCATTGATATTGTAGTCTACTGTACCAGCATAGTGAACCAGAGCAAAGTGAGCTTCAGCCTTGCCCTTTCCAGGCTTTGGCTTCTCAAAGGCCTTGGTCTTGCCAAGATGCTGATCATGCAGCTTGTTCTTGAAAGTTGTGTCAGAGGCCTTGGGGAACATGCACTCCTCTTCGAGGATGGAGAAGATGCCCATTGGCTGAGGAGAATTTTACATTAATTTGGTGTTAAAAATTAAACTGGGGCAGTAAACATTTGCACATGATTTAAAAAATCGGGTTTACCAGAGTGACTGCTTACCTTCTCAATAAGCTCAATGCAAGCAGCCAAGTCCATGCCGAAGTCAATGAACTCCCACTCAATGCCCTCTTTCTTGTACTCCTCTTGCTCCAGGACAAACATGTGGTGGTTGAAGAACTGTTGCAGTTTCTCATTGGTGAAGTTGATGCAGAGTTGCTCCAAGCTGTTGAACTATAGTATACAGGTAGATACTCAGTCGACTGGGCACGTTGTGTTTATATATCATCAGTGCTGATGTGTTTTTATTACTTACATCAAAGATCTCAAATCCAGCAATATCCAACACTCCAATGAAGAACTGTCTTGGCTGCTTTGTGTCCAACATCTCATTGATACGGATGACCATCCACAAGAACATTTTCTCATAGATGGACTTGCACAGAGCACTGACAGCATTGTTGACCTACAAAAAACATATTTTAGTGTCGTCATTTCTCAGAATAATAATTGCATATCAAAATGCAAGTATTTTCAACATTTTAAAAATTTTCTTTTTCATCACCTGTGGCACGGTCTGACCTTTGGTCACCATCTCGTTTCCGACCTTAACTCTTGGGTAGCACAGAGCTTTCAGCATATCAGCTGAGTTCAGGCCCAGAAGGTAGGCGATTTTATCAGCCACTGATGGAAAGAAACACAAGAAGTGCTAAATACGCTTTAACTTGTGTAGTATTTTATGCAACAAAAAACTTGCATGATGAGAATACATCATGTAAGCAGTTACCCTCAGTGCCATCAGGTTCAGCCTGCTCCTCGCGCTGCTTCTGCTTGAATTTCATGTTGCCATGATGCATCACAGCTCCAGTCAGCTTGTAGATGCCAATCTTCTCCTCAGCAGTGAAGCCCAAAATGTCAATAGCAGTCTGCAATGTCAGGAAAACAAAGTTATTGGCACGAGGAACCATTTTACCTAGTATACTATCTCTTCAACTAAATTGCAGTCTTACATCAGTTGCAATGAACTCCTCCACATCATTGATGCTTTTGACAGTGATTTCACCCTGACTGATCATTGGGTAGTCATAGGGGTTGGTGGTGATCAGGAGAGCCTCTAAAGAAGAACGGTAGATATACATACATCAGCACCTTTTTATTTTAAATTTCTTAATTTTAATTTCAAATTTGCGTTATAACATACCCAGAAGCTCAGGCTTGTGGCCAGTCATCAGCTGATAGAAGATATGGTAGCTCCTCTCAGCAGACAGCTGGAAGGTGACACGGGATTTCTCCAGCAGATCTAAGAATAAAGAAAATTAACCAAAAACTTTGTGATTATTGCATTATATTATAATGTATTATTCTATCAGAGACCACTTTTCTGTCCAGATGAATCTTAACTCTCCCCATGGTTAAGACTTACATGTTTCAATATCAGCTGAAGCCAGCTTGCCAGTAGTGCCAAAATGGATCCTGATGAATTTACCCTAGACAGCCAGAACATTAATAACATTAGTTTTTGTAATTTTGCAAGAAAAAACATCTCAAGATATTTCCAGCGGTACTTACAAAACGAGAGGAGTTGTCATTCCTCACAGTCTTGGCATTACCATAGGCCTCCAGCAGGGGGTTGGCAGCAACGATCTGGTCCTCAAGGGAGCCCTGCAAGAGGAGATATGAGGTACAAGAGGAGATATGAGGTACAATCCAAATTAACTTTCCTCTGAGAAACAGTATCTTAAAAAAACACTTTACCTGCATTTTGCCGGGCTGTGGCTCTGCCTTCTTAGCTCCAAGAGCTGCAATTGTTGCAAAGTACTGGATGACACGCTTGGTGTTGACAGTCTTTCCTGCACCGGATTCTCCACTGGGGTATAAGAAGCACATTATCAAGATTCTAATGCAGTATCATAAAGTTTATAAAGATCAAATGACAGATAGTTTTATACTCACGTAATCAGGATAGACTGGTTCTCACGATCTGAAGTACAAACATATATGCTTCACGTGAGTTCCATTTTTATCGTTCCTTTGGTAAGTTTTTGCTTAAGGTAAATTTTACCTCTTTATTTATATTTTAACACTAGTGTGTTTGATCTTACCAGTGAGCATGAACTGATAGCCATTGTCAGAGATGGAGAAGATGTGGGGTGGAGCCTCAACTCTCTTCTTGCCTCTGTATGCTGCCACAACTTCAGGATCATACACAGGAAGCCACTTGTAGGGGTTCACGACGACACAGAACAACCCAGAGTAGGTCTGTTATAGTAAAGAGCATAAATCTAGAGTTAATATTTTAATCCACATATATTCATATGTATATACACATTGAATTGGCATTGTGTAATGGAAACTCACGTAGATCATCCAGGATGCATAACGCTCTTTGAGGTTATACAACACGCAAGGCTCATTGAGGTGGGTCATCATGGCCATGTCCTCAATTTTATCGTACTTTGGAGGGTTCCTTGGATGGCAGTCATCCTCTTTTGCAGTTACTGTCTGAATGGGAAAAAAGCGTTTTAAGAAAGCATTTCAAATGAATAAGGTTCATCGGATGGATGTCATTGTTGTTAACGGTGTCAGTGCAAATCTGGAATACAATGAGAATTGTATAATAAATGTTCTACAAACATATTGCTTGAAAAAAAAGTATATCCTCCTACTATACAGAAATTGTCTAAGAGGAAATCAATTTGGAAGTTTGGTTTTAAAACATTTATTAATGAATGGCCTACCTTTCCACCATCAGTTTCACAAGTGGCTTTGCCACCCTCTTTCTTTGTGAGTTTACACTTGACGTACATCTCAGCCTCATCCACCACGAAATAGGCTGTTTTGGCATCAAATGGAGCAGTCTGTGCCTCAATCCTCTCCCTCTCTGGCTTCCTGAGGTATACAGCGGCCTTGCCGTACTGCGCCATCTCTGCGTCCGTACTCATGATGGCACTTTAGTGTACACTGAAAAGATAAAGAGTACACTATACTGTTAACATATCAACATGGTACAGCTATGGTCTACTATCCGGCTGATGGTGGAGATCTTTTACCTCACCACGATCCAAAGAAGAACAAGTGGTGCAGTCTGATGGAGTCTCAAGATGCTAGAAAAAGATGATCAAATATGAGTACCATTGGGTGTTTCAGTTTGTAATTTCAAATTTTATTTATGGAAATTCAATTAATTTGAGACCAGTATAGGGTAAAGGTGGCAAAACATCTTTCAACTTAAATAAAATATTTGAAATGTATTCAATTTAATCGAAAAGTTGAATGAAAAGTCCAGTTTATTCCCATCCGCTCAACTGCCCTTCACAACCAGATGATTAGTATGATCTTACTAATAAATATTGTATATATGTGATGAGACGGATTGTGTGTCAGATGGAATTACAAACTAAATCATTGTTTTTTTTTAGGAAACTACTTTTCAAATATGTAAAAAATTGTTTTGGAAAAATGCTGTTCACTCGAGAATACTACCACGATAACTCTGCCAAACACTTGTGTACAGAGTGCATAAGCAATTAGCAGTACATCAACCTTACCAACTTATCAATAATATTACAAACAGAGGTCTCAGTGCATACACGTACCTGTGATGGGAGCCTTCAACCTTATGCAGGAGTCCAGAGCTGCCTCTTTTATAGCGGGTAGGGGTGCCTGGTCAGCAGTAGGCTCTCACTTGATTTGGTCATGACCTCTTTTCACCCTGTTGCTTATTTTGTGGCAGTGATTTTAAGGAGGTGGTATGCAGAATTCTTTGCAAGTACAATTTAAAAATGCAGGACACATTATGATGATATACCGATACTGATTTGATGTGGTTTGATTTGATTGCAATCTTGGATTTGAGCAACACAATGTGGGTTTTTTAAATTCAAAATATGAATTAAAGCTTTCACCTGGCATGTTTATTATGCTGGAATGCACTTACACACAAAATCTGCTATTAACAAACATAAAAAATATTCTAGTAAACCCAATCAGGGGTAAGATATTGCTTTATTTTTGGGCCGTTCATTTTAAGAGAGAAAGAAGGAGGTACTTATGCATTTCTGCCCTAAATGATTTCAGTGAGGTACAAGCTCACTGCTCTAAATGTCGGTCCACTACTGCCTCCAAGTGCAGGCACAGATGCGATGGAATTGTGTTATTCATTTAATAGTGCAGAATATGGTTTGTGTAGGATTCCAGTCATTGTTGTTACTGATCTGAGGGACATAAAAGTTGAATATGTTTTTAACATTAACAGTCTTTTTTTTATTCAGGGGGAGCTTCAGGGGTTGGTTTTGGAGTGTCTTCCAGATTCCACTGGTATACAGTTGCAGGACATTTGAGATCTTTGAAATGAAAGAAAGTTCACCCCTAAATGATTCTAATATGAGACAGTTGTCAACAACAAAATAAATAGATAGATAAAATAAAATAAATTACATTAATCTTTAATATATATTTTGAGAGTCCACTAAGTATGGGGAAAATCTTCAGAATTTATCTTTTTCAGAATGCCTATTAATGTTGGATGTAAATAATGCTGCATTTCACAAAACTGTCATTGCGCTCATAAAAACCTTGTGAAACACGTGTCAGTGACACTTAAAGAATATCTATACAGCGAAGCGTGTAGTAACATTTGTGTGCAATTTATCTTATAAAATGAAATTAAATCACATAAAAGTATTAAAAGAGTTTACATTCCTTTCATGATTTTGGGCCATGTCAGATGCATGTAGAGCTTGGTTTTGGACATGCCTCCAAGTGTTTGTGTTCTACAGTTTCATGGGGGGGGGCTCGTCTCGGATTTCTGTAATAAAATTAAAGATGAAGTAACATCCATATAAATTTAATCAGCCGTTATAGAACTCCCTAAATGGGCATGAGGAGATTTGGCAGTTCATTTGAGAGCCGGCCCAAAAATAAAATGCTCACAAGGCAAAATGACCTGCATCCAGCCCCTACATTTGATACTAAAGAGATGACATCTATTAAAGACAGATGATAGAGGTTTCCTGGTAGATCTTGAGTACTTGTGTGTATTATGGCATTTTTGTGTTATATTGGGAGAAAACACCCATTTTAGAAAGTGGGTGAGCTCTCTTCTCAACTTTTTCCTTTTTAATTTGTGCTGACTTTTGAGTTGGCTCAGAGGACGTGGATTTGAGAAGATTATGTGATGACTTTAAGTGTCCAAGTAACAAACGGAAGTATTTTCTATCATTTTTTATCAAGTCTTTGCTCCGGATACTGATATCAACAAGCCATTGCTTCAGAATAGATGTTTGTATACATCCAATAATGGATATAAAAATGGATGGATATAGGGAGAGAGAGACTGTCACATATGTCAGTTGTGAAAGAGTGGAGAGATCATACCCACAGCCTTTGTCTCTTGTTTGTTATTACCCTGTGTTGCAAGCTGTAAAGAATGAATTGTGAATTAATCCAGGGAGTTTGTTATGTTTGTATTATGACTCTGCATTTCATCCAACCTGGATACTCATCAAATCTAAATATCATTTGATTAAAAGGGAAATCATTACTTGGACTCATCAGTTATATACATTATGCTAATCCTGTTTACTTTTTCGGGCTTCTGCTGTGGAAGGAAATCCATTTTGGTGGTGCTGATTTTCTTTTTGCTGAGTATGAGACATGGACAAATTTACCCTGTCATCATTTCTTCCTTTTGGTATGATAGAGAAGTGAAATCCAAGTACCCTACGCTGAAAAGCCCAAAGGGCTAGAGGATGAAGGGGCATCAAAAGCTTAAGTGGAGACTTCATTCTGCTCCAAGATTCCAAGTCAAGGGTTGGTTTCTCCCAGGAGACAGAGTGCAAAGACTTTGCATGACTTGGCAACCTACATCTATTTGTCGCCTGTGACATCTCAAATAGAGCATTACATGGATGCTGGGCAGGCCTTAGCCTTTTTTGAGTCCTAAGCAGAATTTGATCCGCTAATTGTATTCCTATGTGGAAGCCCTGAGGGGGAAGTTGTTTTTTTAGGGGGTTTTTGTGGGCAACGTTGGCAAAGTATGTTCATCTGTTCATTGTTTTTCAAACTAGAAAATATTTGTTCTCATAATTCTTTATCATGGATTTAATAAATCTAAATTTGAGGGTTAGAGAGGCAATGTAACATACAATTATAATGTAGTAATCTGCCCAACAATCTCAGAAAAGTGTTGACAGTATAATCTCTGTATGAGTTTCTGAACTCAACCAATCTGTCTGCAGAGATATCCATGTCGTTTCTGCCTTTCTTGAGTGATAAACAGGCTCAGGAAATGGTTTATTTCAGCTGTTGTCTGGGCATTTCTTTATTAACTGAGTCATGGATTTGTGTGGACTAATTTACCAGTGGAGATCAAATGCACAATTTGGCCAGAAATATGTATTTAAAATGTTCTCAAAAGTGTGTTCGTCACAGTAAACTGAATTGAATCGATTGATAGTTTAACTAAACCCAAGATGTCTTTTCATGGAACTTTTTTACTTCTACTGTCTGACCTTGCTTCAACATGTTGTTTTGTGACACTTTCTCAAACTGGACCAACAATCTAGGAGCAAAGCTTTCAAAAGCAGTAATTTAACAAAAGCTAACATATTACAAAAAAACAACTCCCAATGTATTATTCTTGCACCTTATTGCAAATCTAAGGTTACCATTTACTCAGGGTTACATCCCAAACACTTGTATTTCCAGTTTGTTTAGCTTTACATTTATACTAACTCCACAACATTTCAGACGGACACATTGTACTTACATGCTCACAGTGGTGCTATGCTGCTGACAACAAAATATTACAGCATGGCTAATTGCTGTACTTAGTTTTGGACTATATGTTTTTATGATCAACCAAAATAAATTTGTCGTCAGAAAGGAAATGACAGGATTTTAGATTGTGATGACAATTCTTATCTTTATTGAAATGTTAAAGAGCCCCCACCCACCGGTTCATATTTTATGAACTCTGTTGAAAAAGGCTCCAACTGGATGACGACTCTTACTCAGCAGAATCAGACTAAAGAAAAAGAGGGGAAAAGCAATTAGTATAGTGAGATTTCAAATTAAGGAATCAAGTTACTGCATGTGTTATTTTCTTTTTGCGTGTGGAAATGAATTAATTGATTTAGCTGTAATGTGGATTTACACTGTCCACACAAAGTGAACAGCATTGGATCATTATACTGACCTCTAGTGTCAACACAATTTATTCGGAGATCATGCAAACAACAAAGATACCTTTCCAATGTCACGGCTCTTGGCTCTGAGCTTGTTGACCTGTGACTCAGCGATGTCAGCACGCTCCTGAGCCTCCTCCAGTTCATGCTGAGCCTTCCTGTGTCTGGCCAGGTGAGTGTTGGCCTGTTCCTCCTGTGAAGGGAGTTGAGTTGGATTGACATAGTGTCACAGCAGTTAAGGGTGATGTTATTATTAAATCAACTGTAAATGTGTCCCACTGTGTGTTTGACTTACAGCCTCCTCAGCCTGTCTCTTGTAAGACTTGACTTTGAGCTGCAGCTTGTCCACCAGGTCCTGAAGTCTGGTCACATTCTTCTTGTCCTCCTCAGTCTATACAAATGAAGGATTATAGGGTAAATGATGAAGAATAGAGAATTAATGAGAAGTACATGTAGTTCTTTTATAGGATTACCTGGTAGGTCAGCTCCTTTACTCTCCTCTCATATTTGCGGAGTCCTTTCACAGCATCGGCTCCACGTCTCTGCTCAGTCTCAACTTCATTTTCCAGCTCACGCACCTGTAACACCATGATAAATAGTACATCAGAATTATGTACAAACATTTTAGTACAACGAAATAAGAGTGTGATTTATTCCACACTGGCATCCAAAAATTTTCCATTCTTTTTTATATATAGTGCATACCCTGGCCTCCAGTTTCTGGAGCTGCTTCTTGCCACCCTTCATGGCGAGGTTCTCAGCCTCATCCAGACGGTGCTGCAGGTCCTTGACTGTGACCTCCAGGTTCTTCTTCATCCTCTCCAGGTGAGCACTGGTGTCCTGCTCCTTCTTCAGCTCCTCGGCCATCATGGCAGCCTAAAATGATATGTTGTCTAATCTCAGTTTATGCTGAAAAAAATCTGAACACTACTTACTGAGCACACACAAGAAGCAGCTCCTAAGGTGTCAACTCACGTCAGTGATAGCCTTTTTGGCTTTCTCCTCAGCATTTCTGGCTTCCTGGACAGCATCATCCACTTCGCCCTGAACCTGGACAAGGTCAGCCTCCAGCTTCTTCTTGGTGTTAATAAGACTGGTGTTCTGAACAATGGTATTTAAAAAAAATCATGTTTAATTAAACATTTTGATGAATTTTATTAAGCAAATGTATTCCCTTGTATATAACAGACAACCAACCTGAGAGTGAAGCAGTCCAACGCGTTCACTGGCATCAACCAACTCCTGCTCAGCAACTTTGCGTCCTCTCTCCGTCTGCTCCAGAGCAACTCTCAGCTCCTCAATCTCAGCCAGCATCAGGTTGTTTCTGCGCTCCACCATGGCAACCTGTTCCTTCATGTCTTCCTGTCCTCTAAGAGCATCATCAAGGTGCAGTTGGGCATCCTGAAAACATAACAATAAAGAATTAATCTTAACCTTCTTTACTCTCAAATTGTCTCTTTCATCAGTAATGAAACAAAACTCACCTTGAGCTGTCCCTGGACATTCCTGAGTTGTTTCTGGGCCTCAGCAGCCTGCCTGTTGGCATGGCTCAGCTGAATCTCCATCTCATTCAGGTCTCCCTCCATCTTCTTCTTGATTCTCAGGGCATCATTTCTGCTCCTGACCTCAGCATCCAGAGTGCTCTGCATGGAGTCAATCACCCTCTGGCTGTTCCTCTTGATCTGCTCCATTTCCTCGTCCTTTTCTGCCAACTTCCTGTCAATCTCACCTTTGATCTGGGTAAGCTCAAGTTGAAGACGGAGGATCTTGGACTCCTCGTGCTCCAGTGTACCCTATGTATAATTTAAACAATTGAATTATAAAAGTAAATAGCTCATACAAGATTTCCTCTAAACTAATAGAATGTGATAGAAGTGAAAAATACTAAGAGCCCCTGTTTTCATTAGCGTACTTTGTTAAAACATGTGGCCATTACAAAAGGTCACCCAGTCATTACGAAATTAATAACTACTTTCAGTAAGAGCAAGCATGTTGTTCTTAGTTTTATATCAATGTGCCAAACCAAACAAATTTTGAAGATCCAGTGCCTTTTATGACTGTCAGGGTACAAGTTCGATTAGCCCAACTCAGGAACTGGCTGACTGCTGGATGGCTTTTAAAATCCTGATGTTGTTTTACCTCAGCCTCCTCCAGTGCTGTCTGAATTTCCGACTTCTCTGTCTCCACAGTCTTCTTGGCTTTTTCCAGCTCGTGGATGCTCTTTCCAGTCTCACCAAGTTGTTCAGTCAGGTCTGAGATCTCCTCTACAGGAAAAACAATACAAAATAAAACAAATTACACATGTTGGAGCTTTTATTCAAGAAACATTACCCTCAAGTATAAAAGTTCACATACGCTGCAGGTTCTTGTTCTCTCTCTTCAAGGTCTCCAGCTGATCCAATGCCTCCTCATAGGAGTTCTTCATCTTGAACATTTCAGTGCTGAGTGAGCGAGCCTCCTTCTGTGCTCCTTCCAGCTCTGCCTGGCTCTCCTCATACTTCTGCTTCCATTCTGCCAGGACCTAAAATTATATGGGTTAAGAAATGGTTAGTTAACTATAAGTTATGTGTGTCTTCAGAGAAATGGGTTGTAATTACCAGTATAACCATTTACCTTATCAAAGTTCCTCTGCTTCTTGTCAAGGTTGGCAGCCAGAGCATTAGCTCTCTCCACATCAATCATGAGGTCCTCCACCTCACCCTGCAGCCTCTGCTTGGTCTTCTCCAGAGAGGCACACTTGGAGTTCACAGCCTCAATGGATTCCTCAGCATCCTGCAGGCGCTGGGCAAGCTTTTTCCTGTAGTGAAAAATAAGTCATTTGTGCCTGATTGGAAAAATAGAAAGCATAATTTGACCTATTGAGGAAAAAAATGTATGTACTTGGCCTCCTCCAGCTCCTCAGTGCGCTGGATAGCATCAGTCTCATATTTGCTTCTCCACTGAGCCACCTCACTGTTGGCCTTGGACATTCCACGCTGCAGCTCAGCCTTGGCCTCCTGCTCCTCCTCATACTGCTCTCTGAGCAGATCACAGTCATGGCGGGCTGACTGAACAGCATGGGCCAGGGCATTCTTGGCCTATTGAACATGATAAGAGACGTTATTTATTGACATACATATCATACACTGTAAACAGACACTGGGGTACCTGGGGTACTTTTCTTGGTAACTTACACAAGATGCTTGTTTCTTTATTATTGTATTTACGTTGTGATGCATTTTGTAAAGAGAATGGGTATGATACCTTCACTTCCTCCTCAACATGCCTCTTCAGCTCCTCAATCTGCTGAGTGAAGGCCTGCTTGCCTCTGGTCAGCTGGGAAACAAGAGCTTCCTTCTCCTCAAGCTGGCGGGCATACTCACCTAAAGGACAATGTAAAAACTAGTTTGTTAAAAGGATTAGCTCTCCCCAAAGGGTGCTTCTCATTACAGGTACACAGGTGCCTTACCATTCTCTGTCTGCAGTCTGGCCCTCTGTGCATTGACGTCATTCAACTGGCGAACATTTTCATCATTTTTGCTTTTGAGCTCACTCAACTGGTCCTCAAGAGTTCTGCACATTTTCTCCAAGTTGCCCTATAAACAACAACATTTCTGTTGAGTATTTCTTAAAGTTTTGTGGTCCTGCATTGTTTATTACTTATAGACCATATTTCTGAGCGAAATGAAAAGCAAAGCCTTCATTTGTTCACCTTTGCTTTAGCAACATTCTCCATGTTGCTGGAGAGGTCATCAATCTCCATCTTGTACTCGCTCTTCTCCTTCTCCAGCTTCTGCTTGACACGCTGGAGGTTGTCGATCTGCTCTCCCAGCTCTGCAACGCTGTCAGCCTGCTTCTTGCGGAGAGCTGATGCGGTGGCTTCATGCTGCAGGGTGGACTCTTCAAGATCACGACGCAGCTTCTGGAACTCAGCCTCACGCTTCTTGTTCATCTCAATTTGAGCGGCTGTTGCTCCACCAGCTTCCTCAAGCCTCTCGCTGATCTCTTCAAGCTCCCTGGAGAGGTCAGCTCTCTGCTTCTCTACCTTAGCCCGAGCAGCCCTCTCAGCCTCAATCTCCTCCTCCAGCTCCTCAATACGAGCCTAGATTTGACAAGAGAAGATTTATTAAATGGAACTTCATGCATTGTTTTTAACTTACTGAGTCTGTGTTTGTATTTGTCCAGAGCTGTTTGTATGATGAATATGTTACCTGGAGTTCCTTGATTTTCTTCTGAAGCTGAGCACCAAGAGACTGCTCATCCTCAATCCTACTGAGAAGCTGGCTGATCTCAAAGTCCTTCCTTGATGGGGAGACCAAGAAAGCTTTAACTGTCATAGTGTAATGTGTGAGATGCTAAGAGGAATAGTAACCAAAAACCAACTGACAATCAAATAAAAACTTACTTCTTGATTTTCTCATCAGATTGCTGCTTGTCATTCTCCAGATCCATTATGGATTCCTGGGCCAGTTTCAGATCTCCCTCAAGCTTCCTCTTGGCTCTCTCAAGGTCCATGCGGAGCTTCTTCTCTTGCTCCAAAGATCCCTCAAGCTGTCAGATAACAGTTAATGAGAGTTCATTTGAAGCATTTAAACGACAGATCATCAGTGCCAAGAATATCAAGTCATTACAGGGCAGAGGTCAAAAGAAAGTCATGACATTGTTTTCTTACATCGTCCACTTGCTGTTCCAGCTTTGTCTTGGCCTTGGTCAGAGTGTTGACTTTGTCTTCCTCTGCCTGGAGATCATCAAGTGTTTGCTGGTGGGCCTCTTGGAGGGCTTTCTTCTCCTTGGTCAACTTGGCAATGGACTCATCTTGAGATGCCATCTCCTCTGTCAGGTTTTTCACCTAACAGTTGTATAAAAGGAACATTAAACATCACTTAACTATATGTCCAAAAAAGAATGGGCAATTGTTTGATTTGGTTTAGACTTAAATTAAGTGAACCTTGTTTTCTGTGGCATGTTTCTCCTTCTCCACTTTAGCCAAGGTGAGCTCCAAGTCATCAATGTCTTTCTTCAGCTCAGAGCATTCATCTTCCAGCTTCCTCTTCTTGGCAGTTAACTCAGCATTCATTTCCTCTTCATCCTCCAGTCTCTCACCTACCTCCTTGAGTTTGGCCTCGAGCTGGATTTTGCTCTTAATGAGCCCCTCGCACCTTTCCTCAGCATCTGAGAGGTTCTCCGTTTCCTATTTTTTTAACACACGTGGAAGCTGATATGCCGCATTTTAAATTTACCATGAAAATATGAATATATTACTCAGTATTTATTTAAAGTATTATGGGAATTCTTTATATAGTAGTCTGAAGGCTAGAGAAGGGCTAGATCTTTTTTAAATCATATTCTACTCACAGATGCCACTTGCAGTTGCAGGTCATTCTTTTCCTGCAGCAGGGAAACCATCTTCTCCTCCAGTTCCTTCTTCTTGGCCAGGGCAGTAGCTAGGTCTGTTTGCATCTTATCATAGTTCTCCTTCATCTGCTGCAGCTCCTTCTCAGTCTCAGCACTCTTCAGAAGAGGCTTGACCTTGAAGTACAGTTTCAGCCATGGCCAGTTCTTCACATTCATGAATGAACGGATATTGTACTGGATTGAAAAGATAGATTCTCTAAAGAAAAGAAACACAAATTTTACTGTATTTGGCCTCTGTAGAGATGGGGAAAATAACAATCACTATTCAAACAGACAGAGCAGTTAAGTATCGTGCATGACAATCCTACCTCCTCTCCATCATCTTAACAAACTCCTTCCTCATGACATATCCTCTGCAGAGAGCCTGAGTCATGGTCACCAGCTCAGCTAGTTTCTCATCTCTCATCTCCTCCAGGAGTCCCAGCAGACCAGCTTTGAAGAACACCTATGTTGTGAAATGTATGAATTTAGACATCAGGGAACATGAGTACACCAGACAACTAAATCTGTTAATAGTGACTATAGGAATTAACCTTTGTGTGTCCAAACTTGTACTGAGTGTGGTCCACATCAATGGAGCCCAGCAGCTTCTCTGAAGCTTTCTTGTTGTCAATAAACTGTCCCTCGGGGATGACACTAGCATTCAATACTTTGTATCTGCAAGAGAAAATAGTGCTGTTGTATTCACCTCCCATCTTTTCCTGGTGTTTTTCCACCATCATATCATTACTGAAATCAACTTGACTTGCTTATAATGAAAACTACAGTCACCTCTGCTTAAAGTCACCGTAGAGGATTCTGCTGGGGAAGCCCTTTCTGCAGATTCTGATGCCCTCCAGCACACCGTTACACCTCAGCTGGTGGATGACCAAGAAGTTCTCCATAAGACCTGCACATTGCACATTTATTTTATTAAACATGTATTTACATTACCATCTTAGACATAGTGCTAAAAACTGTGATAAGTGTTTTTTACCTGGGGTCTTTGATTCATTAGGAATCAGGCAACGGACAAAATGAGGGTGAGTGCTCCTCAAGTTGGTCATCAGCTTGCCCAAGTTCTCCTGTGGATCATCATTGTAAGATAATATATCATCAGTATTTTAACACAAGGTCTTAAATTTTTATTCAGAGATATGAAACAATACATACTCTGAAGAGAGCAGACACAGTCTGGAAGGAACCACCCTTCTTCTTACCGCCCTTCTTGCCACCACCAGCGGCCTCTGTTTGACAAAACATTGGGTTTCATTAATGGGACTAAATAAATCAAGAAGTGTTGTAAGCGTTCTTCTCAGGGAAGATGGATCTGGTAATTTTGACATGGTCTGGGAGGGGCCATTCCTCTTCTTTCCACCCCCCACTAAAAGCTTCTGTCTTGTCAAAAAAGTTGCCAAAATGCCACTGAACCATTGCATTTTTTCCTGTCCAGGTTTATCTCCACATTAATCTGCTTGTTTTAGTTTTGTAAAATTATTATTTTTTTAAAAACTGTTTATAATGGTTTGGTTCTTACCATCAGCTGCACCGTGAGTTACATACAGCATTGCCAGCAGTTTGTTAGAAGATTTCTGGTAGAGCTGCACAACTGAGTCATTCAGGGGGTCCTTGTTCTTGTCCAGCCAGCCAGTGATATTGTAGTCCACTGTACCAGCATAGTGAACCAGAGCAAAGTGAGCTTCAGCCTTGCCCTTTCCAGGCTTTGGCTTCTCAAAGCCCTTGGTCTTGCCAAGATGCTGATCATGCAGCTTGTTCTTGAACGTTGTGTCAGAGGCCTTGGGGAACATGCACTCCTCTTCGAGGATGGAGAAGATGCCCATTGGCTGAAGGGACAATATGTCATATATGTAAGAATCGATAATTTAGCAGGTGGTTAGAAAACAGGATTTCAGTTCTACCTGACAGAGTTGTTTTACCTTCTCAATAAGCTCAATGCAGGCAGCCAAGTCCATGCCGAAGTCAATGAACTCCCACTCAATGCCCTCTTTCTTGTACTCCTCTTGCTCCAGGACAAACATGTGGTGGTTGAAGAACTGTTGCAGTTTCTCATTGGTGAAGTTGATGCAGAGTTGCTCCAAGCTGTTGAACTGTAGTATACAGGGAGATACTCAGTCGATTGGGCATGTTGTGTTTATATATCATCAGTGCTGATGTGTTTTATTACTTACATCAAAGATCTCAAATCCAGCAATATCCAACACTCCAATGAAGAACTGTCTTGGCTGCTTTGTGTCCAACATCTCATTGATACGGATGACCATCCACAAGAACATTTTCTCATAGATGGACTTGCACAGAGCCATGACAGCATTGTTGACCTACGAAAAACAATTATAGAGTGAAAAATTATCAGGATAACATTTCCATATCAAAATGCTAACCACCCCTTAACTTTACCAGGATTTCCATTTTCTTTTTCATTACCTGTGGCACGGTCTGACCTTTGGTCACCATCTCGTTTCCGACCTTAACTCTTGGGTAGCACAGAGCTTTCAGCATATCAGCTGAGTTCAGGCCCAGAAGGTAGGCGATTTTATCAGCCACTGATGGAAAGAAACACAAGAAGAGCTAAATATGCTTTAACTTGTTAAGTGTTTTACGCAACAAAAAACTTGCATGATGAGAATACATCATGTAAGCAGTTACCCTCAGTGCCATCAGGTTCAGCCTGCTCCTCGCGCTGCTTCTGCTTGAATTTCATGTTGCCATGATGCATCACAGCTCCAGTCAGCTTGTAGATGGCATTTTTCTCCTCAGCAGTGAAGCCCAAAATGTCAATAGCAGTCTGCAATGTCAAGAAAGCAAAGTTATTGGTATGTATAAGATATTCCCCAGTGTACTATCTAGCTAACTAAATTGCAGTCTTACATCAGTTGCAATGAACTCCTCCACATCATTGATGCTTTTGACAGAGATTTCACCCTGACTGATCATTGGGTAGTCATAGGGGTTGGTGGTGATCAGGAGAGCCTCTGAAAGAAATTAGAGGACATGCATAAACGTGCACATACCTTACTGCCACTTTTTTTCCTTTTTTTATTGTGTTATAACATACCCAGAAGCTCAGGTTTGTGGCCGGTCATCAGCTGATAGAAGATATGGTAGCTCCTCTCAGCAGACAGCTGGAAGGTGACACGGGATTTCTCCAGCAGATCTAAGAATAAACAAATCAAGGTCACAATACACAATAATGCATATATAACAGCTTGCAGTATCATCATACCCCGTGGAAGTTCAAACAAAGGTGACTGAGCAAAATACTGAAAATTACATACATGTTTCAATATCAGCTGAGGCCAGCTTGCCAGTGGTTCCAAAGTGGATTCTGATGAATTTACCCTAAATATATCAGATTTAAGTCAGAAGGATTATTGATATGCAGCTCAAAAGAGTTTTGTTTATTTTTTGCCCTGTCAACACTTACAAAACGAGAGGAGTTGTCATTCCTCACAGTCTTGGCGTTACCATAAGCCTCCAGCAGAGGGTTGGCTGCAATGATTTGATCTTCCAGTGAACCCTACAAAATGATATTAAAATATATGTTGGAGATTGTGAAGAATCCATAAAGAAACAATTACATTAACAGGCCATTTTTTACCTGAATTTTGCCAGCTTGTGGCTCAGCCTTCTTAGCTCCAGCCACTGCAATTGTTGCAAAGTACTGGATGACACGCTTGGTGTTGACAGTCTTTCCTGCACCGGATTCTCCACTGGGGGAAGAGAGAGATATCTTGAGTCATATATGTTTCCTATATACATACATATATATATGCTGTATATAAATGATTCAGTTATTTGTACATTACTCACGTGATAAGGATAGACTGGTTCTCACGATCTGAAATTAGGAAGTATTTCATGTTTCATAAAATACCATATGTTCAAAATATAAACACATTTGATGCCATATCAGCTGTGTCTTGTTTGCATGTCAGGTAAAGATAAAGTCATTTGAGTTTTTCTCAAAATATCTTACCAGTGAGCATGAACTGATAGGCATTGTCAGAGATGGAGAAGATGTGAGGTGGAGCCTCAACCCTCTTTTTGCCTCTGTATGCTACCACAACCTGAGCATCGTACACAGGAAGCCACTTGTAGGGGTTCACGACGACGCAGAACAGGCCAGAGTAGGTCTGTAAAGATACAGGATGATGGTTCAATCCAAACAGTGCATTTACTTTTGACATATAAACTGTATAAGTTCAATCTGAACATTTAGAATAGTGACTTTAGTAAAAAGAAATTTGCTTTTCTAAGTGTAGAGTTAAACACCCACGTAGATCATCCATGATGCAAAACGCTCTTTGAGGTTATACAGCACACAAGGCTCATTGAGGTGGGTCATCATGGCCATGTCCTCAATCTTGTCAAACTTTGGAGGATTCATGGGATGGATGTCATCCTCCTTCACAGTAAGAGTCTGAACAGAAAATGCAGTGAAAAATTATTCAGTATTACTCAGACAGTATTTCAAATCGTCTTTTATGGGATGGATTTCATCCTATTTGAATTGTTCACAAGTATTTCAGATAAAGCATGTATTCACCTACCTAAGGGAACCTTTTTTTTTTACTAAGATAGTCATTAAGTCTTAAAGAGTCTGTGACATAAAAAAGCCAATATCATCCAATTTTTTTACAGAACTACCATCAGTTAGCTGTCCTATCTGTGATCATTGGATTTTCATGATTACACTTACCTTTGATGCCTTTCCATCTATTGGCAGTGTCTCAACTGTGGCTTTGCCACCCTCCTTCTTGGTGAGTTTACCTTTAAGATACATTTCATCAGGTTCAGCCACAAAATAGGCCGTTTTGGCATCAAATGGAAGAGTCTGGGCCTCAATCCTCTCCTTCTCAGGCTTGCGCAGGTATATGGCCGCAGGGCCATACTGCTGCATCTCCGCATCTGTGCTCATGGTGGCAGTTTAGTGAGGACTGAAAAGATAAGAGGTGTTAGAATTAGAGTTTGAATTGCTTTAAGTATATTTAATTGTGATTTAGTTTTGGTAGTGATTTTGGAAATGTTTGTATTTGACTAATTGTGCTGTTGTGTTAGTGTATTGCAGATAATATTTTACCTCAGTTTATCCTAACTGAGTGACACAGATCTGATGTTGTCTTAGGAGGCTGTTAAAAAGATTGAAATGATCAGTAAAGAAGACACAGAATGAAAATAAGCTTCCACTGTCTAGTGTTTGCAGTAAACAGCAGTCAAATGACAGAAGTTTTTCCCTATTTTAGCTCATTTCCATGGCTCCTAAGCTTTAATGACTACACTGTCTGTTATTTATATTTAATTTTAGGTGGGGTTTTTTTGTTTTAATTTTATCTAATTTGTAAAATCTATTTTTGGTCTATTCAAATGGATGTTTTTCAGTGTTGTTGCTTTTTGTTTTTTTTTCCTTATTGTCAGTTTAATGCCTTTCTTTGCCTTTTGAAACCACTTTGGATGTGCTACATGAACAAAGCTGCTTTGCCTTGCCTTTAATTCAGAAAATGTATACCTACACCACTGTGAAAACCATTTTCACTGCCTCTCCAGTGATTCCAAAGTATTTAAATAATTTAAAGAATATCAAATAACTGAGTCATCGAAACACTTTTTGAAATTAACTTTTAAGAGCAAGCAAGTTACAAAATGTATTTTGCTCTTTGTTGCACTTGCGAGGTAACATTTCATTAAGATAATTCTTTTAAGATTACTTGACATGAAAAACATGATGACAAATAGTCATATCTCATTGATGCAATTTTAATTAAAAGCAAATTGGGCACGCATAAAAACACATGCAAAGTACTCACCTGTGATGCCTGTCAGTTCTCAGAGGAGCCTGAAGCTGCTGCTGCTTTTATAGAGGCAGGATCAGCCCAGTCAGCAGCAGTCTGCCACTCGATTTGGTCAAGCATCCCTGTCATTGTGAGAACTATCTTAGTAAGCTTTTGTCATGTTTAGAATATAACTTTGCTCAGCTCTTTAAATAGCAAGAAAGGTGGAGAACTGTAAATGTTAAATTAATTCAGCAAGCCAGGATCAGAATTTTAGTACATTTTTAGTAAAAATTAAGATGAAGTAAAATAAACTAATGCAACAATTTCAAATTGCATTATTGCCTGAGTCATTGTACATTTTTTACATCACACACTCTGTGTGACACACAATAAGAGCGAAACATAACTATATAACTAACTATATAGGCTATTTTTACACTCTTATTAATTGACTTGTGCCTTGACTTTCCTTTTTGAACCAATAAACTCTTTATGCTTCGTGAGATGAACTCAAATGTCATTGGTATTACGTGTCAAAGCATGCCCACATTTCAAATCTTTGAAATGCAGTAAAATTAAATATCATCGATAAGTAGCAATGGTGATATTCAGTAAGTAAAATAACAATTAGCTTTTTAACTTAAGGTCCCTTATGTATATATAAAATTGCCAGAGTGTAACTTGTAATAATATGTCCTCATATACAACATGTTTTAAAGAAAAGCAGTGGACATAGCTTTATGTTTGCTCATAAAACATGTGATGGTAATGTCCAAAGTATGTCCCAAAATAGATGCTGTTAAATACATGCTTGGGTTTTTGAACCACTAATTTGCTTGAATAATTTACCCCAACTTGCTCCAATAATTTAGTCAAATTTAGACTTATTTGAGAAGGATTTTATCAAATAAAATAGAGGCTGTGTCTACTTGCCCTTGCAGTTAAACATGACCATAGCCAGGAGTGGAACTTAATTTTGGAGAAGCACCCAAGGGGTGCTGGTATATAGTTGCAGGACATTCGCGGGTCTCATATTCCTCTGGTAAAATTGAATGAAGGCCCTTTCCATAAAGTTCAAGTGGTATTACACCTTGCCTTAAAAGGATTAGAAGAACATTTGCCAACCAGGCTGAGATAAGACCTATAAAAAGTCCCACTCGGATGTCAAAGATCTTTGTCCTTGTGCCACATTTGATGTTGTTGCTGTTATGGAAACTCAGTGTCCTTGAAGAACTATGCAACTATGGTTTTGATACATTGCAGGCATTGGTGCTAAAATGTAATGACAAATGGTATTCTGAATACAACCGATAACTATCCTAATGCATTTCAGAAGTATTAACAAAATTGTTTTTTAATTTTTAAAAATCGTTTATAATATTATAACTGTTTCGTTATGACATTGACAAGTGTCACTGACACAGAAAAATACTCTGTTACTTATATAGGTTAACAGTACTGTCACTCCAGTGTCAAAATCACAAGTTATCATTATATTGTTAACATAGTATGAATTAATTAATGCGCATTAGTGTATGTGACTGTATATTTCAGATGTCCGTGGTATGCTCAGCCAATGTGGGTGGATTAGGAGACAGTTAAACCCTGGGGACAGACATGCAGAAGGCCCCCCACCACTTCTACATAGGAGTAAGACCCACTGACTTTATGGTTGTTAAGCGTCCTGATGTTGTTGTTTTGCATCTCTTTGTAGTTGTTATGCATCTTTCTGTGGTGTTGTGTCTCTCTGTAGTTGCTTTGCATCTCTTTGTAGTCATTTTAAGTGTCTTTGTAGCTGTTAATGTCCCTTTGCAGTAATTCTGTGTCTTCACGATTGTTTTGCCCCTTTTTTAGTGTTTGTGTGTCTCTTTGTGTTTCGTTGCAGCTGTTTTACATCCCTCTGCAGTCTTTTTAAGTGTCTTTGTAGCTGTTTATGTCTCTTTGGAGTCATTTTGTGTCTCTTTATAGTTGTTTTGCCCCTCTTGTAGTGTTTGTGAGTCTCCCTGTGATTCTCTGTGGCTGTTTTGCATCTCTTTGTGGTCATTGTAAGTGTCTCCTTGGTTTTTTACGTTTCTTTGCAGTCATTTTGTGTCTCTTTATAGTTGTTTTCCCCCTCTTGTAGTGTTTGTGTGTCTCTTTGTGTTTCTTTGCAGCTGTTTTACATCTCTTTGTAGTCATTTTAAGTGTCTCCTTCATTTTTTACGTTTCTTTGCAGTCATTTTGTGTCTCTTTATAGTTGTTTTCCCCCTCTTGTAGTGTTTGTGTGTCTCTTTGTGTTTCTTTGCAGCTGTTTTGCATCTCTTTGTAGTCATTTTAAGTGTCTTTGTCGTTGTTTATGTCTCTTTGCAGTCATTTTGTGTCTCTTTATAGTTGTTTTCCCCCTCTTGTAGTGTTTGTGTGTCTCTTTGTGTTTCTTTGCAGCTGTTTTACATCTCTTTGTAGTCATTTTAAGTGTCTTTGTTGTTGTTTATGTCTCTTTGCAGTCATTTTGTGTCTCTTTATAGTTGTTTTGCCCCTCTTGTAGTGTTCGTGAGTCTCCTTGTCATTCTTCGTGGCTGTTTTGCATCTCTTTGTAGTCATTTTAAGTGTCTTTGTCGTTGTTTATGTCTCTTTGCAGTCATTTTGTGTCTCTTTATAGTTGTTTTGCCCCTCTTGTAGTGTTTGTGTGTCTCTTTGTGTTTCTTTGCAGCTGTTTTACATCTCTTTGTAGTCATTTTAAGTGTCTTTGTCGTTGTTTATGTCTCTTTGCAGTCATTTTGTGTCTCTTTATAGTTGTTTTGCCCCTCTTGTAGTGTTCGTGAGTCTCCTTGTCATTCTTTGTGGCTGTTTTGCATCTCTTTGTAGTCATTTTAAGTGTCTTTGTCGTTGTTTATGTCTCTTTGCAGTCATTTTGTGTCTCTTTATAGTTGTTTTGCCCCTCTTGTAGTGTTTGTGAGTCTCCTTGTGATTCTTTGTGGCTGTTTTGCATCTCTTTGTGGTCATTGTAAGTGTCTCCTTTGTTTTTTACGTTTCTTTGCAGTCATTTTGTGTCTCTTTATAGTTGTTTTCCCCCTCTTGTAGTGTTTGTGTGTCTCTTTGTAGTTCTGTGCAGCTGTTTTGCATCTCATTTTAAGTGTCTTCGTCATTGTTTATGTCTCTTTGTAATAATAATAATACATTTTATTTATAGAGCCCTTTTCAAAAACTCAAAGACACTTTACAGGCAGACAAAAAGTGCAAGAAAATACAATCAAGAGTGCAAAACAGCAGACAAAAGTGCAAAGTTATAGACAAATAATAGTGCTGAAATTACAAAGTTAGGTGCAGTATTAATTACATATCAAATAACAGTAAGAGTGCAAGGGAAGGGGTGGGATCAAATTTACAAGTGAAATGCAGAGCAGAACAGGTATGTTTTGAGTTGAGTCTTGAAGGAGGTGAGGTCTGTGCAGTCACGGATGTGTTGTGGGAGGGAGCTCTAGAGGGTGGAGGCAGCAACAGAGAAAGCTCTGTCCCACCAGGTATGAGGCTTGGTCCTAGGGACGGTGTGGAGGTTGGCATCAGAGGAGCGGAGGGTTTTGGAAGGGGTGGAGCAGGTCTTTAAGGTAGGAGGAGGCCTGGTTGTGAAGTGCTTTGTGGATGAGTAGGAGGATTTTGAATTGGATACGGAAAGGAACAGAGAGCCAGTGTAGGTTCTGGAGGACAGGGGTGATGTGGTCACAGGAGCAGGTGTGGGTGAGGAGGTGGGCGGCAGAGTTCTGGATATACTGAAGTTTATTGAGGAGATAGGAGGTTGTGCCATAGAGGATACTGTTGCAGTAGTCGATACGAGATGTAATAAAAGCATGAATGAGGGTTTCAGCTGCAGGGAAGGAGAGAGAGGGGCGAAGGCGGGCGATGTTTTTGAGATGGTGGAAAGCTGATTTGGTGACTTGCTTGATGTGTTGGTTGAAGGAGAGGTTGCTGTCAAAGATGACTTCAAGGTTGCTGCAGTGGGGGGAGGGGGAGAGGGTGGAGTTGTCGATAGTGAGATGGAAGTCTTTGGCTGTCAGGGTGAGGGAACTTGGACCAATATGAGTAAGTCCGATTTGTCGTAGTTGAGTTTGAGGAGATTTGTTTGCATCCAGTGTCTGACATCAGAGAGACAGTTTGAGAGGGTGGCGTGGGTCTGAGAGGTGATGGATTTGCAGCTGTTTTGCATCTCTTCCAGGTGTGTGTGGTATGTGTCTCCTTGGATGACATTTGGCAGGTGAAGGCAAGGGAGGCCCCTGACACTTTGGGCCCCTGGGCCTGTGCCCCACTGGCCCATTCATGCAATAATCCAACTGTGTCAGCCAATTCACCTTCCAAGTATGAATATGAGCATGAAAAAAAATCCTTTTAATTGTCAGATCAAACATAAATACATTTGATACAAGATCCACCTCTTGTGTGACTAAAACAAGCGATCTTTAAAAAAAAAAATCATCTGACATGATGTGACGTGACGCATTGTGACGCGCCCGGAAGTATCACTGAGGGCTACATGCTTTGAGAAGTCTGCAACTTAGCTCTAGCTACAGTTAGCATTACTTCATATCTCAAACGTCCATTCACTCTAGGAAGAAATGCCTTCGCTAAACGGAAAACCCGATGTTCTGTTTGTACGAAACACTATTAAATATATTGTTATCGGTTAGCGTTTATTGACAGCGAGTGTTAGCTAGCTAGCTTGCTAACTTTTATTAGAGCGCTAACGCTAGCTTAACTGTGTGTGTAACAGTGTTGAAGTTAGCTTGTAACGGCTCGTAAGATTCATAGAGGTTTGTTGTCAGACATGCTTGGCTCCTAAGTTGTGGTTAAGGTTATAATACCTAAATTCTGAACTCACAGTAGTTAGTGTTTATTATGAATGTTGTAATTAACAGTCGACATAGGAGTTGTTTACGTTACAGTAACGTTACTCTGTCGCGCTAATGTTAGCTCCAGTAAAGTCTTTATAAAGTTCTTAACGTTACAGTTGTATCTGATCTGTTATGTTATTTCTTGTTCTGTTAGGAGGACGATGATCTGCCTTATGAAGAGGAGATTATCAGGAACCCATATTCAGTCAAATGCTGGATGCGTTACCTCGAGTTCAAACAAAACGGAGCCAAATCCACCCTTAACATGATATATGAACGGGCCCTGAAAGAGCTGCCTGGCAGGTAACTAACATTACAGGTTAAGAAAGCATCCACATTGTACTGAAAACAGGAGTATACGGGTACCTGCAAATCCTCACATTATTGCAACCACATTTGTACATGCATGAATTTTTGGGCTTTGCAATTAAGATGAGGCATTTTTGTGACTAGCATTGCTGTTAATAGCAATGGATAAGTACTTTGATTTTCAACTTGGTGATAGAGTCAAGATGGCCAAATCAGGTTTTAGATTTTGTACAGCTACTAACGTTATTTTCCTATGGTCTTGTTTATTACAGCTATAAGCTCTGGTACAATTATCTGAGAGAGAGACGGAAACAAGTCAAGGGGAAATGTGTCACTGACCCAGGCTATGAAGAGGTCAATAACTGCCATGAAAGGGCATTGGTGTTCATGCATAAGGTAATAATTCCTATCCTGAACTACTAAACAATACAAAATAGCATTGCATTGTTGTCTGTGGGAGCTGTGCTTGAAACTAACCACCAATCTATCCTTTCCTAGATGCCAAGAATATGGCTCGATTATTGCCAGTTCCTCGTGTCCCAGTGCAAGATCACAAGAAGTCGGCAAACATTTGACCGTGCGCTCAGAGCTCTTCCTGTTACTCAGCACCCACGCATCTGGCCTCTGTATCTCCGCTTTGTCCGTAACCTGCCCCTGCCTGAGACTGCCATCCGGGTGTACCGCAGGTACCTTAAGGTGAGAGCATACGCAAACCATACAGACAGCTGTCAATTAGGAAGGTTTGTAATAACACTGATAGTTGTATTTGCACACTTTGAGTGGCAGCTTATTGAAAATGGATGTGATGGTGTGATGTCACAGTGTGGTCTGATAGAACATTGAATATTTTCTGTAAATGGGGCAGCAGTAGCTCTGTTCATGGGGACCTGGCTTGGGAGCTGGAGGGTCGCCGGTTGAAGTCCCCTTACAGACCAAGTATGGAGTGTGGACTGGTAGCTGGAGAGGTGCCGTTTGCCTCCTGGGCACTGCCAGGATGCCCTTGAGCAAGACACTAAACCCCCCACTGCTTGGGGCGCCTGTCCAAGGCAGCCCTCTCACTCTGACATCTCCATTTAATGGATGTAAAGGTCCTGTTTGTGCATGAGTGTGTATTTCGGGCCAGTGTGTATATTGCAACAGAGTGAAAAAAAATTGTATTTCCCCTCTTGGATTAAAAAAGTATTTCTTCTTCTTCTTCTTCTTCTTCTTCTAAATGTCTAAAGATTCTCAGCCAAGTGAAAGGCTACTGGATTTAGGCTTGAGGATGTTTCACCAATCATCCAAAAGGCCTTAACAGCATACTATATTGCACTTTAATGGTAATTAGTAAGCAAAACATAATTCCTAAAACTCTTATCCATACAACAGAATAGGATTAATATTTATAGATGACATTACTGTTTAAAAGTAAGCTGGCTATAGATCATGATGTTGAAATTTAAGTAAACATTTTTTGTAAATGAATGCCCTAAATTAATGCTGTCAGCTCTTTGTACTGTGTAGCTTTCTCCAGAGAATGCAGAGGAATACATAGACTACTTACGATCTGTTGGGCGCTTGGATGAAGCAGCCGTGCGACTAGCAGCAGTTGTCAATGATGAAAGCTTCGTGTCCAAAGAGGGAAAGTCCAACTATCAAGTAAGATTTTATTCTCCGTACAAATTTTTATTTACTTATTTATTTTTTAAGCTGACCAGGAAGATTATTAAATCTTGTCTGCAATTATTTGTTGGACAGCTGTGGCATGAGCTCTGCGACCTGATCTCCCAGAACCCTGATAAAGTGACCTCTCTGAATGTTGGAGCCATCATCCGAGGAGGCCTCACTCGCTTTACAGACCAGCTTGGAAAACTCTGGTGCTCTTTAGCTGACTATTACATCAGGAGTGGTCACTTTGAGAAGGTGTGTTTCTTCTGAGAGGCCTCCATTTTTATACTTATATTGAAAGATATTTATTCAAAATACTCCTCTGCTTTATATTAAGCTAGGTGTTTGCCCCAATTGAATTAACATTTAATTACTGTGTGTCAGGTTGACTGACAACCTGTGACTAATAATGTGTCTTTACTTTCTCAGGCTCGTGATGTGTATGAGGAGGCCATCCTTACAGTGGTAACAGTAAGGGATTTCACACAAGTGTTCGATAGTTACGCTCAGTTTGAAGAGAGCATGATTGCAGCGAAGATGGAGACTACTTCTGAGATGGGGAAGGATGATGATGGTGTGTGGATTTATAAATATTGGTAGTGTTACTTGCTTTCACTTCTTTTGTCATGCATGCCTTACTCACTGTCCCTCTCCTTCCAGATGACATAGACATGGAGCTTAGACTGGCTCGCTTTGAGCAGTTGATAGCCCGGCGGCCCCTCCTGTTGAACAGTGTACTACTGCGGCAGAACCCTCATAATGTCCATGAGTGGCACAAGCGGGTGAAACTATATGAGGGCAATCCACGACAGGTGAGGCTTCAGCCTTCTTTCTTAGTATTTTTTTAACAGATGACAGTGTACACACAATTCAAAGCATATATAAAAAGGTGTATAAAAGATTCTGATTTACTTCCAAGCAGGTGTTAAGGTAACAAAGCCAGCCTTGCTGGAAGTTATTGCCAAGACATTTACTAATATATGCGCAGAAACAACTTAACCCCTGTATCCATGACACACCTTAGGGCAAACGTGTCTTTATATAAAGAAACTGGCTTGTGTCAGTATGCTGATTGCCAATTGTGGGCATACACCGGTCAGTTAAGACTAACTCTGATCAACTAACATTTGCAATATGGTAAGAATAAAATTGGCTGTTGCACATATGTTGTGAAACTTATTTCCACATTTGAGTAATTTAGGCATATTACCTTGATGTTGATGTTACTCATGGATCTGTGCTTACCTTATCTTCTGCAGATCATCAACACATATACGGAGGCAGTGCAGACTGTGGATCCAATGAAGGCCACAGGGAAGCCTCACTCTCTCTGGGTCTCCTTTGCTAAATTCTATGAGGAAAATGAGCAGCTCGATGATGTAAGTCACTGAGGTCACAGCTCTATAAACCATCTTCAATTCAAATCTGATGGTGTTTTTGTCACTGATGTGTCCTACATTCACTTACTGTTACTCAGGCCAGGACAATTTTTGAGAAGGCTACAAAGGTGAACTACAAGCAGGTGGATGACCTTGCTGCGGTGTGGTGTGAATATGGAGAGATGGAGCTACGCCATGAGAACTATGAACAGGCACTGCGCATACTGAGGGTGAGACACTTCTATCTCATCTGCAGACATCAAAACAGCTGCGATTAGTAAAATATAAGCACCATTTACACCAGATGTTTAGTAGCATCTAGTGGCAGGACTGAGAAACTACAACTCGGGTGATTTAGCTTTTTCAATGTGACACCTGGTAACCGATACAGTTGATTATAGATAAGACCTGAGGCTACATATCACAATGATGTTAATGTAGAAGTTTGACGTTAAACAGAACTAAAAATACTAGTTTGACTGTTGACTTATAAAAACATTGCATACTGTTGATTGCTTTATCTGAATCTTTTTCCTCCTATCAGACAATGTGCAGATGTTAACTTATTTGGGGGAACAAAATCAAGTGTGTAGTGCATACCAGATAGTGTAAGGCTGTAGGAGATGGGAGTTCTGACAACAAAATTGATTTGGGGTAGCTCTGCCTGTTAAGAAATCTCAGCACCAGATAACTGACAGACATTGATTAGTGATACTTGTAAGTCCCTGTGCATGAATTATGGCATTTTTTAGTAATTTGTAAAATATTACTGATTGCACCTTTTTAAATATATCAAACGTGTGTTTTTGTGTGTAAATTATTTGTGGATATAGTTGTAAGACATGTTTTTTTAAATGATTTAAATATAGAAAGCTACAGCCATCCCATCCAAGAAAGCGGAGTACTTTGATGCATCTGAGCCAGTCCAAAACAGAGTTTACAAGTCCTTGAAGGTCTGGTCTATGCTGGCAGACTTGGAGGAGAGTCTGGGCACTTTCCAGGTATGTTCATTACATGTCTGTGGTTTTACAGGTGTATGTTATTACTGGGGGTATCATGATTTTGATTCTAAATGCAAAATCGATTGAAATAAGCTTTCAATTTTGACCTTTGAAATAGAAAGCAGGATCTGTAATTCTTCTGATACTTTTTGTTCTCTCCATCCCCTCCTACCTGAGCGGGGCAGGACTTAAAAGATGGCACAGTGTAGTTTACCAGTAGCCTGGAGCTGCACTTTTTCAGACACCAAGGCCTCTGCTGGAGTTGTAGATGACAGAGGAAACACAGAACTATAGAATTGACCCTGAAGTCAGTGGTGTGACAAGATTTTGCCTTCCCCATGAGTTATGTAAACAACAAACGTGATACTGACAGAAAAGCTACAGTTTGTAGGCTATACTGCACTCAAGTACCACACACCACCTCAGGCAACATGACAAATATGGCAGGACATATCCACACGGACAACATAAAAAAAATTGGATCTGGTTGCATTTTGGAAATAAGGAAGCTCAAGCTGTTGTTGTAAAGTACGCTTCTGCCATCTAGTGGCTGTTCTTTTTGTTTTTGTGTTTGTCCCCAATTGACTGGTTAAATAAGTTATTTTTATTAAATTAGAAATAAAATTTCCAAATGTGACCATTTGACCTTAGCACATTTCAAATAATACGGCAGCTGTGTCACACTTGATACCAACATCTTTTTAAAGAAGAATTTGAGAACGGAGCTGCAGTTGTCAGAGAATAAAACCAATGTCATGACAAATCCAGGCTTGATAATCTAACAATTGCATAGCTGTCAGTGCTGGAAAAAAATGCTTTCAACTGAATTGATTTGTGACCTTAAAATCAAATTTCAAATCGATTGGATGATTTGAAGAATGGTGACACTCATAGTTACTACATATGCAGAAAGTATACATCATATGTCAAATAAACGAGATATTTAATACTGATCTCAGAAATCTTATCCACTGTGTGCTTTTCTCTTTGAAATCAGTGCTGTTAGGGCCGGGCGATAAAATGTGTATGATATACTGATATGTTTTCAAGCAAGATACAGATATAGACAGCACAGTTAATATCCATATAGGGTCAAGTTGCGTTACATAATGTGTACCATGAGTTATAAATTACTTTATAACTCCTCCCACAAAGATTTTTAATTGTTTTAAACTACAATCGATTTATGATTACTAAATACTTTTATCGTCATGTTATAGTTTTTTGTCCTGTGCTGCAAACCTTTAAACCTCAGTAGCTCCAGTGCTCTGTGCAAAAATGTTAATGCAAATCCCATCTACTTATTTCGTATAATTTTTCATTAAGGTGTTGTGCAGCTCTATATTTTCAACCCGGGAAAAATTCCTGTCTCTGCATTTTCTTTTGATCACAGTGTTTTTATAAAAGTGCTCGTGACATCTCAAATGTGGCTGTAATTTTGAACTGAAAACATGTAGCCCATTTCGTAGAAAATATCGAGATATATATCGTGTATCGCCAGTCAGCCTGTAAATATGGAGATATGAATTTCTGTCTATATTGCCCAGCCCTAAGTGCTGTAAATCATCTCTGTGAGTTTGTGTTAATTCTTCCTCCATTTTTCTTTTTTTTCCTCCTCAGTCTACAAAAGCAGTGTATGATCGCATCATTGACCTCCGCATCGCCACACCACAGATCATCATCAACTATGCCATGTTCCTTGAAGAGCACAACTACTTTGAGGAAAGCTTCAAAGTAATAACATGCCCCTAATTAACTAAGCCAGCCTCTAATATCAACGTGTATTTTTGCCTTAGTTGTTGTGTCACCCCTTGAAATGATTCTTCAATGTCTTTGTCGATACTTTTTCAGGCATATGAGCGTGGCATTGCTCTCTTCAGGTGGCCAAATGTTTATGATATCTGGAACACATACCTCACCAAGTTCATTGATCGTTACGGGGGCAAGAAGCTGGAGAGAGCCAGAGATTTATTTGAACAAGCTCTGGATGGCTGTCCTGCAAAGTTTGCCAAGAGTAAGTAGCTCACAATTTGTATACAGTATATTGCACATCATTTCTACTTTTCTCTTTATGAAATGTACTGATGCCCAGTGTACCACTGTGTCCTGCTTTCCAGCCATTTACCTGTTGTATGCCAAATTGGAGGAGGGATATGGATTGGCACGACACGCCATGGCTGTCTATGAAAGAGCAACGCAGGCAGTAGAAACTGAGGAGAGACATCACATGTTCAATATCTACATCAAGAGAGCAGCTGAAATTTATGGAGTCACGTATACCAGAGCAATTTACCAGAAGGCTATCGAGGTACATTGGAAAGTTATCAATCAATAAGACAACATTAACTGTGGATTATAACACAAATCTTTTCAATATTTCTGATCCATTAAATTACACACTTTGCTGTTCAATTCATTATTGAAATAACTTGAATCTGAATTTTGTATTTATCCAGGTTCTTCCTGATGAGCATGCAAGGGACATGTGTCTGCGATTTGCTGACATGGAGAGTAAACTTGGCGAGATTGATCGCGCCAGAGCAATCTACTCCTACTGCTCCCAGATCTGTGACCCAAGGGTAAGATCAACCACCTCCTGCTATTACCTGTTTCTGAATAAAATGTCACAATTCCATCAGTGATGCACACAGTTTCTCTTGATATATCTATGAACTTGATCTTTCAGGTGACAGCAAACTTCTGGCAGACCTGGAAAGAATTTGAGATCCGCCATGGAAATGAGGACACAATTAGAGAGATGCTTAGGATCAAACGCAGTGTCCAAGCCACATACAACACCCAGGTCAACTTTATGTCCTCTCAGATGCTGAAGGCCACAACAAGCTCCACAGGCACAGGTGAGAGAAACTGCACAAACTTGTTAGCTGTGACCTTTATAGGCTGTGTGGAGCATTGGGGGGATGTTTACTATCCCTCTTAATTATAATTATATTACATGATATATATTATTATTATTATAATTATATAAAAAAATCAGGGTTTTCCCTTCCATCAAAAGCATTTTTTTCACAGTGCCTAATGCCTAATGAACAGAAAAAAACTATGCTGCTATGTTTTGGTGTTTTTCCCCTGCTTTCTGTGTGTTTCATAGGAGACGGGGCTCAGACTCACACACACACAAACACTAAGTACGTTTACATGCATGCAGTAGTCAAGGTAACCTCATAGCTCGGCTGATCAGTCAAGAGAAGATCGAATTTCTGACCAAGTACGTCTGACTCCGCCCGGATAGGCAGTGCTGTGGCCTTTTTAATATTGTGCGTATTGAACTAGTTCCGGTTGACCCGAAGAGGAAGCTAACAGTTGTTCAGAAACTTTTTAAAATAAATCCACGTTTCGTGTTTTCCTACCATCCATAAACTTCAAAATGCTAAGCTCATGCATGAATGTATGGAGCATGAATGTAGTTTCTTTGTCCATCCAGAAGTGCGTCTTCTGCTTCTCATTCGCCATGGTGTTTGTCTTTCCGGGAGTGGACTTCTGCTACGTCATGATAGAAAAAGTGGTGCATGCGCAGAACGCATGAATTATCTAGGTGTGTTAGTCGAGCTACGGATCGTCCAATTTCAGTCGGACTAAGCTGTTTACATGCATTTAAAAGTCTGGTTTCAGTCAGACTAAACCAATAATTAAATTATCTCAAGCTGCATGTAAACGTGCTGACTGTCTGAGATGGCTGTCCAATTCGTACTTTCTGCTGTGGTCCATGTGACAGAGATGTTGTCACTCCCCCACGTCCATGTGGGTTTGCACAGACCCCTGCATGCAGCACAAAATTTGTAACCGTGCAGACTGTTCGTCTGTGCGAAATTAAAACAAATTAAAGTGGAAATACACGGAATCTTGCAAACAACGGATTTCGTAGGGCCCTACAGATGCTACAGATCCTGAGGTTACACCCCAGAACTGTACAAGAATTAATGTATTAATACAATTCTTTGCTTATGTTTCTGTGTTTGTCCAACCTTTTGTTTCATGGTGTATCCAGTGTCAGATCTCGCTCCAGGCCAAATGGGAATTGATGACATGAAGATGTTGGAGCAGAAAGCACAGCAGCTTGCTGCAGAGGCTGAACAGGACAAACCCAAGCCTAAAGAGAAGATTCTCTTTGTCAGGTTTGTCTTTTTTTCCTTTAGTCCAGTGAGTCATCATCAGTTATCTGTGAAGGTTCTGCCTTTTTATAAAATTGGACTTAATGTTCCAGCCTACAAGGTGACACATAAATCTTACTCCCTGCATCTCCCTGTGCAGGAGTGACACCTCTCGCAGTGAGCTGGCTGAGCTCTCCAAACAAGCCAATCCTGATGAGATTGACATTGATGATGATGATGAGGATGAAGATGATGAAGACCAGGGACCAGAAGGTGAGTGACAGACACAACAGGCCGAGCCTCAGTAATAAAAGGGAACATTAAAGGTTTAAAAGTCCAGTGTGTTCAATTTAGTGGCATCTAGGTGTGGCTGCAGATTGTGTGTAGAACTATAGTGGTGGACGCGATAATGTGAAAACAGGAATGGCCCTATCATGAGTCAGTGTTTGATTTGTCTGTTCTGGGAGTAGGCATGGAGGACTCCGTGGGAGAGTACCTGCTACACATATAGATACAAAAGTTTTAATTAATGATTCTTTTTTTCAGGTGTTTATAAGCCAATAAAAACAGTTATGAATATTCATTTTTTGCTTATAGGTGCCCCTAAATCTTACACAGCAAACCTTAACACTTTCATGCAGACATGTTTTATTTACAGACATATGTGTTAAATATCTTCTCTTGGCCTTTTACAGAGGTGCAGCTGGAACAGAAGAGTGTCCCCACAGCTGTCTTTGGAGGGCTTAAAGATGACTGAAAGATGCCTTCCTCGCTGATTTCTCTTGTAGGCATCAAATAGGCTCCATTTTTATTTTGTGTAATTGCGTAGTTATGTCCATGTTATTTTAATAGAATGTGACATGAGTGAAAGACAGGATGGCAGCGTTTTTGCTCGCTGTGTTTTTTCCTGATGGATTTTTGTAGTACAGTATACAAAGACATGAACTTGTGTTAGTATTGGCCATATGGTGTCAGTCTTACGCAAGTACAAGGCTCAAGATAATTGTGCGATTGAGCAGATTTCTGTTATGACATACTGATTTGGAGGCAGATGATAACTGTAACTGAAGTCTGACATAGTCAGACCTGTCTGAACATTTTGTTAAAGAATGAACAGTATTAACACTGTTGTACACCTCATAAATGCAGAGGCCTTTCTCTAACAGGAAGCTCTGCCCTAGAAAACAGAGGGGAGGAGCGTAGTTTTTTCAACAGAGGGCATTCATTTGAAAGTGGAGCTGAGCATTCAAGCCTCATAATGTTGGCTTGGCTTGGAGATCACTAGTAGGTGGGTGTCTTGCAAAACCTTATGATAATGAAAAGATTTCATAATTTGTATACATACTGTATGCCACCTTTTCAGATATCAATATCCCTGCAGCAAGTGTTTTTCTTCTATTTTTGAGATAGGTGCAGGTGTTTACTGATCATTTTTGAGACTGTAGGTAGTAACGATGTAAAATAAATTTCAGTAAGTGTTGGTGAGGGTCTGACCTTGTGCAGTCTGACAGTGTTTGGTACACAACAATATTTTTGCCACTGCATAAGTGTTTGTGAATTATGTACCAGCAACTCTAAACGACAAGCTGGTCTCTTTGAATGTCTGAAACTTTTGTTATATTGTCCTGAGAACGCAGTTGTAATAAAAATGGATTTATACCTTGTAAGTTCAGTGACTTTTATCTGGCAGATGAAACTGCCCTGAAAGGAACATTTTAACAGCCAAGCATTCGAATCTCACATTCTCTGTATAAAGGATGCAAAACTCCTTTAGTCAGACATCACTAAACGCATTAGGATTGTTCTCCAGTAATATGTGCAATGTATATTTCCAGAGGGAATCACTTCTAAGATTAAATGTCATATACATCAACATCAGTATATAAGATGCCTTGTGCTTTAATTGTCTGCTGCTTATGTCTCTTTGGAGTCATTTTGTGTCTCTTTATAGTTGTTTTGCCCCTCTTGTAGTGTTTGTGAGTCTCCCTGTGATTCTTTGTGGCTGTTTTGCATCTCTTTGTGGTCATTGTAAGTGTCTCCTTGGTTTTTTACGTTTCTTTGCAGTCATTTTGTGTCTCTTTATAGTTGTTTTCCCCCTCTTGTAGTGTTTGTGTGTCTCTTTGTGTTTCTTTGCAGCTGTTTTACATCTCTTTGTAGTCATTTTAAGTGTCTTTGTTGTTGTTTATGTCTCTTTGCAGTCATTTTGTGTCTCTTTATAGTTGTTTTGCCCCTCTTGTAGTGTTTGTGAGTCTCCTTGTGATTCTTTGTGGCTGTTTTGCATCTCTTTGTGGTCATTGTAAGTGTCTCCTTTGTTTTTTACGTTTCTTTGCAGTCATTTTGTGTCTCTTTATAGTTGTTTTCCCCCTCTTGTAGTGTTTGTGTGTCTCTTTGTAGTTCTGTGCAGCTGTTTTGCATCTCATTTTAAGTGTCTTCGTCACTGTTTATGTCTCTTTGTAATAATAATAATACATTTTATTTATAGAGCCCTTTTCAAAAACTCAAAGACACTTTACAGGCAGACAAAAAGTGCAAGAAAATACAATCAAGAGTGCAAAACAGCAGACAAAAGTGCAAAGTTAGAGACAAATAATAGTGCTGAAATTACAAAGTTAGGTGCAGTGTTAATTACATATCAAATAACAGTAAGAGTGCAAGGGAAGGGGTGGGATCAAATTTACAAGTGAAATGCAGAGCAGAACAGGTATGTTTTGAGTTGAGTCTTGAAGGAGGTGAGGTCTGTGCAGTCACGGATGTGTTGTGGGAGGGAGCTCTAGAGGGTGGAGGCAGCAACAGAGAAAGCTCTGTCCCACCAGGTATGAGGCTTGGTCCTAGGGACGGTGTGGAGGTTGGCATTAGAGGAGCGGAGGGTTTTGGAAGGGGTGGAGCAGGTCTTTAAGGTAGGAGGAGGCCTGGTTGTGAAGTGCTTTGTGGATGAGTAGGAGGATTTTGAATTGGATACGGAAAGGAACAGAGAGCCAGTGTAGGTTCTGGAGGACAGGGGTGATGTGGTCACAGGAGCAGGTGTGGGTGAGGAGGTGGGCGGCAGAGTTCTGGATATACTGAAGTTTATTGAGGAGATAGGAGGTTGTGCCATAGAGGATACTGTTGCAGTAGTCGATACGAGATGTAATAAAAGCATGAATGAGGGTTTCAGCTGCAGGGAAGGAGAGAGGGGCGAAGGCGGGCGATGTTTTTGAGATGGTGGAAAGCTGATTTGGTGACTTGCTTGATGTGTTGGTTGAAGGAGAGGTTGCTGTCAAAGATGACTCCAAGGTTGCTGCAGTGGGGGGAGGGGGAGAGGGTGGAGTTGTCGATAGCGAGATGGAAGTCTTTGGCTGTCAGGGTGAGGGAACTTGGACCAATATGAGTAAGTCCGATTTGTCGTAGTTGAGTTTGAGGAGATTTGTTTGCATCCAGTGTCTGACATCAGAGAGACAGTTTGAGAGGGTGGCGTGGGTCTGAGAGGTGATGGATTTGCAGCTGTTTTGCATCTCTTCCAGGTGTGTGTGGTATGTGTCTCCTTGGATGACATTTGGCAGGTGAAGGCAAGGGAGGCCCCTGACACTTTGGGCCCCTGGGCCTGTGCCCCACTGGCCCATTCATGCAATAATCCAACCGTGTCAGCCAATTCACCTTCCAAGTATGAATATGAGCATGAAAAAAAATCCTTTTAATTGTCAGATCAAACATAAATACATTTGATACAAGATCCACCTCTTGTGTGACTAAAACAAGCGATCTTTAAAAAAAAAAAATCATCTGACGTGATGTGACGTGACGTATTGTGACGCGCCCGGAAGTATCACTGAGGGCTACATGCTTTGAGAAGTCTGCAACTTAGCTCTAGCTACAGTTAGCATTACTTTATATCTCAAACGTCCATTCACTCTAGGAAGAAATGCCTTCGCTAAACGGAAAACCCGATGTTCTGTTTGTACGAAACACTATTAAGTATATTGTTATCGGTTAGCGTTTATTGACAGCGAGTGTTAGCTAGCTAGCTTGCTAACTTTTATTAGAGCGCTAACGCTAGCTTAACTGTGTGTGTAACAGTGTTGAAGTTAGCTTGTAACGGCTTGTAAGATTCATAGAGGTTTGTTGTCAGACATGCTTGGCTCCTAAGTTGTGGTTAAGGTTATAATACCTAAATTCTGAACTCACAGTAGTTAGTGTTTATTATGAATGTTGTAATTAACAGTCGACATAGGAGTTGTTTACGTTACAGTGACGTTACTCTGTCGCGCTAATGTTAGCTCCAGTAAAGTCTTTATAAAGTTCTTAACGTTACAGTTGTATCTGATCTGTTATGTTATTTCTTGTTCTGTTAGGAGGACGATGATCTGCCTTATGAAGAGGAGATTATCAGGAACCCATATTCAGTCAAATGCTGGATGCGTTACCTCGAGTTCAAACAAAACGGAGCCAAATCCACCCTTAACATGATATATGAACGGGCCCTGAAAGAGCTGCCTGGCAGGTAACTAACATTACAGGTTAAGAAAGCATCCACATTGTACTGAAAACAGGAGTATACGGGTACCTGCAAATCCTCACATTATTGCAACCACATTTGTACATGCATGAATTTTTGGGCTTTGCAATTAAGATGAGGCATTTTTGTGACTAGCATTGCTGTTAATAGCAATGGATAAGTACTTTGATTTTCAACTTAGTGATAGAGTCAAGATGGCCAAATCAGGTTTTAGATTTTGTACAGCTACTAACGTTATTTTCCTATGGTCTTGTTTATTACAGCTATAAGCTCTGGTACAATTATCTGAGAGAGAGACGGAAACAAGTCAAGGGGAAATGTGTCACTGACCCAGGCTATGAAGAGGTCAATAACTGCCATGAAAGGCCATTGGTGTTCATGCATAAGGTAATAATTCCTATCCTGAACTACTAAACAATACAAAATAGCATTGCATTGTTGTCTGTGGGAGCTGTGCTTGAAACTAACCACCAATCTATCCTTTCCTAGATGCCAAGAATATGGCTCGATTATTGCCAGTTCCTTGTGTCCCAGTGCAAGATCACAAGAAGTCGGCAAACATTTGACCGTGCGCTCAGAGCTCTTCCTGTTACTCAGCACCCACGCATCTGGCCTATGTATCTCCGCTTTGTCCGTAACCTGCCCCTGCCTGAGACTGCCATCCGGGTGTACCGCAGGTACCTTAAGGTGAGAGCATACGCAAACCATACAGACAGCTGTCAATTAGGAAGGTTTGTAATAACACTGATAGTTGTATTTGCACACTTTGAGTGGCAGCTTATTGAAAATGGATGTGATGGTGTGATGTCACAGTGTGGTCTGATAGAACATTGAATATTTTCTGTAAATGGGGCAGCAGTAGCTCTGTTCATGGGGACCTGGCTTGGGAGCTGGAGGGTCGCCGGTTGAAGTCCCCTTACAGACCAAGTATGGAGTGTGGACTGGTAGCTGGAGAGGTGCCGTTTGCCTCCTGGGCACTGCCAGGATGCCCTTGAGCAAGACACTAAACCCCCCACTGCTTGGGGCGCCTGTCCAAGGCAGCCCTCTCACTCTGACATCTCCATTTAATGGATGTAAAGGTCCTGTTTGTGCATGAGTGTGTATTTCGGGCCAGTGTGTATATGACAACAGAGTGAAAAAAAATTGTATTTCCCCTCTTGGATTAAAAAAGTATTTCTTCTTCTTCTTCTTCTTCTAAATGTCTAAAGATTCTCAGCCAAGTGAAAGGCTACTGGATTTAGGCTTGAGGATGTTTCACCAATCATCCAAAAGGCCTTAACAGCATACTATATTGCACTTTAATGGTAATTAGTAAGCAAAACATAATTCCTAAAACTCTTATCCATACAACAGAATAGGATTAATATTTATAGATGACATTACTGTTTAAAAGTAAGCTGGCTATAGATCATGATGTTGAAATTTAAGTAAACATTTTTTGTAAATGAATGCCCTAAATTAATGCTGTCAGCTCTTTGTACTGTGTAGCTTTCTCCAGAGAATGCAGAGGAATACATAGACTACTTACGATCTGTTGGGCGCTTGGATGAAGCAGCCGTGCGACTAGCAGCAGTTGTCAATGATGAAAGCTTCGTGTCCAAAGAGGGAAAGTCCAACTATCAAGTAAGATTTTATTCTCCGTACAAATTTTTATTTACTTATTTATTTTTTAAGCTCACCAGGAAGATTATTAAATCTTGTTTCTGCAATTATTTGTTGGACAGCTGTGGCATGAGCTCTGCGACCTGATCTCCCAGAACCCTGATAAAGTGACCTCTCTGAATGTTGGAGCCATCATCCGAGGAGGCCTCACTCGCTTTACAGACCAGCTTGGAAAACTCTGGTGCTCTTTAGCTGACTATTACATCAGGAGTGGTCACTTTGAGAAGGTGTGTTTCTTCTGAGAGGCCTCCATTTTTATACTTATATTAAAAGATATTTATTCAAAATACTCCTCTGCTTTATATTAAGCTAGGTGTTTGCCCCAATTGAATTAACATTTAATTACTGTGTGTCAGGTTGACTGACAACCTGTGACTAATAATGTGTCTTTACTTTCTCAGGCTCGTGATGTGTATGAGGAGGCCATCCTTACAGTGGTAACAGTAAGGGATTTCACACAAGTGTTCAATAGTTACGCTCAGTTTGAAAAGAGCATGATTGCAGCGAAGATGGAGACTACTTCTGAGATGGGGAAGGATGATGATGGTGTGTGGATTTATAAATATTGGTAGTGTTACTTGCTTTCACTTCTTTTGTCATGCATGCCTTACTCACTGTCCCTCTCCTTCCAGATGACATAGACATGGAGCTTAGACTGGCTCGCTTTGAGCAGTTGATAGCCCGGCGGCCCCTCCTGTTGAACAGTGTACTACTGCGGCAGAACCCTCATAATGTCCATGAGCGGCACAAGCGGGTGAAACTATATGAGGGCAATCCACGACAGGTGAGGCTTCGGCCTTCTTTCTTAGTATTTTTTTAACAGATGACAGTGTACACACAATTCAAAGCATATATAAAAAGTTATATAAAAGATTCTGATTTACTTCCAAGCAGGTGTTAAGGTAACAAAGCCAGCCTTGCCTGAAGTTATTGCCAAGACATTTACTAATATATGCGCAGAAACAACTTAACCCCTGTATCCATGACACACCTTAGGGCAAACGTGTCTTTATATAAAGAAACTGGCTTGTGTCAGTATGCTGATTGCCAATTGTGGGCATACACCGGTCAGTTAAGACTAACTCTGATCAACTAACATTTGCAATATGGTAAGAATAAAATTGGCTGTTGCACATATGTTGTGAAACTTATTTCCACATTTGAGTAATTTAGGCGTACTACCTTGATGTTGATGTTACTCATGGATCTGTGCTTACCTTATCTTCTGCAGATCATCAACACATATACGGAGGCAGTGCAGACTGTGGATCCAATGAAGGCCACAGGGAAGCCTCACTCTCTCTGGGTCTCCTTTGCTAAATTCTATGAGGAAAATGAGCAGCTGGATGATGTAAGTCACTGAGGTCACAGCTCTATAAACCATCTTCAATTCAAATCTGATGCTGTTTTTGTCACTGATGTGTCCTACATTCACTTACTGTTACTCAGGCCAGGACAATTTTTGAGAAGGCTACAAAGGTGAACTACAAGCAGGTGGATGACCTTGCTGCGGTGTGGTGTGAATATGGAGAGATGGAGCTACGCCATGAGAACTATGAACAGGCACTGCGCATACTGAGGGTGAGACACTTCTATCTCATCTGCAGACATCAAAACAGCTGCGATTAGTAAAATATAAGCACCATTTACACCAGATGTTTAGTAGCATCTAGTGGCAGGACTGAGAAACTACAACTCGGGTGATTTAGCTTTTTCAATGTGACACCTGGTAACCAATACAGTTGATTATAGATAAGACCTGAGGCTACATATCACAATGATGTTAATGTAGAAGTTTGACGTTAAACAGAACTAAAAATACTAGTTTGACTGTTGACTTATAAAAACATTGCATACTGTTGATTGCTTTGTCTGAATCTTTTTCCTCCTGTCAGACAATGTGCAGATGTTAACTTTTTGGGGGAACAAAATCAAGTGTGTAGTGCATACCAGATAGTGTAAGGCTGTTGGAGATGGGAGTTCTGACAACAAAATTGATTTGGGGTAGCTCTGCCTGTTAAGAAATCTCAGCACCAGATAACTGACAGACATTGATTAGCGATACTTGTAAGTAACTGCGCATGAATTATGGCATTTTTTAGTAATTTGTAAAATATTACTGATTGCACCTTTTTAAATATATGAAACATGTGTTTTTGTGTGTAAATTATTTGTGGATATAGTTGTAAGACATGTTTTTTTAAATGATTTAAATATAGAAAGCTACAGCCATCCCATCCAAGAAAGCGGAGTACTTTGATGCATCTGAGCCAGTCCAAAACAGAGTTTACAAGTCCTTGAAGGTCTGGTCTATGCTGGCAGACTTGGAGGAGAGTCTGGGCACTTTCCAGGTATGTTCATTACATGTCTGTGGTTTTACAGGTGTATGTTATTACTGGGGGTATCATGATTTTGATTCTAAATGCAAAATTGATTGAAATAAGCTTTCAATTTTGACCTTTGAAATAGAAAGCAGGATCTGTAATTCTTCTGATACTTTTTGTTCTCTCCATCCCCTCCTACCTGAGCGGGGCAGGACTTAAAAGATGGCACAGTGTAGTTTACCAGTAGCCTGGAGCTGCACTTTTTCAGACACCAAGGCCTCTGCTGGAGTTGTAGATGACAGAGGAAACACAGGTTTATAGAACTGACCCTGAAGTCAGTGGTGTGACAAGATTTTGCCTTCCCCATGAGTTATGTAAACAACAAACGTGATACTGACAGAAAAGCTACAGTTTGTAGGCTATACTGCACTCAAGTACCACACACCACCTCAGGCAACATGACAAATATGGCAGGACATATCCACACGGACAACATAAAAAAAATTGGATCTGGTTGCATTTTGGAAATAAGGAAGCTCAAGCTGTTGTTGTAAAGTACGCTTCTGCCATCTAGTGGCTCTTCTTTTTGTTTTTGTGTTTGTCCCCAATTGACTGGTTAAATAAGTTATTTTTATTAAATTAGAAATAAAATTTCCAAATGTGACCATTTGACCTTAGCACATTTCAAATAATACGGCAGCTGTGTCACACTTGATACCAACTTCTTTTTAAAGAAGAATTTGAGAACGGAGCTGCAGTTGTCAGAGAATAAAACCAATGTCATGACAAATCCAGGCTTGATAATCTAACAATTGCATAGCTGTCAGTGCTGGAAAAAAATGCTTTCAACTGAATTGATTTGTGACCTTAAAATCAAATTTCAAATCGATTGGATGATTTGAAGAATGGTGACACTCATAGTTACTACATATGCAGAAAGTATACATCATATGTCAAATAAATGAGATATTTAATACTGATCTCAGAAATCTTATCCACTGTATCCACTTTTCTCTTTGAAATCAGTGCTGTTAGGGCCGGGCGATAAAATGTGTATGATATACTGATATGTTTTCAAGCAAGATACAGATATAGACAGCACAGTTAATATCCATATAGGGTCAAGTTGCGTTACATAATGTGTACCATGAGTTATAAATTACCTTATAACTCCTCCCACAAAGATTTTTAATTGTTTTAAACTACAATCGATTTAGGATTACTAAATACTTTTATCGTCATGTTATAGTTTTGTGTCCTGTGCTGCAAACCTTTAAACCTCAGTAGCTCCAGTGCTCTGTGCAAAAATGTTAATGCAAATCCCATCTACTTATTTCGTATAATTTTTCATTAAGGTGTTGTGCAGCTCTATATTTTCAACCCGGGAAAAATTCCTGTCTCTGCATTTTCTTTTGATCACAGTGTTTTTATAAAAGTGCTTGTGACATCTCAAATGTGGCTGTAATTTTGAACTGAAAACATGTAGCCCATTTCGTAGAAAATATCGAGATATATATCGTGTATCGCCAGTCAGCCTATAAATATGGAGATATGAATTTCTGTCTATATTGCCCAGCCCTAAGTGCTGTAAATCATCTCTGTGAGTTTGTGTTAATTCTTCCTCCATTTTTCTTTTTTTTCCTCCTCAGTCTACAAAAGCAGTGTATGATCGCATCATTGACCTCCGCATCGCCACACCACAGATCATCATCAACTATGCCATGTTCCTTGAAGAGCACAACTACTTTGAGGAAAGCTTCAAAGTAATAACATGCCCCTAATTAACTAAGCCAGCCTCTAATATCAACGTGTATTTTTGCCTTAGTTGTTGTGTCACCCCTTGAAATGATTCTTCAATGTCTTTGTCGATACCTTTTCAGGCATATGAGCGTGGCATTGCTCTCTTCAGGTGGCCAAATGTTTATGATATCTGGAACACATACCTCACCAAGTTCATTGATCGTTACGGGGGCAAGAAGCTGGAGAGAGCTAGAGATTTATTTGAACAAGCTCTGGATGGCTGTCCTGCAAAGTTTGCCAAGAGTAAGTAGCTCACAATTTGTATACAGTATATTGCACATCATTTCTACTTTTCTCTTTATGAAATGTACTGATGCCCAATGTACCACTGTGTCCTGCTTTCCAGCCATTTACCTGTTGTATGCCAAATTGGAGGAGGGATATGGATTGGCACGACACGCCATGGCTGTCTATGAAAGAGCAACGCAGGCAGTAGAAACTGGGGAGAGACATCACATGTTCAATATCTACATCAAGAGAGCAGCTGAAATTTATGGAGTCAGGTATACCAGAGCAATTTACCAGAAGGCTATCGAGGTACATTGGAAAGTTATCAATCAATAAGACAACATTAACTGTGGATTATAACACAAATCTTTTCACTATTTCTGATCCATTAAATTACACACTTTGCTGTTCAATTCATTATTGAAATAACTTGAATCTGAATTTTGTATTTATCCAGGTTCTTCCTGATGAGCATGCAAGGGACATGTGTCTGCGATTTGCTGACATGGAGAGTAAACTTGGCGAGATTGATCGCGCCAGAGCAATCTACTCCTACTGCTCCCAGATCTGTGACCCAAGGGTAAGATCAACCACCTCCTGCTATTACCTGTTTCTGAATAAAATGTCACAATTCCATCAGTGATGCACACAGTTTCTCTTGATATATCTACGAACTTGATCTTTCAGGTGACAGCAAACTTCTGGCAGACCTGGAAAGAATTTGAGATCCGCCATGGAAATGAGGACACAATTAGAGAGATGCTTAGGATCAAACGCAGTGTCCAAGCCACATACAACACCCAGGTCAACTTTATGTCCTCTCAGATGCTGAAGGCCACAACAAGCTCCACAGGCACAGGTGAGAGAAACTGCACAAACTTGTTAGCTGTGACCTTTATAGGCTGTGTGGAGCATTGGGGGGATGTTTACTATCCCTCTTAATTATAATTATATTACATGATATATATTATTATTATTATAATTATATAAAAAAATCAGGGTTTTCCCTTCCATCAAAAGCATTTTTTTCACAGTGCCTAATGCCTAATGAACAGAAAAAAACTATGCTGCTATGTTTTGGTGTTTTTCCCCTGCTTTCTGTGTGTTTCATAGGAGACGGGGCTCAGACTCACACACACACAAACACTAAGTACGTTTACATGCATGCAGTAGTCAAGGTAACCTCATAGCTCGGCTGATCAGTCAAGAGAAGATCGAATTTCTGACCAAGTACGTCTGACTCCGCCCGGATAGGCAGCGCTGTGGCCTTTTTAATATTGTGTGTATTGAACTAGTTCCGGTTGACCCGAAGAGGAAGCTAACAGTTGTTCAGAAACTTTTTAAAATAAATCCACGTTTCGTGTTTTCCTACCATCCATAAACTTCAAAATGCTAAGCTCATGCATGAATGTATGGAGCATGAATGTAGTTTCTTTGTCCATCCAGAAGTGCGTCTTCTGCTTCTCATTCGCCATGGTGTTTGTCTTTCCGGGAGTGGACTTCTGCTACGTCATGATAGAAAAAGTGGTGCATGCGCAGAACGCATGAATTATCTAGGTGTGTTAGTCGAGCTACGGATCGTCCAATTTCAGTCGGACTAAGCTGTTTACATGCATTTAAAAGTCTGGTTTCAGTCAGACTAAACCAATAATTAAATTATCTCAAGCTGCATGTAAACGTGCTGACTGTCTGAGATGGCTGTCCAATTCGTACTTTCTGCTGTGGTCCATGTGACAGAGATGTTGTCACTCCCCCACGTCCATGTGGGTTTGCACAGACCCCTGCATGCAGCACAAAATTTGTAACCGTGCAGACTGTTCGTCTGTGCGAAATTAAAACAAATTAAAGTGGAAATACACGGAATCTTGCAAACAACGGATTTCGTAGGGCCCTACAGATGCTACAGATCCTGAGGTTACACCCCAGAACTGTACAAGAATTAATGTATTAATACAATTCTTTGCTTATGTTTCTGTGTTTGTCCAACCTTTTGTTTCATGGTGTATCCAGTGTCAGATCTCGCTCCAGGCCAAATGGGAATTGATGACATGAAGATGTTGGAGCAGAAAGCACAGCAGCTTGCTGCAGAGGCTGAACAGGACAAACCCAAGCCTAAAGAGAAGATTCTCTTTGTCAGGTTTGTCTTTTTTTCCTTTAGTCCAGTGAGTCATCATCAGTTATCTGTGAAGGTTCTGCCTTTTTATAAAATTGGACTTAATGTTCCAGCCTACAAGGTGACACATAAATCTTACTCCCTGCATCTCCCTGTGCAGGAGTGACACCTCTCGCAGTGAGCTGGCTGAGCTCTCCAAACAAGCCAATCCTGATGAGATTGACATTGATGATGATGATGAGGATGAAGATGATGAAGACCAGGGACCAGAAGGTGAGTGACAGACACAACAGGCCGAGCCTCAGTAATAAAAGGGAACATTAAAGGTTTAAAAGTCCAGTGTGTTCAATTTAGTGGCATCTAGGTGTGGCTGCAGATTGTGTGTAGAACTATAGTGGTGGACGCGATAATGTGAAAACAGGAATGGCCCTATCATGAGTCAGTGTTTGATTTGTCTGTTCTGGGAGTAGGCATGGAGGACTCCGTGGGAGAGTACCTGCTACACATATAGATACAAAAGTTTTAATTAATGATTCTTTTTTTCAGGTGTTTATAAGCCAATAAAAACAGTTATGAATATTCATTTTTTGCTTATAGGTGCCCCTAAATCTTACACAGCAAACCTTAACACTTTCATGCAGACATGTTTTATTTACAGACATATGTGTTAAATATCTTCTCTTGGCCTTTTACAGAGGTGCAGCTGGAACAGAAGAGTGTCCCCACAGCTGTCTTTGGAGGGCTTAAAGATGACTGAAAGATGCCTTCCTCGCTGATTTCTCTTGTAGGCATCAAATAGGCTCCATTTTTATTTTGTGTAATTGCGTAGTTATGTCCATGTTATTTTAATAGAATGTGACATGAGTGAAAGACAGGATGGCAGCGTTTTTGCTCGCTGTGTTTTTTCCTGATGGATTTTTGTAGTACAGTATACAAAGACATGAACTTGTGTTAGTATTGGCCATATGGTGTCAGTCTTACGCAAGTACAAGGCTCAAGATAATTGTGCGATTGAGCAGATTTCTGTTATGACATACTGATTTGGAGGCAGATGATAACTGTAACTGAAGTCTGACATAGTCAGACCTGTCTGAACATTTTGTTAAAGAATGAACAGTATTAACACTGTTGTACACCTCATAAATGCAGAGGCCTTTCTCTAACAGGAAGCTCTGCCCTAGAAAACAGAGGGGAGGAGCGTAGTTTTTTCAACAGAGGGCATTCATTTGAAAGTGGAGCTGAGCATTCAAGCCTCATAATGTTGGCTTGGCTTGGAGATCACTAGTAGGTGGGTGTCTTGCAAAACCTTATGATAATGAAAAGATTTCATAATTTGTATACATACTGTATGCCACCTTTTCAGATATCAATATCCCTGCAGCAAGTGTTTTTCTTCTATTTTTGAGATAGGTGCAGGTGTTTACTGATCATTTTTGAGACTGTAGGTAGTAACGATGTAAAATAAATTTCAGTAAGTGTTGGTGAGGGTCTGACCTTGTGCAGTCTGACAGTGTTTGGTACACAACAATATTTTTGCCACTGCATAAGTGTTTGTGAATTATGTACCAGCAACTCTAAACGACAAGCTGGTCTCTTTGAATGTCTGAAACTTTTGTTATATTGTCCTGAGAACGCAGTTGTAATAAAAATGGATTTATACCTTGTAAGTTCAGTGACTTTTATCTGGCAGATGAAACTGCCCTGAAAGGAACATTTTAACAGCCAAGCATTCGAATCTCACATTCTCTGTATAAAGGATGCAAAACTCCTTTAGTCAGACATCACTAAACGCATTAGGATTGTTCTCCAGTAATATGTGCAATGTATATTTCCAGAGGGAATCACTTCTAAGATTAAATGTCATATACATCAACATCAGTATATAAGATGCCTTGTGCTTTAATTGTCTGCTGCTTATGTCTCTTTGGAGTCATTTTGTGTCTCTTTATAGTTGTTTTGCCCCTCTTGTAGTGTTTGTGAGTCTCCCTGTGATTCTTTGTGGCTGTTTTGCATCTCTTTGTGGTCATTGTAAGTGTCTCCTTGGTTTTTTACGTTTCTTTGCAGTCATTTTGTGTCTCTTTATAGTTGTTTTCCCCCTCTTGTAGTGTTTGTGTGTCTCTTTGTGTTTCTTTGCAGCTGTTTTACATCTCTTTGTAGTCATTTTAAGTGTCTTTGTTGTTGTTTATGTCTCTTTGCAGTCATTTTGTGTCTCTTTATAGTTGTTTTGCCCCTCTTGTAGTGTTTGTGAGTCTCCTTGTGATTCTTTGTGGCTGTTTTGCATCTCTTTGTGGTCATTGTAAGTGTCTCCTTTGTTTTTTACGTTTCTTTGCAGTCATTTTGTGTCTCTTTATAGTTGTTTTCCCCCTCTTGTAGTGTTTGTGTGTCTCTTTGTAGTTCTGTGCAGCTGTTTTGCATCTCATTTTAAGTGTCTTCGTCACTGTTTATGTCTCTTTGTAATAATAATAATACATTTTATTTATAGAGCCCTTTTCAAAAACTCAAAGACACTTTACAGGCAGACAAAAAGTGCAAGAAAATACAATCAAGAGTGCAAAACAGCAGACAAAAGTGCAAAGTTAGAGACAAATAATAGTGCTGAAATTACAAAGTTAGGTGCAGTGTTAATTACATATCAAATAACAGTAAGAGTGCAAGGGAAGGGGTGGGATCAAATTTACAAGTGAAATGCAGAGCAGAACAGGTATGTTTTGAGTTGAGTCTTGAAGGAGGTGAGGTCTGTGCAGTCACGGATGTGTTGTGGGAGGGAGCTCTAGAGGGTGGAGGCAGCAACAGAGAAAGCTCTGTCCCACCAGGTATGAGGCTTGGTCCTAGGGACGGTGTGGAGGTTGGCATTAGAGGAGCGGAGGGTTTTGGAAGGGGTGGAGCAGGTCTTTAAGGTAGGAGGAGGCCTGGTTGTGAAGTGCTTTGTGGATGAGTAGGAGGATTTTGAATTGGATACGGAAAGGAACAGAGAGCCAGTGTAGGTTCTGGAGGACAGGGGTGATGTGGTCACAGGAGCAGGTGTGGGTGAGGAGGTGGGCGGCAGAGTTCTGGATATACTGAAGTTTATTGAGGAGATAGGAGGTTGTGCCATAGAGGATACTGTTGCAGTAGTCGATACGAGATGTAATAAAAGCATGAATGAGGGTTTCAGCTGCAGGGAAGGAGAGAGGGGCGAAGGCGGGCGATGTTTTTGAGATGGTGGAAAGCTGATTTGGTGACTTGCTTGATGTGTTGGTTGAAGGAGAGGTTGCTGTCAAAGATGACTCCAAGGTTGCTGCAGTGGGGGGAGGGGGAGAGGGTGGAGTTGTCGATAGCGAGATGGAAGTCTTTGGCTGTCAGGGTGAGGGAACTTGGACCAATATGAGTAAGTCCGATTTGTCGTAGTTGAGTTTGAGGAGATTTGTTTGCATCCAGTGTCTGACATCAGAGAGACAGTTTGAGAGGGTGGCGTGGGTCTGAGAGGTGATGGATTTGCAGCTGTTTTGCATCTCTTCCAGGTGTGTGTGGTATGTGTCTCCTTGGATGACATTTGGCAGGTGAAGGCAAGGGAGGCCCCTGACACTTTGGGCCCCTGGGCCTGTGCCCCACTGGCCCATTCATGCAATAATCCAACCGTGTCAGCCAATTCACCTTCCAAGTATGAATATGAGCATGAAAAAAAATCCTTTTAATTGTCAGATCAAACATAAATACATTTGATACAAGATCCACCTCTTGTGTGACTAAAACAAGCGATCTTTAAAAAAAAAAAATCATCTGACGTGATGTGACGTGACGTATTGTGACGCGCCCGGAAGTATCACTGAGGGCTACATGCTTTGAGAAGTCTGCAACTTAGCTCTAGCTACAGTTAGCATTACTTTATATCTCAAACGTCCATTCACTCTAGGAAGAAATGCCTTCGCTAAACGGAAAACCCGATGTTCTGTTTGTACGAAACACTATTAAGTATATTGTTATCGGTTAGCGTTTATTGACAGCGAGTGTTAGCTAGCTAGCTTGCTAACTTTTATTAGAGCGCTAACGCTAGCTTAACTGTGTGTGTAACAGTGTTGAAGTTAGCTTGTAACGGCTTGTAAGATTCATAGAGGTTTGTTGTCAGACATGCTTGGCTCCTAAGTTGTGGTTAAGGTTATAATACCTAAATTCTGAACTCACAGTAGTTAGTGTTTATTATGAATGTTGTAATTAACAGTCGACATAGGAGTTGTTTACGTTACAGTGACGTTACTCTGTCGCGCTAATGTTAGCTCCAGTAAAGTCTTTATAAAGTTCTTAACGTTACAGTTGTATCTGATCTGTTATGTTATTTCTTGTTCTGTTAGGAGGACGATGATCTGCCTTATGAAGAGGAGATTATCAGGAACCCATATTCAGTCAAATGCTGGATGCGTTACCTCGAGTTCAAACAAAACGGAGCCAAATCCACCCTTAACATGATATATGAACGGGCCCTGAAAGAGCTGCCTGGCAGGTAACTAACATTACAGGTTAAGAAAGCATCCACATTGTACTGAAAACAGGAGTATACGGGTACCTGCAAATCCTCACATTATTGCAACCACATTTGTACATGCATGAATTTTTGGGCTTTGCAATTAAGATGAGGCATTTTTGTGACTAGCATTGCTGTTAATAGCAATGGATAAGTACTTTGATTTTCAACTTAGTGATAGAGTCAAGATGGCCAAATCAGGTTTTAGATTTTGTACAGCTACTAACGTTATTTTCCTATGGTCTTGTTTATTACAGCTATAAGCTCTGGTACAATTATCTGAGAGAGAGACGGAAACAAGTCAAGGGGAAATGTGTCACTGACCCAGGCTATGAAGAGGTCAATAACTGCCATGAAAGGCCATTGGTGTTCATGCATAAGGTAATAATTCCTATCCTGAACTACTAAACAATACAAAATAGCATTGCATTGTTGTCTGTGGGAGCTGTGCTTGAAACTAACCACCAATCTATCCTTTCCTAGATGCCAAGAATATGGCTCGATTATTGCCAGTTCCTTGTGTCCCAGTGCAAGATCACAAGAAGTCGGCAAACATTTGACCGTGCGCTCAGAGCTCTTCCTGTTACTCAGCACCCACGCATCTGGCCTATGTATCTCCGCTTTGTCCGTAACCTGCCCCTGCCTGAGACTGCCATCCGGGTGTACCGCAGGTACCTTAAGGTGAGAGCATACGCAAACCATACAGACAGCTGTCAATTAGGAAGGTTTGTAATAACACTGATAGTTGTATTTGCACACTTTGAGTGGCAGCTTATTGAAAATGGATGTGATGGTGTGATGTCACAGTGTGGTCTGATAGAACATTGAATATTTTCTGTAAATGGGGCAGCAGTAGCTCTGTTCATGGGGACCTGGCTTGGGAGCTGGAGGGTCGCCGGTTGAAGTCCCCTTACAGACCAAGTATGGAGTGTGGACTGGTAGCTGGAGAGGTGCCGTTTGCCTCCTGGGCACTGCCAGGATGCCCTTGAGCAAGACACTAAACCCCCCACTGCTTGGGGCGCCTGTCCAAGGCAGCCCTCTCACTCTGACATCTCCATTTAATGGATGTAAAGGTCCTGTTTGTGCATGAGTGTGTATTTCGGGCCAGTGTGTATATGACAACAGAGTGAAAAAAAATTGTATTTCCCCTCTTGGATTAAAAAAGTATTTCTTCTTCTTCTTCTTCTTCTAAATGTCTAAAGATTCTCAGCCAAGTGAAAGGCTACTGGATTTAGGCTTGAGGATGTTTCACCAATCATCCAAAAGGCCTTAACAGCATACTATATTGCACTTTAATGGTAATTAGTAAGCAAAACATAATTCCTAAAACTCTTATCCATACAACAGAATAGGATTAATATTTATAGATGACATTACTGTTTAAAAGTAAGCTGGCTATAGATCATGATGTTGAAATTTAAGTAAACATTTTTTGTAAATGAATGCCCTAAATTAATGCTGTCAGCTCTTTGTACTGTGTAGCTTTCTCCAGAGAATGCAGAGGAATACATAGACTACTTACGATCTGTTGGGCGCTTGGATGAAGCAGCCGTGCGACTAGCAGCAGTTGTCAATGATGAAAGCTTCGTGTCCAAAGAGGGAAAGTCCAACTATCAAGTAAGATTTTATTCTCCGTACAAATTTTTATTTACTTATTTATTTTTTAAGCTCACCAGGAAGATTATTAAATCTTGTTTCTGCAATTATTTGTTGGACAGCTGTGGCATGAGCTCTGCGACCTGATCTCCCAGAACCCTGATAAAGTGACCTCTCTGAATGTTGGAGCCATCATCCGAGGAGGCCTCACTCGCTTTACAGACCAGCTTGGAAAACTCTGGTGCTCTTTAGCTGACTATTACATCAGGAGTGGTCACTTTGAGAAGGTGTGTTTCTTCTGAGAGGCCTCCATTTTTATACTTATATTAAAAGATATTTATTCAAAATACTCCTCTGCTTTATATTAAGCTAGGTGTTTGCCCCAATTGAATTAACATTTAATTACTGTGTGTCAGGTTGACTGACAACCTGTGACTAATAATGTGTCTTTACTTTCTCAGGCTCGTGATGTGTATGAGGAGGCCATCCTTACAGTGGTAACAGTAAGGGATTTCACACAAGTGTTCAATAGTTACGCTCAGTTTGAAAAGAGCATGATTGCAGCGAAGATGGAGACTACTTCTGAGATGGGGAAGGATGATGATGGTGTGTGGATTTATAAATATTGGTAGTGTTACTTGCTTTCACTTCTTTTGTCATGCATGCCTTACTCACTGTCCCTCTCCTTCCAGATGACATAGACATGGAGCTTAGACTGGCTCGCTTTGAGCAGTTGATAGCCCGGCGGCCCCTCCTGTTGAACAGTGTACTACTGCGGCAGAACCCTCATAATGTCCATGAGCGGCACAAGCGGGTGAAACTATATGAGGGCAATCCACGACAGGTGAGGCTTCGGCCTTCTTTCTTAGTATTTTTTTAACAGATGACAGTGTACACACAATTCAAAGCATATATAAAAAGTTATATAAAAGATTCTGATTTACTTCCAAGCAGGTGTTAAGGTAACAAAGCCAGCCTTGCCTGAAGTTATTGCCAAGACATTTACTAATATATGCGCAGAAACAACTTAACCCCTGTATCCATGACACACCTTAGGGCAAACGTGTCTTTATATAAAGAAACTGGCTTGTGTCAGTATGCTGATTGCCAATTGTGGGCATACACCGGTCAGTTAAGACTAACTCTGATCAACTAACATTTGCAATATGGTAAGAATAAAATTGGCTGTTGCACATATGTTGTGAAACTTATTTCCACATTTGAGTAATTTAGGCGTACTACCTTGATGTTGATGTTACTCATGGATCTGTGCTTACCTTATCTTCTGCAGATCATCAACACATATACGGAGGCAGTGCAGACTGTGGATCCAATGAAGGCCACAGGGAAGCCTCACTCTCTCTGGGTCTCCTTTGCTAAATTCTATGAGGAAAATGAGCAGCTGGATGATGTAAGTCACTGAGGTCACAGCTCTATAAACCATCTTCAATTCAAATCTGATGCTGTTTTTGTCACTGATGTGTCCTACATTCACTTACTGTTACTCAGGCCAGGACAATTTTTGAGAAGGCTACAAAGGTGAACTACAAGCAGGTGGATGACCTTGCTGCGGTGTGGTGTGAATATGGAGAGATGGAGCTACGCCATGAGAACTATGAACAGGCACTGCGCATACTGAGGGTGAGACACTTCTATCTCATCTGCAGACATCAAAACAGCTGCGATTAGTAAAATATAAGCACCATTTACACCAGATGTTTAGTAGCATCTAGTGGCAGGACTGAGAAACTACAACTCGGGTGATTTAGCTTTTTCAATGTGACACCTGGTAACCAATACAGTTGATTATAGATAAGACCTGAGGCTACATATCACAATGATGTTAATGTAGAAGTTTGACGTTAAACAGAACTAAAAATACTAGTTTGACTGTTGACTTATAAAAACATTGCATACTGTTGATTGCTTTGTCTGAATCTTTTTCCTCCTGTCAGACAATGTGCAGATGTTAACTTTTTGGGGGAACAAAATCAAGTGTGTAGTGCATACCAGATAGTGTAAGGCTGTTGGAGATGGGAGTTCTGACAACAAAATTGATTTGGGGTAGCTCTGCCTGTTAAGAAATCTCAGCACCAGATAACTGACAGACATTGATTAGCGATACTTGTAAGTAACTGCGCATGAATTATGGCATTTTTTAGTAATTTGTAAAATATTACTGATTGCACCTTTTTAAATATATGAAACATGTGTTTTTGTGTGTAAATTATTTGTGGATATAGTTGTAAGACATGTTTTTTTAAATGATTTAAATATAGAAAGCTACAGCCATCCCATCCAAGAAAGCGGAGTACTTTGATGCATCTGAGCCAGTCCAAAACAGAGTTTACAAGTCCTTGAAGGTCTGGTCTATGCTGGCAGACTTGGAGGAGAGTCTGGGCACTTTCCAGGTATGTTCATTACATGTCTGTGGTTTTACAGGTGTATGTTATTACTGGGGGTATCATGATTTTGATTCTAAATGCAAAATTGATTGAAATAAGCTTTCAATTTTGACCTTTGAAATAGAAAGCAGGATCTGTAATTCTTCTGATACTTTTTGTTCTCTCCATCCCCTCCTACCTGAGCGGGGCAGGACTTAAAAGATGGCACAGTGTAGTTTACCAGTAGCCTGGAGCTGCACTTTTTCAGACACCAAGGCCTCTGCTGGAGTTGTAGATGACAGAGGAAACACAGGTTTATAGAACTGACCCTGAAGTCAGTGGTGTGACAAGATTTTGCCTTCCCCATGAGTTATGTAAACAACAAACGTGATACTGACAGAAAAGCTACAGTTTGTAGGCTATACTGCACTCAAGTACCACACACCACCTCAGGCAACATGACAAATATGGCAGGACATATCCACACGGACAACATAAAAAAAATTGGATCTGGTTGCATTTTGGAAATAAGGAAGCTCAAGCTGTTGTTGTAAAGTACGCTTCTGCCATCTAGTGGCTCTTCTTTTTGTTTTTGTGTTTGTCCCCAATTGACTGGTTAAATAAGTTATTTTTATTAAATTAGAAATAAAATTTCCAAATGTGACCATTTGACCTTAGCACATTTCAAATAATACGGCAGCTGTGTCACACTTGATACCAACTTCTTTTTAAAGAAGAATTTGAGAACGGAGCTGCAGTTGTCAGAGAATAAAACCAATGTCATGACAAATCCAGGCTTGATAATCTAACAATTGCATAGCTGTCAGTGCTGGAAAAAAATGCTTTCAACTGAATTGATTTGTGACCTTAAAATCAAATTTCAAATCGATTGGATGATTTGAAGAATGGTGACACTCATAGTTACTACATATGCAGAAAGTATACATCATATGTCAAATAAATGAGATATTTAATACTGATCTCAGAAATCTTATCCACTGTATCCACTTTTCTCTTTGAAATCAGTGCTGTTAGGGCCGGGCGATAAAATGTGTATGATATACTGATATGTTTTCAAGCAAGATACAGATATAGACAGCACAGTTAATATCCATATAGGGTCAAGTTGCGTTACATAATGTGTACCATGAGTTATAAATTACCTTATAACTCCTCCCACAAAGATTTTTAATTGTTTTAAACTACAATCGATTTAGGATTACTAAATACTTTTATCGTCATGTTATAGTTTTGTGTCCTGTGCTGCAAACCTTTAAACCTCAGTAGCTCCAGTGCTCTGTGCAAAAATGTTAATGCAAATCCCATCTACTTATTTCGTATAATTTTTCATTAAGGTGTTGTGCAGCTCTATATTTTCAACCCGGGAAAAATTCCTGTCTCTGCATTTTCTTTTGATCACAGTGTTTTTATAAAAGTGCTTGTGACATCTCAAATGTGGCTGTAATTTTGAACTGAAAACATGTAGCCCATTTCGTAGAAAATATCGAGATATATATCGTGTATCGCCAGTCAGCCTATAAATATGGAGATATGAATTTCTGTCTATATTGCCCAGCCCTAAGTGCTGTAAATCATCTCTGTGAGTTTGTGTTAATTCTTCCTCCATTTTTCTTTTTTTTCCTCCTCAGTCTACAAAAGCAGTGTATGATCGCATCATTGACCTCCGCATCGCCACACCACAGATCATCATCAACTATGCCATGTTCCTTGAAGAGCACAACTACTTTGAGGAAAGCTTCAAAGTAATAACATGCCCCTAATTAACTAAGCCAGCCTCTAATATCAACGTGTATTTTTGCCTTAGTTGTTGTGTCACCCCTTGAAATGATTCTTCAATGTCTTTGTCGATACCTTTTCAGGCATATGAGCGTGGCATTGCTCTCTTCAGGTGGCCAAATGTTTATGATATCTGGAACACATACCTCACCAAGTTCATTGATCGTTACGGGGGCAAGAAGCTGGAGAGAGCTAGAGATTTATTTGAACAAGCTCTGGATGGCTGTCCTGCAAAGTTTGCCAAGAGTAAGTAGCTCACAATTTGTATACAGTATATTGCACATCATTTCTACTTTTCTCTTTATGAAATGTACTGATGCCCAATGTACCACTGTGTCCTGCTTTCCAGCCATTTACCTGTTGTATGCCAAATTGGAGGAGGGATATGGATTGGCACGACACGCCATGGCTGTCTATGAAAGAGCAACGCAGGCAGTAGAAACTGGGGAGAGACATCACATGTTCAATATCTACATCAAGAGAGCAGCTGAAATTTATGGAGTCAGGTATACCAGAGCAATTTACCAGAAGGCTATCGAGGTACATTGGAAAGTTATCAATCAATAAGACAACATTAACTGTGGATTATAACACAAATCTTTTCACTATTTCTGATCCATTAAATTACACACTTTGCTGTTCAATTCATTATTGAAATAACTTGAATCTGAATTTTGTATTTATCCAGGTTCTTCCTGATGAGCATGCAAGGGACATGTGTCTGCGATTTGCTGACATGGAGAGTAAACTTGGCGAGATTGATCGCGCCAGAGCAATCTACTCCTACTGCTCCCAGATCTGTGACCCAAGGGTAAGATCAACCACCTCCTGCTATTACCTGTTTCTGAATAAAATGTCACAATTCCATCAGTGATGCACACAGTTTCTCTTGATATATCTACGAACTTGATCTTTCAGGTGACAGCAAACTTCTGGCAGACCTGGAAAGAATTTGAGATCCGCCATGGAAATGAGGACACAATTAGAGAGATGCTTAGGATCAAACGCAGTGTCCAAGCCACATACAACACCCAGGTCAACTTTATGTCCTCTCAGATGCTGAAGGCCACAACAAGCTCCACAGGCACAGGTGAGAGAAACTGCACAAACTTGTTAGCTGTGACCTTTATAGGCTGTGTGGAGCATTGGGGGGATGTTTACTATCCCTCTTAATTATAATTATATTACATGATATATATTATTATTATTATAATTATATAAAAAAATCAGGGTTTTCCCTTCCATCAAAAGCATTTTTTTCACAGTGCCTAATGCCTAATGAACAGAAAAAAACTATGCTGCTATGTTTTGGTGTTTTTCCCCTGCTTTCTGTGTGTTTCATAGGAGACGGGGCTCAGACTCACACACACACAAACACTAAGTACGTTTACATGCATGCAGTAGTCAAGGTAACCTCATAGCTCGGCTGATCAGTCAAGAGAAGATCGAATTTCTGACCAAGTACGTCTGACTCCGCCCGGATAGGCAGCGCTGTGGCCTTTTTAATATTGTGTGTATTGAACTAGTTCCGGTTGACCCGAAGAGGAAGCTAACAGTTGTTCAGAAACTTTTTAAAATAAATCCACGTTTCGTGTTTTCCTACCATCCATAAACTTCAAAATGCTAAGCTCATGCATGAATGTATGGAGCATGAATGTAGTTTCTTTGTCCATCCAGAAGTGCGTCTTCTGCTTCTCATTCGCCATGGTGTTTGTCTTTCCGGGAGTGGACTTCTGCTACGTCATGATAGAAAAAGTGGTGCATGCGCAGAACGCATGAATTATCTAGGTGTGTTAGTCGAGCTACGGATCGTCCAATTTCAGTCGGACTAAGCTGTTTACATGCATTTAAAAGTCTGGTTTCAGTCAGACTAAACCAATAATTAAATTATCTCAAGCTGCATGTAAACGTGCTGACTGTCTGAGATGGCTGTCCAATTCGTACTTTCTGCTGTGGTCCATGTGACAGAGATGTTGTCACTCCCCCACGTCCATGTGGGTTTGCACAGACCCCTGCATGCAGCACAAAATTTGTAACCGTGCAGACTGTTCGTCTGTGCGAAATTAAAACAAATTAAAGTGGAAATACACGGAATCTTGCAAACAACGGATTTCGTAGGGCCCTACAGATGCTACAGATCCTGAGGTTACACCCCAGAACTGTACAAGAATTAATGTATTAATACAATTCTTTGCTTATGTTTCTGTGTTTGTCCAACCTTTTGTTTCATGGTGTATCCAGTGTCAGATCTCGCTCCAGGCCAAATGGGAATTGATGACATGAAGATGTTGGAGCAGAAAGCACAGCAGCTTGCTGCAGAGGCTGAACAGGACAAACCCAAGCCTAAAGAGAAGATTCTCTTTGTCAGGTTTGTCTTTTTTTCCTTTAGTCCAGTGAGTCATCATCAGTTATCTGTGAAGGTTCTGCCTTTTTATAAAATTGGACTTAATGTTCCAGCCTACAAGGTGACACATAAATCTTACTCCCTGCATCTCCCTGTGCAGGAGTGACACCTCTCGCAGTGAGCTGGCTGAGCTCTCCAAACAAGCCAATCCTGATGAGATTGACATTGATGATGATGATGAGGATGAAGATGATGAAGACCAGGGACCAGAAGGTGAGTGACAGACACAACAGGCCGAGCCTCAGTAATAAAAGGGAACATTAAAGGTTTAAAAGTCCAGTGTGTTCAATTTAGTGGCATCTAGGTGTGGCTGCAGATTGTGTGTAGAACTATAGTGGTGGACGCGATAATGTGAAAACAGGAATGGCCCTATCATGAGCCAATGTTTGATTTGTCTGTTCTGGGAGTAGGCATGGAGGACTCCGTGGGAGAGTACCTGCTACACATATAGATACAAAAGTTTTAATTAATGATTCTTTTTTTCAGGTGTTTATAAGCCAATAAAAACAGTTATGAATATTCATTTTTTGCTTATAGGTGCCCCTAAATCTTACACAACAAACCTTAACACTTTCATGCAGACATGTTTTATTTACAGACATATGTGTTAAATATCTTCTCTTGGCCTTTTACAGAGGTGCAGCTGGAACAGAAGAGTGTCCCCACAGCTGTCTTTGGAGGGCTTAAAGATGACTGAAAGATGCCTTCCTCGCTGATTTCTCTTGTAGGCATCAAATAGGCTCCATTTTTATTTTGTGTAATTGCGTAGTTATGTCCATGTTATTTTAATAGAATGTGACATGAGTGAAAGACAGGATGGCAGCGTTTTTGCTCGCTGTGTTTTTTCCTGATGGATTTTTGTAGTACAGTATACAAAGACATGAACTTGTGTTAGTATTGGCCATATGGTGTCAGTCTTACGCAAGTACAAGGCTCAAGATAATTGTGCGATTGAGCAGATTTCTGTTATGACATACTGATTTGGAGGCAGATGATAACTGTAACTGAAGTCTGACATAGTCAGACCTGTCTGAACATTTTGTTAAAGAATGAACAGTATTAACACTGTTGTACACCTCATAAATGCAGAGGCCTTTCTCTAACAGGAAGCTCTGCCCTAGAAAACAGAGGGGAGGAGCGTAGTTTTTTCAACAGAGGGCATTCATTTGAAAGTGGAGCTGAGCATTCAAGCCTCACAATGTTGGCTTGGGTATCACTAGTAGGTGGGTGTCTTGCAAAACCTTATGATAATGAAAAGATTTCATAATTTGTATACATACTGTATGCCACCTTTTCAAATATCAATATCCCTGCATCAAGTTTTTTTCTTCTATTTTTGAGATAGTTGCAGGTGTTTACTGATCATTTTTGAGGCTGTAGGTAGTAACGATGTAAAATAAATTTCAGTAAGTGTTGGTGAGGGTCTGACCTTGTGCAGTCTGACAGTGTTTGGTATACAACAATATTTTTGCCACTGCATAAGTGTTTGTGAATTATGTACCAGCGAATCTAAACGACAAGCTGGTCTCTTTGAATGTCTGAAACTTTTGTTATATTGTCCTGAGAACGCAGTTGTAATAAAAATGGATTTATACCTTGTAAGTTCAGTGACTTTTATCTGGCAGATGAAACTGCCCTGAAAGGAACATTTTATTGAAGAGCCAAGCATTCGAATCTCACATTCTCTGTATAAAGGATGCAAAACATCTTTAGTCAGACATCACTAAACGCATTAGGATTGTTCTCCAGTAATATGTGCAATGTATATTTCCAGAGGGAATCACTTCTAAGATTAAATGTCATATACATCAACATCAGTATATAAGATGCCTCGTGCTTTAATTGTCGTCACACTGCAAGAGTTAAATGAAATAATAAAGTACGTGGAAGAAATTGTTTCTTTCATAATTAGATTAAAATAGCTGAGAGGTAATCCTCTTACAAAGTTACTGCAGTGGAGCACTTGGAGTGCCCGTGGAACTTTGAGCAGCATCATGTGATGAGGCACTCTTGAGATTTCTGTTTTCCAATGTGGATGGTGCTACTGGAAACAGCCCTTCAAAAACAACTGGAAAAAAACGGTCTCAGGTCACGATAATTAAAAGCAAATTAAACTAGTTTCCAAACTTAATTTCCATTTTTTATCCTATATAGATCTACGCAGAATACAAGTAGCCTGTGTTTGCTCTGTTCCACTCATTTCAGTGTTGTTATATATACGTCTTGCTGCTTTTAAGGTGCAGTAGGTATATAAGCAGCTGAACATATCTGCAGGATTCTGGCATTGCTGCTGTTCTTTACTAGACACTAAATTATTATTTAATCACAAGCTGATGTAACTAGCTCTGATCTAATTTAACCCTTCCTTGATAATGTGACCATCATATGCCTGGCTTTTTTTCTTGCATGCTGTTGGGCAACGGAGAAGAACAAATACAGGACTAATAAACATTCATTATATTGCATGTACATATATAACCTAGTCTTGTGTTTTAATTCAGGACAAACATAAAAGTATCTACTACAGGCTGCCTCACGTTGTCATGGTTATGATGGTTTCTAAATGTCTGCATCTCAACAGCACCTATTGTCTGAACAGGACTGGCAAAACATTGAGATCAATGCCTTGTTTCTCTGGTATATAAAGGCAAAAAAGTATTTTAAATTGCTTTCAAAAATCAATAATGTGGTGCTTGAGTGGTTTTAGGTTTGAGCTTCTGTTTGTGTTTTTCATCTGCAAGAGGTTAGAGGTCAGGGTCATTTACAGCAGCACCCCTGAGGCTGATGGAGTTTGCCCAGGTCACTGCAGCAGGGCTGATGTTGAAAGATTTTGAACCAGGGTCATCCACTTGAGATAATTATAATCACAAAGATAAAAGCCTGCATTTTCACAGTCTGCGACTCTTGTACTACTGTGACTCTACCAGCTTTCTAGTGTGGGGAACCAAAATGAGAGACTGTTTTTTAAATGTAAATGCAGATAATACAGGAACTATACAAGTGGGTGCAGTTGAAGGGACTTTATTTGTAATGGAGTATTTTTGACATGATGGTTAGTGTTTATATTAAAATAATCAAGTTGTGTTTGTTCATCTCATTGTTATTATTAGGCACAGTTGTTTACTCAAGTCACAAATTTGATGGCTTTAGACTCAGCTTGACAAAATTAAAAACAAAAACTTGCAATTGGACTTGTGACTTCACTTCGACTTGAGCCTTTTGACTTTAAAATACTTGATACCTTCCCCCAAGCCCAAATATTAAAAAGTATATCATTTAAAAAGTGCACCACCAATCTATTCATTTCCTTAATCAACCAACGTTACCCAGCCATATTGCAGCAATACTATACATTCCTGGCAAGTCAACACTTTGTTTGAACCAGCCCGACAGCATCCAATTAAGTTACAGTGACAACTGTGAAGTCAGGGCGTAGGTTTTGTTTCAGTTATTTCAAAGTACATGTGATATGGGAGGTTTAGGGTCCTCCCCTGGGAAATTTGGGGTGTTAAATACTTAATTTTCTGCATTCTGGCAGATTTTTATGCATCAATTCATGGTGACCTGCATCACCTCCCTAAAATCCATGCCTATGCTATGAAAAACTTATAAAATGATACCAAAGTTAATTTCCAGGGCAAAAACTACACAATGGTCAAAACAATAAAAAATAAGAAAGGAACTGCAGTATGCAAAATGTACGAATGAATGAATGAATGACTTAATTTCAAACCAAAAATTAAAAACATAATAAAAAATAAACAAGACAAAGAGAACAGTGTCTGAAAAAAATGTACATGTCCCTACCCATTTCTTACATTGTTTCTTTTCATACATTGTAACAAATTCCCAAATTTATTTACAACTAATATACAACCAACCCCAGACTATTTACCACCCAATTAAATAAATAAGTAACAAACTGAGTTTATCTACAGTCCAAGTACCACCCAGTGTTACAAAATAAATATGCACTCCCCTATCACAAGCTTTCCTCATCTATATATCTGCCAAAAAATACATTTTTGTATAGTTTTTAAAACTGATTTATATTTGTGCTTTGTTTTAAGTCCACTCCAAACACTGAAATACACAGACTCTACTTAGTTGTACGAACACCTTATTTTCTAAAATAAAATTCTCCTCTTAAATTATATCCCCTGTCCCTGTCACAAAATATTTTTGAATGTTGCCTGGAAGTTTTTTCCCAATTTCTTGCTTTAAACATGATTATTGCAGTTTTAAATTGGACCAGATCCAAAAGTTTCAATGCATGTGACTTTAAAAACAGTGTGTTTGCGTGTTCCCTGTACCCCACATTGTAAATTGTCTTGATTGCTCTCTTTGCGCCCAGGGACCCAAAGTATCAGAGAGCCCTCACCTACAAAATGTCACTCAAATAACATGTATCAACCAGGAGGATACTCAAAATGACTGCAAAGAGACACACAAAGACCATAAAGAGATGCTAAGGAACTGCAAAGAGACTTAAAATATACAACTAAAATGGCCAAAACAACCACAGAGAAACACAAAGTTAGTTACTAATTACTACAAAGACACACAAAACCACAAACAAAGGCGTAACAACACAAGACAAAGGCATGTGTGTGTGTTTGTGTGCCAGATGAACCTGTACTTGGGACTTGCCTATCCTAACTTGGGACCTAAGTTGTAAGACTAGGACTTACCTGTGTCTTGCAAAACACTAACTTGGTCCCACCTCTGTTATTATGTCACTTTTAGCTGTTCAGAGGTCCCCAGTTAAAAGGGGCCCCTTCAGGAGTTCACCTGTGAGTGTGTGTGTGTGTGTGTGTGTCTCTCTGTGCCAGATGAACCTGTAGCAAAAGTCACACCTGCTGTCCGTGTTCACACAGGGAGATCCCGCCCCCTTTGCCCAAGCTCAAATCCTATTGGCCGTCGGGATGAGTGAGTGATGCCAGTGTGGAGCACCTGGTAGTCAGTCATCGGCGGAGCCGTCAGTGGAGCTGCGTACAGGGAACTGACTACACAGCAATGCGGACGAAGAAGGGCAGAAACGAGGGGAATTGTCCGGTTTTCACTCACAACCCGGCGGATTGGGGCCTTGCTTGGTCGTAAGGCATGATTTAACAGGGACTTCGCCTCCAAAAAACCGCAGAGAAAAGGACATTAAGTGGCTTGGGAGCAGCTCCGGGGCGGATATTTTCCCGACAAAACCCGTACCCACATTCGTATTCCCAGCAGCCCCTGTCGGCTGGAACAGTCAGCTAAAAGAATGACTGCTTGAATATTTTTATACTGTCTTGTAGCGTTTTTTTCTGCCAGCACCGCTTCCCATTTTTTACAGACTCGCTATGGTGGACTCTCTCAACACGAGGAAGACTTTTGTGGTCCCAGACATAAAGCCATTGGATTTGTATGACTGTACTAAAGCAAAAATATGCGCAAGTGTCGGATGGCTACTGGCAAAGTCCTACGGCAGTGCAGGTAGGTTTGAGTTTAGGCTGCGGGCCTGGTGAGTTGTAATGTTATTTGGAAAGGTCGTACACAGACCACCATCCTTTTGTTGACCAGCTGTATATTTGGATTTTGCTCAGCAGTGCAGCGAGAAGCACATGCATGTAGGGGAACTACAGTGTGTGTATAGCTCAGCGATTTTCAGCACAAAGAGCAGCATATGAAAGGGGGAGCATGCACGGTTTTTGTCACTCTGACACATGTCATTTGTTCTCCCTCAATGTGTGGTCACATTTTTATAGGTGTGTGTGTGTGTGTCAGAGAAACGGGCCTCCTCCCTAGGCCTTATCACGCTAACCCATTTTGTCGTATTTCTAGCCGCCAGGCTTCAGTCACAAATTGCAGGCTGCTGGGTATGTTTTTAATCCGGTTACACAGGCACAGCACATGGGGCGTAGATGGTTTTCAGTATCATTCTGACAGCCCCCAGGAGCTGGTCAATGTGAGCACCGGTTTCCTCTGCAGTTCATAACCAGGATCAAATAACTGCGTGGAAATGGCTCATTGTTCACTGTTCAATTTGACAGGGGGGTTTCTTCCAATATCCCCAGTCAGCAAACCTCAAGATGCGCTTGTGAGAAACCATCCAGCCACCATGATACAAAAACACACCCACCTAAGGAAATAATTTTGTCACACGAATCATAAGACATGGTTTGGCCTTAGGTTTTGTCTTGGAACAGCGTCAGCTTCTGACCCTGAGGTGATAACAAGTCTCTTTGTTTTAGAGTCCTATCTGGTAAAGATTAGATCTCACAAAGAAGACACTGAAACAGTCCTGTTTGAGAGAGGCGTGCCCCTTTTCTCCTCATTTTAACTTTATTTCACCAAACACACTACAGTCTGATAAGGCACTGTTTTTTCCCAACTAATCTTAAACACATACTCATTCCTGGGATGTGGATGTAAATAAATGCTAATTTGGAGGTTAATGGTCAAGGTTTAAATGACAGTTTTGGCTAAACTCTTTTTACTTTAACAACATGACTTGCGTGTTTCACAATCCCAGGCAGGCCTTGGGTCCAGGACTGGAGGCTGCTGCAGCCTCTGTGTGCTGCTGTTTAGCACCTCTCAACCACGCCCTCTGGTCAAAGTCACTCTCCATGCAAAGATACAGGAAGGACCACGACTGTGTCCATGTGTAGTTTTGTCTTAATCAGCCCTGCTGCAAAGTCAAGATGACATCATCGAGTTTTCCCATAAACTCAGCTGGGCAGAACAACAGACAGCACAGCAGGAGCCAGACCGGGTCATCTGGTCCTCAGCTCTTCCAGGTCAATTAACCTAATGATAACAATAGGCGACATTTTTAATCTCTGAGTCTTTGCAATGCAAAATGGACTTTCACATAGACAGTAGGTTTTATTGGAGCTTGTAAGGGCCTAAAAAAATGTCAATCAAAAGGGATCTCTTGCCCTATATAGGTTACCCTAAAACGAGTCAGTGTGCAATCATGATAATCCGAAAGCTGCTTATAGGCTTGGACTGAAATACCTATGTTAGCACAAAAAATGTTTCAAGGCTAAAAACAAGGAAAGCTAGTTCACAAAATACTGTTTTAAACAATACCCTGTAAGATAGTGACCCTTGTCCTCACTACAACCAAACCCATAGAGTAAGAATCCCCCCAAAAAGTCAAATTAACAACTGTGCTTAAGCTTAACAGTTTCTGCAAAGAATAGAGCTGCTGCAATTATCGTCCTGTCTCCAATAGCTTAACACAGAAACATCCTTTATGAGCGGAAAGGAGATCATGCCATCCCCACAGTTCCTTGCTCTAGCAATAGACAGCACACAATGTGGGTGTTGCCAATAGACTCTGTTTGATCCGCCCAGTAACATTATGTTTCTAGTTTCATAATAACAATGTTAAGAACCAGCATAAAACCTCATTACATGCTTTAATATACTGTAATTAGTTATTGTTTTTTCCCACCACCAAGGAGGTTTTGTTTTCAGTTCGGTTTGTTTGTTTGTTGTAAATTATTTTTCACTTTTGTTAACATTGCGTGATAGGGCATTGGGCCTTGGTGGAGGTCTGCCCCCTCCCCACTCTGTGTAGTTCATATATGCTGTAGATGTCAAAAAGTAAAATTTTACTCTTTTTGGCACACATGTTTATTCATATTTTACGCATTTACAACCTTGATTCCAAAGAAGTTGGGATGCTGTGTGAAGTGTAAATAAAAACAGAATGCAGTGATTTGCAAATCCTTTGACATACTGTGAGGAAAATAATCATTCAACATGTCAAAGTTTTGTCCATTACTCATTTTTACAATGCAGCTATTCACATGAAATTTAGATCAGACACTGGTACCAACTCATTCAGTGTTCAGATGGGATTTTGGCTCAGTATTCCACACACATAGCCTTTAAATCTTGAAGATTTTTGGGGGCCTGCTTGTGAATCCTGAGAAAGAAACTTCACTTTCAAAACCTCAACAATTACTGTTCTTGGTTCCCAAACGCTTACAGAGTTTTGTTGAGAAAAGGTGATGGTAGACATGCTCCTGTCCCAACTTTATGGAGACGTATTGCAGGCATCAAATTCAGAATGAGTGTATATTTATAGACAGCTTATCTGAACATTAAATATCCTGTGTTTCAGTGTGTTCTGTTTGTATTCACGCCTTACACAGCATCCTAGCTTTTTTGGAATCTGGGTTTATTAGACTATATGTATTTAAAGATTTTAATGGTAGATATTTGGCTGTTTAGTGTCAAGACAATATCTTAGGGTCTTTTGTTAACCCTGGACATATAATTTAAGAATATGTTTTCCATCTAGGTGAATGAAAAGTGGTTAGGCAAGGATGTCTCAAGATGATTAATGATCGTCTCTTGTAGTTGTGCCAGATGACCTCATGGATCATTTAAGGATGACTCAAGCTAGCTTGTACCTTTACATTTAAATTAGACCAGAAAGTCTTGATTCACCGGTTTGCTGGCTTTGGAGAAACTTGACATGTTTATAAGGATAATAAGATGGGTGACAAATTAAAGGAAACAGCAACATGAAGTGTCTTAGTGTGGAGTCAGGCCACCTGGAGCCTCCAGAACAGCTTCAATGCTCCTTGCCAAGTCTGTGGAACTCTATTGGAGGGATAAGCACCATTCGACCACAAGATATTCCCCAGATATATGTATATATACCATTTTTATTTAATGCAGTTATCTCTAGACGTGAGTACAGCAGATAGAACTGACAGACATTAGTAAATAAATTTGAAGATGAAATTTTATATCATTTGGTCTTATGGAGATGGTGGAGAGTGTTGTCTCACACGTTGCTCCAGAATCTTTGATAGGTTTTTAACTAGGTTGAGATCAGGTGTCTGAAAAGGGTGTAGTATTTTCATAATCGCCATACTGTTCAGTGAGCCCTGGAATGAAGAAGTATCTGGATTTAATGGGTTTCTCCTCTCTTTTATTCAGGTTTTTACCTTTAAATTGTCCTCCCGTCTGCATAAGCAAATTCTGTTTTCTCCTTTACACTACTTATGTTATTTCTGCTTGTTTGTAAATCATCTCTGAAACAGTGTATGGCCATGTTAAAACATTCTCTGTTGTGGTCATCAGTCTCTTTGGTATCCTCTTCTGTATTTTTTTGCTTCTCAGAGTGAAACCAAACCGCCTTGTACCTGCATTCTTTCAAAACTTGAGTTTCTTTAGCAAATTAGCTCCACCTAGCTACAAAGCTGCTTGGATCACACTGAGATCCTGTTGGAGTGATTACTCATCCTCTCCCAATCTTTGTAACTATGGTGAGTCAACAAGGGACAAGGACCTGAGGAGGATGTTGCCTTGCTCTTAGTGTTTACTCAATAGGTACGAAGCCTTATTGGCATACTGTATGAAACTCTTCCAGACTTGGGTAAACCCCTTGATACAGGTACTGAGTTGTACAATGAATTTCAAGATAAAGTGATACTTTGTTTGTTGCACCACACAAGGAGGTCAAAGGTCAGAGTAAGCTCTGCAAGGCGGATACTTACCAAAACGAATGCATCCTGCACACTTTGTCACTTGTCATCCGAGGTTGTCCTGTTGGTCTTTCTGGCACCCGTAATGTAATTGCGCTCTCTGTCTATAGGATGTGCTCCTGTGTACACTGGCCCTTTAATGCAATTTAAAGCTACTGTTACTAATGTAGTACAAGAGCACTGTCTGCGATGATGTGTTGCAGGATACACAGGGCTGTTAAGGATGGCATGTGCGTGGTAAGTGGATCTGTGGATGTATAGGGAGAAGAGAGACGCCTCCTGTGTAGTGCTTCTGAGCACATAATGTCATACGTTGGTTCATTATTGACATACATGGTTGCAACAGTATGAGATTTTCATGGTACTATAACCATCTCAGAAAATGTTGGGGTTTCATGGTATCATGGTATTATAGAAATGATATTATCATCAGTCAGAATGACCCTTAAAGGAATGAAAACAGAAAGGTTATTGTTGGTTGAACAAATGTTTTATTACAACAGTCCGGTGGCATTTTTTTTTTCAGTATCGTAGATGAGCAAATGCACACTTTAGGATTACCGTCAACTTTTATATCATGGTATACCTTGAAACCGGTATATTGCTGCAACCCTACAAACGCATAAGCACTGTTAAAGGTATTCTGTGCAGGATTTTCCTAAAATACAATGTATGGACTCATACTGAAGTAATTCCTTTTAGTCATCACTATCTGCAGAGACTCTGCCCTCTGCCTCTTTTTGTCTTACTTTTGTTTTTATTTTGCTATGTTCAGGACACTCTGGGGCACAGGGTGCTGGTGAGGTTGGGACTTAATAAGAAGGTAGTGACCAAATGCCACACTGTAAACAGCAAGCATACAAGAGGAAGCAACAGAAATCGCAAACACAGCAGTGAGAAGACGCAAATATAGTGAGGAGAAACCTCAAGCGGAAAAACCTGTTGTTGGCTGTCACTTTTCCTGGTGACACTGTTTACAGACAGTAGCTGACAATTCCCGCTCGGTATACCTTTGGACTGCATGCATGTATATGTATATTTCTCAGCTTCAGCCTTTTACCAAGGGAGTGGTACAGATGAATTGCCAAATCAGTTTAAGTTGCATTGCAATTTAAGTTTATTGATGATTTGATAAATTTCTGAAAGCTACTAGATGAACCATACATCATCAAATAGATAGATAGATCTGATAAGATTTAAAAGATGCTAACAGGCTGTTCACAGTGACAGACTCCATATAAGATATTCAAAAGTATCGAAGATTAAAATGCAGGGTTTTTTTCCACCATCGTTTTCAGTTGCAGTAGAAAATGGTAGATTAAATACAAGTGTCAAGCAAGAATGTCATTTAACTACAGAACACAAACAGATAATAAAACATTCGACATTTATATACTTACAAATTACTTTACAGCATTACCTGAGATCTGATTTAAAACACTTCTCAACTGGGTTTAGCGTAAGTGTGATAGGCAGCTTTTTCCATTGACATGTGGCTGTATATGAGAAAGTGTTGTTCCCAAAATATGTTGTAAATTTGATACTTAAATCTGAAAATGCTACCCACAAACTAGACTACCTCTTGTGTTGTTGGAGTGCATGAGTTCAAAATTCGGATAGGTAGGGATATACAGGTTTGTACGCAGTCTTGTGGGAAATATGCATTTTAATTTGCACCACTGTTTTATCTGTGGAAAGAAGGTTTGATGAAATATTCTGAAACTGGGCAGCGTGATTATTACCGTTTCCAAGAAGGTAATGTTTCCACTTCAGTTTGTCTGTTTGTTGTTATTTTTTGTCAGCAGGGTTGCAGGAAGACTACTGGCCCATTATTCATAAAACTTGGTGGAAGGGTGTAGCGTGGACCAAGACCCATTAGGTTTTGGAGCAGATCAAAGTCACAGTGAGGATACACAAGCTATTTTTCCCTCTGCCAAGGACATCTGGCCTTGGTGGAGGTCTGAGCACTCTTAGTTCCCTTTTGGTTGTAAACAGAATAATACAGTCTCAACATGTAGACAGGTCCAATGACAATCTCTTACAATCTGGGACGTCTAAGCTGTAGTGTTTATGTTGGCATTAGCATTTCACTCCGAACTAGCGGTCACATGTAGGGTAGGGTGTTAACACAGCCCCCCTCACCACTGCTAGATTTTGGGGCAACCAAACAGTACCTGCTTTGTTCTAAAAATGAGAGTGGATAATCATCTGTGTTTGATCCTTCCCACCACATGATGAGGACGTTTATAGCTCAATAGCCAACAGCCTTATCAAAACACATGAATGCTGAGTTCTTCATTTTGTAAAATGTTCTCCAGAAGTGGCATAGTAAGAAAAAATTGTCACCAAATGGAATTTTTTAAACTGTGTATCTGAGCTATTATGAGTTATTTCATCTGTGTTGAGTGGTTTCAGTAAGCAGCCTGACAGTGTAGATCAAATCCAGCAGGTTTTGCAAACCACTGTGCCATGTTATTAACAGTGAAGCACTTAATGTTCACTGTTACTGTGACAACCTTCTTGAAATCCAATGCTGATTGTTCCACTTAAATGTGAAGTGAAAAGGGGTGCGTGGTTGGGTCTTACTGAACCTTTTTTTGCCCCCAAAGGGGCCAGCTTGGTTTACACTCTGGCTGATTTCAACCAGCATTCGTTTGGATGTGTTCCTGTTGCTCTGTGTCTGTTGATTACTGTCAGACACGTGTGGTAATGTCTGTGACATGACCAGCAGCCAGCTAAATCAGTCAATGAAGTAGAAGGACACATGGCTCCTGTTATCAGCAGGCGATCAAGCAATGCAGGTCAGGACAGAGAGGAGCTAACACAGCTGAACTGACTGCAGCCATGATGGCAAGCTGCACCAGTTCCACTGTACATTTTATCAGCTAATGCAGTTTAACATGACTAAATATTGTGCGTACGAGCTCATTACTGAAATGGCGCTGTGGTCTTTCTTGGCTGTTTTTGTGTAATGATAGTGCAGCGCTACTGCAGAGGAATTCTCAGGCTACAACCACATAAATGTGTTTTCATTTTAAAAGGCAGAACTATAGCTTCATTTACGCTGAGTGTTCACACTACTCCAGCATTTTGGAACCTCTAAACCAAATGCTGCTGACCCCATTTTTATTTGAAGACTCTACAGTGTAAAGATAATTGAAAACAATGTCACAGACACCCATATTCCCTTCCCAATTGGGTCTTATGAGTCACAACTTATCAAGCCAAAAAACTATAGTTGATCCTTCATACCTCTTGTGATTTAATCCTTCTTGTAAGGGTAGCATTATTCATTTCCCATTGCCATGGCTTCCTTCAGTGATGGATAATGCTCTTGGTACCACTCTGATATGCCACTGTATTAGCTTTGCAACACCTCCCAATGTGTTCTGCTTCTTTGACTGTCTTTTACTTATGTTGCTTTCATGAACATTTCACCTCTTTGTTGGTCCAAGCAAAGAAATCTCTGGTCTTACTTTTTGCCGTCTCTGTAATTTTGACCATAGCTAAGAGACCAACTGCAGAGTAGACAATCTGCTTCCTGTCTACACCGTTAAGTGCCTAGTGTGTGTAAGTGGTCATGTGATACATGTTTTCACGTGTTGATATGGACAAAGATTATTTCTGAAATGATGCTGAAACGCTTGTGTGTATAAATGTTGTGTTGGTTTTAAAACTGTGTTTCAAAATGAAAATCTATCAGTGTAGTCTGTTTATTGTTCTCTTTTAACAACAACAACTCTCGTGAGATGGCAGAATGAGACTCCTTCTTGAGTGAGACTTGGTTTGACACAATAACAAACAGATCAGATAAAGCAAAAATGTTTTATTTCTCCGCTGTAATACTTTCCATAATGTTGTCAGACACTTATAATAACACTCTGAATCTGTCAGTGGCAAAAACAAGCACTTTAAGTCAACATACATTGACATTGCACTATGGCCCAAAGGATTACTTTGCAGCCTGTTTCGCAGCTGCTGGGTGCAGCACTCTTGCTCAATACTTGACCAATTTTAAAAATGCTGTTTCCATTAGTCACATAGACACAAAACTTGGGAAAATAGGGTCCAGGTTGAAAAATACAGAAGTTTCCCTTTAAGTCTCTTGGTTTAAATCTCCAGAGTGTGCTTCCTTGAACCTCTTTACTTTAAGTGTAACAAAGCCCAAGCAAACAGGAATGCGATTCCTCCATGATGTTGACATCAATAGACCTCCAGGGAAGTATTTAGATTTAAAACACAAGCTTGTGTGTTTGCATAAACTGGAGCAACAGTCGCTCTGTCACTCTCACAGGTTATGGGGTCAGTGCTATCTACTATTGAGTAAGAAGGCAAACGTCAAAAGTTTATTAACATGTTATTAGCACATTGTGGTGAGTGAAGCAGGGAGATCACTCTTAACTTAAAGGTTAACTGGTCAACCTTTTTATTGCCTCCTCCTTTTAGTTTTTTAACATTGGGTGTTTGCTCTGTAATTGTTGCTATTTTTGATGTGCAGGTACATAGTTTTGGAAATTTGCACTGGGTTTGTTTCTGTGACATGTGACACAAAGTCATCATTCATGGTGAGACTGTCTCATAGGCAAATCATGCTCATATCGATCTCTCACATCTCACTGAGTTGTGGCATTTGCATCCTGCTTTGCCTTCTGGGGGAGTTTTTTTTAACACGTCATCGTGGGAAGACTTTTTTTTTTCCTTTTACATGTATTATGTAAATACGCTGACCTACGGCAAAAGGTGTACATTTTGGTGGGTGTGTCTCAGTGTTTACAGCTGTAAAGTAAGCATTGTTGTTCTGGCACACAGGAGCATATTTACAACAAAACGGACCATGTGGCGTGACCGACAATATTGTCTGACAGCTATAGTCATCGTGGACTGAGAGTGAGAGCGAACAGGGCATTGTCTAACCTCTGAAGCTGGGCGTTTTGTTTTGTTGTCTGCTGTCAGTGGATCCATTACATGACGTTATAATGATACAGCAACACAGTGACACCTCCCTTGTAATAACCCCTTTGTTTCTCTGTTAGGCTCAGTCTAAGGCACTCATAAGTTTCTCTGCTCTCTTTCAGGCAGACTGCTGGTATTTCAGCATGTCAACTTTTTCCCAAAGGCCCTTTGACACTTATTCCAGTATGTTTGCACAGAGACGCACGCTATTGAATTTGCTGCTGGTTTGGTCTGGATGCAGGAAAACCAGTTTCACAGAGGGTGTGTCTAGCGTTTGTTTTTTTAGAATAATGTTCGCTGTGATCTTAAAGACCAGTTTGAACGGATTCTTTAAAAAATTTAAGTTAGTCATTTGTAGTGTGTGCAGCACACTGCCTAGCTGCTTCTCTGAGTTTAGATAGAATTTGAGTTTTTTAATTTGCTTTCGCAGGGTTCAACAATAAGGATCGCCCAGTTGCCTGGGGCAAGTAAAATGCCATGTTGGACTAGTAAATCTAGCAACTCACTTGCTCAATTGAGCAAGTGGAACAAAAGAAATTAAACTCTTTTTTTTCCTGAGTTTACAAGGTAGAGGCACCTCAGGAGTGAGCCACCTTGCTTCCTTCACATTTCTTTAGAGAGTTTTACATGCACAGTAACAGTCTGGCACTTATGAGAAAATGGCGGTGGGTGAAGACTAGCGCTGCCCCCAACCAAGAATTTTCCTAGTCGAACCAACAGTCATCATTTAGGGCTCTTAGTTGACTAGTCGCCCATATGTTTATGATGTTAATGAAAGTATTAAATTATATATTTTGGGCGGGGCAACACAATGGTTTGAGTTCAAGGGCTGAGAAAGAATAGTATCCGTAAGATTGTTAACACTGTGCTACATTACAGAGAAATACAAAACTGTACTAATGAACCTTCATTAATATAGGCCTATATTTTATCTACAAGTGCACGTCACACACTGAGCGAGCCGCCTGTTAATGACGCTGTCAGCAAAGCAGTAATGATTGTGCTAAGTGGCTAATGGGCATGTAGCTACTGACATGTTTCAGATGATACGTCATGTTTGTAGTCAATGAACGACAGGCAAATGTTTGCCTGCTGAGTTTACTCATCACCTTGGGTTGGTCCTTCACCTTCTCAAAATGATCCCACACTTTGGATTTCCTGCCTGACATGTTATGTACTAGCCTGTGGAATAACCGCGGGTACCAGCCCTTGAAATTAGGGGCCGTACACATGCCGCGTCTTTACCTGCCTGGAAAATGCGAGGTCGGGCTCTTGCCGCTACTTCTGTGCCTTTTTTGTGCCAGCTTTGCATCTGAGGTTGCTAAGCAACCTTGACAAGCGTTGTATAGCTTATTCACCTGAAAGCCTGAGTGCAGAGCTGATCTTCTTCCAGGCGCTGTTTATAAGTGTGTAGGTCTGTCGTCCGTGGGACAGATGTAAAGCTCTGGGTAGCCCTGCACTACAATGTTGTTGTTTTTTCTCTGCGACTAAGCGGCCAATGAAATCTTGCTGACTAATGACCTTTCTGGTCGAATAACATTTGGTTCACTGTTGGGAAGCAGCCCTAGTAAAGACAAAGTTTGTGAGCTGAAGTGCAAGCGACCATTTCAGTTATCCTGGTAACGGGAGTGTAGTCAGGTGGTGTTTGAGGATGAGGGCAAAATTCTATCTATGTTTTGCCCAGTTTACCTCAAGTTTGAGAGCAAAGCGGATCAAGTGGGATTGGTTGATAACCGTTAATAAATATGACAGTTTGTACAGGGGTAAGTAAACATTCACTTTGGGCAAGTAGATTTCTGACCCACTTATCAGGATTGGAAAGCGAAAAAAACACACATTAGCACTGAACCCTCTTTTCATAGTTTTGAGGTTGCAGGTTTTGATCAGGTTGCCTAGTTCTGCCACTGAGATTTACATCGTCTTTGCGTAGATCTGTAAGATCAATTTTCACTGAAGCTTTGCACAAAAATTAAGCAAGGGGTTTAAAAAGAGGGAAGGAACGAAGGACGGAGCATCTTGTAATCTGCAGATGTCAACCTCTGAGCTCGTCATGCCCCACTGACCTTGATGCTTGCTCCGCTCTACTCACTCATATGATTACAGCTCGAGGGTATGCACCAGTTGTCTTAATCTGCCACTAAACCTGGCCGGCTGCAGGTTTTCACGCCAGCGACACTTAACATGCACAAGATGATCTTTGACTTAAGAGGGCCATTTTCAAAACATATGGAACTTCATCCTATTTATACACCTTTAACATCAGGGCTGTGTGTTGGCAGGAATCTGGGGACATGATACATATCAGGATACAGGGGTTATGATTTAGTATATTGCGATGCATCGCGATACTGTAAATAAGGCAATATATTGTGATTTTTTTTTTTTTTTTTTTTAAATCGAAATATAGAAGAACTGTGATAGTATAAAGAGCACACCACCTTATGCTTTATGCAGTCAGAACACTGGGACCTGCATTTGTATTTATCACAGCCCTTGTATCATCCGACATCAACATCATCATCATAGCACTACTTTGTGTGCAAAGATTAAATAAAAGTGCATGCAAGATCCTTGAAGTAAAAAAATTAAGAAAATTTAAAAAATGTAAACAATACTGTGTTTTTGAAAATAGATACAGCATCACAGCTCACAATAGCAACCAGTTCTCAAGTAGCACCACTGCGTCAGGAACTTATCAAACTGTGCTTGTATGTCTTTGTCCCTTGGCAGAAAACGTCCCTGTAGAGCTGCGTGACCCCTTCTACTGTGACCAGTATGAGCAGGAGCACCTTAAACCGCCAGTCACACGCCTCCTGCAGTCCTCAGAGCTCTACTGCCGGACCTACAGCCTGTTATTGGGGGGCACCGGAGCCGAGGCACAGCCCAAAGACAACGTCGCCCTGCTGCAGCTCCTCACTCAGAGAGGCATAGTCTCCAAAGACCAGGACAAACCAGTGACTGATGCAGACCTCCGGCATAAACCCATCAAAATGGTAATGTTATGGTTTGGTTACAGTAAACACGTTTTGTTGACGCCACACTTGTCGGGCAGTCAGTGTTGTTGGTAGTGGCCTGAGAGGATTTTTTCCAAAAAATGTCAGAACTGTTGTTTGAGTAGAAACTACTTTGTTTCTCTATCGCCCGAAGGAGTGAAAGTCTCCTCCCATGGAACCAGATGCTCTGCTATCCGGGAGCCTGTAGCAAAAGAGGTCGAGTGGGCTTGGTTGTTGATATAGGGGCTTGTTTATGCTTTGATTCTAGGGATTAAAGGACATCAAAAAGACCCCCACTCATTCAATCCTGCCCCCACCCCCTCCTCACACTGCCCCCAGCTGATCCCAGAGGATGAGTGGATCCAGCTGCTAGGACGAGGGCAGTCATGGTGACTCAAGGGATGACTACTTTAATTCCAGGGTGTGAGAAGGAGGGAGAGTCTCGATTCAATAGACCTTCCAGATCAGGACAATAGCTAAACAGTTCTCGTGAAACTTAAGATTCTGTGTTGAGAGAATACTCTGAGCTGGTTCAGTGAGTTAAATCAAGAGAAACTGGTTTGTCCTCTTAGCCCTTGACAATGGATCTCTCTCTCTGTCTCTATGTAGTACACACTCAATACAGCCCTAAATTCTCCAGCCTGAAAAGCAACAGATAACTGAGTTTATCTTCAAATTAGGAATGATAATAGTCTGAAAGAGGAGGGACACTTTTAGGTTAGATGGAACATTTACTGAAACGACTCACTGTAACTCAGTTTTGAAGCACTCCTATTAAACCTCCCTCCATATAGGTTATTATCTTCCTCAAAAAGTGGCATGCAGCTGCATTTCCCTGGCTACCCGGGTTCATGCACATACACAGGTTGTTTTTATTTTTTTGAAGGCTAAGTCTCCAGGGATCTGTATGCAGAGTGTTGTTGTTAGGTGCAAGCTGTTTGCTCTGCTGCTTTTATGTACTGGCCACTGCAGCAGGTGCGGCACTGCTGGTGCTGTAGGTATGATTATCTCTGTTGTATGCTTGAAAAGGTGTGCATGCATCTGTGACACTTTCTAAACTAAATAGCTTAGACATTGTGTGAACATTAGCAGAAGAGCCTGGTGATGTGAGAATTTGAATGTTGGTTTGTAATGTTGTGGTATAGCTTGATCTAGTTTTGTAAATACTGGCAAAGTTTTACTTAGCAAGCAGACGGAGTGGTTGTTTTTTTAAGATAATGAAGAAAGACACAGCACAGGAAGAAAGCTGTGGACAGTGACGGTCCCTTTAATGGGGATTTCCTATCTGTTTATTTTTTGTTTTGCCTTATCCTGTACCTTTCCCTTTTTCCACGAGGCATAATGTAATAGTGAGCAAGTTTACATGCACAAAATAGTCAGTTTTTTTCCCTTCTTCCAAAAAAGAAATATTCCCACCAAGCTGTTGACCTGGCTAATGAAAAGTAATATTACACAGATATTCTTGTTTCCATGCAGCTGTGCATACTGCGATAAACGTGCCCTAACATGTCGTTTATCATGTTAAAATACAGAAAAGTGGAACAGCTAAAGCCGCTTATCATTTTGCTTCTTTGCATCAAAATAGTTTTTCTTCAGAGTTACCTACCAATGGACTTGTTGCTCAGTGCAAACACAGCCTCCCTCTTTCCTTCCTCCAGCCACCGTCATGAAAGGGTCAGCATTGTGATATTTGCACATATCCAAAAACCTGTTGATATCCAAGTCTTTCGTAATGTTCAAAAATAGGTGTGTTTCCTCTTCTAAAGAAAAGTACAGGCTTTTCTGCATGTATTTCCACACCAGCCTTGTGAACTGTTAGCAAGTTGGTTTGTGTACAATGTCCATGACAACCCACAGAGCTGACCGTAAACAGATAAGAGGCTGTGTGTTGCAAACAGCAGTAAAAACCCCAACTGAGACACATTTTGAGACCCTGTTTACATGACCTGCATCAAATTCAGAATACTGTCATATTCAGAATAATAGTGGAATATTAATATGCATGTAATCGTAGCGGCTCTAAGTCTCGGCCGTGTCTCGTGGTGCATTGTTTTAGTGTATTTTTTTTTTTAATCTACAGCCTAAAGCATGTCACGTGCACCCTCATTTTGCATTGAATGTGAGGACATATGGTCCTCCTACCAGAGGTCCGCACAGGACTGTAGACAGAAGTGCATACCTGATTGCTCATGAAGGATTTCTGACAATGAACCACCTGCACTGACAGATGTGCCATATCACACCAAAGCACCAACAAGGCATTCAGTGGCAAAAAAACCACAGGCATGAAGTAAGAATGACTACATCATCATCATCACTACAGCACCAGCAGTAATGGCTTAATGACACAGTGGGCCTCATTCATGCATAATGTTGCGTTAATTTGTTTGTATGCATGAATTTGTCTGCTTGCGTGCGTCTCAGTTTTGGGTGATGCTTCCAGGTCAGACCATGGACTGTCTCGGCTGTAAATCCAAACCATTAAACTCTTATTTTTGGCTGTTACTTTTAATGCTGCATTTGCTGTTTGCTGCTTTGGACTGTGAGCCTTCCAGTCGCTGCTTGGCTGCTCTCTAAGCTTGTCTGTCGCTGACTGGCAGCGTAGCTACAGTGTGGCAAGCAAAGAAAGTGGGTCATGCTGCAGCAGCATTAGAAGGATGGAGCATCAATGTGGGTCTTGGCCAATAAACGGCTTTGGAGCAGCAGCAATCTGCTGCAGCACTGCTGTGTATTAAAGCTCCACATATCCATGGCAAACAAGACGATAACATATAGTGCATGTACATCAAAGTATGTTGAGTTGTGCTTGTCGCTGGCAAGTTAACAATACTGCCAGTCAATATATGCCAAGCAATACACTGTTCATGAAGTTTTATTTACATCACACACATTACATTTTTGTTGTTGATACTTGTGAAGTGTGGGTCATGTACAAATCCATGGATGTAGGTTTGCTCTAACACATAAAGATGCTGGTACTGACTTGGGTTGCTGCAACCGCATCAGTAAGAGAGTGCCAGTGGCCTGCTCTCTATAAAACTACACAGTCGGCGCTATGATCAAAGTAGGGCAAATCCAGACACATCATAGCGCACCCTAACACATATAATATCGTTCTACAGTAATCGTTTTCTTCATCAAAGCGTACACTTCTGCTACAGGATGAAGAAGCTTTAGCTGTTTGTCCCTGCTTCTAGACCTTGAAATTCCTTAGTTAATAGTTACATTCAAAAGTATTCAGGAAGAAAATGGTTTGAGATGTGTGATCTGGGACAAGTGGAAAGTGACTCCCATTTTTCTCTGAATTGTAAGCAATATGAGATGGTCAGGACTAAATGGAATATTTTGACAAGATAAGCTCAGAAAAGGACAGATGTATTTTTTACTTGGTCTTAACCTTGTTTTTGTATGTTGATTTGTAGAATTACTATATAACCTTTTAATTAAGCTTGAAACATGAAGGTCTGTAAAAGTCCAATTTTGAAACATATGAAATGTGCAGTATTTATTTATATGTAGAATTTTGTGGTATTATTTGCTCCATCTAGATTTAGGTCATATAAAAACAAAAATAACCTTTAAACCTGCCAGCTAACAGTGCTAACTCAATAATGACAAGGTTAACAATGTTAACATGGGGAAACCAGATGGTGGACCCTATGCGTATGTGATGCCGCTGTCACAATATCGGCATTACCGCCGTATGAGCGCAGTGTAGAGCAGCTGGGATTAGGTAGCCAGTGGGACACAGTCACAGGGACTCACATGCACTAACGTGCACGCAAGGCCGGCACAGCTACCAAAACAAACCACAAAGTAGCTCACATTACAACACACACAGAAGGAGCGTGACTTCATTCTCTGCGCAGGGAGCCCTTATTCCACTGAATCTTCACATAGCAAAAAGTGGTTTGCTGCTGTAATAATGCTCTGAATATCACAAACGGCTCCTTTAAGAAAATGTTGGTACATTGATTTGGTTAATCCCACACACAGATAAGTAATGGTGCATCTTGAAACAATTAGCAGGGTTTTTTTGTTCAGAAGAAGTCAGATATCTGCTTGCTCAGAGGCAATTTTTCCATGCCCCAATACAAATAATTGTTTTTAAAGTGGTTATCAAATAACAACAAAGACTAAAGTTAATCGTCATCTTTAAATTTATTTAAGTAAATGAATCAGAACAAGGACGCAGTGTGTCATGGATGCAAAGCAACAAACAATATTGTATACTGAAAATGCAAAATGATGTGACACTACTCCTACTCCTCAGAGATGGACTCATTCCACACTCACAGGCGTCCTCTAACACTGCCCAACTAAACTCATGTTTCCAGGATAATTGAAATGCTTGCTTCAGCTTCAGCTCATAAACTTTGTCTTTACCTGCTGCCATTTTCTTGCAAGTGCCTGATTGCTGCGCATGTGCAACTCTTAACAGAAATTAGAAGGGAGCAAGGGAGAAAACAGTTTCTAGATTTACTTGCCTGATGTGGCATTTTACTTGCCCTGGGCAATTTAGCAGTCCTTATTGTTGAACCCTTGTAAGTCAATGGCACTGCTCCTGCAACCCAAGCACCAGTATCTTTACAAGCCGGGGTTATCACGAAAGGAAAGCTTTGTACATGGCACATCCTTAGGGCTCAGCCATGGAGCTTCCGGCTGCCTCCATCCCCTACTTGCAGAGTCTCTATGCGTGTGTATGTGCCCTACTGGTAACTGTCCTTCTGGTGGTGGCCCAGCCCAGATTAGAGATAATCTGCCATGCAGACTGAACGTCATCATCCACGATTGGATGACACGCCAGAGATGACCACTTACTCACCATGCATCCAACATGTCTCACAACATCAAAGTAATTTCTTAGATCACTTAGATTTATTGTTTCCTTTACTAGATTTACTGTTTTTCCAATCTTACATTTACTGTTGGTTGACAGTGGAATATAATTATAGTTTTCAATTTCAAACATACTGATATTGATAACACCAGAAATGTGGTTAAGCATTTGTTCCCACAGTGACAAAGTAAGTCATGTAGCCATAATGCAGCTAACCCTCCTCCCGGTCCCCTGTTGGTTTTGGATAGACACTGACACTTTGTCTTAAATCATACTGCTGTGTTGGCAGGTTTCTGGTCAAGTGAGCATCAGTCAGGAGCTTAGTTGAAAACAGAAGTGGCAGACTATCAGAAACACTAACCATCATCTTACACCATTTGTTCCGCTTTGGGCCTTCGCTGATGAGAACTTAATGTGGAGTCGTAATTAACCTTATCTACTGTATGTTAAACCAGTTTGGTGTAAAGCTGTTCTGGACTGGACTTCTTTGCAAAAGCATACAGTTCTGGTATATACTGGTGTTCATATAACTGTGAGCTTTGAGAGCACCTCCTGTCTAAATCCCCAGCTGGGCCCCAGACCTGCCTGATCCCCATGTTTGTCTCCCCCTCAGTAGGCACCAGGCAGGGAGGGGGTGGGGGTTAAGTCATATTTCAGACATAATCAGATTTTGCCCTCATCATAATCTCACTTAATGATCCACAAGATGCCTTTGCCATCTTTGTTTGACTCAGTTGTTGACACAGTTATGCAAGCAGATTTGACAAATAGAGCCATAAAGATTTCGAGTCGTTGGGGTTAATTGACGGGGTATTAATTTTTCCCCTCTCTGTTACATCAGTTTGAGGGGTGCTAACTGTTTGCTGGCCGGATGTTTCCGAGCAGAGAGCCGGTGCTAAGCCAGGGGCACGGAGCGGTGCTGTGGTCAGGCTTGTGTTGAGATGCATTGTGGGTCAGCTGGTCGGTTGTTATGGTGATCTGGCAGGCTCTGTGCTGGGTGTTCATGTGTTGCGCCTCGCTCCCCTCTCATTAGGGAGACTTGTGATTTAGCTTAGCGAGCTCTCCTGGGTCTACGATGGGAAATCCACTAGCAACCCCCCTTCTTCCCCTTTTATTCTGCACTTTTTTGTCATGAATCACTCTCTGCTCTCTCCTCCTGAATAACTACTGTACAGTGTGACAACAGGGTTGGCCACTTTCACTAGGTCTGTCATTCTTTCTTGTTGATTTCCTCTTTTTCTCTCCGTCGTCCTGTCTCCTTTCACACTGTAACAGTAGCTCCAACCCATGATTACACTTTGTGGCTCAATGCAAAAATATGTGACTACCTTAAATCACTCTTGAGTGTTTAAAACACAGCTACTGACACAATGAAGCATCTGTCTGGGTTTTGTTTTCAGGCTTCAAAGACCTGTGAACATAAATGGTTGATATCTATATCACAGTATTCAAGTATTTTTCAGTATTGATATACAACATTGATATACACTCAGTGGCAGCATTACACTCGTAAATCTGATGCAATCCAATACAACAGCTCAGCCATAAGTTCTACCTTTACAGAGATAATAATGTTTAATTTTGATCAACACTGTCACAGTGGGGAAAGTTGTAGGTCTGTACCAGACCCAGAATTATGTCAGCCGAATCGCATTTGGCTGTTCAATACAAGTAATCGACTATTTGTTCCTTTTTTCCAGTTTGAGAGTTTGAAAGAGATCGGCAGGACATTCAGGGTGGACGCAGTGTTTGTGCAATATAGTCAACAAGCCAAGTTAGCCCACTGAGCTAATGCGTGCTGGACACTAGACAGCAAACAAAAGCTGGAGACTATATCGTATTAAGTTGCTGTGAGCTGTAAATTCACCACTTCTAAGCAGAGGGCAGAATATGTTGAAGCCTGACTGGGCAAATCCTCTCTTCCTCTGAGCAGCTTCCTCTGTCTCAGTCAGACTCACCCTGGGTCTGCAGCTGCCTGTACCAAAGAGCAGTGTGAAAGCAAGGTGCCCTCACTCAGCAGCTTAATCAGGGGACTGAAATGTCCCCAGAAGTACACTGCACATCGAATGACAAAAAAAACTAACAAAAAAATGACTGCTTGACTTGAATCTCAGTCAACTAAGGGATCTCCAACTAATTATTCAAACCCTTGACCTTCGTGGGGTGGCCCTAGTTCTACGTAATTTTCTTTTGCTTGTTTTGTTTTTTTAATTTTTTATCGAGGTTGTTTGCAGTGTGTTGAACAGGACTGCATTATATTGAGAAGAAGTGTTTCTATTGTTTTTCCCAACTAATTGACAGACACAATAATTCAATATAATGCAATCCAGTACAACACTAACATCGACCTCAGTAAAAGGCATATGGTTGACCTCTTGAAAATTTTTTATTAAAAGTCGTCAGTTTACTTGGTAAAGGCAGAATATGTTGCAGAGCTGTTGTACAGGATTGCATTAAATTGTGTGTGTAATAAAAAAGTGGCCAGGAAGTGTACAGTATATCAGAATGCAGCAAATACACGCAAAATAACAAAAAATTATCAGATAGATATTAAATACAGTGAGCTGTGTTTTGTCTGTGTGCATCAGAAAGAACTCTTCACACATGCAAAACAACAACTAGTCAGGATTGTTATTTTGGACTGTAGAGTTCTGTAAAATAATACAATACATGCATAAAATTCATTTAAGTTGATATTTCTAATGAAATTTATGCCTAGCCCTCCTGTGTTTTGATTGTTCCTAATAGAGCTCTGATTTAGGGCTGGGCAAAATACCGATATGGTGATATGAGATTAGATATCATCTTAGATTTTGGATATTGTAACATCTAATGTGTTGTCTTTTCCTGGTTTTAAAGGCTGCATTACAGTAAAAGGATATAATTTTCTGAACTTTGACTGTTCTTGCTGTTGTATTATTTGGCTTTGATCACTTACTCATTATATCCACATTACTAATTATTATTTATTAAAAAATCTCAAGCATCAATATTCAACCCTACAATGTTGTCACAATATCGGTATTGAGGTATTTGGTTAAAAATGCCATGATATTTGATTGTCTCCATGTCGCCCATCCCTACTAAGAGCCAATCGGATTATGGCTAACTCTGAGAGGCCCTAGTCCTTATAGTGGGCCATTGTCCCCTTCTGTACTGCAGACATTTCCACTGAATGAATAAGTCATGTCACAGACACACAAGCAGCAGCCCTACTCTTGGCAACAGTGTTGGGAGGGCAGGCCAGCCGGGGCCACACAGCTCCCTAGTGACTGACTGCAGCACATCCACAGAGCTTGGCCCAATGCTATCTGACAAGCCTTTGCTGGCATAGCCCACCCTGCCCGCCCCAGGACCGGGTCTGCCCAGGTCAGCACTTTACATCAGGGTTGAGTAGGCAGACATGCAGACAGGGCTCATGCACGCAGTTGGACTGCCACCAGCCCCCATCTGGGGCAACGTAAGAGGTTAGAGGAAGAATGTCTGGCCTCTAAATTGGAATTTGTAAGTAGTTAAAGGGAACAGGCACTGATTTGCACAGATTAGGCTCAAAACTGAAGGTTGGCGTTTGAAGGAGTGGCCCCATGACAGGAATGTGTTGTTTGCGACCTGCCTGTCTCCTCTCTGTTGGCCAGAATTGATTATTATAACAAGGAGCTTGTTGCTGTTGGCCAATAGCGAGGCGAGAGGGGCCCCAGTGCTGCTGTTGGATGGCAACTAAAAGTGGTACAGGAGACAAAAATAGAAGGATCATACATTAGATATAATGACTATATACACAGGAAGATTTGATTATAGAATAACCTCACAGGCTAATTATTCCCCCTCCGGACTTCCCAGCCCTGCAGACTTTGTTAATGAGCTATGATCCTGCTGAGGCTTTTGAAAACTAGAAATGACTATTTACCAGCCACTGCGGTAATCCAATAAATGGTGAGAAAAAAAAGATGAAAAACTGGACATATTTTATGGGTGCTTGATCATGAATGAACCCTATGAACTGATTTATTTGCCAGTTGTCTGTGTAAATTAAATGCACTTAAAATTGTCTAAATATCTGACTCATTTCAACAATATGAAGGTTAGACATGTAAAGTACTGTTAGGTTTTTTTTTCCCCCGTGGCACAAACTGAGCACAACTTCTAATGAGGTAACAGGTTTATAGAGTTAAGGAGCTCGCTCTAACTGAGCTGATAATGTTGGCGGTGCATTTTAATGGGCTCTAGCCATTAGAAAAAGCTCTTTAATGGTCTCTCAAGTATACTTATGTCTGTTGGATACAAATGCTTAGGAATTTCAACTATGTGGATTGAAAATGTGTGAAAAAAAAATCCAACATGTTGATTAGGCTTTCTATCCACTGTGTTGTCTGACAAAGACAAATTCATACACCAAACCTACAGAAAAGCCGTGGAGCACCTGCTTTCTTACAGAGAATGCTGTTCATTGTTGTGCTTCCTGGTGATCTAGTTACAGTCCCTCATTTTATGCTGTAGTCTTTTGCACATGAGTCATACAGCAATATTTCACTGCGCAAGAGGGAAGCGAAGCATGCTGAAGAGAAGGCAAATAAAGGTAAAGCAGCTGAGGAATGACAGTCCTGGGACACACATGTTATCATACTTCAGGCCCATTGCTTATTTAATGATTTAATGATTGTACAAACAGAGGTCCAAAGTTCACCCACGTCTACTGATGTGTGTGTGTTTGCCTGCTGGAAACTCTTGTCAGTGTTTCTGCTGACTCACAGCTGGCTTCTGGTGACCTCTAGAGGAATCAGCTGGTAGAAAATGGAAGCTCTGCAGCAGTTAGAGGTGGTCTCTGCTCTGCAGTGAGCAGTGCTCTGTTAGAGCAGTAAAACGTCAGCATCCAGCGTTATTGTGTTAGCTGTAATTGAGTGATGCTGTCTGGGCTCTGTGGTCTTTGCCGTAAATGGTCCCGCATCTGACATTTCCTCTTCCTTCTCCCTTGTGATTGGTGCAGAGTGCTCACCTGGCAGTGATAGATGCCCTGATGGCCGTGGGAGCCATGGAGACGGTGACTGCGGTGAAGACATGTGGTTCTGCCGAGCTACTGGGAGGAGCTTCCAGCTGGGAGGATGCTCTGCTTCATTGGGTTAATGGGGTAAGGAGCAAGCCGAGAAACGATGCATGTTTAAAACACACATACTTGTTCAGTCTTTTATCTTCCTCTCTATCTTTTATTTAAGATCTGTGTTGTAGATGATTGTAGAAATCTGTCTAGCTACAGAAATAAGGATACTGTAATTTTTTAATGTAAGCAAGGAAAGTTTATTTAATGTAGCACCTTTTACAGAGCAGGGTCACAAAGTGCTTGACGGTAATAAAAGTGTTAAAAATGAGATCAGAAAAAACTGTAAAAAGAACCAAAACATAAGCAACACCAACCTTAAAAACACACAGTGGACAATATGAGGCGAGACAAAAGCCAGTTTGAATAAGTGAGTCTTAAGCTGCTTTTTGAAAACGTTAACAGAGACAGCAGAACATATATCTATATAACTCTAAAGTCACAATCACGTTTTAAATTAAGCGCAAGGTATGAGCAAGCCCTGGCCCTGTTTCAGAAAGCAGGCTGTACAAACTCTGAGGCTAACTCTGAACTCTCGGTTAATGAACCATGAGAGGGAAGAGTTTTGGTTACAGAACAGCTGATCAGTTTTGTTCAACCAACTCTGAGTATGTTCACTCTGAGTTAAGCTTGTGTGCGGTGAATGACAATTTCCAAAAAATTCAATGTTTTATTCTGTTGTCCGTCAATTCGTCATTTAGGCTACAGCCCATATTACATTGTAAATACATTTGGTTACATTTAATCTGATGAGAACAAAACATGGGGGGTAGCAAATGAAGAAATTATTATACATACAAACACTTGAACATCTACTAGTTACTAAAAGTGTTTGTCATATACAAACTAAAATAATGGTTAAAGTTGTTAAAGTGAAACTTAAGGTGTGTTGATTGATTCAGGTCGTCAACTCATACATTGAGTAACATTACAAGTAAACGTTCCACCTTTAAAGTGGCCGGCAGTTGGCCCAGTAAATTAAGCTTTTTTTTTCTGCAACTACAGCTGCTGCAAGACGCAGCAAAACATCCTTTCATTTTATCATTGCACGCTACTAGTAAAACTCCACAGTATGAACAGTGGTTACATGAGCCCCAAACCAGCCACAACTCAGCCCTGAGCAGAGTGACCGTCTGCTATTGACCAATCAACAGACTGCAGTGTTCACAGCTCCATCTTTTAGTACCAGATCTGTGTGCTAAGTACCCCAGTAGAGGGGGGACCAAAAACGGAGACGGTACGGAACGGTTCTATTGGTACCATCCACAACTTTTCACAGTGGAAATGGAAAAAAAGCTTACCGAACTGAACTGTATGGTACCGTACTGCTCGGTGGAAACAGGACTTATTTGAGTCTTTGGCTCCACAGCAATCAGTGGCTTTACACCAGCTACTTCAACAAATGTAGTACATTTAAACATTGTCACTGAAATGCTGTTAAAATATGAAGCCTATTTTTTTAAAAACTCACTCTAAAACCACATTCTGCAGCTGCACCACAGAAATATTAACATATAATCTTCAATATTATAGGAATTATGTTCCATTAGTGCAACCAGTCACATTATGAGTGACAGAGATAATTATTCATTGATCCTATGTGTATAAAGCTTCATTCTGATTGTTACAATTTAAACTGAGATTGCACATTATGTGCAATAATGTGTAGATCTGTCTTCTGTGCGTTAACCATTTTGTCTTCTCGGCATGCTCTCAGTTAAACCAGAAGTTAAGAGAACGTACTGAAGGAGCCCAGAATGACACATCTCAGGCCATTACAGAACCCCAACCTGTTCAACCCTCTGTGAGTATCGCATTACACATCCAGCGTATTTCCATTCTCTCTCTCGTCGCACATCATTTTATCCAGACACACGTGATAATCTGTGCAGGATTATGCACTCAGTGCTATAAAAAAGCACCCAAAATGCTGTGTATTAAGCTCATATTGTTGGTTTTGCTGCACTTGTAGGCATTTACCCACCCATACTCTACAAGCACAGCCAGTGTTGGTTGACACAATAAAACCTAAAGGGTAGTGTCATTGCTTTGTCAACAAGGTCGTCTTGTCATTTCAAGAAAGTACCGTCATCACACAGCCCTTTCTCTAGTTTGTCTAGTTCTTCCACTGCAGGCTTAATACCTCTCCTTGTGCTCCTGTTTTCCATTTCCTTGTCTTTCTCTATTTCCTGTCCCTCCTCCTTTCCGACAGTGTCCCACTCGCTGGTACTGGAAACTTGTTCCTGTAAGTTCCCTCCTTTCCTCTGCTCCCTCCCCCTGTCCCTCCATCCCCTCCAGTGTCTTCATCAAATTTATCAGCAATTATCTGATGGTCAGGTGTGTTTTGATTTCTCCGTATGCTGGTGTGAGAATGCTAATGTGCATCACATCCTAATCTGCATTAAAGTGCACGTCACAGCATAAATGTCAACAGGGCGGGGCAGGACCGGGGCGCTGTGTTTGTTGACAAACGAGTGGTGCATGAATCACAATCTGTACTCAAACAGGCCTTGAAACTGCCATGTTCAACCGGTTGCTCTGGTCCTCTGTGCTACAGAGGTGTGTGTTTGTGTGTGAATGGCTGTGAGGGTTAACAGAGACAGGCTTTTAGTCAGATCGTCCCTGCAGACAGTGAGCTGTTTGTATAGATACAGTAATTGTACCTGAACAATTTTTTCTCTCTTGCCTCCTGAGACTCACTTGTCCCACTTTTTCCTGACAAAACCTTCCTTCTTTTTCTGCTCTGATTGAGTCACTCACTCTGCATCTGCCATTTGTTCACCAGCACTCTATTGTACACATTGGCATGGCCTTTATTTGTTCTCTTTTCTTACATTCATACTGCTAATCTTTTTAAATTTTTCTGTTATGTGTCAGTGTGGATAGACTTCAAAGTCTCCACACATGCTTGGATAACTTTGACTTTGATGATGGTTTTAACATTAACTAACCCACCAAATATTTTACATACAACCAATACTCCAAAAAAGTTGGGATGCCATGTAAAACATTCCTAAAAAACGCATGCAGTCATTTGCAAATCCTTTTGGAGATACAGTAGGGGACAGTTATTTTCATTAAACATATTTCCAGTGCAGCCATTCACGTGAAATTTAGACCATACATTGATGTATCAACTCAATAAAACTACACAGATAAAGAAATTGTAACATTTCCATCGATAAAAATTATGAGCAGTATAGTGAAATGACAAAGGAATAAAATATTGAACATTGTAACAGAAATTGATGTATACTTGGAGAAGCCTCTGTTTGCAGTGCAAGGTTCACAATGCTTCCTGTATGAAGAAACTAATCTCTCACCATGTTCAGATGGGATTTTGACCCATTTTGCCACACAGGCAGTCTTTAAAGTTTAAAAAAGATATTGCGAATTTTGTAAATCTTAAAACAGAGTTTCACTTTTAAAACTTAAACAGTTAGTATCCTCAGTTCCCAAATACTTCCTGAGTGTTGTTAAAGAAAAAGTGATGTAACACAGTGGTAAATATGCCTCTGTCCAAACTTTTTTGGCATGTGTTGCAGGCATATTTACAGAAAAACTGTTAAGTTCATCAGTTTGAATATAATATACCTCGTGTTTGTGCTGTTTTCAATATAATATAGGTCAAAAAATATTTGCAAATGAGTGCATTCTGTTTTTATTTACAGTATACACAGCGTCCCTTCTGTTTTGGACTTGGGGTTGCATAAACATTAACAAATAAACCAAAGGTCACATTTCAGTATTTGACTGTCCTGTTTGTTTGTTTGTTTGTTTGTTTGTTTTGTTCAGCTCCGCTACAGGAAGGATAAAATACAGTCCAAACACAAGCCCATTTTTCCAGTGGTGAATGAAGTCAAAGACCTGTCCACTGGTTGTGCTGTTGCTGCAGTCATACATTATTATTGCCCTGGCCTGCTAAGACTTGAAGGTACCAACAAATGTTGTAGCCACAAACAGCTTTTTAGTGCTTAATGTGTCAACAGCAGTTTAACTCTTTTTTTTTTTCCAACTCTCTCTGTAAGATGTTTGTATGAAGGAGTCCATGTCTGTAGCAGACAGCCTTTACAACCTACAGTTCATCCATGAATTCTGTGACAGCTGTCTGAAGAGCTGCTGTCACTTGGCACTGGAGGACATGCTCTACACACCACAGGAGCTTCAGGTACCTACATTCACATTCCTGGGGCTGTATTCACAAACATTCTCTCAGAGATCTGCTCAGTTAGCCTAAAGCTTTCTCGCAAGGAGTCCTAGCTTGGGAGTAAATCAGGAAAAGTTCTCAGGGCAACTCTGAGTAAGGATGGACACTTTTACCTTAGTGAGGAGGTGTGGTTGACCCCATTGTCAAGTATGATGCATTCTTTCAAAAGGTGGGATTGGTCGTCCTTTTGTGAGCCTGCAAGGTGTGGACACCCAGTGGAAACAAAATGAACTGCGTCACAATATGAGCCTGGGAAAGCCCTGTCATTGTTCGTGTGATCACTGTGCTGATGAAAGGTTGAGACAGACTGAAGTCATCACTGCTGTTGTGATCACTCTTGTTTCTTGCATTACAGCGCTATTGCAGTGGGTGGGAGATGTGAGTGCATCTCTAATGACATCGACTACAAACATTATCCCTGCAACATCTAATCTGTAGCTATTCATAAACTCGCAAGCCTTTTTTAAACACCTGAACAGTGCAGGCAATCAAAAGAGGCATTACAGGTGTGACATGTAATACTACAGCATTGGCCTCAAGTGTGACATATACGCATTGGACAGCACTTTCTAAATAATAACAATGGCATAACATGGCCATAACGATCATCTGTTATCCCTGTTATATGACGGCTGATCTCGTCCTTTGCTCAGAGGGAAAGGAGCTCCCGGAGCTTGTTGTCGTCACAGTTTGTGGACATTTTCAGTCACTGTTCTTCTTCGTTGAGTTAGTTGATAGATGTTTTTTTTTTTTAAATCTCCCTGAGGTGGGTTGCATACATAAAACATGGTCAAAACGTTACATCCATCCTGTCCATGGTCCTGTCCTGCTGGCTGTCCACTGTACACAGACATTCTGTAATCGTACAAGAACTGTTCTGTAATTATACAGAACAGTGAAGCACAACAACAGCGTGACACTCCTGCCTTGAACAGGCAGTGTAAAAGGGGCTACTGTCACTTATTTTTCCTGCCTTTTTGTCTGAACTCTTAAGCACCTTAAAATTCCTGCTCCCTGCTCTTAACAATATTTCATTGTAGGAGCGCACTTAAGAGCTAAGATGCTTTGCGAATAACTTTAATCTTTACACTGTCATAATTGAAGAATTGTCTTAGAAATTCATCACAAGGAGCATCTCTTTGTGCTAGGAACCTTTGTGAGTGCGGCCCCTGATCATCACTTGACAGACTGACGCATAAAAAAGATATTGAGCACTGTATTGTTACTTTAAAGTGATTTTATCTTGTCTATGTTAAGGTCAACTTGCTGAGCTTTCTATCGGAACTGCTCAGCTGGTTTGAAGTACGAAGGCCAGAATTTGTTCAGCCAATAGACACATTGGGTAAGTGTCATCAGTTTTGTGGTCCTGTGTAATATTTTGTAATCTTACTGGGGAGATCATTAATTGAGTATCAATTGATACAAGGTCTGATTGGGGTTTGTCTTTTTTCTTAGATGGATCCACACCAGTAACGCCAAGTAGCTTGAGTGGTAGCAGGTACAGAAGCTCTCAAAATATGATTAAGTGTTTGCAGTAGTCTGGTTTATTCTACGGTTGAAGCATATGTTTGAACTGAAAGTTTATGTCTCTGCCTTACAGTACCTCCCCTTCTATTTTCAAGAAGCCTTTCCTCCCCATCTCCTCTCCTGCGTCAGGTAAGATTAAGACGGTGTCCTGTCATCATTACATCAAGCTACAGTGTTCTGTATATGTTTCTATCATTTTACAATCTGGTTGACCTATTCCCCTCAATCCATGTGTGTCTTTTAGTTGTGCTTTGTGTTGTATTACAGTCTCCGTTTTCTTATTTTTATGGAAATGTGAGACTTTTGTGCATATTTTTTCCCCTTTTATTGTTGTATTGCTTGATTTGTGCATCCCTGTGTGGTGTGCATGCCTTTACGTGTCTGTGTGTGTCCCATTGTACTCAGGATCTTTGACTCAGTCTACCTCAATGTCTCATATAGAAGGAGTTGGAAAGACATGGAGCAAGAAACCTCTCAGGTAGGAGCCCTATATTCGCTACCATTGACATTCTTTCTTTTTTAAGTATTTTTATTGTTCTTACATTGGCTTATTTTTCTTCTTAGCCGCCCCTTGTCAGCAGTATCCTTCAGCATTCCTTTTGGCCTGGACAGTGATGTGGACATTGTGATGGGCAACCCTGTGATAACCCGCTCTATGAGCTCAGACCAACTCAACCCAGCAGGCCAAAACATGACCCGGGTACCCTACACCCCTCCTGAAGACCTCAGCCATTTGCTGAGTAAACCCCCCGGCCCCAATGGTCCACAGAGAGCTTCTTGGGCCACACAGACTCCCAGTATTCCAAGGTTGGCAGAGGAGAATGGCATTGCAGCGAGTGAAGCGGGAGAGCTGCCTACCATTGAAGAGGCACTTCAAATTATTCACAACGAGAGCAAGATGGAGCCTCGTTTACACCCCGATGGTGCTCCTGATGGCTTCTACCTCCACTCCCCTGATGACCCTGCTAGTTCTAGACATAACAACCTAGCACCCATCAGCTGCTCTGCCCCTACACGCTCAGGAATGATGTACCGGCCCACGGGAGAGCCCAAGGAGCCCACTCGCGTCAGAAACACCTCTGAATGTTCACGAGATGATGACTCGGTCTTGAGAGATGGCAGTGTGGACTCAGATGCATCAGAGGACCTGCCTAAGGCCCAGTCCACTCCAACTACACCAGCTGCTGGTGCACACTCTGCCAGAGGCCATGGCAAAGAGGTGTCTGATAGTGGTGTAAAGATGACCAGCTTTGCAGAACGCAAAAAGAAGCAGGTTATGGATTCTCCCAAAGCCAGCGACCCCTCTTCTTCTTCTCCTCAGATGACCTCGTGGGCACAAAAGTCTGAAGAAAGCCCCAGCAAGAGCCCACAACTCAATAATGAGATGTCTGAGCTGGGAACTCGGCTCGAAGAAAAGCGCAAGGCCATTGAAGCCCAGAAGAAACGCATTGAGGCCATTTTTGCAAAGCACCGGCAAAGACTAGGTAAGAGTGCCTTTCTGCAATTAAAGAAGGAGCAGCGTGAGGACAATGGTGAGGGGGAAGGAGGTAACGGTCAGGTCAGCACCTCATCCACAGAAGAAGACCTCTCTCGGTTGACGCTGGAAGAAAGGCTAGCTCGAATGGAAGAGGAAGAGCAGCAGGAACAGGATGAACAGCGCCCCTCTGTGGAGGATAGGGGTAATCTTAAAGGAGGACTTCAGCTCAACAAACAGGTCAGTCACTCCAAAGACAAGGCAGGTACACCGGGAGAGAAGGGCTCGGGGACTCCTGGTGAGAAAACAGTAGCTCCACTAGGGGACTATAACAATGCTGTATCCAAGCTGACTGCAGCTCTTACATCTCTGCAAAGTGACATGCAGAGGCTGACGGAGCAGCAGAACCAGCTAATCCAGAAGAAAACTGCAACTCCCGGCAACAAATCCTGGGTTATTCCAGCCAGCCCAAAAACCTCCACCCCAGCACCCCCTGCACGCCTGTCACGGGAATCCACTCGAGATTTAAATTCAGCCTCCTCCTCTCCGTCTCCATCACGCAAAATCTCAAACTACACCACTCCTCCTAAATCCCCTAAAGTCCACCGTAGAGCCCAGTCTGTGCCCCCTAAAAGCCCCAAACACCACCAACACAGTCGCCCAATGGACGTTAAGGTCCCAACCCTGTCGAGGGTTATAACCCCACCTCAAAACGTGGACCGCATCCCTCACCTGCGTCGTGTAAATCCCTGGCAATCCCATGACCAGACTTTGTCCTCATTCTCCATTGGTGATACTGACAGCCTAGATGGGCTGCGCTCATCTGGACCGACTCCTGTCCCCACACCAACACTGACCCCTGTACCAACTCCTGTCCCAACTCCTATCCCAACTCCTCGTCCTGTTGTAGATGAAACATTGTCAGAGGTAGGCTCCAATGACGATCATAGTATATTTAGCATGGACTTGGAGGCCGGGCCATCGCATGGTTCTTTGCCTAAGAGGGAAGGGCTTGAAAACAGGGGCTGCAGCTCTGGTGCCCCATCAGAGTGTTCCTTTGAGAGCGATGTCCCTGCAGCGATGCTTAACGGCAAACGCAGCAGCCTGATAGAGATCTCGCTGTCTTCTCTGCGAGGAGACGGGGAGGAGGATGACCAAGTACCTGACGCTTTCTCTGACACGATGAGCGACCGGACAGAGCCAGAGACGAAAGGAGGGGTTGGTTTCTTTTTCAAGGTAGGTGACTGATTATTACTCTTCTGTCTTGTATGGGCTTTTCTAAATTTGTTGTTTTGGTAAGGTCACTGCATTCATGCATTTTCATTTCTGTCTTTATTATTAGGATGACAAGGAGCGAACAGAGGATGAGATGGCCCAGCGAAGAGCAGCTTTGTTGGAGAAACAGCAGAAGAGAGCAGAAGAGATGAAAAGACGCAAACTTGAGCAGGAAAAAGAGAAAGAATCAAAGTGAGAGTCTTTTTGTAATCAAGGCTCCTGCGTGCATTAGCAAATGAAGACTTGATCTTAAATTAAAATGGGTCAAGTTTCAAAGTTTGAACATTACTTTAGACAAGGTTTTGCGGCATATAAGTAACGATGATTAATTGTTTTATTATCCTGTGTTGAGTGAATTAATCAAATTGTGGCCACAACGTATCTGATACGTCAGTATCCTCATGTTTTTATCACAGATTTTGCAGTGTCAGTGTCACACATTGAAAGTTTTACCTATCATTGTCTTGTACTTTCAGCAAGCCTCAGTGGATGATCATTGAGGGCTGGGGGAATAAGAATGAAGACAGGCCCCTGACCCCAGGCACCCCTCCAGCATCACGCACCCCACCAGTAGAGGGGACTCCCCAGCGCAGAGGAGACTTCACTAAGCAGGAGTATGAGAGGAGACAGCAGCTGAAAATCATGGAAGACTTGGACAAGGTCCTGAGACAGAAACCAACCACAGTTCGCGGTGTCAAGAAGCAGAGACCCAAGACTGTGTTCAGAGATGACTCCGTCCTCTCTAATAGCCCTGCAAAGGGTTTCATGGGTAAGTAAGTCTGATGTTTAACCACTGTGGTCTCATGCATTCATCCTACACTCACTTGTGTTTAGTCATTATCATTTTTTTTCTCCCTCTAGGCACCAGGCTGAACAAGGTGTACTCCCACTCAACCATGAACCTGTCCTCCATGGCTAATGATTCTGGAGGCCTCTCTGTCAGGAAATCTCCAAGGTAACCTGCACAGTGACGACTGCTTGTGTTCTGTAATTTCAGAGGCAAATAATTCAGCCTTAAACCGAATTCTGATTATTTAAATCCAATAAAGAAGAAAAAAGAATTGTATTTTACACCACGTGAGTAAATTTCATATAATAAAGCAGAGCTGGGAATATATCAGTGTTTACCACACATAGCCTTTGGTGTGCCCCTCAGTTATATTACCTGCTGCAAAGGTTTTTTTAGGTGATTCATTTAGGCATTTTTTATATTGTATCTGTCTGAGAGAGCAACGGCATCTGCAGTTGACAAACTAGTGAGCATTCTCCCCTCGCCCTACGCCTCACAAATCTGTTTGTCCTGCTACCCTGGCTAAGGCGGAAGCTCCCCGTAGCGCCAATGTTGTGTCAACTTCTGTTCCCTCATGGAATAGTGTTTACCCTCTGTCAACATGATGCTTCCTGTGGAGCCCCCCTCTGTGGTTGGTTCAGATTTAGGCAGGGGGGGGAACACATAGCAACTGGGAGACAGTCTGGTTTATTTCTCTGTAAGCCGTGATATTGATAATCTGTTTTAAATAATATGAAGGAAAAAAGTTAATCGTTTGAAAGCCTAAAAATATTATGTTTGATATAAGTGATTCCAAGAAATGATGAAATACGCATCCCATACCTGCAACCCTTTTTGACTCTCCTACCTCTTTCCCTGCTATTCTGGAGTTTTAATTCCCCTGATTTTTACCCCTCAAATGATAAACTTTAAAAGTCTGCCCTTCCATTTTATGTATTAGAAATAGCCTAGTGTCACTGCTGTTTGTGATTGTTTTTTAAATTGCATAGCCCACTTATTCCACATTTGCCAGTTGTGTCTAAACAGAGAGGGAGACAGACAAGCAGATGCACACTAACACACACAAGCAGACGGACAGAGAGAAGAGTAACTCTACATGAGATTAGACAAGAGTGTAATGATGTAATGTATATAACATTAATGGAAATTGTCAGTGAATCAAAACACTGTGTCAAAGGTCACACCACATGTTTTTTGTCACATGTAGTAGACCATGTTTGTGCCAGCCATGTCCACAAGCTACAACCACGAGTGTATTTCATACCTTTGGGAAACACTTTATATTGTCACAATATTGGTGTCATTACATGAGAGAAACTATGATTCAGTGGCGTGAAATTAACATTAACCTCATGTCAACATTACCTCTGTTTGCTAATTGTGTCTAGATTGTAATTGATCGTCTATAAATATTTTCTTCCAGCTCTAATTGCGCTTCATGAAATATTGTTAGAATATTGATATCAAAGGTATTTCTACGTGTGTGTGTGTGTGTGTGTGTGTATACGTATATAACTACTGCAGGTTTTGTGGCAGCTCTTATCAGGGGCAAAGGTACATGTAACGCACAACATGTCCACACAGGTCTATGCCTGACCTCACTAAACTCTTTCTTTTTTTCCTCCCTCCAGCCGTTCACACTCTCCCTCCCGGCTAATGTCACCAGGACGTGGTCATAACAGAGAGAAGGACTGGGAGAATGGCTCAACTATTTCCTCTCCTGCGTCAATCCCGGAATACACAGGTCAGCAGTATATTCCATACTAAACTAGATTATGAATAAAATGAATCCAGTGTGCATTTTTTTTAATTGGCCTAATGATATTTGGATACGCTGTCTTGCAGGACCAAAGCTGTACAAGGAGCCTAGCTTTAAGTCCAACAAGTTCATCATTCATAATGCTATCACCCGCTGCTGCCTGGCTGGGAAGGTGAATGAACCACAGAAAAACAAGATTGTAGAGGTAAGCCATGCTGCTGTTTCAGAGTCCAACACAGAGGTCCACTCTAAGTAGGCTAGAAGTGACTGGGATCTCTGATTTCAGCAGCAGTGACCTAGGGCTGGGCAATATTGCCTATAAATATAATATTAATATCACAATATTTTAGGTTATATTGCAAAATTAATGTATTGTTTTCTGAGTACTAATATGCTAAACTACCAAATAAATTATAGTTACAGTAGTTAATAAACTAGTGTTACAATATTGTTAAATTTAGCACTACTATAGTAAAGTTAAGTAGTGTTACAATAAATTTAAATAAATTACTATTACAGTAAAGTCCAATGAAGTTGTGCTATAATAAAGTTGTATAAATTACTATTACAGTAAAGTTAAATAAAGTAGTGTTACAATTAAGTTATATAAAATTCTGTTATAATAGTTAAATGAATTACTGTTACAGTAAAGATAAATAAAGTACTGTTACATTAAAGTAAAATAAAGTACTGCTGTAATAAAGTTAAATTAAGTAGTTATAATTAAGTTAAATTACAGTAAAGTTAAATAAAGTTGTGCTATATAAAGTTTAATTAAGTAGTGTTACAATTAAGTTATATAAAGTACTGTTATAATAAAGTTAAATAAATTACTGTTACAGTAAAGAGAAATTAAGTAGTGTTAAAATAAAATTATATAAAATACTGTAACAGTTAAGTTAAATACATTGACATTACAGTAAAGTTAAATATAGTTGTGTTATAATAAAGTTGAATTAAGTAGTGTTATGATAAAGTTAAATAAATTACTGTTACAGTAAAGATAAATAAAGTAGTGTTATAATGTTGTTAAATTAAGTACTGCTATAATAAAGTAAAATTAAGTACAGTTACAATAAAGTTATATAAAATACTGTTATAATTAAGTTAAATGAATTAGTTACAGTAAAGTGAAATAAAAAAGTGTTACAATATAGTTAAATTAAGAAGTGTTACAACAAAGTTATGTAAAATACTGTCATAATAAAGTTAAATAAAGGAGAGCATTGCCATGATGGGAAGTGTGCGTGACGTGTCTGGTTTGTGAGTCTGTTTTTTTTTTTGTGTGTGTGTCTGTGAGAGGAAGTGAGCCAAATGAGATTGAGAGAATCCAAATGTCTAGTGAGTCTAATGTGAGTCTAATGTCAGTGGCTTAAAAAAAAAAATTAAGTATACATCCCCCATGAAAAGAGCCATCAAGTATAATTGATCTGTACTCACTTTTCCTTTTTTTTCTTTTTCTGTCTCTACCTCTTCAGGAAATGGAGACGAGCTCGGCCAACCACTTCCTCATCCTCTTCAGAGATAACAGCTGCCAGTTCAGAGCAGTTTACACCATGAACCCTGAAACCGAGGAGATGATGCGGCTCACTGGCATCGGCCCGCGGATCATCACACCTGAGATGGTTGAGTCCATTTATAAGTACAGCTCTGACCGCAAGCAGTTCACTGTCATCCCGTCCAAAACTATGTCCATGAGTGTTGACGCCTTCACCATCCCTGGTCACTTTTGGCAAAAGCGTCCAGGAACTCCCAAGAAACTTGGCACCCCCAAATAAAGTCAGGTAGATGGGTGGAGAAGTTACCTTTCAGGGAACCAACTCCTAACTTGACTCCTATTGTCCTCAATTTTGGCCAGTGAGGCACTTGAGATTGTGCATTACGCACTTAAACTGGCAGTGGACAGCATGACTGACTCGGCTTTTGGCCAGCTATCGACCTGGACCCTGAGAACAATTCCCGTCAACACTACATGCCAAGAGGAAAGGGCCAATCACTCACTCACTCAGCCAATGTAGTTACAGTAGTTTCTCTTGAGGGCTTCTGATTGGCTCTGCCTCGTCTATCTAGATTGTAAAATGTAATGCGACTGATTCTGTTGGGATGAAGAATTCTCTTTCCCCTGCACCCCTGCCTCCTCATGCCTTACCTTACCCTGCCCCCAGGAGTCATTTTTGCAACTCTTAGGTAAGAAAAGGAGGGGACAACCACACTGCCTTTGCCCGCTTAACAGTATTTTGGGCCAGAGTAGTTCACGCCCCTCTCAATTCTGCTTGCTTTTCCTTTTGCTGCCTTTTCTTCTTCTTCCAGGGCTCACTCTCTCTCTGGTCTACTGAGACGAGTGGCTCAGCTCTCAGTTCTGATAGGAGATCCTAGCTGAAAATAACTAGCAGGTAAACGCTGCTCTCATATGAATGTAGGGCACACACTAACCACTCATTCCATTCAAGGGTGTTTTCACTGGTTGGTCAGGACCAGAAAACACCATAGTGGGTGGTTCCTCTGTGGGCTGCACTGGCAGTGGCTACTGTGGTTGTCAATGGACATGCACACCTAGAAACTGCCCATGCCCCCACAGTATGCGCATTCCACTCCATTCCTTCAGCTGTAGACATCTGGATGTTTTTTTTATACTATTTTGACATGTTTTTTGCTGGACAAATCGCTTCAGCCTTTGAGAGCTGAAAGAAGAATGACATTCATGTGACTTTTTCCCCTCTTCCCTTGCTTTCTCATTTTTGACATGTGATGAATTGAAATGTTATCTGAGCGTATCTTGAAAAACAATACTGGAAACATGAAGGAGGGCTTTACCATGTTTATCATTACTTGGATACAGCTCTGTGTGAAAATGATAATCAATGCTGATTTAATATATACTGAATGCTGATTACTTTGATTTTTTTTTTTTTTTTGACAATGATTTGTAAAAAGTACGTTGACCTTTGTAAGCTACGAATAAGCTAGCCTGCTGCTTAAGCATTAGTGAGATGTATGTTTGAGATGAGAATGAGAGTATGAGAATGAAAAGAAATTGTCAAACAACTGAAAATTGCTGAAACCTTTTGTCTAGGGATTAATAAATCCTTTAGCTCACTGGGAGTCTGCTTCCTATTATATGATTCCCTGTTTGTGTGCTGCTGCATAGAAACAATAGGTTTCTCGATGAAGGATCATTCCGGACTGTAACAGCCCTCGTCTTCTCCACAGTCTTAAGAGACTCCTTCATGTATAACTGGGGGAATGTAAAACGCCAATGTAAAACACTTTTTTCTTTGCCAGTGTGCACGCTGTTAGGTGAAACACTCGACCCTGCAGTTGCTTGTGATTAGGTCACCACAAAACCTGTGGGAAATTGGCCTTCTTCCCTTCATTTGCAGTCGTAAGCACTACAGCAGCTGCCATGGTGCAGCTGTCTTCTTTCAAATCACTGACTGCCTCCAACAAATGTGTCGTTCGAATGAGATTCCGATACAGATGTGAAAATAAACAAGAGCAACATGTAGGAAAAGAGATGATTGATTTAAGTGTGAGTGGAGGAGTGCACATGGAATAAGTGGATGTTTGTATTTATGTGTTAGTATGTGGTAGTTAAACACTATATTTTGATTCTGTGCAATTCTCCCCTAGAACTCCCCGCGTCACCCAGAGGTGTATTTATTTGGTTTGCATTAGATGGTGCATTTGATGTTTAGTTTCAGGTTTCTACTTATGTCTTTTTTTTGGTTAAGGTGGTAAGTCTCTCATTCATTTCATAGAAGTTGTCATAACATTTATGTTGTTTTCTTTCTTTTCTGTTATCAAATCTGTGCCAGCACATTATGTATGATCATTTCATAAATTGACTCTCCTTGGCAACTGGACCAGACGAAATAAAAATCCTTTTAAAATCATCCTCATCTATGTTTTGCCTTTCCCATTTTTTTCTTTTCCCATTTGCATTGTTTGTCAGCTGAATTTCAAATGAGTGCAGTTGATATCAGTGTGTGCCACTTAGCCTATGAGTGAAAAAAGCTTCTCTGGCAGATACCGAAAAAGCGACACTAATGTGTTATAATATTGATGCACACTTGTGTTAAAGCAGGAGTGTGTGTGATATTTAGGGGGATTCAGTGGCATCTAGAGATGAAGATTGCAACCGGCTACAACTTCTGGTTAGGATCCTTTAATTGTTCGTTGTTTAGGAGCTTTTACCAAGATCCGAATTATCCGTGAGGTTTCTTCCTCTCCTTAACAAATGGACCAGGGGTTTTACAAACACTGATTAAGCAAATTCCTGTTACAAATCATATGTTTGTCTCAAGCAGTCCAGCTCCTTGAAGACAGGCCGCCAATCCAGCACCTGCTAATGTGTGCTCACCTTTTTTCCCCTGATAACTTAAGATCCAAATGCTCTGGAGGCTCTGCAGAGGCCTTTTCCTCCCCAAAACAAACCAGTGGTTTAAACCAGTAAGAACACTTTAGAAGATTCACATTATAAATATAATTTTTTTTCAGATGCTACTTGTCACAGATGAAGTGCTAACTACAGTGGCCCATGTGAAAATATTCTTTAGCCAGTGTTTGTTTTGTCTGTTCCTGGCTACAGTAGAAACATGGTGGTACAACATGACAGACTGTGCGTGACTCCCCATAAAGACATAACCAGCTCTCTCTAAGGTAACATAAACACAATTCTCATTGTCAGGTGATGATATGCTAAAGAAAACATACTTATAATACATCCCCCTAAATCCCACACACTGGGCTTTTAATTCAGTTATGGGTTTTGAGTACACACCGGCATATCCAGAAACCACTTTTATTTATTCAGTGATGCATTTTTCATCTGTTTCTACACAGTCGAGCCATTTCTGCCTATTAGAAACATCATGGTAGTGCTTGGATCTCAAATTTGTCCAACAATACTGACAGAAACAAATATTTACTGGGCTGTTTGGCTGTGGTAATACTGTTAATAATGGGCACATGAGAGGTTCACTAAATATTCCCCTTCAGTGCTGATCTTTAAGGAGGATGCTGGTTTACTATTTGCAACAACAATATGAGTTGGGTCTGGAAGGCCAAAAGGAGGTACAAAAATTCACAGCAGTAAACTCAAGCGTTGCCACTCTTGTGTCACCAAAGCTTGAATGCACAGCAGCATCTTCTCAGCTGTGCTTGGTGTGCAGCATCTCAGTGAGCAGAGAGTTGCAGGGCAAATCTCCCAGAAGATGGCGCTGGTACAAATACTCCTCAACCTGCAAGCTAATGCTGCGTACTTCAGGAAGGCGGAGCAGTAGCTGGCCGAACTTGTCTGAGTGCCTTGGATGGCTCTGTTGAGTGTGCTCCATCAGGGCCCTGTTCACTCTCTCTTGTGTCTGCTCCACCTGCCTGCGGCTCTGCAGTGACTTCACATCTAGACCAGAAAGACGATAAATGGCAGGTTTCTCATCAGCACACAGTGTATACATGCACACACCCTCAGCGCTAACAACAGCTGCATGCATGACTTAAACCTCTTCCACTCTGTGACATTGCTGTCTTTCAGAGGCTGTAGCGGGTTTTCAAGATAGAGTGAAGATACTGGTATCATATTAAACTAGGAGTCCATGCTAGGGGCAAGGGGGTTAAATAACACTCCAAAGTTAGACTAAATTTTGGCAAAAGAATAACTGGCATGACCATTTTCACAGAGGTCCCTTGACCTTTCACCTCCACATATCTGAATGCAAATGGTCTCTGTGGAAGACCACAAGTCTCCCATTTGCAGACATGCCCACTTTAGTCCCATGCAGTTTTTCTCACGAAGTACAGACGTGTTATTATTGCCTATTCTAAAAATGGTGTATTTGAATGTTTTTGCATACTACAGTTCCTAAACAGTCTTGGAATTTTATAGATTGGGTATGACTGGAAAGCTGAGAGTCTTGTGGATTCAAAGAGCCTGATTTTATTAACCTGTGATGATGTTAGATGTTATATTGTAGTGAGGTCATTTTTGAAACTTGTCCTCTCTTTATAAAATGACTTATTCTGACCTCTGGGATAATCACAGCCTCGTGAAACTTTAAAACCACAAACTAGAGCCCTTGGTGCTTTTCATAGGTCAATGACATGACAATAAGGAGGTTCCTCAGCAGTTTCCAAAACAGCAGTGCTTGCCATCCAATCACTAAAATATGCAATTCTTACAGAAATCTTCAAATGTCCAGATCACAGCATGGATTTTTCTATTGTTTCTCAAGGTCTTGTTGTATTAATGTGCTATTTTGAAGTGATTTTTGACCATCTTTCTCAGTGCTCAAGTGGGAAAAAGTCCTTAAATTCTGTATAACAAATGGTATCATCCCAAAAATTGCTGCAACAATTTATAAGACATAAACGGGCATGGGAGTGGCCATCATATACTTCCATGATAATGTTCTAAGCCCCTAAACATATACTGTAACCTGTCAAAGACCGCACAGGTGCGTAACCAAAACACAATGTTAACTGCATATTTATGACTAGAAAAACTTGACACAATACTTGCTACCTCATGCTAAAGATCCCCTGCCCCCCCTAAAAAGGACAAAAATGGGTCTTTGGTAAGGAGGGGTGGAGTAGAAGAGGTTAACATGGAAAGAGAAATGTACAAATAACAGGTCACAAAAGTTGTTTAAAAGGCTACACTGGATTTGTATCTTCTATAAATTGTCTAACTTAACTAGACTTTCAGAAGGAAGAGCTCACCAGGGTTGAATAGCACCAAGTATTTGAGACAGACAAACTCATGTCTGTCCAACTGGAACGCCTTCAGTTTGGCCACCAAGTCCTGGGTCCTCGATACCAGGCTGCTCAGTGTCGCTCCTGCCTGGGAGATGATGGTCGACACCTCAATCTGCATCAGAATGAGAGACAGGTGATGATCAGGTTTAAAGTTTCTGTGCAGCCCAAAACAACACATAATATTCTATTCAAAGACATTTTTGATGCTCATAAAAATTCATCATATTGTGCTCTTAACTTCACCTGTTGTCCTGTGACCAGATATATGCAGCCCTCTTTGCCATAGGCCACCTGTCTACAGAGGTGATCCAGGACAAGGAGCTCACTCCAGCAGCTCTGCAGCAGCACCATCTGGTCCTCCACCTGTGGGAGGCATAAAAAAAATGATCTGATGTAGTAACAAATTAAATGCTGTGATCTTTGACCGCTTGTAAGGAGTCTGCTCACACAGCCAACTTCTATTACTACAGAGGGGTTTATGTAACTTTATAATTTCATGTTTTATTACCTTGAGCTCCTTGAAGAGTGCACTGTTCCTAGCCCACTCCACAAGCCCAAACAGAGTCTGGTCAGCCATTTTGCACATGATGCTGAATGTATTTAGGCGGTCATGTTTGCCTCGGTTGGCCTGTTCTCTCTGCAGCGTGGCGAGGACCTTGGCACACAGCTGGCTCTCATCTGGCTCCCCCTCCAGGAGTTGGCTTAGGAAATTGGGTGTAAATGGAGCAGATGAGGGGGTGTCTGGGGTTTGGGTGGGAGCCCAGGGTGGCTGAGGGGTGCTTGAGCTTGGCATTGAACAGGGGGACGATGCTGGTGTGCTTCTTGGTGTGAATGAATTGTTCGGAGTTGGGTGCACTGTGTAGTTTGAGGGAGCCGAGCTGTAGCTAAAAGGCATTTCTCCTTTCTCCGGGAAGTATCCAGGGAAGGTGCGGTGGTACAGTCCAGGGTAGGGCAGTGGGAGAGGGGTAAGCACCCTGTCTGCGCTCATGGTGCAGTCCAGAGGCATGGGTGCACCTGACTGCCCTATGCCAGGGGGGTACATGTGGGACTGATGAAAAGCATCAGAGGACAATGGAGCACTTGTGTGACTGCTGATTAGGTGAGGATCACTTGGAGCTGTTGGTGGGTGTGTTTGAGTAGTTTCCATCTTAATCCTGTAGGGAGCAGTGTTTGCCTGGTGATACACTTTCTGCTGTTTCATCTGCCTGTCCCGCCGGTACAGAGGGCCAAATTTATTCCTGCCACCTCTCATACGATCTGCTCTTACCGCTGTGGACACAACATGTAACAAATTATAAAAGTTTCACCATAAGATTTCAGACACTACCTTAGATGACTTTGTTTATAAAACTAATAATATGCTCACTCCACTATGGAGGCTCAGATACAAAGTCATGATTTATAATCTGGGTCATTACAGCACTGATTTATGACTTTTTAGATAAGTCATGTGGGAGAAAAGAACAAGCATGTCAGTGGAGCACAAGAGCAGTAGAGAAGAATACAAGTATTGTACCTTCTCTCTTCATTCCCACTGCCAGACATTTTTGGAAGCGGCAGAAAGGACAACGTTTCCTTTGCGAAAGGTTCATGGGGCAGCTCTGTTGTTCTGCACAGGTGTAATGCTTGTTATTCTGCACTGAGCGTTTAAAGAAGCCCTGCAGAGACAGAGAGACTTTTGCTTCATTCTCTGATGGTATAAAATATGCATGATTATAGTTACAGAAATAATATATCTTCGCTCTATAACAGCCGACAATGGCTAATTGGTCTATACAACAACACCAAAGTATCTTGTGATGCTGACTGAGGATAAGTATTTTTCCATGGACTGTTCAAACCCTTATCCCTTACCTTGCAGCTTTCACAAGTGAGCAGCCCATAGTGGTACCCTGACACTTTGTCTCCACAGATGGGACAGCTCTCCTCTGAATCTGTTCTCCCATCTGGCTCTGTCTTTAATTCCTGCGCTGAAGAATGACAACACAATTGACACTGAATGTCAGATGTAGAGTGTGACACAAACGTCTCATCCTGAAGGTGGCCAGTGTGGCACAAGGTGAGCTAATTGCGCTAATTGTTAAACAGGGATTGTCATGGCGATGCACCAAGGTACTGAAAACACATAATGAGAACAGCAAATCCTACTTCAACTTTCTTAAAACGTTAAATATAGAGATGCTGAAAGTAAGCAGACTTCCCATTGCACTGTATTTTTGTTTGTTTATTTGGAATGATCGGTAAATTCAGCAGTAATACAAACACCAGTGCAACACCATATTCCAGTTTTGCATCAGTGCAGGTAATATTTTAAAGGGAGAGTTAAACTCAGAATCAAAAATATATCCTTTTCCTCTTGTCTGTAGCATTATTTATCAGTCTAGATTGTTTTGGTGTGAGTTGCTAAATGTTGGAGATGTTGACCATAGTGATGTCTGCCTTCGCTTTAATATAATGGAACAAGATGGCACTCAGCTTGTGGTGCTCAAAGTGCAAAAAATATACATCAGTGTCTCTTTCCAGAAATCATTACTGGTTACTCGAGATAATCTGTAGACTTGAGCAGTTTCATGTAGGAACTATTTTATCCTCTACCAACTGTATCACTATGCAGAAGGAAGAGTGCATCTATTGTTAGCTCACCTAGCACTACTGAGCTAGCTAATGTTCTCAGCTGAAAAGGATGTTGTTAATGTTTACATCTTGCATTGTCACGAGCACGAGCCTCTCCATAAGTAGATGCACGGTTCCCTCTGTGCCGCAACATGGTTGAGAGGTATAGTTTAGTAAAAAGTAGTTCCTACATGAAACTGCTCACAACAAGGTCTGTGGACTATCTTGAGTAACCAGGTCATGATTTCTAGAAAGAGACATTGCTGTTGAGTTTTTCAGATGTATTTTTTGGCGCTTTGAGCACCACAAGCCGAGTGCCATCTAGTTCTATTTTATTCAAGAGAAAACAGACATCTCTATGGCTGATATTTTCAACACGGGGCAACTCACACTGAAACAATCTTGACTGATAAATGGCACTACAGGAAAGAGGAAAAATACGTATTTTTGATTTTGAGGTGAACTATTGCTTTAAGTCAGCCGCGGAGAAGATTCTGAATTGACAATACGTCTGGTGGGTAAGTGCTGCTGACACAAGTGTGTCATCTAATGAGGTTTATTGCTCAGCTGTTGAGAGAATAGTGAGCAGCACAGGACTATCTCTCTGTTAGACAGTACCTTATCACTAAACATGATTTGCTTGACGATGATCAGAGATATGACCCTTACATAATTCCCAGCGCTTACTGGTTATGACCTCCACAGGAACCAGTCTCCTGAATAAAAATCTGTAGCAAAACGATGAACCACTTTCATGCCTTTAGTTCTATAGATGTGGATTTCCACAAGGATGTGATCGATTTCTGCACCACTTTATAACACATTTCCAGACAATGCTGTGGTCCAACTTTAAAACAAGACATTTAAAACAATGATATCTTTATAACAATGTAGAAATTCAAAGAATATCTTCTGAGAGATGTTTACAAGGGCACCATCTACCTAGCTTATACTCACATGTTGACGGTCCTTCCAAAGTTATAGGATCCTCTGGATAGTTGCCAGGGTGGTGGACAAGTGGCTGTGTCTGCTGTGGGTGATAATCAGGTAGGTCCATTATGGCTGATGGGACTTGAGCTTCAGAGTCAGCCCAGCCTGATCTTCATTGTCACAGAGACCAGACCGACACCGCAGGAGAGCCACAGAAAGGCCGGCTGACAGGCCAAACAGCCCCAGTGGACTGATGGTTGTTTGAGGCCCACAGGTGGACTTCGATCTGCAGTCAGTGTCATAAAACCTCTCCTGACTGGCACTCCTACCCAGTCAGTCAGTCAGTCAGCAAGCCAGCCAGCCAACCAGCCCCTTCATGGGGGACAGTCAGATATCCACCTGCTGCAGTGTTACTGTAGTGAAGTCACTCCAGTATCACTGAGCCGTCCTGGAGCTCAGCTGATAAGATAAGAGTCTAGTGAAGACTGTCGGTAATCACAATCAAAACTATAGCCATTCAGATTTCATGTTAATGCTGGCATAATTCTTATTAATATTATGTACTGTAGCATTGCAGTTAATTTAAAGGTGTAAAAGAACACAGGTCCTTCAAAATACCAGTAAAGCAGTGTAAAATAGACTCTACATCACAAGTTAAAGTGCTTCATTAAAAAATCTTACTTGAGTAAAAGTACAGAGGTGCTTTGATTCTCAAAAGTAAAAGTACTCTGTCCCCTTTGAGTGATATGTTATTATATGTGGCATTATTATATTACTATATTATTATTATATTACTGTTGCATCAGTGTGTAGGTAGCATCTTTCTGTTGTAACCAACTGAGGTAGAGTTGGTTTTAACTACTTTATATAAAGTATACATATATTCCAATGGTTCACAAACAGATAAGACAAAATGAAGTTTAAAAAGTTTCAAAAATTAAAACATATGAGATGTTTAAATGGGTAGTAACTCCTAAGTGTAACTTGTAACAACTGGCAGACATCTGAGAGGAGTGACAAGGGGCCCTGAGCGAAAACATTTTTTTAGTGAGGGGTCACAGGTCAAAAAGTTTGGGAGCCATTGGATCATTTTATTTCTTAAACTGATCCTATGTTTTTAATGTTAAATGTAGTGGAGTAAGACGTACAATATTTCCCTCTGAAATGTGTTGGTGTACAGGTAAAAAGTAGCAGAAAATACTACAGTAAAGTACAAATAATTAATTACACACTTCACTAAATGTACTTAGTTACTTTCTGCACTGAGTGTTTTTTCTCAAGTCAAACATCATTTATCCACCTAAATTATGTATTCAAGGAAAAGGCAGGGTAACACTTTATTTGGATAGTCTACCTACAGGTAGTTTGTAGAGTATTTGTAACATTTTAGCGGCTTATTAGCTTAAATTCAACAGTTTTGCTTTATATTGTAGATGTTTGGCAGCTTATCTATAGAGAATGTGACAATTCATAAAGATACCTACATATCCTTGCAATAATTTTAAATATTTGCTCAACTTATGCAGCAGACTGAGAGGATGGTTAAAGGTTAAACTAAATTATTCTGAGAATATGTAGTAGTTTGTTGTCACATATACTCTATTAACATCCAGACCAAGTGAAACAATTGAATTGTTGAATCTTAACAAGCTGTTGATATGTAACAAATGTACTTGTAGTCAGATTATCCTAATAAAGTGTCACCAAGGGCAGTAAAATCAGAAAAAATACTTTACTCAGTATAACACAATGTTAGTCAGTTACTGAAATCACACACTGTGATTGTATTTTTCCACATCCGCAGCCAGTGCTTGAGATGATAAGGCGCCATTCAACAGCCAAAATGGGACAGTGGCTGCTTTGATGAGGCTGCACAGTGATGCCAAAACAACAGGGCAGTTCAAGGGTTGATAGTTACGACTTCTGCACATTAGCTTGTAAATGGATTATGGCATTCATCAATAAAACAGTCCCACTGCTATTTTCACCAGTCTGGCTTCTGACACCTGACACTGTCTCACTTTTTCAGAGGCTAAATCTTCAAAAATATTCAACATATCATGTCACCAAAGAAGCATGCAGTGACAGAAAGTATGTGCAATCCTGGAAGTATTTTTGAGTTTAATAGTGCCATCTGGTGGTTATGTAGAAAAACAGGTCTAAACTGGAGTGAGACTATTTTACAGACGTCATCTATTTCTAAATCTGCTGCTTGATACGTTTCATACAAAAAAAAAAAATCACTGCAAAAGGGTAACTTTATTGAATATAACAGAAAGCAAGCTTGTGTAAAACCATCGTCACAAGGACTACATAGTGTATACATTGGCATTTTTAAAATATGTGCTTTAAAAGGTATGGCCATCTTTAAAGTCCGCCTAACAAAATCTCTTCATATGCACTGTCTGCTGTAAGCCCTCATTGCTTCACACGTCTTCCTCACTGCCGGAACACACTGGGTCATCGTCGACGACATACCACACCTCATTGTGCCTGTTGAACAGCTTCATTGGACTGCAAGAAACAAATGTACAAAGTGCTTTACTGCAAAATATCAAATCATCACCAAATATTAAAAGCTTTTCTTTGGGCTTTTTTTGACTGGGTAAAATGGTGGTGACTTATTTACCTGTTATATCCAACACCATAGTGAAAGCCTTTTTTGTACTCTGCTTTCAGCTGGTCAAGGACAGTGGCGAGACTGCTTGCTTTGCTGTTGTCAGAAAAGCTTGTCATCCATCCTCCGTAGCTCTGCACATACACTTTCATTTCTGGCATCTTTTGGAGGTACACCTGCAAGTCAGCAAAGTTTGACTATAGGCCAGAGCTGAAGATAGACTTTACTGGATTTATTCAAACACAATCACAGAATCAAGAAGGGAAAATTGAGGTGTTTTATTTCAACCATATTTTGTCACAGAAGTTTACCTGATTATTAGTAGGTTTGGGGGGCTTCGCCTGATGTTCAGATGGCAGCAGGAAACTCATTGTGTAGGTGCCCTTTTGCCAAAAGTACTTGCCCTCAGATATTTTCATAATAACAGGAGCGGTCATTTCAATTTTCTGTCCTGAAGGTAAACATTATGAAAATGAATGGAAAATGGAGATGTCACAAAGAGGAAAAATACAACATAAAATGAAAATGTTCTGGCTTGAATATCCAAGAAAACTGCCAAACTGTTTCTGCTCACTGCTCACGACTAAATACAGTAATTATAGGACCTTTTAATTTTAGCTGCTGCACCAACAGAAGCTGGAAAATGGTTTTAAATACCAGTTTCTTGTAAACTGAATGAGTCACAAAAAGTTAAAAACATTATACTCTTGTTATCAGTTATGTTGCACCACTGTATTTTTATGCAAACATTGTGTGGTTGTGTTTTTCTGTAGACGTCCTTTTAAAATAAGAGATTAAATAACACACACATAAATGACGCACCTTTCTCGTTGGCACCAGTGATGTACTCAAAAAGTCGTCTGAATGCTCTAAATGCTGCAATATCCATGAAGTAGGACGACTCGTCAGTTGAAACCCATTTCACAGAGTCATAGTGACGGACCTGAGGGACATGGAAACACACAGTAGGAGTTGGCTTCTTCAAAGTTTCTTGCATCTCAAATGTGAACAGGTTTCTCGCAGACACACTCACCTCAAAGTCTTCAGTCTCACAAACCAGTTTAAACAGCAGGCACTCTTTAGTCTCACTGCAGAACTGTAACTGAGAGGAGTTTCTGTGTAATAAGAGAGGAAACTTTAAAAAAAAAGACACAAAGATGTACTGAATGTGATAGCAGTGATCATCTGTGCCAAGGTAAAAAATTCCAATTCCTCATGTCTCCAAGAACCTGCTTCATGAGCTAATTAGGAGTTTATTCACATCTGACTTGCAGAGCTGCCAATTTTCAATTAATTCTTCAAATTTTTTACTTTTTAAATGCAGAAATCGAATAAAAATAAGGATGAAATTCAGGTTTCTTACCCAACTCGGGCCTCAGCTGTTAGCACCAGCAGAAAGCCAACAAGCCCTGAAAGATAAATCCTGAAACACATATTATAAAGTGTTTTCACTAAAACTCAACAACCCATTTTTGTTTATCCAGTTAAAAAAGACAGTTCTCACACAGCATTCAAGCATCATTCACATAACAAGAAATTTCTATGTAAGGATTTCATTCTAAAACAGTGTAATTGTACTTACATTGTGGCAGAGTGTTGGGATCCGTGGTTTCGAAAATTGGATCTTTGCAGTCTGGTCCAGCACAACTATTTATTCCAGCTCTGGTTATGAAAGGCAAACTGGCCACTCCCTGAACCCATAACACAAACCAGACAATAGAGTGTCATGACCAATGGGAACCCAAAGCAGAAACAAGAAACTGAGTACAATTATGAAACAGTCACGTTTGACTGTATGTGTCATTTTCAGATTTTGTAACCTCTTTAATATCTCTGTAATCTGATCTAAAGAAGACCTTCACTGAGTAAATATTTGGTGTGTGCACCTGTTTTTCACAGGTTTAAGTTAGTTATTTTTTTATCCACTTTTTTATACACCTGACAGGCGTGGCATATCAAGATGCTGATTAAACGGCATCACGAGCACACAGGTGTGCCTTGGGCTGGTCACAAAAAGGTCACTCTAAAATGTGCAGTTTTATCGCACAATACAATGCCACAGGTGTGCTTCTGTCAGATCAAGACCCTGGTGAGGACAACGAGCATCCTGAGCTGATTGTGGTCTCTGGTTGTGATGCTGGTTGGATGTACTGCCAAATTCATGGAAACAACATCAGAGATGGCTTATAGTAGTGAAATGAACATTCACTTCACAGGCAACAGCTCTGGTGGACATTCCCGCAGTCAGCAGACCTTCGTCAAGAGTGTTCAACTCCCATGAGCTAAGACAGAAACTGCCGCACACATTTCACAGGTATGCACGGGCAGGAGGGAATTCATCAGCTCTGGGTGTGTTTCTCAATAACTGATGACAGCCTGTACACCATGTGTCACATACCCTGCAAACAAAAGTACAAGGGAACAAGACAAACATGGGAAACTCAAGCTCTTTCACAATACAGGCTATTTATTTAAGATTATGTACAAAAAATGTTGATCTTATGAATAAATACATCGGCCTTGCAGCTGTCATAAATTATTCAAAATGTTCAACATTGTATACTCTTATGCATAAATTGGTCTTTTGAGATCCCCAAATCCATTATAGCATGGTAACTCATCATTCAATCTTTTAGGAGATAGTGTTTGCAGATTAAATATCCAGTACACTTCTTTTCTGCAAAGTATTTTGTCAGTATTACCACCTCTCTGTAGCAGAGTAACTTTTTCAATGCCCTGGAACCTAAATGATGAGATATCATGTTCAAAGACTTATTTTCCAACGCACCTGCAAATTTGTCGTCAAAACTTGACGGGGAAAAAGTTTTGTGTGCATAAAAAAAGGCTTAGACCTACAACTTAAACCTTTACAAAATGGGAGCATAAACATTGCATTTACATTTTTAAATTTTTGTTGAGTGTAGTTTGGACTACTCTGTGCCTGGGTGTCAACACAATGTCAGGGACAACTGTACAGCTGCACAAACCAACAGCAGCACTGCAACAACTGTCAAAGCTGAATTTTGGTCAGCTAGAAGTACCAGTGTCATGTTATGCGTATGTTTGTGTGCATATGGGTGGTGGGTGAAAGTGTGCGTAAGGACTGTAAAAAGCAAACAGGTGATAATCCTAATTTGCAGGTTGCAGTATACAACAGTAGGTCCTCTATTTGTTATAATACACTGATCTTAAGTAAGGCAAACTATAAAACAGGGAATTGTATTTAAACACCCCACTATGCATGTGGATCCTTGACTTCCTCATGGACAGACCCAAAGTGGTGAATGTGGGCCAACACCTCTTTCACCCTCATCCTTAACACTGGAGCACCCCAGGGCTGTGTTTTGAGTCCCCTGCTGTTCTCCCTGTACACACATGACTGTGTAGCCACTACAGATTTCAACGTCATCATCAGGTTTGCTGACAACACAGCTGTGGTGGGCCTGATCACAGGTCACAACAACACTGATGACCTGAAAGATGTAGAGGACCTGGCCTGCTGGTATCAGAACAACAACTTGAGATGATAGTGGACTTTGAAGAGAATACCACTGGGTCCTCAGTGGAGAGGGTGGACAGCTTCAAATACCTTGGTGTCCACATCACTGAGGGCCTGACCTGCGCACTGCATACTGACTCAGTGGTGAGAAAGGCAAGGCAGATACTGCTTTACCTGAGACACCTGAGGCAATTCCAGGTATCCCCTCAGACAGGACTACAAGGACAGGACTACAAGGCCCTGCAAAGAATGGCTCATACAGCTGAACATACTATAAGTGCTGCTCTACCCTGCCTAAAGGATGTTTACACCAGATGCTGCAAAAATGAGGCCAGGAGAATCATTAAGGATCCCAACCACCTGGATAACTGCCTTCGGGAATAAGGTACAGAATACACCAGACCAACACTGAGAGGCTCAGGAAGTGTTCCTACCCTCAAGCCACAAGGATCCTAAATGAAGACGCTGCCTGGGATTACCCAATCAACACATATGTCCATTATTACAGTCTTTTTAATGCACAAACTGAAGGACTTGACAGAATTATGTTTCACTGTAATTATGATTTCATGTGACAAATACATTGATTAACAGTATAATCTGGGCACAAAGCCTCGTCAGGTAGTACAAATTGTAACAGACCGTCATGTGAGGCTGTGGCTCACGTTTTTAACTCTCTGAACTTGAGCAAAAACGCCTGGTTCCCATGAGCTATTATTTACCGCCTCATTGTACACATTGGCTGAGACAGTAATAATGGGCTAACTATGTAAGATTCATGTCACAAGAGAAGTTCCTACCTTTTGTGAGCACGGGTCATCAGGTGCCTGTTTTGTACATGTGGAACACCAAATCCCTGGAGTTTGTTAATGCATTCAACCACGAGGCGAAAGGTCAAATCACACCCTGCAGCAGAGGCTTTGGAATGCAACCAGGCTGCAGAGAAAGGAAAAGACAAATAAAACAAAACCTTAATGACAGATTGCTTCAAATTGGTTATTAAGATGTTTTATTTTTATTTACATTTTGTTGAAAGATGTGATAGTAAATGCATCATTTAATTTATAATCCTGACTATATATTTTATTTTAAATGATCTTCATATCTGAAAGAAGATATTGAAATAAAATAAACTAAAAAACAGAAATTATGCTTAATGGATCATAGTAATGCTTAGAAGAAAAGAAAAAACCCCAAAATATTATTTAGCAATTTTGACACTTCAGTATTTTACTTTTTATTACCCCACAATCTTCTGTCCATTTTTAATAAGTCACAGAGGAAAATTTAATAAAATAAAATGAAATAAAATAAAATACAACAAAATAAAACAAAATAAAATAAAATAAAATAATAAAAAGAGTGTTACTATTAGTTCTGTTAATTGTTTTGAAGATAATTTGATTTGATTGATATTTCAAACACAATTTTAAATAATAAATAGCCTAATAAATTATATTTAAATGTATGGCAAGTAATGAGAGGAAATATGTAGACGATTGTACTGTGTAAAACTCATGATAGCAGCCATCTAATGTTACAGTTTTTGAAATGATAGTCTACCATCAGCACATACTGCTGCTCCTTGAATATAACATTACTGTTATCCATTAATGTTCTGTACTCTATAATAATGTACAGACCTGCGGATAACAACATCTTTTCAAGTTCTTTAATGACTTCATTTTGTAAATGAACACTGAATAGGATCAGTGTAACCTGAGTAGAACAACAGCATATAGTTAAAGGATTTTCCTCCCATCATGACAAAGCATATAGGAAGACATGGTAAACCCTCCCTCAGGCCTCACTCCTGCTCTCACGCATTCACACTCTCAAGTGTCACAAAACACCTTTTTCTTTTCTTTAGTTTGGTAAATAAACTCTTTTAAAAATGCTCACATAAATATACACAAATACATTTCCAGTATGTTAATTTTATTCTGGTATTGTTTCAAGTCTTGCCAAAGTTCATGGGTACAACATTCAGTCAACATAAAACTGCATCAGATGGTTAGATAGCTGCCGGTGCTTGCAATGTGTTGCATAATATTACAATATCAATTCTGTCAATAATTAATCCTTAAAAGCAGTGGTACTTCTTAGTTAAACTACTCTAAACATGACGAATCTGGTTCTTGAATGCATCAACAGTTTGTTAGAGAGCAAAATGCAACATTTACAAAAGTTTGTTTGAACTATTGACAGTGTGTCTTTATACTTTGGTGCTGCTTGAGTTAAGCTAGGTGAACATCACCTGCCCAATGCAACCTTAACCTGTTGGCTTATTACTGTGATTGCTTCATTACAGGCTTGTATTAGGGACAGGCGTCCATATGGGACAGGCCTTTAAATGCTTTTACACAAAACGGTTGCACAACACCCAGTTTAGCAACACAACACAACTTTATCCTATTAAAATAATATCCAAAATTTGGATAAATTTAAAAAAAAAAAAAAAAAAGTTTCATTCTTTTGATCAGTGGACCCTTATAGACTAAAGGTATATTAATAATTTAACAGGTAATCCAGGGATGGACACATATTCTGACTTTATGACAGCTTCAGGGGAAGGGAGTCACCACTTTTTTTGTCATGCAGGTATATCTGATCTGGTCTCACTAAAATCAAATCAACCGAGCTAGCAATGTGTAGCATCTCCATATTGATAATAGTTTAAACATTTATATTTATATGTGCGATTTTAACAGCTGACTAATGTTAGCTCAAGTTTCAACCGGTTTTATACATCAAAAAAAGTTCTACAAAAATGAACTACTTAATTAAGAGTTTATTTTCTGCAATTATCCAACATACAATAGATTGCTTTTTGACGAGGGAACCAGTTCAACACTAACTTCCGCATCAGCCTACAAAAAAACGTCATGCCTGGAGATCATGAGTGCTCAGTGCCCTCTAGTGTTCACAGTGGAGAACTGCAACACTAAATCACTGTCAAATCGGCGTCCGTAAATTATCTCAGTATTATTGTACATATTATTGACTGCTCATTTGTGTCAACATTGTTATTGGTAATGAGTCTATTAACAAATCCATGTTTTAACCCTTTAATGACTGTTTTCTGATGAGTGTTTTGAAGCGAGGTGGAACTACTGTGTATGTGGGGTCATGGGTGTTTACTGCCCTCCAGCGGCCACAGCCAGGAACTGCATCATTACTTTTAATAGGCCTATTCACAGGTAATCAAATTATATAAAGTAGATTTATACACCCCTGCATATTGTGATGAAAAATACTGCCTTGTGAATAACTCAGTTTATTTGGTGGTGGACTAAATATTAGAATTCAGTGATTTATTTTTAATGTTGGTGTCTTGAGGCTGTTTGGAACTGAAAGTTGACCATTCAGAAGTATTAGTGTTTTATGCCCTCTTGTGGCCACAGTGTGAAACTGCAAAAAATAAAAAATAAAATAAATTCGTCAAGCCAGAGTCAGTACTCTCAAAATTAAGTGACAAAATTGACACGCAGGAAGGTGTAGGCTATTACTATATCAATGAACATTTGTCATCAAACCCTCATGAACCCCAATGATGAATAGAAACAATGTTGGATGAATTAAATTAAGTTTTTAAAAGCATTTTATTGCAATCATTTGGTTCATATGACGACTCAAAAACAAACGTTATAGTCAATGTATTCAAGTCAAACATTTTATTTAACAATTGAATTTTTAAACAATTATTTAAAAAAAATAAATATTGGTTTGAAAATAAATTATTTATAGCACATAATTTAAAATTCATAAAAACTAAATTTTACTGGATATATTGTTATTAATTATCAAAATCATTATCATAAGGGCTGTGAGCAGGCCAAAATATGGCATACAGCCTTTTACTATAATCACTATATGATTTAAGTCTCTCCTAAAAACATACTCCCGACTTCATCTGAGCTTTCTGACTATTTTATTGCTGTCTTAATGATGTTATTTCCCATTTATTATCTTGATTTTATATTTTACTAGATGACATTTTATGGTATGTTATTTGTTTTATTCTCCTTGTGTTCAACAACACTTTGTAACTGCGTTTTGAAAGGTGCTATATAAATAAAGTTTACTATTGATATTACTATGTTTGTTTTGAGGCGTGTGATGAGCTGCAATAGTCAAAGTAGTCGCTTTGACTTAAAGAACTACAACTCCCACATACTGAGCCGGCCTGTGTGACCCATTTAGGTAATCACTAGGATTATGTAGCCGCCTGTGCCGCGGTGGCTTGGTCGTGTACCTGCTCTCTGAACGCTGCAGTAACGTTACTTTATCACCCTGCTGGTTTAGTAGAGTCTTTATTTCCCACACCTGCTGCTGTGGAGGACGCGCTGCTCGCTCTGCAGGTTGATCAACTACAACTCCAGCTACAAGCAGACCCAGTCTGAGTCTGGACTTTGATCAGGTGACCTCTTCCTGTTGGGACTAACAACCTCTGTGGTCTGTATTCTGGTTGTGGTGTCACTGGTATTTAGGCCTGTGTACAACTGGGGAGAAGTTATTTATCATATTTACTCAAGTGCTGTGTTCAACCACAGTTTTGAGATACTTAAATTATGTATCATTATTTTATGGTATAATTCTACTTAAATGTTTCATAGGAAAATATTGCAACCATAAATTGTAAGTTACCCAGTTGTATAAGTGATTAATTAAACAATAAAAAAACAAACAAACAAACAAACAAACAAACAAAAACATTATTAATGCAGGACATTTATTTCTATCTTTTCTTTTACGTCATCCATTATTAGTTACTTATTAGCAGTTTATTTTGAACAAGTAAGTAGCAAATAACAAAATAATCACACAGTAGTAAGGAAGCATGAAAACTGAAAACAGCATTTAATGATTTGAAATACATGTCCAAAGAAAGTAGAAACTTATTTATTCCCAACCCTTCTCCATAAATTAATAATAGTCAATGATGTATTTCCCATCAGTGTAAAGCTGTACAATGATTAATTCTCTAATATATTAAATTAATTACCAACAATATTTGTCATAGAGCAAGATATAAAATTATTACAAAAATACTAACAAAATAATAATAAAAAAATCTTAATAAGGAGTCAGTAAGAAATAAGTTAAAATAAATAAATAAGTAACAAAATAGAATACGCCAGCTAGAAAAACATATCAATAAAAGTATTAAAAAGATAAATAATACAAAGTAAAAAAGACAATTAAAAGCCAGGCTAAAATGGTAGGTCTTGAGTTTGCTCTGCAGCCCTCAGGTCTTCAGGCAGGCTGTTCCGCAGACGTAGACCATAGTTATTACACGATGCCTCACCGAGGGTTTTTGTTCTAACTTTAAGGATGATTAAAAGGCCACTACCAGAAGACCTGAGGATTCTAGAGGGTTGATACGATAAAAGCAAATCTGATAAATAGGTAGGACTAAGACCATTAGGAGCTTTATAGACCAATACAAGGATCTTAAAATCAGTTCTGAAGCACACAGGAAGCCAGTGCATGGACTTTTACAATATTCACATCCATATGTAAATGTGTGAAATCCTCTTTATAGTATCAGCATTCATTACATCCTACACTGGGATGGGGCTGGATTTTTTTCAAAATTGTTATTGTTATATTATCATGTTATACCTCTCGTGACACCTAACAGTTACACGTAGTGCAGTAATACCTGTTACAATGAAGGGCCTCTGTGGACAAAGCACTGAGCTTTCTGTTGTAGGTCAGCTAAAAATTCCACGATACATAAATCAGATTAAAGCCAATATAAGCTTTGAACAAACAACAAACTGGCCTCAGAGGTGCCTCACAGGGGAAGTTTGGCTTCTCATAGCTAGTGACGGCATTTGAGTTTTGAATCAGAGGATCTGTTTGTAGCTGTGAGAGGGTCCTGGGTTGAGTTTTTGCTCCAAACAGCTACACTGCTCAAAAAAATTAAGCAAACCCTTAATCATCACAGTAAAACACCAAGTCAGTTAGACGCAAGGATATCAATCTGTCCATTCAGGAAGCACAAGTGATTGTGAATCAGTTTCACCTGCTTTGGCATAAATGGGAGTGACAACAGGTGCAGTGGAGAGGCAAAAATAAGACAATCCCCAAAAAGGGAATGGTTTTATATGTGGTGCACAGACAGTTGACTGATTCTTCTCTAGTTTTGTGTTCTGCTGCTAGTGTCCTTGTCGCTACTGGCAGCATGGGGCGGTACCTGCAGCCCAATCAGGTTGCACAGGTAGTCCAGCTCCACCAGGATGGCACGTCCATACATGCAGGTCACAAGGAGGTTTGCTGTGTCTCCCAGCACAGTCTCAAGAGCATGGAGGAGATACAAGGAGACCAGCCATTACACGAGGTGAGCTGGACCGGTATCTGCTCCTTTGTTTTAGGGGGAACAGGAGGAGCACTGCCAAAGCCCTACAAAATAACCGCCAGCAGGATACTGGTGTGCATGACTCCATGAGGGTGGCATGAGGGCCCAATGCCCTTCAGAGGGAGCTGTACTCATAGCCCAACGCCATGTAATATAAGATTTTTTTGAGCAGTGTAAATGTTTAGTAAGGCCAAATTGCCAATATCAAGCTGAAACTACTGCAGTTGATCTCAGAGGAAAAAAGGCTCCTTAGAAGACTTACTATAGTGCACCAGCATTCAGTGATCATGAAAGGAAATAAAGACAATAACAAAATCAAAGACAAACAGAGATAATAACATCAATACTACCAGACACCAATAATTTAAAAAGATTTTAACATCAGGTAAGATAGGTTGAAAATGATGTAAGCGAACACCTAATCACAAAATAACATCTTTATTGTGCAGGATGGTGATGATGATGACATAATATTGAGAGTTGTTTCCTTTACTTACATCTCCCTGTTCACAGCATTGTTGACTGAGCAGCCAGGATCCGCCTGAGCTTTGAGGTCAGAGGTCAAAGAGCCATGGGAACCAGGAGGGTGCTGGTGACTGGGTGCTCCTCTGGCATCGGCTTGGCTGTGGCTGCACAGCTTGCCAAGGATGAGCTCAGACGGTTTAAAGGTCAGCCTTTCACTCCTTCTAAGCCGCAAAAAAAAGAGAAGATGATAGAAATAACTGCAGCTACTTACAGCCAGTGTACGTGTTGTTTATCTGAGGCAGTGGTCGCCACAATGAGGGATCTTGGGAAACGAGGGGCCTTGGAGAAAGCAGCAGGTGACTCCTTAAACAAAACCCTGGAGATCAAACAGTTAGATGCCTGCTGTGAAGCCTCCATCAGAGAGTGTGTCAACAGCCTGCCGGACAGACGGGTGGATGTTCTTGGTCTGTATCCTCTCACTCACATTTTCATAGACACTTTTTAAATTCATTTAAACGTTCAGTTCATAGAATTTAGGGGGATATATTGGCATATCCACACAGCGAGAGGGTCCTCGTCCACAGAGTCTGCCATGTGGCAGTGCCATGTTTACACAGTAGCCCAAAACAGACAAACCAAAGACTGGCTCCAGAGAAAGCAATTTGTGTTTTTGTTTCTGACACCATAGTTAGCAGGCCCTCCGTTGTGTGCTGAACAGCATCTAACAGCATTTAAATCACCTGTTCCATTTGTTCTGGAGAGAAAGAGACCTCTGAGGATAATTCGACTTCCAGTAAAAACCTCCTGAACAATCAAAACTGAAAGAATCCTGACTGAGAGTTCACTCTTGGCACATAGGAGAACTTTGAGTTGACACACACACTGTTCCTTCACAATATAATGACACAGAATACTCTGTTCTTACAGTCAACAATGCTGGTGTCGGCATGATCGGACCACTGGAGTGCCAAAGTATCGAAGCCATGAAGGAGCTCTTTGACACAAACTTCTTTGGCCTGGCGCGGCTGGTGAAAGAGTTGCTGCCTGACATGAAGCGGAGGCAGAGTGGCCATATTGTGGTGATGAGCAGCGTCATGGGAATACAAGGTGCGTTTGTTTGTGACAGTGACATTACAGAAAAAGCTGTCAGTTTTAAGAGAGTTAAATGTTGCTAACAGTTGTCCTCGTGTTTCTACACAGGGCTTCTGTTCAATGACGTCTACTCGGCCTCCAAATTTGCTGTGGAGGGATTTTGTGAAAGTCTGGCAGTGCAAGCAATGAAGTTTAACATCAAGTGATTATATGTCCTGAAAAATGTATCAGCTTTAACAACTAAAACTTAAGTTATCAGTAAGCCCACTACAGTAAGACTTGTGATGCAACAATGGTCCTATATGTCTCTTTTTTCTGTCTCTGGCTCAAGGACGACTCTAGTGGAACCCGGCCCCGTGGTGACGGAGTTTGAAAGAAAACTGTATGAGGATGCTGAGAAGATGGATCTATCGGGGACTGATGAGGAGACGGCCAAAATCTTCCGTGAACTTTACCTGCCATACTCGAAAAAGGTCTTCGCCTCATTAGGCCAGACGCCTGAGGAAGTGGCTGAGGCAAGCAATCACAGTTATATTTCAATTTGAGTTTAAAAGGTCATTAAAAATAATTGGTTTTGCCAGTGGAAATGCATAATGAGGAAGCCCCCTCCGCTGTTTAATTTAACTTTTTATATTCATTATTCCCTAGCAAACTATTAAAGTCATCACAGCCAAGGAGCCTCCTCTACGCCACCAGACCAACCGCCTATACATGCCCATGACTGCACTGAAGCACGCTGACCCAACTGGTCGACTGCCTCTGGACACCTTCTATAAGATGATCTTTAAACATGACAGCATGTTCAACGCAACTCTTGGGGTGTTGCGTGTGCTGCAGAGGAGGGCAGGGAAGAAATAAGGATTGCACAGAGTATAAATGTTATTTATAAGGAGACAGTGACTGACTGTGGTAGATTCATACATCCAACTGTAAGGTGACAGAAGTTTCTTTCTAAGCAATGAACATGGCACAAGCCACAGGATGTTGTCTGTACATTAATTAGAAATAATATTAAAGGTTCAGTGTGCAGGAATTAAGGGGATATATTGGCAGAAATTGAATATAATAAAGTAAGTATGTCTTCTTTAGTGTATAATCACCTGAAAATAAGAATGATCATGTTTTCGTTACATTAGAATGAGCCATTTATATCCACAGAGGGGGTGGACCCTCTTCCATGGAGTTTGCCAGGTTGCACTGCCATGTTTAACAGTAGCCCTGAAAGGACAAACCAAACACTGGCTAGATAGATCCATTTGCGTTTTTTTGTTGGACACCTATAGTTAGCAGCTCCTCCATTATCAACTACACAGTGTCGGAAATACACTAATTTTTAATATGAAACTGCTTTGTTCAATGTTTTTACCAGTTTAAATCACTGGATCAATTTGATTTGGAGAGGAGAAGACCTCTGAGGATAATTTGGCTCCTGGTAAAAATCTCCTGAATGTCTACATCTGAAGTTATCAGAGCAAAAAGGTGAGCCCACATTAACAGGTGCTGCGCCAGTGGCCCATTTGCAATGAGCCGAACAGCATTGAAGAAAAACTGATTTATAAGATGAAACTGCATTATTCAGTGTTTTTACCGATTGAAATCACCTGATCCATTTGTTTTGTAAAGGAAAAGACCCTAACGGAAAAGTTGGCTCCCAGTAAAAACCTCCTGAACAATGAAAACTGAAGTAACAATAACTGGGAGTTCATGCAAGCTGGTTGCAGTCTGCAGTCCTCACTGCTATTTGCCACTAAACCTACACACTGCTCCTTTAATTCCTCATGTACTGTAAATATGCAAGAAATATTTATGGAACTTCTTTCTTGCTGTGCAGTTTCTACGGTTTGTACAGGTATCAAAGTGAAATAATACCACTCTTTCATTTTCACTTTCTATGAAGTTCATTTTAAAGTATGATGGTTTTATAATGGCTATAAGGTACTGAGCCAGGCACTCCGAATTACACATACTTTTGGTAACATAGTAATTGAGGCCACCATTTCACAATCTAGTCATTCCCAACCGTTTTCCTTAAGGGACCCCTTTTTCACTATATGTTGAATGCATACCAGTAACAGTTCATAATGTGTTAAGAACTGTAGTCAACCAAAATACTGTATGCAATTTGTGTAAAAAGAGCAATGTGGAGATTGCATTATAGATGAGTTTTCCTGTAGCTTTAAATACAATACTCTGTACGTCATATTCATTTTTGAATTTTTGACAATCATAAATACCTCTTTCTGACAAATCCAGTGTTTTCTTTTCCCTGATGCTTGGCCATTGTTGCATTAACTCCCCAGGCAGAGATGGAATGTTCTGTTTGTGGTCAGGTCATGGGCCATGCCCTTATCCTGTGAGATTTAGGTTTATATCTTGAATAATAATCTAAACTTAAATTTTGTGTAAGCACTTTTGTTAGGTTTTCCACAGAAATAAATGAAATCCTACTACATGTTAATGGGGAAACAACAGAAAATAAAAAAGGAAACGTTTTTCTGCACCACCTAAAGCAAGAAGGCCTCGCAACCCCCTGTGAAGCTTTGCTGACCCCTAGTGGGGGTGACATTGGGAACCAGTTTATCAGACTCACCAGCTTCTCTATATTTGAAGCCAATAAAACTAATAACACAGTATTTGTAAAACATTCTTAAGACTAATGGATTCATGGAACAACATCACAATCTGATCACCAATCTCAACTTTTACCCCACCCAGTTTGCTGCCAGTGCCTGTTCAAATCCAGTCCTGTACTGGTCTGGTTCCATCACAGTGAAGTTGAAATTCACTCCTCACATGTTACAGAACACCTAAACAGGGATGACTGGTCCTGCTTGGTAGATGCTTTAAACTAAAATATGACCCAAACTTCTGTTGTTTAAGTCATTGCAATTAACTGGAAGAAACACTGAGGAGCAAACTGGGCTCAGAAGAAGAGAAACAATAAAATCACCCCACAACAGCTGCTCTGAGCCCTGGCTGTAATGGTATTTTAATTGAAAATATATTGTATCAGTTTCTGTTCACTAAACTCACCATTATTGCTCTGATGAAGTAGCACAGCTTTACGGTGATCCTTACGGGGGTATCTGCTAACAGTTTGGCACTGTAATTAACTGAACTTGGGTTTGATCTCCCGTGTGGTAACTTTACAGAGCAAGCTAAACTTAAAGTAAAAATGAGGTCAGAGATCTTAACTCTTTCTATCTCCTTTTTCAGCTATTTTTAATAGTATAAAACTGCATTGGATGGACACGGACACAATATCATGAGATTCCTATACCCATATAATCTAATACAATAATCCTGCAACTGTTACTTTAATTGTGGAGTCTTAGATGTAAACTTCGCTGAAGCAGAGAGATGAGATAGGTGGTTATTAACTGTGGTGGTAATTTTAGGCTTTGATTTGTAGCTTGTGTTGGTGTACAAAATAATGGGCAACTAAAAATATAATGCAGTCCAATATTAAAATCTCTGTTTTAAAAAAAAATCAAGAATGTATTATTAAACATGAGCCAAAGACAACCCTTATTGTGGGGCTGTTGTATCAGACATGGTCGAATTTAAGATTATAAAATTGTTGAATAATAAATCTTAGAAACATCTTTTTTTTAATGATTATGATTATGAGGACCCGAATTAATGAACATCCTCCTTTAAAATATGAAACAATCACTAAAAAACCAGGACACAAAAAATGTAGTTCCCTACAGTTTTTATTATAAGTAACTTTACAACTTTTGACTGTAGAAAGAAAAACCGTGGCAAAGGTTTTATGTACAATGATTTTGAACTACTTTTAAACAAGTATAGAAATTAATAATGATAGAAAATATCTATGACTGTTCTAATAACACAAGACCAATAAAAATATCAGTCACAGCCTCAGCTTCAAATAATGCTAAATGAAGTACATTTTATTTTTGTCCTTTTTAGTACATAACAATCATTTCAGAAACATAAGACTTCTCAAGCAAAGATCTACCCAGAACAAACATATTTACAAACAGAAGTTGGGAGGTTGAAATGTACAAAACACTTAGTGCGACCTGGTAGGGAAATTGAAAGACCAGTTATATATAAAAAAATAAAAAAACAGAAAACATTTTTGTAAGTAAAATGTGAACTGGACTGTGAACAACATGTTTCCCAGGTCTGACATAACAGTAGCTGAGTCTCTAGTGAACAGGAAAAAAACAATGGATGAAAAATTTACTCTATGACACAACTAGGGGCAGTGTTAGGTCACCACAAAAGTAGTAGCTAGGAGTGGCGGCCTACTAATTTCTGGTCATGGTGAAAATGCAATGGTTACTTTCTCAAAATTCTACTATTATCAATTGACTTTATGCTGAAATGTCCACAGTACGTTAAGGCGAGGATGACCTCCACCCTGCACACTCAGGTCATGTGGGGGTAAAGAGTTGGTCAGACATTACACAAGGTGTTAGCTGGATGACTGGGAGTGTCATCTCAGGATTCTGTAAAAAGTTTAAGGGTGCAGCACTACATAGTAGTGTTCTTTCCTTCAGTCTCTTCTAACAATCATCTTAAGATGCATCTCCGCTGCCCCTGGACTGGGAGCTACTGTAGATGCAGGGGAACTGTCCCACTGCATGCCATAAAACACCTCCCTGAGGAGTGACAGGGCACAAGCAGTCACAGCCCAGCAGCCACACCCTCACACTGACCACTACTCCACCACAGACACTACCAGAGACGAGGTGAGAGCATCAACCTCAACTGCCAGGAATGTTTCCATTTAGCCCGCACGATGTGGGCTCGACAAATTCATCTTCTATCTGTCAGTAATGTGGTACAACGCTGTGTTGGACGCTGCTAAAGGCGCGGCATCCAGAAACAAAACGACAGGCAAAATGGAGGAATGTTTGCAGGAAAGGGTGATACAAAATAGCAGCTGATAAGCATAGCTTAGTACATCTGAAGTGATGTTAAAAAAAAAAGGTATCCATGGTTTTCACAAATATACAGAGTATAAAACAAATGGAACAAACAAAAAAATAAACATAAACTAACAAGGGCAGTGAGAGGCTGATTTTAAAGGCAAAACAACAGTTATCAGGGTTGAAATGGAGCTAGAGCAGTGACAGTAAATATTGGCATCAAAAATATAATGTGTCATTGAAAAAGGAATCATTGGCAGTGAAAAAAGTTCGACTGAAAAATAAAACACAGGCATTTAAAATGATTTTATTTTAATGTTTTTGCTTTCTGTTTTTTTAATGACAATGTTCTAATTTTTTTCCCACCATGCCCCTCTTCTTTCTGTGTCTGTGTGTTTTTTTAGTCTTTGTTTCAGTTTCCACTTCCTGTCACTGTCTTGTCATGAAAATGAGGGGTTGGAAGGACAGCATGATTTACATAATCTGCACTAAGGAGAGAATGCTGCCTCTGGACTCCTTCAAGAGTGACATGAAGAAAAAAAATCTTAAGATTGTCATTGAAAAACACATCAGAATGCAAAAAAAATAAATAAAATAATAATTTTAATGCCTATGTTATATCTTCCACAGAACTTTTTTCAGTGCTAATGTTTCCTTTTTCAATGCCAAATTTTATTTTCGATGCCAGAACTTCCTGTCACTTTTTGATCTCCACAGGCTGACAGTAGAACTGAAGGTAAAAGTCCTGTAGAGTCAGTGACAGTTTTATTCCTACACCTTACTCTACTAGTTTCTTTTGAAAGTCCATAAGGACAATTGCCAGGGACTAAATGCCACCCATATAATATAAATATCCATTACAGTTAAACGTTGTATTTGACCCACACTTGCCCTTTGAGGCTGGTCACTTGAAGTGCTTCAGAGACACTCATCTACATTCTTATTCATAATACTCATATGGAAAGTAATCAATTACCACAATTCAATCAAATCAGAATATATCACTACTGCTGAGCAACTCTTAATATATATCTGCTAAAACCAGTTTCTCATCTTTACCAGTTGTCGTTGGCCTAAATAAATATCAGTCAAGAGAGGTGAAAGTTCCTCTTTCTGTCTGTTAACTGGTCTGAATGATGAATTATATTCCTTTACCATCAAATGCCACACTGGCTAAATAGAAATGCAGGCGGTCCGTATAAAATAAAAGGGGGTGACGCATTATGTGAGAAGCTAAGACAGAAAGAGGGTGAAACACCTAAAAAAAGCAATTCAGAAAGATAAAAACAATAAATAAAAATAAATGAATTCCCTTCAACATTTTACTTTTTTCTCTTATCTACTTTTTAAATGTTTGTTAGTTTCCAGGAGAACACCCCTAAGTCTTTGAAATGAAAGACTTGGTTTTCTTCATATACTTTTTTTTATAATAAAAAACAAGTCCATCTGTGACAGAATTACTTCATTAAATTGTCTGCTGTTTTTTCAGACAACACACATTTCCCTTTACTTTTTTTTCTCTGCAAACATCACTAGCAGACGGTCCTCGTGATAATCATAGTCAATCCAATCCAATGAAAATCTTGGAAACAGGCTGACACATATAAACAGACAGGCCTGAGAGCCAGTCCACAAATTCTTTTACCCCAGGTCCCTTTTCAAGCAGGGGCCATGAGATCTTCACGCAAACACCTGCATCTTGCCATTGGCCTCTGGGATTTGAGTAATTTGGGTCTGGGCAGGGCCAGCAACTGCTGGGCTGGGTGTGGAATCTGACCAATCGGAGACGCAGTGAGGAGAGGGGCTTGACCAGGGCTCAGGAGACTCAGGGGAGGGGGTCAGGTAGGGGTGCTCACTGGGCAAATGGAGGTAATGCTTCGGCGTGGCATCTAGTGCGGATGAGTAGCTGTGCTGAGAGGGAGGGGTTGGGTAATCCTCCGTTCCTGCAGTGCTGCCACTAGGCTGCGACGGCAGAGCCTGAGTGGGCTGGGCTGCTGGCGTTGCTGCCTGTGGAGGCTGAGCAGGAGGCTGGGGCTGAGAAGGTTGTTGAGGCATCTGCTGCTGCTGGAAGAAGGATGGTGGGGGCTGAGAGGTCTGGGGTGTCGGTGGGGTGGAGGTGCTCATGCGGGCCATGCTCTGCTGGTTGCTGATGCTGTGGTTGATGAGCTGTTGTTGTTGTTGCTGCTGCTGTTGTTGCTGCTGCTCAGCAATGGAGGGCAGCTTGACTGGGCTGATAGTGGGCGTGGAGGTAACAGGTGTGGGCTGCAGCATGGCGTTACGGTAGAGCTGCTGTTGGTGCATCAGCATGTTCTGCTGCTGCATGGCTGGGCTCTGGGGGTGCATGCCTGCCTGGCTACTCTGCACAAGATTCACCACCTGCTGACCACACTGGGAGGAGGGCATCCGGTTGTGCCAGTCAAAGGGCACACTGACAGGACTGACCAAGCCCATGTTGAGCCCCATCTGGCCTGAACTCAGCACATAGCCGTGATTGGCATCTGAGGCCATGGAGACGCGTCCCTGCAAGGACATTCCCCCAGCTCCCAGGTCATTGAGTTGGGCTAGAGATACAGCAAAGGGGCCACCTCCCTCTAACATGCTACTATGTACCATTGGGGTGTTCGGGACAGACATGGAGGAGTGGAAGAGCCCTGGTGACTGCATGGCCACAGGGGAAGTGGGGTTGGTGATGTAGCCAGCATTGCTGGCTCCCCCATGGGGTGAGTCCAGTGAGTCGACTGGGGACAGGGTAACTGAGCTCTCCAGTAAGGCACTCTGCATGTCCAAGGTCAGCTTCTTATTACGGGCCTTGACTGACTCCTTCAGACTGGTAGCATGTTGGCCTCCCAAGCCAGAACCCTTAGCCCCAGGCCGACGGTTCTTCTTCCCCTGTGGGGTGGTCTTCAGACTCGGCAGGAAAGCGCTGGGAGGGCACATGAGAGGAGACAGAGTGTGCCCCCCAGTTAGGTGGTGTCCAGCCCCTCCATGTCCCTGGGGACTCCTTACTGTGTTGTACTCATCAAGGAGCTGCACAATGTCATGGTGCATACGCTCCTGAGCAATGTCCCTCGGCAACCTGTCCATATGGTCTGTGATCTCTCTGTTTGCAAAGTGAGCCAGCAGCACCTTCACAGCCTCGCAGCTGCCCTCACGGGCTGCAAGGAACAGAGGGGTCTCCTCCTGAAAAGAAAAACAGAGGCTGTGTTAGATACACATTCATCTCTGTTTAGCCATGTTAAAACAAAAGTGTGGTTAAAACATGGATGTCATACCTTGAGATCTTGCATATCTTTGTTCGCACCATTCTTCAGCAGGGCAATAGTGGCATCCACATTGTTAACGGCAGCAGCCCAGTGCAAGGCAGATTTACCTATAACAGATGACAGACAATGAGATTACACATCCATAGTTTAAGTAAATATAAAAACAAACAGAAACATCTGCATCAGCCCACTCACTTGAGCAACAAAAATACAAACACTTACCCAATTCATCAACTGCATTGACATCAGCATGACAGGTGATGAGTTCCTCTACCATGCCCTCTACTGCCAGCCGTGCTGCCAGGATCAACGCAGTGGAGCCGTCATACATACGGGAGTCAAGATCTGTAGCCCGATTTCGGATCAGAATCTGGAAGGATGAAAAAGATTGGGGTCATTGTTATAATTTCTTACATGTGCTAAGATAAGTTACAGGCATTTCTACCACTGATAGACAGTATACACTGATGTTTGTTTACCTGGAAGACACCCTGTGCATCTGCAGCCACTGCAGCATGTAGCGGTGAACGTCCTGTGTTATCCTGAGCGTTAGCATCTGCCCCGGCATCCAGTAGCCTCTTAGCAGCATCGGCACGGGCGTAGCGAGCAGCCAGGTGGAGCGCTGTCTCACCAGTGCGGTCTGTTTGGGCAGCAAGGGATGCTCCCTGGTAGATTAGGTCAGAGATGATGTTGGCTGAACACTCCTCATTCTCCTCCTCCTCTGTTACCTCAGGCTCTAGGCCACCTCCGCAGAATGAAGCCAGCATCAGAGGTGTGAAACCATCTGGTAGGAGATAAAAACAAGCATGGGTCAGTTTATGTCTATTTAAGTGCTCACAAGACAAAAGTATATCAAAGTGAAAAACTTGGATAATCACACTACCAACCTGGGCCTCGAACATTAACGTCCATGCAGTCACTTTCAAACTCTCCTTGAGGTGGGGTAAGGGCCATGGTGGGAGGCACACGGATATCTGCGGCTGCAAGGTGATGCTGTGTCCACTGCCTGCTGTCCACTGCATCTTCACTGTCTGAGAGCATACTCGGCTCCTCAACCTAAACTCACAGAAGCAGAAAATTCAGTTTCATTACATTACTGACAATGTACTAAGATAATGCGATGGTTAGTGTCATTTTTAAATCCTTACTAATGAAGGTAGTGCATTTATGGGTTTCTTTTGTGGCAATGTAAATGATCATGTAAACTGATCAGGATAATTTAGAAATGACAGGAAGTTTTATTAACTGACCTTGAGCCTTTTTGCCTCTGGGCAGTCTGAGTCCATCCACTGGTCACTGTGATCTCCTAGGAGAGATTCTTCCACAGTTTTTGGCATGTGTCTGTTTATAGATGAATATATTAAACAATGTGAGTACAAGGAAACCAAATCAAACTTAAACAAGTTGCTAAAGCAATTCAAAATCGTGTGGCTAAAGCATTTCAGTCCCAACGACATCATTGGTTTTAACATTTGCAACTTACTTCATTCCCAGAGCATCCTGGCCCACGGGTTCCCTGCGGTTCTTGTTGCTGCTGGGTTCCTTCTTGAGGAAGAAGCCCTCAGGGAACCAAAGGGTACTGTGTTCTCTCTTTCTACGGGCAATCAACATGCCTATCACGAGGATTACCAAAAGGAAAAGAGAGGCCATCCCCACCAGCATCAACTTAGCCCACTGAGGTATCTCGACAGGAATAACACCAAACTTTTCACCTGTAGTGAGAAGACAATCACACATCATACACAACCATTATACATTTGTGCTTCAATAGTCTCACAAGGTTATTTTATGTTTTTTTAAGTATCCCCACTCACCACGAACTTCTTTGAGGGGGTAAGGGAAGCGGAGCATTTCTACAGCTGACAGGGCTCCCAGGTAGTCTGCAGCACTTTCAGCTGTTGGGAAACAGTCCTCAGCGCACAGGCGGTTGTCTATTTCCAAGTGCACTATGGAGCTACAGGAATAGCAGAAAAGCAGGTGTTAAGTGTAATGTACAATCGATGGAAAGGACTTCAGCTTTTAATGTCAACTGTATGCCTGACTGACCCAATGATCTCCTGTTGAGGCTGCAGCTCCCGTTTGAGGCGTGCTTCTCGGCGGGTGTAGGGGAGGATCATTGCTTCTCCATTGTGGTCCAGCCGGAAGCGCAGTGTAGTGTGTAGGATAGCACTTAATTTTTGCAGAAAAGCTGTGCTAGTGCGGAGAAGCTCCTCTGGAGGCAGTAGGACTACCAAAACCAAGACCCCATCAGCAAGGACTTCTGGAACCTTCTTTGCACAGTCCAAGCCATCCCAGCCACACTCCTCTGTGTTGCAGCCCTGGTCGCACTTTCCATCAGCATAGTGGTCTATACAGTAGGCCTCATATATTGGACTGGAGACAACACAAACAGAAGGATCAGCTCAAGTTTTCTCAGATCAGTATAGAAAAAAGCGAGGGATTAACGGTAGAAGTAAACTCACTTGCAAACTTTCTCCTTGTTTTTGCAGTCAAAGTTGTCATACAAACAGTCAGCATTATTGCAGGACTCGTCACACTGGCTGTTGTTAAAGACACGCCAGCAGTCTTCACAGCGAGCCCAGGGGTTCACCGCTAGAGAACAGTCACCGCCATCCCAGCGACAAAGGAATGTGTTGCATTCCTTGTCGCAAACACCATCATTGGCTTTGCCATGACAATCTGCAAGAGGGCATGAGGGTGTTGGGGGCTCAATGGTTCTTCCGCCCTGCTCGCACCGTTTACCACTAAAGCCACTAGGACACTGGCAGTGGAAGTATGGAAAGCTCGTCTCTTCAGTGCACAACCCTCCATTCCGGCAGGGCTGGGTAGAGCAGCCTTCCTTACTGTGATGCTGACACTGGGGCCCGCCATAACCTTGCAGGCAGCTGCAACGTGCTCCCCTTGTGGTAAGTGCACAGCTACCTCCATTGTAGCAGGACAGCTCCCGACAGGACATGCTCCTTTCACAATTTGGCCCAGCATAACCCTAAAAATACACACAATTTATGTACTTACGTATGTACTTAGATGATACACTTTCAATACACAAATTAGTAAAGCTACAATGCACAAACTACAACATGAAATTAGGTGTTTTCATCTTTAGTGTGTACACTTACAAGCTGACACGTGCAGGTGTATCCCAGTGCAGAGTTGCTGGACACAGAACAGACTCCTCCGCTCTGACAAGGCTGAGACTCACACACACTGAACCTGTTCTGACACCTCCGGCCTGTGAAGCCAGGTTTGCAGACACATAGGTAATCATTGGGCAACTGGATACAGTCAAGACTGTTGGAGGGACTGCAGGGGTTGGAGAGACATTCATTAATGTCTCCCTCACATCTTTCTCCTGTGAACCCAGGGGGACAATTGCAGCGGTATCCACCCACTCTGTCGACACAGGTGCCATTGTTCAGGCACTTAGGAGGAGCACTGCGCAGCCGCAGAGGTGGCGCACAGTCGTCTTCATTGATCTCACAGAGAACACCTATAAAATGAGAGGATGATTATTAATAAATACTGTGATATATGTATTATATTTCACTCACATGTAATGACATCTCTTCAGGTTTCTGTTTCTGTATGTTTGCATACCCAGTGTGCCAGGGGGGCAGGAGCAGATGTAATGTCCCACCAGATCAATGCACGTCCCGCCGTTCTGGCAAGGGTGAGACTGGCACTCATTGATCTCTATCTCGCAGTTCTGTCCAGTGAAGCCTGGCATACACTGTAATGACATGCAGATGACAATGACATTATCTCCACAATTGTGACAAAGCAGTGTGCGCACACCAGCTTTGCTGAAATCTGACAGAGAAGCACATAATATTGGCAAAGCAATGTACTCACGTCGCACTGATAACCTCCTACAAATCCCCTGCAGGTGGCGCCATTGCGACAAGGTTTATCTTCACAGTGGTCCACTTGGCTTTCGCAGTAGCTTCCAGTGTAGTCAGTAGGACATTTACAAATGTGGGTATTCCCAGCGTTGACACAGTGACCATCGTGGTGGCACAGCTCAGTAGTCTGGATGCCTGATTAGAAAGATGTGAACTTTCATTACTCAACACAAACACAGAACGAGAGGTCAAATGTCATTTATTACCCACATACCTCTCTGGCGAGCAGCTGTCTCACAAGACACCCTGGGGATGTCACAGAAGCGTCCAGACCAGCCATTAGTACAGTCACAAATGAAGGAAGCATCCTTTTGGCGACAGCGTCCTCCGTTTTGGCAGGGAGATGAGCGTCTGCACCAGTCGACTGGTGTCTGGGTAGGCAAGAGGGAAATGGAGAAATTGTCAGCATTTATTTGTCTAAAAACATAAAAGTTTGAAGACTCTGTGGGTGTCTTTGAGTATGTGTATACCTGGCAGCGGTTGCCAGTGTAGCCCTTGGGGCAGGAGCAACGGAAAGACTCCAGGGCATCTTGACAGATACCTCCGTTGAGGCAGGGCTGGGAGTCACACTCATTGACCTCGTATTGGCAGTGGGAGCCAGTGAAGCCCGAGCGGCAGGAACAGGAATAGCCGTTTATTTTATCCGTGCAAGTCCCTCCATTAAAACATGAGCTGTGGACAAGTAAACATATAGACTTAAATTTTCAAGTTTTATTGTCATATTCAGCAGTTATATACATGTTTATATGAGCAGATTGAAAAAGCACAATGTGATAAATCTCCATGACTCAAACACACACCTTTCTGTACAATCCTGGATGTTGGTTTCGCAGTGGATACCAGAAAAACCAGGCCTACAAGTGCAGGTGTATGAGTTAACATAGTCTGTGCATGTGCCTCCATTTTTGCAGGGGGAGCTCTGGCATTCATTGATCTCTAGAGCACAGCGGGGCCCAGTGAAGCCTGCAAGGCAGCTACAGTGGAAGGAGTTCACACCATCTGTGCAGGAACCTCCACTCAGACATGGATCTAATGGCACAAATAGAGAGTTTGGTCAAGTACATTATACAGTACATGAATCTGGTATAGTGTTTGACAGTGATAGGCAATTACAGTAATTAAGCATGCTATGTTGATGTGACCACTCACTTGGAGAACAGTCATTGATGTCTGTTTCACATGTCAGCCCAGTAAACCCAGCTCTGCAGGAGCACACAAAGCCTCCAAGTGTGTTGGTGCAGGTCCCACGATTCTTGCAGGGGTTTGAGATGCATTCATTGACATCTATGTTACACAACTGACCTGAATAATGCAAAAGATGGGTACAATAAGGTTAGACTCAAGATCATAAGCAGTAAGACTTTCTACAAGCGCCCAGACAGATTATTTCATAATAGATGAGGGGGAAGTAGATGCTAAGTACAAAATTATCTCACCTTGCCACCCTGACTGGCAGTTACATTGATAGCCCAGGTAGTCTGGTGTGTGTGTGCAGACGGCATGATTAGCACAGGGGTTGGGGGAGCAAGGGGTGAGGACCTCAGCACAAGTGGGTCCACTGTAAGGAAGCTCACACAGGCAGGTGAAACTTGCTACACCGTCCACACAAGTGCCCTTGTTCAGACAGGGACTGGATGCACACTCGTTGATGTTCACCTGGCAGAGGTTACCTGTCGGGAGGGCAGAAAGGACATTAACACATATTACAAAGCAGAATTTTGATGAGCCTGAGACTTGGCCTCTCACTAATGAATGTCTTTGACATTTTTTACACACCACTAGGGGGAGGTAGATGATTGTCATTCAAGAGAAGGAAAATGATGGAGAGAATCTTCTAGACTAAAAGATGTCTACAAAGCATAGAAGATACCTAGTTACGAAGGCTTTTACTACTGCATGTGCAACTCTCTTTGTACTATATTTATTTTATGTTGGTGTGTGTTGTACCACTAAACCATCCTCTTACCTCTGAAACCTTGGCGACACTTGCAGGTGAAGCCATTGAGCTGGTCAATGCATGTCCCAGCATTCTGGCAAGGACTTGGCAAACAGTCATTCCTGTCCAGGTCACAGTTCTTCCCCACCCATCCGGGCTCACAGTCACAGCGGTAACTGGAAATACAAGTGTACAGTCATTAATCCCAAAGAGGCCAAGTTCTAGAGGTGAACATAAATGAACTAATGTGCAAGTTGAGACCTGTAGGATTTGGAAAATGTGATGCCACTTTAAACTGTGACAAAGTTTGTAACAATTCATACCCGTTGATGTCATCCCTGCATGAGCCATGGACACACGGGCTGCTGCCACACTCATCCACCTGGGAGTAACAGTAAGGGGGCTTAAAGCCCTCTGGACACTGGCAGTGAAATCCGTTCTCTTCATCCACACAGGTCCCCCCATTTCTACAGGGGCTAGATGCACACTCATCTATCTCCACATTACACTTGGGACCTGGCAGGAGAGATGTTAAACACAATCAGAAGTGCGTTTGTCAACATTTTATAATGAGGATTGATTTTTTTCTTTTCAAATTTGTGTTTTCTTTTTCAGAGGGCCTTACCAGTGAAACCAGGTTTGCAAACACAGTCATAACGGTTGATGCCATCTTTGCAGATGCCGTAGTCACATGGGTTACTGGCGCAATCATCAAAGTTCATTTCACAGTTGGTGCCTGTAAACATATTAACAATGGCAGAGAAGATGCTTCAGTACAGAAACTGTCAATGAAGATTAGACCGTAACAGGATATATCTGATCCATATTATTATCACCCTCAATAGTAACATCATTTGCAGATGTGTGAGCATACAACAGGATTTAGCCTATAGCTGCAGTAAATTTACTGTTAATGATAGCTTACTTATTTTTTTTTAATAATAAATCAAAAGGTTTGATCAACAAGGTCTGAGTATGTGATTTTGGAGTTGTTCCCTTTACCTGAAGTTCCATGTTGGCACTGGCAGATGTACTTGTTGACCAGGTCCACACACTTGCCCCCATTCTGACAAGGGTTGCTGTGGCACTCGTTGAGCTGGTTCTCACAGCGATAGCCTGTGTAGCCAGCATCACAGTTACAGGTGTAACTGGCAATACCGTCAATGCATGTACCATGGTGGCATGGGTCGGGCTGACAGTTGTTGATATTACTCTCGCAGAGTGTCCCTTCATAACCTACAGAGGGGAGAAAAGCATAAGTGGAGATTGATGTCATCTATCTGGTCAGTTGATGAAATAAATAAACATAAAAGCTGTTTTCATTCAAATCTTCATTGTTTTCAGTTGTTCCTTGCACGGCCATTTTCGTCTAATTTTCTGTTTTTTTCATACAGTAGTTATTTCACTGAACTTCCTCTGTCCATTCCCACTTTTTCTTTTTAAAAGCGTCTACAGCTTTGGGCTCTGATTACTGTGGTTTCCATGTCGACAGTGTCTGTGTGTTGGACAAGTAAGTCTTGGTTTGTGTGGTATGTGTGTAGAGCAGTGCTGAGTTGGGCAAAGCAGTAAAGAAGGGCCCTACACAGGCCTCCCAGTCCTGCTTTTGTTCTCAGTGGCGGAGGGAACAATAGACTGCGCCACGTCAAACAGGGCCACTTCACTCAACAGAAGGGGCCCACAAACACAGGGAATACCAAGCAGCTGGCCACTGAAACAATGAAGCAGGCTCCTCCATAGGCTAAAGTCCAAACAAACATATTAAATATCAACGTCAGTTCATACATGCAGCCTTTGTGACAAACTTTACTGTAGCTCACTGTATCTGGGCTCATTTTCAAACACGGACATGAGTGAATGTGAAGGAATGAAGGTTAAGATGCAGCATAAGGTGGTGTGTGGGGGTTTAACAGATGAACAGATGTCGGGGTGATGACCAAGGCTCCTTTCTTGGCAACTGCTGGTCTTCAGTGACCCCATGATCCTGAGAGCCGACGAGGGAAAGAGGGGGATTAGGGGCCTCAAGTCAGTCTGCTTGGCCAGCAGACATCCAGAGGAATAGCTGACCCCCCAAAACATTGAACACTTAACAAAGACCAAACAAGTGGTTAAGGCTCATCTGCTCTTCTGCCTGGGAAGACATCTCGAGCTGTGTACTCTCTAATAGCTATCCACTGACAACTAGTAGGTAAAGAAGCCCTTACCTTCAGCACAGCGGCACTCAAACCCATTGGGCCGGTCGTAGCATTTTGCTCCATTCTGGCAGGGAGTGCTGGCGCACTCATCTATGTCGATCTGACACATGGTGCCAGTAAACCCTGGGACATGCAAACAGAGAGGTGAAGGGTCAGAAAGAAGGTCCAGTGGAAGGGTCCATGCTCAGGTCAGAGGGCAGTTCTGTCTCTTCTTAGAAGGGCAGAGGTCTCTGGCTAGGTTAGTGACGTCTGGCTAAGGTTGGGTTTGAGAGTGTCTCGACTGGTTAAGGACATCATCTGTGCACTTGGACCAGTGCAAAGATGACCACTACAAAATGCTATGGAAAGCCTGTGACCTTGATAATGTTTTTGAGGAGGGACTTACAATCAAGTGCATACAAGGTGGATCTAAAAATAAGAGATTATTGCTATCAGCTGGTATGGAATATCTGGGCAGCAAAATGAAACTTATACAGCTTCAGCTCACTTCAGCTTATGGTACATTTCGGTGTCTGCACAATGCCTGCTCTATACTGGAATTTCTGGACACTGTGATTTATAAAATAATATGGCAAGTTTGGAGAAACAGCTTATTTCAACACCAATAATAATACTAATAATAGTAATAATGATAATAATAATAATAATAAATCTCAAATCTACTGGCTCGAAAAGCTTGAGAAACTGAACAGGCTTGAAATCAGTGGGCACTGTGCCCAGACAGGGGTGAATTGGTGCATTGGTAGCACACTGCTCAGTTGATTAACAGTGTCAGGATGGTCTGTGTGTTGGTGCTTGGGCTGCTAAAGGGAGGGGGGGTTAGAGGAGACGGTGGGATTGTTTTCTCTTTCCTGCATCAGCTCCACCGGCTCAATAGCTAGATGGGGGGTGGAGAGGGGACGTCTGTCCCAGATGTAAATTGAGGACCTGGAAAAGAATCTCATTAGCAGGACTGCTGTTCCCCACCACCACCAGGGCAGGATGAGGGAGACTGCTGTCCCTTCCACATTCCACAGAGGAGGGGAGCGGGGGTCACAATAGTGTCTTTGTTCAGGCAGGAGGAGAGGATAGGCAGCCTTTCGGGCCTGCCTTTTTTATATGAGTGGTGGCTCTAAACACCAGCAGGCAGAAGTAGCAATGCTGACCCTCCCTCCCTCTGATTCTGGGGACATTTAAACTTTGGCTGTCCGTTCTCACTGCTGCTGTCACCGAGTTGGAGTTGTTAACAGTGGTAGAAATTAACACAGGAAAAAGAAATAAAAGGCTTACCTGGCTGGCAGGTGCACGTGAAGCCATTGACCATGTCCCGACAGATGCCATCATTCACACATGGGTTGCTCTCACAGTCATCTACGTCAATCTCACAGTAAGTCCCCATGTAGCCTGGAAGACAGAAATGTAAACTAAATTCACATACATTTTGGCAGTTGAGGGAGATTCACTAAGTTCAGTTGTTATGTACGGGTTAGTCGGTTCAAGCCAACATGGCGTGGATGTAATTGTGCGTACTCTTTGCTTTTGGGAAAGGACCTGTGGGAAACTTTTCTCTCATGGGAGGCCTCAGAGTTTTTACCACTGCTGAACCGCAGGATGGAATAAAAGATCCCTAGAGCATCCCCAGTGTTCCCACTCTATGACCTGGAATCATCACACCCTACTGTCCACTGAGCAGTACCCCTCCCTGGGTCAGCATCCCATTCACCAGGTGCATGTTATACATTCTGCGTTAGCAAACTATGGAGCGTTCCTTCATTGAGGTGAAACAGAGTGTGGATCGGAGTGCTGGGGGAGAGGCTAGCGTGGAATCAGAAATAATCAGCAGCTCCGCATGAGTTTGCCAGGCTGGCTGATGATGAGGAGGGAGAAGAGGAAGGGCCCGTCTCTGGAAATGAAGGGGGAGGGGGAGAGGCTCTGGGAAAAGGCCTCTTTCCCTCTCTGTGTGTATGAGGGGTGCAAAGTGGAGCACAGAGGGGCCCTATTGTTCCGCTCCATTCCCACCACTCTACCACTCATTAGTATTCACAGCACACTCCTCCCCCTAACTGCTCGCCCTCTCTCACATACAGTCCTATAGACCCGACTCCCAGCTCTAATTTGTATAGTTCCCAAAACCCCAGGATGCATGTAGGACTGTGCGTGAGAGTTTCACTGTGTTTTTGTCACTGAGTGTCCAAACCATCACTTAGTCCAAACTAATACCCTGTCTGGCTGGCTGTATAGTGCACTGAGAGTAGAGCAGTGCATCCATACCCCTAACATCAATGGGAATCATTACATAACAGTCTACACTGGCAGTCAGCATGGCAGAACTATAGATGATGCTTCAGCAACTTTAAATAATGTATTGTTCTACTCCTCTTTTGGTTTTGGGCTATCCTAAGTGGATGACATCAGGCTGATTTGAGGTGTTCTATACTGTTTTTTGGGCCGTGCTGAAATGCAGTTGAATACCTGGCATGCAGATGCAGGTGAACTCTCCAATGCGGTCCAGGCAGGTGGCATCATTCTGGCATGGCATGGACAGGCATTCGTTAATGTCAATCTCACATCGCGGACCAGCATATCCCCGGCCGCACTGACACTGGAAGGAGCCCTCTGTGTTCACACATTTCCCAAAATGCTCACACGGGTTGGCACCTGTGGGGAAAGGGCGGAGTGTCAGTATATGAGACAAAGAAGAGACAGAGCGATAAACATGTGACCACATTGCTGACAAACTTTAATAAAGCTGATTTACCAATTGAACACTCATCCATGTCCTGGTTGCAGGCACCTCCTACAAAGCCGGCAGGACAGGTGCAAATGGCGCGGCCATTGAGGGGGTTGGTGTCGCACACTGCACCCTCATTGCAGGGGTTACTCACACATGCATCATCAAGGTGGCACAGCAAACCTGTGGAAAAGAATGGGCCATCCAGAATTAATACCGCTTTTTCACAAAATTAGCACTGGTGTTTGAACCAGTTCAATTCAGGATTCTTTGATTCTTTGTCAACCAGCCCATGATTTTAACCAGTTTTGGGCTGAAGCATTGTAACCAAGGATGGGTCATCAACAGAAGGTGTTGCACAATGCATGATGTAAAAACAATTGTAAAAACAAGATGGCAGATATCACTGATAACCCACGAGCTCTTGTCCTGTTATTACAGATATTTGTTCTTATCCAGAAAACAAGCATAGACCAATGATTAATGATGACAGGATGTAGGAGACTATTACTTGCAAGACTCTGCCCTCTCTTTTTAACCTGTGAAGTATGACACGCTCACTGATGTCATCACGTTTTGCACCTCAGGTCAAGGAAAATCTGCTATTTTTTTGGTTCGAGATGGTAACCAACTTTTCAGATTCCGAATCAATTTATTTGTCAGTGGAAATGCTCCAAAAAGGTGCAGAAACTGATCTGAATGCATTTCATGTTGGTAGAAAAGGGGTGTAAGAGGGGCACAGTGGCCATCTGACAAACCCGCTTACCTGTTTTTCCAACTGGGCACTCGCAGAAGAAGGATGCTACACGATCATGGCAGGTGGCCCCATTGAAGCAAACAGCTATTGCGCAGTCGTCGATGTTCTCACTGCAGTCATCTCCAGTCCAACCGTTAACGCAGACACAGGTATGACCACCAATGGTGTTGAAGCAAGTACCCCCATTGTGGCAGGCATTTGGTTGCATGAGACACTCGTTGACATCCTCAGCACAGTATTGCCCTGAAGTGGTTGGTTGACAAATTAGCTCACAAACACTTACCATGTATATATATTTAAAGTCTATTTCAAATGTGATGTAAATAGACATTTACCTGTCCATTCTGGTGGACACTGGCAATTGTAGGTGTTGACACCATCCACACATATTCCTCCATTCATACACTTGTGACCTGGACAGTCATCCACGTTATTCTCACAGTTGTGTCCTTCAAACCCTGAGACAGTTGGAGAGAGAGAAGAGTTATGATACACAGACTCAGTAACACACACCAACTGAGAGTTTATTAAACATTCAGCGGTTCCTGCTCTAGACACTAAGCATCTCCGTTCATAACTCTGAGTTGTATTTCCCACACCAGAGGAGGTGAGGGGCAATGTGGGCAGTAAAAAGGTTCAGAGGGTGTCCGATTGTTTACATCTTCTCATGATGGTTCCCACACGGTGCCCGCGACAGCCGTGACTCTTGCCTGCTTCAGAGGTCTGCGCTCCCCGCAGTGTTTGCTTGTTTTATAATCTCTCACAGTTTCAATGACTTCCTCTCTGGCAAGAGACATTTCCTGTCAGATCCCCAGTGGGAAACCAGAAGGCCCATAAAGTAAATTCCTTCTGTTGTGAAAAAGGCAGAGTGTAGTAGAGTGACGGCAGGCTGCCTCTTCAAACTCTCCCACCATCCCGTCTCCCATCAGTAGCTATTAATAGCAGACAGGAAGCTGACCTGAGAGAGTGGAGTAAATCCCACCACTAACAGCTACGTCATCAGGCTGGGAAAATCTGTATGTCTGTAGCACCTTACTGAGGGCCTGGGAAAACAGTGGGGTCGAAACACTAACTCTGATGCTGTGTGTGTGCGCGCGCGTGCGTGCGTGCGTGCGTGCGTGCGTGTGTGTGTGTGGTATTACGCTGAAGAGCCATCTACCTGGTAAGCAAGCACACTCGTAGGAATGGTCGCTGGTCTGTCGACAGGTACCCCCATTAAGGCACTGAGATGGGGCACAGGGAAGTGTGGACACCTCACATGTGCGCCCGCTGTATCCAGGTTGGCACTGGCAGCGGAAGGACCCATGAGTGTTAATGCAGAGGCCACCGTTGAGGCACACGCCAGGCTTGCGGCACTCATCAATGTCATTGCGGCAGTTCTTTCCCTGGAAGCCAGGTGGGCAGGAACAGTTGTAGTGGTTATTCCAATTGGCACAACGGGCCCCATTGGCACAGGGACTTGTGGCACAGGCATCAATGAGGGAGCAGTCTTGGCCTGGAGATTAAATGGTGAATTGCATTCAGTTAAAACACGGATTTTTAATCTCACTTCTCAGATCTGATCTTTCTGATGAAGACAAATTCTGACAGATGTACCTCTGAACCCTCTCTGGCACACACAGGTGTATTGCGGGATACCATTGACCACCTGGCTCTTGCAAGCTGCTCCGTTCAGACATGGTGATCGATGACAGGGATCCAGGTACTGACAGAGAGGACCAATGAATCCAGGACGGCATCTGGAGAAACAAATTCACACATACATTTTGATGTTGTTGTCCTTTAGGTTAAAAGAAATCACAAGATGACAAGCTAAGGTATGTCAGACAGAGCAGTGGCACTCAAACTCTGGAGTAACCCAGTTCCCATCATGTTCTAGGTTTGGCAATCAAGGCCTCAGCGACACCTTGGCAAGGCTTGCTGCCTGACTCATACATTGGCTTAAGTAAAGCTTCTGGGCCCTGGTTTGAATTTGTAATAACACAGCTTACCCAATAAGTGCATGCAATACATTGTTCAAGGAGTGAGACACACATACACTCACAAACAAATTAAAACATAAGGATGGAGGGAGGCCATCGTTCTGCGTCTTATAGGCTTCAAAAGGCACATTCTCTGTTATTTCCAGCTGGAAAGCCTCAGTCTCTCCATGTCAGCGAACATTCTTCCACTGTTACAGTTTTTCCGCACCTCAGCTCTTGTTTCTGTTCTCGTATATATGAAAAAGACCACACCCAGAAACAGCCGTCTGGAAACTTGACAATTGCCAACAAATACTGACGTGAGAAAATCGAGAACTAAATACAGAAACCATGAACTGAATAAGAGAAGCAGCTGTGGTATGTGAATAAAACAACACATCCTCCTTCCAGTGACTGTATTCTGATAGAACAGAGCATTATACTGATAAAATATAAATGTCTGGACACAAAGTAGACAAGTTTTTCAGTCATCCATCCCAAATGCATCAGACAAAACAAACAGCTTGCTTCTCACTCATGCTATATGTGTGTAACGCCACCCCCGTATTTTTACACTACAAGTCTCTTTTCTTGTGCTCTACATGCATAACTACAGTGACTGTGTATTTGGGCTCTGAGCACTGCCAAAACGCAGCTGACCTACACTCAATACTGTGTAGACACAGGTGGAAGATGCTCCTGCTGTTTTCACTACACTGGCTGTGTAGACATTGTGTAAGCCTGACCTAAACCTGCTCCACTGAGAAGCTGAGATAAACATATAAACAGGGCTTCCTACTGTAGCTCTCCACAGAGATCCTTTGGGAGTTCAGACAAGGTTTGGCCTGACTAAGGAGTCCAGTATAAGCTGGTAACTCTACACCCACAGTGGAGCCCCTGGCCGAGGATAGGCCCCCTCTTCAAACAGGCTGTTTGATGCTGATGACAGGGCAGTGACGGCTGGGTTTTGGCCCGCCCTTGGGCTCTGTCTTTTCTTTCACTGGAGAGGAACCCCTGGGCAGGATCAACAATGGGGTCTCATCTATTCTCTTTTACAGGAGCTTCACCACGACTCTGATGTTAGTTCATCCTTTACTTTTTGTTTTACCCTCCCCCCGAAATAAACTATAACAAAGACTAAAACAATTTTGTGGCTCCTGCCTCTGGCTAGAAGATTGAAGCTGTTCCAGGTAAGGATAGGAAGGATGAACTGATCCACATCTAGATTTTCATTGTAATTGCTTTCTTTCTTTCTGGCTGTTCTGCTCTAGTTCAGACAAACCGGAGACTACTTTGGCTTTTTTTCCCCCAGCTGTACAAAGATGATAGCGAATTGGAGGAGCCACAGGCACACAGACATATCCACAAGAATGTGCATACACACAGAAACAGTGCAGAAAACAATCATATGACTCTAAAGCAATATTTTGTTGGACTATAAAAATTAATCGTGTATCTAAGCATAACAACTATAAATGCTGTAAGGAATGAAAATTTTTCCCATGACGAAGGTCAACATTAATACACTCAAACTTGGTATGGAAGTCAGCAGCACTCTAGCACCAATGTTGAGAGAGTTATTCAGACAGTTATTACAGCGACTCTTCCATCTCCTAAACGCCAGCTTGGCTTCCCCCCCTCACAGCCTCCTCCTCTCATGCGCTGAGAGGTCAAATGTCAGAGGTCCCCCGTCTAATTGTGATGATAATGTCACTCAGGCTGCAGGGAGCGGGGTGGGGCTGCTCTGCAGGAGAGAATGTCTTTAGAAGGTGGAATTGCTGGAGAGGGCGACGAAGAGGAGGAGAGAGTGGTCTGGTCCGGCAAGAATGTCATGTCATATTTCCTGTAATCCCTCGTCCCTTGCTATGAAAACACCGCACTCACTCCGAATGTAGGATCCCTGTTGCCCTGGCAACCTCACAGACGAACAAGCAAGCCTGACACCCAACCAAACACCCCTCCCCATCCCCCACCCCTTGGTCCCCATGGCTATTTGTCATGGCTTGGCTGGGTTTATTTAGAGGCAAATTAACTATGTCTGGAATCTAGGGTGTCACTAAAAAATGAAACACAAATGTGGCACAAAGAGGTCTTTGAAAGGGCTGAGGAAGAAAGTTGCTTATAGAGCTGAAAAATACAACACAGACTGACAGTCAAATTCTTCTGGAGCCTCTCTAAACTGTGGGCATTTGACTGCTCATGAAAGCCGAAGAGCTATAGTCTTAACAGGCTGTTGTCCAAAGACCGTCATGATTCTGTGGACAGAGAATAACTTACAAATCATTCCAGGAAGTACTTTGTGTCCAAGTGCATGCTGATGTTGCACTACAGAGACTTAAACACTAGGTATTTGGAATCGAGTGTGCTCAGCTATGAGAAAGAAGTGCATTAGAGTTAAAGTTTGTGTGTCAAAGTGTACATATGTGCATGTGTGGGTGGATGTGTAAGAATGACGATAGTAGTTATGTCTGATAAATTATTTGTCCTCCCTCACAAATGCACACTTAACTGAGCAGCCAAAACACATTCTTTTGTCTAGACCTGACTCATTGCCAACATGCTACTCCCATAACACACAAATGAGAGTGCTATCAGTGCAGAGACTGTGAGAGACATGCAACTTTGTCCCGGTGCACCTGAGAGTTTCCTTATCAGGCTCTTTACAACCTTGTGGATTCCACTGCCTCTGGGAACAGCAGGGCAGGAACTGTGCCTTCGTCTAGGCCCAGCCTTATTTGTGGCGGATGTAGAAGGCAGGTGCAGGCTGCTGTTGTGCAATGGGCCCCTGAGTCATATTTAGTGAGTGTCGACTTCTGACCTCTGAGGAAAAGCGTGCAGCAGATGAGGAGGGAGGTCTTTGAGTGCAGCGGAGGGATGGCCAGAATGTGTAATCTCCCCGCGTCAAACCATTTGAGGACTTTTGTCAGCTGCAGCCCCGGCACCATGCATCTGTCCACATCTGTCAGCGCACCTCTGGGTGTCTGGCATCTATGTCTTGTGCCAGACTTTAAGCCAAAACAACTGCAGTGTTTTGCTCATGGGAAAAGCCCAGTAATCAACACACACTCACACACACTGGCCATTTCACAACACTCAAGAGGTGGAAACTGTTCCCAAACACATGCATTAACAGTCCCTCTTTACACACTTTAAAGATTGTTACACGGAGGCACCACTGCAACAAAGCAAACACATGCAACAATCACTACACGCCCAAACACAAAGAAATGAAACTTACAACCAGCCTCAGCCTTTGAGGTAGGGAAGTATCGTGAACCCATACAAGAGAAGATCCACAGAGAAAGTAATGAAAGAAGGAGGAAAGAGATGGCAATTGTTAAACATTCAATCAAGATGAGAGCAAAGTGCAAATGACCTTACAAAACATTTCTGGAATAAAAAAAATGACATTCCCACAGTGCACTGTGATTTCTTAGTTGTTCTACATCAAATATGAGGATCATCTGACAAAAACTTTGATTTATATCACTGAGTTCTGTCACCTATACTTGTGTAACACAATGCCAGTTTTCCTGCTTTCTGGGTCATTGAAGCAAGGGTAACCTGAGCTCATCCTCTCCTATACAATAGCAGCTTCTCTGCCTGAGGTCAGAGGGCGGCTCACCTGTGAACAAAGAGGCTGTAATCTCTGACACGGTTCATACACACAGTCATGCTCCACAAAGCAACAAGTATAAAGGAGTCTTCTTATCTCAGAGGGCATTTCCTAAAGCTAATGGAGAGGAAGAGCAACAGCAACAGAACTACCATCTTTTGACTTAGGGCAGGATTTTTACTTTGCACAAGAGGAGCTTATCAATGTTTTACGAATTCTTCTGAGGCAAAGTCATATTAGAATCTTTGGGAAAAGTCGTATAACAGTGTCTCTTTCTCACAACACAGACCTCTTTTCCTCACCCCCTCCTCTCTACAAGCAAGTAGGAACCAGCTCCCCCTCTTTATGCGAGTCCATACTGACACCACACTGCCAACAGGAGCCCATCCACACAACCCCCCCTCCTTCCAACAGCCTCTTCTGCTCTGCTCTCCCCAGCTTGGCTCTCCCTTTCTCAGCAAAGAGCCAGATTGGGGGTTGGGGAGTGTTTTGTGGCCCAAATAAAAGAGCTAAAGTAGTCAGAACTCCTTTGTATGAAAGTGTTGGGGGGGGAGCACTGACCCAAACAGCTAGTCTTTCAGGCCTGGGCTTACACGGACCAACAGGCCTGGGCTGTAGCCTGGCAACAGTAACCCATGGTGAGAGGGAGCCAGAGTGAGAAAAAGGGGGTGTTCGGAGACAGGGTTTCGTAAGGACAGTTGGGGCACTTCAGAGGACCGATCCCCTTCGTATGCAGGTAGCACTGAGCGCCATGCGGGACCAATTCAGTTTGGTAATTAAGTACGATCATGTCTAAAAAGGATGCGTGTTTCACAGTTTAAAGTGCAAAGTTTGTTTCAACAGTTGTACTTAGACACACAATGGAGGTATTGAAATCTCCAGAGGGAGATTTTCAGAGCACCCCCAGAGCATGAATATTAAACATGTGAATGTAAGGACATTTAACTTTCTCTTGAGGAAAAGCAATAATGAATCTGACTAAAAAGCTAGGAAAGGCTGTCAGTGTGTCCTTCTCACCTACCATAGCCCCTCTTCGCTCAAATTTCCATGTATAACACTATAAATTCAGAATGCCAAGGAAATGTCTGGCATTTCCTTGGCAGTGGGGACTGCACAGATCTTCTGCACCAAGAGAATGAAAATGTACTCTTGTTGCTAAGTGCTCAGTAATGCTGCTATAGAAAGGACCAGACAAGAGCTTGCAGTTTTTATACTTTTAGTCCATGTACTATCCCAACAAATTTGCCTCAAGTGTCAACAGATTTTTGTAAGAATACTCCCTGACATTTTTCAAATAGCAATGCGTTTGCCCATAACCACATTGCATGAATCCCAGGGTCGAGGTCTCTCAAAGCATTCTCTTCACTGAATTCGACCACAAAAAACCCCACCCAACCACCTAAACTGAACCAGATTCTGCTGCACTTTGAAACTGAAATTTAAAAGACCCCATCCCCAACCTATGATGAAAGATCGACTACAATGCTTTGGCCAATGTTTTGTTTCACATTAACGGTGAAAACATGACGTGACAAAGCATATCTTAGACTCTCTAATGGCCTGTATTGCTATTCATTTCACAGCAAACATTTGCTACACAATTAAAGTGGATTAAACAGAACTACAACTGATAAACCACACTCCAGTCTAATAATGTTGACTGAAACTGCTCCACTGATTGACCAGCACAGACTCCCACATGCTTACAGTCCTGAAAGAATGAGAATTGTTTATGGTGCACTGGCAAGGGTCCTTAATGATAAGCTACTGAATGCTAGAAAAATAGCCAGAGAATGTGAGCCATTCATACCTAATTAAACATTTTATAAACCGATGACAAATTACAATAATGAAGCATGTTTTTTGGATTGTCTTTTAAGTTCCAAAACCTCTGATTTATCTTAAATTAGGAAAAGGTAAACACTGAAATCAAGATGCCTGTGGAAAATGTGCTTAGTGGAAAAGTGAATGCCTTTTCCTGAATCATTTAATGATGGACCCATCCCTTCCTCTCCTAAAAGGGAGGGAGAAACGAGGGAAATTTTACTGGCGGACCTCAGTCATTCCAATCAGGCCTGCCTGAATGTCTCTTCAGAAGTCATCTTTTACTGGATAAGACCAAACAGCCAGGGGATGAGACTTCAGAGGCAGGCTTATCCCTACATAAGCATGTGGTTCAGACATACATTCACTCCACAAAGAATAATAAGTCACAAATCCCTACTGGATGTTCCTGTGCCAGTTTACAATAATGGCAAACCTGACATTAATTAGCACACAGGGTTAGTTTCCTGGGTATGTGTGACGTGTGAGTAAGAAAACAATTTTTAATATCCACAAGCTACAAAACTATTTGAGCATTATGTACCATATTAGGAGGATGAAAAGAGGCAAAAGATGAGAAAGTTGAGGAGCAAGGAGACCCCGGTGCTCTGAGTAAGCTGCTTAAGCTTCTCTGATAAGACAGGATGTGCGTAGCAGGGAGGTCAGAAGGCACCACTTCCTGTGATGGGGCCTGGGAACCACAGCTCCCAGTTTGAAGTCATGACCCAGAGAGAAGATGGGACAACAAACCCAACTCTGCCTCTCTATCATGGTGTAACCTCCTGCTTCAAATAGTACTCATCTATATATAACAGAGACCTCGTATACAACCACAGTTCTCATATTAGTTCATTTCAAACTACTGGGTCTGTATTTAACGTGCTAGTTTTCCTAGATAATTACACGACAATGGCTCCATCTGCCTGTCAGGGCAGTGTGAGTGATATGGGCTATATGTTGCCTCACAAAATCGCAAAGTAACTAATTGCAAATCAAACAAGTCATTCTGAACATCCCATTTTCATTCAGGGCTAGGCTGACAGTATTGTTAAAGGCATTCCTGAAGGGGCTACCAGGGTGAATGGATGGGAGGTATGGACAATAACCTGAAAGCACCAGAGGGACAGGAGGAATCTTACTAAGCATTCCTTTCTAATCCACCATAAAGATGCCAAAGAAAACACTAGCCCTGAGGTGCTCTGAACTAAGCCAACAATATAATCTGTCTCTTTGCTACGGTCCGCCACTAAATATGCGCTTTGGCATGTGTGTACATTTCCACTTTTTAGTGAACTGTGTTCCTAAAAAATGCAGTTTGTGTGTGTGTAAATTAACTTGTAGGTGCCACATTTCACATTTGGAAGGGTTGTACCCTCCAGTGAGAAAATTTTATTTGTCCTTATTGAACAAAAGGAGGAAGAATATGTGTCCCTTCTCTTCAAACACATGTAAAGTTTTTGCTATTTTCTAAAAGTGAAATAAAGTAGGCAAATGCAAGCTTTTTACTTGAGAAACAGCACCCCACACTCGCTGGACAGTCTGCTCCATATCAAAGTCAAAGATGTCCTCTTCCATCATGTTCTAAGAGGCTGGGAGTTGCAGGGTCATAACAAAACACTCACAATTTATATGCTAACTTTGCTACTGAGGGCAAGGGCAAAGCATTTATAACTTAAAGGCAACCACTGTATCCATCCATGGGCCTCACGCAGCGAAGAAGCCCCACATTTATTTCCTTTCAGCTTAGAGGATCTAAGAGGAAAGAGTTGGTCGTAATCTGCGATCTGCCACTGTGTTGAGAGACAGAGGCAGAGGATGAGCCGCCAGAGCTCAGACAACATGCAGAGAAAGAAAGAGTGGACCCGGTTGCCGCTGCTGCACTGTGAGAGAGGCAACATGTGCTAGAGGGACCGCGAGCTACCGGCTTCATTCCTCCACGAGCTTGTCTCTCACAGTATGGGGGCGGCTGACTGCTCAATGGCAGCACCTGGCCCTATGCTTCCCCTTTGTCAAGATCTGACTTCACTGGATTACCATCACAACATCCACCAGCTGTCCTCTACGCAGCCCACCCCCTCCCCACACTCCCTCCCTCCTACCCAGCCTCCCTCTACCCGTTCCCTACCCCCAGTCCGATCCCTCCAGCTGGATCCTCTCTGAATGACACCCTCTCAATCTGCCTAATTATCTCTCCTCCAGCCACGCCGCTGTGGCCCTCTCAGGGCAGCACATTCTGCTCACAGGGCGGAGCTGAGGGGCCAAAGGCTCTTCAACTGGACTTCCTGACTGCTCACCTAGTAGGCCGCACTCTCTGTGACACCATCAACCCTTCACTGTCAAGTTCAAAACTCTACGACACTGCAAGATCATAGCAAGAATACTTCAAAATATTCAGTGTGTGTTAAATGTGTTAGGAAAACGCAGATAAAACCTCCCATTACAAAATAGGTTTATGTTGAATCTTGTGGTACTACTTAGAACTTAGTAAAGGTTGGATCACAGAGCTGGTGTATTTGAGCGACTTTATCTCTGAAACAGACATGCAGGGCTACAAAATCTCAGCTGCATGCTGTGCTTATCTGCAGCCCTCAAACAAAGTCAACTGATTTGAGAGGGAAGGACTGTCACTCACTTTGGGGTTGAATTAGCACCCAATAGTTCTTGCTGCGGTATGTTAAAAAACATTGCAAATGATTTTACACATTGGCTGAATATTTTGGGGTTGAAGTGTGCTTTCTTAGTTTTATTCTACGCAGCATGTACATTCTTCTTTGCCAAAGGCCAAACTTCCACCAATACATGTGTCATTACAAACATGTTTGCAGACTCAGATACAGACGCACGATGATTATGAAGGGCTTTGATGTGTGAAACAGCCTCATCAAACTTGTTCTACCTGCCTTTATTATACCATTTCCGGCACAAGCCCATGTATGACATGAATTCTGAGCTCAACAGAAGTTGACTCACATCAGATTATTGGTCGTAGGTAAATACTGGATCTCCCTATCCACACAAAACCCTGGTTTACAACTGCGGTTGCACGTAGTCACTGCAGTGTTTGCACAGTGGAGTTTCAAACTGGCACATAACTGCAGATGATTTTGTGTAACTTTTCTCAATACATTTGATCCCTTTATAAATAATGGATGCAACCAGTCATGTTCAACCATCTTTGCAATCATAACAAAAGGAATTTATGGCAGACACTACGTTGCAGCCAATCTCTAATGGAAGCTTGCAGATTGCGAGCAGGTTTGAAAGATAGACTCATTCAGACTGAAAGCATTTTTACTGAGTAACTGAAAGAAGTGAAATGGGCATTAAAGTGTGTTCACTTAACAGTTTACTACTGTGATTCTCCATCAGTGACTCTGGTCTGCAAATTGATCGGCCAGCACACTACAAAACACATAAAGAAACTAACAAGACAGTGGACATTGAGATTTCTTGCATGTTAAAGCTATAATGTGGTATCATAGATGTGTTTGCCAACCAGACAGAGGATACATTGGTATCTGGGACAGTAACAATGGTAGCTACCATACACTCAGTGTTACTGTCACTTGAGTAGCTACTTGCCGTAAGAAAAATTAAATAACCAAGTGGCTGGACAACAAGCAGGAACCGGTGATCGTTCTCTACACAGAACAATGTGTGTGGTTGTGTGGAACAGTAGTGATTTCAAGCAAGGTTGTTTTCTTCTGGTTCTCCAAATTCCTTTCAAATGCCAAACATGTATCTGTATCTGCATTTTGTTTCTGTCTTTCTACTCCGTATTGGCCTCACTTTGCTGTGGCCTTTCTTCTCTCCCTCTCTACGCCCTGTTCTGATGGTGCCAGGTTACAGGCAGGTATCTGGTAGAAGAAAGGATCTTTTCTGCTGTTCTGGATCTCCTGTTTCTGTGGGCTCCCAGGGGAAGGGGTGGGGTGGCTCCACTACTCACCTCTGTCTAGGACTGGTCTGACCACTCTCATGAGTCCACGCTCCGCTCCACTGCTCTGCCCTGCTATGGGACTCTTCTACACCATGTGGCATGACATTTAATGTCCCCCTTCCATTAGAAATGCTTTCCCTTTGCACTTTAAGTGCTTCTTTTTCTTGGCACTGACCCAGCACAGTGATTACACATGGCCAGCTCCTACACCCCCAACATACTGTATGTACACATACTGTACATGTACACAGCACAAAGGGCTAAAGGAGCACAAAGGATAAATGGATGGTGTCTTCCAAAACACATTAAATCAGAAGATTAATGTTTAAGCTAGGCGAAATATTGTCTGCGTTCGTTTTCCCCCATGGAACAGAAATGCTATTTCTGTGTGATGTTGAAATAAAGGATTTGATCAGAAAAATGATGTTGGATATGCTGAAAAGAGATCTGGTGGCATGAAATTGTACATTGACTCACTTAATGACACTCACTCATCTTGGCTCCAGCTAATGATTGAAAAAATGTGGGTGGTGGTTACTTGTTCCACATGCAGCTGAGTTACACATTGGCAAGTGTGCAATGGCAACTCATGCCAGAGATCACTTTAGAGAACAATGTAGTTACTTTTTTGGTTTAAGAAATATATATATATGTATGAAAAAATATTTGTCTTATGTTTACTTGTAGAGAGTGCATTCCTGTTATGTGCTCACCTTTGACCCCTGCTCTACTAGAACTGCTAGGCCACTCCAATAAAATAATAAATGTACTGTTTTGGAGGGAAGCAGCTGGCAACCAAGGAGTTTTTTTGTTCCATCAATGATTGTATCTCCTCCATCTGAAACACTCAGGCATGTTTCCTCAGCTAAAGGGTTCTTAAAAAGGACAAATGACCCCCGGGCAAGACACTGTAGCCTATTTAACTTGACTATTGTAAAAGGTTCCCACACAAAACAACCCCCCTCACCAATTTGAAAAACAAAAGACTCATCACAGTCAAAAGATGTGAGAGCTCAAAAATGCCCAAAGCAGGCAGGAAACAAAGACAATTCATCAAAAAAAAGTTTTTCAAGCCTCGCATGTCACACAATGAGAAAAAACACTGTGAAAAACACAGAGGGGAAACTTTACTAATGCTGTGATGCATGTATGACGAAGCTCTAAAACAGGTGCATAAGATGAGTGTGGCGGTCAAACATGTTGAGACTTGATGGCGCTCAGCTGCGTAGGCCTACCCAATATGCCCTATCTGTCACCACCTTTATGTGAATGTTGCAAATTGCCAGCAAACAGGATACAGAGTGAGCACAATATTCACACCATTGTTTTAGAGTATCAGACTGGAAATCAATCTTTCCTCTGAACCTTTGAAGAAGCAACTGACAAATAACAGCCTGTGTAAATCAATTTACACGCAAGGCCTACACTTATGGCTTGAACGCCATTCAAAAGCTGAGTTCATGAAGTACTGAGGCAGGACATCTTCCACTTACATGCACCGAGAGGATGAATCTATGCATGTCCCTCCATTTTCACAAGGTCTGTATTTATCCACGCAACGGAACCCTGTGGAAATTGAAGACATTTGTTAGAAAACCACACAGCTGACAAATTACTTGATGTCATCCACTTTAGACTTAAGGGGAACATGTAATCCTACAAGTGATAAATCCCAGCAAAACTGTAAATAATGTCCCAATGGAATAGTATAGGTAGGTACAGGAGATCTTTATAAACACTCTGTCAAGTATCATGGAGGTATTTAAAATGATGTGAATATCACTGATTCAGATTTCAAGCACAGATAGCAGGCCTTTGCCACTTGTGGCATCTTGCAGACACACCCGCATGTTTTTTTGTTTACTTTGTCAAAAGCAGATAAACTTGTGTTTTTCCTTGGAAGGGATACATGCTGACATTATGAGATTGTGACTGCTTGGAAGCAAGTGTGTAGACTTTAATACATCATATCTGAGTCATTGCTCAACAGCTTCCAGGGAAAAAAAAAAATCAGTTGTTTAAAAGGTCTTTGTTCAGAGAGGGAGGGGGCAACTCCGGCTCATCACCCACTGCTTCAGCTTAAACAAATCTTCTCTCTGTCACCCACCATGCTATAATACATTTTTTTTGGTAAATGTATTAGGTTTAGCATCATTGCACAAGCCAAGGCTCCACAGCCAAACTTTCAAAGTGCTGCTGATATTCCAGGAGACACTTCTACACTTCGGATTTTGTTAAACGGAGCAGCAGCGCTCATCAGACCTCTCCAACAGAGGAAAGCCAACCACTGCACTCAGATCAGATGGAATTTATAAAAACATACATTTTCCCAGTGCAGAAGTGTGAGATTTTGTTTTTTGCTTTTTGTTTTTTCCACAAAAGCAATTGTTTGAGAGATATTTTGACATGAAGCGTGCAAACTTCTTTGGTGCGTGCTGCTGTTACCTGTTACGGTTCAATTAAGCCAAACTTTTTGGACTATCTGTAACTCAAACTACAAATAAACTTCAAAACAAAATACAAATAAAAAGTTATACATTCATTTAGCGCACAAGCATGGCAGTGCACACTGGTAGGCTTTAGTCAAGAGGAGCCCCAATTTTATTTGGATCCGTACCTTGTAGCTACGGTGGTCCGGACATGTCCAGTCTACCACCGGTTATACAGTTACTAATATTAAATAATTATTTTTGGCTTACCTTCGCAAATATGCATCAACAATAAAAATGACAAAATAATCCATGGAATATTCCCTTCCATTTCGGTGGAAAAGTTTCCAGCGTTTCAAGTTGGGCTTTCAGTAGAAATACATCCTTTATAAAGTTCACATGAAAATACAGGCTCCAAAATTGATGGGGAATTTTTCATAAAGTCAGCCGGAAAGTGGAGCGTTAGGTCCCAATCCCGTATTACCCTCCGCAGCTCGGCCACGGCTGCTGTGATTCTCGGTTAGCCTCCTAACTTTTGAAAAAGTTTTGCTTCCCGATGTGTCCCAGCGTCTGAGATTACTCCGCCTCCTCCTCTCTATCTCCTCCTCCGCCTCCTCTTCCTCCTCCTCTTTCTCTCCCTGCACGAGATAGTCCGTGCGCAGAGCTTCCCAACATTGGGTCCTACTGGGACTTTTACGCACCGACACCACAACCCACGCACACACACACAAACACACACACACGAAACAAAAACTCCCTAAAAACTGAAAGAATGGATGTAGAAAAAAAAACAACACAGATCCAAGTACAGTTTGGACAGTCATGCAATTCTGGAAATCTAACAACACAAATGGATACTTTCAGATAGTTAAAAAGCTGTGAAAACACATTTTTAAAAGAAATGTAGATAGACCAAACATGGCTGCAATTGACAAGAAACTTAGAACACTAAAAAAGAATAATAACTGTCTGATAAAATCTTAATCATGTTGATTTATGTCTCTTTTCTTCAAATCCTCAACCACAGAACACCTGTTTTGATACAAACACAAGGACTAAGGAGGTTGTATTGTATGCACTCACTCATTTGGGTCATTTTAAAACCACATTGAGTTACAAATTACTTCAGAAAAGTAATTATTGGGACTGTGAAAACATATTTTAAAAGACATAAAGATAGACCATAGATAGGTGCAATTGATAATAAACTTAGGAACACTAAAAAAGAATAATACCTGTCTGGAAAAATTTTACTCATGACTCTTTTCTGCAAATCTTGAGCCACAGAGCACCTGTTTTGATACAAACACAAACTCTGGAGGTTGCATTCTATGCACTTACTTATTCTGATATGGTGGTTATTTGTATGCTGGCAATATAACTAATAGAACTATAAGTGATATGAGCTCAAAGAGTTTTAAATATCAAAATGTAGGCTGCTGCACTGTGAAATGCACTGGCACAAAGATAGTTGCTTAGAATCAAATATTTACGTTACTTTTGAATGTGTGAATAAAAGAAACAAACTATTACACTCTTAGATTATGTCTGTAACTAAGTAGCTTCTGTGTTAGTAAGGCGGTGCATCAGAATAAGTCCAGCCCTGTGCAGACTTGTTTGTTTGTGTGTTTACAGTTGATGAATTGCTGATAAGAAGAGAGTGAACTGTGTTTACATGAGAGTGCAGACATTCCTGTTATCCCCACAGCCCATGTACTGAGCTGCAGTCCTGCTGTCTCAGCCTGCATCTCCTCAGCCTATGGCAGTGGACTCATTTTCTACAGCCGGCGTATAGTGCCTCGGTTGTTCTGCGGCACAGAGCGGAGCCGGTCGCTTACAGAGACAATAGCCTTGATTTGAATCATAAAAGGAGTCCGGCATTATGACACAGTTTCTCTCTGCAGGGGAGGGCAGCACACTAATATTCAAGCACACTGCCCCAACACTGCCGTCTCCCCCTCTCCATCACACTATTCCTGGTCCTGGCCTTGAATAAATTACAGGCATGGGTAGGGCCATGAATGTAGCAGGCTGGTTTGGAGTGAAGTTCGTTAGTGCGTGTGACGTCATCTATAGGGGTCAGTGAAAAGAGCTTGTTAGGCCTCACAGACACCTGCTTCATTTGGCACCCACCATGTGATGAAAGTTGGGCAGTGCAAACTTTTCAATAGCTGGATTCAGCTTTTTGTGCACAATGACATGATTACTTAGTCCTGTATTCTTCATTAGCAGTTGGATACTACTGAAACTGATTGCAAATCCTCTTTAAAATCTCACCCAGTCCTGCCATCGTAACGCAGGCTTGTATCCAAGATGATAATGTGCGCATGTGTTTCTGACTGTGTCTCCAGCTGCAAGTGAAAACCAGATAGAGACAAGGAGGAAGGTGTGATACAGTTTAAGTATTACAAGTAGGTGTAGTAAGCAGTGTTTTTGTGTTTTCATCTGGCTGTGAAATATCTCTTTCACCCCCTGGAGATGTGATAGATGCACTCCCAGATCACTCTGGCAGGTGTTGGCAGTATTTTGACTAGCTTCCAGTTGGAGAAGGTCCCACGGAGAGGTTTCTCAGTGTGCTCAGGGACAGACAGTTGTATTTGCAGTATGTTGCTATCTAAGCAAAGTCTACAAATGCCTCATGTGCCTAGTTTTTCTGAAGACATGAGGCCCCTGATCATTTTATGTAAAATGACGACTGGCCTTTTTGTGTCTGACAACATTTTCATAACAAAAATATCAGAAGTTGAGGCAGTTGTCAGTCAACTAATGTAACAAGGACCAGTGTGTAGGATTTAGGGGAAATACATTGGCAGAAACTCAATACGATGGAATACGTTTATTTTCTACAGTGTCTAATCACCTGAAAATAGGAAATGTTGTGGGGGTTTTTTTTACCTTAGAATGGGCCATTTATATGTACATTGGGAGCAGGCCCTTGTCCACAGAGTCCACCATGTTGTACCGCCATGTTTCTACTGTAGCAAAGAACAGACAAACCAAATACTAGCTCTAGATAGGGCCATTTGTTTTTTTGCATTAGCCACCACAGTTAGCAGGTCCTCAGCTACAAGCCAAACAGTGCTGGAAAAACATTGATTTTTAACATGAATTCAGTGTTTTTACATGTTTAAATCACTTGGTCTCTTTGGTTTGAAGAGGAGCAGACCTCTACAGATAACATGTCTCCCAGTAACAACTGTCTGAATGTCTGGCTCTTAAGTTATCAGAGAAAAAAGTTGAGCACACATTAGTTGGTGATGGACTAGCGGCCTGTTTGCGAAGGGCTGAACAGTGTAGGAGAGACACTGATTTGTCACGTGAAACTGCTTTATTCAGTGTTTTTACTGGTTTTAATCACTGAGTCCATTTTGTTTTGGAGAGGAAGAGACCTCTGTGGACAATTCAGCTCCTGATAAAAACCTTCTAAACAATGAACACTGAAGGAATCCTGACTGAAAGTTCATGCTTGGCACGTGGGAGAAGTTTCAGCTGATTGCAATCTGAAATCCTCACTGCTAGATACCACTAAGTCCTACACACTGCTGCTTTAATGCATCAACTATCCTCACATGATCAGGATGCTGTTTCCTTCGATTTGACCTGTCCAGTGACTACAGGTGGCAATTAGCTAGTAGCTAAATCTGGAACAATGCATCTCTTCACCTTATGTGAGATTACTATAATGGTGTGTATGGTCTCTGACAAATAAATGTAATAAACTAAATTACCATTATAACTGTCACTTAAAAGCAACTGCAGCACGAAGAAACTTTTAAATGCTGCATTCTCCTATTGATGAACTCTCAAAACCCCCATGTGCAATCAGACTTGCTAACGCAAACAGCTATTGAAAGGCCCTCAAGACTTTCCATTCTCTTCACTCGCAAGCTAAAATGCTTTGTTTGGGAGGATTACAATCTATACCACCTGACTCTAGAAAATAAAGAGCCAATGAGAAAATTCCAGTTTGTCTTCTTTCTCTCTGATCTCATTAGTGGAAGTGGCTGCTCCAGCCCTTCCCTGTGGAAATACGACCTTTCCTTGATTGTTTCAGAAATGAAAGAGAACGGTGAACTAAGTCTTGTGTGAACAACAGCAGTAGGACAGCCTCTGTTTTCTTTGAGGGACGTTTTTTCTTACTATGGTCTATAATTTTAATGAATCCTTAATCATGTTAGATCTTTGTCTTGTTATCTCCTTTTTCTCTCTCTCTACACACACAACCACACACAGAAGAAATTAGCCAGTGTTTTGTTTGTTTTGGAGAGAAAGTGTGAGAGTGGAAGCCCTGGCGACAAAGTTCTCGCGCAAGACTCAGGGGGAATCTCCAATCACACAAACATAAAGGTGACAGGTCAGGATTTATAACTGCGCTCTCTGTTGGAAAGAGAGCGGCACTCGTCTTTGAACAGTTGTTAGCATTGCTCATAGTTAATATGTGTAAATCTAAAGACATAGCAGGGCTGCATTTAATCAAGACATCTGAGTGTACACATTTAATGGAGAACATGCATTTCTAGTACCACCTTTCTGCTTTTGTATACCCAGCTGTACAAAGTACTCTGTAATTCCTCCCATTGAGCATTTGATACCTTGGGATAACAAGCACTATTGTGACGCACATCGCTAACAGAAAGGCTTTTATCCAGAACTGCATGTGAATGATACTGTACGTTTGCAGTGTCAAGAGTGAAAGCTGACCAAAGCCTGTTGAGTGAAGACCACCCATGGGTGAGGGGTAAAATGGTATACTCCTGCTATCACTGACCTCCCCTAGCTCTGCACTCACACAGCAGGGGAGTGTGTCTTTACACTGCAGGGGTCAGTTAGACCAACATAACTTAAAGGTCCCCTCCAGACATGTATTAAAGTACTACTGTGCATGCACTGTGATATTACTCATATTTTATTAAAGAAAGAAAATGGACTGTCAGCACATCTACTATTAGTTCCTCTTCTTGAGAAATTCTGGAGGTTTTGCTTTCACTTTCCCCTTCCTCCAGCACTGACACAGCACCAAAGGCCCAGACACTCCAACAGCTGACTGTTGGCGTATGTCAGGCTGTCAGTGAGTGTCTGTTGCCCAACTTTTTGTGGCCCTTGCTGGGTGTTTTTTGGTAGATTCAGCACGTAGAATTGACGGCAGAGCTGTTGGAGCCAGTTGGGGAGAAAAATCTGTCTGATAAGCAGTTCAGCATAGTGCATGAGAAGAGAAACGGAAGTGAGGATAGGAAGGCAAACAGCTTAAGTCTAGAGGGCATTAGATCGAACCAAACTTGTTGTCTTCATGACAACGAAGTCGGCCTTCGTTCCTTGTTCTTTGACATCAATTTGGTGTGTCTGGGCCAAAAACCAAAGTGGAAGAGTGGCACTGGGTTGGCCCTTGAAAGAACAGTGCACATCAAGATGGCTAGTGGTAGTGTAGATGAAACACTGGAGAGATCAGTCATACTCAGCCTCAGTCAGACCCAGACTCAGATGAGGAGTCTGTTGTGCACCAATTAGACATATTGGAATGATGGGGGGTTAGCATCTCTCATTTTAGCTTGTAACTGGCAGTGGCTGACACAGTGTTAGCGGTTGTGAGACACACAATTATGAGTCTGCTCTGCACTGTAGGTTTCAGGGTAATTGTATGTACCTAATCTAGTTTGCCCCAGGTACATTTGAAGATTTTTTTCTAAGACTGTAGGGTAATGCACAGACATCACCCCCCCTCAGCAGAAGAATGTAAAAAAACACCTCTCTTGTGCCAAACTTTGCAGAGATACAAGTCAGTTTTGTCAAGGTCAGACATTTTAGAGGACAGAAGCATGAGAAAGCCACATTTCTGAGTGGAGGGCATCTTTAATATTTCTCTAAAAATATATCCTTGTTTGCATACTCATGAAAGATAAAGCTCAAGGTAGCTGTGCAGATGGAGATTTTTAATTTTTTGTCACATTTTTCAAAAAGTGACAGCTAACACAGCCTACATATATGGTGTGGTCAGCCTGCAACCTCCTTTCATGCTCAGTGGCCTTTCAGAGCTAGCACGCTCCATGTGATAGGGGTGCTAACAGGCAGTGTTTGTGGACACAGTAGACGTGATGACTTTACCACCCAGGCCAGACTGATTTATGTGGGAAAAGCCCTAAGAGCACCCACAGAGAGTGTGGAGAGGATTAGAAGGCCCTCGACAAAACCGGTCATGGCCAATCAGCAGCTGAGACCCCCTACGGACAGACGTCGGGGCCAATTGCAGCGCAGCGTTCAGGTTGATGAAATGGATTGTCTCCTTTATCGCTGCTTCATAATTGTATGATCTCTTTATTATTCAGGGTTTGTGGGTAAGCGTTTCAGCTTCAAGTGTAGTGGGCTTCTGAGGTTTGAAGAGATTGTAGGCACACTTCTGATGTTGTCTGTGTGTGTAACAAAGGCACCAGCAGCCCCCATGAACACAACACACACACAACTGTATCCCACAGTGATAAGATAACTTCTCTCTGTTTCTGCTCTGTGATGGGATGTTGGGTTCTTCAATTAGGAGGGAAACACCTCTGCTTTTCCCAGGATCCCACTCTTTTTTGTCCAGCCCCTTTCCTTTCCACACTCACGTCAGTGTTTCAAGAAAAAAACACATCAGTGAAACAGCAAAGGCATTCCTGTGGTGTCTGTTCTAATGTTAGGTTTTTATCTGCTACATTTTGAATATGAATGTGGCGAGGAACTATTTGGATTTATGTCTTTTGATGTTTTTGTGAAAAGTGTGTTTTTATGGAAGAACATTCATACCTCTTGGTTTTGTTTTGTTCTGACTGTCATTGTATTGTCAAGTCAAAAAGTTTTGAGTAAACCATTTAAAAACTTTCCTATTCCCTGATCAATTAATTTGTCATCATGTGGACAAAAAACAGAGGAGTTGTGTGTGTGCTCATACTTTCTGTATCCTTGTTCACCGTGATTCTTTTTGACTTTTCCTTCCACCCACTCTCTGTGATACACACACACACTTCTACACACAGTGACTTAGAGACTGGGGCTTTTTGCCTAAAGTAAACACACGTGAATGATGGATCTTTCTCTGGATTGTGGGAAAAAGTGTTTGACTTTCACACAAGCTCTCTAAACGGCCATTAAATCCTGTATGTGTACACACGACTTGTCTCTGCAGAGGGCAGGGACAGAAGAAAGGAAGGAAATAGAATTTTTTACCTATGGGAGAGATCTTAAGGAATTTAATATCCTTCTTTTCCATGATCACAAACCTCTGTCCCTAATCAAATGGGAAAAATGTGTCTCTTCTATCTAAGGAATATAAATCTTCAGAGAGCTGGACTGTGGAGTGAGACTCAGTGGAAGGCCTGGAGGTATTTGCATGCACACAGCAGTGAGAGTGGAGGGCAGAGAGTGCAAAAGACATCTCTGTGCGGGAATGTATTTCAGACCAGGCTGGAGACTGGCCAGCTGGAGGAATTCAGAACGCTATGACTCTGTTTCCGTGTGAAATAGCTACTTAAGACCACTGTGAACAGCTGCCGGACAGTGCCCCCTCTCCCCCCCTCTCCCACCTCCTCACTCCCTCTACGGGGCTGTAAATCTTGAAGGAGAACGGAGGTGCTGGCAACTTGCTGAAAGGGATCCAGGGAGGATCCTGGGGTTTAGTGCGAAAGGTCAGGTTTGTGTTAGCAGGCCCCGGTGCTGAGACTTTGGGTTGATACCCAGTGATGACCTGACACACACACACTTGCGGCTGAAGAGCCATCCACCCTGGAAGCACCACGGATCTCCACTCTGTTGTCAGGATTAATTGAAATGGTGTAAGGAAGAGGGCACTGAAGGCCTGCTGCAACAAGAGGGCTTATCTTAACGGAAGGCAGAGGGTCATTTAAGCCATTTGACAAAACCGTGTTCAAATCCATGTAATCTGACAAATAAAGCAGAAAATAACTTGAGTTTGTCTGCAGAATTATGGCAGTGACAGCCTTGAAAAGTGTTTCAAGTGGCATATGCTCCACTAAAAATGTCAAATAAAAGACATATTGAGAAAAATGACTGAATTATAACTGCGACTGATCCCACATTTGCCTCTGAAAACCAGAGAGAAAGACGTGGAGGGGTCCCGAGCTCTGTGTTCATCCTCTGTCCCTCCTGAGTCAATTGTTGGGGAAGCATGGTGTCAACCCTGCGCCATCAATCACCCCCTTTCAGAGGAGGGCAGACAAGGCGGGGACCCGCCCCCCAGGACAGGGGGGTGGAAGTTCTCATGCCCTCCCCGCCTCCTGAAGCCCCGCGCCCCTACAGACAGAACTCCGACAGCTGGTCTGGCCATTAGGGGTAGGCCGAGACCTGAGGGCCCCCGCACACCAGCAACAGCTGCCAGCCCACTGCCCCCAACGCCCCAGCGACACAGCTCTATAAAATCTGTATTAGAACAGCAATTTATTGTCATTCCTTCACATTCCTTCACAGAGATGGCCACTTTACACGTCATAATCAATTCTTTTCCCTTGAGCACAGTATACTCTGGTGAATGTGTGTAAAAATGCATGTATGTTGTTTTCTGTGGAACATGGTTTTACAAATCTTACTCATTTAGGGAGGCATCATTCATTTTTCCTGTGCACTTGACTAGCAATTATGTAATTTTGCTCTCAGTGGGTGGCTGAGTTTTAGCTGTTTTGGTGCCACATTTCAGCGCTCTTCCCAGAGCTGAACATGGTAGTGAAATCTGATAGGATAAAAACAAGGCTTAATGACCGGCTGATTTATATAAATTACAATATTCTTTAAATGGGAGCACCACCTAAATAAAGAATTCCAGTATGTTACTTTCATGGCTTTGAAAGATTCAATCATTTGCTAACATGAGCTTCTCTAAAAGCCAGAAACCACAAAATGACGTCCCAAACTTGTAATATCATAGGGTATAAAGTCTGGAGCTGCTCTATAGACAATGAATGGGAGCCTGATTTTGTGGACCCACAGAATGTTTGTTTTCTCTTTTAAACCCAATGAGCTTTTTATTGTAGAGTTTTCAGTACTGAAACAGAAAATGTACCCGTGTACTCAGAACATTCCCCTGGGTGCTCTCTATGTCATCTAAAACACCCAAGTCATTGTCAATGGAGCAGTTCTAGACTTTATACCCTATGACATCACAAATTTGAGTTTTAGTTTCCCTTTAAAAGTACACTTTCTTCCATCTTGAAATGTAGAAGTCCTTGTTATATCTATGGGAGACAAATTGAGGTTATCATGACATTGATTATTAGACCAGTGTTTGTGTGGTTTATTTAATTATTATTGTTATAAAGTGTTGTAATCTCCTCAGTATCTCTACCAGTTTATCCATTGTTGCAAGGGGGGCATATTGTGATATTACCCAAACCTTGTTTGTTTGCATCGTGAATTGCTCTTAAAAATATGTTAGACTTGGTAAAATGTGCTGCAACTCTGCGTGGTATCGACATGTTCAGTCCATTCACTGGAAAAATGACTCCCTTATTCAAACCAAACCAAACTCCACATGTGTGTCACACACTTGTCCGACTGGTTAACTTTTAAGATGTGATTTGTCATGCAAGCTCCTTCAGCAAAGTTCACTCATTGTGATCCAACAATGGAACCAGTGCAGGGTATTATTTACCTGGCTGTGTGTGTATTTATAATACAAATATGTCTCTGTGTCTATGTGATTTCAGAATGAGCTTTGATTTGAAGATTGCTGTTTACAAATGCATGCTGATTGAGATAAATGCATGAGTGTACTCAGTCTTTTGAGTGAATGTGTGTGTTCCGCCGTGTGAGAGAAAGAGGAGAGACTAGAGTATTAGAGGAGATTACGACACACTCCCTCAGGGTCCTTGTTACTCATGCACTAGTGGCGGCTGAGTGGTTCCCACACTTCCACACTGAGGTGAGAGAGGCTGCACCCACAGCCTCACCTGTGGCTCTGCGTGTCCCAGCAGAGCCCACCTGAGCCAGGATCTTCCTTAAGAAAAGAACAGGGAGAAAACACTAAACCTGACTGGTGCGCAATCAAAACAACAGCCCGTGAGTAACAACGATGGTGCACCGCTAAGGTATAATTACTACTGAAGAAACCAAGAATGGGATAATTAGCCTGTACCTGCCTACCCCCAAACCCACCTCCTGCTCCATCTACACATTCACATGCACGTAATTTGAAAAAAGGGCTTTGTGCCAGGAACACATTAATCTCAACACCTTCCATGAGAGATGTTACAGACAGCAGTTTACTTCTTCCAAGGTCTGACTGTAAGAAGCCAAACAATGGATGTGTAAATGGACAGCGGCTATTAGTGAGTGTCTGGCGTGAATCGTGCCAGCGCTGTCCAAAGTGAGACCGACTCCTTGCCAAAATCAACAGGCCTGCTTGCTTTGTCGGCCAAGCAGTCTCTGATCGCAAAATCCGTCATGGAAGCCCCCGGCCTCTTTTGTCCCAGCCCACTGAAGCGGTGTGAGATTACATGTGTGGTTATTACCCCCACCCGTCCTCCTCTTCATCACACTGGATGGGTTGTGGAAGACAGCAGCGGAGCTAGATCCGGTCAAAAGATGTTATCATACACAGCCACGCCGCAGCAGCTGTTGTACTTCATTAAAAAGTGGCTGATGATGCTCTTGGATCATGTCAAGAAAAATGGGTGATCACAGTTTGAAAGGTGTACGCCACATTCCTTCTTCAGGCTACGGCTAGCCTAAAGGCACACTTGAGTGATAAGGAAGGCGGTAATGGAATAAGACAGGGTGGGACTAGAGTGAAGTGTTTGGGGTCGATATGGCTTAAGTGCTCGGTGCCTGCAGGCCGACTATCCTGATTTAAAATAGGAAACTCTTAAAAGGATTGTTGACTGCTCTGATTGTAGTTTATTCCAAACACCATCTTTGTACACTCAGGCAGAAACTACCCTAATGGATTATCTGTTGTGACAAGGCCTTCCAAGCTGCATTGAGAAAGACTACTGAATTAATTTTCATATGCGAATAAATCTAATTTTATTGCGTTGTTTGCACATATTCATGTAAAACATGGTCCAGTGGAATTTTAAGTCCAGCTTCCTGTTATCGTGCTACTGTTATTATTTTGCTCCTCAGATAAGGGTCACATGGGTCAAGCATATGTTTGAAGCAAGTAGCAGCCCTTTTCAAAGAGGCTTTCTTGTGGTGCAGAGTGGGTGGAAGGGGCGGCTGACAGCAGCAGACATTCCACATCGCACCACCCAGGGGCAGGGGAGAGAGGAGGGCTTGCCGTAATTCCACTTTTATTAAAACATATTGAAGAAAAACAACACGCTGGTCTGTGGCAGGAGGAGGAGAAAATCAGCATGACGGCTGGATCCAACCTCCTTCTCACTATCTGGAAGCTTGTGCCTCTAAGCTTCGCTTCATCATGACTCAGCCCACTCCTTTAATCTCTCTTCCTTCGTCTGCTTCATCCTGCCCATCCTCTTGCCCCACTCTATCAATCTCTTGCTCCTCCATTTCCTCTCTCATGGCCTTACTATCTATGTTCATCCACCTCATGTGAGCCCCACACAACTGCAAGATGTTACTGTCTGGAAACTGTGTGACAATCCTCCCTCACCGCTCTTCTTGTCCTGGAGATTTAGGTAAAGGTTGTGTTCCTGGGTGGATCCCAGGCTGTGTGTAGTGCTAATCTCTCTTGAATGGGCACTACACCATTATTGAGGCTAACTTTATTGTCTAGGCAATTTTACAACCATGCCTCTGGCCACACTGACCCCAGTGACCTGGTCACTGTCTCCCCAGCAACTAATGAAGGAGGTGTGATAATGCCGAGAGGAGGTTTCACCTCAGGATGGCCTGACTGTTGGGCCCTGGGCAGACACCATCAGCCTGTCACAAATAACTGACATGTTTAATTACTCTGTCCCTGCTGCTCAGATATATCCTCCAATATCCACTGCCTGCATATGTGCCCCCCTGATGCTTCTAATCCAGCTGGCATTTCCAAAGGAATGTTTAGAATATAAGAAATGCATAATGCTTAGATACAATGTCCTGGATTAGCCAGCATCCTGACAAAACGTTGACTTAGCGACAGCCATCTTCCCAGGACTCTGCGGAAGAGAGAGGCAATCCAGACAATCCAGACATTCCAGAGTCCCGTTGTGTTCTCCGCTACTCTCTAATTTAAGAGCAGCTGTCAGGCCCTGCAAACACTCAACCATCAAAGCTGAGTGAGAAGGTGGGGGTGGGACTTATGAGGAGCACTGTTGCCCCCCATCACACTTTCCAAGGTTGTGGAACAGACTCTAAACTGAACACCTGTGACAGGTAGGATGGAGGCTAAATTACAGGATAGGGGATAGTCACTGCAGGTCAAAGAAGTAAAAACAGAAGTCAGCTAAGTGATGACCCTTACAGGAGAAATGCACCAACTTGCTTTGGGCACCATCAAGCACTAAGGCTACATCCACACTAATATGTTTTTGTTTTAAAATAATAACTTTTGATTTAATCATGCCTGGCGTCCACACCACTCTGACATTTTTTAAATGCAAAACAGAACTTTTGAAAATGCTGCTCACCCCATGTTAGTTTGAAAACTGAGGGTTTGCATTCTAGTCTGGACAGGCAGACCACAGACTTTTAAATGACAATGCAGGCAACCAAGTTTGCTTCCTGATAGGGTGTTATCAGTTGCTACCTGTCCTTCCATGATTGTTCATGCCCCTATCACATGAATCTTCTCTGGAAGAAAACTAATGACATCAGCCTTGACTGCCAGTGGTTAATTCAAAATGTATAACTAATTACAGGTGTTGCTGACCATGTTGCTGACCATGAGCCCACACTGTAACTAACTGCACTCCCTGATGAGATATTATCATATTTTTGGAAAAATGAAACAGTGATTCCAGAGAGAAGCAGACAGAGGGGTCTACAGTCTGTGTTTGAAGGATATATCCAGGATGTCAAACTGACTCAGCAGCAACAACAGGTTAAAAAGACAAATATAGTTAGAAGCTAAAGCCCAACCATAGGCTACAGATCACAGTGTAAAATCACTGCTGATCGCAACAGTTGACAATGAATATAAAGGGAAACTTTGCTGATATTGAACCAGCTCTGTGGCATCACAGTGTGTGCAGATGACCGGAGTTTGGCTTCGCCCCCGTGCTGCTGCCAGCACCCAGACTTCTGTCGCCGGACGGGGAGGGACCTCTGGGGGAAGTCAAACAATGTTCATCTGAGCACGATGCAAAGATACGCAGCTGGTTGAATTTCAGCAATGTACACCAGGGTAGGTCTTTTTTTCAGTGTTATAATCATTAAAAAGCAAAAGCAGCACATGTGTACATTCAGTAGGCTATATCTTCAGTTGCTAGCTAGCTAACGCTACACTTTTCAGGGTCTGATTTTGGTTTTGGAACAGGGGAACCTCTCCAGGTAACGAGTATCATTAATACATGACGTGCCCCAGGCACAACATTTAGCTCCAAATCCACAAAACCAGCCTGAAAATGAAGGAAATCTGAAACAATTGTATTAGAGTCAATGGAGCACAGCTGTGTTGTTGTCGGACCCTGGTCTGAGCCGGGCTGATGCTATGTTGTGAATAGCCAGTCTGCATCCGGGGGTGGGACTCGGCAAGGGGTCAATTCCCATTGTACGTGAATGGTCATGTGAGATGTGTTGTAAGGTTAGTGTTAGTATGGATCGAGATTATTTCTGAAACCACAATTCTGACTGCCAAAATATCTTAAAATCTGACCTCTTGTCACGTATTTCCCAATGGTTCATAATCTTCTTTCGGCACAGTCAACAAAATACCATGGAAATGGCTGAAAGATAATTGGTAGAAATAAAACAAGAACAGTTTTTATGTATTCTGGCATTTGTACGCGGAACATTGTATTTGCAAACTGTTTTCAGATCTATCAGCATTATTACGGGCAGGGCCAAACTTGATCAGACTAGGTACTGTACAGAGAGTGTTGGAAATGTCAGAAGGCGGTGCAGCTCTCATGTATACTTGGACCCTTCCTTGTGGTTCTCACACTGGAAAGTAAAGGCTCCTGCTGGGTTGTTTGGACTGAGGCAGGCACCTGCTGCTTTAAGGAGAAAAACAGTCTTGGAATCACCTGTTGCTTGATTTACTTATATCCCTTTAGTCAAAGGAGAGAGTGATGATTGTGCTGTGTGTCATGAGATCCCATGTCTTAGAGGCTTCTCACAGTGCCATGGCCTCCACCCAAACTTGAAAGAAAAAAAGTGTGCATCTTGAGTGCCAGTGAAATGTTATATGTGAGAAATTTGGATTAAAGATTCAAGCTTTTTTTTATATATATAATGAAACACTATCATTTGATATTAAACTTGTCATGTAAGATGATGTGGTGCTGTATTTGGAGCAACTCTGTGTTTAGGTGTGCTTATGGGCTGAGGTTCTCACACTCTGGCTAACATGCTGAGACACGAAGTCCCCGGGGGATCCTAGATGTGGTCCACACACTCTGCTCTGTAGTAACCCCTAATTACACTATTGGCTCCGTTATGGGACGTAATTACTAGGAATCGGTCTGTGAATCAAGCTAGTGGATGCCAATTGATTTATATTCCATCTCCTGTCTGCAGTGCACATGCATGCACTCAGACATGCTACTACAACAACATGTTGAGTATAAAATAAACAGCACAGACTGTATCAACATAAAAGTTACCACTGTTTTGTCAGAGGCAATCTCACAAGCCATCGGCTATCTGTCTGACAACAATAAAACCTCTGGGGATGAGGGCTAATATTTTGGGTTGATCCGGTGTAACCAGTGGATATCCGCTCTTAACACTATGGGAGTTGCTCAGAGCATCGAAAAATGCAGCTTCTTGGTGCATCTCATACTGCCACTAAAGGATGCCTCTGCGTCAGTGTCTGTCCCTGACCATGCCCCTGTTTTTGATGAGTTAGAAGCAGGACGGAGTTGGTTGCATTTGCTGCTGTCAGATCGGTAATACTGAATTTCTCAGTCTACTCTGGACTCTTGTAGCTTTTTTTTTAACAGTTGTTATGAATATATGGGACGCAGGCGTCTTCCTGTTTAGCAGTGGGCTTTGGAGGTGGATTTCCCACATATATGAGAAAGGCCATCTTGGGGGTCTCCTTGACCTGCGCTCCCATGGAAATGCTGTTTCGACAGCTTGTTCTAATTCCCCTGTCTCTCAAAGCTCCTGTAGGACAAACAGGGAGGAGGAAGCACTGGAGTCCCACATTGCTACAATAAGAGCAGCCTTAGGGGCACAAGGAGGAAGAGGGTCAATGCAATCACAGTGGGGCTTGAGGCACAGGAGTGAGGGGGTTGCAAATAGGGGAAGTGGGTTGTCCACGCCCTCATGTACTAGGGAATTTCTCTTCTTCACATGGGGTCCACTCATTTAGTGGGTTTACGCAAACTGGCCTCCAGTCCCAGACTGTTTGAAGTTCCTCTGAAACCAGAGTCCTAGCCTCAGCTTTAATGTTTCCATGTGTAGTATTAATCCCACTGACAGCGTGTAGGAGTGATCTGGATTAGGCAGTGAGAGTTAATTTTCAAACAGCAGGCAATAAAGAAGATTGTATAGAAACACTGGGCTGAATATCAGGATCTGTTAAAACTCCCTCATGAAACACACCACATTTCACACACCGCAATTAAGCACCACCACCCCTGTGGTTACTGAAATCAAGGCTAAATAAATGAATGTGGGGCAGTGTTTGAGTAGTGATCAGATGTGACACTCAAGAAAGAGACATCAAAGGAGAGCAAAATGTGGCAAGTCCGTAGGAATCCTTTTGTTTACTTAGAGTCAGAAAGTCCCTCCTGTGACAGCGCTGAAGGAGCTCGAGTGACTAATGCCTGGATTTCCTTTTCAGTGCAGCCCTCGCAAAATTCATTTTCCATCGTGTCATGTCTTGGACAAAGAAATGTTGAGTGGATAGCTGAATTTACGGAGTGATAGCGAATGACTGCACAGGATGAAAAATATCAGGCCTGGCGTTTGCACTTCTACAAGAATAACTAAGTATAAATAATGTTTCTCATTTGGGAAACGATACTGAAATGAATAACTTGAAGTTAAAACTGGCTGTAACAGTGCTAAGTGCATTTTTCAGACTAAAATTCCTGTGATATTTGGAAGGGATTGGTTTGACCTTGACTGAGCTGAGTGAACCCTTTGAACAGGTGGCGGTTTCATTGTTACACACTCTGGATTTTAAGTTATTTGGATGTTTGGTCTTCTCTGCACACACGTGTGGCTCACACAAAATCTACACCCCTGCTTTAACAAGGCTAAAACTTGTTTCATCTCTCTCTTCTGATGGGGGCTGTGGCCTCAACACTAGCACGTTCAAAGCAACAAAAACTCCTAAAGTGACAGACACTCAGGGCATACAATCCTCCTGATGACAGAAACACATGCTCTGTGTGGGCCAATGGTTGGCTTTATGAACCTAAATGACTCAGCCTGGCACTCTGCTCTTTTAATGTTTTCCATCGTTCAGTCACGTCCAACTCTCTACATGCTCCCTTCACTACGTAAAACTTTTTTATAAACTCTCCTTTCCTTACCAGACAAATCACAGGCCACTGTGTGCAGGTTTCAGCAGCTGTGATGTTTGGGTGAATGAGCTCACAGTGTGACCCATCTTAGCTCTGCAGCTCCACATGCAGATGGCAGGCTGTGTGTATTTGTTTATGCTGCTGGTTGAGGGGACTCTGTGTGGGAAAAGCTGCTCTCCACGGTTGGGATCGATGAGGGAGAGATAAGAGTGCTCAGTGGCCTTGGCTAAGCATGCATGAAAATCCTTTTCTTGTGTGAAAACTTCCCCCTCATTTTTCTAATTTCACCATAATATGAATGGCAGTAAGGTCACCCTGAGACATGCTCTTCATGCTGCAAAAAATCTAGGACCAGGTAAATGCTAAAAATTTCAATTTCTGTGAAATGTAGGTACCCTTGTACCAGTTAAAGTACTAGTGAAGTTGTGTGTCAGTGTGACATACAGTGATTTAGCTGTATTTTAACTTCTCCAAAACAACAGATGTAGCCAGCAGAGGTCCAAAAATGCAATAAAACTGCTACAAACAGCTCGTGCAGTGTAATCAGAGCCTTCTGAAACCAAACAATTGTGCTCTGGTTCCAAACGTGAAATGCAAGTCCAGTATCCATCATTTGGATGCTCCCACTCTTAGAATGTTGTAGTGGTGTTACAGCACTCTAGTGGAGGAGTCTCAGTACACTTATATATTCATAAGCCCCTTCATCCAAGGAGGAAAATATAGAAGATATAGAAGAACTTGCCACCAATAGTTTATGGTAAAATTTAAGACAATTTAAGAAAGTGATTCAAAGGTAGTTGTACTGTTCATACAAAAATGAATTCAATGATTATGAAAGAGCAAGAAAATTACTATTAGAAAGTAGGTCCTAAATATTGAATACTTTGCAAAATACAATCCCTTGTCTTGATAACAGCAGAGTCTGTTTGCCCACTTTGAAATTCTTGACAACGCGTTTACCAGGCTGAAACTAAGACACTGCTATACATTAATTTTCACGATCTCTTTAAGTATATAATGTTTGCCACTAGGGGTTTCTCAGTCTGAACAATAACAAAAGACAGGCTTTAATGATGTCGTGAAGTAGTGTAGGATCATGGGAGTTGTTGTCTTCATTGTTAAATAACCGCCATTGCCAATGAAAATCTAGCTGACTTGATTCAGGCAGAAAAGAAATGTTCATGAAAAAGGAAATGCAGTTTATATTTATTCACATTTATTTGTGTATATTCATGTTATGTCATATACATATACATTGCTATACATTAGCTGAGTTAACCCATGCAGCTACTTAAGCTAACGTTATGTGATAAATTCAGTCGTGGGACAGTCCCGCGCTGTTACACGTTGGCAAAACAATCATACTAAAAATAACTTTATGAGCATGTTGGATTTAACTACCACGATCTATCCCACTTGTTTGTGAACTGCCAATTTGAAGCCTCAAGTTTGGCATTTTGGCTGTTGCCATCTTGTTTTTTGGAGTTAGAAGTGACCATATTTAGACGAGTGGTGGAGCTGACTCACAGACTGTAGCGATGCCTCGCAGGCAGTTTGTCACTCAAGCGGCCACGCCCCTAAATATGCTTACCTTTGCTGCCTGTACAGTTGTCATGAATGTTGAAATTAGCTATAGAGACCAAAACTGTTTTTTTTTCTCTTTACCAGGCTGTAAACATTTGAATGTCTGCTATAAATTTGAGCATTGTAACGTGCGGGTCCATGGGTATGTTTTGCAGTGAATCTCAAGTGGCTATTGGAAGAAATGCAGTGTTTGGCAGTTCAGTGTTGGCTTCATTTTTCAGCCTCAGAAGTTGCCACTTGGTTGAACATTGCTGTACACATTGTCTTATATGCATTTGCTTGGTGTCTGACATGAGCCACTTGTCATAGCGCCACATACTAGTGAGCTGGATCAATACTAAACTATGATATCAAAAAATTAGATCTTTACAGAATATGCGGCAAAATGTCATGCAATTAAACAATAAAATATGTTGTGTGGTTATAAAACTGCTGCATAACTGTCTCTGAGTAAAATTCAGTGACACTGTATCATTCCTTCCACACCGTCATGTAGGCTATCATCTGGTGTTTCACATATTTCTCTCAAATTTAGAGCAACTAGAGAGGGTAAAGGGGATATAACACCACTAATAAGCAACCAAATGAAATGCACCATCACCTAAAATGAAATTATTGATTTCTCTTGCTTTGAATATTGTTAAAAGCATTTGGGATAATGTAAAAAAAAAGCTCAACAAAAACATAGGTGTAGTCATTTTTAAACATTTTAATGTGGAAATGTTACATATTAAACCTTCTGCAAATTTGCTATTTTACAATTCCAAAACAGACTACATACTCAAACAAATGCACTGTGAATCTGCCATATCCTTAATTCTCTGCACATAAATAAGAGCAAGAATCTACTGCAAATACTGACATTTTTTTCAGTGTACCAATTTGTCTCTTTTTTTCCTTAAAAAAAACTGTGTGTGATTTGTACACACCGCAAAAATCCTGGAATTTTAGAGTGTCCCTCTGTTTTTGAGTCTTTCCCATCAGTGCTAGTGCTTAGCGTGGGAATCAAGGGCAGCGATAGGAGGATGTGGGAGACTAAGAACTGTCTGTCAGTCAAACACATAACATTTAGAGGGAAGGGGCTTAGATGGGGAAGGCACCCTGACCTTCTCTTCTCTTCTTCCCTGAAGACACAACTTCATATCCTCCACACTGTACATGTGTCAGCCTTGAGTGCCACTAAGTCACTGGGAACCCAACGGTAGATGTAAGGATAAGACGGCAACCTGTCCGTACTTATCAAGCTGATCATTATCTCTCACTTATCACACTCACTCTCTTAAAAACAACAACTCTCAACTCACTTTCTCGCCTATGACTGAGTGCCTTCTGCTGTCGTGCTGTTACAAGATTTGCCACTGGGAGTCTTGACTGTACGAATCTCAGATACCATCCCTGCCCCCACAGTGAAGGCTGATGAATAATGCCTCTGGGAAGTGGTGTACAATCTCGGCTTTTCCCTTCTATCTATATCACGCAGTAATGAAGGCCTTCTCTCTCTGCTCGATAGCAAATATATATCACCTTTAACAGGCACACATTCCTGTGCTAGCACCATGGGAAAACACAGAGCAGGAGCGGGACATTGTTCTCAGAGTGAGTACAGGGACAGAAAGAAAGAAAAGCAGGGGGTTGGTGAGGGGAGCTGAGTAAAAGAAATAGGAAAAAATGAGAGTGTCAGACACCATGGGCTAAAATTACAGAAAAGGTTGCAAATGAGAGACGGAAATTCTTGTTAGGGACTGCATTAACCCAATGCAGTTACATACTGGGTGACTGGAAGAAATCATAAAGAGAGCATATGCACAGTGAGTGTGTCAGCCGCGTCTCTGGTCCTCCTTTGTGGCAGGTTGAAGCGACCCTGTGTGTGGTCTGAGTGGTTCCCGTCTTCGAGGGGTGTGCAGATCTCTCAGACACTTCAGACTGCAGTCTCACACACAGCCTCTGATGAGCGCAGAGCAAAGAGGGAGAGGTCCAATAAACAAGGCCTGTTTGATCCAGCCGCAACCCAGCAGCCTGCCAAGTTCCCTTTGTCTTAGAGAGGACACCACAGCCGTCACACAGACAGCCGTCTACCCACTGCTCTTAGCTGCGGTGAGGGGCATCATTCACATGCTGCCGTGCCAGCAGAGCCAGAGAGGGAGAGAGAGGGACAAAGATGTAGCTTGGAGAGAAATTAAGACACACATAAAACAATCAGCGTATGCAATGCTTTCCTGTACAACCAAATGTTAATGTCTCTGTTTCTGTTTGTTTCCACCACCCAGTTTTTCTAAACAGCTGCATGAGGCTGTTGTGCAACACGCAGGTGATTAGGTGGCAACGTTTTTTTTCAGAGCACATGGTCCTCATCATTCTGTGATTGAGTCAGCCCACTGCTGCTGGGGAGACACTGGAGGACTGAGTTTGCAAATCCTTGCGAAACACGCAAAATGAGAAAGCCAAATCCAGTAAATCTGATATTGCAGAAAAGTGGAACCAGAATATTTGCGCCATTGTTCTTTTAGACAGTGACCTCCTCTAAATAATGAAATAAGAAAAACAATAAGGTCCCATTGTTTTATTTGCAGTGGGATGTAAACTTTAAAGAAAACAGACACATTTTAACAATACTGGTTAGGATAGTTATATTTTCCCATATGTTCTAAATACATTGCAGCAAAAAAGGACTGTGTATCATGTTCATTGCAGTTTTCTTTATTATAAACAGACCAGGGGAAATTAGTATCTAATTTTTGTTTGTGTGGTTTTAGGTTTTTGTACATCATGAACATCAGCTATGAATTCATACAGCCAAGCCAAGGAATTTACCTCACCTGACCCGAATGCATGCACACAATGGCTGTCGGCATGCCTCTTCAGTTTCACAGAGAAGGCTGGCCAAACTGTCATATTGTATAATGGAAGTTGGGATTTTGGGCAGAAAAATGCCCGGGTAAACTTGTGCTCTATGCCCCTTGGCCCAGCAGTGGCTGGAGAGGCTCCAGCTGAGTGGCAGAGCTGTGCTTTTCTTAATGAAATACCATTTTGTAGAGTCAATCTTCTAAGTCTCACTTTGTGTGTGCTAGATCCCTGTGTTCCTCTTCAGATAGGAGGAAATTCTAAACTGAGCCCTGGATCAGGTGCAACCAGCACGACTATTTCCCACAGTTGAGGCCCAGGCGGCAACAGCCAGATATCTGACACTAATCACCCATTAAAAGCATAAGGCTGTTTTGCGCCAGGCCAGAGAGAGAGCGACAGTGACAGCTGCTGCTACTACGTCCAACCGAGGGATTCTAGGAACACAGACAAAACTTCTCTAGAAGACTGGGGAATTGTGCGTCCTTTTTCTCATTCCAAAGCTGCTGTGCTGCTTTGTTATTTCAAGTCAGAGTTTGGGTAAATGAGACCTGGAACAAGTGCAAGTGAGGAGAGAGAAAAGAAGGCAGGCGTGAGATAATAGGGATCTCTGAGAGAAATAAATCACACCAAGAAGAGTGCACTGTCAGTCATCCAAAAGATGAGACGGCAAAGGGGAGTATGGATCCTCAGATCAAAGCTTATCCATGTGTCTTTGCTCATGCATCAGTTTTCTCCTCAACGTTTTATTCTTTCTTTCACTACTGTCCCTCAGCAGAGTCTTCCTCTTTCCTTTAGTGACCTTCTGGAGGCCTGATGTTATGCCGGCCTGTGCTTTGGTCACAAATCGGCGTTTGGTTTAACAGCATGCCAAAGAAAGTGCTGTTCCACAGGCGTCTGCAAGAAGGGATCAACGTTAAGCCAAAGAGAGTGGTTTCAGGGCAGTTTTAATGCAGCACCTGTCAGGGCTCAGCTCAGACCCAGGATTCTGCAGGACCCTGCCTGTGCAGCTGTGGGTCCAATCTGACCCTCAGCCAGGAACAGAGGCCAGAATCCACTCTATCCAATCCCGTTGGCCTCTGATCTGACACCACACATAACAATGAAGCTCCTCTGTGGGTGCTCTGACCTCAGCAGGCCTGTAATCTAATGATATGGAATATGTCTGTGGTGATCTAGCAGGTCCAGGAATGCAACTTGCACAAGAGCGCTTGGTTTCTACATAGTCTTATGGAGCTGTTTCAGACTGTGCAAGTGTGCAACTGGCAGAACATGTACTCATAAATTCTAAGCTGCACCTGATGTGTTCATTTCGTTATCTTTCTATCATAGCACATCATATCATAATTCCTTTATCCCGCCATATGGTGGACATAAATTAGCAGAATGCAGACAATCAAGAACAACCAAATCACCAGAATAAGTGTTGTCATTGTAAATTTATGCAAACCATGGATACATTACATTTGTATATTATTATGTAGCAAATATGAAACATTTCACTGTGGTAAACATGTGGTTAGATTTAAGCATAAAAACACTGGGTTAATATAATAAAGAAAAGATGAAGTTTTGGCTTAAAACACCCATTTTTGTTGGCCCAACCCAGCTGAAAATGCAGCAATGTCTTGTTAAAAAACAACCAGTTTTTGAGACACTATCCTAAAGAAATCGATTGATGTCTCAGCAAAGAAACAGTTGCTTTTTGTTGCACTACTCAAGACAGGTAATGCATCACTGTCACAGTAAAAAACAACTGCTTTTCATGGCACTGTCCCGGCAGGAAACCCAGAAATGTCTCGGTAAAAATCAACCACTTTTTGCAGCACTACCCTTGGCAGGAAATGTAGGGACATCTCAGTAAAAAACAACCACCTTTGATGGCTAAAAAGCCGCAGAAAACACAGCGATGACTTGCTAAAAAACAATTGGTTTTGTTGATCTGAACAGTGGTCAGCTTGGCAGTTGCCTTGCCTAGGTGTCACGCCATCCATCATCCCCTCCATCTCATCATGACAAAGTCAGCTCATATATTACGTCATTGGGAAAGTTGATCTGATACATATGAAATGTACAAATTTTCCCTATACAGAAACGTACAATGCCAACATTGTTATGTGGTACTGGGCTGTCAGAAAAGGAGAGGAAAAAGAAAAGCGAATCAGAAATCTTACAAGGCCTCTGGGGACTAAATGTTTCAGACAATCAGTCTAAATTACTATTGTAAACATATCGGGTTAAACATCCACTCAAAACATACCAGCAGATTTTTTCCTGCTCTCTTTAATGGAAAAATGCATGGCCCCTGTCACCTCTCTCTCAGAACTCTGGTCTCTTGAGATAGGGAATATTAAAGAGGCTAATGTGACTAGAGGGTTCTGGGCTGTCCTTGCAGGGCTGCCTGCTTGTGAATGTCCATTTATAACCAGATTGGTCCAAATAAGCAGAGGAAGCAAGAGCTGCACTTTCCCACAGTGCTGCAGGAGGCCAACACGACTTCCCCTTTATAGTTCATGACTGCATGGAAACTGCACTCCCACTAAGGGCTCACAGAATGGGCAGACTGGTGGACCGTGGCAGCCCAGATAACACAACTTGACCAACGCTGAATCTGATTAGCCGACTTGAAACCAACCATGCACGCTGATAGCGGCAGCGCTGGACAGAGTCATGGAAAGACTCAGTGCATCAGCCTGAAAATTAGATTCCCACCACACAAGTGATAAATGCATCAGTGTTTACTGTCACCACATGATAATGGTTAAAAGCTGCAAGGGTCCTTTATTTGATTTTCAGATATAGGTATTCATCATCTGTTGTCTCTGTTGTGCATGTGTCTTGTTTTATGTGTATTTGTTTGTTGCATAGACTGTGTGACTTGTGATGTCACCATTGGTTTGTGAATTCCTGTTTTAAAGCCTCAAGTTTTGTGTTATGGTCATTGCCATGTTGGATTTTTGGAGCCAGAAGTGACCATATTTGGACGAGAGGATGAAGATAACCCTGATGCTAGCTGCTAGTTTGCTTAGCATAGTGCATTTACAGCTATGGTTAACTGTGATAATAGTAATGCAAATGCTAATTTTTGCTAGCAAAAACAAATAAAACAAAACCATTACAACAAAATGCACTCACTGGAAAAACTGAACACCTGAGAGGGTCTTTTGGTACAACTTAACACTGAAGAAGACCTTTTTTCAGGTGACCATAACATTACAATTAACTTTCACGAGTTGAAAACACAATAAAAATAGCGACAGCTACATTTACACCTTAACTTTCTGACTTTGGGGTTACAACTTGACAGCAGTTGGCATCCACTAAAAGCAGCCTTTTTGGGGTCAGCCTCAAGTGGTCATTTAAGAAAACAGCAATTTTTGGCACTTCCACATTGACTTTATTTTTCACCCTACACAGAAAGTCAATTTTTTTTAAGTGTGTGGTTAATATTCTAACAATTAATTAAATGAATTTGTGTGTGTCTGTGTGTTTGCATCATAAGTTTACACCCAGTCCAATCCCTTTTACCCACTTACTCCAGGTAATCAAATCTGCTCGCCACCTGCTACCACCCAGTTGTGCCAGCAAGCTTGTGTGACCTCCACATCAGTCCAACTCACGTTTCCCACTCGACATCACTCCTCTCAGACTCCTCATCTGCATGCCTGTGTCTTTGAACCTCCCTTTGTGCTTTTTTTTTCAGCAGCAGGTCCGTTTTGTGGGTATCTTATTTCTTATGCTGCAGCTTGGGGCCTGTGGTCGGTCTGTGACGTTTTTGTTCTGGTTTTTAAAACTTCTGTAGCCATACACTCTGGAGGTTGTGACCCCTGTATATGTGTGAGTGACAGGAAGGAACAGGAGTCCTTTAAGAGGATTTACTGTGAATTAGCACGCCGATTTGATGCTCTTTTTCATCGTGCTGTGTTCCGGCGAGAGCAGACTGCTCTGGGCCCCGTACAGATGGGCAGATTGCATTTCAGCCGCTCTTTAAAAAGCCATACGCACGACGGATATATCCCGGCAGTGTCATTGGTCAACTGTCACATCTGTCAGCTATATTCTTTTGAAGCTGCATTCTACGAATATGTATGTTCAAACACTTAATCTCCCTGCTTCATTTTTCACATTAATCCCCTCTGTTTACAAACTCATGGTAATTTAACTTCACAGGCAGCAATCACTCACAAGTATGTCAAGGGTGGTTCGCTTGGCCACATTTGATATCCTCAGAGTAAAGTAGGCAGTGAAAAACAGCACCAAAGTAATCTTTCTTGTGTTTTCACATTTTCCTCAAGTTCAGATCGGATAGAAGGGCACAATGGTTGCTGGCAAAGTGAACCAGCTCTCTCTCTAATCAGTTTGGAGGGCAGCTGTGTAGCAAAGACTCAACAGTTACCATCCAGCTGGCTCAGACTCTGGGAACCAGCGAGAAAGGCTAAGATGCACTTTACACCATTACGAGCCTATGCACGGTCTCTATCTCTCCCTCCTATTTTTCTTTCTGGCTCACTCTCCTTTGCCTCTCTTTCTCTTTCACACACACAAAAACACAGCAAGATCACACCAAATTGCACTAAGTTTTTGACTTTTACCCCCTGGTTAAACTATAATCTGTGGTTCTGTTCCAGGCCTTCTTCCAGCATTTACAGCGTCATGTGGTTCAGGATTCCCACATTACAGAGAGCTGCATGTGGTGTGGGCTGCATGTTCCGTTTCCTGCAGATTAACTCTGTATGCCTCCCCCTTTACTGTGACAGACTGAATCAATCTAATGTAAATAAGCATTCCCAACTTTCAACAAGCCTATGGCCCACGTAAACCAAAAGCCCCCCTCGGCTGAAAGTGAGAGAATTCCACCAGGAGATCTAAACTTCCCTCTCTCCCAGATCTCAAACTTGCCTTCCCACAGACGCCCCAGGCTCAATGACTTTGACTTCCCACATTTAAGAGTAACTAAAAAAAGCATCTTCAAATTGCAACCATAAGTTGTCTTCCCTTTCCTCCTCCCACACACACACGATACACATACACACACATGCATACTCTAACAGTCCTATTGGGGGTCCCAAACACTGGGAAAAGTCAATTCTCTAGTGATAAATTAGTCGTATTTCACCTGTCATTCTCTCCATCAACAGCACTCTGAGAAAGGCCAGCAGTGTTGTTCTGTGGGATGCATACTGAGCTGGAGCTTACAGTGAGAAAACAAGTGAACTGGGGAGGGATGAAGAAAGAGAAAGAAAAAGAGAGCATGAAGAAGGAGCCTCCTGGCTGACTGCACAAAGGGGTCAGAGGTCTGTTCCCGGAGGATATGTGAGTTTGACTCCTCCACAGAATGAAATAGATCCACTTAGTGAAATCACTTCCTGTCAATGTTTACAGGGTGGTAAGATCTTAGGCAAGTGTGGCACAGTAGGAGAGAAGAAACTGAACGTTGTGTATGTGAACCATGTGATATAAAGCTTGAATAAACACTCAGCAAAGTTGGGCTATCATTGTGCAAGCAATTCATTTCACTGTGTAAATGTACCTTATACAGATATAGTGGAGTAACTTTCTTACGCATTGTAAATGTATCCACAGTGCAAGCTTTATCTTGCACAGGGAGTTTTTTTTAAGGCTTGATGGTGTGGTATGGAACTTGATCTCTGTGAGATAGTCTGACAGTTTATCTTTCACACTCATCCCAGCAGAGAGAGAAGGAATGGAGTGTGATAGGTGTGTTATTGTTGCATTTTCAGCGAAACCATGCTGGCCCATTCATGAGGCCTCTCTGATAAAGCTGACATCAGAAAGACTGCACTATAACCGCAGTCTTATCTCATGTACCATGTAGTAGGCCCACATCAGGGTTCATGGAAGCGTGTACAAGCTTTAATGTGAGAAGTGGCAGGGTCAGGCCTGGAAGCAGAGTATACATCACCAGTAGACATTACAGAGTGTGGGAGGAGGAGGAAGACTTCATGGTCAACACCAAGGGCAATGTGCAGCTGGATAAGTCCTGGAAGTCTTGGAGATTTAGGCAAACAAAATATGCAGTGGTGAAATGAAACTAATTGCATTTACTCAGGCACTGTACTTCACTGAAACTTAAGGTACATTACTTAAGTATTTCCATTACATGCTACTTTCAGTTCAGTTGCCAGAAGAAAGTTTTGACATTACAAGTTTCTGCAAACCACGAATATGTTGCATTTGCATGTTTCATACATATCAGTCAATGTTTTTGAAGTATTATATTATATGAGCTGACCTAGGTAAGATGCCTGCCAAGCTGCAGACTACTGTTTCAGTCAACCAAATAATAAAACCAGTTACTTTTAAGCGTGTTCACTGTGTTTCCAGCGACTTTATAGGCATCAAATGTGTATGTTTTTTAGGGACCTGCGGCTTTTTAGCCCCAAAACGTGGGTCTTCTTGAGCGACGATGTTTTTCCAGCGGGGATGGTGCCACAAAAAGTGGTTGATTTAAATGAGACAATGCTGCATTTCCAGCAGGGATAGAGCAATGAAACCACCTTTTTTTAAGCCAAAACTTGATCTTTTCCTAACCATAACCCAGTGATTTTTGTACCTAAATCTAACTACACAATAACCACAGTGTTGTGGTAATGTAAATTTTAAAAGTATCCACAACAAAAAACGTACAAATGTAACATACCTGTGGAAACATACTGTTCCAACATTTATTCAGGTGATTGGGTTGCTACTATACTTCTACTCCACTACACTAATTTTTAACTCTGTTTTTATTGAACTTTAGAATAAAGAATAACAGGCACATACATAAAACAAAATGGGCCAATAGGGTGCAGTTTAACATCACCTGTACATTGGTTATGAAACTGCAGGGTGTTAAAGGTTGCTCTATGAATTTAACTGTTGCACAGAGCAAGTGTACACCAAGTTGTGTCTTCACAGGACACATCTCTCTGTTTAAGTACGTGACTGTGTGACAATAGGGATATTCCATAACAAAGGTAACAGTATCCAGGAAGGGGTGAATCACACTGATGTCCAGATGTCCAGATGTCCAAGGGAAGGGTATAACAGATAGGCACCAAAGAGTAATGCACAAGAGGTCAAGCTCATGCTTGTCCATCCGCTTCCACATAGTTCACATTGGCCTCAATTCAAATTCAGAGGGAGGAGTTCATTGTCCTGCATGCAACAGACCCGCACAGATCCATCCTGAAACATACCTCTCATAATTCAACACTTATTTAAACAGATGAAAATAGAAAGATTGTTGAGGATAAGCACAAGTAGGAAACTAGCATTAAGATGTTGTAACTATTTCATCCAACACTTAGAAAATGTATCCATACAAAGTCTCAGAGAAAAAGTCAGCCTTTCCATACTGTAAATTTCCTTTACAGTCCCTATTCACTCCAATTTTGTAGGGGCTTCTTGAATCATCATTTCCTGGTTATGGCTTGTTTTTACTGGCTGTGAGCCGTACTTGGACAAACTCCAACACAAATCAGTCAGAAATGCTTTTTCTTAAAAAAAAAAAAAAAAACTCTACTACATTTATCTGACAGCCTTATTTAGCTTCAGCATGACCATCTACTACAGTAAAATGCTTCTTCACATTAACATATCCATAACATTCCAGTAATATAATATAATAGTAGCCTATAAAACACATAGGGGCCAATTTTCAGAGTTATGGTTATTTTAACTTTTGATGTTTTTAGCATATTTTGTCAATACTTCTGTACTTTTACTTAAAGAAGCTCTGTGATAAATTCAGAGCGTATGAGGATATGGTTCTCACTGGAAGTAGCTGAGCTGGAGCAGCTAGCAGTGCTAACTCCATAACCCGCTAAACAACGTCAGCAGAACTATGGGAGAAACGGAGGATGGGCACTACAGCGTCATCTGATATCACTAGTTACCACCGTATGAGCGCATTGCAAAGTGACAGTGATGAGCTAGCCAGTGAAGTACACATATTCACTAACATGCATGCCACACACCACCCAGACTGGCTTACCACAACAAACCATACAGAGGGAGCACGACACCATTCTCCATTTAGAACGCCATCACTCCACTAAATCTTTATATAGCAAATAGTTGTTTGCTGTTGTATTTATGTTCTGATGTTGTATACAGCAGTGGTTCCCAACTGGTGGGTCGCTGTCCAAAAATGGGTCCATTCTGGATGGACCACAAGTGACTCACGAATGTGTCAAGCTTGTGAAAGACCCACTTTATTTTGAAGTACAGTGAATTTCCAACACAGAGGTTTTATTTTGAAGTTTTTTTTCCTGCTGTAGAGCGAGTGACTAATGGACAGCTACTTGATAGAGACAAGAAACAAGCTCGACGACATGGCCAAACGCTGAATATATTCAACTGTGCAGACCTTGAACTAACGACTAAGGAGAAATCTGGACCCCGTGGCTGGACCAGTTGGGAACCACTGGTATACAGAACCTTTTCAATGCAGGACTCTAACTTTGATGCAGAAGCATTTTTATAATGCAACATTTGCCACTTTTACTAAAGGTATACTATGCAGGATTGTCGATTACTAGTTTAGTAGTGTGTAAACTTGATCGTCAGCAAAAGTGAAAGTAAAATACAATCGCAGATGCAATCTTGTTGGCCGTTTTGCTTCACTATATTTGTGTTTTTCCAGTGCTGTGTCTCTTAGATTGACACGCCCATAAACATCCTGATCACAGACAATAAGGAGAAAATAAGAAAATACAGGCAGAGGGCAGAGTCTCTGCAGAAAAATACACCGATGCGAACCTCTAGTGGTTAATAAGAGATGATTGATAGGAATTACTTTTGTATTAGTTTGTAGCCTACGTGGTTTTTCAGGAAAATCCTTCATCGTATACCTTTAAATAAAGGGTGGACCATGAGTGGGCAGCTGACAGCCACAACAGTCAAGTAAAGTAATGAAACATGTAAATGGAAAACCTGTTAAAACTGAAATGAGCATAAAAATAACCTGAACTGAACAGGCTACAACACATATACCAACCACATTAAAGCCTCTGAGAGTCATAAGCGACATCTCATCATCAACTCCAGGGTGAGAAAGTGGGCTCTTTGCTGGACATTTGTGTTTATGAGTCCCATTGGAAATATTCTGTCAGAGCTTGTAGCTATAGAGGAACTGTCACCAGCCCCAATAGCAGTCAGTCACACACCACTGCTGCTGAAAGCCTCTCGTCTCATCTGGATGACAGTTTAAAACACACAACTCTATGAGGGTCTTAGTCAAACAGAAATATTTAATAAAGTCTGTCATGGTCCATAACTCCCAGTTTAAATGGCCCTAAGTGACCCTTCCATTTTTCTACCTTAAGACATAAATGCTGCGTTGCATTGTGATGACATAAGAGACCATAAGAGGAAAAGAAATGATGAGGTATAAAAAATTCTCCCTCGTTTTATTTTTATGTTTTATATCTTTTATGGTTGTGCAGCTCAGTAGAAGAGAGTAAATGCAGAAGTCTCTTGTTAAAACTGCTAGTAATCACCCAGCATTTTGAGGACAGCAAATAAATATGCCAAGAAGAGTTATATGACCTTGTTTAAAAGAATAATAAAGCAGTCTTCATAGCTGTCACTACAATAGTGGTAGGAAAACAAAGTCATCGTTTAAAAAATGTGGGGCCCACAAAGCATTTCCATGTCCTTGAAGCGTGTTAATGTTAGCAGACGAGTCACAAGCTATTAATTACAAACACAGAAAAGTTTTTTCTTTCAGTGTGTACTTGCGCTTTGTCCCCTCATGCTGTCCTATATGGGTATGCTTTTGCGTCACACGCGCATTCAGAGAAAAAAAAAAAATCTCAACAGAAACTCAGGTTATAACCTCACTCTTGGCCCTCTGCAGTGGGGTTGTGAGAGAAAGAGGTTTCTTTCCCCAGGGTCTCTCCCACGCCATCTCCTCCATTCCCCTCCTCTCTATATGAGAATAACCATAAATCACAGCGGCAGAAAGCTCCAGCCAGTACAGAGTGAGAAACTCTTTCTGTGTTTCGCTAACAGGGCTCAGTGGTGTTGCAGAACAGACACACCTTTTGCAATAGGCTACAGATATGAAAGTTGAGTCATAGCAGCAGCGGTGCTTTGGGGTAAGGCTCAAAAGTACCGAATGCAAGACATGATTGTTCAGGCAACAGTCACACACACTCAGGCACGCAGACACACTCGCACCCCTCCTCCTTTTCTCCCTGACTTTAAGGCCAAAAACAACTATACGCGTCTCTCTTGGGCTTCATTAGATGGAAAACATAAAAGATAAATAAATGAACAAACCCCAAAATTGTTGTGCTTGCGTGGGAGAGTTCAAAATGTACCAAAATAGTCTTTCGTAAGGCCAGAGGAATGAGGGTCTGCATCGTTTCACCATACAAGGGCCTGTTCACTGTACCCAGTTCCCTGCCGAAATCCCTCCACCAACCACACTCACCACAGTGACCAGTCTGCTGTGGGTTCCGCACATTTCTTTGTCCTTTGTTCTGTGACATTCTCTCATGTATATGCGAATGCTTAAAGGGATACTTTGCCGAATTTCAACCAGCTTTGTATCATAACAATGTGGGTAGTGGTAGTAGTATCTCCCTGCTTATCTCTCAGCTCAAATCTGTGGTGGATTTTCACTGGCTTTAGAACTGTTGCTTGAACTACAGATTGCAATTCTGCATTTTTGTATGCCCGCCAACACAGACACAAAGACTATAGAAGCAGATCAACCATCTTGGATTTTTGGAGCCAGAAGTGACCATTTTGGGGAGGAGTAAGGGGTGGATCTAACTGAGAAGCTGAGGACTTCACTTGAAGGTAGTGGCATACAGCCTGTCACTCAAAGCAGCCTGCCCTTAATTATGAGTAACTTTAAGTGTTATAAAATGTAGACACGTGGTTTATAAAAACTCACCCCTTTGCAGTTGTCATAAAGGGGCAAATTAGCTATAGTGAATAAAACCGTTTTTGATGCCAGACTGTAAACAAGTTCACTTCTGCTTTAAGGTTGGGTATCTAAACACAAGGGTTGATGAGGATTTACTGGCCTCTGTAGCCAGCCTCAAGTGGTTGTTCAAAGAACTGCATTTCTTGGCATGTCCGTGTTGGCTTCGTTTTTCAGCGGTTGCCACTTGGTTTTCTCTAGTCATGTAGCACCAACTTCAAAAGTATTTGCATCTTTCTACTGCATAGATACCCCAGCTTTATAAAAGGACCATCTTTCCAGCAGTGAAATACTTCTTAACATGCACACACAGCCACAATTGTGGGGGGCGACTTTTCTTCTGCCCTTTCAAAGTGTGTATCTGCATTCAGTGCATATGTTCCTGGGTTCCACTGGGCGATGTGGCTCCTGGTAGTCTGGTTGGGATGAAGCATGTTCCTGTTTCCACATGCACATGCTGTGTAACAAACATGCAGACACACACACATACACACACGCACACACACTCAGTGGGAAACATAGAGAAAGAGACATACAGTCAGCCAGATAGACAAATAGCAGCAGGTTGCGCATGGTATCAGTTTCTTGATAGCAGGAGTAAGTCTTTAAGGAGTAATCTGAGAAGTCATTCGACTCCACGGAAGCAGGAGTGAAAGAGCACTTTACATTTGTGGCCAGAGACTCACACAATCAAGACCTTTAGACAATAGAATGACTCATGGACACACAAACAAGTACACACTGATCAAGTCCAGACACACTTGCTTTCGTCACTTCAATCTTGCTGTGGTGTCGCTGCAACCACCTACATTATGTGGACACACTTCTGAGGCTCTACCACTTTGTTGATTTCTGTATGAATTTCCGTATATGCTGTATGTGTTTTTGTGTGCGCACATGCATGTCTGTAAAGCCTTGAGTGTGTGTGTCAGTAATTCAATATGTCTATGATGTCAACACTGTCGCAAACATCATCAGCTCACTATGATTGCAGTGTTTATTCTGTCATTGGCCAACAGATGGATCCAAGTGATACAAAAGCATATACAGTTGGAGCCAACTGAAATACTTGTCTGGCTCAAGAGAGTCAGTAGGGATAATCCCGTGTTCCTAGACCCTCTGACCTGCAGACGTTTAGTAGTGTTGGCACGTAGCTGGAGCTGTCAGCCCAGCATCTATGGGAGATCTGTGTTTAATTTGCAAAAGCGGACTTTGCCAGAATACAGAGAGAATAAGAGGAGAGAGGGAGCAGGGGGGAAATGAAGCCAGTACTTTTGTCTGTGTGTCTGTGTGTCTGTGTGTCTGAGTGTCGTGCGGAACTGCGTCTCTGAACTCTGTCGCGGGTGATATGGCTGAGGCTGAGCTTTTCTCAACTGTGTGCATGTGACAGACAGAGCCATTTTGAATCTTCCAGTGGCTTTGTGTGTCTGCTGTGGAAAGAGTTGTGCAAGTGCTTATATGTTTTAGTACGTGGGTGTACACGAGGGTGCGTGAAGGAGGGGGAGTTACTGCGAAACTGAGTAGTTAATAGTCCGTGTTTGTCTGCAGATTACTCTGGCACGGGCCTGGGCCCACAAGCCTGGGAGAATCTGCCGCTCTCCAAGATTACCCAACTGTGAGCACAGCCAATCTCAGACAGCTATGGTACCCAATCATGGAGAGTTGCTCGTCACAAAACCGCATATAGTACAAGACAGAACAACTTATCCTCACTGATACTTTCTTTGTAGAAATTGTTGTTTTACTCTCAGTTCCTACGTTTGTGTGTCCAGACTTGTGCAAGGGGGTGTGTAGAGCCGGTAAATTGGGGGATGACGGTGACAGGTAACGGTGATTTCTGACAGGTTTTTCTGGTTCTACTCAATGACTGGGACAGTCAAGCTGAGGCCTGCCCTCTTCCCTCCAGCCTGGGAACCAAAGCAGTGATGCCTGCTTACCTAAGTGCCTGGCTGCTCTCGCTGGGAGCTGTTCCCATCCCACTCATCTGTTTATTATTTTCCTGTGAGGGCTTGTGTTGTAAGAAGAGAAAGGGAGGGGTGGTGGAGGTCAAGATGGAGAGAATATTCTCCCATGTTTCATTGATGATACCTCTAGAGAATGGGATAGCAGGTTTTTGAATATGAACAACACATAAATACATCTGAGGGGAACTGGAAAACATTTTGGTCAAGACTCTGCAATGTTCGTGTAATAGTAAGCCCTTGATTTTACTAGGCTAGTCGTTTTTTTGTGATGTGCCGCTTTCTGCTCCACTGGTTGGTTTGCTTTATGTCAGGAACAAAACATAGGACACTAACCCGAGGCAACAAGACACAGACAACAAAGCTATAAAAGAGAAGTGTTAAAAACAACAAAAAAAAGACATACACACTATACATAATAGACATGCAAGAATATCCGAGCTTACATCATGTCCTCTTTGAACTCTGGCACATTTTGGGTGCAGGTTTTAACACCTAGTTTCGCCTGACTGAGCGGACATTACTCATCTGTTGCAGCATTACAGCAGGTGTAAAACTCGTACACTGCTGATAACTTGTCTGTCTCAGACACACATGCAGTTGTGCTTTGTCAAACTGAGCACAAGAGGAATTGTGCAGCTAGCTGTGTAGCCAGTTGTTTCCTCTGCTGCCCTGAGGGTTTCTGGATAGAGCTGCAACATCAGCTGTGGTTTTTGTGTGCTGCGGAGAGTGGGCACTGGGTACATCTGACCTCCGACCTTCCCACAGCCTCAGGAGGAGAAGCCTTTTTACTGAGAAAGGGAAGACCCTCTTGCCGGTCCCACATGATTCTCCCAAAGTCACATTCCAAGGGATGCTTTTCCCACCATGGACCAAACACATCATTCTGTTCTTTCCTGGAAAAAATCCAAGGAAGTGGGCGATCACATGAGTGGGGTCCTGCCCAGTACTCATGGCAGACCTGACCTTCAGCAAATGTCACAGTTAGGCCATTCTCTGCAGGTCAGGGGAAATATGGAGAGGGCCTGGATCTGGGAGAAAGGTCTGGTCTCTCTAATATGACACAGAAACATTTGGTTCTGATTCCATTAAAAATATTTTCATTTTCAACTGTATTCTTTACTAAATTCCAAGACATGGGATATGCATAGTTTGACATGGGTAAAAATATACTTCGTGTTGATGACAGCAAATTCAAGTGTGCATTTATGTTGATGTTTTAGGGGGGAGACAGTTAAAGAGTGCAGGAATGTACAACCCAGTCTTACTCCAAAGTTGTTGAAATCTGGCACTTGGGCAGTGACTTGCAGCATCAGAAACCAACGAAAAAGGGCGTCCTTTAACGTCGTCCGGTTGCTCTTACACTTAAATGGTTCTTGGCGGCACCAGGGGGAAACGCAGTGGGATGAGAAAGAACGTTAAGGCTGCGAAAATCTGAGTAGGGCAGGAGAGAGGGGCGTGGAAGGGTCCTACTAACACTGACTTTCAATAGGGAGAGCTGTGTTCGCGTCCTGTAAGATTCTTTTTTCCTAAACATAGCCGTGTCCTTTTGTTGCCTAAACCTAACCACGTGTTTTTGTTGCCTAAACCAAACCATGTGTGTTAGTTGTTGGAATTTAAAAAAAGTCACTTCACCTTGGTATACTGACATAGTGTGTTTATTTTGAAAGAGACTGAGTGTAACAGGCAGAACTTGACATTGCGTCCCAGAACGTCAACAACCAACACACCCAGGGTACCTTTCACATCATATCTAGAAATTGAAAGTCCATGACCAAATGTCGATATGTGACGAGGTTGGAGTGAAAATGTGTTTGAATGTAAGGATGAAGTTACTCAGAAAAATGAAAGTTATATGACTGCTGTTTATACAGACTTTATGCATGTTTAACAGTTTAATTATTTTACCATGACAAGAAAAAATGTACTCTCAAGAATATTATTCTATTTTCTATCAACATGTAGCCTTACAGAATTTATCATTTTGTCTTTGAAGAATCTTTGCACATTTGTCCAAACCAACTTTCCATTACGAAACAAGACTGGCACTGCTGTCATGCTTCTTTAGTGCCATATTTGGATTGATTCATTTCAAAACATACAAAATGATACAGCAGTAATTTGAGGACTCTAATAAAACATAAATAAATATGACCTCTGAGTTGGCCTTTACCTATTTTAGGAGCAGTGGGCAGTAGCAGTTAAGCGCCTGGGTACCAATCCCAGTTCTGTGGCCAGTAGCAGTTCAGGGCATTGACAGGAGTGCTCATATTACCTAATATGCATGTTTTTTTTAGGGTGGTTGGAAAATGGAGGAACCAGAGAAAACAGAGGAGAACACAGGGATAACATGGATACTTCACACAGAAAGGCCCCAGTCGGTCCCAGTGTGTTGTTGTGTATTTATATAAAAACATTTTTTAGGTTTTAATATATATCTCAGCAAGGTATTTGTATGATGTCTTAAGCATTGTTTGGACTGAAAGTAAATCTAAGTTCTGAACAGAATAGCCTCTGTAAACATGCAGAGTGTGCTGTAGTCACTGTTTTGCTGGTGGTTGAGCTTGATTGAGTGAAGTAATCACACATTTTCAAAGAAGTGGTCAGTAAATGAAAACGCGATCCACAGTTTACTGTCAAGTGTTCTGAAAATGGGAACTTATTGTTGAGAAATAACCAACTGTGAGATAGATTCATGCATTACACAAGGAGGAAGATGATATATTTACAGTAAGAGGAGCTTTCTTTTTTATTTCTTTAGAAGTGTTCGCATGCATTTCCAAAATAGGGTTCAAAATACAACCACAAGATGCAAGCCAGTGAATCACTCTCAACATGAAACAACAGCCTGCATTTAAATGTGTATTATAATGGCACAAAAGTGATCTATGTTTCAGATGTATTATATATTTTACATGTGATTTTTATTTTTATTTTTACCCTCTTAAATCTTGCTTAACATTTCCTTGTTATACTACACTGTACTGCTTGCAGAATAACCAGTTAGAAAACAATTGGAATGGCTGCTGGAAATAAACACACAACCACAGTGCTGTGACAACAACTGTAAAACAAAACCCAAAGCTACAGTTGGTAATTTTTTCGAAAGTAAATTTCTGTTGCTGAAACTGTCACTATATTGACAAAGTATTAAGAGACAAATTGTCTGAGAAAAAAACATCACGTCCCTTCTCCTCCTCCTCCTTTTGCCTCTACTGTGTTTAGCATCAACCACTGTGCACTGTAAACATCCAATTAGAGCAGAGAAGTCTCTAACGCAGCTGTCAGCCATGTCAGTCACTTCATGAAATGCGGTCAAACTGTCAAACTAGGCAGCACTGATCAAATATGAATCAGGATTTTGTTACTGCATCACCTATTTCTCACCTTAGATGTTTTCAAAAACAAATTTTAGTGTGAAAACATTTGAGTTGAGAAACAGGCAATACAGTAACAGAATCTTGATGCATATTTGATCAGTGCTGCCTAGTTTGACAGTTTGACTGCAGTTCAGGATCAAGGATTGACATGATGGACAGCTGTGTTAGAGACTTCTCGGCTCTGAGTGGTTGTTTTCATTCACGTTCGGTGATGCCATTAGAAGCAATACAAGGAGGCAGAGGAGTATGAATTTTATTACAGATCATATGTCTCATGTACAACTGTGTGGCTGTAGTGACAGTTTCAGCAAATATGACAAAAGCTTTTTATTTTTTTTGTATAAAAGCTATCAACGGCAGCTTTAAAGTGAAAGGGCAAATGTTCAGTACAGTCAGTGGAGAACATGCTGTGGGTTGTGTATACAGTGCAGAAAAAAAAGATTTCTTGTGAGATCCAGTGACAGCACACAGAACCTGGGGTGACGTATCCAGCTCTGGAGAGAGCCCACATCAATATGACCACATCCCTCCATTGCCTAAAGGACAGGCATGTGTGCAAAGGGTTGGCAGTCATTTACTTTCCAACGCTGAAAAGAGCTCTTCTATAGGCTTTAGAAATGCAGGCCCAGTGGTACCTACAGAACTGTGCAGTGGTGAATTTTGGAGTGCCTTCCAAGTGAACAGAATATTTGATTTCTGAATGTTTAATGTAAAAAAGTGACATATAGAATTACAAACTGAGAGCAAGCATTAAAGGTGTTTGTAGTTTTTTATTGAATTCAGATTTCAGTGATTTTGTTTCAGGTTTCAAAATCTGGACTCTGACGTTTTTTTCTGCACTTAATAATCATCCCCTTTTTTTCTCTGAAATATATCATGATCTTACATCCATGTTTTCCTGCACATAATGGTTGTTTGGATCTGGAGGTGGGCAGTATAGAGTGTGTATGCATCTCTTTTATGTAAGGAAACTGTAATATTCAGGATGTGACCACCCCGTATTCATTAGGAATCCAGAACAAGTCTTCCCCCTCAGGGATTCTCTTTACATCGCAACACTTCCCCTCAGGCAACCGAAACCAGGCTGTGCACAGACAAGCAGAGTTAATGTATGCCAGGCCTCAGTGTCAGTGCCTCAGGGAGAGAGACACACCATCTAGATGAGTAGATTAGATAGAAGGAAGATGAAAGAGAGAAAACAAATCAGGGGCCAAGGTGGGAGGAAGAGGGCCGAAGAGATTTACAGTGTGGTGTGATTTTTCTTTCTACTGCACATGCACACACACACTAATAAATAAGCACTGGGGGAGAGGGGATCTAAAAAACAGAAGTGAAAATGAATCGAGGAGGGAGAAAATAGAATCTAATTTGCAGTGTTAGTTAATAAGAGACGGCCTGAGAGAGAGGGAGGGATGGAGGGTGAGAGGGAGAGCAGCCAAATGACAGAGGCGTGTTTGTGTTCTGATTAGGCTGAGCCAAATGGAGGCGGCTCACCAATGGAGATAACCAACAAAGACATCTCTTCACTGGGGACAAATCTACGAACATCTTTTCACGGTCAATAGACAGAGGCATTCTTTTGTTTTGATGAAGGAAAAAAAAATCAGCCCCGGTAGATCCATGAATGCAGCACAAAGTTTACCGTTCATTGGCTCTTGAATCGAGCATGAACAAAATGTGTACTGGTTTTGGAGTTTAGGGGCATGAAAGTGTTTACAAGAGCCATTTTCATTACTCCTTACGCTTAAGCAAGCCCCTACTTGAAGCTATGTTATCATTACGTTCTGATGGAGTAAAAATTTTTAACGTCTATTCACTCTCACCCTGGCTGCCAAGATATGATGCACTCAAGCTGAATAAACAATGATGTGGGCTCTTTTGGGCTAAGACAGGCTTCCTGGCATGGGTGTGCCCGCACCCTGTTTGGTTTCTCATCTTTATGGTTGGCGACAGTGAATAGATCAGATCCATGGCAGTGCTGATGGGGTCCAGAGCGAGGTTTTCTCTCTGGCAGGGAAATAAGGCTGGGACACAGCCAGGGTTGCCAGGCAAGGACAAACTTCAATACTGATAGACTCTTTGATGAGGTCACTGTCTATCACACAAAGACTAACTGTCTCTCTGACTGATCTATCTATCTATCTATCTATCTATCTATCTATCTATCTATCTACTCTGACTGTCTGACTGTCTGACTGTCTGACTGTTTGTCTGTCTGTCTGTCATCACTCTTCTCGGTGTCTGTCTGTCTGACTCATACACACATCCACATAAACACTTACTAAACTCACTCAGGCGCTGCCAGAGGCATAAGAGAAAAACACAGCCATCCTTGGGAAACAAATTAAAAGGATAATCATCCCTTGAATGAAAATATTCCCTCCTTGGTGTCGGTCGAACCAGAAAAGCATATGCTAGATTCCCAGACGTCTAATTACACCATTGAATGAGAGAAACAACTGATCCATGGTGGAAGAGGTTAGAAACCCAAAGAAAGATGATATGTTACAGGAAGAAATGTCAGTGCACAGGATGGTGAGAAAAGTGTAATTTGTTTGTTTGAGTTACTTATTTGTTTATCTGCTTTTTTTTTTCATTTCAGACTTCTTCACCTCGTCTTGCCTGCAAACAAGAGGTTAAGGCTTTAAGCAAAATCTGTACATCGACATCAGCGGCTTAGCTGTCAGGCTCCTCTTGTGAAATATTACCCCAATCTTACCTCATTGTCCACAACAAAAACAAGAGCGTCGTGTTACCCCAGCTCAGGTTACATCATCTCTAAGCCCAGCACAATCAACCACCATCCCCTTGTTTGACAATTATAATGCTTGTACACAGAATGAACCCTCTAATCACGGAGTTTCATAGTCATTGGAACTGGTAGTTTTGAGAGAGTGAACAGAGCGGAACGAAGCGATACGGTAGTGGGCAAACTGCAGTCTGGAAATTCCTGCTGGATTGTTTATGTTCGGGAAGAGTAGCAGGGAAAGGGACAACGCTAATGTTGTAATGATAGCGACAATAGCGGTTCTGTGTCTGTAAACAATGTGTATGACTGGCCAGCTAGAGTCAAGATTCTTTTTGATTTATGTTCTGACCTCCAAACGATCCTGAATCAAAACAAGCAGCTCTACTCAGAATGAGAGAGATGATGACCCCCCCCTCTCCATGTGTGAATAAACAAGTGACCCACGTTGGGTCTGTGAGAGGTCACTGCACAGCGGAGTTATAGAGATGGACAGAGGAGAGGGCAGACAGACAGTGGGCCTCAGAGAGTGAGTGAGAAGGGAAGAGAAAGGGAATGGACAGTGAAAGAGAGATAGATGTTGTGTGTTTGTTTCTCCCTGTGGCCTCTGCTGCCCTAATGGACCTGGCCACAGGCCAGCCACAGGGCAACTTGGGCTTCTCCTGTTTTGACTATATAAAGATTGATAGCTCCCCTCAGACCTCAGATCAGCTCTATGGATATTGATACGTCCCAAGTGGCTACATCACATAAAGCCATGTTAAATGTTGGCTGACCTCCACCTTTTTTTCAGCTTTCATCTGTCTTGTTACGCCTTGAATATATTCCTGATCTAAAGATCAAGTCGTATGGCAGTTCTGTCACGCTACTCAGAATTACTCAGGATGGATCCTTGATGGTAAGGATGACAGAAACAGACAAGTGGAGCCTAATCTTGATCCATCCTGACCTGGGATCAGGCTGAAGCACCCTGTCTAGACATCAGCCCCACTTAATGCCCACATCCCACAGCACCCAGACTGTTGTCTTTCTTTTGCTTCCTCTGCATCTTCAACGCTTTTCTTTTCTCTCCCATTTTCACAACTCAGTTCTCACAATTTTCTGACCTCCGCAGCTCCCTTTTGTGTTTGATCCCTGACTCCTTAGTATGTCTCATCACTCTCTGAGTCAAGCTTAGGTGTGGTTTTCTGGTGATGATGACAGTGAAAGGAGGATGCGGTAAAAGTGCTGAACTAGCAATGACCTAGCGGCAACAGAGGAGGCAGACAGATTTCAAAAATGTATCCTAAAAACATGCCAAAGATAACTTTTGAGGTTCCCCTTTTTTCCTTCTCTCTACTCATGTTCACTGCCTAAAAAAGTGGCTTGTTTGTCAGTACACAGCAAGGGTGCATAAAGGCAGAGCCTGTGCATGTTTAGTGGCTCAGTAATTGTGACAGGGTTACAATTAAGGGAAGACCTAACCATGTCACGCTGCCCTCATTATACTGCAATTACATTCTTGATTGTGAAACAAAGGTACACAACAATGGTTTGATAAGACCTCTTGTTTAATGAGACTTTTCTGTAACTCCTGTGTTCATTCAATTAGTAAACAGGTCTTCCATTCAGGCCTGGGCACCCCAATTCTCATCTCCCCAAATGCGACACACCCCCACCCCTTGCTGCCCCCCATAGCCCCCCACCCACCCCCTGCCCTTAGCCTTCAGCGTCCCACATTGGGTCTTGGCATCCCCCTGAACATTCAAGACACACAGACTCCTCCCCCAACCTTCTACCCCCCTTCCCCTCCACCTCCCCCTGCACACACACCCATTTGATTGTGATTGACAACGTCTTTGTTCCATTGTGCGGAGCTGTCGCCTCTGATGAAGACACATACACAGAGCCGAGGCGCTGCACGCATTGTACAATGCAGAGAAACTACAGGTCTGCAACCAGTTGCACTGTCCTTTGATAATGAGCTCCATGAAAGCGGTGAGTGTAACCAGCCTGGGTTCGGCAGTGCATGGCAGGATGGGATGGGACGGTGTGTGTGCAGACGGGACAAACCAGGCCAGAGTGCAGGCATCTCCCAGTGTGGACCAGGGGGTCCCGGCCCTACCGGCTGAGGGGGCCAGCTGGAGATGGAGGCTCAGGGCTGCGCAATGTGTCTGAGGAGGCCGTCATTAGGGTTCACCCCTCCTCAGGGATGGGAACCAGGTCACATTCTCTCACACGGCACAAAGCAGGGTGTGTGTGTGTGTGAGAGGTGGGGGTTCAAGGGAGGGGTTTTGATGGGGAACAGGCCATGACCTCTTTATATCCATCAACAGATCACTAACTTGGCCCATAGACATGCTCATACAACACTTTCACACACACACACATGCACACACGCACACACACACACGCATGCATGCAAACACATGCTAATGTGTTTGCGTATGTGCACAGACAAGAACACGCAGATGCGTATGCAAAAACAAGAGCGTGCTCTGCAAGAGGCATCACATGTCCTCACCTGAACACGACAGCTTAAAATCTCTCTTAGCTGAGATACAATTGTCACATGAAACGTTTGTAGGATGCTGACCATTAAGGAATATCTATCTTTCAAAATTAACCATCCCATATTATCAGTATGATGCTGACTATCAAGACCGTATAAGGGAATTTCACTTTAAGCATCAATATACACAGACGACTTATCAGATGTGTACTTGGTGTGAAACTTTGTAACTTAAAAGGTTGTATAAATATTTTTCAGTTCAAGAAAATGCTTAAAGAAAGAATATATGAAGTTGTCAGGTAATGTGTCACTCTAGTTGATGGTCAGTTGTTGTGTATGGCTCTTGAGTCTTCTTATTCTTGTGCTGCTATAAGTATTGGTTGTTACAGTAAGTACCTGTTATGGACAGACCATCTGTTTCTTTTGTTTATTTATGTTGTGAATAAGGGGAAGCAAAATGAGAATTTTTTCTTCTCCCTGATCCTTTTTGGTCATGTAATGTGTGATTACTATTTTATATACTACTTTTATTACTTCTACTATTTTATGGTGCATATGGTATTATAAATCTAATGTATAAAACAAATCTGCTCATAAAAAACACGACAACCATTGTAGGCTATGCAGGATTTTAACTACTCAATTACACTGCGCCTCTCAGGCCACTGAGGCCAAATTCCTTTATACTCCAGCTCAAGCTCTGCTCACAGATGATCCTGTGAAATCCACAGGTTGGCCGACAGGAGAAAAAACAGTAAAATACTGCCCCCTTTTGGTACCCAAGGAGTCTTGCAGACAGTGAGAAAACCCTTGCAGTAGTATCAAGAAAACATATTAGGTAAACTGGTCACATTTTCTTATTGATATCATTAAAAAACAAAAAAAATATCTCATTAGGGTAAATCAGACTTCTGTTTATTTTTAAATCAAGATGCTAGATTAAAAATATCTGACCCACCCCTTCACAAACCTTGAAAAACATTCAGTTTATCAAAAGATTAAAAATATGATTTAACAGCAGTTATGACCATGAGAACACTATGCTCAGGCAAACATGAAATTAAGGGCACAACACAATAAAGCAGATATATTCTTTCTGTCTCTGTCATATATGTTATAACTCTGGTGAGCCTAAGTGTATAATCATCTAGGCTACAAGTTATAGCATTATTATTTCTCTATAATTGTACTGTCTCTCTCTGCGACCGAGTTTGTGCTTTGATTTCTGTCCATGGGGCTCGCATCTCATGTCCCGTCTGTAAGTTCTCATTAAAACGATATAGACATCTAACCTCTATATAACCAAGCTATATCTGGCTAAGGCATGGCCTTAGCTTTATAGTATGTATGTACAACAATCAATGTGTGTGTTTTCTGTGTTTACGTGTGAGTACATGAGGTCATCCTGCATTCAACATCTCCGAGACAAACTTGTGCAACTGTGCATGTTGTCTGGCAAAGCTTATCATGGTAGTGTCTTTGAACTAAAAGGCACCTGCTCTCTCCAGGGTTACTGGCTCTAGACTACCTGCTTAGCCCCAAAACCTCAGGAAAAAGGCAGTAGGAACTGGGTGGGGGTCAACAAACTGGGAGGATAAGGGCAGGATTGGATGCCCTCTTCAGTTGGGTGAGATGGTGCGTCTGCGCAGGCAGCTGCATGTCAGGCACTTGAGGATGCTCATGGTGATGTGCATGAGAGGGCCGAAATTGAATAGTAGGTTGTAGAAGGTGTTGACAGACAGGCCGCCAGTCTCATCTGCGTACTTTAAGGCCACAATGGGAGTGTAGAGGCTGTTGGTCAGATTCCTGAAGCGAGGGCTGCTTGACTCAATAACCTTTTTAGTGCACTGGAGAGACAAGAAACAACAGGAAGTCATTGCTTTGTAGGGTGACTGAATGTTTGTGCCAGTTAGTGATCAGAGACACAAAATTGATTCTGTTCCCTTACTTTGGCTATGTCCTCTGGCGTCTGGCCCATGGCTTCAAATATATCTATGGATGATGGCAGGTAAACGTCTTTAAAATAACGAACTGTGTCAGCATCTACTCCTGGATACTCCATCTTGGCCACATCCTCCATCATCTTTGTCTCAAACTCAGTGTGCACTGGACCAGGCTCAATCATGGACAGCCTGTGAGGGGAGTCAGATGCAGAAAAGGCCAGTGAGGGAGCATGTGCGGTACAAAGCAAAAACAAATGTGGTGGAAGAACAGAGGAAAAAAGGTAATCTACCGTATATTGAACTTCATCAGCTGCACAGCCATACTCTCACAGAAACCTTCCATGGCAAACTTAGAGGCAGTGTAAACATCATTGAACACCACTCCTAAATCAACAAAAGAGAGTGATAAAGGACAGCGTCACTCCATTGTATTATCAAATATACAGTACTCAATTAAAAGCGGAAGTGAGTTAAACATCATTTACACATAAAGACCTAAGATACTGAAATCAACCAAGTAATAGATAAGAGATTACATTGAACAATACAAGTGCCAGACAGAATACTAAAGTCACTTTAATCTACTTGCATCTTATTACCAACTTCTCAGATAGTCTTTAACTTGTTCTGGTAAACCCCAACCATTTGGCACTTTATGGAAGCAAATTAGAGACTGAAATATTTTACTTTGAAAACCATGTATTTGTTCATTTGTTCTCACCTCTTTGAAATTAAAAGATTTCTTGATTTGCAATTTCAAAAGCTGAACTCATATATTTATTTTTTTAATGTTTGCAAATCCAGATTTAATAATAAAAGTTTCAGAATTAAAAAAAATCAGGTTGCTAAAAGTCAATTGGCCTCTTGCAGATCTATACATTTAAGTTAAAAAAATAAAAATAATAAAATAAAATAGGGATATCCAGGCTAACCAGGACACAGATTTGCAATCAAGCCTGAATGTTTTCACCAATTAAATTTGAATGATGTTCTACTACATCAAGATTTTATTATCTAGGTGTTTCATAAGAGTTTTGTGTCCAAATGACACTTATTTAAGACTTTTGTTTATCTGTGTTCTTTAAAAGAAAACCTCATAAAAAGTAAACATCAATGAGAACAACAAAAAATTGCTGCAGTAATTTCTTTCAGCACTCAAAAAGTGCTTCTATGATGTAAAAAAAAAAAAAGTAATGTTTCAAGTTTGGTTAGTTACCAGTACACTGAAATTGGTTTGCATGGTATTATAAACTGATTCCTGATTTAACAGATCCTAAAGCACAGAACAGACTGCATGATTTACAGCTGAATGAGTGATTTTCTGGACTTCAGACTCTACTGGACTGTCCAAGAAATACATCATCTTGTAACTTGCAGACATTTATAATGCAATTATTCTGCTTTTCAACTGAGCTTTAGGCACTAAATATGTCAGTGTTATATCAATAGTACTTATTATTACAGTGTGATGCTGTAGTTTATTCAGCTAGTTTACATTTTCTGAGTGCTTCTGTCTACACTGGCAAAGTCTGAAAAACATGCTTTTTCACAGTTGTTTGGAGTTGTAAGTATCTTCTCCTGTGTTCTTGGATCAGACTTGACTGGACTGTAGATTTTTTTGCATTGTTAAATCCACACAAATCATACCCTGAAGACCCATAACACTGCTCATGACCACGATGTGTCCAGAACGCCTCTTCTTCATGTCTGGCATCACCTCCTTGATCATGCGAACGACACCAAAGAAGTTGGTCTCAAATACTCTTTTCATCTCCTCGATGCTGATGCTTTCCAAGGGTCCCAGCAGGCCCACACCTGCATTGTTGACTGACAGGAAACACACAGATGCAGAGATGACACATGGCTTATATTTCTAACATTGCAAATATCGAAACAGTTAAATAGATATTGTTGATTTAATGTGAAGTATAAGCTGTATTGTTAGATCCCGTGTTGATAGACTGCAGATGATGTTACTACATATTGCCACCAGGTGTCAGCGTGTGACAATAACAGAGAGGTGTGATGTAACAGCAGTCCATGTTGAAGGGCCTCTGGGTCTTCAGTTATTAGGTGAAGGGGGATGTAATGTTGGATTTAGAGTGAGATGGAGGCAGGTTTATAAATAGAGCCTTTATCCAGACTAAAGGTGTAAACACAAAGAACTGAAAAGAGTCACCTATTCACAAGTAACTAATCTAGCAACGTACAATTTACCAAAAGGACTTTGCTGATTGATGGAGTGAGTGATCCATACCAAGGACCCAAATAATCTGTGCTGAGATTTCTGGGTTTCAAAATACACTGTCTGCTTTGTTTAAGCTTTAAAGAACAAGCAAAAGAAAATGTCATGGGCAGACAGAGCTGCAGACTCAGCTTAAGCTGCATTTTACACACTCAGGATATCAGTGTGGTGGTCCTCTCTGTTTTGGTACAGAATCTATCTGCCCACTGGAATTTCAAGACTCTTCCAATCTCCTCCCACCACCTACTCTTTATGTCAACTGCTAAACCATAGAGGATAGTGCTACATGAGACTGACCACCAAAAACATTCCAGTTAAAACTTTGTCCTAAAGTTGTGATAATATTTCAGAAATGACACTGTACTGTGACTGTTTGCTTTTCCTCCTACTAACAGAGCTGACAGATGTGCACTGTTACTCTCTCTCATAAAAGTATGACATTACTGTTTGTGTTAAAAATGTGCTACTGTCACTGGAAGGTTCAGGGTTAGTGTTCTGTCTATTTGGTAATCACTATAAGGAACTGAATAAGGTCCATGGGTGGATTATGAGGCAATGGGCCCCTGGGCAAGGACCTGAAGTAAGCACTACAATCTGTTATACATAGGAGCAAAACACACAGTCATTATTGCTGATAAGCCTCTTTTTGTTGTAGTTTTGCAACTCTTTGTAGACATAACGTATCGCTTTGTGGTTTTATGTGTCTTTAAGAACATTCTGTTTCTCGTAGTGTTGTGTCTGTGGTTGTTTTGCTCCATTTTGTAGTTGTACTGTCTCTCTTTGCAGTTTCTGTGTGGTCATTCTGTCAGTCTTTGTGGTTGTTTACCCCCTTTTCATAGTAATTTTGAGTCTGTTTGTGTCTTTTTGCATCTGTTTTGCATCTCTTTGTAGTCGTTTTGTGTCTCTCTGTGTCACTTTGTGGTTGTTTTGTGTCTCTTCCTGGCCAATGGGATCACTAGGCCTGTACCTAGCCTTGTAGGCCTTGATCAGCAATCCATCCATGATAAGGCCGTATCATACATTATGTTATGACTCTGGGTTACACACTAAAACTATTTATTAACTGTTTTAAATTATATGATTAAAGAAACAAAATTTATTCATAGCTGGGGAAGGTGTCAAATGGCAGATGCAGGCCTAGTTTCAGGTGCGTTCCACTCACTCAGGATATCAATATGGCGGTCCTTGACATTGTTGATGCACTGCTTGACAGACTCGTCACTGCACACGTCTAGTGGAAGCAGCATCAAGGTCTTGCCATATGCATCTCCTGCTGCCTCCACCAGCTTGTCCTTCTTCTTCAGGTCCCGCATAGTGGCAATGACTGATAGAGAGACAGAGAAGCAGAAAATATGATTTTACTTATATGATGTGGCTTCAGACTTTACAAAAAGAGCCTCTATAATACCAGAAAATGGTTCCTTAGAGTTTGAGAGTAACCCAACTTGGATTCAGAGCACTCCAAATCATCAGTATCAAGATGAATTTTTATTAGAGTCCATTTTTGTCCATGTTTTTATTTAGTCAATGACAAAATCATGAATCATTACTAAAACAATAACTCTTAACCCATTGTCACAATGATGAGGTGACGCACAGGAAACCTCTGATCCATGAGGCACCATTTAACGACTTCCTTAACACGCACACAGAGACACACACACAGTTGTGACAGAGTCAGATGTGCAGGTCAGAGTTCCCAGCAATGACCACGCCTGTCAGTTTACACGACACACAATTGATTTCCTCTGAACTTTACACGCTGGGCCGCATTAACCCACATACAGCACAGGAATCTATCATGGCCAGTGACAGCAGCTATCAGCTCAGTGTTGACTTGGCTTCTTCCATGTTGTGTGTTGTGCTAACACTTTGCTGACTGACACTATCTAGCAGAGAAAAGAGAGACAGTGCTGTTGCACAATAGCAATCAGTGGGAGTAAACAACCTCACACATTCATCTGAATCTACCTGTTGCCCTCGGCAGATAAAAGCAAACCCTCACCCGATTCTTGTCTGAACAGGAGACAAGACTGGATAAGTAAGATTAAAAGAGGGTTTGCTGTGCTGAGGGAGGTTTGCATTGCCATACAATGTTACTGATGTAACATTTCATGGTGAATAATAATGAAACTAGGTCCATTTTTTGAGAACGTTTCTTTGTATGTGTAATGCAACTTGTCTTTGTAAGTACACACTTAATGGGGTCTCATAATTAAGTCTAATCTTATGATTCGAGAGCTGTGTGTCCATGAAGCAACAAAGATATTTACGTGTTGGTTGAGTAGTGAACAAGAGATCCATTGTTCTTCTGGCTCCTGCAGGAATTACTCTTGGGCTGCTTAAACATTCTTAAATGAACCACATTGCATTGCGCACACAGAGAAGTCTTTCGGGGGAGTTTCTCTGAGTTTGGTGCATGTTACTGGAGCTAATTATTACTTTATGCACAATGCAATATTTAATCTCTGTTGGATTTCCTAAAGACTCTGAGAAAAGGGCAGATCAGCTTCATGCTCACAGGTGGCCTTCTTGAAATCAGGTCATATTGTGAAAAAAAAATCTGCTTAAATCAGTGTTATGGGAGCAGTTAATCACTTTTTCTTTGCTCATCTATTTCACAGTAATAAATCCCATCAGATCCTGATGGCTACAGTGGCAAAAGGGAGCAGGAGTTTAATTAAAAAATATGAAGATGAGAATTAAAATCATAGGTTTCACTGTAAACTCACTGACTGTAGGCCCACAGCCAATTAAACTCCATAGAGTCACATCTAACAACAAGGGGGTGGGGGGTCTTGAAGGCCAACTCTTACCAGCAGGGGCTGGGGGGTGGGAAGGTGGGTGAATGTAATTCTGTCTGAAGCTCCATGACATGGAAAGGTTTTGGATCTTCCATTCCTGGAGTGACATTAATGATGGCTGGGAAGCAGGAGAGGAGACGCACAGACCAACAATGTCAAAGTGGGACACCCTAACTCCACTGTGCACCAATGAAGACTTCAAACAAGGCCCTTGCTTTAGAGTGAACCCTCGCTTGTACAGGTCTCAAACTTTGTCCCCCTTTCAACACTCGCTCCAGTGAGGGGACTATAGGCACATTAGACACGGCACTAAACCGGAGCAGGCGGTCTACAATTCACTGCGATAAAAGGGGGCTTTGTGCTGGAGAAGTCACTTGAAAGAGAACTGACAAGACTCCTTTTATGATTCCGCCTGGAAAGCGGCATCCTTGCAGAGCCCTACCCTGGAAACTGCGCTTTCAGATGATAATTGTTAAACCAAAAGGGGCGACTGAATCCCACTCTTTACAAAAGGATATGGATCCGATATCACTAGGTTTAGCTTTTTCAGTGGCCACCACACCAAATCACTTCTTTGCGTTAAGACGGAGAGTTGCGCATGAAACTCAACCGAACTTTGTGCGTAAAGGAGGGTTGGTGCAACAGCAGAGCTTTGCAGGGAAAAGTAAACACGGAATAGGTTTTCAAGCGAACCACACTAGGCTATTATAGGCTTGCTACTAATAGGTCCGATCAAAGAAACAATGTAGAAGAAAGCGCATTTACCATGGTAACGCTTCTTTTCATCTTTGGCCAGCGTGACGGCGATTCGTAACCCGATGCCGGAGGAGCAGCCGGTGATCAGCACAACTTTCTGCCCGCTGTTCGCCATGATTTGTCCGGGTAGGCGCTGTGTTTTTCAGCGGTCCTCTGCTCTGGATGGTCGCTGCCGAGGGAGCTACCGATCACCGGACTTTAAAAAACTAAAGCGGATCATGCAGCCACCGCAGCCATGTGAGCTTCTAATTCAGTCACATGTTCAATAAAATCAGTAACCGAAAAAAGGACGTGGCATTGCAAACACCCCTCGCAGACAAGACTTTAAACTTGATAGGTGCCGCCTGCCCTGAAAATGAAGTTAATTCCTTTAAAATGTGTGTGGCCGTGCATGCGCGCACGTGCGTGTTGGAGAGGGGGCAGTGCTTATTTGATTTCTGAGCTGGTGACCCCAACAACAAACAACTGTAGGATTCACACAGTGGTCACATGATGTTTTGTTCATACCTGATAGTATCTCTGCTTCATAAAAGTCATTATTCTCGAAAGGACGTATTTAGACGTTTTCCATGATATATGTTACAGTAGCCTGTCCAACTTTTTTTCTTTTATTTGATATGTTTTTTTGATTGAATAAAATAAAATTAGATGACTTAATTAACTTTTTCCTCACGATTTTTAAATGAGCTTCTGAATATTTGGTCTGCGTATATCATTTCATATCAAATCAAATCATATCCATTATTATTATTTTTATTAATATTGTTATTACTACTACTATTATTATTATTATTATTAGTGTGTTCTTTGCTGTTACCCAGGGTATAGTTTAACCCCAATAAGGTGCTTGTTGTTTGGCTCCAGCAGCCTTCTCTATAAAACTAGTCCTCCCTTGATAACCTTACTTCTGGAAGGTAATGCTTATGGTAACTTAAAGCGCTGCATTATACTGACATCTGGTGGTAAGGGAATGGTGCAGCACACTTAAGAGGCATTCAAGCCTACTAAATGACTAAATGCATATAATGCCTCATCAAAAAATAATGCTAATTGCATTACTGTTATCCAAATATGACCTAACTGTAACGAATGCTCTGAGTTTGGTTATCAGCTATGTCTCAGTTTGGTTTAACACTGATGGTATAAGCAAGGGTCAGTTATAGGGACCAGTGTGCCCTGTTCCTGATGGATGTCGTAAGGGGTCAAAGTGCCTTTGATAAGATCTCAAACCAAACTCTTTTGCTCTGATGAAAGGCCATAGTGCAAGAGTCAGAGAGGCCTGTTTGGGCCTGTTGCTACATGTGATGTAACCACATGTAAACTGTTTTCCATTTACTCTAATGGTGAGCCTCATAGCCCTCAAACACGGATTAGTGGACAGTCCAAAGAGCAATCTGGAATGATATAATAACTACGCTAAACTGTTTTTGCAAATCAGATGCACAAAGTGCTGGTTCCTCTAATTAAAAAATAAGTATAAACTCTTAATGCTTTAAAATATTTTTAATGTTTTTAATGCATTTATTAAATAATGATCTATTAAGCTCATTTGCTTCTGTTTTTAAGAAGTGGCTTGAACTGGGGTTAACTCAGGTGCCTTTTGTTTCTTATGTGGACAGAGTAAAGAAGTATTACACATTTCATAATAACTAGTAAATATAATAATTAGTCTGCTACGTGTGGCGAAAAAGTAGCTCCACACAGGTAAAAATGAGTTTAGGTGTATTTTTTGCTGTTTGTTATTCTTTCCACTGATGCAATTAAAATGCCATTTATGCATATTTTCTGACACAAAATGTGTCTGCGCAAAACAGGACTGTCAAAATCATTTTAGTTCATGGGACACATACAGCTCAATTGATCTCAAGTGGGCTGGACCAATAAAACCATTGCATAATAACCTATAAATAACAACACCTCCAAATTTGTCCCTTTCTTGTTGTGTAAAGAAGTACAAGTAGGATACATTCTGAAAACAAAAGAGATGATGAACAGCCTGCGATGTCCTAAGAAAAATAAGTGTAATTTCAACAGTATGTCTTAGTTTACACAGTCAGACTATACTCACTGTCATCACATGTGCATATTTCATTTCCACTCCAGCTGGCATCACCACACCAAACTGAAGTGGAAGTTACTGAGGAAGCAGGTTAAGTTACCCCCTGCCTTACAAGCCATTTACAAATCAAAGTTTTGGCAGTGCCGTAGCACTGTGGTTTCATCTGTATTGTTTTAGGATGGAAGTTTGATACAGACTCTTTTGTACCGAAGCTGCTGATTCACAATATTTTGCACAATGTAGTATCCATGACCACAATGACCACAATGCATATTCATTGTTTTTTCAGAGAACTGTTCTCACATCAGGGTGCAAGACTCTGAAGCAGCATTATGAAGAAGGCTACTCTCTGTTTAATTTGCTCCTGAAACCTGGCAACTCTTAGCCTTGTGTACGTGCATCAATATTCTGTTTGCAAGGTCATCCATTGGGCTGGGTTGGACCCTTTAGCGGCCGGTTCTGGCCTGCAGGCTGTATGTTTCACACTCTTGCTTTAAAGGTCTAGCATGTAGGATTTAGTGGCATCTAGTGGGGAGAATCGCGAATTGCAACCAACTGAAACTTCACCTATGTGCCAAAAATGGAGATGTATGGTGACTAATGTTAAAACACAAATGGCTCCATCTAGAGCCAGTGTTTGGTTTCTTCATTCTGGGCTACTGTAGGACAACATTAAGAACTTCATGGAAGACCTGCTCTGTATGTAGATATTAATGGCTTGTGTGGTAATGAAAATAACCACATTAACCACCTTGTAAAGCATTAAGGTCACTATAAGGACAAGACAAAAGCAAAGGTGGAAGCAGAGGACACTTGCACACAGACAGAGCAGCAGAGGGAACGGTGTGAGAGGACAGGAATGGGTTCCTGAGATTTGTGGCCTGTTTGTCCCCTCTGAGGGTAAACTGAGGTTACTACAGCCATCATCAAGAGCAGCTATTCATTTCCGTCATAACTTTGAAGGGATTCTCCCAAAGGGAAGACATATTTTTACAGTGAGTGGAGTCCTGGCCTGATCCATTAAGGGCCCGCCAGTCTGCTATGGTGCAAGGACAGGTTTAGTCCTCCTGTGAAAAAAAATAATGTCAAGCATGTGATGCATATTTCTCAACATATGAGAGTATGTCATGAAAAATCTTCAATCATCACTGTTTATGATAAACTGCCTGTAATGCTGACATCAGAGAGCAGACTGTCAGCTTACATAGAGTTCAGGCCCAATTTCCTCTTGCTGTCTCACAAAGCTGATGTCTGCTTATTGAGAACATCCCTAAGCTATGACCCATTTCTCTCACCAGAAAGCAGAAGTTTACAATGAGATAATAAAAAGTATAATTTGCATTGTCAGATAAAGCAGCTTTAAATCCAAGCTGACAGTGTGCAAAACAACATGCGCTGCAGTGACATTTTAGTTTATATATTTATATATTCGGCTGCATTTCAGATTTTAGGCATTTGGCTGACAATCTCAGAGTAACTTACAACAGAAGGTAAAGGCAGAATAGAACAGCAAACACAAATTGTATACGAAATAGCCGATTGTTGTGAGTGCAAAAATCCATTAATGCATGTCGCCTTTTCTATCTTTATGTCAGAGCAGCAGGTGGTGATCTGAGCAAATCTAATGGTCAGGGACGGACAGAGAATGAAAAATGACCATGAACCTTTGACCCAGACGAGCCCACTTACACTGACCCAACAATTAAAAAATAACCCTCAGGCTATTTTTCTGCCAAATCATTAATTTGAAGTCAGTTTTAATTCAAATGATTTGACCCCTAATTTCATGTCACACTACAAAAAAGTGCTAAAAGTCATAAAACTCAGCAGAGACAAATCTTCAAGCTGTCCACCGGTGGATGTGGTGTTAAAAGGGCCGGAGTAAGCTGCTGGAGTAAGGTCATGGCCGTTCCTGGCATGCTTTCCATTGTGCCTCCGGAGAAAGTGGACAGGTGTGGATAGAGATGAGGAGGGGTGCTGGGCAGCCACTGATGTCTACCAGCCTCCAAGCTATAGCTGTGGAATTTCAGAAGATTAAGGCACTAAGACACAGAAGGAGTGAGGAAAGAGACAAAGAGGAGGGGATAACACAAGCCCATACATGCTTTTCTATGCCACGTGCTTTCTCTGCTTTAAATGTCTTGTTGTAAATCCTCCTCCCTCTTTCACCTTAAACCTTCCCCTCTCCACCTTCTTCGCTTCACATCTGTACGTCTTTACCTACATTATTTAACCCTCATGTAGCAATCAGTTCTTTGACATCCTTCCTCGGAGTTTTCACCTGTTTCCTCTGACACCTCCAAGCTTACTTCAGCTGTGCTCTGAGCCCAAATCACCCGTCCGTAACCTCTTTATCAAAGTCCAAGTCATAACAAATGACACCCCCATTTTTTCTTAGCATACTTTTATAGTTTAACAGTCAATTTCCTGTGTACTGACTGTAGGGATACATGAGCAGATGCTCCTGGAACCTTCACTATTTTCCCAGCTGACTTTACAAAGCCGATGTCTGTTTTCACTCATCATAATTAAAGATGGATTGCGTGATTAGATACAGAGGCTCTTCTAAATTCACAATGCACATCAAACTATTTGTTAAAATAAGTGAATGTATACATGCATTTCATATATTTGAAATATACCATTTTATGCATGATTTTCTTTTCCTTTTCTTTTTTTTTTTTTTTTTACATTTGAGTTCTACATTAACATTCCTTATCATACAGCAAGAACATCATACTGACTATCCACTGTTTTGGCTGTCCTTTTGGTGGCATCTCCATGTAGTCGCATTGGACAAGAGGCAGATTCTGGTTGATGCTACTGGAAGGATAAGGGACTCTGGCTGTGTGAAAGGGCCTAGAGGACTGGAATGTTTGCCACAGGTCAGGAGTGGCGCTTTCTGCTCCTTTGTGTGCAGTCTGCAGAGGAGGTGTGGAATGCAAACTTCATGAGAATAAAAGGGACGAAAGGGAAAGAGTAGCTGGGGGTCGGTGGGCGGGAGGGAGACTTAAAAACACAGAAAGAAAGAGTGCAAAGACTTAAAGCGGAGTGAGCTGGGAAAGTGTTTTAGGGGCTCTGAGGCAGACAGAGAACACAGTTAATTGAGAGAGAGAGAGAGAGAGAGAGAGAGAGAGAGAGAGAGAGAGCTAAAAGAGGAGCCAACGAGCTGTACTTAAAGAGAAGAGTTAAAACAGTTGCTGCAGCTGCAGACCACATACAATGGACCCTCCACGGAGAGTCGCTTTTAAAGCGATGACACTCTGGAGATCATAATGTGACATTTCTGAGCACCAGTTAATGACATTCCTAGAAACATTAATGGAGTTATAGCTCATCAATATACGTCATCCGTACAGTCTCAGGCACATGCCTGTGGTAATGCATTGTTAAAAAAGTGAAATATAGATTGGACAAAAAATGTTAATTAGTTGATTTAAATATGAAGGCAATGGTTTTTGTAGCACAAAATTTCTTCATTAAAACAAGCTGAAATGTAGATATCATTGCCACTAGGATAGGATATTTAGAGGTTTGTCTAATAGGGCAGTAAAATGAGAAAGTTCGGTGCCAGTTTGCATTTGGTTTTAGCAGCCCAGTCGCCAGAAGAAACAACAGCGGTATTCTTTTTGTGACCCGTTATGGCATTTCCACCAGCAAACCTGGGCATTTTTCACCAATACATTACAGTGTGTCCTAATGGTGTTGAGCCACAGAGCCAGGGTGTTTTTCACTGACACCTTGCAGCGTTTTCTAGCATCATTCGAGCCACTGAACCTGTGTGTTTTGCACTTTACGTCACGGCATTTCCCAGCAGCATTGAGCCACCAAACCTGGATGTTTTTAACTGACACATCAGAGTGTTTCCAAGCACCGTTTAAGCCCACGAACCAGAGTGTACTTCACCATCCCTGCTTGTCTAGCAGCTTTTGTGCCACCTATCATGAGTGCTATAAGCCAAAACAAGCTCTTTTGTCAACCATGACCAAGTGGTTTTAGTGCCTGAACCTAACCACAAATTCAGCGCAGCATTGTTGAGAAACAAACTTTTACAGTATCTGCCAAAAATATATAAATGTAATGTATCCGTGGTTTGCAGAAATGTTCCATCTGAACATTTTTTCTGGCACTTGGGTTGGATCTGAGGAAAGCAAAGTACACAGATGGATTCCCAAGTGGGCTGCACTTATACACCGTGAGACCATGTTTCAGTCACCTCTGACTTTAGTATATAAGCCTACTCATTCCTTGAGTGATCCCAATATTAATACATATCAATACATTCTATAATATAATCAGGTTTCTACCATATTTGCAAGAAAACTGCTGTTATGGGGATCTAGAAATGAAATTAGAACGCCCTCCACTCTGAAGGGACGGTAAAAGAAATGCAGGTTTAAATCATATTTGGCGTCAGTGTTTGGATTTACCTTTAGTGTCCCTGCAAATACCAGTTTTCAATCTAACTGCCTGCTATTTAGAGATCAAAACACAATCACTGTGTTTTGTGCTGTAAACTAACAGCAAAGTGGAGGGTACACAGCAGGGTGAGCTCGAGTGTGGTCGCCGGTCGAGTTTATTTAGTCTGTTTGTTTGAGCAGTTCATTTAACAGACATGGTCCTTAGATGTTAATTAGTTTAGTCTCCCGTCATCGCTCAATATTATAATTATCACCAGTCTGGCAGTTCCCCCAGCGCAGAGGGGAAAATTTCCACACACTTTTCTCGTGGTCACATCCCTGGTTTGGCAACTTAACAACAGGGTTAAGCAACTGGCTGTGTGGAGTAATATGTCTGAGAACACAGCTCTGCATCCAATCCCTACTTTGGTTCTGATGGTGATCTTGCTTCTTTGAACAAGTATAGGCCTACAGCACTTTTTCAAATTCCAAAAACCATAATTGGTTAAAGGGATACTTTGCTGATTTTCAAACGGCTTTGTATTAATTCTATGTGGGTAGTATGTGTAAATAAACTGTGGTAAACTTTCCTCCATTTTACCAGGACCCAGATCTCCCTGCTCATCTCTCAGCTAGAATCTGCCAAATGCTGCATCATCTGGCAGATTTTCACTAGCTATAAGGGATGTTGCTTAGTCTACAGATTGTACTTCTGCATTTTCGTATGCCCGCCACCATGGACACAAAGAGTATAGAAGTGGATCGAGAAAGAGACCCACCCCCCTCTCTCATATTCAGAACAAACTCAGATCAAGCTGTAAATCCAGGCAGTGCTGATAAAATATTAACCAAGATTCTCTCACTATATTGTCTGCTTTTCTCCTAAAAAGGTTTTACCAACATATTTTATTGCTCCAAATGGCAATAAAATATGTTGGGGCATCAGCTGTGGCTCAGAGATAGAGCAGGTCATCCACTAATGGGAAGACCAGAGGTTCAATCCCCAGCTCAAGCAGTCCACATGTCAAAGTATCCTTGAGTAAGATACTGAACTCCAGTTTGCTCCAGGTGGCTGTTCCATCGGTGTGTAAGTGTGTGAAAAACTGAATAGCAGGTGGCACCTTGTTTGGTAGCCTCAGCCACCAGTGTATAAATGTGTATGAGAATGTGAGTGTAATGTAGTGTAAAAAGTGCTTTGAGTGGTTGGGATACTAAATGGGTGTTATACAAGTGCAGGTCCATGTAACATGATAATTTGTGAACAAGAAGTAGGTGCCATACTGTTTCCTGTATTGTAAAAACAGAGGCTGAAAATGCTGTGATCAAACAGTAAAACTAAGCAGCGCTGATAATGTATGAACCAAGATTCTGTTACTGCGTTGCATTTTTCTCGTGTAAAATGTTTTCAGAAACATAATTTAGCTCACTGTTTAACTGTAATACAAGATTGTTTGTCATCTGTCAACTGCCATATTGTTTCCTGTGTAAAAACGGTCACGCTCAAATTACGTCATCCACCAGTTTGAGCATTTGTTGCTCAGGTGCAGGTGGAGTACATTTCTAGTTATTGAGCAAAAGTGAATGCCACAGCTGTTTTCTCTGGTTAATGTAGCACCAGTTTTCAAGTATTTCATCGTACTACTGCATAGAAGCCCAGTTTTATCAAAAGATCATCTTCCCAGTGGTAAAATACTTCTTCAGGGGGAAGTGTAGTGGTGATTAAATACCAAGCTGACAATCTTATCCTGTTTGATGTGCCCACTTTGCCCCCCTTTTAACCGCAGGCAGGTGAACCCAGAATACCTGTTAGAAGATGGATTTGTATGTCAGGGTGTGGTTTGGTGTAGCTCTTATGTAAGAACAAATGCTTTCTGATATATGGAGATACTATCATTAGCAGTCTGTGGGTGGCACAGTCACATTTCTCTTGAGGTGCTCTCATAGATCAGGGGTTTTACCAGCCTCTGACAGATTAACCTACATTTACCCTCAAAGCAAAACGTGCATTTGCTCAGTACCTGTGTTTTCTTGTCTTTATACTTGTAACCTTGATCAGTAATGGATGTCAGACTTTTTTCACCCACAAAAGCCACATTTTACTCACACAAAAGACTTTTATTATTAAGATTTTTTTCACCATAAGCACTGAGACCACATAGCTTTTCTTCCATGTGATATATTGCATACAGATGTTGGCTGTTAAAGAAAAAAAGCTGCAGTTGTTATCGAGGGCTCATTCATAATACTGCTATAAATAGTGAAATGAAGTGACAATGGATAAGCTGTCAGGCTCCACCACACACACACAAACCACAAACTTAGAAACACAATCATCATTCACACTCATCTCTAAATCCTCATTATATGACAGAAAGTAATAACAATGTTTATCACACAGTATACAACTAAATGACACCACAAGCCCATTAGGAAGCAGTGGTGCAGTATCTGAAATGATTTGTATAGTGGTTTATTTCATAATGACTGCAAAGGAAAAAGGTGTTTTCTTTTTTTCTTTAAACATACATAAATCAATTTTTGGCAAGCTGAAAGAGTCAGCCGCCTGTTCCTTTGTAACTGCACATGCATATTTTTCCTGAAAGTTGGCCTGTTGTCCTGTTCTGGCATGTTCTTTAACACAAGGAGCAGACCGGAGGCTGACTCAATTGAAAGCCCATTTTAGGGTCTCTAATCCTAAACGCTCATCAGCTGCTCTTGACGATTTATAAAGGTAAACTACGTGTCGCAGAGTCTAAAATGTGGCGATGACAGATTACTCTACTTCACCTTCCAGCCAGTCAGTGATTCGACGATAAGAAAAGTCCACCATCATTTATCAGCACAGAATGACCTGCAGAGGGAGAGAGAGATACTTCCAGTTTGCAACACTAAACCGCATGACTGGGATAAACTTCAGCACTGAAAGCAAAATTTATGTATTTCTCAGGAATTAGAGAATAAATACATAAAGATGACAAGTGACTGAAACTAAAATAGGGGAAGTACAAAGACACATCCTCAATCTTTTTTTCCTTCCACACCATCTGTGATAGATTCATCTCCTGCCAAACTGCATCTGTGATTTTTTTTTCAAACCGCTTATCCATAAAATACATGTCAAAACACATACAGAAAATAATTTAGTGTGGTGTTTCCATGTGATTTCCAAGTGTGTGCAAAACAGAGTTTCTTTATTGGTTTCTGCTGATTGATTATCAGGATAAAGAAACCCCCAGCATGAACTGACTTCATATTTCAAGCTGAGCACTTTTTTTAATCAGCATTTATGTGTTTACATCAACTTGAAAAAGGCCAATTTATTTACCTTACATTAATCATTATCAGTCTGATTTATGAGATCCTCTTGGTTAATGAAAGGTGACAAACTACTGGCATGGGACAAGTGGAGTGACTTTGATTTTAATTGAAATCTTCCTGCGCATCACGGTCACGCCATGTGTCATAATATAAATATATGTGTTGGGTCCCAGGCTCAATCAATGCATGTTTGGTGCCAGTCATGTGAAAAAGTCTGGGTGTAGTTGATGCTGAGTGTATTACTTTCAAAAAAGCTCATCGAACATTAGTTTTTCTTTGTTTTACTGTTTGTCATGTGTTTTAAAAAATGATTATCTGTAACAGGTTCTGTAGTTGGACAAAAGTACATAGCACATGCTCTGGAAATATTTCTCACCCAGAGCTCAGACTACCCACTGCACTCTTAGTAACTATCTGCTAAAAGCTGTTAGGAATGTGGCCCTGACTCAGGCTGGCTAAGCTGGTACTGAGAGGGGAGACAGTGGGAGGTCAGAGGGTCCGTTGTTTACCTATCAGATCAGCATCAATCTGTCCAGCTCTCTGAGTGCTTCTGTCAAACCTCCTCTATTTCCCACTTTCATGTTCTGTCTAATCGCTCACTGTCTTTAAGGGTCTGGAAATGTATCTTTTATTTTCCTGGAGCATCTCTTATTTTAAGGAATTTGATGAAGGAAGCTGAAGCTAACTGTTCTCGACAATTATATATTTACCATGAGAAAGCAACATGTTTGGATTGAAACCATAACTGATGTCAGTGATGTTTAATGTTCAATAATTTGTGGCTAAGAACTGGGTTTGGCTAGAAATAATATGGAACAGCATCTGTGGATAAAAGAGAGAATTATCATGACTTATAAATGGGTGTGTTTCTCTCTCTGTCTGTGGTTTAAGACTCTTCTCCCTCAAGAAATTACAGTTTGGCTTCTTTTCTTCGCATGCTCTCTGGGATTTCAGTTCCATGTTACCTTACAAAGGCCTGTTGTAGCTTGGACTCTAGGAACGTTATCTTTGGTAATTTTCCAATTAGACAAGGTCTTCACAAGTCTTATCATAGAGCGTGTCTCAACTGAATTCCACAGTCTTCCTAGAATTAATTAGGCTTCTGGCAGGACTATATTCAGCCTGCACAGGTAATCGACACTGTATAGGCCTATGTTCTGCCAGATGATTGGGACACATGTCCCCAGCAGTATTATGAGGTGGGTGACTTGTGACAACCAATTATTTCTGCTCATTCCTGTCAGCAGTGTCTCTATTTCAAACTTTCTCTTGTTTATGCAAACTTAGTTCACATTATATTATACCTGTGAAAACACGTTCATTACAAAATGGAGAAGCACTTAATTATATCTTTACAATATTTTGATGAGGTTAAACATGTACAAAATGGGTGCTTACTTTTTGTGGAAATGGGACTTTCTATTGTCTGGTGGATTTTGTCTACATTTAAGAAATACTTCACCCACAAAATGTCAATTTGTGTATCATGTAGCCATGCTGTGTTACCTTAAATTCATGAGAAAAACGTTGTTTTACTTGCACGCCTCCTTTGGAATTGAGCATATTGATTTATTAATTCATTGTTTAACAACAGCAAAACTATATCAAAACATCCATTTACAAACTCTCACACAACTCATGCAGTATAATCCAAGTCTTATTTGTCGGGCTGTTTTCATGTACTGTTTTTATGTTTTCCTACGAAATGTAATACACAATTTTTTTTTTACATATCCTATGTAATTATAAGCCAGTAATTTGTGTATAATCCAAGTGTTTGGGAAGGCTGTGATCATGTGACTAATGCGCTGAAGAGAGTTAAGAGGGAAGTGGTCCCCAAAAGGAGTCAAGTTGGGGTAATGGATGGGCCAAGAAACACAGGACATTCCTGCAGGACTTTTCCCAGGAGACCTGTGTTTGGAACTGTATGAACTATCAGTCAGTTTAATATACGTCATCACCATGTTTCTTTTTTTAAACCTAACCTACGAAACTGTGCATTAAGTAGGTAACTTTAAGTTAAGTATTTAACGTCACTTGTAGGATATCATATGAGCTGTTTTATCTATGCTTTTATCCAGTCACATGCTCAGCAATTCCCAAACACATGCATTTTCACCAACAAACCTTACTATTGGAGTATGGCTTTGATGAAAGCATAGACAAGTTTGGCTTTCAGTTTGGTTTTAAATAGTTATGCTTTAGCAAAAATGCCTGTATTTGGGAAGTGCTGAGCATACGGCAGGGTAAATCAGACTTAGATTGTACTGCACGAGTCCTGCGAGAATTTGTAAAGTAATGTTTTGCAAAAGTTTTGATGTTGTTAAATGTGTTTTCCAATCAATTAATAAATCAACATGTTTGCCATTTCTGGTCCAGGAATGTGAGAAAAGGTTTTTTTCTTCAGGGATTTAAGGTAACACAGCATGACTGATTGATTTACAAATGGTCATTTTGTGGGTAAATTATTATTAAAGAGCTCCGCAAGGTGTCACATCCACTCAAATTAGGGGCTGTTCCATAATGCACCTTATTGTTTTAAATTATGTTTTTTCCAGGTGTTTCTTCCCTCTGAACTAGCAGTGCAGGACTTCTAACCTGAGGTGATTCAGCCGCCAGCCTCACTGTGGTCAAGCTCCAGCCTGAACAAGCATTATTAGGCTGCTGCAGTGATGCTGGACAGAGATTAGACTTACGGTAGCGATAACCTGTCATGCTCTCCATGAACTGACCAGAGGTGTTATAATGATGAGATGTATTTAACTGGGGCTGTGTGTGAACTTCAAAGCTTGGACACATCCTCCAGCTTCAAAAGATTTACCCAGACCTCTGATCTTCACCGTCAGGGGAAGTTAACAGGAAATCTGCAGGGGCCTAATAACAAGAGTTAAAAAGGAGATATCTGAACATTATTGCATCACCATCATCGCCAACATCATCGTCATCAACATCATCATCATCATCCACATTATGATGCAGAGGTGTGGACTTGAATCACATGACTTGAGTCAGACTCGAGTCACAAATTTGATGACTTTAGACTCTACTTGAAAAAATGAATAGAAAAAGACTTGCAACTAGACTTAGACTTTAACACCAGTGGCCTTGTGACTTCACTTGGACTTGAGCGTCCACGAGTCCAAAGATAAAGAAGTACATATCTTATTTTAAAAGTGTGCCATGAACCACTTCATTTTCCTTCATTTCCTGGATCAACTACATTAATGCTATTCATTCCCAGCAAGTTGACACGCAACTCCCCAGATCCACTTTGTTTGAACCAATCCACTTTGTTGCATATGGACAGTAAGTCAAAGCTAATATTAACATAGTTAGGGAGTCAATGCTTACCTAACCTTATCTTAACAGCTAAGGAGGGACCTAACATTTTAGCAATCTTATTTTAAGATGCAGAACAACCACTGCACCACCTGACTTGGTCTTGGCAAGGTGCTGGAAACATCAGTAAGTCCACACTGGTAGAAAAATATGTCCGCACACTTGCATGTATGCAGTGTCTCACTTTATTGGAATGAAGTATAAGCAATAAAGTGCAACACTGCATAGATGTGTGTGGAAATCTTTTTCTATCAATAATCTTATTTTAACAAATGGATAACTACAATAACTGTAAATTTTTCAAAAGCAGTCTGATTTCTGTAAATTTAATATATCATTACTCTGTTGTTTAAAAGGGCATTATATTTGGTGAAGAGCACATTATGATTAGTTTGGGACTCAAAACTGAAAGTTTAGGACCTGGGACTCGACTTGGAACTTGTCAGTCTTGACTTGGGACTTGAATTAGGATTTGAGTGCAAAGACTTGAGACTTAGGCTACTTGCAAAACAATGACAAAGTCCCATTGCTGTTATGATGATAGTGACTGTATTCAATCACTGGGACATCCTGTTCAAATCCAGTGTAATCCCATTTCCTCCATTCATTTGCCTTGAGTCAGAGTTTGGGTCTCTGTGGATTATATAATAGCCTAGATCTGCAAAACTCAGGAAACTGACAGGTCACTCGGTAAATGCTCTGTGCTCTACATCACCTCTGTGGCTAATGACCACCTTTACGAAGTGAAAACTCATAAATTATCACCAGTTACAAACATGATTTAAGATGGGAGTTTTTTTCTTTCTGCAGGCGCACTGCTCATCCATGCGTCCCCAGGACCGTCCTATGGGAGGGAAGAGGCGGAGGAGGTGGAGAGCAGAGGGAGGGAGTGATGGTGAGAGGGAGAAATTGAATGAGAGGGACTGAGCGACACTGAGAGGAGCCACCACAACAAAACTTCCAACTCCAACTATCAAGCAAGTGGAACTACAGACTGGCTTCTCCCCTTTAATCCCCGCATGGCTGCTCAGTTCCTGCTAATATAACTCAAGTATAAAGTTCTGGTGCGGAGGCAGAGGGGGGTCTCCGCTTGGAAAGATGGAGCGTTTAATAAGGAGCAGGTCGCGCAGGAGAATACCGCTATTTCTTTTGATCCTGCTTCACGTAACGACGACACGAGCCGGTAAAGTATCTAGTTGAACATGAATGATGCACTGTCCCCTTTATCTAAGTTTCCGTGACTTTTATTCAGGCACCTTCATTCATCACTTGGTCCCCAGCTAACACGGAGTTACTGGCGCAAAAGCATAATCTTTACTCTGTCTTTTAATGTTCGCTTCTGATCCTGTTGCATTAAGGCTTTTATCTGTGCTTTGAATGTGGATGTTTTGGTGATGCTGCTACTTGCTCCACAGAGTCGCTGCAGGCTGGGATTAAAAACTAAGAGCTGGCTCAAATGACTTTTAGAAGTTGTCGTTTCCGCGTAAATGCAATAATGAATACGTTATTTTTCTGTACGCATACATATTAATTATCCGCGTCGTTGCACAAAGAGTTTTGATTGATTCAGCGTTTCCTGCTCCAGCTTGCATTTCAATTGAACACATTTCCAAAGTTTTTTTTTTTCTGAATTTCAATGCGTCCTTCCTTCCTGCGTCAGGTGAGTTGCAGCGACCTCAGGAGATGTATGATGTCATGTTCGAGTTTGCTTGTGACCAGCGTCGGTTTACTGTGAAAAGGTTTAACGTTGGCTTGAGAAAGAGGTGAATGGCTGAACACTGACCAAACAGAGTGGATTAAAATTCCTGTCATGGATCTGTTTAATGTGCCCTCTGCACACATAGGTCTTAAGTGAAGGCGCTTAGCACTAACACTCTTACTGCCTCAGTTATGATTATTCTGGCACGCTTAAATATTTTACATGTTTTATTGCAGGCTACTACCCCAGGTCATATTTTACACACTTGTAGGAGGGAAGTAGCTGGATCAGTTTTTCAGTTGTCCACCTGCAAGAAGAGGGCCTGTTCTCTGTCAAACAGCTGTCCCCTTTTCTGTCTCTGGTGTCCACATATGTTGCACTTTCAGGCTTGTTCAGAGGACAGACTTTGTTTGTTGTGTGTGCCAGGTGAAATTGAGAATACAGTTCATTTTTTTCATTTTACTGTCCTGTTTACAAGGACACGAGGGATGTGGTTTTTAGTAAGATGCCAGGAAGGGAAACTTTTCTGCGAGGACAGATTTTTTTGTTTATTAAATGACCTGTAAGTTTGAAATGAAATGTTTGATGTCTTGGTGTCTTCTAAACCCATGAAGGTTGTGTGCATGACACAAAATAAAGAAAATCAATCAATCATAAGCAAGTGTTGCGCCCACTTTTAGAGTCTTTTGTTCCCAAGATAGCAACAGCCAGCTTGTGCATGTGATTTGGCCCACTGCTATCTGTCACCCACACAGGCCTCCATGCCCTGTGGCCGTGTCCTGAGTATCTCCAACTGGCAGCAGACTATTTCCTTGCAGGTGCTGCGGTTTAGAGACTCCCTGATGGAGTGACATGCCTGAACAGCGGGATTTAACCCTGTGGTCACCAGAAGTGCTTAAAGATTTTCACTCACAGCTTTCCACATGCACCCACTTTATGGCTGGCGGGATTTGTGGGAATTCACTGTCAGACATAAAGCGATGATGGGAGGAAGTGGGCCAGTCGGCGTGATCTCACTCAAGTCACACTGTGTGCTGTGGTGTCCACTGCTCTCTAATGAGGGGCCTGTGAAGTGAGAGGCTGAGATGATTTCAAAGTGCATGGGACATATGGTGGTGCTGATATGGTAGTCTTAGATATGTGCATGTGGTTGATAATGTGTTTGTGTGCATGTGTGTGTGTGTGTGTGTGTGTGTGTGTGTGCAGTGTCAGAATGTTTTCCCATATGCTTTCTGTGTGTGTTCGGGAGAGATGAGAGAGTACTTTGTAGTTATGTTTGCTGACAGGAAGTGAGACATTCTTGCACACGTCCACAGCTAGTTTCAGTTAGAATCCTCTGTTCTTTTGCCTCAACACATTTGTGTTTAGTTTTTCTTTCCCTCATTCCTTTTGTTCTGTTCCTGGGAATAGGCAGTGTTTGTTTTTATTTTATATGCCTTATCTCTTCTTTTACATCATCGTTCTCCTCATGCTCATGGCCTGCCTCATCCTTGGCTGGTTCTATGACAGAGGGGAAATCGTGCATACAGCCCCCTCACTGCGTCCCGTTTGATCCAGCCTTCTTGCCAATCCTGCACCAGACTCCCAAAGGAAGACGGCAAGCCCTGTTCGCCTTTGATCCAGCAACAAATTAGTGGCAAATGAAAACAAATGAAAAAGGCAGCTGAATTTAGCAGGATAGAGAATAGAAAAAGAGGAATTTTTATGCCTGTTACAGCTCTTGTGTTTTCCTTCTGTTATGTGAGTTTGTGTTTCTGTAATGGGAAACATTAAACATCAAAAGTGTCAGAGATGCTGATGTCTGTCCCGAGTTGCTGATGCTGCAAATGTCATATCAAGCTGCCTCTCAAACATCTTGACGAGGCAAACTGCTTGGAATGGCACCAAGTCTTTAATATGTAGAAATTATGCTTAAACACTTCATGGCGCCGGACTGCAATCTATAGTGTTCAACACACATCTGGCTTCCAGAAACTCAGCAACTCCCTTCCCCTCAGGCTTCTATGGCTCTGCGTTTCTGATCACTGGATGCTTCAAGAAGCTTTCAGTGGGACTAGTTGGAGATGCCTTCTGTAGAATTGCAATGAGCAGACATCAGAGGGGCTGACTTCTTAGCAGTGTCCCCTTACATGTCATCTGCCTCTTTATCCTACTTTATGGGCCTCAGAGAAGTTTTTATCAGTCATCCATCAAATGCACATGCACATTTTAGTAGAGGCCATGAGAGTAAGCTTTCCTTCCAAAGCCATCTGTGTAGACTCTTGAAAACAATATGCTACCCTCAGTGACATTGTGACCTGGCCCATATTTCAACTTCCCTGAACTTGTCAAGTGTCCTTAAGCATAGACGCTAAGCTGCAAAAGCAGTGGCCCACACAACATTTTGAGAATTTCTTTAAAGTGTCCCTCAGAAGCACAAAGGAATGGAACTTTTTAAAGAAGTATATCCCTGCTGGAGAGAGGGTCTTTTAATATAACTGGAGTGTCACAAATACTTTTGAAACTGATGCTACATGACCAGTAGCATTTGCTTTTGCCCAAGAGGTAGAAAACCTGCAACTATCAGAATGCAGTGTGCTGCATCGTGGCGAAATTCGAGATTCGAGGAAACAATTTGGCTGCTAGGTAGTGACAAACAACCTTGTATTTCAGTTAAACAGTAAGCTAAAATATGTTTCTGAAAACATTTCAGACAACGTAGTAGCAAAATCTTAGTCCATGTTTGGTCAGCACTACTCAGTTTTTCTGTTTGATCTCAGAATTTAACCCTTTCATTTTTACAATACAGGAAACAGTATGCCTCTTCCTGCTCACAAATTCTCATGTTACAGCCAAACAGTGCACGAAAATATACTTCCAAAGACATTGTTAAACATGTTACTGGGCAACACAGTTACAGAACCTCCATTTAATCTGAATTTGGTCTGCTTTTGAGAGAAAGAGAGGTGCGGGGCTCTGTCTCATGGTGGCCATGGTGGTGGCAGGCATACGAAAATGTGGAAATACAAGCTGTAGTTTGAGCAACAGCCTTAGAGTGGGTGAAAATTGGACTTGAGCTGAGAGATGAGCAGGAAAATCTGGGTGCTGGTAAGATGGAAGGAATGTATCACAGTTCAATTACAGAAACAACCCACATTGTACAAAGCTGGTTGAAAATCGGCAAAGCATCCCTTTAGGGAGCATGTATATATCACGTGGTGTGTGTTTTTGTATGTTGTATATAGTGTTATACTTTGATTTAGCTAGCTCTGGTGTTACATTTCATAACAGCTGCCTCATTGTTATGATGTCTGAGAGACTAAATGACAGCTTGGGGTTGAAACTTGAATGGGCTTGGTCATGTGTACGCTTGCATGTTTGTATCTTGGTAATCCTCTGCCTGAGGTATGTATGCACATGTGCATAAGAAATCGTGTGTGTATGCACTTGTGCTCGCACTTGATGTTATGTTACATATTTATGAAGGCCTGATATCCTCAGAGGGAAAAAGAGATGAAAAAAGATCTTCCAACATCAGGACATTTTAAACCCTCAACCCCACCTCTTAAAGGGATTTTAGTGATTAGAAATGTTGTCAGTGTTAGGTATGCAGTGGAGATTATAGAAAGGGAGTGGATTTACTGTAGTTGAAGAACATCCTCACAAGTATAGAAGTACAAGTGTGTGTTTGTTTGGAGTGCCTGTCCAGTTATGGGCCTTGAGGGGCAGGTGTTTTCTCTGAGGGCCAAGCAGCTTTTGGCCCGTATTGGCCCATCATGCTGTGAACAAACATGAGCAGAACAAACTGTGGAGATTGAAGAATGTGGTGCTGATGTGAATTGGAAGGAAATGTGTAACCAGATGCTACCAGAATCTTCAGCAGCTTCAACACCAAAAGTCACAACAGGACACTGACCCATATTCTGCAGAGCAATCTGAGTGGGATACATTGTTTAAATAATTGTTTAAGCCTTTTGGTCATTCACCTTTAATCTGAAATTGGTATCATATTTAATATTTTAATAATAAGTCCACTTACTATGATAAGAAAATGCTAGGATTGTAAGGTAAGATAAACACGGTGCCTGCATTTGTGCAACTGGCAGGCATGTTTGATATGATACAGTGCAGTGTGTGCTGAAGTTTGATAATTTCAGACATTGTCACTCGTGCGGTTTATCATTGTGGTCAGGAGACAGTCAGTCAGTGGTTCTCCCACAGCTATGAGGATGCACATGCACAATTAATAGTTACAACTCGAGCTGCAAAAATTGAGACAGATTATTGGATAATGAAAACAATCATTTGTTGCAAATTATAACAATTAGTATAACACATTTTTGAAAAAGAAGACAGATTCACACACACAGTATAGTCCTTATAGTTGACCATGTTTCATCTAATGTGAAAGACTTGCTCAGATCTTTATGGAACAAAAGGTAATGCCCTAGTAAACTTTTCTTACTGGATGGTCTCAGCAGTGTTGTTTGCATGTAAATCCAGAACATTTCCTGTTGCTGGTCAACTCAGGTCCATCCTCTCACCCTCCCTCTCCTGCCTCTTCAGTGCCTATGCAGTTCAGCATAAAACTCTCCAACCACAGAATTTCATCAGCCATGACCTTTTTGTTTGGATGTCATTGCTTGTCTTGTATCTCATCAGGCCTATGCAGACAAGAGAGTATAATTATGTAAATATTAATAATCTGCCCCTAATAATGTAGTATTACAAATAATTTATTGCAGACTGTGTGCTTAAAATGGATCAAAGACTTAATTTTAGGCACTGTTGGTTGCTTTCATTGTCTCTTAATAACATCCATGACTTTGTAACCCCTCACAATATGTTAAAAGTCATTCCCAGCAGTCGTCTACACAACCGCTGACTTGACTTGCTCCTAAACTCTCAGCGATAACTCAAAGCAGACTCAACCACAAAGCACATTCGTGGCGATAACTATCACTGCCTCTCAGTTTGCATGCCTCCAGCCCAAGAAATGTCTCCGTTACAGTAAATTTACCTTTGTCATAGATATTCCTAACACGCTTTTCTTTGTTTTAATAACCCCTGTTTACAATGAAAAGAGCAAAGTGTTTGACAGATAAAATAATGCAGCGATTCAGAGAGAAATTTTGACAAGGGCAGAGGTCCAGAGAACTGTTTTTTCCCCTCTGTGGGCGTTATAATTGAGCTACATATAAACAGTGTGCAGGCTGTTTGGTCATACTCGTGTGACTCTGTGTGTGCAGTCGATGTATCATCTTATTTGGCTGTTCACGTGTTTACATTTTCATCTGTTCAGAGCGTGCATTCACTGTCCTCACCTCATAGTGTTCTTGTCCACACACAGCAGTGACCCAGACAAAAGGTCACACCCACTGCTAATTAGATTAAGGCTGTTCTGCGTGGAGCCTGGGAGAAACAGCGTCTGGATTTATTCAACCACTTCCACTGAAGCTGTCATCAATTTTTCATTTGTTTTACAGATTGTGCATTTAAAATATTTTTTGAAGAAATTCCCCTTCAACTGTAGTTTTTGTGGAATTTCAGAGGAAGAGCTGCTTTTCTTCCACTCATCTCAGGGTGTGGTCTGACATACTATGGGAAATTGTCATTGCCCAGATTCATTCTGGCTTCATTTCTTGTTAAAATTCCCCAGTTCCCAGGCGAAATCGTTTTTGACAGAGTAGTATTGTGTGTGTGCAAGTGGTATTTTCAGGCTGAGCTGGGAGTGTAGGTGGTGTGAGTCATAAAGAATGTCTTCAGAGACATTAGCTTTAGAAACACAGAGAACACATTATGTCCATGTATGACTGAAGTGGTGCTGAGTTGTGTGGCCACAAGGCATGGAGAGAGTGTGTCAAGTGTCACACAGTCGAAGATACACAGATGGGGACTGTTTGGTGGCATTTCCAGGGGGATAGAGCAGAATCTGTGAGGTGGAGTGCTCAGCTCTCTTCTGTCAGGAGGACTGTGGACAGCTCTGTTGCTGGGCAGACATGATTGTCTCATAGAAAAAAAAACACACAAAAAAAGAAATGCAGAAATGCCAGATGTCTGTGAAATTGCTGGATGCTTCAGCTCCTTCCCATGTACTCTGACCTTTTGGTGTGATTGGAAAACACTCTGAGTCATCAGTCCTTAGAGATTCTACAATACTATTTCAAACATGTTGAGCCATATCTTTAGATGGTGGGGACAGCGTGCTGCGCAGGCAGAGGGATCAACCAAGGAGATCTGTCTGTCAGTGGCCATAACAGTGTGTTCTTTTAGACGTTGATCTCTTTTATGCTCATCCGCTTTTCCTACGTGTCTTTAGAAATCACATATTTTGACAGGTGAGGTAAGGACGTGATTAGCTTAAAGCCTAATGAGATGCGAGAGGAGCCTGCTCAGACAGTCAGTGCTGCAGGACAGGTAAAGAGGCTGCAAGCGTTGGCACGATTTAAGGTGACATAAATGGATCCAAAGCAGGGAACAGATAACTTTCTTTTATTGATTGTTGCACGGATCCAACTTCATATGGCTGCCTGCCACAAGCCTGGGGTTCTTTACTTGACGCCAGAGTCAGGGTTTGTGGTATTGAAATGGTGAACAGAGGAAACTGCACAGAAAATTGCTTGTATTTTATGTGGGTCGTTCTCATTCGACTAGCTTTTGATGTTGTTGCAGCAGCTATCAGGGTTCCATCCTCTGAAGTCCAGCGCAGGTTTTTCCCACGTTCTCCGAATCAGCTTGCCAAACTTATAACAGTTTATTTTGCACACTTGGGTGTGGGATGCCTATTATTCCCTGCACGTTTAACTGACAGACAGTTGAGAGGGCAGTTTCTTTTTTTGGAGGAATTTCTGCTCCTTGTCTCAGATTTCTCCCTTTGGCATTGTTGCGCATCTTGACTGTTCTCTGTTGTTCTCTGGTGTCAGAGGTCAACAGTCTCCCCACAGCCCATAGCTGGAACATGTTTAGAATTGGGCAATAGATATTTTTAAAACTCACAGTGGTTGAGGCAGAAATGTACTGTATGTGGTTCACAGGGTGCACTGACATATCTCTGGATTACTTGAAATTAAACGGTTCTGCTGCAAAGTTAATTGTGTTATTTTGTTTTGAGGCCATTTTGTCAGGTGCTGTTCTGGATGGGCTGACAGTAACCCAAGAATCCTGTATGATTAGATCCATGTTGCTTCAGTTTAGAACATTATTCAGACTGCTCCAAACATCAAGGCCAAATGACCTCTCTGCCTCCCTTTGCAAAAGTATGTATGAGAGAGAAGTAACAAGATAGATAGATAGTAAGATAGATAGGTGTAGAGAGAGAGAGAGAGAGAGAGAGAGAGAGAGAGATATTACTGAACTCTCACCTTTGACTAAAGCACCAACTTTAAACTTTGCTATCCAAAAGGAAATTGATTTGCAGTCAAGGCCACTGCAGAGCTACAAAGAGCTCATTTGGGATAAGACAAAGACAAAGACACAGCTACCAATTCAATTAAATACAAACATAAAGGATTAGGACCCAGACATGATGTTAAGTGCAAAGAAAACTGTTGTGAATGATAAAGTGTTTGACAGAAATGCAGATGCTCACTTATATATTTAATAATATATATATTTTTAAATCGAGCCTTTAGCCAAAATAATTCAAGAGACTGATTCAGACTGATCAGGGCATTTGAGGATACAGCTAGCCTTTGTGATGACTTTCTTAATGGAAATGTCCTGAAGTTTTAGGCAACCAACTTTCCTGGCCAACTCAAAGCTGGAGTGGGCAGTTTTATTTTGGTGTCATTGGGAAAAAATCCCTCAAAAAACTTTGAGCATATTGTAATTCAAGTGGGAGAAAACTAGACTTCTGCAACTCTTCTTGGCTCTGTTTTCAGACTTCAGAAAATCTAGCCAGTGATGGGTGACTCAGGCCAGTCACAGGGTCATTTCAGAGAGAAGGTGTCCCTAAATGCAGATGGAGAGATGGAGAGAAAATGTTGCCAAAAGTTTTGCCCTCTGCTAACCGCAGCCAATGGCTCATGTCTACAGCTAATTCAAGTTTCCGTTTCCGTGACTAACATAAGCTAAATCCTCAAATCACTTGATGTGCTCCACCCATAGACTGTATACAAAGGTGGGTGACATGACCTTGCCCCATAAGTGAAGCCAAAACATCTTGATTGCCCCCCAGTGGCTGACTGCAGTACAAGTCATAAACCCCACCCCTCCATGTCAGTGGATGGGGCATGGGCCAAAGTAAAAACTCAATATACACATCAAATAATTTTTTTAACCAAAGATGGTTTCTGTCATTGTAGGTAGTTCTGTTCCCGCTGCTGTATGTTCAAGTGTTCATTTTTCTAATTGGTTTGGTTTTAATTAGTTGTTTGATACTATAAAGAGAGGGTTTGACATCATGATTGACAGCTAGGTGTGCCAGTTGGTGTGCTCACAATCAGAGGTGCTGCTTGCGATTGATGACTGTGAAATCACTAGTGCACAGACTCTGGCTCCAAATAACGTCACCAGGGAAAAATGGCAGGCAATGTATATGGGATATTTTGGCTTCATTTTTGTAGAGTGGGGGTACACGGAGATGTGTCATCCATCTCTATATACAGTCTTTGCCTTCGCCTCATTCCTTGTAGCTATAGACCACCTTGCCGGAAGGAGGGCTAGGCAGCAGCTATGCTCACAGACCCCATGCCAGCGGCCACAGCAACGCAAGCCCAGCCAGTGCAAACCCCAGCTGTGGAGAACCAGACAGCCCCAACTCCCTGCCTGATCAGCAAACTTTCTGTTGCTGCTGTTACACAGGTTAGACCCAGCACTGCTGGGGGGCTAGCACTTGCCGAATTCAAGCCGCTACAATCACTGACTAAAGGTCCATCTCTTTCGCTATTGCCTGCTCTCCTCCAGGGGAAGCAGTCCACAGTGGTGGGGGCGAGGCTAAGGGACCGTGGGGTGGCTAGCTAGCTGATTCTTGTCCCATTTGTGGTCTGATAAACAAAGACAGAGAGAGGGCGGGGCAAGGAGTGGCTAATGCTCTGCATGCAATTCTACAACAAAAATGATGAATCAATGGATGACAAACACTGGGTTACTGTATGAAGTGCATTACCTGTGGTCATCTGGTAGGAGGGGCTCAGGTCAGAGAGGGGAGAGCTGCAGGAGGAGGGTGTATTTTCAAATGCTGCCTTTTCCAGTTTTCTTCCTACCTCATCTTGAACCAGCTTTGTCAGGTAATTTTGTTTTATTAGGTGAGTGTATTAGACAAAAATGAAAGAAGCCCCTGTGAATGTGAGAATGCAAATTCAAAAACAAAGTCAGTGTCCTTGATTCTTGATATAAGTGTGGGCGACTGGACTGTAACCTTTTTAAAGTCAGTAGACACCGTATGCCTTGACATTTAGTGCTTGGTTGATTGTCATGATGGTTAGAGCAGATCTGAAAATTACCTTAGACTGTGTGGGTTGTGGGTTTATTACCACTTGTTCAAATAACAGCCTGAGGTTTTTACTGTTAGAAGCCAGCCTCCTGTGATTATTTAATATACACTGGTTGTTTATGACTCTATATAAATTCAAAATTTAAGCCCTAAGGTCTTAAATACCTTTAGATCTGTACCTAATGTTTTTCCATTGTTGGAGCCTGGCTGTAATTCACAGCTTAACCTATTTACAGCCCCGTTGCTATGCTAAGGGACTGAGAGGGCGAGCTCCCAAAGCTGATTGGAATAAACTGCCTCTACTATGCAAATAAATAATGCCATAAAATGTAACGTAGTGTTTTTCTGCAAGCAATGTCTGGGCTACGGTAAACTCTCTCCACATGTTTAATTAACAAGGAGAATAAAAGGCGAATTCTGTATGAGCGGCGAGAGCTACAGGAGGCAATTTGGGGTTTAGGATCCTCATTTCAGATGCCTGGAATGCTAAGTGCTGAGTTGCCCTGAACAGGCTCTCTTTAGCAGCTGGTGGGAGACTGGCTGCACACAAAACTCTGATCCTGGCTAATGCTCACGGCAGCACTTTATCAACATAAAATCTGATAACACGACCAGTGGACTGCAAATAAAGCTCAGGCTCATTGTAATGAGAGAGCCAACCCTGGGAGAAAGCTCATAACTGCAGAGGCATTCGCTCAACAGAAAAAAATCTCCATCTTAACAATTCATGGGATCCCTGTTTGCAATTAAAATCAACTTGTTTCAAGATTTTTTAATGAGAATACTATCAATTCTCTTGATAGTTTTGCAGCATTTGGCCTTATTCTGTCTTGTTCCTCGATATTTACATGCACTTTTGGAAAACACCTGAAACAAGGGAATCGCATGTGGAACAAATAAAATGATCTTACCCCATTGGCAGAAATCTTTCTTTTCTCAGGAAAATAAGCTTCGAAGGTTTAACACAAAACTAGCTGACTTGTTAGGACAGAATAGCAGCCAGAATATATGAATCACTGATGCACTGTGTGCCAGTGAAGTGTTCAAATTGTGATAAATGGGATGCGGACATATTGTTTGCTCACTGGTGCAGGGTGAGTGGTGCGCAGGTGTCAGCTGTCAGGTGTGCTGCAGTAGGATTATGGGTTAGGCTGTGTACCACCCCTATCCTATAATAACACCCACAGAAGCCTGGCCACCTGCCGCCACATCTCAGAGGAGCTCGTCTCTTCCGACTCCTAGGAAGCAGGAAGCCTCCACACTTTAAAACCAGCTTCCAGCCACACTAAGCCCTGCTCTTCAGCTCAGTAACAACCAGCACTTAACTGAGCCAGACAACAAAGTGCTGTCACACTGGCGGAGTTTAAGTGTTACACTGACATGACTAAAAGCATGCTGCTGCAATCTGACACCCTATCATAAGTAGTTCTTTTTTTTTTTTTACAGTTTTTCATACAATGCTAAAAAACAGGCATAAACAGAAAGCGGGCACTTATTTAAAAGCATGTAAACTTGTTCAAAGAGATGGAATTAGCTACAGTCTGAGAGCATGAAATAAAATAAATCAGTGTATTTCCTCTATCTGCTCTATAACAATGTGCAGATGGATCATTTTTTTTCTCTCTTTCCATGTCCAGCTGATCCCATTGATGTTCTGCGAGTACTGGAGCTGTCAGAGAACATGGAGGGGGTGTCCTTGGAGGCTGGTCTCTGCACCAGCAGGAGGGGCTTGGAGGAAACAGACCTGGCCTACAAGATAGACAAAAAGATCCAGCTCAGTGCTCCAACCAAACAGCTCTTCCCTGGTAGTGGACTATTTCTTATTTTTTATTTTTTTTTTTACATTAAGTGGATTTCTAAAAATGTCCCCAAAAAGGTCCTCAAATGTGTCATTTTTGTGAGGGATTTGTCCCTGCAGTAAAAACCTTAAGAGATATGACTTTGAACTCCCTTTACTCCTCCCCATGGGTGCCCACTGCTTTCATAGGCAATATTTTTCATCATTATTATCTTTACTCAGGTCTCACTGGCAGCGGGTGATGCCTGCATGTTATAAAAATATCTGCTCCCTGCTGTGCTCTCTCTTGTATGACTTAACAGCTCCTCTCCTCTTCTCTTTAATCCACTCCACCCAGATTCCCCATTTCCTGAGAATTTCTCTGTGATGGCCACAGTGCGAGCAAAAAAGGGCTCCCAGTTCTTCTTGCTTTCAGTGTATGATGACCAGGGGGTGCAGCAGCTGGGACTCGAAGTGGGCCGTTCACCTGTCTTCCTGTATGAGGACCAGCACGGGCAGCCCACACCAGAACTGTACCCCACCTTCAAGAAGATCAACCTTGCTGATGGAAAGTAGGTAGTTTGAGGGCATATTATGTCTCCATCAGAACAGATATTAGTCAATCAATTTTATTTATAAAGCCCAGTATCACAAATCACAATTTGCCTCAGAGGGCTTTACAGTATACGACATCCCTCTGTCCTGTGGACCCTCACAGCAGATAAGGAAAAACTCCACAAAAAATATTAATGAGCTATCTGTTGATTTGACAGCACTATATCTGATGTATGAGTTAATAGATCAGAGATTTCACCAGCACTGTGTAATGTATGTTAACTTTGCTAGTATAACTTACCCAAGCTTTGAAATGTATTTCTGTAGCCTGATTCATACAGCTTACTCCATGTGCTTGTGCTTGTGCTTGTGCTTGTGCTTGTGCTTGAGCAACCTTCAAGGGAATAAGATGCTTGTGGATTGCTAGCTGCAATGATTTCACTTGATCAAAGGATCAATCCTCCACATTCTCAAGCTCAAAGGCACTTTTGGTTTGCTTGACTTGAAAGAGGTGTGAAACAGCTCTTTGCATTGCTGATTCTGGACAACGAAATGCTCAGCCACAAAATCCACAACTTTCACTACATTTCCACAGTGCCTCTCTCAACTGTCTGTTAATGACCACTTGCTCATTGTTCTTTCAGATGGCACAGGATAGCCTACAGTGTGCAGGACAAGTCTGTGACCCTCTACTTGGACTGTCAGAGGATAGAGACCCTGGATCTGCTGCGAGAAGACAATGCCATCATCAGCACAGAGGGTGTCACTGTGTTTGGGACACGACTGCTGGACGAAGATGTATTTGAGGTGAGACATCATCAAAGTATGGAAGCCTTTGAAAGCATGTTTCTTACTTGGTTGTCATGTGCTTAAATGTTCCTGTTTAAAAAAATCTAAGTTCTTTTTTTCATTGTATTTATCCAAAATTTCAACATGTTTGGTTTGGCAGTTATGATACAGAACAAGACATTTAAATACATCGTGTACTGTGGCTAAAGAATGCAGCTGATTGCCAGCAAATGTGTGTTTTTTTGTACATTTCTGTATTGAGGCAGAAACAGGCAGTAAATAAGAGTCAGTATCATGTCAACTTTGTGTCATTAAGTAATAGGTTTAATCATAGGAGACTGTTTCACTGGGGTAACATATAATGCATATGCAAAGCATATTACGTGAATCATCTGACAAGGCGCAGTAGGAAGACATTCTCACGACCTTGTTTTGCCTTTTTCTCAGTACATCTTGTTTAACCAAATTCAGTGTGTTTTCTCCAGACTGCTGCTGACTTAAACATTTCTGTAGCCTGTTTAGCAAAGTGATGAGGATTTAGAGAGTTTATCAGATTAGATGACATCTTCATCCTGCACTGCAAATTATTGTCAAGATGAAGAAGAAAACATGCCACATGTATCAGGGTTGTGTTGTGGAGAAATGTGCATAAAAATGCATGAGAAATAGGGTTGGGTTTCAATAGTTTCCTTCATAACTTGAATGCAGTACCAAATACATAATATTGTGCATGAGCTTTACAGTATGATTCAATACACAGTTGTATATGGGAAATGTTGGAACAAAAGGAAAATAACTTGTATTTGGAACTGTGGAATTTCCCCCCTCCCCACCTTTAAAACTACCTGAGAAAAGACTTAAAAGTGAAAATCTCAGTTCAAGGGGCTATCCTGTCAATCAAGTGGTGCAAGAACAAAGCAATGCAGAGGAAAATAGGGGTTTGGGAGAGAGTGGGGAGGAGGGGACGTGCTGTTCAGACATGCCCAGCCTCATCCTTTCCATTGCAAAGCCATGAAATGACACATTCTCTTTGCTTATTTTGGTCAGTATGGATCTGTCAGCTGTAGGAGGGTTGATGTCTGAATGGCCAGCTGTGCATTTGGACATTAGCAACATGGTTGACTGTGAATGTGTGTAGTTTGGCAGGGGCACACTGGCAACAAAAAGCAGCCTGGGAATTTGCACACCAGCGGCCCCAGTTTGATACACCATATTCTAACTGACACAACATGTTTTTCAATCAATGAATTATTGAAAAAAGGACACACAATCCGCAAATAATATTTCAAATGATGAAACTCGCTTTCCAAGGTTTTAACCAATGCAATTATCCCCTGGTGTCTAATTTGACTCAATGGCCTCAGAATTCTTCGAAATACTACAAAATAGTGAACAGTGTTTAAACACAAAACTAGATTAAAACCAGCAGACTCTATACACAGGAGCTCAAAGCTCACTGTATTTACACCCAGTTAGTGTTTAACGAAGAAATGTTGTTGCTGGGCTGGCTATTAAATATTATATGCCTTGTATGCAGGGGTAGCCAGCACAGTGCCCTGAGAGCACCTGGTGACCTGCAGGGAGCCAATGAGTCGCCCGCAGGGCACGTTCTAAAAATAACTGCAGTCAAGCCAGCCGTCACTTGCATCTTCATGGTCAAATCAGCCAAAGCTACAAGTGTAGTGCACTCATATTCCGACAGTCATGGTAAATGCATTGAAACAGCCCACATCAAGCTGATGAGGAGAGCTAGCAAGTGACTTGGCAAAGTTAGCAGAAGAATACGTGTGACTACATCTGGTTTTCAAAATAAGGCGTTACCATAGTGTGTGTGTAGTGGCGGAGTTGGGATAAAAGATTCTCATGTGACCGGCCCACCGGGAAACTTCCTGATGGCCAGTCTGCACCTGTTGTTTGGTCATCTCTTGTGATGGTCAGGACTCATCATCTTAAAGGAAAAGTACCTGCTTCTTGGGCACATTGGGCTTTTGTAAATCACTGATTGACAGGAGACGTGTATCACAGATAAAGTTATGACTTTAAGGTATAAGTGTAGGATCTACTGACATCTAGTAGTGAGGTTACATAATTGAAACTTCTCCAGTGTGCTTAGCATGTAGGTGAACGAGGTTGGCTGAGGCTAGGGTGCAAATGGCCGTATCTAGGGGCAGTGTTGAGTTTGTCCATTCTGGGCTACTGTAGAACAACATAGCAGACTCTGTGGAAGATGACCTGCCCCATATGTATAAATGGCTTATTTGTAGGTAATGAAAATACAACAATTCTTATTTTTAGGTGATTATTAATGAAAACATAGCTATGAATATCATGTACAGTTTCTGTCAATATATGCCCCTAAATCCTACACACTGGACTTCCTTCCAAATAGTGTCTGACTGAAAAATAAGATACTTTTGTTTTTCAGAAGTTGACATACAGTTCTTGGGTTTAGAGCATTGGAATACTGTGTGTTTACACATGTGTATCAATATGCTGGGACAAATAGAGCATGTGGATTCAAACTAAGCTCAAGGAGTGGTTACAATTCCTCCTTGTCTCTGCTGTAACCTTTATTGTCATAAGTCATTCCCTGTGCTACCCATGACAATATGCAACCCTGGCTCCATTGTCATTCCCAATGAGGCTCCAGTCTAGATCTCTCGCCCACAGCATGAAATAGAGATCATCTCAAGCCCCTTCCCCTGTCATGCCCTCAGGGCTCTGTCTCTGCTCAGCACAGGAGCAAGAAAGAAAAGGAAAGATAGACAGAAGTGTAAGGTACAGTCAAGTTTAGAGAAATGACCATCATCCCAACCTTCTTTCCCCTCAGTGTCCTAAGAATACCCCACAGTTTGCAAAAGGGAACATACTGTTAAACTTAGAGGGAGGGTTGTTGTTACTCCCTATTGGCCTAATAGACAGAAACTCAGCTTTCTTCACTTTCGCCAGGAGAAAACCAGATGTCCTTCTGACAAGACAACACCTACTGCCTTTGGGTTTTGCGTGTGTAGTCAATAACTACCTTCTTAACCTCGTCCACACATTAACCTTACCTTCCCTGTGACCTATAAACTCAGTTACCCCTCCCATGCTATAAGTTACTCTCCGCTCCCCTCTACCCTTCCCTTTCAGACACTGACAGGCATTCCAGTTTTTAAACTGCTTTATATCCCACTTCAGTTAAGAAATGTTTCTCCTCACGGGCTCCATAAATTTCCCTTTTCAGAAGCAATAGAGAGCGTTTCATCTTTGGCCTCACTCCAGAAACACTCCCATGCCTTTATTCATCATCATATATGATGAGAGATATGATGATGATGATAGGATATTTTTAGTGATGACTAATTCCCCTTGAGATTAGATCCATCCTTAAGTCCAGTCCATGTACTTTTGGTCATTGTTGTGGTCATGTGTATCAAAGTTTGGACTTGATTTAATCTAAAATTAAGTCTTAATGTCTTGTTTTCTGTGGAGCAAGAGGAAAATCCTTAAATGACCATCTGGTTTAGATTTTTTTATTGATACATGTGATGTCAAAATATGAGTTTCAGTGTGTGTATTTACAGTATGCATTCACAGCTATGTATGTCTGGCTGTGCATATCGAAGCATCAGTGCTGTGCACCTCGGGTGAGGCTGGTACCAGGGGAGGAGAGATTAATCAGGCTGACCTCTGGGCCTCTGTTCCCAGGCCCTGGTTCTGGGGGAGGAGGCCGGTGTTCCGGCCTAGTTCTCCCAGCGTGGGAGCTCAGCGTGGGAGCATGGGGATCGTGGTCAGCCACTAATGTCTCTATTGCTTCCAGATTGCCCTACAAATGACTACAAAAGTTTGGGTGTTTAAACTCAACACTCTGCTTGCATTTGCACTAAAGCAAACATCAAACTGTCTACAAGTCTGGTTGTGCTCCTTCTTGGCCGCTGTGTGCCCCGTGTATGTGCCTCCAACACGCTGACTGCTTAGATAAGATCCAGCCCAGCATTTATTTGTTAGGAAATTCAGATCCTTTCCATCTCGATTAGTGCTGGAAATAGGAAATGTTTTTGGCTCACTGTTACAGGCATGTTGAAACTAAGACCTGTCAAGCATATCATTAAAGGGCAGCTTTATGTGAATGCTTAGCAACCCCATCGATTTACCACACAAAGCGAGGAAGCACATTAAGTCGGTCAAGGTCTGTTTAAGTCATATTTTTGCCTTGGCAATGACTAAAGTCTGATGTTAGTCAGATGTTTTTGGTTAGTCGCGAGCATCTGTTGCATTTTAAGCAAATGAGGAGCATCAAAATGCTGATTCATTACGGTGAGCTTGTTGCTCCTTCAGTCACACGAGGTTGTGACTCATGCAAGAACCAAGTTATCTTTTAGAAATTGAGATCTGATGAAAGCACTGCCAGAGTGGACAGCAGCTCATAGGTCTAGTTAGTTGTGATTTGGCAAAGCAGTATGACTGGTGGTTAGCTGGCACCAGACACCTTATTGCAGACAGCAGGGGAAAGCAAAGGGGTCACTCTGTGAAAACTAATGAACGTTTGCCAGCAGTGCCATGTGTGACCTCATGCAGGATGTTTGCAAGCCATCGAAAGTTTGTGGATTCAGCTGAGGTGCTTTCCTTTTCAGCCCGTCCTCACATGTCCTCTTCAGATGCCCTTGCCCTGTCCTAAATGGAGAATGGCAGAGCACACATGATTTTGGGCAGCACTTTACTCGCTGTGTGTTTCTAGAGGAGGGAGCCCCCGCTAGGCAAGAAAAACAGGAAAACTTCTCTGTGAAAGTGTTGCCTTTGATCTCAAATTGAGATTGGATTAGATTGGATTAACTCCCCGTTGCCTTTCTCTCGCACTCTTTCTCTCTGTCTCTCACCTTAGAGTGCAATCATTTTCTTTGCTTGACACTGGCTTTTGGCTGAAACAGGAAGAAAAAACTATAACTGGATCACAACCCCTTTCATGTTTGATGTCATACATGAAAGCATAGTGCTCCCAGTAAAGATAAGTTTTGCCCACAGTTATTCCTAGATTTATAGTTTTGCGTATGGTGATCCAGAATTTGTGCTGACTTGCAATGCTGATAAGGCATGAGCTGTATGAGAAGATATATGAGCTGGTGGTGGGTAACAGAGAAGCGATATGTTTTGATTTGTTTCACCTCTGGCCTCTAAAGCCTAATTAAAGAGATTACAATGGGACTATAATTACCAAAACATCAAGCTGTTAATCTGACTTGATTTATCACAAATGGCTGCCCAGCTGTCCCTGGATAACATTTCACCCAGGCAATATGTTTGCAATGGCCTGTCAGTGACATAGATTCTTATCACTAATGTAATCTAAACACTGTCAAACGCTGTGCCATGGGGCTGCTTTCATTTTGTCTATATTGAATTACTCTCTGACCCGTGTCTCAGAGAATTAGCCCTGCAGCTCACAGTTATTTTCACTATCAGTGGATCTTTTGGATATATTGTTTTTTATTATTCAACATATGAAATGCAAAAAATAATGAAAAATCCCATCACAGTTTATTTAAACCAAACTTTTTGAGTTAATACTGTAGTTTTAATGGTTACTGTTGTTGCTATATAACAGTTGCCATTTGGTATTTTACTTGACAAATGACAAATTTGCTCTTTCAAGGTGCAATATCTAATACTGAGCCACATGCTCCAATGAAACAGGTGGCAGCATTTCACCAGCCTACTACTGGGTCCACACAATCTCAGTTTACAGTCAAGCAAACTACGAACAAACAGCAGGGCAAAAATTACGCAAAATTCAACCAAATCATTGACGCTGATTGATTCTTTTTAGCATAAATCCCTTCTTTTCTTTGCCGCCCAGAGTTATATGCCACTAACTGGGGAATGTAGCCAGGGAATGTTCTGATGGAATACCACTTGCACCCACATGGGCTGAGGCAAGCTGGATAGCATGCTAATTTCAGTAGATATCTCTGCAACACAATACATAGACATCTTTGACAACTGTTACTTCTTAACACTCTTTGTTGTTTCATTCTTTAAATGTTTTGAACTAAAAATCTGGCATATCTTACACATCGTTCCTGAAATAAGTCTGTTGGCAGCGGACCCTGGAGATGTTCCTTATATCCACATTGCAGTTTTGTGCTAATTATTATTTAAACAAATGAATATTGTGCTAGAAAGTTATTTTTGTCCAGCTGACTGAATGCTATTCAGTATCAAACTGCATACTATTAAGACATTGATGTCAACAATACAAGGTTTAAAATTACACATTGCACCCACATCTCAATGAAAATATTACTTTATTCTTATTTACGTTAAGCAACAGTCTTATATCACAGTAAAATTGAAGGGAGAAAGCTCATGCAGTGGCCTGCAGCAAGTCACGTCTGCCTTTGTGTAAGGGAGGTCAACCTGAGACCACTGTTGTTTTCCCCAAATCCATAACATTCAGTGCCTTCCTTCTGTGACGCAGCCTGTGCAGGCATTTTTTATGGCTTTGTATCTGTCTTGCTGCACAAACCTATTGTCCTTAGGGGACAAATAAAAGTTTAAAGTTTAAGTTAAAAGTGACACAGAAAACTAACACAGCACAATGTAATACAAAAACACATCAATACAAAAAGCAAAATACTGTATAGCCTGACACTGTAAAACAGTAAATCTGGCGTGTTACATTTAAGACTCCACCTTGCTGAATGTCCTGTTACTACCTTTCTGTCTGGCCACGGGTTTTCATCAACATCACACCTGATATTCCCCCTTGCATGGAGGAAAAAATCTTCTTGCAAGCAAGGGAAAATATCATTTCCTGCAATGCTCTGCTGTGATGTTTTCAAAAGCAGCATCCGCTGCAGCAAGCAGAAACATTTGGTCTTGAGACCAGTGACAGATTTTGACAAATGAATGGAATATTTTGCATGTGATGACTCACACAATGAAAGACTTTATACATGTTTTGATGATTGCAACTATTCAACTGTGAAGCAACTTAATCAGTTTTATCAGCAAGATATCCTTAATTAATAATTGTGCAAACTGTAGACAGTACTAACTAATTTGCATAGATGTGCTAAAACATTTGCAAGTTGTTTAAAAGAATGACAAATTCAAATCTGTTGTGAACAACTGTTCGGTGATTTGGAGGTCTGCACATGTTGTTTTGAAAATATTCATTATCACTTGAGAATTGTGCCAAAGCAATTGAGAGAAACCCTAATATAATGTGGACCGAAGACAAAAGTGATGCTGTGTGGAAGGCCATTAAAGCTAACAGACGCTCTGGGCTTAGTGCTGCAGGGTCCAGCAGTGCTGTCTCCGTGCATGTTTGTGTATACACACTGGCTACGCCTCCAGGGCAGAATGGGAAGTGAAAGGTCCTGACAGGGGGGTGAGAAAGAACTATTTGACTGTTTCGTGTACACAATCAGGCCCCTCCTGGAGTTATGGGAACACAGAAGCAATAGTCAGTGGCGACTGTACGAGTAGTGACAATCTGATGATGCTACTGTATTATACTTTGCTTTACATCTGCGGTCAGTTTTGTTGCTCTCATAGTGTCTATGGTGTGTTGTTACAGGTTCAGTCTTCTGGCAGTTGAAATATCTCTCCACCGTGCAGTATAGCAGCTGCTGTATGTTTCTGTCAGCACTCCACTGAGCTATGCTTCTTCTCCTGTATGCCTGGCTTTATAACATGACACTTGTGTATCATTTCCGTTTGCTTTCTGGTTTATTTCAGGGAGACATTCAGCAACTACTGATTCTGGAGGACCCTCAGGCTGCTGCCGACTACTGCGTAAACTACATACCAGACTGTGACTCTGTTTTACCCTACAACAGCCACGCACTGGTCCTGCAGGAGGTCAGTACTGCCACCAACAGGAGGTGGCAATGCCTACTGGAAAAACACATGTAAATCTTCATACAGTTCTAATACATGAATCAAGCTTTAAGTGCAAACACACTGCAGACACAATTACACTGTATGTGTATCTCAAGTCACTCTATTGTTCAATTGTGTTTTCCACATTTCCGCAGAGGTCCTGTGTTTTAAAAAAAAAAAAGTTTTAAGAAATATGATGAGCTTCTACTTCTAGCACACGTGTTAAGACATATCATGTACTTCTGGCTGCTAAAGTGGGCCTGCAGAAGCCCTTGTGTCACAGCCAGCCAGTAAAAGTAGCTCAAGCATGCCTATCAATAGAGCTATGTGTCCCTAAGACTCATATGATTTACAAGCAACCAGCAGCACGGGCCAAGAAGAGGTCTGAGTTCAGTGCAAATGTACTGAGTGTTTGCAAAAAGAGACTTGAGAGATTAAGACAGAAAAGGCCATCAGTCAAACGAGTGAGTGTCTTCTTTCAAATGCAGCCAGCAGTGGAGCATTCTTAAGGTCAGGTGCTCTCACACACACATATGGAGCCAGGAGCCTATAACTCATACATGATATAATAGCTCTTCCCCTCCTCTAGGCGTGCATAAAAAATTGAATCAATCATGGATATGAATTACTGTATATTTCTTTGGTGGTGTGTGAAAGATAGAGATAAGGAGGCAGGAGGCAGCCAGAGGAAAAAAAGGCAGAGAGATGTGAGTTTGTGTATGTGTGTGTGTGTGTGGCTGGGCTTCAAGGAGAACACAGTTTTCACCGAACACTTAAATGTTTTATGTATGTCTCTTTTTTACGTGAAGGCCACGTGCATACAGTCATATCCGTGCACTCCTATATGAGGACATGTCTGCACGCAAATGTATGCGCCTGGTCATTGATTATGCTCTTGAGATGGCCCATTAATAATAGTGTGAGGCCATTTCGATAGCCATCCAGCTGGCTTTTAAAGAACTACAGCTGAGCAATGAGCTCTGAATCCAGAGCATGTCAACATCTGTCACCCCACTGACCTACTTCCCATCATTCTCGCTTACACACTGACCTTGTTTACAAGTGGATCTAAATCACGTCATTGATGTCTTTTACAGACTTGGCCTTCAGTGTCATTTTCAGGCAGAGGGCATTCATATCACTGACATGCAATGGACATCACTCTGAAGAATGACTCAACCCATATTTGCTCCGTTGCCAGAGCACACTAGGAATTAGCACCTCTTTAGGATCATAGACAGCGTGACCCCTGACCACTCAAGCAAATATGTTCTCTGTATGGCTTCAAGAGGAAACAGCTCTACATTTGTTTGTCCCTTCTCATTTCATGTTTGCTGTAGGTTTTTGCCAGCTCAGTGGGAATCAGAGTAGGTGTCTGACCCTATAAGGGTGTCACAGAACTTTACTGTTGCCGGCTATTTTCCTTATTGTATTATCATTCACAAGAGTGTTTGTTTTTGTTTCTCCATCCTCCACATGTACCCTCATCTTGCATTCCCTTTTTCATAAAAGAACTCTCACCTTGGGTCTGATGCCTTGATGCAAAGTGACCAACCCGACGAGCCACAGGAACACTCCAAAAAGGACAGAAAAGGCAAAAAGAACAAAAAGAAGAGGGACAAGGGCTCTAAAGGCAAAGGCAAAGGCAAACGCAAAGGCAAGGGCAAGGGAAGGAAGGGATCCAGAAAGAGAAAACATGAAGAGCAGGATCTTGAGGATGGCTATCTCAGAGTGTCCACAACACTGCCCGAGTACCTATCCCAAGAACCTTTTCAGCCCACAGAGTTGCCAGAAATTAAGAGCATCCTAGAAACTGTCACCCCCACTGAAGTCTTCGACAAGACCTTCATTGAGATGCCCACACATGAGCCTGACTCTACAGCTGAGGCCCACACAGTGATGCCCAGTGCATTGCCTGAATCAAAGGTTACTGAGGAGGTAGACATTTACTTGTAGATGTCCTCTACCCCAAACCCCCTCTTGCAGTTTGCAGTTCTAACCAATCACATCCCTAATACCTCCTAACCATAGAGAGCACCTCTTCCCTCTCCAGTTGCTTACCACCACCACTAACCAGCACCATCCTAATCATCACCTCTACTACATCCCTGCCAGACAAAATGGAGAATTCATCTTAAGTTAGACATTTCTGATGACCGTGTGTGTCTTTTTTTTTTTTTTTTTTTTTTGTAGGACATGCTGTAGTACATGCATACCACATATCCAAAAAGCTTGGCATGCATGGTACAAACAGTATATATCTTCCTGTTTTCGAACCTACAGAATGAGTATTGTGTTTCCAGTTCATTCGATGTGAATATATGCACAGATCTCAGTCTTTTAAATTATGAATATGCCATTTCATTTTTTTTTAAACCCAAGCAATTTTTAACTTCCCTCTGCATCAAACAGAGAGTGTTTGTGTACATTTCCTTCAGTTTTATTATTTGCTAATTTGCCAAGTAAACTAATTCTTCATGCTCTTGCTGTTTCTGTGCTGCTGCAGTCTCTGCCATGCTGCCACATGAATCTGATGTAGTCCATCAGCTAATTACACTCCAGCGTTGTAATTAACTGCACACCTGTCAACCTGTATCCTGGATAATCAACACAATCCTGTGAAATCCACCTGTTTTGCTAACATTCATATCGTGCATCGCAAAATGTGCCTTTACTTTGAAGCACTGGGCGCTAATGAGCAGAGCTCAGTGTCCCTCAGTTCATCTTTGCTATGACTCATTTAAGCCTGTGTGTTGGCCTGCAGGAGGACAAGCCAGTGAAGAAGCCCGTGATGGAGGAGCATGAAGATGACCTTTACCAAGACCTCTATGATGATCTCTCAGTTTCCACGGTAACAGTGGGCCCAAATGTTACTGACTATGAGGTGGGTTAAATGCAAATGCAAGATATGTCTCCACCTTAGCACAAAATACTACGGGGTTATTTTGGTATGCACTATACCTGAATGTGTTTTCTTTTTTCCATTTCTTAACAGATTCTTGAATATGAAGATTTCAAGAATGACACAGAGTCAGAGTATGAAGAGTACGAGTTATACGAGGACAGCTTTGAGTTTGCAGAGCGGGAAAGAGCAGAGACGTGGGATGGAGAGGTAAATCTCGAGGTGAACTCGCACATCAAGTGAGTGGTCACGTCTTCAATTGCCTGTGTCAAGTGATTTCTAACATCTATTCATCTGTTTCTCCTCCTCAGGCTAGACTCAGAGCAGAGAAAGGCCAGAAGGGAGAACCAGCTATTATTGAGCCGGTGAGCTACTAGAAACACTTAATGAATAGCCCAGTGGCTTTTGTTATGACTGTGGGAATGAGTTGATACTCTCTGAGTGTACATCTCATTTCACCTGTGCTTATTTCCAGGGTACATTAGTAGAAGGACCCCCAGGTCTACCAGGACCACAGGTAAGCCTATGCACTGCTTGAACACATAGGAAAATGGAAATTTTGACAGTGATTTGTCCCTGGTTATTATACAGGATGTGGCATACTGTAATACAAGCAGGACACTGTCCAGATGTGGTGCAAAATGTTGAGAATTTTGGATTCTAGCCATCAGGATACAATGTGGTGTTTTTTAAAAAGGAAGCAGGGTTTTCTGAGGTGACCACCCTAAAAATACACCCTGCACTATAATGCAATGCAAGACGGAACTTTGTGAAAGACTGATGACACAAGGAAGTACAAATATTTTGATTCAAAACTACATAAAGAAAAAAAAAACATTTGAGGGGTTAGAAAAAATGAGGTGATGATGGATTATTTTGTTGAAAACTGAGCCACAATATTGTAATGTTCTTTAATGTTTGTTTGCGAATGTTTCCTTCACAGGGGCTCGCTGGCCCAGCGGGACCAACAGGCCCTCCAGGACCCAGGGGAGATCCTGGTGACATGGTGAGTGTTGCTTTGGCCCGGACCTGGGCCCATTGGCTTAGTTTGATCCCGTTCTGACCCCTTCACCTGTGGGAAAAAGCTGTGGTTTCAACTGTGACCTCACATTGAAACATGTCCAGTCCTGAAGTGAACCTGCTGGACTTCAGGGACAAATGTTGACTCACACATGTTTGACCTGATTCTTTTGTGTATGTGTGTGTGTGTGTGTGTGTGTGTGTGTGTGTGTGTGTGTGTGTGTGTGTGTGTGTATGTGTGTAGGATTGCAAAGATAAGTGTATTTGTCTGTGAATCATCACATCACAGTGGAACACACACACACACACACACACACACATAGAAACACTCACACACACCCACCCACACACTGACAGATGCTCTGTCATTCCCCTGTTGTGTGATGTTTTTTTATCATTTCACTTTGCAAAGATGTTGATGGCAGTCTGATACCATGCAGAGTTATAGCTTACAAGCACATTACCCTCAGTCATTGTACACGCTTTTAGTAGCTATTTAAAGTTCAGGTTCGGCCCACATAACAACTAAGTCTTTATTTTGTTTGCTAAGATGAAATCTGATTCAACGATGGTGGATATCACTCAATCAAATAGGGCTGTCCCGAATGCCTCAAAGCTTAGAAGCTTCTACCATTGCCGTGGTAACCAACGTCCAAATTGTTATACAAATGCTTTGGGGTGTATATGCATATATTTGGATTAATATATGCATTACCCAAACTGCAGCCTCCATGGCTGAAAAATGAAGCCAACATGGGAGTGCCAAAAACTGTACTCCTTTGTACGGTCACTGGAGGCTGGCTGCGGAAATAGGAATCCTCATAGACCTCCATGTTAAAATGCCAAACGTTAAAGCAGAAATAAACATGTTCAAACCCTGGTAGAGAAACTGCTTTGGTTTCTATAGGCATTTCCCCTTCATGACAACTGTGACGGGGTGAATTTTTTATTACTTACCATTTTAAGTTTTATTAAGGGGTAAAATCTTGCATAATTAAGGTTGGGCTGCTTTAAGTGACAGGCTGTCTGCCAACAGTATCCAAGGCTTCTCAGCCACGTCTATTATTTTTACAGTCCATGGCATTACCCTAAAAATCCCAAATAGCTCATGAAATAAGAAATAGTAATCCAATATTATTCAACAGATTCATTTGTTTATATGCCTACATATGGTACATTTGGTTTTATGGGGCTAATTGGTATGGCTGTTTCTGCCTCACTATAAACGAAAATCCTTAGAATCCTTAAAGTCCCAAAGTTCTCATCTATCATTAGACTCATAATTACAATATTAGCAAAGTATATAAATAATGACTGCAAGTTTGAGCAAAGTGTGATAGCTTGTGTTGCCCCTGGCAAAGATTTGAATATTCATAGATAATTTTCACTGAATCTTCGAAAGCCCCAAAAATAGTATTCAGGAGAGGCCTAGAATCTGACAGTGATATCAATAAGTGAGGAAGGGATGAGCAAATGCAATATATCCACAAATAATCTCTCTTATGGCATTAAAAAAAGCATGAATATGAATCACCGTTAAGTTTTACTCTGAAAAATTACATGAAATAAAGGACTACACTGCTTCTTTATGTATTATATGTACCGTGTCGTGCCCTCTCTATCGTTGATTTATTCCTAAACATTCATTAATAGGATTGTTTAAAAAGTCTAGTGTAAATGTAACAACATAAGTATGATGTACAAAACTAATAATTTCTGCACTGCACATTTTTTTTCATCAAATACATGATGCCCATTTGTACAGGCTAGTATAACTCTAACAGCAGCAATAGCCTCCAGGTCCTCCTGACGTGCAGGTATTGTGAGCATTACATGTGAAGGAGCCAAAGGCGCACAGAAGGAGCTCTTCCTTTGTTCTTGCAGCGGCACTCATAACACACTTAAGCCTGTCTAGCAGTGATTGACACATATGTATTAGCTCATGTCTTTGAGCATTTATGTAACACTTATGGGGACATCCTGTACACATCTAATGCTTCAGGTAGAACATCATAAATCTGCTCTGTGGTTTACTAGAACTGATTTTAATGCATGTTTATGATTATTACATATATGTTTTTTAGAATCAAATATAATGTTCACCGATAAGGTAAGGTAGGTAAGGTTATTAAACATCTTTCCACTTGTGCCATAAACTTCAAGTGTCAATTATTCGACAAAAGGCAGAACCAAGAAAATTAGCCTTCATCCATAAAATATTATACCAGTAGAAGAATGTATCTTACCAATTTGAATACTTATCAGATAACTTTACAGTAATCTGACGAACACAATCTTAATGACTCAATGCTGCGTTAAATGACTTGTTAAAATGGAAATTTACAGAGTGTAAACAGAAGATAAGAGTGTGTGTGTGTATGTGTGTGTGACATGCCCTGTGGAAATGGAGCAAAGGTTGTTTTAACAGTGATTAGGTTGCAGGGCTGTTTTTTCTCTGTTAAGATCCCCCCCTCTCTCTTTTCTCTGTCTCTGTCTCTCTCTCTCACACACACACCCACACAGAAATACACACACACACACACACCACCCGCACAGTAGCTGATGTTTATCTCTTTCCCTGACCTCTCTTTTCAGGGTCCCCCAGGACGTCCTGGTCTTGCTGGGGTTGATGGGATTCCAGGTCCTCCAGGAACGCTACTGATGCTACCAGTAAGACCTTAAAGCATGCATGCTCACACACAGACACACACAGACACACACACACACACACACACACACACACATACACGACACACTTTTCCCAGTGTGGTGTAGTGGCATGACCACAAGGGGGGGCTGTGTGATTGAGCTTCATTTACATTTGGGGAATCCTGCAGTGGGAACTGATTCCTGTTTTTTTTTTTTTTGTTACCTCCAGTTCCAGTTTGGAGGTGACTCCCAAAAGGGACCAGTGGTGTCTGCCCAAGAGGCGCAGGCACAGGCCATCTTGCAACAGGCCAAGGTACACTTTATTGACCCCTACATTAGTGTCATGAATGATAGTTGAAATCTTAATTGTAAGCAGTATCAAGATCAAATTGTTGCGTATTAAAAGTCAGAAGGTATCTTGTGAAGCGTACATAAACCAACCAGTTGTGTTTTTCTTTCAGCTGTCACTGAAGGGACCTCCAGGTCCGCTGGGTCTTGCAGGGCGACCAGGCCCACTGGTAAGACGCTGCTCTGACCTTGACCAAATTTGCATCATACCTCAAGGACTCTTGCAACCTTTAACCTGAACTTTACATTCGCCTGACTAGGCACAAGCTCTAGTCTCTCCCTCCTGTCCTAACCATATCAATCTCATCTCAGCTCATTTGTTTTGTGTTTGATTGGTGCTGAATTTGAGTTGAATTGCTCCTGTCCATCATGTCATGCTTTAATGAACTCTTTTTTTTTTTTTCATTTTGCAGGGACTTCCAGGTGCCACTGGACTCAAAGGAGACAGTGGAGAAAATGGCCCTCCTGTAAGACCAACCATTACATTTACCCCACTAATAGCTTCCATCATACCACTTTCCTTTTTGTTACTGTTAATTTTATTTTGCCCTTCCCTTTTATACCTCTCGCTATTTGTCTTGGCTCTCTCTTTTTCTCATATAGGGACCACAAGGGTTGCCAGGCCCTCAAGGACTTAATGGAAAGGCAGGAAAAAGGGTAAGATACCTCAAGTATTGCAGGTTTCACACGGAAAATGCATATTGTGTTAAAAGCATACTGTGCCTGATGTACCATAAAGCTATTTTAACTGAATGGTGAATCTTGTAGGGGCGTGCGGGTGCAGACGGAGGCCGTGGAGCTCCAGGTGAAACTGGCCCTAAGGTAAGCTCTCACTAAACTGCATTGCAGTACTGATAATCTCAACTAATTGAGCTGCATGAAGAGCCCACAGATTTTTATGTTTATATGTCTTACTGCTTATTTGGATATTAGTTAACAGTTGTGTGACAGTGCATTGCCAGTTGTTAGACCATATTGCTTATGTGTGGTGTTGAGTTTCCATGAATTCAGTTTCCTGTTCCCATGAACAATACCACAAGTGTTTAGGCAGCAAGGTCTTGTGCGATAACAAACTCAACTTGCAAGTGTAAGCCTCTAGGTATCCACCAGCCCACAGCTTATTATATGTATTGACAACAAGGCAACTCAATACCTAACAGCTGCAGGAAGAGCTTAGCAAATAAATCAGGCTCCCTTGATGCCGGGTCTGACAGAACAGCAGAGTCTTTATCAGTCAAAGCAGCATTTTAGCAGACCTACAGCTAATCTGAAAGCTCCCTCTCCCCAACACATACTCAGAGCAGATGGCTGAGGCTCTGCCAGGGGAGACTTTCAGTACAATTCTGCTAATGTTTACACATTACCGTATGTGTGTGTGTTTCAGGGTTTAATGCACTTGCTTCTCTATTACTTTTCAGGGTGACAGGGGTTTTGACGGCCTGCCAGGTCTCCCAGGAAACAAGGGACACAGAGTGAGTAAGATTTTGGTATCTTAGCATTGTGACTGTATTTATTTAGTAATACAGGCAGTAACAAGCTAACACAGCATGCATGAATACCTAACACCTCATATGGCAGGTGTTTATTTGCACATTGTGATCATGATGATTGTGATTTCTGTGATGACAGTGTACATCAAAAAGCATCTGCTGGATTCTGCTCTGCTATAAACAGAATATCTTGAGGCTTGTGGCTAATGCTTTTATCTTGTAGGGGGACAGAGGAAAGCCGGGTCCTCATGGGCCCGCCGGAGAGCCAGGAGAAAAGGTGAGTGCACAGTACTTTGCAAAATGTACTTGCAGCAAACAAAGCCTAGAAAACACATCCTGCAGCAGTGCTTTGTTTTTCTTAATTTTTCCATCACACAAGGTTAAAAGGGAAAACCTTTCCAGATCAGTGAATCAATTCTACAAACCATTTAGATGGTAAAGCACCACGGATCAAAGCAGGCTTTACTGAATGAAGTCATACAATCTCAAATTTTTTTCTTAATTCGGTTACGCTGGCCTGAGTTCATTCAGTATCAAAGTTTGCAAAAGACATGAAAGCTATGCAGTGCATCCCTGACACAGAATTGAAAATATGAAAGATAGAAGCTCTGTCAAGATAATATCAATCCATGCAGGCGGGCGGGGGAAATTTGAGAGAGCGGTCTATTAGTCTTTGCTCCAAGATAGTTGAGCCTTATCTGTCAGGCAGTGAATTTCTTTAATGAGCTATTTTCACAGATTATGTCTGTGGGGATATAAATGTATCCACGCCTCAGGTTGGCTTAGTGAGGTGCATGAGATTTATGTGTTGAATCTGTTTCCCTCTTATATTTTAGGGATCTGAGGGACCTGTCGGGCCAAGAGGGCAACCTGGCGAACCCGTGAGTAACCACCTCTGGAATGATATAATGCTCCATTATAGTGCAATATTTAATGTTTTGCTACATTAAAGACATTGACTGTAGAGGCTATACAGGGTCCCCATGGTCAGGGAAAACATGGAAAAGTCATGAAATTAGTTAAATCCTTGAAAGTTTTAGGAAAGTCAAGGAAATGTGTTGTGTTTAATGAAATAAGTTGTTACTAAATCTTCTGTCGACAGTCTTCGATGTACAATAATATTACAGCAAATTTATGTTCTGTACCTATGTAACGCAGCTCTAATATGTGTCACTTTGTGGCATTTTGTTTCCTATCTTGTTTTTATTCCTTTATTTCCTCCCTGCGTTCCATCTCTCCCTCTGTGTATGCCAGCTAGCTCAAATATGGTTGTATAGAGTTTTTATCTGATATGTTTGAATAACGTTCAGGCAAGTGAGGGAAGAAAAATAATGTTGTGGCAGTATGATTTAACATGTAGAGCAGGGATACTCAACTTGTTTTGCCTGGGGGTGGGGGTCATTTTGCAAAATGGTAGAAGGCCAGGGGCCAGAGGAGCCCCAGACAGGTCAGGTGTATGCAGGAGTGTTTCTGGGAACTTCAGACATTTGGGACATAGACTTGACCTCTGTTAGGGGGGGTCCAAGGGATCCTATCCTGGCACTGTTTTTGATAAGCAAGCTCTATTTTTATGCTTTTTTTTTAATGCACCCTGACACTATATTTGTTTTAAAAGTACAAAAAAATCTAGTCTGAATAAATGTATTTTCATTGGGAAGTAAAAAAAAATGGTTTGCATGCCACCCTGCACCCTATCAAGGGTCAGATTTGGCCATGGGCTATAAGTTCAATATCAGTGATGGAGGGTCATAAATCCCAAAGTTTCCATACCTATGCTCAATGACTACTTTTAAACCGTATTACATTTTTAAGACTGAGCAATCAGTATGGGAAGCCCATGGTGTTCAAATGTCACTTGTGCACTTGGGCACTTTGGTTTTGTTTTAACTGCTCTGTAAGTAGAGTATGGTAGTTAGATGGTGCAGAGCATTGTTTTTTTCCAGAGTAACAGATTAACCAGCGGGTTGACCGAAATGTTGCCTTTCACTCACACACTGTGGGAGCCCTACTGCGCCATGTCTGCAGTCTGCTGTCCACCTAAAATAATCCAAATAACATGTATAGTAAAGTGTATTATACAGTTCTGTTGTTTGTATATGTTGTGAATGGTCATGAAAAATGTCATAGAAAAGTTTTGAAATTGTGTCCATTAAAATGTGGGAGCCCTGGATGTATTTATCCTGTCTTTGCTTTGGGTTCTCAGACAAAATTTTTTCTCAGTACAGAATCACAGAAACAAATGATTTCCACGACAAACCATGAGGGGATTGTAGGAGATCACTAGATTTAAGCTCAAGCAGAAGTTTCAGCCAAAATCTCACAAAATATCTTACACAAGTACAAAATGTACTGCTCATACTGTACATGTACAAAACAACAGAAACACTGTAGAGTGTTTAACAATATACAGTTATTTCAAAAACAAAACAAAGCTGGGATGGTCAAACCTTATTAATGAATTACTGCCACGGTGTTCACCCCAGCAGTAAGACAGAAAAGGTCACTGGGAAAACATGCACAGCTTGAACACAAGAATATACAATGACATTGTGTGCATTATATGTTAAAACCTGTCATAGAGACTCTACCTGCAGAATAAATTTAGATCATAGAGAAACCACAGAGATTCTTAAAGCACTGAGGAAGAAGCTGTCATTTTTTCTGTGTAGCTCTGTGGTGAACACTGGTTGATTGGTTATGACTCACACTCTATCTTTCTCCCAGTAGGTGAGGCTAGGGCTCAGCAGGGTTCTGTCCCTCCAAATGGATCATCTAGTGCAGGAAGAAATAGAGTGCCATAAGACATGTTAGGAAAGCTGTGTTAAACCACAAATATACCGGAAAAAGAGAGGAGTTGGCTGTTTTGATGTGAGAGGGGGAGAGAGAGGGAGCGATGGGAAAAGTGAGGCAGCGAGAGAGACAAACGCAAGGCAGAAATTTGGTTGGTGGTGAAAGAGATAAGAGAGATGGAGAGAGGAAAGAGGAAAGAGAGAGAGTCGGAGAGGGAAGAGATAAAATCCTGGCCTGAATGATTATATTTCCATATCAATCACTTCCCAGGAGATCACAGATGTGGCTTTGGAACAGGTGGCTTGGCCAGCCTACAAAGAGGGAGGCTGACAAAAACAGAGCACACAAACACACTCGCGCAAACACAGGCTAGTGCAGTCTCCGTAGCTAGCACATATAAAACCAGATGCGCCCACACATACACACACGCACACACTAAAATATATTATTTGTCTCTCCCTGTTTTCCACTCTCTCTTCTTAGTTCTGATTTATGGTTTAGTATTCCACCCTCACCCCACCTCATCATGAATGCAGGTTAGCTGCTGACTATTTGCTATGTTTTGTCTCCAGGGTTCCCGGGGTCTTGCTGGGCCAAGGGGGCCAAATGGCCCACCTGGCCAGCCGGTAAGTCAACATTGCCTTGATTGCAAGATCAGAGCGATTCAGTCTCTTCAACTCTATAAAAGGTCCTCTTGTGCATGGAATTATCAATATGCCACTGAAGATAAACAAGAAAGCTTTTGAACTGTCTAATTTCTGCATCAAACTTTGACATTTTATTGTTTGCTTTCTGAAAACTTGTATTTTGTCAGGGTATTAGTGGAACTGATGGAGTACAAGGAGCAAAGGGCAACCAGGTCAGTCCTGCTACTTTCACAGCGAATTATTTCACCCACCATAACTGTCATAATTTACCGCTTATAACTGCGATATATGTAAAAGTAATTAGATGAAATTGAGTATGTGGGTATATAGGGAAGAAACGGTGTGAAAATTAAATAACACTAGAATAGTGACTACAATTGTCATGGTTTTTAGTATTAAAGAGTATGCAGAATATGCACACAAAAATCATTTCATTTTTCATTTTTATACTAAAAACCACAAATAAAATTAGCAGCATGATGTACTCTCTGGGAAAAGGGGCCCTCGATAGCCACTCCTGTTAGCACATTTTCCAATGAATCTAAACCCCCTTAAACCTCTCATAAAGGTACCATACAGTGCACCGCTCCTGCCCCAAAAAACCCTAATAGGGCCCCTAGAGAGAAAGAGACAGAGAGGGTGCCGGTGATGGTGACTGTGATGGTGACAGTGAGGCTGAGGCGACCAAGGAGAGCAGACAGTATGAATGCAAACGTAGAAGTGTGTGTGTAAAGTTTAGGCTATTTGTCAGTGAATAGATGCTACAACTCTTCAACTGCTAAGCAGAGTTCTCATGTGTTGCTTGCCACCTGCTGATTACAATGAAAGGGGTTAGCCCCAAAGTTAGCACGCAGAGTTAGCCTCCCTTAAGGTGGACTGTTAAGGTGGACCAGCTGTTCTCATTGTAGTGAAAATCTCAGCCTCTCCAGATAATGGAGAAAAGTCTGGCTGCTGAGTCTCTTTAGAGTAAGAGAGACAAATATTGGTCCACACTCAAGACTTAGTTTGCTCCTAGCAGAACTGTAACTGTTATGCAGTGTTAAATTATTATTCAAGGTTTTATTTATTATGTGAACTTGTTATATTACTTTCTAAATAGTGTTTACTTTATTAATATTAGCATTCTTTATATGAAGTGTATTTTAATTCAATTTCAAGTTCAAATTTAGAATTATGAAAGCATTTCTTTAATTTTCTTTGTTGTTTTGTATACTCAGAAGGCATTTTTATAGGTGCAGGTGCCACATGGGGGCCCCCATTGGCTTCTTTGCAAGGGGCCCCCCAGAGTCTAGGGTCACCACTGCCAATAACTTATGTAAACATAAAACCATATCAAATGCGGATTAATATTAAAGATGGCCTTCTTTAAAATTCTTGCTCGAGTGTCACTTTCACTGTTAATGAGGACAAGGGACGAGTAGCGTCACTGGGGTTGCCTGTTGCACACCCACTGTATAAACAAGGTAAAAGCAAAAAACAAACCCATGCTAAATGCTGCTCCGGCACCTGGGAGAATATTTCTAACTTGGGTTGATGCTGGATAGTGTTTACCATTAGTTTTTCAAAGCATGGTAATCAAATAAATTGATGCGATACAATACGATTCGATGCGGTACGATACGGTGCGATACGATATGATACAACACGATACGATACAGTATACTTTATTGTCTCCAGAGGGAAATTTGTCTTGGACTCAGGAGCATTGCTGCTTTACAATAATAGTCAAGAAGAAATGAAAAGCATACACCATAAAAAAAACATAAAAACACTTACTAGCCACACATCAGCCATTCTTGCATTGCACAAAACACCAGTACACACTAGAACAATGTAAACATTAATACAGATCTAATTGTCAGGAATTTTACCATGGTTTATCATAACACAGGTTATTGTTTCATCCCTACTTGGTAACAGTTTTTGATCTCAGCTACAAAAACATCACCCGGAGTGGCTTAGCCTGGCCTTCTAATGAACCCTTTAACTAGTCATGTGATAATGAACTTATGACAAGGATCATGTGGAGACAGAGTGTGTGACTACCAGTGTTTTTTGTTGTCAGGGTCCAGCTGGAGAGATAGGGCCCCCAGGTCAACAGGGAAATCCAGGAGTACAGGTACTGCACACAAAAACTCCCCTGTCGCTATGGGAGTTAATCCACTCATTACACATCCTATAAATGTACTCAAGTCACAGACATGCTTCAAAAATGCACAATCACTTGCAAACAGCCAGTTGCATAAGAGCACATTTGCTCTCTCTCACACACACAGACACTTTATCTGTGTTTTTGTGGCATAAAAAACATCCTGTTTGTTATATTTTTTATTTCAACCAAAGGTTTGCTTGTTCTTGTACAGGTTTAGACTTTTTTCCAGCCTCTTTGCATATAAAAGCCTTTCACAATCTAATTGCATGATGCTAAAATGTATTCAGACTACAAGGCTGTTCTTATTACTGTATCAAAAGAATGTTTTTGGAGATACAAGGTTTTCACCCACACAGCAACAAAATGTAATTTAAAAATGTCGTCAGAGACGTTACAATCATTTAAAGAAGATTTAATCATGTTTTCAGCTCACCAGCATGTCAACAATCCATCCAGCCACACAGCTCACACAAGGGCATCCAAGCACTGTTCGTGACTCTTATACACACACATACCAGATGCACGCTTACACACAGACTTGAGCAAATCCTCAGCTCCCAGCCTTCTCCTAGTCTTGTGACACTTAACCTGATTGATGCTTTGTTCTGGTCCAGGGCTTGCCTGGTCCTCAGGGTCCCATTGGATTGCCAGGAGAGAAGGTAGGTAGCATGTCTCTCACTTAATTTTAGAATTAAAGCTTGTGACCTTGTGACCCCTGTCATCAGATACCCAGGGGAGACCGTTTGAGCTGCAGAGTACGACCCAACCACTTCTGGCTCCCATTCAGACGAGACACAGCCAGACAGGAAATCAATATAGAAGAAACACACACAGGCAAAACAGACACGAGGGACAGCCTTGGCCACTGCACGTCATGAGGCTACACTGACTGAAAAAAAGAAATAAAATTGGACTTAGTCATAAATACTATATGTTTGGTAGAGGAGCAGCAAAGTAGGAAATGGGGTCTCTTAGGCATACGGTAAAGTGATATGTCATATCTGAAGATCACCTCAGTATTCATAGCTGTTTGTGTCCTATACAGGGTCCCCAGGGGAAACAAGGCATGCTGGGACTACCAGGCATTGATGGCCCACCCGTGAGTACACACAGACACACAATTACATATGTGCATGTATTATATTAGCACAAACACGTAAAAATGCAGGTACCTATGCAAACCTCTGCACATCCAGTGCCTGTGTACATATAAATAGAGAGCCTACTGCTTCTTCTACTGCTTCATCAGTCTGCTCGCTGCTCAAGTGACAAGACAACTGAATGACAGCTCCACAACATCAACTGATTCACTAGTAGAGTCTGCAACACATTTTGGCACAGGTTGTTTATCTGTTTTGAGATTTTTTTCACAGGGTAAAAACATACATAACTTATAATAAGCAAAAATCTACATACGCCACATAATGAACGAAAGAGGACTAGACCCAGACGACCAGCCTCTATAGCAGCGATCATCAACTGGTGGCCTGTGGGTCACATTTTGCCCACTTAAGCTTCCCATCTGGCCTACAGAATATTAATGAAGTCATAAAATTTGAGGAGGAAAACATATGTTTCAGTATTTATGATATCTAGCATTTCTTTTTGTCTAATATTGAAGTAATCCCAAAAACAGTTGAGATGGAAATAATTTCATGAGGAATGATTTACCAACCCCAAATATGTGTGTTTGACTCATGGGTACTAAAGACGTTATGAATCCATCTGTCAGCTTATTATTTGCTCATGTTAGAGCCACAGCCCGTGGGGTGGGTTTGGGTAAGATCATGAGAAAACATCATGGGTCATTAATTATTAGTAACTTCCAGTCTATGTCTCTGTCCTTGTCGTTGCCCTTAGTCCTGACAGTTGTGCTACTATAACGCATAAAGCTGGCAGAATGCGTGTTGGGTTCGGGTGGTTGATCAACCCATATATCGCTGGTTGCGCAGTGCAGATTGGATGGGTGAAGCTGAAACTAGTTCCTGTCTTTGTGTATTGTCAATTCCTGCCCAATGGAAGACTAGGGGCAAACTCATAGCTCTCACATAACATCTGCTCTTAAGTTCTTATTAAAGTAATTGTATTATATTGCATTGTAAAGTATCATAAACAATTCTTAGTTGAATTATGAAACGATGATAGGCTAATTTTGGTCTGGCAATTTGGTACTTATTTTTTGAAAAATTCTTGCCCTTGGACAAATGTACTTGAAAACCTCTGCTCTATAGCAGTGGTTCCCAACTGGTCCAGCCTCGGGGTCCAGATTTCTCCTCAGCCATTAGTTAAAGGTCCACACAGTTGAATATATTCAGCATCATACTTGCATTTAGCCATGACGTCAAGGTAGTTTGCTGTCTCTGTCAGGTAGCTGTATGTTTGTCACTCACTCTACGTCAGGAGACGGCACTTCAAAAATAAAAGCACTATGCACAATTTTTTTTTAAATTTATTTTTAAAAACTCAATACATCTGCAAGTCACTCGCTGTCCATTCAGAATGGACCCGTGACCCACTTTGGACTGCAACCCACCAGTTGGAAACCACTGCTTTATACTGTAGAAAGCTGCACCTCCTGTACTTACATTTCAAAATAAAAGCTCACACCATGCTATACCAACAATAAATTCAGCCAAATAAATTATGTATATATACACAAATGTTTATGTGGACACATATAAAACTAAAATAGCCAAGATGATAAAATTTGCCAACCTATGCTATGTGTCCCCCTACCGGCAGGCCACAGGAGGCATTTCTCGAATTCATCCACAGCAGCATGACATTTAGAAAATAATGAAAATCTTTTAGGGCCTTTACACCCTGGGGGACGAGAAGTATAAATGACACAAAAATGAGAATCACCCACATCAAAACAATTCATACAGGCAACAATGCACATTTGCAACAGTTGCAGTGGGTTCAGTGTTGTTGTGATGCTGTGACATGACATCCATTGCACACAAAAAATGTGTGAAAAAATTACACCACTTTTACACTGTGTAATGTTCACGTTCTGTATGAAAGTTAAAAATCTGTTGAAGTGTGAATTAAATACATGAAAAAAAAAAAAAACGCACACACACACACACACAGCGTGTAAAGGCCTTAACAGTGAGGCTTTTCTCATCTCCAAGAATTAATTTGAGATTGCAGTCAGACACATTTGAATGAGTTTCACTTAATGCTCCCTGTATTGTTCTGCAAAGCTTTGTGACACACAATGATATTTTTATGGGGCTTCACTCTCACTGCTGCTGGCATTTCCTCTTTTTCTCTGCTTGGTTGCATTCGGAAATTTCCATCAAGGAGTAATACAATAATGATGTATTTGCAGCAGCACTAAGTCAATCTAATTCCTGATTTTTTTTCTGTTCCAGGGTCACCCAGGAAGAGAGGGCCCCGCGGGAGAGAAAGGCATCCAAGTGGGTAACTGCATATCTGAGGCTTGTCTACTGCGGTGTCATAGCAAGATATTAAAAGTGCATGGTGTTTCTTGCAATCTGTTGTAACTGTGCACTCACTCACATTAGGTTACAATAATGCTCACTCTTATCATTGTAATCACTGTGTTGCTACAGTGTCATCATCTTTATTGTGCAAGAGCAGCAGCTCATTAGAGTCAGCAGCACGCTCTCATCAGCATGATCTTTTTTGTTTGAAAACGCTTATTGACGATTAAGGATGCGGGGACTGAGTGTAATGCTTATTTATATCTGGTCAGGGAAATACAGATTTCCTGACTGCTGCCTGCGGAGACTAATGACTGTTTCATATTTTTTTTTATGTAGGGTTTACCAGGCGCTCAGGGGCCTGTTGGGTACCCAGGGACCCGTGGAGTCAAGGTGAGACAGAAATGCATCATGATCTCAGGTGTAATGTCCATTGAGATGTTTATTCCCTTGCACATTTCATTCCGCGAGTATGTCTACTTGTGACGGACAAGCTGTTTGAGTCTATGATTGACAGTTGACAGGTGGAGGGAAAGCACCTCAGTTCTCAAGGGGACTGCTAACAACAGAGTGAGGAACGTTTGACGGATGGGAGAGTCAGATAGAGCAGCGCTGTGTGCGTAGGTGTGGAGCAGTCCATTTTGACTGCTTTTGAAATTGAAGAATAAAAGTGAAATCATGAAAAAGTATTCTGCTTTGTTTTATGTCACAGTCAAATGTCTGGTATTTTATCCGCTAGTTTGGCTCAACATCCTGTAGGGGATGCCTGACCTTGTTGGCAATCATCTGTATAAAATGAATGTAAGGTCAATAACTACTCAATAACAGAGCGATGTTAGGTCAAGAGAAAATCAATACACACTTATAAATCATTTCAGTGTTTTGAGATGCGGCATTTCTGGAAATGTAGGCAACCAGTGATTTTTCTGTGTGATGTCTGAGACATTTTCTTGAGAATAGACTTTTGAGTGATGTTACATTGTTGAATCCCCTCTTTTTCATAGGGTGCAGATGGAGTTAGAGGCCTAAAGGGGAGCAAAGGAGAGAAGGTGAGTGAAACAAATAGTGAGTCTTTACTTGTTGTCAAACTGTGGAATGTGACTGGAAGGACACTTGACGAATTACAACATAATGACACCATTTATCATCAAAGGGCTTTCACTTGACAACAGCTCTTCTCAATGCATGACAGGGAGAAGACGGCTTCCCCGGATTCAAAGGTGACATGGGCGTCAAGGGAGACAGGGTGAGAGCTTCCACAAACAACATGCCTCAGTGACATTTTCTCCAGTTATTCTCTATTGGAGCACAGACCAAATTGTCACTTCCTTTCTACTGTCATTCGTGACTTAAGGGTGATAACGGAGCTCCTGGTACCCGTGGAGAGGATGGACCAGAGGGGCCAAAGGGCCAAGTGGGACCCATGGGAGATGCAGGAGCTCTTGGAATAGCTGGAGAGAAGGTACATTTTCTCTAAAAAGATTTCATTTACATTACAAGACAAGGGAAGGACACAAAAGAGAAGGGTAGGGAGATCAAATAGGCTGCCAAATTATGAGAAAACTCTTATCTAAACCTGCATTGTGCTGCCATTTTAATATTACGTGGTACAGTTTCATTTCTTTGGCTCTGCTGCGACAAAACTTTCTTATAAAATGAGTGTCTGAAAATCACTGAAATACTGAACATATGGATTTTAATGCCCTCGCATTTATTACGTCTGGTTACAGCCCATTCCTAAGGCAAAGCTGCCACTGAAGCAGCGTGCGTGTTTTAAGCATTTAATCTTTCTGTCATCACTATATGCATTAATTTAAAAGATACCCTGCTGTATAGGTGCATGCATAGTCAGCAGTATGTCATAAAAATCTTAATTCAAGTGGTTTTCATGCACTTCTCTCTGTTTTTTTCCTTCCTCCTCCTTTTATTTCGCTGGTCTCTGCAGGGTAAACTTGGTGTGCCTGGATTGCCCGGATACCCAGGAAGACAAGGTCCTAAGGTGATTTAGCATTGATGAGCTATTATGATCAGTTAATGTGTCCTCTGGTTCCTTTATCAGAGCTTTAAGCAGCAAGATGTTCGTCTTTGGCTGGACTGTTTCCTGTCTGATTAAAAATAAAGAATGATAAATGGCTTATTAAAAAAGGCTATTTTATTAATAGTTCATTAGTGACATCAATTCATTACATGTTGATGAATGGTGTATTTAAGACTGTGTTGGGCTCATGGATTAGATTTGCTTTAATTTGATACAGTAGTTAATTATACGTTAATGAGGCATCGGGGGTGATGTGTGATGAATGGAAGGCTGAGGCTGATTAACCTCTACGTGTGTCTCCAGGGATCACTTGGCTTCCCTGGTGTGGCTGGGGTCCCAGGGGAGAAAGGACGAAGGGTGAGGACTGTAGTGACATTTTATTACATTCTGACTGCTGCAGAATATTTAAAGTTTTCTGCGTGGGAGCAGGTAAATAATTGTTATCCTCTACTATGCAGGGTCCAGCTGGTCAGCCGGGGTCTGGGGGCCAAAGAGGTACTAATGTGAGTACAGCTTAAGTTGCCATGCCTATGCCACCATGTTTTTCTCAATGTATAAAGTTTTGCTGTAATTAGATACCATCAGTTTACCACAACTTGTGGGAGGCACACTGCTATATTACTGCAGTGTTTTCGCATCACCAGACGTTTATCTTCCACCTCCAGATGAGTTATGCATGTGCTAATCAGAGTGTTGTTTGTTTTCCAAAAGGGACCCCGAGGGGGAAGAGGAGCGAACGGGCCCACTGGAAAGCCCGGAGAAAAGGTGAGCTTATACTGACAAACACACACACACAGACACAAACAAAGACATATGCACATACAGTTACAGTCACATAAACACACACCTGGCTGTCTCATAAAGTATGGATGAATGCGCCGACCGAGTTGGAGCTGGTTGTTACTGTGCACTTCTAGATGACAGGCCATCTGGTGCAGTGAGAAGCGACTGTCTGGCAGGGGATGCTTCAGTTTACACTCTCACCCTCGAAGACCATCTTGGGAAAGCTAAAGATTTGTTGGCGGACAGAAAACTAAAAAATGTTTGAGTGGCTCATATTTCGGTACTATTTTTTTATTTGTCATCTGACTTGTCCACCTTGTAGGGTTCTGCTGGGCAAGACGGTCCTCCAGGATCCATCGGAGAACGGGTAATCTTTTCACTCTTGGATAATACTGCACATACAGTGCCTAAATAAAACCATAGATGTAAAGCCTGAAAAACATATCTTGGCATCACAGATACACAGTCTCATAAATCAGTGTAGGACAAGGAGAAAATACAATCTGGGGTTTGAGACATGGTTCAGACAGTCTGTGTTATTATTTTCTAGGGCCCCCTAGGACCAGTGGGAAGAAATGGTGAACCAGGACCTAGAGGACCTAATGTGAGTGAGCTAAGATGTTCTCTCTGTGTGTTTGCCCTGTGATTAAATGTCACTCATTTGACTTCAGCCCACATTTTATGCTCTCATTTGTAACAATGATGTAAGAAAATGCTTCTGTTTCAGGGTCCACCGGGAAAAGATGGATTACCAGGTCATCCAGGCCAGAGAGGGGAACCAGTGAGTCACCTTTAATCTCAATACAGCTACATATTTAGTATTTAGCATTTTTCCTCTATTGAGTGCCCCATATGAATGAGTCCTAACAAGAGTTAGCATTTTTGCACTTCCGATTGTTTGTTTTTTTTTAACGGGTTTCTGTTCAGATACCTCAAATAAGGTCTGTGGTTAACCCAAGCTTAAGAGACTTTCACATTTTGTTCTGCAACATAAAATACATCAGTAAATATCCCACTTCTGAAATTTGAAGCTTTGACGTGTCATAAAAAAGACATTTGATTACAAGTGGCTAACTGAGACTACAGAACGTCATAACGCCAAACATGGCTTTACAGTCTTGTTGTGGTGGTGATGTTGAAGTCATGCGACGGTGGTGTAGCTCGTTATTTGCCTATTGTTAGCTTTTCACTTTTGGTGACTGCATTTAGGCTTCAAAACTCTGTGAGGATGATGTTGCTGAACAAAACCTATAAGGATCATAAACTTATGTTTGTAACAGTAATCCAAAAATCCAATTAAACAGTCTCACTGGCTTTTTGTCAAGGGAATCGTGTCAACTACTGGGTTGGTTGCAAAAAAAAAAAACTATGCACGACTATATTAACTTAACAGAGATGAGAATCAACATAATCTACTGCATGCTGTCAACACAGCAAATAAGTCAAAAGTAATAACTTAAGCAGTGAATTACTGACATCACAATGCAAGTTCAGAGGCCGATACTAAATCTAGGAAACCCCCCTTGCCCTCGGTGCATCCTACCGACTCTGTTTTAACTCTGAGGGTCACCAGACTAACTTGTCTTTTTCTTCAGGGCTTCCAAGGCAAGAACGGACCCCCTGGCCCAGCAGGTGTTGTTGGACCACAGGTAAGAGGATAATCCCCTGGTATATGAGATTCTTCTGCTAACAGCTGGCTATATTCACATAGCAGGTTTTTAGATAACTGTTATATAATGTTTAATGTGTAATTTGGTTATTATCAGGGCAAATCTGGTGAAACTGGGCCAACTGGAGACAGAGGCCATCCAGGTCCACCGGGACCACCTGGTGAACATGGTTTGCCCGGATCTGCCGGAAAGGAGGGTGCCAAGGTGAGTAGTTTTCATCATAATGTCAGGATCATAATCACTTACCAGCATCACCTTATTACTGTTATATTAGATAAAGCCCAAGGACTCTCTCAGCACTGCCTGAATATCTTATCTCCTGGGTCTCATCCTATCCACTAATTTGCTAATAAATAACAGCGGAAAACCTCGCGGTGTTGAGTGTATTATGGCTCATAAAAGATAAATGTTCCTTCTTGGTGTGACTTGTTGGTTGGTGTGATTTATGACTGCATAAGGGCCTGCTGTCTGCTGGCTACTTGCCTTATATCTAATCACATGTGTGTATGTGTGGTTTCCAGGGAGACCCAGGTCCACCAGGAGCCGCAGGAAAAAGTGGCCCTGCTGGGCTCCAAGGCTTCAGAGGGAGCAGAGGAACCCCTGGTGCAACGGTAACACACATTTCTGTACATTTCACATCCTCACCTGCACTAGCTGGCAGTATCAGATCCTTTTGAAATGTTCACTTTGCGATTAGATCACATTGATCACATTCACTGACAATAAATCTTGTAATGGATGCAGCTGAGGCTTGGTTGTGAAGGCTATGTATGTGTCTCTCTAGGGTCCTGCAGGTCTGAAAGGAGGAGAGGGCCTACCTGGTGTTGCAGGACCAATTGTAAGTCTCATTTGGTTAAAGTGCTTTCTATCTCATCTCTTGCTCTCTGCCTATCTTCTATGTTATATAGAATTCTAGGACATATGAAGGAGGAGGCTGTTTCCATGGTGATTGCTGATGGTGACCACCGCATTAAATCAGAGTGAATCATGTGACATGCTCACCTCACCTCCACTCTCATCTCTACTTTTTTCCAGGGTGCCACTGGAGAGAGGGGCCCTGCTGGGCCGGCTGGTGCTATTGGCCAGCCAGGACGGCCTGGTGGTGTGGGTCCTGCTGGGCCGATGGGAGAGAAAGGCGAGCCAGTAAGATTTGGAACATTGCTAATTTTGTTTCTTAGGCAACAGTATCCACTAACACATACTGTACCATCTCCTCCCACCATTGGGTATTAAACAACATGCTCTGTCGCTTTGGAATATGTCATTATGAAACGGAGAGCCGGAGAGAGGTAAAGGAGACAGAGAGAAAAAGGCCAGGAGAAAATATGAATGTGATCAAGCCTGCTTTCTTGGATGCGGGTTTTCTTCCTGGTTTGATTCATTAATCAATGTGTCATGCTGCTATATGAGCATAATAAGTATTGTAGCATTTGCTAGATGTGCACTGTTTTTCCATCTGTTCCCTAGGGAGAGAAGGGGCCTGTGGGGCCTGCTGGGCAAGATGGGGAACAGGGACCTGTCGGGCTGCCAGGGGCTGCGGGAACTCCTGGGCTTCCAGGAGAGGACGGAGACAAGGTATTTATATTGGACAGAGAGCATGCACTGCAGCGCTGCAGCAAAGTGCTTGCTTTTTGGACTTTGTGTTTGTGTGTTCACGTGTCTGCATTTGTCCCATAGGGAGAGACAGGAGGACCAGGCCAGAAGGGCAGCAAAGGAGACAAAGGAGAAGCTGTAAGTTTAAAGTTGACGCAAATATTCCAAACATATCCTGATTGACTTGCATCACCAGCAGGTAGAGGTCAAACTGCCTTATAATGACTGTTTGCCTGGACTGTGCATCATCTGGTGGAACGAGCAGATGGTTTTAATCATGTCTTTCCTATTGTGAATGTAAATTGAAATGTCCTTCTGCTTTTCTAGGGACCCCCAGGACCTGTTGGAACTCAAGGGCCTGTGGGCCAACCAGGACTGCCAGTACGTTACATAAAACCCATAATACATTAGATAAAAACACATCATTGTATAATATGTTTGTTTAAGTTGTGCTGTGTTAACAGTGCTGACTTGTCTGTGTGTGTTTCAGGGTGCAGATGGTGAGCCAGGTCCACGTGGGCAGCAAGGAATGAACGGAGCAAAAGGAGATGAAGGACATAGAGGTTTCAAGGGGGCAACTGGTCCCTCTGGACTACAGGTTAAGAATTACTTTCAGTTACAAAAACTAACTGTATCTCCATTGACTGATCTCTGATTTCACATTCTTACTTAAGTTTATATTTCTTTCCATTTGATACCTTAGACCACACTGCTCACTGTATCTGCATTTGCAGGGAATGCCAGGACCATCAGGGGAGAAAGGAGAGAGCGGGCATGTTGGCTCAATGGTGCGTACTGTTCAGCAATCTCAGCACATATAACACTCATCTCAAGTCCACTGCCCTGGTCCAGTGTCTGTCTCAAGTCTGTTCTCAACACCACTTCACTGACATCTCACACTTTGCTTCATTATTACGATGACTTTGACTTGTCTTGGGTTTGTCTGATATTGGATATCGACCTCACTCTCCTTCACTTTCCAAAAACCTTCAAAAGTATGTTTCTTTACTTTGTCCACTTTTCTTCATCTTCTTCACAGTATCAAAGCAGTTTAATGGATCTTTTTGAAGATCAAACATGTGTGCATTCATTAGTAGAAAAACAATGAATTATTTACTAGGAACATTTAGGGTATAATGCTGCAAATAGTCTAAATTTACATTTCTGTTTATGATTTGAAAGCCCTTTTATATTTGACGTGGGTACAAAATTGTCAGAGATAATTACCCAGCTCGGTGTTTTCTCGGAGTTTCAGACAGGAGGTACTGAAATGTCTTGTTAGTGTCAGAAATCTTGTTTGTGTTTCTCACATGGGTGTGTTATCGATACTTTCACAAGGTGCAAGCCTGATTAATGCATTATTGCATGTAATAACTATATCCAAGAACAAAGGCCATCCCCGTTGTTTCGACAAATTAGATGGTGCACACAAATTCATATGGAGGTGCAGCACTGTGCAAGTGAAACAGCACCTACACCAATGATATAATGTTGCCCTTTTAGAAGTGTACCAGAACACACTGAATACTTATGTAATACTATAGTTGTAATCACATTACTCGATAACTGTAGATCAGGGGAGCTCAAGGTTTTGATGACTGCCAATTTAGGGATCCAACATAAAATTAAGGGCTGCACATGAAAAAAGCAGTTGCAAATTTGTCCACCGAAATCACTAACTTCAGCTAACAGCACTATGTCGAGTGTAATCATGAGGTGCTGCTCGTCACTATGCAACCAGCAGCTTTCTATAAGATGTCATCCCTAACCTGATGGATGCTTGGTAGGGGGGTGCAGTTTGACGCAGTGGCCTAGTGGTGTATTAAATGTGGGCTATTAAAATTGAAAGTATTGTAATGGACTGCACATAACTGAAACATAATGCATGCATTCCATGTCATGGTCGGGGGCCACCATAAGCCAGCAGGCCACACTCTAAGCAACAATGCTGTAAATTATGCAGCACAAATAACAGGGAGTGAGCTATAAGTGCAAGAGATTACTGTATGAAAACATACATTTCTAGGATTGTGTTATAAAACACATCTAATGCTGCCTTCACATGAGAGAACTACTGTAAAAAAGATTTTCATGGTTAATTATTATTTCTTTTTCTTTTTTGATAGCCTATTAAAGAAATGAAAGGCTGTTAATGAAGAGAGGGGAGAAATTGTCTTGGTTTTGAGATTCTATCCGACCCAATGTTCCCAGATCATTGTTCAGTGAAGTACTGTATAGGTTCAGCAGTCTATGAACTACAGCTGATACACAGACAACCCACCACAGCTCTTTAATAGTTCATTAGTGCCGTTGTGTGTTAGTGCTAGTTCTGTTAATCTAGCTGCTGTGTGTCAAACTAGTGAATCAACCTTTTTCGTCCGCCAATATTTGTTAACGTTAACCGCCCTCAGACTCGGTTTGTTCTGGTACTTGATTAGTTTCAGTATCATTTAGAGCCCAGGTGTACAAAGAGGTGTTAACAGATCTTTGGAGTAAAGCCAGTATTGGTTTTAGCACTTAGAGCAGTCTAGTGTTGAGAGTGTTACACAAAATTTAAGATCGATTTAGCTACTCTGCTCCCAGATTAGTAAGAGCTGTGTTTCCATTGTAATAGCCTTGACAACTCTTGACACCTTACAAACAAAACAGCCTCGTCAGTTTAGGAACCGGGGAAAACAGCTTAATCTGTGGTTTGCTGAGAACAAACATTTTTGAAAGCAGTTTGACTTGTCATAACAGATAAAGCACAGGTGTAAGTAAGAGCATTAATGATGACTCTGCTCCAGGTAAGTAAAGGATAAGACAGTGATTATAATTTATACAGTACAGACATATCATAATCATGACAACAGTTGAACAACATTTACACTTTGTGGTAGGTTTTAAAGTGTTAGTCAAAGCAGTGAACATCCCTCATTAGCTCTGCTGAGCAGGGTTGTGCAAGTTACAGTTACATGTTACTTCCCTCAAAAGTAACTACTTTGTTTTATTACAGTTTATAAATGTAAATAGTTTCTAGGGAAAGTAACATTTGCATTACTTTTAAATATCTACTTCAATTCTCTCATGAAGGCACACACAGCTTTATTATTTTAGTGTTGCTGTGGTGCAGTGTGCGACTAGACAACTGTCAAATTTGATCTATGATTGTATTCATTATCATTATGATGGAATTAGTGAGTAGTGGAACAATGAAACACAATATATATGGTTTGATAGGCCTGTTTATTGTAGCCCCAACAGACCTTCAAATCAAGCATCACAGGTTAGTTTATAGTACTCAGCAGAATTAAATAAAATAATTGTTTCTCAGACATTTGACAGTAAATCCTTATCACGACAGGGTAATTAAATAAAAGTGATAAAAGCCATTTAGATTTATCCTTTGTAAATTTAACAGTAATTTAAATCTTGCACGTGGAATACAGCTCCTTACTATAGGCCTACTTTTGTCATTGATCTCCAGGAGGGCAAAGTAATATTCCAAACTGCCAGAGCCGTCGGCCATTGTGTGCGGTGACAGTCTAACACTGATTGATTGACTGATCTACGACATTTATTGTGCTGCTGTATGGTCCGGTGACTAGTGGCCCTGCAGCATTCCAAGTAACGTTAAGTTATTAATAACTTACTGAAACATTGCGTGCAGTAGTCCACCTTCTCTTCCCTCCCTCTGTCACTCCCTTTTTCTCTCTCAAACACATGCATACAAGACAGAGGGACAGAGGGCCGCTCATTCGACCCAGGCATCATGAGGGGTGACGTTAGATCATAACTCAGACAAAAATGTGAGGAATAGGCTGCTATGATCAAGACAAGTCAAGCAACCATTAACAAGCCCATTTAACTTTTGGTCACTGTATTTGTGTTATTCGATTTGAAATAGTACCTAGTTGCATTTCTAGTTCCCACCAAAAGTAGTAAAATTACAGCAACGTGTTACTTTGTAATGCATTGCTCCCAAAACAGCTGCACACTAGTTAACTCAAATAACCATGGCGTATATCACATAATGTGTTGAAAGAATACAGCCTTAGGTTAAAAAACATGCTCTCCATTCAACTTCTCTTTTAATGCTGTTCCTTATATGTCTGTTGGCTCTGGTTATAGCTTCCTTTTATCTGTTAAAAATGATATCCACGGTAATGTTGTTGAAAAGAAACCATAAAGCTTTTAACAATCTGAGCTCGTCTTTTCAAAGTGTGATTGATCTTCAAGGCTGAGTATGAATGACAGTAGACCATGGCTTCATGCGCAAGAAAGAAAAGCCCACAGAATGAAGTGGTGGTCCTGTATGTAAAAGGAAGAAAGGAATAAATGAGAAAAGGGAGAGAAAGCGCAACACAGAGGACGCAGTGGAGCAATGGAGTGGAAGGAAGAGGCGTGGCACTGATTGTGAGCAGGAAGACGGTGTGACAGCTGCTAATCAGATTAGCCTCAGCCTTGGCTGTCTAATGAGCATCCTCCTTTGTGACAGTCATCTCACAACGCTGTCAACCATGAACACACGCTCAACAAGATTCTCTATAGCCCCTCTTCTCCACAGCCAGATTAGGGAGCGAATGCATCAGAATGGAACCAAAACAAAAGAGAGAGAGAGAGAAAGAGAGATAGGAGAGGAGAGATGCTGAAGACTCAGTGGGGAAGTTTCATTCATGTGTGAGCGTTGCGGATCACAGAATTCTCCCCTCTAATGCTCAAGTATCTCTCCGCCAGAAGGATATGTGTTTCCTCTAGTCCCACACAGTCTCTCTCTGGGCAGATTGTCTGTCTTTCTGTCTCAGTGTCTTTACAACACAAGGCTCCCTCCAAGACTTCAGAGTGATTCAGAGCACAGCTCAACATCTACTCAACTGAAACTGAAGCCGAGCACAGTTAGGATTAATTGCTAACCGCTTTCTCTTGAGCTGCACAGAGGAGTCAAATCACATGCCGTCACTGTGGCTGAGAGAATATGGTTTTGCACATCACAGGCTAGAGGTTTCTTATTAATAAGAGAGAATAAGAGAGAGGAGGGGAGAGAGGAATCAGAGCTTGTGTCATATTGAGGGTAATGACCTGTCTGGATGTCTTCATCATGTCACTATGATAATGATCATAGATACTGGGGCCATTGCATAAGCAATCCACCATGGCCTGACTTCTAACGCTCATTTAATTTAGGAGGCACCAGCCAACCCTTAGCTCACATTCAGTTTGTATTTCTGTTTTATTGATGCAGTATATCCTCATTGTTGGCACTGAGATCCTACTAAAAACATTTCATTTCTTTCTTCACAGGGGCCTCCAGGACAGCATGGCCCAAGAGGCCCTCAGGGACCCATTGGTGGAGAGGTAGGGTGCAGCATGACTTTTATTTATGTTGTCTTCTTCTTTTTAATCATGCATTTGGATTTAGATATTGGCGGTCACCATGGTTTGTATGGTATCTATCAAACTGCTGTCCAACAAAGTAGCGCCTAAGTTATGTAGTCTAGGTTATGTATAGGTAAAGTATCATGGTTGGGCATTGTCATGTTATGTACTTAATGTTAAGTTATGTACTGAATGTAACATGAGTTCACTGGTTTAACAATGAGACATAAACACCTGTCTTCTGGGGGAAAGTCCTGTGTTTGTTTAATCCAGCCACCACCTTTACCTGCCTCCTTGCCTGGACTTTTGCTGTTTATACTTCCTTCTTTACTCCTGTCAGTGCATTGGTCAGCACACCAATTTATGATGTCATGCAAGGAAGCTATTCAGATTCAGCCCTCAGGCCTTCTTCAAGATCACTGATCATAGTCAGACACAGACACTGATATGTTACATAGGCTACGCTCTGGTCACACATCTGATGGTGATTAGATAAACATGTTCCACCATCCACCATGGCCGAAACATTATCTTAATAAAAGAAAAGTGCATATGGAGCCAGAGTGTGCATACTTTCATATCCCTCTTTATAACACATCTGTAACTATTCCTTTAAAAACATTCCAAGTGGGAGCATTTCAGATCAACATACAATGGTTGTTAAATTAGTTAAAACAGTAAGTGCATCATTTCAATTGGTAATGCTAATTAGCACAATCAGCATTACCAAATATTATAATTTCTTCTTTTATGATGAATATTTTGTCCACAATTTCTGTCAGACTTTAGCTTGGTATTGTTGCATTTTTAAATATTTTAATTAATTCATTGAGGTTAGTAAATATTCATGCTTTGTTTTTGATTTGTTCATTTTGAAAATGTATCATTGAGGCTAAATCATTAGTTTTGTTAATTAAATGGTTTCTATTTTCATGCCTTTGTGACTCATAAAGAAAACATGACGGTGGATCAGCTTAATTATCAAAAAGACTTCCACTCAATATCTAAATTTCAAAGTGAACAAAAGCTTTGTCCTTACACACCACAGACTTTTTGTATTTTCCAGCTCCTCATCTCTTCATATACAGTCTCTTCATTTTGAACACTTCCTGCCACAGACCCTCCACTGCTTTTGAAACTTGAATTATTAAACAGTATTAGGATATAATCCCTGGGAGAGAGTTATATTTACTGCTCTATGAATCATTAAGAAGTATTAGACTATCATCCCTGAGAGGCAGTTATATTTACCTCTAGTAATGGCCGTCTCTCTGCAGCCTCTCACGCCGGTCAATTATTCAACAGCAAGCTGCAGAAATCAGCCATGCTAGTGCTTCATAGCAGGAAGCATGGAAATACAACAGTGCAGTGATGGTGGGATCCATAAATGGATTGATACAGGAATAGTGGATGGGAGTGAAATGGTGGTGGGATGGCATGTGAGGAAAGCAGTTGACAGCAGGAGCTCAGCAGTAGTGCGGGGCTGTACTCATCTCTCATGTTTGTGCACTCTACCGAAAACATGCTTTTACTGGGTTCGTCTCAAGGCACAAAGCACAATACACCGACACACAAGCATGCTAGCTTACATGCATGCACATACACATGCAAAGACGAACAAACAAACTGATTGAGAGGGGGGGAAACAGCATCCACCCTACTGTGTGACTCAGACACTATCCACATAGCAAACCTGACACTCAGTATTTTTCCTTGTGTTGTGATAATTCTGTTCCAGTTTCAGCATTCTGTGAGCAGAACTGCTGACAAACAACAAAAACAACAAAAAATATACTGCACCAAGAACTTGATTTTGGAAAATCAAATGAATATTTCAAACTTGCCCTTGTTTTATGATATTTTGGCTCAGGCTGTTCTCTCTCCTCCTGCCACAGGGCCTACCTGGAATGCCTGGTGGAGTTGGTCAGCCTGGAGTTGTTGGAGAGAAGGTCAGAATTTCTCATTAGCTACTATGCAGCATGTGCCTGTGCACATAGAGTGGAATAGCGGTTGTTTGTGTGTGTGAGCTAGTGCACCATTGTGTGTGTGTGTGTTTGTGTGGTGTGATTTTATCTCACTGAATGTTCCCTCTCTCCCAGGGTGAGGATGGAGAAGCTGGAAACCCCGGGCCAGTTGGAGAACCTGGCATTGCTGTAAGTCACGTGATCTCCATCTTTCCTTCCTCGCTTACTCAACCTCATCCTATCTTTGCCCTTTCCTTGATTGTCATTTCCCGTGCTGGTGTTCCAGGGTGCTAAAGGCGATGTGGGAGAAAAGGGTGACTCTGGCCCTCCCGGTGCAGCTGGGCCTCCAGGAACCAGAGGAACACCAGGGGAAGACGGAGCCAAAGGCAACCTTGTGAGTCTTCGTCTTTCCGGATCAGTGACTTTTTCTTTCTCTGGTTGTCAGGTCAGTCAGTCTGTTATTGCCATGCCATGCATGTGATGGTTTCTAATGCACTGTGGTTGCCCATAGGGCCCTATTGGATTTCCTGGAGATTCTGGACCCCCTGGAGAAGCTGGTGCTAATGTGAGTATTATTGATATGTATTTTATCATGAATTCATCCATAACTTATTGTTTATTTATTTTTATTTATTTTTTCTGCTTTACATCTCTTCATTCAGGGAATAGATGGTGGGCCAGGGCCTAAAGGAGACAGCGGAGAACTTGGCAAAGCAGTAAGCAGTGACTGTTTTTTCCACTTCTTGCATTTGTTGTAAACACAAGTGGCTCTTGCATGCTTAACTGAAGTCTTTATTCTCTGTGACATATTGATGTTTTGCTTCATCATCATTATGGCTGGACATTCTTCTCAGTGTTTAGTGACTGAGTGGGAACGTCTTTATATTATAGTTTTTCTGTTTTCTCTAGGGACCTCCAGGAGCCTCTGGAGAGCCAGGTCCTTCAGGACCTCCTGGACGGAGGGTAAGCTATTCATTTTATGTGTGTGTAGCTATATGTGTGTTTGTTTGTAGTTAATAGCTCTGTCTTCATGTTAGCAACATTGTCTTTCTCAACCCCAGGGTCATATCGGTGCTGCAGGAAAAGAAGGGAAGCAAGGCATGAAGGGAGCCAAGGTAAGGATAAGGACTGGCACTGAGCTCCAGGGTGGTGTGTGGTGCCCTTCAACATACAGCCTTTCTTGATTATTTTGCTCATAATGCCTTGCTGTTTGTGGCTGTTCCTCTGCTTTGTAGGGGACGACAGGAACCCAGGGTCCAGTGGGGAAGACAGGCCCAGTGGGACCCCAAGGACAGCCAGGGAGGCCTGGCCCTGAAGGTCTTCGAGGCATCCCAGGTCCCGCGGTCAGTACACAATGTAAAATGCTGCTTTAACATTATTCTGAAGCTGGTACTGTCTCTGAGTCTGAAGCAACATCACTGACACCAATCAGAACATGAGGTCTGATTTGTGTTTAACCACTGCATCAAATTACTTTACGATGAAAATTATTGTGTTTCTTTTCTAGGGTGAGCAAGGATTAAATGGGCCACCAGGACAGACTGGACCACCAGGACCATTAGTAAGATCCTTAAATTTGGCTGTTGGCTGCCTGGAAAGAGGCAATTTGGGACATTTATGATAATAAATCGGGATTCAAACCCAACTGTGTTATGTACAGTGTCTACAGCACTGGCCAACTAATACATCTGCCATTGTTAACAGGGGCCGCCAGGACTTCCAGGATTAAAAGGAGACCCTGGAATTAAGGGAGATAAAGTGAGTGTTTAGTCCATGACAGAGAGAACACTCTGTACTAGTGTAAACCTTGGCAACCAGTGTTGATGTACCATGTCTCTGTCTACAGGGTCATGGTGGGTTGATCGGTCTAATTGGCCCCCCGGGAGAGCCTGGTGAGAAGGGAGACAGAGGCTTGCCAGGGATCCAGGGTATACCAGGGCCTAAAGGAGAAGGGGTACATGTAGTTTCAACACAATGCATCTGAAACTCTGCTACACAAAAGAAGTTCAGTTCACTAACAAGATATTGTTGTCCTCATATCTAGGGTATAGCTGGCACACCTGGTCCCACTGGCCCACTGGGACCTCCTGGACTGGCAGTAAGTGTCTTAGCTGTTACAACAATATGTTTTTCCATGGCCAGAGTATGAATATGTGGCTTTTTGGCTACTGTACATGAGAGTAATTTTAAATTGTAACTGCCCATATGGAGTTTATACCTGTGGTCTGCTGCAGCTTGTTCGTGCACATGTAAATTTGAATCTCAAGCCATCCGTCTGCAATTACTCTGCAGGTGTACAACAAACAATGAACAAAATACCCATACCCAATGCCGAGAGGATTTCTTAAAGAAAAAGGCATCACACAGTACAGTCATTAGTATATCTCTATATGCTCTCTATTCATTGCTCAATAACTTTGGTGCAAATTGGCATAATTTCTTCACTGAAACTCAATGAATACTAGGGATCTCCCGATCAATTTTGAATGCCCCTAAGCCCAATGTGAGTGATTTAATATTGGGTATCTGTCGATACTAAGTCCCAATCTGATACTCCTATTTTCCTAGATAATACAGCTGCAAGGTGCACACTTTAAGTACTTTAAAGTTATTAAAATCAATCCAATGTACGAAAAGAATTCTCTACCAAGCTATTTCTCCAACTTTTCTTATATTTATTAGCATTATTTTCAAAATAACAAAGTATAAGATAACAAACCCTCTCTGTAATATCTTTGGTCACTGTATCAAGGGAATTTTTCTGTCCCTTTAAGAGAGTATTCTCTAGCATTTGTTGCTTTGATCCAGCCTTTGCCCGAGGTACTTGAATGATGATTGCACAGATTAGGCTACATTAATTAAATACTCTTATTAGCTTTTTGCTTGTGGGGCTTTTGTTGCACTTGCAGTGGCGTGGTTAGATTGTTGTCTGCACTGCTGTCGTCCCCGTCTCAGAGCAGGGCGGTAAAACACCATGTGCCATAGAAGAAAGCAAAACGCAAGAGATTCTCATACTGAGCTGAACTGAGAAGAGTGCTTATAACTTCAGTTCAATCAGGAGAGACTTGTTTTTATAGTAAAAAGAATATTTTTTAAACATGTGCACATAAGAATGAAAAATATGAAAAGTCTTTGGCCATTAGACCCCACCAAGATGGTATAATTTGAGAAGGGCATTGAATCCATAGTCAAAAAGGGAACCACCTGGGGTCTAGATGCTGGGGGTGGTAGAGGTGGTGAAGATGAGATGAGAAAAAGATGTGGAGAAGATGGAGAAGTGCTGGTGATCTGGATGAGTAGAGGAATGTGCCTTTGTTGCGCTTGTCCTGGACTCTGGACACGATGGCTGGAGGTGAACGGGGTGCAAAAATTCTGCATAAAATGGCAGGTGACAGCAGCAGAGGAAAGAGCAGATTTACAATTTTGCAGTGGCATCCCTGATTGGCTGATAGAAATTGTGGGGAAGTGTGATTGGATAACTTGAGGAGAGAACACCCAGCTGATTAGAGGAAGCAGTGGGCGTGGGAGGGAGAGAATTGTAAATGGATGAGCACAAAGAAAGTCTTCTTGATTGAACGCTGAGCTTCACTAAATAATGCAAATAATCAGTCTCATATTGCCTTTTGCTGTCATTTATGGTGTGTGGTCTTTTGTCATGGGTGGAAACAGACAGAAGAAGGTTAAAGAATTGACGACAGCTATACTTGTTGTGTCGCTGTTCATGAAAGCTTCTCAAGTAAAAGCACCTGCTGACATAAACAAAGGATCAGAATAAACATTATATAGCTCAATATAGAGGATCTCGATCAGTTAAAAAATGTCTTGATCAGTCCCGATCTTTGAGATCGGATCGTGACATTCCTAATGAATACTTATTTACAGGTCATAAAAGATTTGGCTCTCTGGGATTTAGTTGATGATACAAGCTTAGCACCGTTTCATCCAGAGAGCTTACAGTCTTGTTATTACTCATTGTTACACATAGTGAAAGTAATAATTTTGACCTGCCCTGTTGCAAAGCAGGTGCACAATCTTCCAGTGAATAGCTGATTTTGCAGTGTTTACTTGAGTAATTATATAGTTTACTAGGCATTTATCCTTTAAATTTATGTTTTTACTACTTACTCCTCCTCTCCACTCTTAGGGTGCAGCTGGCGAGAAAGGATCGAAGGGAGACACGGTGAGTTCAGTAATCTGTCTTATTTATACATTGCCATCGCTGCACTCACACCTAAGCTTGGTTAGCAGCTGCTGAGAACATATGTTATGGGGAGAGAGAAAAAGTGTGTTTGTTGGCTTAAATGTACCATGCTTCATAATCATAATGCTCCACTGTGTTTACTGCATGTCTTTGGAACTAAAAGCCTGCTGTACAGCCACGCTTGCCTTGTGTGTGATTTTTCCATCGGGCCCTTTTAATAGGATTTGGTTCTGGTGTGTGTGATGTTATGAAAACCACTATAGTGTGTCTTGAGAGCCAAAGCTTTGACCACAGAGTGCTGATGCACACAGCTGGATAATCCTATAAAGCAGCAGCCATATCTGCCTGGATAAAGCTGGGATTCAGCCAAGTGGTGCGAGAGAAGCTCCAGGTGAGACATGATTGACACAAACTTTTGTCCTCTTCTATTCTTCAGGGTATCGTTGGTCCCAGAGGAGATCCAGGCCCTGCTGGACCCCCAGGACCCCCAGTGAGTATCGCCAATGATCCACACCATGGCCTTCTCAGTGCCAGCTTTACCCTCTTCCTGTCCCTGTTACCTCTTGCTCACCTCTGTGTGCTACCTCCAGGGACTCCCGGCAACATTCATTGAGCCCCTGCCTATCAGGGAGGGCAGGCGGAAGAGACGAAGGCACTCCGATCGGGCAGGAGAAGCAATCCAATCCAGGGAGGAGGATGTGGATCTGGAAATGGATGAGTTCCTTCAGGGAGATCAGCCTCTGGAGGATGCTGAGGGAATGGAAGAAGTTTTTGCCATCCTATCTTCGATGAAAACAGAGGTGGAGTTGATGAGGAGGCCCCTGGGAACCTTTGAGAGCCCTGCCCGGACCTGTAAAGAGCTCATGATGGTCCAGCCGGACTACAAAGATGGTTAGCAAAGACATTGCTTCATAAGTTTTATTCAAGAAAAACAAGTCCAGGCAAAACTGGAATGCATTTCATATAACCTTTTAAAGCTCTTTATCACCTCACCAGCTGCATGTTACCGTCCTGTTACGCTCGATGTATTCATTATATCAACATCTGGTGCTTGATTGATGTCCTTTTTTGTGCACATTTTAGGAGACTACTGGATTGATCCTAACCAGGGCTGTCACAAAGACTCCATCAGGGTCTACTGTAACTTCACAGCTGACGGAGAGACATGTCTCTACCCTGACAAGAGGATTGAGAATGTAAGTCTCCAATCTCTTGCTGTCAGCCTTTACAAAGCCGACCTCGTCATATTACATCAGAGCACAAATCACTCCCTATATCCCTTGAGCCTAAAATTTTGCTCAGCATCCTCCCTCTATCTCTCTCTCTGGGTGTCTAGGTGAAATTAGCAGCGTGGAACAAAGAGAAGCCAGGAAGCTGGTACAGCCAATACAGGAAAGGCAAGCAGGTACAAAAAAAACAAAAACCCTCCTGTCCTACCATTAATCTCAGCTGGCTCCAAATGCCAGGCAGTCTTTTTTTCAGCTAAATTACTCATCCTAATTGAAAGCGTTTGAATGATATTCATGCATATGATTGAGGCCCGAGCATTTGTACAAGTGTGTTCACGTGAATGTGTATGCATGCGTGTGTGTGTCCATCCATATGCACATGACTGCATGTGAATGTTTATTTGTATATTTGCACATTGTATAATTTGGTATCAATTTATTAGACCATGTGCAGTGAGAGAGCTGAGTTAATATTGCCAGCAGTTGATTTCAGCAGTCTGGATGACTCACACAGAGCCATTGCCAGCTCTTTTATTGACTAGCATTCAGGGCAGCACGCTCAGAGCACTGGCCTTTCATGTGCACCTGATCAGAGGTCTCATACCCCTCTCAGATAATCACAGAGCTGCCAGCACAATTGCAATTCACTGACTTTCTCACAGAGTCCTTGGATCTGCTTAGAGTTTTTTTCCTTAATTTTCCCACTTCCTACTTTACTTTCCCTGTCTGTTTTGATTTTGGAGAGAAGTTGCTGTAACTTTTTCACCCTTGCTTACGTAAACTCCCTCATCAGCACAAGCTGGGAGATTTGTAATTTTGGTGATGTAATTAAAATTAGAACTCGTATTTGTCTGAGACAGATTACAGGCTTAGACGTGTTTTTCTGTGGCTTTGTCTCTTTGAGAGAAAACCTGTTTTTGTGTATTTTTTCTTATCCTGTGAGATTTTGTGTAATTTAAGGGTAATGGTGTTTTATACATTTGCCTACACTTCACAATATATTTCTCTGCCTGGGTAGTACACCAATGCCTGTGTATCTGTGTCATCCAGTTCTCCTACAGTGACAGGGATGGGAACCCTGTGCATGTAGTTCAGCTGACCTTCCTGAAACTACTGAGTGCCACGGCCAAGCAGAGCTTCACTTACACTTGCCAGAACTCGGCAGGCTGGTTTGACAGCACCTCCCGCTCCTACCAGCGTGCCCTCCGCTTCCGGGGCAGCAATGATGAAGAGCTGACACAAACCAAAAGCCCCTTCATCAGTGCAGTGCATGATGGTTGCCAGGTCAGTGCAGGGAGAAACTGAACAAAAAAGAATTTGCCTTAATGAAAGAAATGTGTTTATCAAATGTGTTGCTGCAGTAGTCATCAGATCACTGACGTATAGGGATTCAGGCCAGAGAGTGGGGGGAGAGCTAGTTAGTCAAATTAAGCCAAGCAAATTCTAATAATGGCTTTAATTTTTCTCTTTCAGTCCCGCAAAGGTCAGGAAAGGACTGTTCTAGAGATTGACTCCCCCTCGGCAGAGCTGCTCCCTATTATAGATGTGGCTCCAGCAGACTTTGGCAACAGCAACCAGAAATTTGGATTCCAAGTTGGACGAGTATGCTTCAATGGTTAACGAGATGCCAAAAAAAAAAAAAAAAAAAAAGACCTGCACAGCAAGTTTTCAGTAAAAGAAACTGGACTTTTACCGCTGCCCCAAGCAATATTTATTATATTATGTTCCTGTATGTGGTGGGTTTGTGGTATATTATTTAAGACTCTTCAACAGCCAATGAAATAGGTTCTATGGCTTTACAGCAATAAGAAGAATGGCATGAAAGAGGACATGTACCAGTGGGAACAAAGCACATTTACCAAAGGGAAACATTCCAATAGATATATTTAATTTTAAGTGTCTGTGTTTTCTTTTACTCTCACTGTTTGAGGGTGCTGTAATTGATCCTCTAGAATAAAGAGGACTGCACCACGTGATGATGACCACTTAAAAACAAGGCAGATCTGTTGGAAAGGAACAGTCTGTCATTCTGTGGTGTGGGTCAGTTGAGTGGGACCTTTCAGACCTTGGATGAGCCAGTTGTTACCTAATGTTTTACAAAGACTGGAACTGAATAAATCAGAGGCGTTGCTGTGCTCATTTGCATGCTCAGATTTCACTGTAATGACAATTGCATAGCAGTTGTGAACTAGCCTAGCATATTAATTCCACACAAGCGCCATAATTAATTTCCTGTGTGCAGGAATGATAAATTGTCCTTTTTACCCTTCAACTGCAGTTTGCTCAGTGAATAACCTTGATTAGTATTCAGTAGGCGTAGCTAGTTATTGAACCCGACACTTACTTGAACGGATAAGGTTGTTTCCTCTATTGGACTGCTTCCCTCCATGGGCTTGATAATAGCCTTTTTGAGCCCTCCATGTTTCCAAGGACTACAGTACTGTATATGTCAGACTAACATCCTGTCTACTGCAGTATATACCTGCTAAAGACATACCTCAGCAACCAGGCTGGGGATATTTCAGGGGAAGAATTATGAGCATGCTTATTAAAATGTTCTCTCATCTTAGCTGCAGTTCTTGATACCAAGAGACATTTCACGCATCTCTTGAAAGCATTTTATAATTGCTGACATAACCTGTTTTCACTTTTCTGCCCCACTCAGAGGTTTTTTTTTTCTTGGTTTTGTTCATGTGTTGAAATTTCGATGGAATATGTTACTGTTCATTTGACAGGATTTGCTCTTCAGTGGTGCTAAAGATGATTCTGTTATTATTGTGTCACTGTGTTTGTGTGTCTCTGTGGGCAGGATTATCGGACTAGAGAGGAAGAGGGGTTATTGCTCTTTCAGCAGTACAAAACACCCTCAGAGGCTGGGGACTGGTCTACTGTGTTTTTTGCACATCTTCTGGCTGATTGTGCCAATTTCACAGGGCCAGTGAAAGGAGGTTAGGGACAGTTCAGAGCAATGTGGTTGATAGCTTTAAAAGGAAAATCCATCTTAAACCAAATTCACATTGCGACATTCTACTGATATAGTAAAGCCAGTATCAACGAATACAGACAACTAAACCAGAAATTCCAGCATCAAGACTTCATTAGGTAACGCTTTGAGAATTGAATCCATTGTAGTTTTTTTTTAAAATATTTATTTCGAATTTCCTTTGAAAATCATAGAGCTGTGAATTAGAAATTGTCCTCACATCCCAGTGAGATTACCAGGGTGCCATTATAGTGCCATGTTATTTCATTATTCACTGTCTGTGGAGCAGCTCCAGGATTTGTTTTTAGATGACATTATTACTGCAGTCTGTCTCTGTATGTCAGCTTAAACAGACTTGTTCAAATTAACAAGTGAAACTGTGAAATATTACAGAGAATGACATATGCATGTGAATTCTATTTTACGGATTATTTCCCCTTTAGCAAATGAAATCTTAATGCTCTGCCTACCTTCTCCGACTCAAACAGTAGACCGTGTTCCCAGCGTGTGTAATTTTACAATTCACACTATTTGTTTAATAGCATTAAAACATTCCACTTATTAACTCCTCTCCTCCTGTCCCATCCTGCGCTGCCTCTCCTGTGTATAGTGTTTTTGTTGTACTAATTTTATATACTGTACAGTTATTCTGAGGAGTTTATGAGCAGTAAACTGCTGCCTGAATGAAAAACAAATGTATTTGTCACAAATTGATGTGCGAATAAAAACAAACAAGAAATCATTCTGTTATCTTTTACCACTCCAGACCCGACAGGCGGGCAGGAACAATATCCATGACAGAATGTGGCTGTCTGCAATGTCCAGTCAGAGTGTAATACACAAACACGACTCTTCATTACCAACTAGTTCTGCAACATTCCCTCAACAAGCTTGCAATCAGCATCCCCACGCAGCCGATGTAATCAACTCTGATTTACTCCCCAGTTCATTTATTTCAATTAGCTCTGTTTCAGTCCTCCAGAGGGAAGGTGGGGAGGAGACAGAGGCAAGGGAAGGATGGAAGGATGAATGGTGAGAACAAGAGAAGAGGTCGGTAATGAAATGTAATGAAATGGCTGAGGCTGAGAAACGCAGCCGTGGAGATTTGGTCGGTTTGGGGAAAGTAGAGCTGTTCTAATGGGTATTCAAGTGAGACAGACAAAAAGAAGACAAAAAAAGAAGGGTAAAAGTCCCACTAATTTATTTCTAACCAGTGTCTGAATTTCTCTGAACCCCTTTCACATGCTCTTTCTCTGTATCTCTGTCTGCCTACTTATCTCTGTTGCTACCACAAACACACACGTGCAATAATTGCTTTTTGCTGAATTCTCGCAGGCTCATGCACAGACACAACACACACAAATACACACATGTACACGCACAAAAGCCTATTCTCTTGCACACATTGAAGTACAAGGCGCTCATCCCCTTTGGGGCCTACTGTTCAAGGTTAGCGTCAATGGCAGAATAAAGGTTACCATGTTATTTTTTTTCTCCTTTCTGCTCTCTTCCACTCAATTGAATTTTAACCACACTAAGCTCTTGACCAAGAAAGGTCATCTGTTGCCACTAACTCAGAATAATGATCAAGCAGAAGAGCACTGTGACTGTCAATATGGTATTTCCGCTGCACTGTGCCCTTTTCTCTCACTCACATTCCACCCTCTAGTGCCCACCATTCCTGTGACATTGTGTCTCCAACGTTTTGTATTTCTTCTGCTGAGAGGTGAACCTTTTGTTAGATAGTAAACAACTATTTCCTCTGTTGAGCGCTTAAAATCTTTATGACGGACTAATGTAAAAGAATAGCCTCTCAGAATTGAGTCGTCAAACATGACAATCATTTGGAAACTACTGACACAAAGTCTCCACACTGCACAAAGATAAACCAGCTTGTGTAAAGCATCAAGAAGAGCTCTTCATCCAGCTGATCCCAGAGCTCAGCAGTGAATCCCATGGAAATGCACTCCCTGGTGAGGAAAATTGGTATTTTATGCTCACATATACAAACATACAACATATATACAATAATGCTGAAAAGTGTGGAAGAGTGAAGGTTTCTAGAACCTGTCAAATCAATGTGGAAAAAAAAGACAATGAAAAATGATGTATTGTTTCAATAATTTTTCCCCTCAGGGGCCTCTAAGCTGTTTCAGAAGAAACACTTCAAAAATATGTCACTGAATAGTAGTTGTGGAGCAGACAGTAGAAAACAGGAAGCTTGTCATGCGTCATTTTGAATTGTCATTTTTTAAATATATTATTATCACCTAAAAAACTTGCTCCTTTCTAACAAGATGTTTTTATTGTCTATTATTTTATGATTTCTTGCTTCCTTCTTTAAAGGTGCAATGTGTTAGATATGACCAGAATTTTAAAAAATGAACAAACATTATCAAAAGAATGTGAAGTAGAAACAGTTTTGACTTAATATCAAAGACATCTACAGTATATATTGTGTTGCAGAGAACTTGAATGAGCATGCTAACCAGCTAGCCCCAGCCAACTTGTCTTGTAATACCAATCGTTAGTGTCTGACAGGCCGTGGCAACATGAACATGGAGGGGTTGTGGCTCAGGAGGTAAAGCCAATCGGAAGATCAGCGGTTCGATCCCCTTCATCGGTGTGTGAGTGTGTGTGGTAGCCTAGGCCACCAGTTTATGAATGTGTGTGTGAATGTGACTGTTAGTGTAAAAAGTACTTTGAGTGGTCTGATGACTAGAAAGGTGCTATACAAATGCAGGTCCATTACCATTACCACTTTCAGTTCATTTGGAAGAGGGGCACATGTTGATTTGTTTACTAGGAAGTTCATGTGTTTTATGGGGTGATAAAGCGAGACATGGCTGCAGTAGTCTCTCAAGAAAACTTTAAACTGCACCAATATAACATTTTGGATTTGAAGTTAATGAAAGAGGTGTCCTAACTGGCTTTAAATTACATGGTACACCATTTCCAGTCACAAGGAACGGCTGATTCATGAAGCTGAAATGAGAAGTTATCTAGATGATGCCTCCTTATTTCATTATTAAAACAAAATGAAGGGGCAGCTGGCTGGGGGGAGATTGCCAGGGAGCAGAAAGTTTCTGGCAAGCTAAATGACTTTTGCTTGTAACAAGGTCGGCTACTCATTGTTGGCTATATTGTATGCCATTTCCAGTAAATATCACAATGTACAATGTGTTGTCTCTTAGAGACATAGGAAAATAGCATGTAGGCTTCTCAAGCATCTTTTGGTTTACATCTCCAGTCTGAGCTTGAGCTCACAGCAGGTAGAGGGCCTATGTGGTTTGTGTCTGTGACATAACAGAAGTGCTTATTAAAGGGATTCAGTGTGGTCATATAGCGTGGATGTTAGGCAACATGATTGTTGAACGCTTGTTTGCTGCTAAGTCAAGTCCGACACCTGGTAAAATTCATTATACCAGTGCGGTCAGGCTTTTAATATAAAACCAGTTTGAACATTTTTACATCGGCTCACCCCCAACCTCAAATTGAGTCCCTGTAGCATCCAGTCTGCCCTCAGTCCAACATATGAGGACTAATAAGTCAAGTTTCATTTTAGTTTTTGTTGTTTTGTAATACCTCCAATCTCTTGCTGTAATATGGTTTTGATGTGGCTGTTTTCTCGCTACAATGGCCTTGTTAAAACTGCCACACATCCAAAATGATAAAAAGGCAATATTACTGTGACTGGCTCCCAGAGTTTCAACAGTTTGATTAAATTTTGCATATTCTCGCTTTGCTGTTACTTAGCAGTTGTCTTGGAGGTGAAATACTACCCCGTATTACAGTAGTCTGGAGGATGTGGCAAAGTATTCCTTATTGCACCTTTAAAAAATAACTTTTATTACAATAGACTTTGGCTTTTTAATTTCATGTCAGCAAAGATCACAAAAGTTTATTTCTGTAACTGACTTCGAAGGATTGCAGAACTCTGTATTATTGTTTGGGAGCACGATCTTTGGAAGACACCACCCCTGCAGCACTCTGTCTTTTAATGCAATCTGGAAAGGATTGTTATCTTATAATAATATCTTTGTATCTTTGTTGTATCTCTCCTGCTGTATCTCAAGGGTGACACACCAAACCTGATGCACTCTGATTTGCAAAGTACTACCTGTGTTAGATACAGAATATCTACCTTGTAAGCCTTACCCTATAGATGAAAATCAGGTGAAAGTATTAGGTTTACTATTGAGCTAAGTTCCTGGCCAACTCTGCATTACTGCTCGCTGCTATTCCATCAAGGATTTGAGCAGAGCTGTGGGTCCACAGTTGGCACTGATGAGTTACTTTTAGGCCCAAGAGTACATTAGTGTAACCCACAGGCAGGAGGATCCTTGGTTGCTGCATATTGGAAACAAGATTGTCTCTCTTATTCCATCTCTCTCTTATCTCTGTTCTCTGTCTCTCTGGCTCCCTCCCTCTCTTGTTCTCCTCACATCTCTGTCTCATTATTCTGGAGTTGAAAATGTTAGAGACGTTTCTTTGTCATTTGTTGGACTGTCTAGTCTCCCTTCTATATTCACTCCCTCCCTCTACTTTCCCATGCCCTCAGCTCCTCTCCTGTGACGTTGATTCTAACTAAGCTGAACGTGTCACAAAGTCACAGTGAGAAACGCACAAATTAAACAGACGTTCATTAACGAGAGAGAGAGTCAGCGGGAATATCTACATTTCCGGGTGAACAGGGACACTCCCTTGGTCTCAACACATCCACCCGAATCCGGATGTTGTGTCACAGTAGATAACAGCAGACATTATTTTCCACGCCACTGATGTGTGTATAAGTGTGCATGCTGCTTTCAGTTTAGCATCTTGCACCGTACAAGTGGCGGGGAATAACTTGGATCATTTCTAGCTTGTGCCGAACGTGCTCCTTGATGCGTAGGCCTGTAGATGTTTCTGCGTGGGTTTGTGAAATCATCAGGACTTGCGGCTAAGCAGGGGCGCTCTTATTAGTGTGCATGCAAGCGCCTCTCCTGCCAGGTCCCATCCACAGCTCCTTTATCTCAGGGAGGGTGGGGGGAATCATTTCCGCAGATGCCTTTTCCATCAAAAGCGCTTATCGACAAAGCAAACATTAGTAAAGCAGTTTGAAAAAACGACTTGAAAGCGAGGGAGGGCAATAGAAATCCCCGGGCGAGTGGACAAAGAGCACGGTGACGGTTCAGAAGCCCAGGGCCCTGTGCGTCTGAGAGAATGTCAGATGATTATCTGGCAGACAGAGAGCCCAGATTCAAACGCACAGCTTGAGAACACCCCCGCCGCCTCCAACACACACACATCCTACTCCTAATTTGCCGTCTGCTGCAGCTCTCAGCGTCCACAGCCACAACCACTACTACTGCCGTGCCATCCTCACTTAACTTAGTCCTCGGTAAAAGGAGGACCGAGTTGTCTGCAAGCTCCCCAAGACAGCCAGAGTAATCAGTGGTGTCTTATTTACCACAGTGGGAGAGGGACACGGAGAGAAATTGATGTATGATGAGAATGAGAGAGCAGGAAGAGAGAGAAAGAGAGAGACAGTCATTCATTTGACAGGCTCGTGTTGTATGAATCACTCAGGCCAATTTAAACATGCACAGCTGTTCATAAATCCAAGGCAGAGCGTGTTAATGAACAAACTTAGCCCTGATCAGGAAAACAGGAGGAATCGTCCCAGGGGATCTGTGTTTGACTTTGTGTGTGTGTGTGTGTGTGTGTGTGTGTGTGTTTGATTTGTTAGTAAATGAGAGTAAGCTAGAGAAAGTGAGAGAGAGTGTGCTAACTGCATGACCCCATCGCTCAATAGAGATGATTTTTCCCCATAAATCAGATGAGGCAGCAAGGGAAAGAGTGCGAGAGAGACAGAGACTGAGCGGTTCAGCTGTGGGAGTACACTGGCTCAGACCTCAGTTGAAAAGCCAGGGAAACTAATCGTTTCCATTCACCTCAACAAGCCTGTGGTCCTGAATGCAAAGAAAATCCTACCTCTCACTCTGTCACCCCTCTACCCCTTTTCCTCCACTGTCGCTCCCCTTTCCTTCTCTCTCCCTCTGTGAATGATCAATGCACCCTGTCCTGTATCAGTTCCTGCAGCGGCACTGACATGGTTGTTATTCTATCACAGAGAATCGGATGTGGCAGCGTTTCATGGGCACCTGGACACTTTTCATAAATCTTGCAAAGGCAGAGGTGGACTGCAGAGAAAGCACAGCTTGTTGTGTGACAGACCAGCAAAACCTCATTTAGTGTAAAGAAAGACAGAGAAAATACCTTGGTTGAGGTGTGAGGAGGCTGAAACTCATGTAGTGGTCAGAGACGGTTTGCTGTCACTTGTACGAAACGGCCGCTGTCGTGTAATCTCTGTACTTACACCAGCAAAATGGATAAGGCCTAGTAATCAATACACCTGCTGACGGGATAAAGTGCATCCCTTTCTCTCCGCTCGACAACTGGCAACGTTTGACTTATGCTTTCATATGTTTCACAGTAATGAGTACAATTGGGCCTGACTCTGCTTCTCTTCAATAATTCAGAGCCAACCTGAGACATGAAGCAATATCCTGAACCTGCAATCGGGAATTATTCCTGCAGTCACTCGGTTTTCTTTGTGTGTCTTTCTCACTAACTGTGATTAGCTCTTTCTTTTTACTTTTTCCTCTTTTTCATCCTGCAAGGTTAAAAATCTCTTTATCTCACTCGCAGATACAGTGCACACTCACAGTATGGTCACAAAAGGAAAGGCTATTTTTCTTATATAGCATCTTTAAGACACAAAAGCAATTCAAAGTGCTTTACATAAGCAAAACGTACAAAACAAATACAACAGAAAATAAGGCAATTTATAAAACAAAACAAACAAGAATGAGAGATTTAAAGGACATAGGAGGCATAGAAGTATAACAATGTAACATCTTTAAATGACCTCAGGAAAAATGGTGGCAAACAGAAAAGTTTAAAACGTCAATTTAAAAGAACAAAGGGTTGGGGCAGACCTCGAGTGCTCAGGAAGTTTATTTCAGATCTGCGTTCCATAATAACTGAAAGCTGCTTCTGCATGTTTGGTTCTGACCCTGGGGATGGTGAGCAAGCCTGTCCCAGATGATCTAAGAGCTTTGGATGGCTCATAACAGAGCGGCATATCAGACACATTATTATGGCCCCCAATCATTCAGTACTTTGTAGGTTAATAATTACAGTTTGAAATGAACTCTTTTATTTGTAGGAAGCCAGTGCAAAGATCTAAGAATTAGGGTTATGTGTTCCACTTTTTTTTGGTAAGGACTCTGCTTGACTAACCATGATAAAGGACTTGACTTTGACTCAGTTTTCATAACTAGAGACCTGACTTAGACTTGAGAAGGCTGACTTGAAAAGGCTTGACTTTTTAATGAAATATTTGCACCTACTAGGACGAGGCAGACCAACAGAGGCCAACATAAAAGGCAGCTACCATGGAGGACACTAGTCCAAAAACAGTAAAACTTGGGTTCAAGGATTCTGTTGTGATAAAGGTAATAAAAGGAAAACAGCAATATGCAAGGTCTGCAGCTCATAAATAAGTAACATGACCCTCACAACAGCCAACTTTATCCAGAACTACAAATGTTGCGGGTATAGTAAGAACCCAATAGCAGCACCACATACAGAAGGACAGTGTGAAATAGGCTTTAATGAATTCACTTGCAACACACAGAACAAACAGGCAAGTGAAACAGCAAGCAAGGTTAACTCCTGGGCCTGAGGCTTCCTTGGGCAAAGATTTAGTCCGGTAGCTGAAGCACAGAGCGGGAGAGTTTTTGATGTCCACTGCATGCACACAAACAGCAAACAGTTCAGTAATGCAGCGGTACAGTGAGGACCTGACTGTAGGTTTGTTGGAACCTGGCCAGGAGTTGAGAAACCAGGGGTGATGATGAGAAGATGTCGCGGCGCACACACAAAAGCAGAATGTGCAGCCACATGACAAAGTAATAAAAAGCACAGTAAGCCACAGGCAGCAGAACAAGCAAACTCAGAATATAGAGCTGACTGGCTGTCCCTCCACTCAGCCAGAAACCAGGAACTTGAAAGCAGAGCTCTTGGTCGGGGACAGAAGGCTGAGTGGTTTACCAGGGAGCAGGAAAAATGGAAGAGTCCGAGACAGGCGAGGTTAGTGACGAAAAAGGAGTCCGAGAGCACATGCTGGAATTGGTCTTGCATTAAATGTCAAAGAACAATCTGGCAAGGAGAGTATAGTGGTAGAAGGTAATGATCCCCTGGGTGTGGTGGGCTGGCAGGAGTGGGTGGACAGGTGATAGGCTGACAGGTAGGTGTAGTGGAGAGGCAGGGTCAGTGGAAATGTATTGGGTTAACTGAGAGAGTGGCATGTATAGCAGATTGACAGTGTCCACTGTAACAACATAACCCATGATCAAAGGTAAGTGAATGTGTCTTTTTAGCTAACTCATTAGCTTATCGACTGGGCAAACATGAGCTAGAAAGCTGAGGTGAGACGAGATCCGAATTTCTTATGACTTGATTTGTGACTTGCTTGACTTAAGCAATGACTTGACCTCTCTTGCTTGACTTGCAGCAGGGACTTGATTTGCTTGATGTTCACCACAGTAATTGGGATGTGCTTGAGACTTGAGGCTTCTGCACAGTAAGTCTGTTTTTTTCATCCAAATTTGTAGGATGTTTAAAAATAAATATGACCTCATGTTAAAATAAATATGACCTCATGTTGTGTCAATCACAATGACTGGGAAACTTTTGTCTGGCATTAAAATTTTCATAAGAGGTTAAATTTTCTGCATTTTTCGCATCTCTCAAAGACATCAGAGAATTGTTTGACCAAGAAGCACCTGAAGAAAATGTAGCGTAACCTGCGAGACACATACATCTGCTCACAGTATCATTTCATAACTCAGACAGCTAACCTTTAACAGATCAGATGGTAATATTCGGGTGGATGATGACAATTAGGAGGCGGATGTGGACCGCACACTGGCAGGTTGAGAGACAGTGTGGAGACAGGGAGGGAGGACTGCTCAGCCCCTTCAGCTGCAGTGCCAGATCCAAGACGTGGGGAGAGAGTGGTGACAGCAAGGAGGAACCTCCAATGGAGAGAAGCAAAAGAGCAAAAGCATCTCTCCAGTTTGTCTTGTAATGAGAATTTTCAGACTCAGTGTGCAAGGTTTCTCTGTGTAACTTTTTTTGTTATTTTTGGATGAAAAAAATACAACTGAAAAAAACAGACTTGGTGTGCAAAAGCCTTTACTATTCTGCTACAACAAATGTGTGAGCGAATTACTTTAAGTCTTGCTGAGACATGAACCCTTTGAGTCTAGCTATATTTTTAGGTGATAGTAGGCTGATTTTAGAATTCTGTTTATGTGGGTTTTGAAATCTAGGCACGAGTGCAGAACTACACTAAGATTCTTGACATGGTTTTTGGTCTGAGACATCAGGACTTGAGGTGAGTACTGACATTCGATGCATCAAAAATAATTGTTTATTATTATTATTATTCAGAATCATTTGGGTTTATTGTAATGTGAATCTGTGTGTCATCTGCATAATTATGGTAGGATATGTTATTGTTTTTTCAAAATACGAGCTTGTGAAAGCCATCGATAATAAATAGAACTGGACCAAGAATGGACCCTTGAGGAACGCCAAGTATCATTGCTGTTTGTTCAGATTTGTAAGAACCAACTGAAGAAACAAAATTGCACCAGTGGCTTTGACTTGGTTCAGGTTAGATTTCCTGGCAGTAAATACATTCAGTAATCAGTAATCTGAGAGCTGTAATCATCACTGCATTTGATAATCATTTTCCAATCAACAGAGCACCTTAAGTTGTCAAGGCCTTCTCTGATAGTCAACATCTCAAATACATAGAAAGGCTCTTGAATAGTGTATTCCACTATGTAATGATAAAAGTACCAGTCTTTGTTGCTGATAAGCCCTGACCTGTTTCTTTGGGGTATAGTAGATGGGTATAAATGCAAAGAAAGCAGGCCAATAGTAACACTATCCCACATACAGTGCAGCACAAGCAGAGGTCTTTAGTTAAACCCCAGTTCTCTCTCTCTATCTATTTCCTCTAGGACACATCAAACAGTCGTTTCTAGTCAAGTCCCATATGCACGCCTGTTTCAGCATCAGATGAAAGTGCAGCGATGTACTGATTGAATGCTTCGCTGTCTGAATAAACCAGAACTTATTCTGTTTAAACCACAATGCTTCAATTTGAATTCCATTGAAGATGTCTACTCACTCTCCATACACTGTATGCTTTTTTTTTTTTTTTTTTTTTTTACAACTTCACACATGTATACGTGTATCACAGTCATGGTGTAGAATTCATGTACACATGTATTAGAAAGACTGTGTGTTGATGTGTGTGCCCATGCTGCTGCAGTGCTAATGAGAGACTAGGGGTTTCAGGTGCTGGTGCTTTGAGAGAGGAGGTGAGTGACAGGGCTCATGAATAGTGATGGCCGACAGCTGCTCATTAACCAAGAGACTGTCTGTCAGCCAGCAGACTGGAACAGCAGCCCTTCCTCTATGTGTACACACAGTTGCACACAAACACACACAAGCATGAAAATACATACAGATACACACAAGCTCATGCAGATGTGTGCACAAGAAACACACACACACACACACACGCACGCACGCACGCACACACACACACACACACACACACATAAATGTGCACACATACAGAGTTCTTATCTCCTTCATCTGGTTCCCCTGTGCCTCCTGTTGAGCGGAGGCCAATCCTGCCTTTTCCCCTGACAGCATGAGCCGAGTGTGCCTATTACCTATGTGCTCACACCACTCCCACTGGGGCAAGCCCCTCGCTGCATATGGAAACACCTGCCAGATGTAAATTCTGAATGAAGCCCAGAGTGCAAAAGGTACAAAAGACTAAGGCTAAGGCACTGGCCATCGAAAAAATGATGTTCACTTTTTTAAATGGTTTTAAACTCCTTGTCGAAGAAATGTCTGCTGCCTTCATTGTATGCCTCACTTTCATTTTAACAACCTTTAAAGAAAGTTAAGATTCCAACACAAGGTGACCTAGATACTGTACGCACAAGTGTGTATTCATTACTTTTATGTCACGTTGCTCTTCAAAATAAAACTGATTGAAATTGCATAGACACAGTAACTGAAAAGTCTGCAAGCCTGTGGTGGTCGTATTTTCTTACAAGACTGTTACTGGAGGCTTATCCAAGGGGACAATGTAAGCATGGTGCCACACAGTGAAATGAAAATATTAAAATCAAACACACTTTTTTTTATCAGAGGGTAATGTGTCTTGTTGTTATTTTTCCTGCTAGATGCAGGTAGCTCAGGCGATGGTGATAAAAATATGTTAATAAAAGGGAGAAAGGGAAAGTACGGAGGCCCTAAGAGGCAAGTGGGGGAAAAAAATCTGTGGATCCTTTTTCTTAGTTTAATCCAAAAAGTTTTCTCTCTAGTGTTTATGACTTAAAGGTCAGTGTGTAAGACTGGGGACATCTACTGTCAGAATCGGTATACAATATTCATTACTATGTTGTCATTAGTTTATAATGACCTGAAAATAAGATTTGTGTTTTTGTTGCCTTGGATTGAGCGCTGGAGCAGGCCTTCTCCACCATGTTGTTCCTACAGTAGCCTAGGGTGGACAAATTAAACATTGGCTCTAGATTGGGTTTTTTTTTTTTTGCTTTTTAGCCCCCATAGTTCTCCTACATGCTTGGCACATTGGAGAAGTTTCAGTTTTGCAACCTCACTGTTAGATGACACTAAATTCTACACACAGGACCTTTAAAAACAGCTGACATAAGGGTTTTGTATTTTTTTTTTAAAGTTCATTAAAAATATTCATTTGTGAAAACAGGTGGAAAAAAGGTTTTGCCAAGATAATTTTCCTAAGTTCTTAAAAGGAATAAGAGCATTCAAGTTGTTTCTCAGGTGAGTTTTAAATTAAATGCTCTCTAAACAGATGATAAATACTGTATATTGTGTGTTACCAAGTTATGTAACATTACTGTCATGTCTTTCTTTTGGAACAATTGGAAGTGGTACACATGGAGGTATCACAACAGCAAACAGATTCAGACTTTTTGTTACCTGTTTTTACATATGGAAATAAACTTTGAAATATTATCTTAGTAAAACTGTTTTTCTCCACCACTGAAAACTTTTTCCCACCTGTTTCAGACATGAAAAAATATATAATGAGGACGTTAGAAAGAGTTTCCTGGCAAAACCTTTTGTCAGCTGTTTTTAAGTCATAAGCACAGGTGGGGAGTCAATTTAGATAAGATTTAGAAAATGACTCACCAGATTCCTTTTTCCTTACTTACCCTCGTTGTTGTATCTGTGTTGGTTGCACAGGACCAGAGTGGGAAGACTGTCACTCCCATTTCAGCTACACTCATAGATGGATTTGGCAGAATCTTGGTTGCTGAATGACAAATAGCAGAACAACATCTAAATTAGGGTCTGTCTTCAATCCAAGTCCCCGCATCTTAATTTGTCTTTCTTTTTTTTTTTCTTTAAACACTTGGAATGCGTGCCTACAATCAAAGATTGCAAAGCATCCTGAGACCTCTCCATTAAAAGCAGTACATAACCAGCTGGCAACCTCCAGGGTTGAAAAATTAAGCCAGCACTGAAGTGCCAAAAACTGCCAGTCCTTGAATTGCCAATGGAGGCTGTCAGTCCCCACTGACCCCCATGTTAAAATGCCAAACTTTATAGCAGAAATAAACATGTTTACAGCCTGGTCTATATCTCATATCCTCATATATGATGACTGTACAGGGGGTGAATTTTATAGAACTCTCCTGTTTAAATATTATTAAGGCTCAAAGTTATGCATAATTAAGGGCATGGCTGCTTTGAGTGACTTCTAGTCACTACCATGGCAAAAACACTGGTTAGGTAATGTAACATGGCATAACCCCAGACTGTAGGTGAAGCTGTAGTTGTCGCTATGTCAGTGTGTTATCAGTTCATGACAGTTAATTGTAACATTTTGTTAAGAACGTCTTGTTCAGTGTTTGGTTGCATTGGAACACCCTCTCAGGAGTTGAATATTCAGTTTTAAGCAACTAAAATCTGTAGCAGTAAAGACGACTGTTGTTGATTGTGTAGAGGTCTGTTGTTTACTTCCACAATTTTGTGTGATTATGTTTGCAGCTTGACTGAGGTGACGCTTGATGCGTGAAAATACAAATATGGTGTGAAATGTTTCGATTTCAATGTGCTGGTTCCATTTTAAACCTTCTTTATTGGCAGTGTCGACCAAGACAGTTGTAATTCAACAGGAATGTCCAAATTACAGCCACAGTTAATGTGTGTTGCACAAATGTGCACCATACACAGATCTATAGTACTGACAGTTTGTTAATCAATTAACATTACAGCGACCAGTGTAAAAAGATGTCTGTCTAGACATTGCAGTAATGTGCTTAATTTTGCATCACGCCACATTTGTTATATTAACATTAGTCAAAAGATGCCCAGTAATTCCATAAGAGCTGCTCATGCTGCTGATACCTCTGATAAATGCCTCACTTTAAAAAGTCAAAACAAATTTTGTCAAAGGTATAAAGTAAACAAGGGCCTATATCTTTTTCCAGGACTCAAATGCCACTGATTATTGGCATCATATCTCACAGGTGGTTGGAAACAGAACTTCAATAGGATGCCCATGTTGCTCTCTTTCATTTGGATGCCTATGTGTCACAGTGACTGGCAACAGGACACACATTGGACTCAAATGCTGACAGAGGACTTGGCAGGAAGGCTTAACAGGCAGTTTACTTAAAACAAAGATGAAAAACTGGCTTTTTAAAGTCAGCAGGCAGTCAGAAAGAGTAAACAAACCAGAAGGGCTGAAACAGGAGGGCAGGAAATCATAGGTGAGCAGCAGATCATAGACATGTTGTCACTTGCAGACACGTTTCACAACAGATAACACAAATGATCTGGTGATGAAAACTAGTAAATGAGGGCAAATTAAACTTAGCCACACAGTATTTTTGCTAAAATTTTCTTTTACTTTTCTTATAGCTTTATTAAAAGACCAGTGTGTAAGATTTAGGGGGATTTAGTGGCATATAGTGGTAAGGAATGAAGAATACAACCAGCTGAGACTTCTCCTGGTTAGAATTTCTTCTGTGTTCATTGTTCAGGAGGTTTTTACCAGCAGTCAAATTATCCACAGAGGTCTCTTCCTCTTCAACACTAAATAAGGCAATTTCACATTACAAATCAGTGTTTCTACTCTGCTGTTCCGCATGTGACAGACGATCCACAAGCCCGGCACCTGCTGATGTGCGCTCACCTTATTTATGATCCAGACGTTCAGGAGGTTTTTACCAGGAATTGAATCATCTGCAGAGGTCTCCTCCTCTCCAAGATTAATGGATCCGGTGATTTAAACCTGTAAAAACACTGAATAAAGCAGTGTCATGTTACAAATCAGTGTTTCTTTGATGCTGTTTGGACAGGCTTCTTGCCTAGCACCTGCTAATGTGGGCTCACATTTCAGATGACTTAAGATCCAGATGTTCAGGAGGTTTTAATCTCGAGCAAAATTATACACAGGGGTCTCTTTTCTCTCCAAAACAAATGGACCTGGTGATTTAAACTGGTAAAAAAAAATAAAATAAAACACAGAATAAAGCAATTTCTTCTTAAAAATGGGCCTATCTAGATCCAGTGTTTGGTTTGTCCATTCTGGGATACTGTAGAAACATGGCAGTACAACATGGCGATATCTGTGCGGACAAGGACTCGCTCCCTATGCAGATATGAACGGCTCATTCTAAGGTAACGATAACATAACATTTCTTATTTTCAGGTGATTATACACTAAAGAAAACACACTTATTACAACCCCAATTCTATGGGATGCTGTGTGAAACATAAATATAAACTATTTTGATTTTGACTGATGAGTCCACATTTCAAATTGTTTTTGGAAATCATGGACGTTGTGTCCTCTGGGCTGAAGAGGGAAAGGACTGTACAGACTGTTACCAGCTCAAAGTTCAAAAGCCACCATCTGAGGATGGGACTGGGGGGTGCTAGGGCCCATGTCATCATAGGGTAACATCTGTGAAAGCTCCAATGATGCATACAGGTGCATACAGGTTTTGGAGCAACATAAACCCTGTTTCCATCAAACACTTTCAGTATAGTACCTTTGGAACCAAAAGTAACCCTTCTGACATGGTACCTAGACCCTATGTCCGTTTAGCGTGTCCACCGCAAACAGTACTCTTATGCGGGCGGGGTTGTTGTCACTCACTGATCCGTCCAGCACTCACTGTATTTCCTGGCTCTTCACAGGTGACACAGATGGATGTATGCACCTCATTTATTGTCCACAGCACAAGGTTGCATGCCAACATTTTCAGAACAAAATAGAACAGGCTGCAGTGAGATGGGTTATTTACACATAGTGGGTTTGTGTATTTAGTCCAACGCTCCTTTTTCTCTCCTGGTGAGGATTAGAATATATGCAGTTCACATAATCCAGTCAAAGTTAGTATATATTTTTAAATGATTGACGATCCACTCATAACTAAAGGTCTCTGTCATCCAAGAGAAACAATACAAACTAAAGTGATGGTCAAAGTTGTCATATTGAAATTTAAGGTGTGTTGATTGATTCATGACGTCACCTTATGGGTTGAGTAACATTACAAGTAAACATTCCACCTTAAAAGTTAAAGCAGCAAATCATCATTTTATTTTATAGTTATAGTCTACTTATGTATATAAAACATGCAACGGTATGAACAGTGTTAACAGCTCCACCTTTTAGTACCAGATCTGTGTGCTAGGTACCCCAACAGAAGCGGGGACCAAAAATGGGGACGGTACAGAACGATTCTATTGGTACCATCCAGAAGTTTTCACACTGGAAACAGAAAAAAGCATACCAAACTGAACTCAACTGTACCATACTGCTCGGTGGAAACTGGGCTATATGCTGCCACCCAGACGTCTTTTTCAGGGACATCCCTACTTATTCCAGCGACACAATGCCAAGTCACATTCTGTACGTGTCACAACAGCGTGTCTCTGTGTTAAAAGAGTGCAATTCTAGACTGGCCTGCCTGCAGTCCAGACCTGTCTCAAATTTAAAATGTGTGGTGCATTGTGAAGCACAAAACGGAGCAATGGAGGCCCCGGACTGTCAAGCAACTAAAGTCATATGTCAAGCAAGAATAGTAAAAATGTTCACTTTCAAAACTTCAACAGTGAGTGTCCTCAGTTCCAAAACACTTACTGAGTGTTGTTAAAAGAAAAGGTGATGTAACACAGTGGTAAACATGCCCCTGTCCTAATTTTTTGGGAACATGTTGCAAGCATCAAATTTAGAATGAGTGTATATATATATAAAGTTTATGTATTTGAACATCAAATATCTTGTCTTTGGACTGAATTCAATTGAATATGGGTCATAAAAGATTTACTCATTTTTGTATTGTGTTTTTATTTACATTGGCATTGGGGCGGCATATTAAATTTTATTTCTGCCAATGTATCCCCCTAAATCCAACACACTGAACATTTATATAGATATAAACCTCAAAATATGTTGTTTTTATACTCCAACTGCCTGCTCACAGAACTATGACAATTTCATATAAATGTGAGGATTTATAATGTTTTGCAATTATTTTTTCATTCCTTTTATAACTGCTCAATAACAAACATAAATGATTTGTGGAGAGTCACTTTTACCAAACCATGATGAAGTTTCCAAATGGGTATAAGTGAGAAATGCAGTTGTTAATAATCATCATGTTGTCGGTGAGTTCGCTCTCAAGCTACTTGGTGACAAATTACTACATCAAATACGACGTTACTCTACTTGCTTGTCTAATCTGCAGACATCTCATGATCGTGCCTATTATTCACAGCATAGTACCGTCTCCACCTCTTAACAGCGGGGGATGTAGCTAAAATATTCATATGCAAATTAGCATACGATATCATCTGAAGACTTGGACTTTTTCAGCAGCCACTAACTGCCTTTCCTTTGAGGAGGAGAAATGGTCTTACATGGAGACTGCTCACTCTAATCTCACTTTAATGCCAAACGTCTATTTGGGCGGAGAGCATCCATTTGAAAATCACTCACTCACTCACCGCTCTTAAAGTAAACTCCCATTTCTTGTGACATTGTGACATTCAAAGCAAAGTAACAATGAGCCAGTTCGCTATAGATGGCAATGCATGCAGCGGCACCTCTAGTTAAAAGCCTCTGATGGAATGTTCCTTTTGTTTGTAATCGATTGAGAGAGAAAGGCATCCACCGTGTAATTGTAGCCTCATTTGATCTCAAATAAACCATGCTGTCCTACACAAGGGATAGAGCAGGGCAAGCATAAGCTGGAAACACCTTCATTACACCAAACACACACACCACAGCACACTTACTGCCTTGGCCTGACTCTTGAATGCACACACACACACTCTCATTTGCACACTCCTTTTAAATTATATCGCCCTCCCTCTGCTGGTCTGTCTTTTTCTCCAATCTCGCTCTGTGTCTTGTCTTCAATCATACTCAACAAACAACTATACACACAGGGCACACACACACATCCACACAAACACACACAAACACACATTCACTCTCTCTGCCTATCTTGGAATGAGCCTGGGATTGATTCTAGTCACACTAGAGTGGGGCGAAATGAGCAGTCACTCTGAATAGGCAAAGGCGTCAAATAATACAGATATGAACGTCAGAGGAATAATTGAAGAAAGTGTTTTATATGTAAAAGACAGGGAAGGATGGAGTGGAATTGAATCTCAGAGAAAATGAGGATCGGGTTGTGTCCCAGGGGACTGACTCACAATGCCTGAGCCTTGTTTGAAGAAAATAGAGGATAATTAGAGTGGTCAGTGGCTTCCACAGGGCCCAACACCGCTCAGCCTCACTTCCTTTATCTGTCCTTCCTTCACTCTCTCTCCATTTGTTAGCCTCTTTTTTTTAGCATCTCTTACTCAATTGTCAGTCTATGTTCATATACCCCATGTCCCTGTTTTCTCTGTCTCTTGCTCTGTCTTTGTTCTTTCTTTCATCTCATCCATTGCTTTTCTATTTGTACTCTCCACGCCTCGTTTTTTTTTTTATCTCACTCCCTCTGTCCTTGCCTCCCTCCATCCCTCTATCCCTCCCCCTGCAGGCGCAGAGCTACATCAGTGGAGTTGATCAGATATTCGAAGCACATATGGACAGCACTGACGGGCATAAATCATGAGTATTTTTGAAGTGCCCATGCAGGGTTCTTCAGACTGCTTGTAGTGAGCAGAAAAAGCTCGGTGGAACCAGCGCATTAAATCCCCCTCTTCTACCTCCAGTTTCACGCCAAATCTCTTTCTCTTACTTTTCTTTACAAAGTGTCAGTAACCTCTGCCTCGACAGGCTTTCCCACTCTCTCCCTTTCTCCCTCCTTCTCTCTCTGTGCCTTTCATCCTGAGCCAACTCAATATATGTTAATACTAATGCATCCTCCAAACCCTCCATGTCTGAGTGCTGCACACCCTCAGCCTGAGAGGTGACTGATTTTCAAAAGGAACCGCCACCCCACAGCTCCACGGCAAAGTTGTGAGCATCTCCGTGGTCTGATCCCCGTGTTTTTTCCACATTTCATATTGGCTATCTTGTCGGCATGACAACAACATGTCTCTATGGCAACAGACTAGCCGGCAGCCAGATTACTCGATGTTTGGACATGTAGTGTTGCCTCAAGCTTTCCCGGGGTCCCTTGGTGGCAGGACACCACATGACAATATTTCCCTCTGAGCCAGGAGGAGTTAAAACCTAAAACCTGCTCTCAACCATCTGCACCAAAGAATCACACAAGCATTATATAGGCCTCAAGTTACTTGGCGTTCTGTATAATATCACACTGGGTAACGAAAACAAAATAAAAAATAAAGCTTCCCAATAACAGCCAACCTTTCATTGCTCTGTTTTCCAATTCCAATCGGCTGTGTGTCATCATAAACCAAAATTGCTTTGGACTAATATACAGCTAAGTCAATATAGTACAGAAATGGAAAATCATTACAAAATCAATTGACGTGCTCCATAATCACAGAGGAGATTCCTGGAGCTTCCCATAAGCATTTGTCTCCCTGTGTGTGGCCACAAACCGACAGGCAGCACAAATAAATCTCCACGCTCTGCTCTGTCCTTGCACTCTCTCTCCCACTGCCTCTCTCCAGATGACTTGTCCTCTGTCTCCCTCTCTCGCTCCAAGTCCCTGGATATTGATCGAGATCCTACTGGTGGGAAAGGAATAAGATAAATAAGGAGTCAGTGGCCATGAACAGTTCTCTCGCTTACCCTGACATGAGGGGAAAGATCATCTGCCAGACCTCAGAAAACAATCATGTATTTTAATGCAAATGAACTCACCCATTACCTAAACCAGTAGTTCTCAACCATGGGTCAGGGGACCGCCATGGGTCCTTGAGGAAGTTCCAGAGGGTCCCCGAAAATGGGAAGCATAGGTGGGAAGCATAGGTGTAGATTTTCAGGGGGGAGCAGGAGACACGTCCCCCACAATATTTATGATATGAGCATTTATACGTCCTGATAAAAACATAAAGGTAGTAATAGTGCTTTTATTATGACGACCTGGTAGAACATGACTCATAAGCCCTTTTTACACAAAGATCGTGCTACAGGGCCACTACAGGTCCTCTCATTACACTGCCTTTGTATTTTACATAAAAAACTAAACAACAGCAGCATCATGGTGCTCCAATGTGGGATTTTAGACAGCATGCCAGCATCACCAAAGCAAAAGAGGTGTGTTGGGCCTGACATGTAATACACAGTGTTAGGACTCCAGCGTGTCAGATAACATACGGTGTTGGCAGAACTTTCTAAACATGAGCAATGGCATACAGTGGCAATAACAATCATTTGCTGTCCCTGTTAAACAGCAGCTAATAATATTCTCTGCTTGGAGTGCAAGGTGCTCCAGGACCTCATGGTTTTCCCAAACTTCTTCTTTGAGTTAGCTGCTAATGTCTAGCAGCTACTTAAATATCTGAAGAAAAGTCCTGTGAAACTGGGGGCCGTAACCTAATGTGTATCAATAAGGAGTCCTTGACAAGAAAGGTTTAGGACCACTGACCTAAACTACCAGGCTCCCAAGTTTCAACATGCCTCCAAACACACTGGTGTCAGTGACAATTTGGTGATTTCAGCTGAGAAGTGTTTCGGCACTTACAATACAACTTGTCATCCTACTCATATTTTCATTGAATGGCTTATAGTTTGTAAATGAAACCACCTGTAAAATATCTCATCATCAAAACTGAAATAAAATGAGGTACAGCTGCAAACATTACAAGTACTTAACAGAAGCCTGGTGCACAGTGCCCTGTCAACTGTGCAGCGGAAAAACAGCATCATTTAGGCAGGTGCCTGCCTGTTTTCACTCAGCTAAGGATAATTATCTAAGTAGTGCACAAGGCATCAAGTTCTCCTCCACGGACCATAACACACCACATCACACTAGACCTCCATCAATCAAGCCAGATTTCACTGAAAAGCAATGAGGAGCAAAACTGATTGATTGTCACACACCACTATGTACAGCAAAGCGCTGCTATCTGCACACAAATACACAGCACACAGGCATGCGTAAAGTCATCTGTAAACACGAGCACACACAGTGGGGTAAATAACTGCCGGTATCTCTTGCAGCGTCGGGAGCAGTGGCGCGAGGCTTCCCCTCAGATTTTGAAAGCCCTATCTGTATCAGGAACAGCAAACCGAAAAAGCAATTTGCTTTGTCACACAGAGACATGCTTGACTACACTGAATAATTGCACTGCAGCTCTGGAAAGAGCTGTTTTCCTTTTATCTAATGAAGGCCTTCAGGGGAGGGAGCATGGGTGTGTGTGTTTTGTATCTCTGTGTGTGTTTTGTGTGTGTGTGCTGTGCAACGTACGTGTCTCAGGACTTCTAGATGTATGTGTCAACATACATAAGAATGCAACTGAAAGATAAGCGGTCGAAGCATAAAGAATACTTTCATTGCCGTGTCTCTATCTGATCCAATCTTGCCGGTGTCCTTTCGCCGCTCGCCTTCTTTCCACACCGTTCCACTGCAATATATTGATTCATCAAATCTGCATGTTGCCTCTCGGCTGTGTCCAGTTTCAGGTTTGAGGCAGTCCCCTGATTCAATAATGCAGAAGCAGGCTGGAGAATAAAAGCCCCTGTGCCTGGCCTCAGACACTAACTCCTGAGAAGTGCTGAGTCCGCACACCGCTGCCTGCCGGCCTGCCTCTGTGGAGCTTGGCAGAGCAGTTAGGAAGCTGGAGGGACAACTTCAGCCTCCAAAGCCCTACATAACTAACAGCACAGAGGACTGGAAGAGGCCCGAGTGAGGATTTAGAGAGTGAGGTTAAAGACAAGCTTCTGTAATAACAGTCTCAGCAGTATCCAGAGGCAAATGGGAAAGCTGTGTTTGATCATGAGGGGCGGAGGAGAAGGGCATGGAGATGGGAGAAGTGGCAGCGAAGACAAAGAGAAAACAAACATGAGGGAAGAAAGAAAGCACCTTCTCTGATGACTGCTTGTGTGTTCAGGAAAAGGTTTGTGAATTGCAGTAATGACTCTGAAGCATTTGTTCCACTGTGGAACTGTAATTAAGCCATCAGCCACAGTTTGGAGTCTTTAACTTCATAATGAGGCTGAATGTGCGCAGTTCGTGCTCTGTGGATAAGCTGCTGTAATCACTTCTATCTGCTTAATTATGTAAAACCATTCTTTTATCCTAGTAGTGTCTCGCTCTTTATCTCTCCCTCTCTCCCTCTCGGTCTCTGTCATGGTCTCGTCTTTTGAATAGGACTGGTACCATAAAAGCATAGGGACGCAGTAGCAATGAGCACACGTGCTAGGAGATATGAACCTGAGACAGCTATGCTGGGAATTGTCAGTCCAAATGGCTGCTGGGAGATAAAGTACAGCGAGAACTGAGCGTTAACAAAGGGCACTATATGAAGGAAGAGGTGTGTTAGCTGCAGCTACTTTAAGTATTGCTCTCACCACTCTGAGCAGCGTTTTATTACCTTTCTCCATGCCCTCTTAGTATTGGTCAGAGGGACATTACAGCTCAGATAGATGTATTGAATGAGGCATTTTGCTTTCTTCTCCATCTCTCTTTCAAGCTCAAAACTTAACTTGCGCACATTTCCTGAATTACAATCAGACTATTATTATCATTAACGGTCCTGCTCTAGTGTGACGGAAGCAAAGATGGGTGCTGCAGGTTATTTGCAAAGTAAGTAAACACCTTCTATCTCCACGGCCCTAACAGAGACAACCTGGTTGTCCTCTTTTTAGACAGACCTACATCAAAGCTCTCCTCCTATGGTACTTCAGAGATCACCACTACCTCTACATGCTGCACACACACACACACACACAAACACGTACTCTCACCCACACATACACTCACTCTTGTGGCAGTGGAGAGTGAAATCTTGTGATGCTCGGGAACTTTACATCACAGACAGGCTGCAATGGGGGAAATAAAAGCCCTAAGTGTATGAAAAAACATGAAGCTGCCGCTGTTTCAATGGAGCAGAAAAAACAGTAGAGAAAAATGTCAACAACAAATAGCTGCTGGTTTCTATTGCCGCAGGCGACATGGACTTTGGTTCCCTCATGTTTCTTTCCTCCCGCAATATGCATCATCTTTTCATCCAATTAAACACAAACACAGGCTACAGAGTACAACTGAGGGAGCATCTTAGTACTGCTCGTTTGGGGGAGAAACAGACAGAAGAGGGATACTGAGGGGAAGAAAAAGGGAATGGTTTGAATTTAAGTGATGGCAGATGTGATTGTGTGTATGTGTGGGCTAGATGGCTTCACTTAAAGGTCCAGTGTGTAGGATTTAGAGGGATACATTGGCAGAAATGGAATATAATATAAAATGTATTTTAGTTATAGTTTTCTTTAGTGTATAATCAGCTGAAAACCTGTGTTGTGCTCTCGTTACTTTAGAAGCTACACAGGGGAGTTGGTCCACAGAGATCAACATGTTGCAGCACTATGTTTCTACAGTAGCCCAGAACTGACAATCCAAACACTGGCTCTAAATAGGGCCGTTTTGCAAATTTGTATTTTCATGTCTTCCCATCTGCCACCATAGTTAGAAGCCCCTCCACAACAATAGTACTGGAAAAACACTTTTTTTTTTTTTTTTTTGCTTTAATCAGTGTTTTTACCAGTTTAAATCACCAGGTCTGTTTGTTTTGGGAGAGAAAGAGACCTCTGTGGATAATTCAGCTCTTGGTGAAAACCTCCTGAATGAATGTCTGGATCTTAGGTTATCAGAAAAAAAAGGTGAGCACACATTAGCAGGTGCAAGCGGCCTGTCTGCAACATGCCAAGCAGTATCAGGGGAACACTGACTTGCAACATGAAATTGATTTATTTGGTGTTTTTACTGCTTTCAGTCCCCTGGGGTCTCATTTATAAAACAATATGTAGAATCCATACTTAAAAAAAATATGTACTGACAAAAGCCAAAATTGGCGTGCGCCAAAAAAGACAATTTTCCACAATTAGGCTTCTACCTCACCATCTGCATCGCTAATTTCACACTACTAAAACATTCTTAAGCACTGGTTAAAGTTTCTTCCATCAAGTCTGTTTTTATAGATCACAATTTTTTGCACTGGAAGTGGTGTGCGCCTCTTTCAGGCCTTGTTTTGTGTGTATGCAATGGTTACAAATGAGACCCTTGGTGCATTTGTTTTGAAGAGGAAGAGTCCTCTGTGGATAATTTGGCTCTCTGTAAAAAACCTCCTGAACAATGAGCACTAAAGGAAGTCTAACCAGGAGAAGTATTAACTGGTGGCAATCTGTAATCCTCACAGCTAGATGCCACTAAATCCCCTTAAATCTTGCACACTATTCCTTTAAAAAAAAAAAAAAACGGACCTCTTGGCAGACCGTATATCGGCCAGTCTCCCTTCTTGTCCTCATGTTTCTGTGAGTCTGAGGAGCACAACGCTTCTTCACTGTTGTTTTGTTTTGATACAGAGACACGAGCACACTGCCGTGCAATTCATCTAGATGATGATTGATGATGTTTGCCGAAATATGGCACAGCGTAGACATGAAGCATGGCAGGTCCTCCTCGCAGAAAACCCAGACTGAACCTGAGTTGTCCTTGCCCTGGTTGCCTTGGTTACGAGCAGGTAGTAAAGTGAGACAGCCCAAGAGAGGGTGTGAAAAGCCATGTTTAATTCCATCTTCAGGCAGCCATTGAGGATTTCGCACCTTTCCCTCCGGGCACTCGGGCGAGCATTGCCATGGCAACTGAGCACTCTTAACCTCTTGACCCAACCTTCATCATCTCTAACTTTGTCTGTATTATTCCAGATGAAAATACAAAAAGGCTTTTCCTCATTTGTAGAAAAGGAGAGAGGGGATTTAGTGAGCTGTCTTTGTCTTTACTCTGATCTGACAGGAAAAGTACTGAAAAACGGACATTTTAATTGTAAGACTAAAAGCTCTAGATAAATCCTGTCATAAATGAAGGTCTGCTTTGACCATGTTAAGCAAGTTGCCTGAAATCCTGTATTTTTTTTTAAACATGATGTCTAGATTTATAATGACTCTCCATTAGCGAAGTGGAAAGACAAACTCAGCAGGCGGGTGAGTGTGAGCTGTGGCAGTCCATTTGGCTGTACAAAGACATTGCACTTTTGCGATGGCTGAATGAGGTGTCTCATGCTGTTTACATAGGCGCGAGTTGATTAGACTTTCATTAGGAAGCGGGACTGTCAAATGTGAGACGCATGCTGTTGTAATGTTTGCACAAGGCTTTGTGTTGGCTTCGATATCTGTGTTGTATTTGCAGGAGTGTCAGGGTTAACACTTCTCCATCTGGGTGTTTACTGACATGTTGATGCTGTAGTGAAGAGTGTCTGTGAGTGATAAATTGCCTGCGTGTGTATTAATCAGTGACATTTAAGCCAAACACAGAGAGCTTAACATTATCTGCATGCCCATTGGAGTACCTAATGTAGATTCAACATTCTGGATACTTTCAGGAAGCATATGGTCTTTCAGTCCTATTGCATAATAACTCTGCAGCACCAGCAGTGGCAGCAACATTACGAAGATCAATAACAACCACAATGCTCTGTTATAGGACAGACTCCAATGTTTGCAGGATGGATAGAGCAACTCATGTTCTCCAACTTCACAAAATCCAATTAGACTGTCTGTGTATGTCTGTGTGATGATCTACAATCTAGTCACTCACTGGGCCTCTCCACCTGTCTAATATTCACTATAACCATGAACAAAACACTAAGCTCCTCTTTCTCCGCCTCTGCTCTACCGCAGTTCATTCTCAGAGTGTGTTTAAAACTCTTCTTGCTTTCCAATTATTTGAAGCGAATCAACTCCTGGAAATTGAAAATCTATATAATGACAGGCTTGGCAACGGTGGCTCAATACAAATAGTCCCATCTGAACAGCTGTGTTTTTAATGCTGAAGAACCATCCTTTTTGACAAGCAGAATGCCTGTAGGCAGTCAGAGACAAACACTCACGCATACACAGACACACACGGACACACAGAACCACAGAGATGCTGGTGGTTGTTAAATTTAGTCCTTAGGCCACTTCAGTAGATATGTTGCATTGCCTCAAATATTTTAGCAACATGCTCACACAGTGAAACACACGTACAGAAAAATCTGAGATTAAGCCATAAAGCATGAAATACAATCAAACAACCATAAGTCAATAACTAACATAAACACTGAGGGTAACCATGACAGTGTGAAGAGTGAAAAAGCGAGAGCTGATGACTTCAGAGGGGCAGGAAAAGGTTTAGATTGAAAAAAAAAAGAAAAAATTGGTGATTTTAGTGCCACGTCTGCCTAACACAGTGCAGCCGCATGTGAGGTGACAGAAGAGAGAGATAATGTCTGCCTGAGAGGACACACAGTAGCCCCGAAGGTCTATTTTCTCCTTTCTCTTGGCCTTCTTGGACTGATCGAGGATAAAAGAGAAAAGTGTTGCATCTTTGACAAATGGGTTATGCTTTGTTTGCATTCCCCCGGCTCCCTCCACGCCCCAGGTCTCTAAACTGTAACTGTAGGGGATGGAGATGGAGCAAAGCAACCGGGAGAAGGGAGTCTGTTAGTACAGTGTATATCCTGGGCATGAACATTAAACACACCGGCACTCTGACCCCATGCAATGATTCAACATCACTTTTACTCAACCTGGCAGCCCTGGACACCGCTATTAATCTCAGCCTCATGCTCTACTGTATATATCTGAGCGAAGGCACTATCCAGGATCGAACAGTAAAACATAATAACAGCACATGAAGGCAGGAATAATTCCTTTTTCTTTTCTTCTGTCTTCCTCATACACCGCCCCTCCCTTGCTTCCCCTCAGCTACTCATTTCACCTCCTTGTGGTTTTTCCTGCTGGGAAAATAGAGGGGTGTGCACCATGCCACTGAGGGCAGCAGCAGGGGTGGTGAAAGTCAACCCTCTGCAGAACCATACAGGAGCAGGGGCTGGAAGGCGCAAGCCATCACACTGCCTGATTTAAAATCCTCTGTGAAAGCCTTATGAACTAATACCAGTGCTCTAAGTGTTAAAAGCCAAGATAAACTGGAGCCACGGGGTTTTGTTTGTAAGGATAACATTTTTACAGAGTTATGCCAGTAAAAAATAGCTACAATGTGGCTGACCTTTAAGAAACAAAAATGAGATATGGGATAGAAAAACAAAACAGTATTGAAATGAAAAAATAAAATGTGCCAATTTGAGCTTTGCACAAAGAAAAGCAAAAATTACAATATATTCTCAATGTTTTTTTAATTATAATTTTAACTTAAGTAAAGTGTTTAAGCATCCTGAAATTGTTACTATCATTATAAATGAACACATTCCAATCACGATCAACCTTATGTAGAAGCAACAGGAGCCCTGAAGTACGTCCATGTATAAGTGCTATGTCACTGTCTTCAGCACATCTGCTCAGTGGTGCCCCCAGATATTTTCACAATGGTGGCCAGATGCGGCCACGGAAAACTTTAAAGCTTAGGGGAGGCTTGTGGGTATCTGTAGAACCCATTTTCATTCAGATATCTTGAGGTGAGAGTTCAGGGGACCCCTTTGAAAATACCTATACCAGCTGTTTCCTTAACAAAATGTAGCCTAACTCTGGAGCAATTTTTGGACCCCTTCCCCTCAAGCTATGTCAACATGGTTGGTACCAATGGATGCCTTCGCTGTCTTGTTTAAAAAAGAGCGTGCACTATGGGTGTGCAATCCATTGTATCTGCTGTCAGTTCACTGTAAAAAAAAAAAGGGATTTTGGAGGGTGGTAAATAAAATCCATGCATATCATTTAAACTTTAATTAAGTATATTAGTCAGCAAGTGAAATAATCAATATTGGGTGAGTTGTACCTACTCTACCTATTTGTTAACAGTAACAACTGCAACATGAAAAACATCATAAAATATACTTCAAGATATTGTATAATCCCTGCACTGCCATGTACACATGTATTGGCACCCGTACAGCTAATGTCAGTTTCATTCAGGGGACTGGAGAGTGTTTATCTGCATTCAAACAATGTATACTTTGGTTGCCGTGACATGAACTACTCAGTTGATCCTGGTGTGGACAAATGGTCAGTGAAAAAATTGACATGCATTGCACTGTTGCCTCTCAACTGGAGGGTTCTGGGTTAGAAACCACCAGCCACCTGAGGCCAAGAGTAAACATCATTCACTTTGTATGACTTATCAGTTGTGTCATGTATTAGACATGTTAGGTGTTCTTTATCTAATAAGTTTTAGTTTGCCATAGCTGGTTAATGTAGGCACTCCTTACTCAAGACATGAGATGAAATCTACTCAAACAAACTGTGTGCACCAATACATGACAATGAGTTTATGTGCCATTAGATATGTGAGTGTGAGGCTCAGGGTACATATGGTCCAAGCAAAAACTGACTTGGATTTTTAGTGTTTCCAAACTGTACTTGTCTCCTTTCTTGCTTTTAAACAACCCTACAACAGTGCATTAAGTACTAACTGTCCCTTACTACATAAATCATTTGTTCCAGTCACTTTCATTGAAAATATGGCACATTCTGTTGGATATGAGTATGGTGCTTTATCTCTTTGAATTTCTTAAAAGGAAATTGGAGTGGGAGGGCCGAATATACTCTTCCCGGCAACAGTGTTTTTTTGTTTTTTAAAATATATTATTATTATTTTTTTTTAATGTTTTGTCTTTGTGGTTTTTTGATGCTGGTCAGTCAGGGATTCACCACAGGTGACATGCTGAGCATTTACCCTTGAAAAAAAATGTTTTTTGTAAGCTATTATTAAATGGGTGAGGACAGAACAGGCAGGAGAGGCTGCTATATTTTTCATACCCAATTCAGGATCGCTGGGAGCTACAAACACAGCCTGTCAAAAAAAGCAGGGGAATCACAGGCCCACACCATCTAATCACTGTGACACAGTTCACATGGACACACACAAAGAAAAAAAACCCAAAGAGGGTAGGCTGTGTGCATGTCCATTCTCACCTGGCCTGGAAAATACTCATTAGAATGCCTAACCATCATTTAATTATATCTGTTAGCTAACAACATTCATTATCTCCATTGTAATCGCGGCAAGAATAATCTTTATCATTTCCCTAAACCCCAGAGAATCCCTCTATTTTGGCATCTTCTAATTGGATATGCGTCAGGGCTGAATTGATGGTATTAATGTAGATCTGACAGTCACTATCTCGATCTTTTAAAATGCACACAGTTATCACTCACCGTCGGGCTTATAAGCAGGAAGACATTATCAATGCTAAATGTCAGCTCTTTCTTGAGGTATCTGTCATTGTAGTGGAAAGATTTTGTGGAGCAAAAAGCATTGTCACTGGAAGCAAGGTTTCTATCTATCTATCTATCTATCTATCTATCTATCTATCTCTCTATCTATCTATCTATCTATCTATCTATCAGTCACTGGTGCAAGGATATTGTCAGTCAAGCAGCTCTCTCTCCCTCTCTCCAACACACTCACATACACACATGCACGCACACACACACGCACGGCCAAGCTTGGCTGCGTCAAAGAGTGGTACTTCTTTGACTGGGCTCCTGGCTGGCACATAGACGTGCTGCTCCTAGCGTCGGCACCTTGCAAGCACAGCAGTCACCTTCCAACCTCTGCGACTCTCCTCCGCTCTTTCTCGCTCAGTCGCAGTTATTTCGCAGGACGGAGGGGACTGTCCGCCGACTGTCCGCTTCGCCCGATTACAGCATCTGGGGGAGTTTTCCAAGCGGGGGGATTGAGAGGTCTTGCTTTTACCCTACCCGCAAAAAGAGTCTATGCTCCACGGAAGACACGCGGCTGGTCGCTTTACCGAGCCAGAGAGGGCTGCCGTGCGTGCGTCCTGGTGATGAGGTTGGTGGCGCACAGCCGACACAGCATTAAAGGAATCCCTCTGTGTCTGAAGAAACCGCCCCAGTAAAGGGACAAGAACGGGGGGAGAGCTGCGGGAACTGGTGTCGGCTGGGACGCTATCATTTCGACTAGGATGCATCTCTTCAGTGCCATGTTCCTGCTTGTGATGTTAGCTGTCATGCCCTGTGAGGTAAGGACTCGCGGCACAAACGCTCGCACGCTATGAATAAGCATTGTTTAAAAGTTGCCAAAGCAGTGTTGACCGCCTGTGTATGAATTCTCAAATATGGATGATTTAAGTAAGAACGAGCAGCTTAATAAGAGCTGCTGGGCAGTTAAAAAGGAGGGGAAGTGTCATGTGCAAAGACTGTGCACGTTGCAGCATTAAATAGGGAAATTGCTATTGTTCTGACTCCTTTCAGTGTATGCAGAGAAGCGTGCTGATGAGAGGGAAGGGAAGCGTAGATAGAAACTTCAGGGAAGATATGACAAAAGCTGCAGTTTATGGTAAATCCATGCGAACTTGACTCATTGATCTCTCACACATTTTCACCCTTACATCAATCTTGTTGAATTTGTAGTATAAATTATCATGAGTGGATCAACTGATGGTGGCGACATTGTTTTAAAGGGAAAAGTAAGAATATGAAGTAACGTGTTCCCTTGAGATTATAATTGATTTCTGGTGGCTCTGATACCTTTGATGCCCCGGAGGTCGTTGTTTGCAGACCTTCCTATCTACCTCGACATCACTGACAGAGAGGTCCAAGGGCTCCCCAGATAACCGATCGCTCTGATTTAAGCTCAAAGAGCCGAGCAATGGCCGGCCACACGGGCAGTTTGTTTACAGGATCCGTGTTTGATTTGTGGCTGTGAACAGGAGACCATGTGTAATTAGTAGTGTACAACAAATGGTTGTAGATCCTGGAGATGTGTGACGTGTGTCTGAGTGCGTGGCGTGCTGTATAGTGCATGACACTCGGGAAAAAAAGCCGCGTCCCTTCGGTGAAAATGACGAGCTTTGATGTGACAGTTGTGAATCGAAGTGAAGGACGGTAAATTATTTGACCCAGAAAAGCTTTCAGTCAAGGCAGGAGCATTTGAACTTGCAGGGGGTTCAGCTGGTCAGCATACACGCAGCGTCGAGCATGAGCCGTGCCAGCTTAGAAAGTGTAAGGTCTGCTGATAAAGTAGATACATGTTGGATGCAATGTAGGAGTGCGTAAAATAGCCGATGATCTGTATGTTAGACGGCGCCGGTTCGCACCTTTGGCTCCATGCAGCAATATATTCAGGACCACGGACAGCGCCGTGTCGCGCCTTCGGTTAAAAACAGCAGTCTGAGTCAATCTAGCACCACAGACAGCGCCTCCTCGTACGTTGGCGGTGAGTGTCACCATTTGGCGAAGGCCACCAGACAGATCGCAGGGCCTTACAAGAAAAACGACCCTGAAAATAAAATGTTTCAGGGTGCCAAACAAATGCAACAGAATTTATGAGCAATACATTCCATAATGAAGTGATGTAAGTGATGGCAAATAACAGTGAGTGGGGAATAGTGTGGTCACGCACCAGTTGTTTCATCTCTAAGCTCCATAGGCGTAGATTTCAGGGAGGGGCACGGGTCCCCCTCAATATTTAAAACGTGCATTTGCCCACCGTATTATTTTGACAAAAGTCATTTTTCACTATTAATCGAAGCAGAAAAGGCACAAATTAGTGCATAAAAAAACAGAGTGCAGGAAATTAAGTGTGGAGTGGAGCTCCAAAACTCCCATTCCAGTGTTGGCACAAAACGTCCTCCATTGAAGGCCCCTAAATAATGCCGATACATGTTTTGGGTTTGGCAGACTTTTCACACATTTAACCATCTATGGATACACCTGTCTATTTGATATATTCAGATAAGACGTGCCCTATTATTGCAACTGTATTAGCCTGAGGAACATGCTGTTACATGTAGAAACAGTAAAAGTCAATGTGTTGCAGCATACATTAGTGTTCTGTATGTCATGTCTACAGGGCAGGTGGACCCCGCAGTTGACCTTTAAAAGAAGCTACAGTATGCTTTCAGTCTACACTGATGAACAGGCTGTACTGTACATCATTGTGTCTGGTTCAAAGTAGAGCATGCACAGCACAGATGCTATTAGAGGGGAAGCCAGTTGTGCCTCTTTAAACTCCTTTACATTCAATTAGGTTAAGTTCCTGGTGTGTTATAACTAATTAAACCTCAACTGGAAATGAACTTAAACACTAATGTGCTAACTAATTCTAACACCTCAAGTGAAATATGGTAAATTGCACAACTTGTCTATCCACACAGCTCTGTGGATGTTCTTCAATAAATGAAGAGGAATAAATGCCGATGTTAACCACTTGCAAATGTGACACTGACAATGTAGCTGATGACTTACTATTATATCTCCACCCTTTCTTTGCTGGGTTCATACTGTAATTGGCCTTGGGGGACAATTTGTTGTAAGTGTTTACATTAAATATTTAAGGGTCTGAAAGAAAATATGACGCTACCAGCTTCCCAGAGATTGCATGGCAAACATAAAGAATTGATGACTTCTTGCGTATCTGCTGCAATGAGGGTAACACTCCCCACCAGTGGAGTTGAGATATCCACATATTTTCAGTCACAGTCTCAGCGAAGGCCTGTATGAAATATTAACAGGGCTTTAATGAGACAGATGCACTTGTTCGTTCACTGCATGTGTTTGTTAAGTACCCATAAAGCCCAGGGGTCCTTAGTGCTACTGATACAGATGGGCACCTGCTTGACCTTGGCATCCTTCTATGGTGTGCGCATCAAGCCATGCATGACAGGACACCCTGCTCTGTGTGTGTGTGTGTGTGTGTGTGTGTGTGTGTGTGTGCTATACAGTATACTGCATCAGCCTGGGAAAAAAGCCTAAAACCACTGTAAATTAATTTAAAGTGTCTTTTTCAAAATGCACTCAAGATGTCGCAAATATAAACAATCATTTTGATTAACCTAAGGCTACTCATCTTCTCTAAAAGTACCAGACATTCATGTCGTTTGTGCTAACAGTCATTCTGCACGGTGTAAATAATCATTCTGCACAGGGTAAATGATCATTCTGCAAGGTGTAGACCTTATTTAATGTGTATCGTTTTGGCAAATAGTCTCCAAATACAGAATATTGCATGAAAAAACTGCATGTAATGACTCTCATCAGTCAGGAGATAGAAATTATAGTATGTTGGTGTAATTTTCTGTGGAAATTGGCATCTTTTCATTAGTCTGATTAATATTAATAGCTGAGTATTGATTGCTCAGAATGTAAATTTAATGCAACAGCAGAAATTCTGATGCAAAACCTAATTCATCTTAGAAATAGAGGATGCTCCATTTAGTTCATTTAGACTAGGAGAAAATGTGGTGAATTGAAATCATGCGAACAATGAGACTATCAGATATTCTGCTGTTAAAAACAAACAAATGAGGATCACAGGGAAATTCAGTGCTTGTGAAATATCCGCTTTATCACAAATAAAGTAACTTTGAATTTGATTGGTGACAGTTGCCCTGAAACTTCATGAATAAATATAAGCTATTTGTTAAAAACAAAGACTTAAAATAATTTTAGTCACATTCTCAGATGTGTTTGTATTTGGATGAGTGTTTGCAAGATGTGTGTTCCTCTAATATTCCTGTCCAACCATCAAACCGATATGAAAAAGCTTGCTGGAGCCTGACTGAGTGCTGAGGTGATATTGTTCAACAGGACAAAAGATTTCTTTGTCTGGTTTGCTGTAGCTGCTCGATTTCTGCCTAAGTTGTCGAGCATAGAGATTTATTCATGTACTTGAAAGATTCACACTCAGGTTTGGAGGCAAAAAAAAAAAATGTTGTTGTTGTCCCACTGGAGCAAAGGAGCGCCAGAGGAATACAGTTATTGGTTTAAGATGTCTGGCCTCGAAGACTCCCAACACTAGCATGGTTGAGAGTGATGGAAATGAACACTTGCTTTGGTGTTTTTCTGTTCAAACACCGAGTGCAGTGGGGGAGAAAACCTAATTGCTTGTCATTCTCAAAGAGGGAGTCAGAACCCTGTGTAAGCAATTGGCTAGATTTTTCAGTAATTTACTTGATCCTTTCTCTCACCAGGGATCACAACAAACAATCACTTTGAACAGACTACCATTTAGGACCTTGTTAAGGTCTGTTTCCTCATTCCAGATTGGTGTGATGATTGTATAAGAAACTCGCCCGGCCCGGGTCGATTTATAGCTAAAAGGCAAGTACTGTAAAGGAACGAGCACTTGTAAATCACACTGCTGTTTAAAACATCATTTGGCAGAAACATTTTGTTTATTTACATTGAGCTAATTATACAGTACTTTAGTGCTGTAATATAAGTGCCAGTGAATTGAGATGCTTTTATTGATGCAAATAAAACCATAGCTATGATAAGAAGACTTTCTCAGCTATGTCAGCATCATGGGCAGAATATAAGATAATGGGCCCCTGGGCACAGACGTGCAGAGGGCCTCACTACCTCTCCAACACAGATTGAGACACAGACTTTGTGGTGGTTTTGCCTTTGTTTTGCTGTTGTTTTGTGTCTCCTTGTAGTTGTGTTGTGTCTTTCTGGGGTAATTTTGTGTGTTTTGGTTGTACTGTATGTCTTTGTGGTAATTTTGTGTCATGTTTGTTGTTTTTTGTCTCTTTGTAGTCATTTTATGAGGGCATTTTGTGACTCCTTGTGGCGGTTTTTGGTTTCTTTGAGATAATTTTGTGAGGGTTTTTTGGTAATTTTGTGTGTCTTTGTGGTTGATTTGTGTCTCTTTGTAGTCATTTTGTTTGTTTTAAGTCCTCTTGTGGTTGTTTTTTGTTATTTGTAGTCACTATGTTTGTATGTATGTTTTGTATCTGTATATCTTTGTCCCTCTGTAAGTATTTTGTGTCTCTTTGCAGATCCTTTGCCTTTCTCTGTAGTTGTTTTGTGTCTCTGTGGTCTTTTTGTGTCATTTACTGTCATTTTGAGGTTTTCTGGTTGGTACATGTAAATTTGAGTGACATTTTGGAGGCAAAGGCCAGGGAAGCCCCTGACACTTTGGGCCCCTGGGCTTGTGCCCAGTAGGCTTGTTCAGTAATCCATCCATGGTCAGTGTTATTAACAAACCTGGCATATGTTAGGGTCTGATTTCACATACAAACAGGTCAGGTCTGGCCTAGTGCTAACTCTATCTAAAGTGTCTGCATGGTGAGGACAACAAGGACAGACCTCAGCTCAATCAGAGTCAGGCAGGACAAACAGCTGGGTTGGATAATGTCCAGTGGAGACAGCCTTAAACAGTCCACTGACCTGGCAGTGACCCTTTCACCAAAAATCTCTTTTTCTGGTGCCAGTCCATGCGAGCAAAGCAGCATGATCACAATAAAAGCCCTCCCCCAGACATGACTATAATCGAGCCACTTGTGGTAAATTTCTGTCCTTGTCTCCATGCCAAAAGCCTATTACGCAGCAGTCTTACCAAAACATTGAAGCTTGTCAAACCCTGTAAAAAATACTTCTAAAAAATGTCCCCTCTGCCACCATTATGAGCGAGCCTACCTGTTAAAAGCTTTTATAAATATGGAGGAATGAGACAGTGCAGCTGGATGACAGTCAAAGAGGAACAGAGATGTGAGTCCACAGTTCCCAGGAGGAAGGACACTGGGTAGCAGGCTGGACAGAGTGTGCTCTGCCAAGCAGCAGCCTAACCTCCACCTAGAGAATTAAACAAATGAAAAGCTGCGGGAGCAGGGGTGTAAATCTGCCAGTGAGAGGCAAAGACACACACTCAACTGTTAAAATCACCTTGCTATGCTACGACAGGTCCAGTGCTTGTCTGAATTACTAACATTGCGTGACCACACAAGCCCTTGGAAGGTCAAGCTGCAGCACACGCATACAACTTTAAATCTAATACGAGGACATTACTGCACTGCATGAAATTCACGCAGCATTAGTTTTTGTTAAAGGCTGGGTAAAGTAAAATCAGAGACCTTCTTCTGAGCACATTATACATGTGACAAAAAATGTGATCCATACAGCACTGCATTGTGAAGTGAACCTTTAGAAAAGTTTTCCACCATTTTGGTGTCTTTTGGGTGGGCCTGAAATTATAGCTCAGTGACACAGTGGAGCCATCCTTATCATAACCCCTCCTCCACTGTATAAAAACTAATGTTAGAACACAGAGCATCAGTGTCATCCCGTTCACCCCCTGCATGAGTGGCAAGTTTGCTACATTCAGCAAGCTCTCTTAGCTCTTTCAGTCTGATAAATACATGAATAAATAACTCTGTCAAATGCCACAATCAAATACACACAAGCAAAATAGCTGTCAGTCTTTTAGCCCAAACCGGCTGACTGGCCCAGCAGTTACTGCTTACTGCTGTGGGTGTGTCCTTTGTGCTAATGTTAGCTGCTGAACGAATGTCTGTTGCTGCGCACTGGCTCGTTATTTAGCCGGGGTGTGTGTGTTTTGTGCTACTGTTAGCTGCTAAGGTGAGTTTGTCAGTCTTTTACACGCCCCCTGTGTCTTAGAGCAGAGAACACTACGCATTTTTTCACGATTTTTTGAGGCAGATGCTATGTGCACCCGGGTGTCCGTGGGCCAACAATGCTATTTGCACTCAGAATGGAATAGCAACTGTAGCTATTTACACGTGGGAGTTTAGGGCATCCTAGCAAGGTCAAAATATGACGTTAAGATGAATGAGTTTATGTACACAGAGTGCATTCAGCAGCTGCATACATCCTAAACAATGAAAACAATAATCCAATATTGACGCATAGTCTCCTGTGTAAAAGTCCTGTGCTTGACCTATTCACCAACCACATCTTAATCTCTCCGCAGACTGTCTCACTCTTATACTGTGTCACCTAACTTTCTGGCAGTACATTTGTGAGTTTTTCCCTTGTAAATTTACCACTTTAATCTCAGAGAACATCCTAGATGGGCTACTCCTAGACCTGACCATGACTTCTTTGCCCTAATTCTAACCGCTTCCAACCTTGACCCATCAACGTAATGAGTACTAGCCTATCACAGCACACAGTGGGATACATAATAATGCAGGATGGGTGTAAGTAGCCGAATAGCTGTGGTGTGACTGTTCTCACCCAGGTGCAAATAGACACTCCTTTTTTTAATCATTCCAATTTGGCTGGGTGGTTAGTGACACATTTTTCTGTGGTGTGACAAACTCATAACACATTCATTTTTGCTTTACCTGGATTTTAACATTTTAAGTAATTATAATATGGGCCACATTTTCCTAACCCACGTCAATACTGATATGTAAGCTTAGTGTCATTTTCACGTGTTTTTTGCCCTGTTAAATAAGATAACCCACATAACCTAATTTCTGTGCTGCCTGTCAGTCACTAACAATCATGTCGAGCACCATGTGGGTGACTAAGTGAGCGGGGCCGGGTTAGATTAGCCACTATGCCTGCATCCACCTTCATGCACTTCCCCATTAATATACAAAGGTGCTGCTTCACAATCAGCCACAGATAATGAGGTTGCATTATGTTTGATTCAGTGCTGCTTGAAGAGATTGAATAGTATGTGCTTGTGTCATGACTGATTAGGGTAGAGCTCGAATCAGTGCACGATAATGATACCACATTGTGCGAGTCAGAATCATACCACCGTAAAGAGATCTGTCTCATAAAAGAGATGCGGCTTAAGAAAGGGGGGCTGGAGCACAGAGAGCTGTTGAGCCTTTGTGCTATGTTCGCTGTTCACTCCCTCATCTTAATGTTTGATGTGCTTTCATGCTGCCCGCTGCTTCATCATCAGAGGCATGTGTGTGTGTCTGTAGGGACATGTAATGAGTACACACAATGACACTGTGGGATTCACCCACCATCTGAGAACAAATATTTGGTCCTCAAAGGGTTAACCATTTATCTTGAGGTAAGACCTTGTTTTAAGGTTGACTAAGTTAGGATGAGTGTGAAACAAGCAGTGTTCGTGGTTTGGAGTTAGAAAAAGTCAATACTGTACAATTTCCTCACAAGTACAGTGTGTGTGTGTCCGTGTGGCAGGGGCGGTTGGCATGTGTGTTTTTAATGGACAGGGAGGTTTGTGTGCCTGTGTGAGTGGTTTGGTTTGTGATGATGCTGTACCTGTTTCTGGGTCAGTTTTCTAAATGTGGTCTGTTCATGACTCACACAGGGGTGATATTAGCGTGTGATGATGGCAGAGAGCTCTTTTTGCGGTGCGGCCCTGGGTGAAATGGGTGACTGATTTTACTACTGCAGTGCCTTGGATGAGGCACGAAGGCAGGCAAGCGGCCTGTGTGGTAATTGGTTAACAGATGGAAGGCCGGGTAGAGAGGCGTGTGAGGTCAGTGGCCTGAGTCTCAGACTAACACTGTGTCCCTGTTATGGTTGGGCCCCTGAGGTAGAAAGGGTGTGTCAACGTGGCTATACCTTTACAGCTGGAATGTCCTTTACCACATGTTAGGAGCATAAGAAAACATCGATATGTTGAGTATCGCGACATTATGTTTTGGGATATTGTATCAATTCTCAAAAACACTATCGACTTTTAATCAATAGTTTACATGCAAAGGTTCATGGCAGTGGTTCATTTTGTGTTGTGTTTAAACCCGTAGCTGCTCCATCCTTCAGTGATGTAATCCATCTTCAGCCATTTAATTCTTCCACTTCAACATAACAACATATTGCTTGTGTAAACAAAGAACACAGGTCTATGAAACAGGCAGAGTCATAAAAATTGGGAAAAGTCATGATGAACAGTGGCACAGTAGCATAATTGTCAGGACTGAGGACAGAGACACAGTGGTGCACATGTATGAGTGTGTGTGTGAGTGAGTGACAGAAAGAGGGGAGGGGAGGGTGGACTATTGTGCGCAGTGTTTCTGTACGTTATTAATAACTTGGGCTTCTTGAGAGGTGCCTTTGTCACTTTTTGACAGTTAGTCCAGCCGATGTGAGCGGATTATGATCAGTGATGGTGTTGGTGGCAAATCTTCTTCAAAAGGTACCACTTCACCCATCTGGCAGCCTACAGTTCATCTCCCAACTTGCAAATACCAGACCTCGGTCAGTGGCCTTCAGCGTCAGATACCGACACACAGAGGCAATATGGGATACACTGGGCAGCAGCATTTTCATATGCTCCGAGCAACTGCTGTAGTACCAAGAGTGAGAAAGTCTGCACAGGGCTGGCAGGAGGGGAGGTAGATGGCTCATACAAAATCTGGACTTTTACCCTGAAAACCGACATTCATTTCCTGTATGAAACCAAAAGTTAATCAAGTTATTTTAATGACAATGTACAGTGCACGCATGTGTAGCATGCTAACCATTCGCTTTTGTTGCCTCATCCTAAGGAAGTAAACCTGAAAATGAAGTGTTCTAAGTTTATTTTGAAAAGAGACTGCATGCATTCAATAAGTGGAAACTGCACATTTTCCGTGAAAAATAGAAGTTTATTTTGAAAAGACTTAATGCATGTAATAAGCAGAAACTGACACACACACATCAGTATTTGAGTTGGCAGTGAGACTTTGTTGACCACAAACACATGTCTTGGTGTTGGTTTGGTTGAACAGACTGCCATCTGCCAGTTTTCCCTCAAATTTTGTTTTAAAAAAAATCGCAGTATGTCGCCTTGCTTATGGTATCACAATATATTGAACTGGAACTGTTGTGATACGCATCATATTGCCAAATTCTTGCCAGTACAGAGCCCTAGTAGATATGCAAGGACACATGGCCTTTTTGACTTAAAGCAACTTGTGATCTAAGCTTCATAGAGTATGTATATATTAAAAAACTGCAAGCTATAATATGAAGTATGACATATTACAGGTATTTTACGTGACAATCAGATTTACATAGCTGCCTTTTTTAGCATTGTAGACTAAATGTCACAATGTCCTCACTCCCCACTGATTGACACTCCTACAGATGAAACCAGATTTCTTGCAATGATAAAATTTGAAACCGCACATTAGGTATGATTAGTTGGTCTATTTAACTATTTAACTCTATTTATCCATCTGAGTGGTACATTTGTTTCTGAAACCCTGAGAACATTGCAGATATTTCAGACTACAGGGAATGCTCTTGCGTCATACACTGGTTGTCAAAGTCAGAGAGGAAAGTCTGGTAACCTTGATATTTAGTCCATATTGTAAATGACCACTTACTCATTCAGAGCCACAGACGGGCCACTACTTATGCTCCGGGGTTGTATGGGCTCTAAATGACCTCTGTTGCTGTTTTCTGTCTTGTTGAAAACCCAGCGGCCTGCTGTACTAAAATGACCATTAGCGATCCCATGGACTGAGCTGGCTGACTCTAGGGCAGCTCATAATCGTCATTAGAAAGGTCTTTAAGGTCTTGTGGGACTGAGCTCTGAATACAGTTGTTACAGCTTTGTCATTTACACAGACATGGTTAACCTGGCAGCTGCCCAGCAGCCAGCTGTACACTCGGGGACCGATTACTTTTTTATACATGCAGGGGGGGAAGAAAAGTAGATTTACATGTGTCCCCTGAGCCCGTAGTGTCCCCCTTCAACCCTAATTCTCTCTTCCAGACAATTTCACAATGACTGACTGATGCACACATAATTTCTCAAAAATATTCAGTGTGCTCATATAAAGTATAGGATGTTATTTGTATGCTTGCTGTCAACAGAGTATGGAGGGATCAGCTTGACTGGTGGGATGAATATCATCCCTGTATATCGCATTCTCTCCCCCACTTTCTCTCTTTCCTTCTGCGTGAGTGTGCTGGAGGGTGCAGGACTCCCAGAGGTTTATGTCTGTGACTCTAAGCAAGAGTGACATTTCTCTGACAACACCCCGAACAGGCACACGCATGCACGCGCAGTCTCACTTTCACACACATACACACATTGTCTCTGTCTCCCTCTCTCTCTCCCCTTTGCTCTCTAGTTCACAAACATGTCAGCAACGGGATCCACAACAGACAAAGAACCAAACAACGCACTGAATCAATACTAACAAACATGGCTGAGGCTGTACAGCCTGTCGTATAGTATGAATGACAGATGCCAATTAGAACACAGACATGCTTGATCATCTGGTCAATGCTGGACACACTGCCACCAATAATAAGGGCAACAACGCACGTTACCCTAGTAACTGCCACCGTGGGACTCACCCAGTGATTTCTTTTTTTCTTTTTTTTGCGTCCATCTGCTCTTTTTTTGCATTGCAGCAGGCACCTCCTGACCAGTTTTCTGTACGACCTTGCTTTCCCCTGCTCGATGAATCTTTTATGAGCCTGGCAATGTGGGTTTCTGTGTAGAAGATTGGAATATAAATATGGCTGTTGCGCCTAGAGCTCCTCTTCCCGCTCTGATACAAAAGCTTTCATAAGACTGAGCAGATTGGGCAAGCTGCTACTTGAACGGTGCTCTTCACATCTCCCTGCTTTTTATCAGAAGACACACATCCCATATCAGAGAGTGTTATGCATTCTCAAACACCGCACATAGATTCTGCCTCCACCTGCTCCATCACATGGCTGGACAGCGTTGCCACACTCCTGGGAAATCTTGTTTCCTTTAAAGTAAGGTTTGGTTTTTATGTGAAATTCTTTTCGTCAGCATCTCTTTGAAAGCCCTAGTTAATTAGAGATTGCTCACATTCATGTTACGGAGAGCTGTAGCGGCAGTTGACATTGAATGAGAGGCGATACAAAAGTGAGAGAGTAAATCTTAGTTGAACTCCTCCGACTGTACTACGCCTCTCTCTCTTACTAACTCTCTCTCTTTTATGTTTTCCTCTGCTTTGTCTCCCTCTCCTCCTATTGCACATGATCCTTGCTACCTTTATTCCAGAGAATCCTCTCCTCGCCGCCATGCGTGAGTGTGACAGCATTGCCTCCCATGTTGAAAGCTAACTCAATTGCAGGGCTTTCATTTTGGGGAATGAAGGATGAGAGCTATGCGCCGCGGCAGAAGCGGGTGGCAAGAGGAACCATTTAATCGATGTGTTTTCCGCGTGGCACTGTCACAGCCACTCAGTAGGGCCATTGATGAGGGAGGCTCTCTCTGACTGCGCCAAGGCTTAAAGGCTCCAGTCAGGGAGGCGTGGGAGCCCAGCAGCCACCAGACACTGCTGCATATCAAGCAGGCTGGCAGAGCTGCTCTCTGCAGGCCCACGGTGAGCAAGGTAGAGAGGTCCTTTGATAGAGACGCTACATGTAGAAGAGGGGAGATAACAAGATGCTCCAGTGGAAGGAACACCAGCTTACATTACATTATGCTGCCTGATTCCAAACCCCTGGGATTTCTCCAAGTCTACAAAACACACACAGACACAGCAGTGAGTAATACGGCACGTGAACACCACATCTGGAGGCAGGCGTCACAATGAGAGAACGGAGTCTCACATTAAAGAATGAGTAAGAAGGAACAATATCTGTAGCATTGATGACATTTGCTGAAAGACATTTGATCTAGCTTTGATGGATTACACCAAATTGGAGGAAAATGATGTAACACGCTGACTTTTTGCATTCATTTTTCATAGATCAGACGGCTGGAATGTAGATAAGCATATTAGTCGAGAGGAACTTTTCTTGTGAGTGAGTCCTGTGTATCCAGCAGTACCACGAATCCACTGCTCAATATGCCCTTTTGATTATTTACAGAGTGTACAAACAAAACATGCTTTTGAAACAATGGCCTTGAGCTTGCCCCGAGTTCTCTGTCTAAAACATTTTTCACCTTCTCTTTTCAATAATCCGCAGCCTCAGACACACAAAGACAGTCAGTACAAAGAACAAAATATATTTCCTCTATACTCTAAAGAAAGCTCTAGTCCCTTAGTGATACTCTTGGCAGTGGGTGCGCATATGTGCATGTAAACGATGTTACCATGTCTTACTAAGTACAGCTAAGAACCATATTGTACCATATTATACAGGTTTAATATGCATTACAAACTACTACTTGCATTTACTTAACATGCATTAAGTAACACAAGCGCACACAGATGCTGAAGATGCTTTGGTGATCAGGGTTGGTGGGCAGTGTCAGAGTACAAAGTGAGCGGATGTGGACTGGGTTTGAATTAGTGCCCAGTGGAGTAGCTGAGCAGGGCAGCACGGTTGTAAAGTGAGTCAGAGAGAGAGAGAGAGAAAAAGAAAAAGACAGAGTGGAGTTGCTGGAAATGAAAATTGGAGATTGCGGGCAGGGATAGAGGGAGAAATAGACAGAGAGTGCCTTCCGACTGTGCCTGCCGAATGTGCCTGCAGGGTTATTATCTCTCCCCATCCTAACCAAAAGGAGAATAATAATTAGAGGCCTATCGCTCCGTCACCATGATTTTATTCCCCTCACTGGCACTGACGCTCCTTGCAGATTGTCTTTAATTAGCTCCACATCGCTTAATCAATACGGCCGTGACCGTGACAAAACAATGGCATGTGCATCCTGTCGCTCGGGCAAGAGAGACACAGGAAGCAGCAGGAAGAAAGGATGAAGTGTTGACAGACAAGATGAGAGAGGAAAATGATGTAGAGCGGCATTTCTGTGGGAGGGGGGGAAAAAGAAACGTCATGCTCTGATAAAAACCTGCTCTCATGATGATTAGAGTCTGCACTTGTTTATCTACTATTGACTTTGTGTGCATGCGGATGTGTAGCAAGATATGTACATCTCCATCTCGCTGCATCGCAAAGGTGAGAAAAGCAAGCAGGTAGAATTTTCGGCTCAGCTGTACATCAGGCAACGGTGATAGTCCTATCATGTCAGACTATACTATGGGATCTTATGCAGTAATCCTCGTTATATTTTTGAGCAGCAGAGCTGAGTGCTTCAGCCACACTAATGGTGATGTGATGAATAGGTATTCAGGAGAGGTCTCTCTCTTTAAGCCTTAGTGCCTCAGGCTACTGGCCCTCTCAGGCCCAGCTCTCATCTCTTACTCCTCTCAGTGAAAGTAACAGCATGCAGGGAGCTGGTGCAGGGATCTTCACAGAGGAGTACTTCTCACTTGTCTGGCACATTTCTCTACTTGGTATGTTCTGGATCGATATCTGCAGCTGCCATGCTTAAATCTGTGTTGATCTTATCCAAACAGCTCCGAACAAGACTATTAAATGCGAACAGTGAGACTCATTTACACGATGAAATGAGTGTGTGGGTACACTCCGTTGATTAAGGAAGTGCCACTAAACGGAGAACATCAACAAGGACATTTAAAAATTGCCAGATTAATATGAAATGCAAGGGACAAGAATGCACTGTCCTTCTTGTGTGTAAGTCTTTTCAAACTAACACAAACACACATTACAAACAGGGTCCTTGCATACATGCCATTAAAATTCAAATTAGTGATTTAATCTGTGGGTGACAGAAATGTCCTAAGAATGTGTTACCCTATCAAGCTCATAATTAAAGGGTATTTCTGTCATTCTAATCTCCCATGCTTAGAGGTCGTATCTCATTTTGAAACCATTCTTGCCCATTTTACCACAGGCAATCAGGCGATAGCCAAAAACGATGCGTCCCAGGAGGAACGAGTGGTGTAGTCGCACACTGCCATGTCTTAAAGACACCAAATGAAAATATTTATGTTAACGATTAGCAAAAGAAGCGCCTCCTTAAGGGAAAAATCATCTCCCATTCGCCTCTTGTGCTGCATGGAATATTAATGCAAGGGATGGCCTTTCTGATATCGTATCTCCCAGGCTGCACTCACAAATATCATCATTAAGCACCACAGATTTGCGTCGTGCTCAGAGTGAAGAGCACGCTGCACAACATCCTGCATCAACTGGAATCCTGCAGACACAGACAGACTGTTTATAGAAATCCACACAGCGGCTGTTTGTCTGTGTATAACCTGCACATAAAGTCACGCATCCCACAATGTAATTCACAATTTAGGGAAGACAGAGATTGTACCGCGGGACATGTTACTGCATTCACCATACAGTTTATTGCCTTGTATCTCATGAACACTGCATCTGTTGCTGAGAGATCCAGGCTGATGATCCAATGCAACCCCCTGTGGTGAAGCACCAGACTCTATGGCCACTCTTTATCATTAGGGCCTCCTCCTCCCTCTCGCCAACACCTTCCCACTCACAATACTTCTCATCTCACACTCGGCTAACTCCACAGAATATTACCCCTTTATAATATTCAGCATATGGGCCTCTCGTTTCTGCTCTGTATACTCATTTTCTCAAGTTTGTTGATGTTTTTCCTGTCTGTTTGTTTAATCACTGAACGGATCAGCGGCTCCTCATTTTGACAATGCAGCCGAGACTTTGCAGATCGCACGGCTGGAATCATCGTCAGGGTGTTGGGGGAAGGCACAAGGCACACAGGCTAACACAAGACTGTTTATTTATACAAATAATTATTTCTACTCTGTCCACCAGGAAGGCAAAACTCCATAAAAGCACACAGTGACAAGCTAATTTGTTTATCTACAAGTTTCTCCTAACCATTTTTGCCCATAACTCCATGTGGCTGTAAATGTAATATTCAGTTAGGGGCTGTTTTGGGATTTCTCTCCGCTGCACACTGTGCCTGCGTTGTACTAATAATGTGTCCCTAATTAAATGTTACAGCTTCTCTGAGCATTAATGACCTGGAGACAGAGGATACAAATGGAGGCTCCAGTGTGAGCTCTGACAGAGAGGCTGGACACGAGACTGCAGGCTGGTTCTGTCCCTTCATTACTGATATACAGTTATAGCTGATGGGTTCTGGTCATTGTTTGCTCCGGACCATGTCGAGCGCAGAGCATTAAGATTTTGCTCCACAATTGGCTGCTGCAAACTCTCAGTCAACCAGACTGTAATTGGCAGGATCTCACCACTCCTCTCTGGTCCTGTTAGTTTCGCTGTTGCAGACGTGGCAGAAAACAGACAAGATGTAAATTCATCACCTCAGGGAGTTTCAAATGCATCACCCATCCTTTTCTCTCTTTATCGCTTTCTCTCACTGCCTCTCTCTCTATCTTTTCTGCCTCTCCTAAACATCACAGTCTCTTCTATTACCATTTTGTCTATCTCCTGTGTTATTCTCTGGCTTATTTTCCTCTTGTGTAACCTACCACAGTGGTTAGCTAATCATGGTGATACCTTCACTCTGTGACTGGGTGACACTTGTAAACAATGACTCAGACAGAGCCTAAATGAGAAAACGCAGACACTTTATCCACTGGTTGTCTCATTTTATTCACCTAACAAGGCACTAGGTGCATGGCATCAGAGATCAGATCTCTGCAGATATAGATAAACACATCATTAATGAAGCCAAGCACTTTACAGTAATAAGACAATGGAAAGGTGGTCAACGCCAGCAGTGCAGACACAGATATAAAAAGGCTCTCAGCAGCAACAGTAATATTCTATATCAAGGCCTGACACAGATTTGTAAATATTAGCACGCAGAAATTTTTCATCAGCTGTGTTGTCTAAAACTGAGCCGCTGTTTGAAGTCAAGTTACCATCTGGATGAAAAAACTCAATTATTCTGGATAATAGTGACAAGGCCGGTGCCACAAGTTCAGTGAAGGGCGTTTTGAATAGACGAGTGGCCATGGGGGGCAGTCTCAATTAGCAGGCTTTCTTTGAGCCTCAGCTACCTTTCTGCCGGGCTGAAGACTCCCAATTTGCTGTCAGTAATTACTCCATTTACAGGAATAGCTTTCCCTACGCAACAGAGAGAATGTTTGATTAGCTGGGTGGGAGAAAAGGTCAGGATGTGGTTGTGACTTTCTGCTGTTGGACCCAGAAAAGGGCGGGTTTGTGGGTCATTGGTAATCAGGTCATAAAGCCAGGAAATGATCATAGTAATTGTGTGTGTGTGAATCTGTATGCATGTCTGTGTGAGTGTGTGTGTGTGGGAGTGAGTGCCTCCGTGTGTGTTGGCAATTCAACTGGGCACATTTACCACAGGAAGTGCCGCACTGAGTCGTATTCAGCTGCTGCTGTTGGCATGAGTAGGTGCAGAACAGTGGATAGAGCCATGCTGCGCTGCAGAATGCATGGCAGCTGATTGCCGCGTGTAGTTCTTGTCTATTGCGTTGATCAGGCCTTTTCTTTTGCAAGCCTCAAGAAAAATGCGGTGCCCTGCTTGCCCCTGATTGAGCCGTCTGAGCTATCTGAAGCTATTCAACCATATACTGTTCAGTCATACCAAATACCCTACAAATAATAATGCAGAAGCCCCCATGGACTGTTGGGATTGTAATCAAGGGAGCAATCAGGAGCAATCAATCCTTCCATGAATAAAATTTGAATGCATGTTCGAGCAATATATTCATGAAGCTACTAAGAGGAAGTACACTGAACGAAGATTTCTCCAATGTCATGTTTGCTTGGTGAAATGTAAATATTTTTGCAGTGTAGCCTCTTCAACTGTATCTGTCGCTCTGGTGGGTGATTAAAAAGGCAGGTCGAGTGGCTTCTTCATTTCAGGGAAACACACACACACATAAAAGTATTTTAAAGACATCTATAATTTTCCGTCTTGCATAATGGAGTGATAACAAAGAAACGACTTGGGTTTGATGATTTCACCTAATATGGGGGTGATATTGCTTCAGAAATTTCACGAAAAGGATCAAGAATATCCATATTCAACCAAAGAATGTATTGTCCCTACTGTTGTTAAAAGAATTTTACTTTACTGGTACTTAAAGAGTGCTTTGAGAAACTATAAGACTGCAAGATTTTCCTAAAAACAACAGTGTACAGACTCATACAGAAGTAATCCCTCTCAATTGTCACTTATGACCCACTCTCAGTGTGTGGTGGTGTATTTTCCTGCAGAGGCTCTGCCCTCTGCCTGTATTTTCTTATTTTCTTCTTATTGTCTGTGTTCGGGTCATTTGTGGGCATGTACCCCCACAGCGCTCAGGTGAGATTGGGGCATCATAAAATGGTAGCGACCAGGTGCCAGACCATAAGCAGCAGGCATCCAAGAGACACAGTGATGAAAAACATATTGTGAGGTGTAGTGCCGACCTAGAGTAAATCTGGGTTTGGCTTTTACATTCAGTTTCACTGGCAAGTGTGTTTAAAAACAGCACAATGCTGCATAAGAGGTCACCTTTAAGAGGGCAGAGGGGTGTACCACAAAGCCAGTTCAATAAAGCCAGGCCTCTTCGCCTTAGCTGGTCCTGACAAACCCCAAAGACTCAGTCAAAGGTAAGGATATCATGAAGGTGGTTATCAACTTGCTCTTTAACCCAGGCTTTCTGACTCTGGCTCCATGCTGTTCCCTGTACAGTCCCATGTACTTCAATATCTTCCTGAGACCCGAACTCTTGTTTGCACTTTTAATTTCTCCTAGCTATCTGGGATCAATAGGACCCGATAAGTTTAAAAAACTAAACATGGTCAATAATAATAAGTCCCAGTGTCCTCAAATGAGCACTTCCTAAATAACAGCATCTTATCTTGTTACTGTTACTATAATGAGTCACATTTGTATTCCATATCAAATTACAAACATTATTAATCATAAATGAATAAGTTTCAATCATAAAATGCGATCAGGTTTTGGACCTTGTCCACTTTTGTATCAGGATCGGCTGCAGACTGATTTGGCAGAGATGGCTGCCATCTTGTTTTTACATGGATTAGGTGTATTGCGCAAATGATCCTTCCACATGTTCAACCACAGAAACCTTGTTACGACTTTTGCTTCCTCTAGAAAGTCAAGTTTGATCGTCTTCTTGGCACTACACCAGGGCTACTACTGTAGATGGCACAAAAGTGTCCACGAACAAGGACAACAGGTCTAAGTTAAGTAGAATGAAGCATAAGGTCAATTAAACCCAAAATGTGATGTCCTCATGTGAGGACACAGGGTCTCAGGAGGATATAAAAAAATATTACAGTAATAAGCAACACTGGTGCTTCAGTTGAGGTGAGAGTGGAATGCTGACAGAAAATTACTAATCACCTGAACTAACAAGGCAATATTTTTAATTAACCACTCTTTTTGTTTAACCACTCCATTTATTTCTAATTTGACAGCTGCTTATTCTACAGCTCTTACAATTTAAACTTGATGCAGCAGATTTAACCATCAAGAACTGCATTTACGTACATTCACACAGTCCCATAATGAAAGATATGTGGAAATGTTATAGTTTTTGGCCAAATCAAAGTGAAATTAATGGTATTGATTGAATATTTTCTGTGAAACATACCACTTTATTAATCAATTTTCTAATCCCAGCTCTATTAGGTGTAATATACCAGCAGTGTAGAACAGACTTCAGCAAATTAGGACCAAGCACGAAAACACAATTCAAAGTGGTAACATTAAAAGGAATTATACCACATTTTATATTCAATTACACATCACCCTAATAATACGGTGAACTATGAATGCATAATGCTACCTGTGATTTTATAGGATGCTCATTTTATAGCCATCTTAAGCACATGGGCCAGAGAACACTACAAACACATTCAGTAGTTTAGTAAGAGCAAGATCCTTGAGATGAAAATAAAACAATTTTCTGCATCCTGGACATACTGCAGGTTTCTTTGGCAAAAAATGTGATGTGATGCATGGGCCACAATTAGCACTGCTGTAGAGCCTCTTTCAGTGGCGTTCATGTAACAAGAAGCAGGATGAAGTTCCTTCATAACGTATTCCCTTAGATAAAAATCAGTATTGCTCATAGACTGACACTGACTATAGAGTGATGTTACTCACTGGAGCTGTAAAATTTTAGGATTTTAGGCCGAAACTCCAAGCCCTAATCCTAACCCACACAAAAACTGCTCCAGGACTGCAGCATAAGTTTTCATAGAGAAAAGAGAGCCACCTTCATAGGACAGAAAACTCTGACTTTAGTCTCAATCACTGATTTTTTGGCACATCCTTCTGGTATGAGTCTTGGTCTGCAGTCTTGCTTTGTGATATATTACGAATGTGTCTCCTTGTCCTCAGTGTGGGGTGATTAGATGGGCTCTAAGGGCTCTACTGTAAAGGCAATGGATGAACTCACCTCAGGATATTACAGTCAATACAGCTAGGCAGGCACACTTACTATATTGATTTTCTTTCTTACGCATCCCCACTGGAAGGACAGATTCTCACCTGTTAACTGACATTATTGTAGTTAAGCACTATTGGGTTGTTTTGTTCCTTACTTTTATTTCATACAGTAGTGACAGAGATACTGTACATCACATGCATGTCAAAGCTCAAGCGGGTCTCGCACACAACGCTGTGGCAACCACCATTAGAGGGTATTGTGGAAATTTCACAGCTCAGTGGAGACAAAGCATAGCTCATGCAAGTGGGCACAAATACGGAGAGGCATCGACACACAAAAACAAATCTAAGCACGCATATGTAAACACATACATACAAAAATTGACACACTGGAAACCATAAGCTTTGCATGAATGCTCATACAAACACATGTAGGTCTAAAAGTCAAATGTACTCTGTCTTTTTTTTACTGTCTTGAGGAGATTATAATGCTTTAATCTTGTCAAACTGTGCTACACATGCAAGGTTATTGACTCCAATGTAAAGTACTTCATGCATGCCACATATATGCTGTCATTATTCATATACTGTCAATCGCTATTGTGGTCAGGGTGGAACAGAGGGCTCACTCCATTTGTGGTGAACGCTCACTGCTTGAATTATTGAACACACTCAACTCGATAGGATGTGTTCTCTGCACTTTATGCATGCAGGGGTCGATGCATGTGTACTCTGTAATCCTCCTGTGGTCTCAGTCGCTGCTATAAAATTTAAAAGCCCAGATGAGTTTCCTTAATCAAAGGCCCACAGGAGCCGTTAATAGATTAAACACTCCATGTTGAAAGCACACCACTGTGTCTGCCTGCCTGAACCCTGGGGTACAGCCTATTTATGCCATTTAAATAGTTGCCATGGTAATGAGGTCACGCTTTGTTTAAGCTGATTTTGATCTTGATATATTTAGAAGGAAGTGGGCCTTCACGTCCATCATCTAATTAATGAATTATGACTCAGAAAAATAGCCAGTATTCTTAGAGCCAGATGACTCCAGCATCTTTCAGAGCTCAGGCGGGGGCTCGGTGTGTGTGCGGCCTCGCTGCCTCAGTCAAAACAGCTCTGCATCATTATGAAGGAGGTCTGTGTAATTAGCTGAGGTGTAATTTGGTCCTGTATTTCAGCTGAAGCTGGCTGCGCGTTTGTGCTCAGTGAAAATGCAGCTAGCGTTTGGTGCTTTCTGCTCCCCAGTATTGTTATCGCACCCAGAGCTTGTCCTTATGACCTCGGGGCTTTGTAGCGCTCTACTGCCATCCATGGGTGTGCACAAATGCTGTCATTTCTGCAGTTGGTGGCCATTTTCACCATTTGAACTGATTAAAAATGCCCTTTATAGAGCACGCCTACGGGCTGGGAGCAGAATGGATTTTTTTTTTTAGATGTTTATGATAAAGTACAAGGCCATGATGGCACGTCTATGTGGAGACACCAAAAAGCTGCATAGCATGTGTGCTTGTAGATGTTCCACACTGTTGCATCTACAGTGCGTAGCGCAAATCTGAGTCCAAGCATGTGACAAAACAGCTAAGATCACCACTGAGAGCGTATGAGCTCAGGACAGAAATAGTAGAAGCTAAGACACATGCAGGGTAAAGGAGAAACACATGGTATGATGCCATTTTTTCTCATTGCCACGGGGGCCAAGAGAGACAACACAGAGAGGGAGAGAGTGAGAGGAGTTAAAGGCTAAATAAAATTCACGGAGAAGGAGAACAAAAGAGAGCGACAGCGAATTGGAGATAATGACACAGCAGAGTAGCAGCGAAAATGAGGCTGGCCAATTATTAGAGTGGAAATTATGAGGAATGGCTGTGAAAATTAATCAAAAAGGATTAAATTAATACAGGTTAAATGGCTGACTTCCTCTCTAGCTAATATTTAATGAAAGCTTGTTCTGCCAACAGACTCTGTGATTAGACAGTTGATTGGCAGAGCCTGGAATTCTTTGAGGTATGGCAGATTGTCCTCATGACACCCATTATTCCCATCCTTTATTTGGTCCATCACTTTACAAAGGATGGCATCTGACCTGCAGTCAGTGAGAGGAATTTTAAGTTTGAGAGAGTTCAGGTGCACTCCACTCTACACGGGTAAAGCAAATACATAAGTTATTAACAATGGTCTCGGATGAAAAGACGCCTTGAAATAGAAGAATAGGGTGCGAAGGTGAAAACCTCTGACAGAAGATATGATGTGGGAGTGTCTAGTGGCGGCCTCAGTTATTATACATTCAGCAGGTGCACACACGGCATTTTTTATAGGCACAAATGAATAAAAATTTATCAGCACTCTATGAGAAAAAAAAACCACTGTCATCAAACTAGAGAGAGAATAGAGGTGGAAACACTGCTATTCAGACTCAGAATGCAAGCTAAATCAAAGACAGAATAAGAGGGCCTGCCCCAAGTCACTGTATTAATCTATCTGCACATGGCCACAGTTCCTGTAGTAATATTACAGGAATATTAAGTACTGTGTTTAATTTGGCCTATCAGACTACTACTAAGACTATATATGAAAATGTTAGGGACTCTGTAGGAGAAATGTGAGATTCAACATAACTGACTGAGGCTGGTTTACTGTATATCTGCTGACTATTATATGATTATCAGAATGTTGCACGTATTTCCGAAATGATCACGTTATTATTTGATTGTTTGGGTTGTTCATCAGAAAATAGTTATTTGTGATCATGACAACTCAAAGCTTTTTATTTCAGGATGACACAATCAGCAATCATTAGAATGCAGAACCAAGGACGTTAAAAAGAGAAGACATGGTGTCATATCGCATCATGTCCTTGGGGTATAACACATGTGTAGTAATATCTGTCTGCAGTCGTCAAAAGGCTCAACAGCTGGTGCACTATTGTAAAACATAGGGATGATTGGTTTCTTTCACTGAGGCGTCCACAGTCGACCTTGGGTTGGAATAAAGTCTATACGAAAAATAAAGATTTGAGTGACAATTACAATTGTGCAATTCTGAAAAGGTCCCTAATGAAAGACCGTAACCAAAAACTTTCTATGTGAAAACTCTATTGTATATCAGCCACCATCCATTCGAGTGTGTACCCAATACTTTTGTCAGACCCAGTGCACCCAAAGAGCACCTGAGCAGACACAGTCTCTTTATTTGTAGCGCTGTCAGCTGTAACTCTTTACCATTACAGCTCCGTTCACATAACACATGTATAATACTCCATAGCTCCGTTTGGGTCAGAGAGCTCATCTCAGCTCTCATTTAATAGCTTTGAGCAAAACATAAAAAGAGTTATAAAAATGGCCTTGACTGCCGCCCATTATAATTGCTTCCAACTTTGTGAGGACCAATTAAAAAAATTAGGACATTCTGGCTTGTCCTCCAGTCTTAAATAGGGCTCTATAAGGGTTAAGAAACAGTTTGAAGTTAAGCTTAAAGTAAAGGTTGGAGAAACAGATGTGGTTGTGGAGTATAGGGGCTGCGGACTGCATTATCTCAATTAAGGTCCTCACTAGCTTAGACTAATGTGTGTGTTATTAGTGTCTATTGCTTAAGGCATTATTGAGCACATATTCGGCAGTCGAACTGTACAAATTGGAGCCACTGGAGGAAATTTAAGATATCAATGTGCTGTAGCCATGGATTTCTACTCGCAGTGAATTATCCAGCTTACGTCTTGCACAGTGGCCACAGCTGTGCATGGGGTAGGTGGTCTCTTATTATCTGAGATAGTGTGTCAATAAACACTATCTTGAACGATTTTTCTTTTTTCAGTCAGCCCTCTCACTCCGGTACCAGATTTTCTTTGAGGAAGCTAAGTGCTGAGGCTTGGTTAAACACAGATACAAGGGTAAAGGACGTCTATATCCATGTTTAAATCTTTGCTGCCACCCTGTGAATGTGAAGATTACTGCAGTCTCTACAGACGGTGCATTACAGGAGATACTCTATATAGTATGTTACATTATAATACATAGGTTTTCTCATTAATACCATTTCATTATTGAAATTTATATGCATATTTTATTGATTAAATAGATATACTTGTTCAGCTGTAGTCCCTATAGGGGGTCATTCCCGTGTTCCTCGGGTCCTGTTCCCTCAGTTCTACATACCTGCTCTCCCAGAGTCCTATGTCCCCAAGGTCCTATGCTTCCCAGCTCTATATAGCACATAATGGGAACCTGAGAGAGATGTTGTTGAGCTCATTATTTGCTTAATATGACATGAGCTAGGGTTAGATTAGGGGACTAGAATCATGACAATCATAAAATTGCACTGGACTCAGCCTTGATGGTACATGCTCTACCCAGTGAGCTGACAGGGCACACCAATAGTTAGTTTATTTGTATGGAGAACAACTCCCAAACATATTTCAGCCCTAAAGTTAAAATAATACAAATTAGTAAACCAATTAATTAACTGATTAAAAGAGAGGAGAAAAAATAAAAGATGAGAAAAGGAGAAAAATAATTATTAAACACTTATATGGCCATTTCCAAACAGGTTAAGATTACAAAAAAGATTCAGGGTTTGTTTGTTTTTGTAAAATTGTAACATGAATCAGGTCAAATTTGACCTGAACACAACAGGAAAGTTTATGTGTATAAACAGAATATTTAACTTGGGAACATAGACCCCAGGAATACAGATATAACTAGCTATATATTTAGATAAATCAGGAAACACCTGTCAAATGTAATCAGATTACATGCATGTTATATTCACATGGCAACAGTCTATTTCCAGCATACACCTGGACGATGGCATCACACTATTGAGAAAGCAGCACTGGGTCTGTGAGTGCGCACACTACTTTGCATATAACCATTTTCTGAAACCTCTGTTAGACATGAGCACTGTGATTTTAAACAGTGCTGCCACATGCCCCCTCACATCTCCTTGACACACTCCTATAAAATGACAACTACCTGTCACCAGTTTCGATACTGCACAACAACAGTGACAGGCACTGGCTCGCTCTCTGACAGTGTGTAAGGCAGCACATTGGGTGCAGTTCTACTTGAAACCACACGGGGTCAGTCTTGCTGCAAAAATGAAGGGACTTTGCACAGGCGAGAGTGATGTGGGAGCCAGCAGGTGAGCTGAGGAGGGCTGGCATTTTTTGGATGGGGCTCAGAAAGCTGTCTCCTCTCATATTACTTCACAGTACACCCCACACAGAGGAGCCCGTATCACTCACCCAATGTGACTGTGTGGGGAAGGGAGCCCATCCATGGCTGACAAACTGAATAAGTCAGCAGACCAGGGAGCAGAAAGCAAGAAAGGGAGATGACCTGGCCGTTTTGTCTGAGTAGGCCATTCTGTCATCATTATTCATGGTTGTTTAGGGCGTAACATGGCACTGCCAGGGGCCCAGTATCTTGCTGGAATTGTTTCGAGGAGCTTTAGGGAGAAATGTCAGACACCTTCCTGTTCTCATACCCCTCATTCCATGTGGGCCATTGCGGCAGAGGTGAGTGGCAAATTCAGACAGTTATGAGTTGGAGATAAATACATACTCCTCACTGAAAAGGGCCAATCTAAATTTCAGAACATGTCTTAAAGCTGTCCCAAAATAAGCTCAAATCACCCTGAAGGGAAATAACACCAAAATAGGCAGCGAGGTATTCGGTTTGATATCTGACACTGGCTTGCCTGCTGTGATTGTGCTGAAAGCTGAAGCCATTTGGATTAAAGCTATACAACAAAGGTAAAACTGCACCACTCGAAAAATAACATGTAATCCCCTTTATACAAGGAGAGCATGCTATAGCAGTCAGGTAAGAACAAATTCAAGCTGTATTTGTCAGCTTTACATTCAAGGTGTTTTAAAAGCTTTAATCTGTTCCATGATTTATGCCAATTCAATTCTCATTCAAATTTGAGCTTGTGCAATAGGCAGTAAGTGTCAAAAAGACATGTAACTGAAGATGGTGATATGGTTACGCCTCAGGCGGAGTGGAGTTGGTAAGATACTGGAAAAGTGCAAGCTACAGGCTGATTTAGGATATGTCATGAAGCAGAGTGATGGATGAGCTGTCAGATGCAGCCGTGGGCAGGAGCACCTGGAGCTCTCCCACATTAATACCTTGCTGCCCATGTCTGCCCTCACGAGTCCCAACCCAGCCTTAAATCTATCCACTCCCCCCCCCTCTATATCCTCAGTCCCCCATGCAGCACAGACAGTGTGATGAGGACAGTCTACTGTGCCTGGGATGCCTTTGGCAGACACATGCCACATAACATAAAGCACAGTACAGCCCTCTGATATCATTCTCCCTCTGATCTACACGCCTCAGAAATGTGTACGTGCACACACACCAAGATGTGAGTCATAAGAGAACAGCCAAATGTCAGAGAAAGAGAAAAGAATGGATACATGCATGCAAAACAGGGCTGGCAAGAACAGAGCATAGGCTGATTGGGAGGGGTTGAGACGGAGAGGCAGCCAATGCGCAGCTCTGCATCTTGAGGAAGAGAGGGGAAGAGAGAGAGAGAAAAGGGAGAGATAAGGGGAGAGTGAGGAAGTGAGAGAGATGGAAAGAGAGTGTGAGAGAGGGAGGGGGTGAGGCTGAGGCAGTCACTGTGAGAGGGAAGATTCCAGCGTGATGCTGTTGGATGTGAGCTGCTCTCCTCTAACCGGTCTCTGGCTGTCCCTTTGACTGAGCCAGTGGTGTGTGTGAGTCTGGTAACTAAGCTCTGGGGGCTCTGCTGCTGCTCGGGCTGAGGCAGAAGCTGACTGGCTGGTTCCCTGCCTGGGCCGTCTGGAGCACAGAGGGGTTTGACCGGAGCCGAGGTCCAGGGCAGGGCAGGGTAGGGCTGGCTGTAGGGCCGTCTGCACCGGGGCCCCACAGGGAGCAAACATGAGCGTTCCCATGCTAAAGATCGGGGCGGTGCTCAGCACCATGGCCATGGTGACCAACTGGATGTCTCAGACTCTGCCCTCTCTGGTGGGACTCAACGGGACCACCATCTCCAGAGGGGGCACCTCGGAGAGGATTGTCAGCGTGCGTATGACTTCCTTTGCTTTTTTGCAAGTGTGTGTGTACTGTATTTTTCTGTGAATGCTCTTGCTGTGTAAGACAGGAAAAGAGATGAAAAAGAGTGACATGGCAGAAGACAGCAGGAGATGTGAGTTAGTGTGTGTCTGTGTGTTTGACTACAGAACAGCAGAGGGGTTCCAGTGAGGGATGCACAGATGACAGCAGGACTTTGAGAGTCCATCTCAGGGGCTGTGTTTTATTAGTTAGAGAGAGATGTAGACATGCGTGTGAGAGCAATGTTTCAACCAAACGTGAATGATGCATATGTTTGTGCGTGAGTCACATTAAGTATAATGATGCTGAAATGTAGGCTTGTGACTGTGAGTGATGGTGAGAGGCTGAGGACGCAGTGTGGTTGGCGGTGTTAAATCATATGTTTTTGCCGGGGTGACGGGAGGTAGAGGGCTGTTCTGAGTGATGTTCAGGCTGATCCCATCTGTCAGTCACCTCCAGGGTGGGAAGGATGGTGCTCAGATTCAGAGGTGATGGGGAAGACAGGGAGGTTGAGACAATGTTACAGTTTCGAGTACGTCTTATTTCTCTCTCGCTCTGTTTAGCTCCAAATCCTCTCAATCCTCCTCTCCTCGAGCAAAACACTCTGGCATGTAGGGAGGTCATGTAGGTATAGAGAGGGCATTGGCAGTGTTTTGTGACAAAAAAAAAACAAAACAGTTTTGGCTTAGTTTTTTGTCAAGGTTCTGTATTTAAGTTTTGTTTGCACAGGCTTTTATTCAGTTTAATGCACACACGTACATTTTATGTCTGTCTGACTGTCTCAAAGTGCTAATTGGAGGTGAGACAGACAATGAGAAATCAAGCAGACAAATAAATTAGATATTTTCTGGTTCATCAGCGGTTAATGATTGCTTTTGCTTCTATCCTGAGTGTGTTTTTATGGCACTCACCCATTAAGCAAATGCCTTGCTCTGTTGAAATGATTGAATGAAATTGAACGTCCCAGGAGATCTGCGACCATCTGGATATGTATGTGTGTGTGTGTGTGTATGTGTACATGGGTGCGTGCCTGCGCGCGTGTGTTTGTGGTTTTAAATATGTACCCTGAGTATGTTTAGGCATTCTTGTCTCAGGGGTGGAGGTCCATCTGTTTGAAGAAGAGTTTTATAATTCATAACGCCTCGTTAAAACATCAATCCCCACCGCTTTATGTCTCCTTAATGTTGCAGCGAGGTGTCGGGTTGAAATGTTTTCTTTGGAGAAAAAGGTGTCTTCGCAAAGTATTGCCTTTGTGAAAATGTCAAGCATCTCGTTAAAAGCATTTTCGCTCATTTTTTTTCTTAATCTTTCCTAAAATGTGTACATATCTCAGCAGGTAATTTTAAGTACAACATCAAAGTAAAATCATAAACTAATCTCTGGAACAATGTCAGAAGGTAAGGCTTGTTTGAATTATTTACAGCGTTAAATTCTATAATCCTTTTGAACACCCACGTGTCCCAGGGGGGTTCGGCCTGGATAAGCCATCCATTCATTTTCTATACTCGCTTATCCTGCTCAGGGTCAAGAGGAATAAAAAATGTTGCAAGTTTTTTTTGTCAGTAAACTCATCATACTCATGACTGGAAGCCTTATCATTTGCATTTCAAAAGACTCGATACAATAGTTATGAGTGGATATTTTCCTTTTAGGCAACTGCCATTCACAACCAATGGAGAAAAAAGGCTGCCATGAAGTTCATTTCATCAAAGTTTCATCAAAACTGATGAGCCAGTTTGATTGTGCCAGGGATTATTAAAGTATAACAGTCTGTTGTGATGGGAAATGTCTTCGCTCTGAGACAGGAATAATCTCCCCTCATAAACAATGGCAGCGAATAAAACTTTAATGTAAAACCTCGCCTCAAAGTCCCATCACTATTAATGAGACATTTGCCTGTGATGATCTCAGGAGCAGTCATGACTCACATAATGTTTAGACTTCCAATCAAAGACGATCTAGCTACGGTCTTGTGACACTGTGGTGCGAGTGGGCCAGTGGCCATTGCATGGCTGCTACCCACCCTGGCGCCCATGCATGCTGCGTCCCATATTCTCCCAGCTCAGAGCTATTTTCAAAGTCTGCTTCACTTGCTTTCTGCGCCTGTCTTCTAACCAGCTGATCCAAGAACACAGCTGACTGAGTTTATATGGGCTTTTCTGCAATGGCACTGAGCACAACACTGCCTGGATGCTTGTACACATCTGGATAGTGCAAAACCATGTTCCTTAATGAGCAGGAGAGACCCTGGAACTACATGGAACTGGTGTGTCTGCACAAGATGGTCAAGCCAAGAGATTAAACCTGCCAGGCTGTGCACACACAAAATCGTATTTACAATTATACAAAAAGAAATTCATTATCATTATTATTACTTATTTAAAAAATGACATCAACTTGGCTGTGAGGTATAGTTAAAGTGATACATTACTGATTTTCAATCAGCTTTGTATGACAACAATGTGGGTTGTATGTGTAAACGAACTATGATTAACTTCCCTCCATCTTACCAGGGCCCAGATCTTCCTGCTCATCTCTTAGCTCAAATCCACCAGATGATGCATCAGATTTTACTTCAGGATTCAAATTATCCGCAGAGGTCTCCTCCTCTCCAAAACAAATGGACCCAACTTGTAAAAACACTGAATAAAGCTGTTTCTTGTTAAAAAAAAAAAGAGTGTTTTTCCAACAGTCTTGACGTAAAGGCACTACAGTGTATGATGCAAAAACACAAATGGCTCTATCTAGGACCAGTGTTTAGTTTGTCTGTTGTGGGCTACTGTAGAAACATGGCGGTGCAATGTGGCAGACTCCATGGATGAGGTCCTCCTGTGTATGTAGATAACAGCTCATCCTAAGGTAATGGAAACACAACAGTTCTTATTTTCAGGTGATTATACACTAAAGAAAACATACTTACATTCATACATACATACTTCTGCCAATATTTCCCCCTACATCATACACACAGAGCCTTTAAGTAAAGAATTACAGGCACATATAGTTATTTTTTTAAATGAATAAACACTGTGTGCTTGTGCTCAACTGTGCATGCAGGATGGGCATACATAAATCATAAACCTCTACATACTGTGTTTGTATACCCGTTATACAGCACTGAAAGACAGCATGTGTGTGTGTGGAGACTCTCCCTTTGATATCTAAAATAAGAAAGCTGTGAGGCAGAAGAGTGAAGAAAATATTCACACCATCAAAAGGGGAGAACGGATAAACAAATGGCAGAGAACAAAGAGCCAGAACTCCGAGTCTGATTGGGGTCACCCAGCCTCTATCTGTCAGCATGTAGGACTGTAAACTTTATCGCATCTATTGTGCAATCCAATAAAGCAGATTGTAAAGATCGATTCCTGGCTATGGATTAAAGATTAAACACTGCTGCAGAATTTTACTTGAGCACTTTGCTTTTATGTTTAACGTGCTGCTTTCAAACAAACTTTATTCAGGCTCAGACCCTGACAGGTGTCCTCTACTACTTAGTCAATGTGAAACGGTGTGCGGAGCCAGAATCTCGATGGAAGCCGATGCTGTAATATAATTTTAAATTGTTTTGATACATGAGCTAATTGTGTGATAGCCTGTGTACAAAGCAGTATTGATCCCAGACTTTATAGTTGAGCTCATAATCAGGCTTTTGACATGGTTCATTTGCCATTATGAGAGTGTAATTTCAATCCAGCTGAACTTATGCCTGAATCATTGCTTTGCCCTTCAAAAGTAATTTGATGATTTCACAATTCACACACTTCTGCAATCCATATTTTCCTCCATTGAACCACTGACTGTGTTCTAACAGTTTATACAGTGTTTTCTCACACTAGCCGCCCTGCCACTCTCTCGTCTCCCTCCTCTATTTAACACCAGCCGTGATAAAGCTATCTTGTACCCGTCTAACAGCAGAGTGGGTGCCAAATGCTTTACACCAGGGCACCTGGCATGGCCCTGGCAGCCTGCTCCAAAAAGTATAACATTGTAGCTCAAGTGCTGAGCATTGGTGGATGTAATTTTCTCTCACTCCTCCAACAGGTCTCCAACTGAGCCCCCCCTCATACTTCATAAAAAAAAAAAAAACGTTTGTCGCATCTGCCCACCCCCACTGTCATTCAAGTGTGATCCGGATTGGATTGAGTGAGCTGCAGATGGAAAGCGAGCAGGGCACCATGCAGGAGGGGTGGCAGTCACGGGCGTGATGGAGTGGGAGAGAGTGCGAGGCAGCAGGGAGGAAAAAGGAGGCAGCAGGGAGAGGGGCATGATGAGTTTATGAGTCATATTATTGACTGGCAACCATGCTGTGCTGATTGTGGTAATAGGTTTTCCTTGGGCGCAGGGGAGACCAGGGACTTCACTAGGAGCACTCATTGAGTTTGATTTTAAAGGCCAGCAGCTGGCCTGTGCATTGAGGATTGACTGATTGATCGTTTGAAGAGTGAGGGTGTGCATTTGCATGTTTATTTATGTGCGGTCAATTACAGCGAACCCAAGCAAAATTTGAAAAATGAGATCTGAATGTTTGGCCGGAGCATAGATAGAAGTGAGCTCTGTGTAACAGAGACAGATGTTTCTACTTTGCTGGGGACAGGCATTTAGAGAAGTTAATGCCTGGCATAAAACATAAATCTGCAGAGAGAGGGAGAGAGGAAGAGAGAAGGACAGAAAGTGAGGCTGTGGAACTTGGATAAACAAAGTTGGCATTGTGGGAGGGAAACAGAAGAGATTACATCGGCAGCACCTCTTTATTTGTTATCCTTACACTCAGACTATCTCACCTTGACGCCTCATGTTCTCAGAATGCTTCTTTCTTTCTCCCTATACAACTTTATCTCAGTCCTCCTGTTCTCACACTGTCCGTCCTTTGTGGCATTGCAGTCTCTCAGATGCGGTGGCAAGCTCAGCTCACAGTGCGGCGGTCAGCTTTCTCTCATATCTCAGGACTCGCGCCTGCCTCTGCCTGTTTGCCCCTTCTGCTTGCTGCTTATGAAAGTTATAATAGACTTCCCGTCATGCTCATAAAGTAGGGAGCTGTAGATTTATGATCTCATTTAGCTCTGGCTTTACAGCAGCCAGCTCCAGGGTCGGTCTAATGAAACGCCAGAGGAAGTCCATCCTGCAACTCTCGACAGTGATACCACCAGCTCGAATGTCTAATTGGATAATCCCTCTGAACTTTGTAAATCATTAACAACATGAGGCTTCTGAGCGCCTTTGTGCTGTGAGGCAGCTCTCAGGTAATACCACAAGGTGGTTAGTTTTCATAATGGTTTTGCCTAAACTATACATACACACATCTGATCTGAATCTGATCTCTACGGTCTGCAGTGTACAGGAGCCAGAGAGGAAATGTTGGAGACGCATTTGGTTACGACTTTTTAGCTTAGTAATGTCCACACTCTCTCATCTCATCTCCTGTTCCACTCCCTCAGCAGGGATTTAACTGAAGGTCTCATTTAGCATTGTAACTGGGCAGCGTTTGAACTAAGCTAGAGGAAATTAGAGCCATCTTTCTTTTCCCCGTCAGCTTTTCTCAAACCACAACTCTTCCCTTTCTGCCTATCAGTGTATCAGTAATTCCCACTTGAATCAGTTTTCTATTGGGAAGATTGGTTGTGGTTGTGGTTGGAAGACACGCCAGCAGTGGATGGTGGGACTTCACAGGCCCGAGCTGTCAGATGTGATATCGCTGGAACAGAGGGAACCCTGGGGTGGCGCAAAAAGGGGGCAGGCCAGAAATCTTAAAGAGTAATTTTCACTTTAGTGAGCAAGCCCAATTGATTTTTCATCTCTCTTGCCCCTTTGCGGTTTCCTGTTGTTTTCATTGCCGCTGTCTTCTTCCTTAATGGGCTTTTGCATGGCAGCCGTGGCTGTGACAGCTTCAAATCTGGCACTTACATATTCTATTTCATCCCTCACATCTAATGGGTGAATTTCTGGGACAGTGAACTGAACACCTCCTCTCTCCTGAAACCGCTGTCTGTGTCTGGGACGAGAGGATTATCCCCCAGACCTGAAGTGCCCCCAGCTAGGCGCCACTGATAGCATGATGATGATAGCTCAGGTTATGTTATCACCACTACTCAAACACTCTAAGGCCTGACCTGCTTGCAGTATGCAAACATTATTCATTCAATTCACTCTGCACCCCGAATATTATTCTGTATAACATTAGATATTGAGGAAGTTGTTTTTCCCACACTAATGAGATATCTGATGGGCGGCATGGTGTGAGCACTATGTTAAATGAACCAATGTCAATGACCCACTCTTCGCTGCAGAGAGGAGACTTAATCATATTTACATAAATTACCCAGTGTTCCAAAACATATTCAAGTTTACTACTAGCACCCTGAGAGATCAGTCACATATCAGTGCTGATATATAGATCTCCTTACAACAGCTCAGGCACAAAGCATATAGGGACAAAGCGCATTTGCATTTAAGAATTACCTCTTCCCTCCTGCTCTCTAAACTGCCACTGTGATGAGAATGGGGAGGTTAGTGCAGAATGGATAGGTGGGTGGTAATGAAATTGGAACTGATTCAAATAAGCTCTTAATTTCAGCCCAGCATTTATGAAACATTAATGAAGAGAGGAGAAGATGTGATGCTGTGAAAACTCCCCGGCTTGCGAAAAAGCACATGAGGAGCACAGCGTGAGTTTAAACATGTTGGAAAATGAAGAAAGTCTTATGGTAATAGAGCTGACATGCTTCCAATATTACTTTGTTGAATTTTGAACTTCTTGCTTATTACTGCCCACTATGTAACATATCATAAAAAAATCAGTGTGGCACCAACCACAGCTCCCTTTTAGGCTGATAGCAGTATGAAATATTGATGCCCACTTCTGCATCCATTCGCAAGAATCTTTCTTAACTGAAAGTGACTATCTGGTGCGTAGGCTGACAGCCCCCACATGTATGGATATGAGGTAATTTTATTGAATGCAGGAGGCTGCACATGCCCTCAGAGTGAGTAACATAAGTGGATTCTGCTGTTTGAGGCAAGCTAACCTCCACCTGTTAACACTGCAGGGTAGCAACTGTAATGAGAAGCCGGTGTGCCGTGCTGTGGCCTCACGATCCGTTATCAGACACACATTCATAGTACTATAGCAGCCATTGTTTATGGTCTCCTACGGTACTGCAGTAATCATGCGTTACAGCTGCAGGGGTTTTCAAACAAACCCTCTTGGAGGTAGATAGCTGCAGTTTTAAATGCATGCATTATTAAAATCTGTGAGAATTCATTCATGTAAATACTGTACAGAATGATCAAGAACACACAAATACTGTGTGTGCGGTTCTTGCGTGCACATCAGCAGATCTTCACGGATACACACAGTCATGACACACGCGCTCACGCACACATGCTGCAATAAATCAGAAGTCCTGACAGTGAGTGAGATGCGGGCAGAGAAGCAGACAGAGCAAAAGTATCTCCCCCTCAGGCAATGGCAGAATGAAATAGACAGTCAGATGCAGTTGAAAGAAATTGGAGGAGGCTCCGCTGTGGAGACTGCCTCTTTTGTCTTGTTTTAACTCCAACTCTGGCCTCTGTAGACCTTGGTCGTTTCTCCACCTAACAGCTCTCTGAAGCTGGATTGCCTCAAAGAAGCCAGACTAATGATAAGAAAGGTGCTGACTTACAGAAAAAAAACTGTGCAAGTCACTGCAGGAGCTGGCTGCACACTGACTACAAATATGCATCAATATTAAGGATAATTTTATAATAAGTTCGGAAGAGTGCCAGTAAGTTTCATCGTGAGTCATTCATGTGCACGGCAGACTTTCACTCATACTGAAATATCACTAATGTATGTATGTAATACTGTATGAATAGAGAATGTGAATAGAATATGACTTCTTACTTAGTTAATTAAATTTAGATGTATTAATTTTAAAAATGTATGAGTCTACTTAAAATACTTGAAAATAATGAAAAAGATAAAATATAAAAAGAATGTATAATGTCATTGTGATGGCTGATATTACAGCATATTTAAGTTGCTCGTGTAGTCTGTTCCCTCCAATTCATTTAGAGTAAGGAACATTTAAAATTCACTCCTTCTGAGAGTGTGCGGGAGGAAGAGGAAAAGGCACTAAGAGCAAAGAGAGGAAAGGGAGCGAGGGGGTGGGGTGCCGAGGGATTGGCAGGAGTGACAAGATGTGACAGTGAGCACATTGGCTTGCAGGGTGGTTGCTACTTTACACTCCAATCACACAGTCCCCCTGTCCCCCAAGACATTTTAATCTGATCCCCCGACCCAAAGAGACGAGAGCACAGCACAACACCACTCAGAGGAAAGCAGGAGAGCGGCACCGAGCCGAGCCACAAGATTTTATTTCCAGCCTTTTTCCTTCCACTTATGTGGATGGGTCTTTAATTTTATCACCAAAATGGCTGCTCCTTCTCTCATTACATTTTGCTTTATATGCTGCGTGTGTGTAGGTGCAGTGTGAATGAACAGCTCGTCCTTGCCGGGCCTTCGCGTAAACTGTGTCTACATGTGTGTATGTGCTCGCAAGCGCACAGCACTACTTTTGATTGGATTAGTCAGAGAGAGACATCCATCCTTTCAGCCTCGCCCCTCCTCCACTGGTTACGGGCTGCATTATCGATCCCAAACAGCTCCATTTCCTCTCTGTGTCCAAACTTATTAGATGCTCTGCTTTCACACAGCCTGGCCTGATCCCTCCCTCTTCCTCTTTTCTTTGAAACCCCCTTTTTCCCCCCATTTGTCTTTGTCTTTCTTCATCCTCCATCGAGTTCTTACTCTATCTCTGTCATGCCGTTGTGTTTTTCATCCCTTTGTGTATTTTCTACCAATGTTCTTGTCTTATCTTAATCTGCACCCATTTCTGCTTATTTTCTCCCTCTGATTCCTCTATCCTCCATCTCTCTCCTCTCCTGTCTGTACTGCTGTGAGCGCCACCTCTGTCAATCACTGGCTTTGCTTTCTCTCTCTCTCTGTTGCTCTCCAGTTAATACTAAAATTAGACTGCGAATGAGTTTGAGTAGTTGGAGGGATCAATTGCCATTAATTGCCTTTGGGGAAGAGTAACTTTTGACAGGGTTGCAAGAGAGAAAGAGAATGCCATGGAGAAATTATGACTTTGCAGCTAACGTATGGTGACAGAATGGGCACATCTAATCACGATATGGAATGTATTAAATAGGCATTTTTTCTGCAAACGCTTTCTACAACACTTTCAAGTATTAGATAAATTTATTAGTTATGAAATGTTTTATAAGGGTGGAACACTTCTCACATTACAGTTGATACATGCTGGCAGGAAAAAATATATTTTCTGCCCTCATGCATTTTGAAAAGCCTGCTTAGTAGCAACATGGATAAACAACAGCAGACAGAAGCAACCAGTTCCTTCTCTCGCTCTAATATATATATATATATATAAATATATATATATGTCTCTGTGTTTCTGCAGGCTCTGTACCCAAGCCCAGAGGAGGGCTGGCAGATCTACAGCTCGGCACAGGACGCAGATGGGAAGTGTATCTGTACCGTGGTCGCACCAGCCCAGAACATGTGTAACCGCGACCCACGCAGCAGGCAACTTCGCCAGCTCATGGAGAAGGTGACAGCTGTCAATAACACACTCACTTTGAAACACGACTGTTACCCACGCAGACACGCAAAACTGCCATGCCGCAATGCGCTCGTGTCTCGCACCGTCTGTCACACACAGGCTGCTGAAGTGAACAGTCTCACTTCCTTTACCCCACAGTTGATCAATCATGCAGGATAATATGACGCCAATTGAAAGACATTGTTGGTCGAACTATTCTTTTCTGAGCAACAGAGCTGCTCAAAGGGATAGTTTGTTTTTTTTTAAGTGGGGCTGTATAGAGTACTTATCCATAGTCAGTGTATTACATACACTAGATATCAGTTGGCACATCCAGTTTGGAGAAGCAGGCAGGAGTCTGACACGGAAGCTAAGTGATGTACTGCTATGGATGGGGTCAGTAACAAAACGTAATTTAGCCAACTAAAAGTGTAAGTGTGTGCTATGTTAAAAGTATTTTCAGACAGCCTGTTCCAACAGGGGAAGCCATTAACGGCTTAAGTTCCGCATCTATCCTCTCGTCAAAGCCACCAGACCCCACTGACAAAAATGGTAACTTTAGCTCGCTTCATACGGGAGCTGCTGATCTACTGCTTCATCAGTCAGTTAGTTTGCGTTATTGTGTGACTTTTGGAATTCCAAACTTAATGCCAAAGTTACTCAATAACACGGTGGACAAGTGGCTGCTGTGTTTAGCAATATTTAAACACAGTCTCTCTCAATGTGACTCAGTGACTCTGGCCTTGAAGAGAGCGATATAATGGCTTCATTTTCTCATTCGAAATTGCTCTCCGACTTTAAAGTAAAGCAGTGAAAATACTCGCAATGCAGTGTACACTTAAACTGATATTAATTTTTTATTTGGGACTTTTCTTAGGTGGCTAAAATACATTTTGTTGCTGCCCCCAATCACAGCAGTACATTGCTTATCTTCCATGTTGGACTCCAGCCTGTTTCTCTAAACTAGGGTAGTCCTGACTGACATCTACTGTATGTAATACACTGACCATGGATAAGTATCCCATACAACCCCACTTCAAAAAAAGCAAACTATCCCTTTATAGTGAATGTAGCATGCATTGCCTTGATAAGAGAAATGTCCTAAACTTACCCATGGAATTGAATTCATCGAGCCTTAGCCTTCTAATGTTTCTGTTGTAAATATAAATCCATTAAATAAGAATTAAGAAAATTAACTGTTTTACAAATCAGTGAAGATGACAAATGCTTTGTTTGCATAGTTACACAGTAAATGCTGCACACACAAACTCTGTTTACTCAGACTTGTGCTCATTCTGCCTTCCTCTAAGTGAGAATATAAGTCAGCGCTCTTTTTGTTGTGAATAATCGTGTCATGTATGACTAGCAAATAAATGTAATGTAATACAAAAAATGTGTACACACGCAAAACCCTTAAGCCCGCTACAGTGTTTCCGCAACCAGACAATAAATCTATGTTTTTTATTTGCAGGGAGTAGTATTGACCTACAGTGCAGTGCATGCAAATGTAATTTCCTGCTAGTGGCAAGCACATAAACACACACGGATCAGGGATGAGAGTACAGGCAGGAGAGGACTTCTGCTTACAAGTGATCTACAGCTGTTTGTTGACTCTCCAGATCTGCAACTGCATTGATTGGTGGTTTGCAGGTTGGCATCTTTCCATTCTTACCCACTTGTCTTTTCCAAACTAAATAATAAAATGCTGAGAAATAATGTTTAACAGCTTTAACTTGCTTGATGGGCCATGGCAGCTCATTCACAGCGAAGCTGTTTTTTTTTTTTGTGGGTGCTTAAAACCAGCGAATGAATGAGAGGGTGGATCCACAGAGCGAGTGAAAGCCTGGGAGCAGAGAGGTAGAAAAGAGCGGGTAAGACAGGAGGAGCTGACATTGATGTGGTCTTGTGAGGAGAGATGGAGGTAAATTGAGATGCTGAATAGGCTCTGAGGTCCTGGTGGATCAATGAGACACCTGAATTCACATATTGCATTCATTCTCATTGAAGTTTGCCTTTTCCCCCGACAGTCTCTGTCTGCTGCTGTTTCAAGCACACGTTCATGCAGACAAAATCCACACTCACACACTTTAAAAGAAGCATATCCCAACAGAGATGGCGTATTCCGGCTGAGGAAGACACAAACTTGATAAAGCTATCCAGTGTTTGTGCTCACCCAGATATGTGAAAGTATAGATGCACTGTTTTTATAGAGATCGTTATATACTGTATGTGCACGCATAAAGAATGCTGTTTCTGCATGTTTTTAATAAGCATGCAGAATAAAAAAAACACTACATACAGTATGTTATGTGTTTGCCTTCTAATATTGTCAGTGCTGCTTACAGTATGTAGCTCATAGCCATTGAGTCTGGTTGAATTCCCTACAAGTATAAAGTACTATACAGTACAATGTAAGTTTGTCAAATTTATCAAAGCTTCAATACTTTCCCAATACCACATGTTTAAAATGACACAATCTCCTTTAATTACACATTCAATGATAACAAAAGAACTGAAGCTATATAAGACAGATCTACAATAAGATTTTTAGCCAAAGGCTAATTGAAAACTGAAAAAAAAATACACTATTTTATGTGCCTAGATGTCCTTTCTTTTTGCCGTAGTATTGAAAGAGGTATGGAATATTGTTTTTTATCCTGGAATTGAATTGAAGTTTAAATTCTGGTATCATGACAACATTAGTACAGTATGTGCTGCGACATATTTATCCATGTGGGTGTATAATATATCTACCCCAGGGTTTCCCACACATTCATTTATTTGAGGCCAACCGCAACAATATCAGACCACACTCTCGGAGCGCAGAGTGTAGGCCTCCTCTAGGAACAGACAGAGCAACAGAGCGCCAAGTGGAGTGAAAGTGAAACCTAACTGTTTATTAATTCATATAAAAATAGATTGCTCTATTTCTTAGAACACCAGCGCTCTCATTTTAGTGTTTTTTTTTTTTTTGTTTTTCTAACCTACTTTAGATGAAACCAACTGTGTTCCCATGGAAATCTGTGGATCTGATCTGATCCGATCAGCCCTGATTGTTCTAAACAGGCTAAAGAATTTTAATTGGTCAAGCAGCTGCAAATGAAGGCAAACTTTCTGTTGCTGCCATTACACAGGTTAGACCCAACAAATAGACAACACTGAAATGAAAGCGCTTTTTGTTCAATTTCTCTATTGATTAATGAACAACTCAACCTCAACGAAATGCTGCTGAGGGGAAAAAAAAACTGAAGAGTTTCACCAGCGCTGGGTTCACAGACCAGCAAAATCTCAGAATTCAGACAATGATCACAAAGGGAGACACACACACACTCTTACACACAAAAACAGAACGTTTGCTGATCAAGTGCATCCCCTGCCCGAACTTTGTTGGAAACACTGTACCCATAGCGTGTCTTCACCTCAGGTTAACACGTAAACATTGTTGCTTATGCTTTACTTATTTCGAGTGATGTAATCAGGCTGCTCGACTGGTATTTTCTGCTCATTTTTCTTATCACTTGTTCTGAGCTGTCAACATTGCAAGGTGATCTTGTTTACTGTGGCTGTTGTCAGCCTGTTGGCAGAGAGAAACATAACTTTTGGGTGGGTGGAGAATTAAAATACAGGTGAAAATTGGGTTATCTGGTTTTGAAAATGTTCATATTTCTCTGTGAAAATCAGTTAAACATTGAATATAGAAATGAGAAAAAACATGTATACTATTTTTGAGGCATATAAGGACATTTTTTTGTTGTGTCTTTGTCAGAGAGGTGTAGATTTCATCTCTAATTTTTGAGAGCACAGTTTGTTACCCTTTACAATTCACTACAAAACACAAAAGAAGTCTTCAGACAATGCCACAGAATGAAATCATCTCTTCTCTGACACTCTCAACAAAAACTGAATATTACAAGCTTTGCAAATATATTATTTATAGTTTTGTTGGACTGAATTACAGTGTGGGTGTTTATGTTATTGTGTCTACCCTCCTCTGTACATGCACGCTGCTTGTAAGATGCCAGTTATTGCAGCCAAGTGCTCCCGTCAAAAACAGTCCACAGCTCAGCCTAATGAGGACACCTGAGGTCAGCGCAATTTGAGCTGCACACAAATTAAAAGAGTACGTGTCTGTCTGTATGTGCACGTAATAGCACCACGCCTGCTAACACATCCTCATTTGAACTCAGAGCATGTGTGGGAATTATTTGAGCGGACCAGATCCACAAAGGCTCTCCCTGACACAGAAAGGCAAGGTTGCACTAACAATGTCAAAACCGCCCTCTGTTCAAAGAATGTAAAGTAGCCTTGTGGAAAAGCCTCTATTCAGCTTTCTGCTAAGGCAGACAAAGCACCATCCAGAGCAGAGCTGACCCTGAAGGACAGGTGGTGTGAGAACGCTCACAGCGCAGACTTTAGAGCACCTCATCCCCCTTTGACCTCTTTGTCTGACTGACTGAGATGAGATGAGATAAAATGCGATAGGAGGGCACAGTCGGGCACGAATTTACACACAAACACACTTTCGGATTTGGTGCATAGTGAGTCATTACACTAGACACCTGCAACTGATTGGATTCTGGGAAGTTTGAGGGGTGGGGAGCAACGTTTGCAGCCAGAGGAAGGCATGAAATGCCTGGTGTGTGTATGTATGTGTATGTGTGGATCAGTTATCACGGTTCATAGGATGGAGCAGTCCCAACTGCCACCACAGCCCAGGAGGATGGTGACACTGCATTTGTTTAGACTCCAGGCTGGTGGAGCAGTTTACTGTTACACATTCCTCCAACTATTCCATCTGCAGTGCTGTCAAATAAGTTTTTAATTGGTGAGGAAAATATATTCTGACCAAATATTTCCCTGGCCAGTTCATGAAGCATGTGGGTGATAAGTTGGGTGTCGAAAAAAAAGTAGGCTGGACGCAAAGTAATTGAGTGGGCTGTCAAAGTGTAGGCAAGCAAGGCATTTGGTGCTAAACAGACTTTATGTCAAACTGTGACCTTTGAGAGTTGGGACTGTTTTTGTTTTTGTTCGGAGTGATTTGAATAAATAGCTTCTGTGTACTTGGACTTTCAGCGGTGCGTGTCTGTGTGGGTGGGTGTCTGTTTGTGTGGGTAGTTGGACATATGCACACGTGATCCGCCTATATGCACCAGAGCCTTGCAACATTTGTCAATGTTCAGATGATTTCTGGCCAGTTCAGTGCAACGTGCAGGAGATGAGGGGGTGTATGAAACAGTAGGCCGGTTATGCAGCAACAGAGTGGGCTGTCAAAGAGTGAGTAAGCAGAGTACTTAGTAAAAATTAAACATAGTGCAAAACTGAGAACCGAGATTCAATAAACACCTACTTGACAGCACGTTTACACCTCCATGAGACTTATTCTGTTTGCGTTATACTTTGTTTGTATCCATTAACTTGTGTACACTGTTATAATGTGGGCCTGCCCCCCTTCTGTTTTGATAGCTGTGGGAGATTGGATTTTTACATCCTAACTGGGTACCTGTTGACTTTCACTGCATTATTAATAAATGTGTTGTGTATTTGTATGTATCATCCTGATAAATTCTGGACATCTGTGCCTGCTTTTTGAAGTTCTTAACCTTTCATATTGGTTATTTTTGCTTTTTGTTTCTTATTTTTATGCCTTTACTCCTTCTTTGTTGCCTGCATATTCTGATTTGTATATATCAAGTTTTGGAGGATTGACTGTGTTTTAAAGACTAAGGCCTCAGTCACATAGAAAGCATTTTAGCAGCTGGAGGTGCATTTTTGTAATTGTTTTTAATAAGAATGAAGCTTTTTGCTCACGTTTTTTGCGTTGCGACATGCCTCGCTTTTCTGCACTCTAGGCGCCTGGCATTTTGCCGGAGCACCCTGAACTCCTCAAGTTGAAAAAACTTCAGCTCAGAGCAGAAAAGCACCCCACATCATCTTTTTTCCCATTGTCCAATCGGATTATTTGAGAGGCGGGCCTTCTGTGGTGGCCATGACAACAAGTTTACAGTTGGTAAACAATGGAGAAGAAACTGGCTGTAGCAGGTGCTGGATACCCAGAGCTATACGGCCCTGACGATAGACAGCAGGTTGTCAAACTACCCCAGAGTCATCCTAAAATATGCCTGAAAATGGCCATCATCGAGGCGTAGCTCCTGGACCAACAGGTGGTACTCTCCGAAATCTGCCCTCTTTTTTAGGGTCTCATGTCACCACACAGATCTCTTTTTCCCTGTGCCCAACAAACTAGTTGCTGAAAGCCTCTCACCCTCAACCAGAGCTACAGCAAGCACCCTCTGCCTGAACATTTTAGTAACTAGCTACAAATTACTGTGGAAAAAACCCTGATAGATTGATTACATGAGAAGGTTAGGGTAAGGTCATGATGGAGTGGTTGCCTGGCAACAATATAAAGGTGCAGTTAGCATTTTTTTTTTTACTTGTGACATTCAAAAAAAAAAAAAGGCAGTGTGGGGTGCCTCACGTTTCCATCCATTCATTCATTCATTTTCCAAAAGTGCTTATCCAATCAGGGGTCGCGGGGGTGCTGGAGCCTATTCCAGCTGACACTGGGTGGGAGGCGGGATACACTCTGGACAGGTTGCCAGACTATTGCACAGCTAAAACATAGTGACAGACAACCATTCATTCTCACAATCACACCTACTGCCAATTTAGAGTCACCAGTTAACCTAACCTGCATGTCTTTGGACTGTGGGAGGAAGCCGGAGCACCCTGGAGAAAGCCCACACTGACACAGGGAGAACATACAAATCCGCACAGAAGGGCTCCCGCACCCCTGAGTTCCAATCAGGAACCCTCTTGCTGTGGGGCGACAGTGCTAATCGCTGCACCACAGTGCCACCACCTCACGTTTTGCAACCTGTTTTCAGCAGTGCCCCAATGGCACTCCCCTTTACCAAGCTAGGTTTATGCTCACTGTTGTGTCACGGTGTGAGGGTGCATGAGCCAAAAACTGATGTCATAATGTATTCTGCATAAGCATGAAGGCCAGTCGTTGTATCAAACCTGCCCTGTATTTGATAACCAGTTGTGACTGGCTCAACCCAGGCCAGGTCAGCTGGAAATCTATCTGAATGAGAGGGGGATGAGATGCATCTGCCAGAGCAAATAAAACATGAGCTTGTAGATTTGTCTGGTTCCCAGGCAAACATACTGGGGGACACAAAACAACATTGCAATGTAATAGAGCGCAGTTTTCCAATCATATAACTGCGATAAAAAAAAAAAATACAGCCAGGTTAGGAACACCTGGCCCCTTGGGCTCCACGTGCACACACACACACTCACACACACACACACACACACACACACACACACACACTTGCCTCTATAGCTCTCGTGACATATGCAGATGAGAGTAGTTGGAGAAGACCACTTGTAAAGCGCCATGCACAAGATCTGATGCTCACAGTAGTAGAAAATGGCAGTGGTCAGGTTTAAGTGCAGTCCCATGTTAACATGTTTGCTGTAGTGAGTGTGTGGTCGAGAGAGTTACTGTGTACGCGCTAAAAGCAGGTGTGTGTTGATGACTGGAGCAGAGAGTCTCCCATGTGCTCCCATCCTGATCTCAGTCTCAAAGCCAAAGCAAAAACAGTGAACATGTTTACAACAAGGCTTTGAGTTATCTCAGTATTTTTAGATTTGCAGAGCCACAGTCAGTGTGCACTTTAGTTTGATTTGTTTCTGTAATTGACCGGAGATATTTATTTTTCATAAATTAATGTTCACATCAGGCCTGTTGTTCCTACAGTGCTTTGTTGTTCTTTCCTCAGACTTTATTTAAAGGTCCAGTGTGTAGGATTTAAGAGCATCTATTCGCAGAGATAGATTATAATATTCATAATTACATTTTCATTATTGTATAACCCTCTGACACAAGAATAAGATGTATACACTGAGGATGTCTGTGGGCTGTTGTTTTCCAATATTTGCTTCTGTTCACTTGTAGCTTAAATTGTTGATCTGAATGTAAGTAATTTATTTAATATATTGATGGCCTCATATCTCATCCACTTCTCATCTGTCTGTGAACTAATGGGCTTCAGGGTATTAGCCAATTCCTTGTTATTTGCTTCAGGGCTGCAATTCTGAGTGGTTTTTATAAGTGCTGGTCCATTTGCTGCATTAGATTTTCGAAGAATAATATATAGTTATATCAGGTTACATGTTTTTTTTTCATGGCACCTGCTATGACTGATGCCAGAATGATTTCAAAATGGGACAGAAAAAGTCATTCACACAAAAAAAGGTGTGAATGACTTGCTTTTCTCTCACCTGAGGCTGTGACAGTGGGCTTTTTTTCTTACTGCAGTGAAAAACAACTTATCATTGTGATTTGGCGCTTCACCACCAAACCACAGTGGTTATCATCACAGCCTCAATGACCTTGAAGTAATGATGATTATATCACATGTTTATAAGGGTTAAAGCTACAGCTTATTATATTCTACATAATTAAGGGTTTTTATAATTCAACAGATAAACATCAGTTCTCAGATACAGATCTCATTTCGTCACAATACGTTGACCTAGCATTGTGTAGGTCGTCCTATAGAATGATTTCTTACTTGTGTATGGTGTTAGTGATAAAAAAAATTGCATACCGAATTGCCTAGCAATATTGGTCTACAAAAATTGCGATTAGATTATTTTCCCATATCGTTCAGCCTTAAAGTGACAACATTACAATTGTCAATAAGTGCAACATGATGCTAAACCTGTCTATCTGTCGCAAATACAAGTAGATATTACATGTTTGCTAATATGACTTGGAGTATACAGGTGAAGAGCTGCAATGGATGCCTTGAAGGAAATTTATTTTCCATATCCATTTATTCCTGGTGAGCTGCAAAACATCCCCGAATGCACTAGGTAAAAGCTATTGAAACATCTTAGGGGGTTGAGAGTTTGCACATTGACACATCCATATCTGTGAGCATTTCAGAGTTTTCAGTTTAACCAACCTGCATGCAGGGATGGAAAGAGTGCTAGAACAATAAACCCAAGTAAAAGTAAAAGAGTAAAATTGCATTAAATAGAAACAGCATTACACCACAAAGCCTAATGTCCAAACCAACAACAAATTCTATTTATCTAGATGATACTTTGCAGTCTGTGTATACAGCTGATAAACAATTATAAATATGCATCAGCCTTCCTCTGTATAGCCTCACTAGAATTCACAAGGAAAGAAGACAAAACTCAGACAATATAACAAAAATGACCAAGAAAGAAGTCTAAGGACACCCGGCGTGTGCAACAAGCATTAATAAGACACCCTGCCACTTCTTGTAGAATCAACAGCACAATAAAACATAAACAAGGCAGACAACACAGAGATGTATAAACAATAAAAACTCCACAGCAACTGCAGCCACAAAACACACACATTAAAGGGGAACTAGACCCATTTTCAAACTTCATACATGTTATTCTTATAGTAAAAAAAAAGCCCCCCAAAAAACTAGTAAACATGAACAACTCTAGACTGCTGAGGCCCCAATTTGTGATGTCAGCAGGTATAAAGTCTGAAGCTGCTCCGCTGCCAGTAAATTGAAAAAGATGTTGTAGATGACACTCATTCATATGGGTACATTTTCAGTTTCAGAGCAGAGAACACTACAACAGAATAAAGCTCATTTGGGTATAAAAAAGAAAACAAACATTTGTGTGTCCACAAAATCAGGCTCCCTTTCATTGACTACAAAGCAGCTCACAACTTTATACCCTATAACATCACAAGTTTGAGACTTCTCTAGTTTCTGACTTTGATAGAGAGTAGCTCATGTTGACAAATATAAATTGAGCTTCCTTAGGCCATGGAGATGACATTGGAATTCCTAATTTAGGTGGTGTTCCCCTTTAAGGCAAAAAAACAAAACAAAAAAACAGCGAGCACACTGATTCTGCACACCACAACGCACATATACACACACACACACACACACACACACACACACATACACACAACATTATGTTTCTAGGCAACACAGTGGTACATTGAATAACAACACTTTACGAGTTTTTTGCTCACGTGTCTGTCTGTTAGTTCTGGGCAAGGTGAAGTCCTCCAAAATTTGGTTCATCTTTAGGTTCAGTTTCTTAGCTTCATCTCAATGCAAACTATAACCAGTCCACTCAGTCTCTCTTGTCCACTGTGCTCCTCTAAGTCTTCAAGAACTTTAAAAGAGGCTCTGCAGTCACAACATGACAGGGATTATTGTCCAAAACAGCAATCAGGCCTCACACACCTCACTGAAGGTAAAAGTTCTGCAGTAAACCCAGAACTCACCTTTTTTTTGCTCTTTTTTTTTAAGATTTATGCTGAGCTACAATAATGCTAACCATAGCTCATAATGCTTTGATCCTTGATTTTATTGCACTGATGTGCAGTTTTGTATTGTCAAGTAACTGCTTATCCTGGTCCAGATGCAACCCAGTAGGAAAGAAACACTGAGAGTATGGGAGGCTTCCTGTGTTCCCCCAGGAGGAAATAAAATCACAATATTTTTGACCAAATACCTCATTATTGATATTGTAAGATGTATGTGTGTATGTATGTACATATGTGTGGGTTTCACACACATTTATTTACTTGTGGCAGCCTGACACAAGTAAAACATCTGCAAAACAAATAGATTTTCTATTTTTGGAGCTGGGCTGTTCATTAGGCAGTGATATTGGAATATATAAACTGTTTAGTAATTAACAGCAGCAGTGCACTCACGGCTGAGACGGAGCAGCAGAACATCAGGCGCACTGAAAGTGAAGCTTAACCATTCATTCTGCTGGGTCTAACAGTTTGCCTCTGCAGCAGCTGCTCCTCTCATCCTCTGATGTGATCCGATCAGCTCTGAATGGATGGACAGATCAATTATCCACCCCCTGACTCACAAACTGATGCTGAGGAAAAGAAAAACTCATTAAGAGCTTCGCCTCCACTGCATTATAAACATAGACAAACAAAAACGTAAGCATTTAGAGACAGGACACAGAATGATATGAAAGGACACACAGGCATGTAAAAATCTTTTTTTTTTGGCTTTTGCCTTAATTTGACAGGACAATTTTGAGCATGAAAGGAGGAGAGAGACAGGGATGATGTGCAGCAAAGGGACATGGGCTGGAATTAAACCTGCGGCCACTATGACGTTGCCTTTGTACATGGGATGCCCACTCTAACCATTCAGCTACTGGGTGCCCCATACAAAGATAAAGGAAAAAAACAAATTAGTAATAAGGAAAGCTTGCTGTCATTGTCCACCCCCATCACCCCACTGTCATCAGCTACCGCTATGAGCTAAAATTGCCCAGCCTTATGCAAGAGACTGCATTATGTTATCTTTCGCTGATCCAAGGTGTGTAATTTTACACTGAATGAGATTGAGATTGAGATTGAAGAGCTGTCCCCCATTACAGCAGTTATTTTTCTTATGAATTGATCTACATAACTTTTCTAAACTCATCATTTGGTCTGTGGACTGTGAGCAAATCACAAACAAATGTTTCATTTCAGTTTCAAGTCCAAGGTGATGTTTGTATTGTCTGATCAACAGCCCAAAAAAGACCCAAATATATTCAGTTTGCTGTCATCGCAGGCAAAGAAAATATTCACATTTGAGAAAAATTACTTAAATGAGTAATGATAATCAAAAAAGCTGATCAACTAATTGGTAAATTGCGTCATCGATTCACTTCTAACTGCAAGCTTAAGCTGCATTTCTGATGAGAAGGGGATGATTGTGTTAAAAAATCCAATATTTTCCTTTAAGAATAGAACAAAATAATATTAACTTAAAAACTTCTTTTGTGTCTCCATTTGTGTCCTGGATGTTTGTTGGTGTGTGTGTGTGACAGGTTCAGAATATTAGCCAGTCAATGGAGGTGCTGGACCTGCGAACATACAGAGATCTACAGTATGTAAGGAACACCGAGAGCCTAATGAAAGTGGTGGATGGAAAACTGAAGGTGGCCTCTGAAAATCCCCGCAGTCTCAATCCAAAGGGCTTTCAGGTAATTGGCTGTCACACAGCATATGCGCGTATGTGTATTATTCTCAAGTGAGTGCAGATACTGTTAGATGTGGCACTGCTCTCTATGTGCACACAAACTTTGCCAGATGCATTGCAATCTCTTTCGCTCTTCACAGACAATAAAATTTTGTATGACTCTCGATAGACTGCCGCATAGGTACACAAATTCAATTCCAAAACCATCTTTGAGTCATTGAGTCATGCGCAGAGGAAATTTGAGAAAATTCACGTGCTGCTGAATTATTAAACTCTTGGACCTAGATGATTTCTCTCTTTACATGCTTTCCTCTCTCAGGCTTCTCTTCCCCTGTATACTTAACATTCTGCTGTCTGCTCTTAGATAACAGGCACATATATTCGCATTTATCTCTACCTTATCTCTCTACAAGCTAAGGCTCAGCTGCCATTATCAGTGGGCCTTTTTGTCTTCCTGTCAGCATGCTGTCTTGCCCAGGCTTTCTCCACATTTCTCACACCCTTACACATATTAGATGGACCATAAAATAGTTTGATTAAAAGATGCCTTGATAAATGCTACGTGTGCTTTACCGCCAAGACCCTGCTTCAGCACAGTGACAAGCAATGGCTGTGTTTTGCTTTCAGTGTGTTTTATTAAAGTGAGTCCAACGGAGGTAATGAAGATGTTTATGGAATTAGCCCATTCCTCAGCAAAGCCTGAGATGACTAAAATATGCAGAAGAGTGAGCATTATATTCCAGGACTTGTCTGAATGCAAATTCACAATCCAATAAAGAGAAAAAAAGGTCTTTAAAAAAAAAAGAAGCAGGATTTGACCAGAGCAGGTTGGCTGATGAATGCGTGCAGCTCAAAGTTGCCAATGGCAGAGCGTGGGAGATTAACGAGACCGAATTTTCGCGGCTTGAAAAGGGGAAAATGAGATTTATGATGTGGCGCCACAGGGCTGAGAGCTGCTCCATCACCAGATTTACGATAAACCTTAACAAGGAGGAAACAGCCCCTCCTATGGCGGCCGCACTTTATTGATACACCTATTTCTCTCTTGAGCCTCCTACCTTCCAAGCAGGCAGCCTGGCTCTCCTGCTGCTTCCTGCACTCCTACCTAAGGACACATTGTTCTTTTTACTTCTAAACACATGAGTCACAGACCAAGTCAGCATCCAGCAGCACCAAGCTCCTCACTGTAGATGAAAAATCACCTGAACTCGCAGAGACAGTAAACAGGCATGCATTTGGCCTGATGGAAAATCATTTGTAGAGTCAGTGGCTTTCTAATTCACACAAAGGATTGTAAATGAATATAAATCATAACTTACACATCATGCAAAGAGGCCCACACAAGTCAAACAAGAGGGCGGTTTAATACAGAAACAAAAAGAGCAGGCAACTGAGAAAGTGTTTAATTATGAGGGACATAAATAATAAGAGAAGAAGACAGTGATACTAAACTTATGGCCCTGGGTTGGCCGACCAACCATTTTCCAATTCACAATGAAAATAAATTAACACTGGAACATTTTTTTATGTACTTTGAGTAGAAATAAGGTACAAGAGTGCTTTAAAAGCATCAAAATAGAGCTTGTTGAATAAATGAAAGGGCCAGGGGAGGATGCCCCAAAACCCCAACAGAGGTCAGGGCTAAGCCCCACATGTGCACATATGCTAGAAACTCCTCCGCTTACAACTGACCTACAACTGGATTTGCCTCTTGGCAAAGATGAGTGAAGACAACAAACGTAGAAAGCTTGAACACAGGCAACTAATTTTATATATATTCTGATGAATTTTACGAGTGTTGGTTTATTAAGTGGCCCCTGGCCTCATGACATATTGCAACGTGGCAAAGCAAGTTGAGTACCCCTGCTGTAAGATTTAGCCAAAGAAAGAGAGTAACAGAAATGTCAGTAATACATAAATCACAGTGAATTATACCTTGGTGCAGATCAACTATGAACATCATGATGAATCCAGGTGCTAAGAAGTAGAACAGATGCCCCAGCACCAAGCTTCAATATGATGCTCCTGATACTGAGAGATAATCTACGAACCAGAAGCAACAACTGAAGATTGAAGGGCCTCTGCACACAATCCCCTGCACTATGGTTGAACTGATCCCCTGTCCTATAGTCTCCCAGGGTTTAATCTTCTCCACCCCTTTCGCGTTTCCATTTGTCTTACTCTCTGATTACTATCTTAGGACTTGAAAGACAAGGTGACCCAGCTGCTCCCCCTGCTGCCAGTGCTAGAACAGTACAAGACGGATGCCAAAATGATCCTGCGACTTCGGGAGGAGGTGAGGAATCTGTCCTTGGTGCTGATGGCCATCAAGAAGAGATGGGTGCCTATGATTATGAGGAGCTGCGCCAGAGAGTCCTGCTGCTGGAGACCAGGCTGCACTCCTGCATGCAGAAATTAGGTATAAGAGATGTGCAACTGGGTGTGGGTGCGTGGATGAGTAGTCATCGAATGTTTAATTTCAAAGATATCTCCAAATATCAATGTAGCACGTAAACAACAAGAGGTTAGAAAACAGCAGCAGAAAGGAATTAATGATAAAATTAAGATTATCAATGGCCAAAAGTCTGCTGTACATTAGCAACAATTCCTCTCTCCTTTGTATTCGAATTATCTGCATAAATTAAGAAAAAATAATGGCCTAGAAAGCCTCACTAAATAATTGATCGTGTTTTCATGTAATGTCTTAGCATAAACTGATGATTTTACAAAATCCCTCATATATAAACTGATGACTTAACAAGAAAAGACTGTAGCTAGACTTTTGTCTTTAGGTCATTAGTGTTTTGCTATTGTCTTCCACTGACTTCAAGCATTTGCAAAACGATGCATGTAGAGAGATAATAATTAGACATAACTTAATATACAATATGTTTATAGAAAACTTTTATGAAGTGCTTTACAAAACCGGGTAAGCAAATGCAGAGTAAAGGAAAATAAGAAAATAATGGTGGAATAAAGCTCAGAAAAGTGATAAAATACTTGCAAGAACATTTTAAATATGTTTAGAAAAAAATAGTTTATCAATGAATCCATGCCGTTTTGGCATATAATGTAAGAATTATCAATCCCAACTACATTTTTATTTCCTTCTGACATCTATTGGATGCCTTTCTGCACACCCCAGTGAATCTGCAAATTTTGATGTCCATCAATAAATCCATCTATGTTTTTTAAATGCAGCATTTATGGATGTGAGAGTGCTGCTATTTTAATTTATACATACATGTGAGTGTCATCTGCAGAAAGTGAAGAGATCATAATTTTACAGATGTGCACAAACTGAAATCCTAAATTGACAAAACCACACAGGGCCTTGAAGCCAGCCTTGTGGAACACCATGCTATAGATTATCCTGTATAACTGGAGTTCCATGGCACAAAAATAAATGTCTGTCTGACTCCCTTCACCCCTTCCATTAGAACGCATTTTGGGTGATCTAATTGCAGTCGGATAGTGCTTGATCGTGTGAAAGTACAGGTGTAAGTGCACCCAAAATGCATTCAAGACAGGTTGTGATCTGATGGACCAAATCACGTGCAACTGTTTCAAACCAGCTCTTCCTCACATTCCTCACATCTTTCTCTCATCTTACGGTAAAGCTACCACGGTGTCTCCATCATCTGTAATGTATTCTTCCTGTCGATCAGTGTCTTTACAATTATGTAGATTTGCTTCATGCTTGTCAACCTTGGTGTTCCCCTCTAAATCTTCCTGACTGGCTCTGACATATAAAATAAAGCAAATTATGGACCAGCAAAGATTTCTTTAATATTTATTTTATTTGATGCCAATATATTGGCTATAAAATTGCAGACAATGCAGACCCTATGTAATTGTAATTAAAAAAAATAAAGATTATTATCATGATAGTTGTTGACAGGTGTGGGCAGAGCCTGTTATGACTGCGTTCAGTTGTTGATCTTAATGTAGACACTGAAGACATATATTAATACCAGGTGCAATATAATCAGAGACAACCGAATATGAGACTTTTAATGCAAGGGTGTGTGTGTGTCTGCGTGTCTGTGTGTGTGTGCATACACAGTGCCACAGTGTGTACGTGCTTATGTTCTACATCTAAACATTTGTATGGTGTCTTCACTCTTTTTCATCTTTGACCTCCAGGCTGTGGAAAGCTGACTGGCGTCAGTAATCCCATCACAGTACGTGCATCAGGGTCAAGGTTCGGCTCCTGGATGACAGATACCATGATCCCCAGCTCAGACAACAGAGTAAGTCCCTCTGTTTCAATGCTCACCCCTCACTAGAACACTTCAGTCCATGCTCCCTACTTCATGATTCCACAAATACAGAGGATAAAGTAGAGCGAGAGAAAGTCATTGTCAAAAAACTCTCACAGCTGCTCAATATAAAAAATATCCCTCACAGCAGCACTGTCATGATACTTCAATGACTGATTGACTGTTTTGCCCAAGTAGGACTTCTCGTGAGCTCCGGAGGAGGAGAGACAGAGAGAGAAATGGGGATGCAAAGATGAGTCACTGATGGATAGCATCCCTTTTCCTTCTCCCTGTCTACCTCTGTCACTGCAGCTCCAGCTGATTAATCACTTCATCATCAGTGGAAAAATGAATGAGTTGTTTGGGCTAAAGTTTTCTAAATCACCTAGGTAATTACCAAGAGTGTGCTGAGATGCGCTGGACCCAGATGATATAGTAATGGCTATAGCTGATTAGAGATGACATGCGGTTTCATTTGGGCAGATACATGGTTAAGAAGCAGGTGGAAAACGACACAAGTGAGGGAGGAAATGAAGAGGAATTGCAGAGCCCGGTGAATGGGAGGAGCAGTAGTGGTGGTGGAGAATTGGAAGAGTGGATTATTAGCCATCTGTAGGGGAGAATGGAAACTGATGAAGTTTAAGAGGAGAGATGACGATGGCCTTTTTTCATCCCCACCCTGATCCATAACAGGCTAAATAGACGTTGCCAACAGAGAAGGTCAGTTTCTCTGATTGAATGCTTTGATCTTTGTCTTTAATCACCTTACTTGCTGAGATCACATTAGACTCTTTAGATCAATCACTGATTGTATTAATAGCCACATACATCAACAATATTACATCAACACCCTGCACCAATCATGATAATCATATTTAGGGTGCATCTTGTCGTTGAGGAGCCAAACAAAGCGGAGCCAGTGTTCTACAGCTATGGCCTGGCTCAGCTCTAGGGACTCATTTAGCAGGCAGGGGAGAAACAATGCTCCATAATCTCCCCTTCTCCATAATTCAGCTGCTGTACCGCACCTCGCGCAACTCCTCCCATACGCTTCCTCCCTGCCGAGTGGAATTGTTGTTGAAGAAAAGTGTCTATTTTATACCTGGGAAGAAGGTGAGAGCAAGGAAAGAGAGAAAGAGGAAAGAACAGATGGGTGGAGCATCAGCAGCAGGAGAGCTAAATCTAAGCAAAGCTCTCCTTGATGTGTTAAAGACAAAATAAATATCTAAGCCAACTGCAGTTTAATTGAATCAATTAAAAGCTAAACTGTGCCTTTGCGGAGGCATTGAGGGAATGAGATGGGAGATGCAGCCATAGAGGGGCCATGTCAGTGGAGAGATCCGCTGAGAGTGCTTGAGGAAAAAAGATAGAGCTGCTAAATGGATTGATTTTCTGTAAATGTGGACTGGAAAGGCCAGGGAGCACAAGCAGTGGTTGACTGCAAAGCACAGGGAATGTCTTCACTCCCACACACACACAGAAGAGATCAATAGTTCTGCACACACATGAAGTGTGCACAAAAAGACACACACTCACACTCAAATAAGCAGAGACTCACCATATACACACAACAGGCTTACTTTGTTCAGGGCATCGCCACCAGCTATAATGAAACGTTGCTCACAGTGCTTTTGCAAATAGGTGTGTCAGGTATAATATTCTCCAATAACTTCTAGATCTTTTCATTTTTTACTGTAGTTTACTGCCTCTTCCCAATAGGATTAAGTTTTCTTCTCTCCACAGGTGTGGTCCATGGATGGTTACTTCAAGGGACGTCGTGTCCTCGAATACCGCACAATGAATGATTTCATGAAGGGCCAGAACTTTGTGCAGCACTTGCTGCCTCACCCCTGGGCAGGCACTGGTCATGTGGTCTACAACGGCTCGCTGTACTACAACAAGTACCAGAGCAACATCATCATCAAGTACCACTTCCGTTCACGAAGTGTGCTGGTGCAGCGCAGCCTGAGTGGAGCCGGCTATAACAACACCTTTCCCTATTCCTGGGGTGGCTCCTCTGACATCGACCTGATGGCGGATGAGAATGGCCTGTGGGCAGTTTACACCACCATCCCTAATGCTGGGAACATTGTCATCAGCCGCCTGGAGCCCCAGAGTCTGGAAGTGCAGCAGACATGGGACACAGGTTTCCCCAAGCGCAGTGCGGGAGAGTCTTTCATGATCTGCGGTACACTTTATGTCACCAACTCCCACCTGGCTGGTGCCAAGATCTACTTTGCCTACTACACCAACACATCAAGCTATGAGTACACAGACATCCCCTTCCACAATCAATACTCCCACATCTCCATGATGGACTATAATCCCAGGGAGAGGGTCCTGTACACCTGGAACAACGGACACCAGGTGCTCTACAATGTCACACTGTTCCAGGTTATTAAGACTTCTGGGGACTGAGAGCCCTCAGACTGACCCACTCAAATAATGCTGTGATCATTGTTCGGGGAGGGGCAAATGAGCTGGGTGGAGGTGGGTGCAGCTTATGGGTGGTGTGGGTTGGGGGGGGCTTCAGTGTATGGGCATAGGCTTGGATTTTTTTTAAAGAATTTCAATCTTCATAGAGTGCTATTATTCACATTCTCAAAAAACACTCCGGCAGCAAGGTCGGTAAAGATACAAAGACTGAGCGCTTCTCTTATTTTTCTTCCTGTGATGAGTAAGCATGGTTCTTTTTATTTGTGATGAGAAATAAATATCAGTCTTTACCATTTATGACTTTGTATTTCATTGTCACTTTCATTTTCGAGTAGACCTTCGCTGTATCTTGGAGAGGTGAGCAACAAAAGATAAACTTTCTGTGTTGTTGTAAAAACATGGCTTCAAACTTGGCTGTGTGTACTCCTGAGGTGGGTGCTTCTTAAAAGGTATAAATAGGTGTATCGCTTCTTTTTTAGTTTTGACTAATGTTTCTTTTATTTCTTTTTGAATGAAGGGGACTTGAAAGAATTTATTCCTTTTTGTACGCTGAGACCTTGCTAAGACACTCGAAACATAGAAAATGTGTTCAGAACAATTGAAGCTGTTTTCAGCATGAAATCTAAAACACTTAAAGTCCCTCTCTATTCACAAATCTGTTGTTCTAATGTTTATGTCCTCTAAAATTCTGACCTCGACAATATTGACTTGTATCTGTGTAAAATTTGTCATTAGAGAGGTGTTTTCAGAATCCTCTTCTGAATGGGCCAATGTCTGTTAGGGCTGGGAATCGCCAGAGGACTCATGATATAATATCATCACGATACTTAGGTCATGATACGATATTATTGCGATATTGCGATATGCTGAGTATCGCAAGACAATATATTGTATCTGAAAACTTTGTCAACGTCAATTTGACCTCATAAGATGAAGTTTTCAGTCTGTTCACCTGAATTAAATCATTATTACTGCAGCAAAATGTGATGCAAAGCAGACAGACTGACCAACACCGTCATAACACCAGTCAGAAATGCTGCGTACACCTGAAGAACTGAACTGCTGGCAGATATTACGCCCTCTGCAAGGCCAAGTTAAGCATGTGAGTGAAACACTGCACATGCAGGTATCCTGCTAACTGAATGGCAACACCCATGTTAGAAGCGTTGTCTGTCACATCCACAATCCCCCATTCTTGTGCTGCATTTTGAAGGATTTCTGCAATGTTTGCTCTGCTGTGACTTTCGTGCACTGCTCTAGTTTGGAGAATGTGAGACAGCAGTTGCCAGTCCTCTGTGAGATATTGTGCCGTTATAGTCACATATGTACTGACCTTGAAGTCCAGAGGTCACAAGTTAATCCCACCCTTCCTGCTGTACTCAAAGATTCCTCGATGCTTCGCTTCTCTGTAGAGCTTAGCAATGGCTGTGTTGGTAAAATGTCGGGACGGAGCCACATATCGATGGAGTGTTTTTAGCATGTAACAAAATACTTTGTTTTCAACAACACTGTACGGAAGCAGATCTTTGTACATGAAGTAAGTTATGGACTTTATTATTTTCTTAGCTCTTTCAGAGTTGGATTTGTCGAGCGAAGTGTGGCCAGTGTTAGTTGATTTTTGGGCAGAGCAAGTGTAGTGCTAGCTTGGCCAACGCTATCTCTGAATGGTGGAGTGTGAGGTGAACCCTCATGTTCATAGTATTCCCGGAGTATTCTTACATGACACTGATTGCAAATCGCATGTGTCATATCCAAGTCCGTCTGTCTTTTCATGTTAAAAAAAAAAATCCAAAATAAGTCCAGAGGTTTGATTTAAACTCCAATTTGTTTCAGATTTTTTTTTTGCGGTGCCTCCATCTTTGTTTTGATGAACTTCCTGCCAAATGCTGCTGACTGAGACCTGTGCTGACCTCACAAGGAAAAAAAACATCAGCACCATCTGGTGGACCAAGAAAACGAATGATTTTATTATTCTAGTACCAAAAGTTGTATTAAAATGTGTATTTGCAAAAATTAATGATGTGTACAATAAAAGATAGATATTTGGCATTTGTGTATTAATACAATATCGAGATTCAAACATACGTCATGCAAACTAGATTAGCCTTGTTGTAGTGGTGACATTAAGTCATGCAGCTGTAGTGTAGTTTGTTTAAAGCCAAACGTTAGCTTTTTACTACTGGTGATTGCATTTACACTAGTGGTGTTCATTTGTGAAGATTATCTTGCTGCAAAATGTGTAACTATTATAAACCTTTGTTTGCCGCAGAGCTCTTGTTTTTGCAATGATACAAAACCCAAGGGAAAAATCCCATTTGGTTTTTGACATGGGGAAACAGGGTGACGCTAACTCCCTGATAGGCCTACAAATAAACATCAGCACTTAATGAGGGAGAAAGAGTAGATCTGCGTCACACCGCTTTCAGGGTTTTTTTTTTATATTAAGTATTATGTGGGAAAACAATATTCAATAAAACATTAGTGTTACTATAAGTAATACATCATTTAAAAAATGTCTGGAGAGGGACCTTAAACTTTTAAAAATATGTTGAATGGGACAATTTAGAAACAATTAAATGGAATAATTGTATCTATCCTGCTGTTACTGAGTGGCTATTACTGCCACAGCCAAATCATAAAATAATGAGGTGACAGCACATGAATACTGACAAGTCAATCTTCAGGGCTGCATTAAACTATATCTCTGAAAACATTTCATCCAATTCTTTCCATCTAAAGGTAAAAGCCAGGGCAAAAGGCTGTGCAATAAAACAGAATGCTTCCACATACTCAGACAGCGTTAAATTTAACTGCAATAGCCACAGCTTACATTTTATATTTCAAGGTGAACTGAAAATGAAAGCAAAGCGTCTGGTAAAAGGAGCAGGTGGCGGCGCAAAGGGTCGAGAAGCACAAACAGAGACGGAGAGACGAATTGTAAAAGGAATTTCTAAGAGCATTTACATTTGAGTGGAGAAATGAGGCCTCACAATTACTGTTGCATGTCAAGCTCCAATCTGTTTTAATCTTGTTAGTCGCACAGCTCCTCTCAGGTGCTTTCTGCAGAGAAATGTTCAAACACAAGGCATTCAGTGGGACGCTGCTCACATGAAAGTCTCACACTACAAACCTTTTCATTGCATCTTTGTTATTATTTGCTACTGAAAATAACTTTGGGGGCCACGTCAGCATTCTCTTGCTGTATGAGGGCACTGTCGCAAAAAGACAACAGCCCACTGTGCTGTCGTTTATTTTCCTTTCATTTAGTAGACTTGTGAGGGTGCAGGCCATTCTTTGCAGAGTCTGTGGTGGACACAGAAGACATAAAATAAAATAGGAGGTTCCATTTTTCTTTTCTGGCGTAACCATGGCAATCCTATTCATCCAGGATGACCTTTCTTTCAATAAAGTGCAGTGCTGAAGAGAACCCTGATGAGTTCATACACAGGAGTGGCTGACATTTAAAGCACAATACAGTACACAACAATACAGCACATCCAACGGTATCAGCTAGAAAGAGTGCAGTATAAAGTACAGTGTAGAGGGGAAGTACAAGTTGTGGAGTTACAGTAAGACAGCAATTTAAATATAAGTATTATTGGTTGCCGAAGAAAGTGATAAATGGACAGTAATCTGGAGAGTCTAAGTGGAAACAAAATTGAACCCTGGCAATTTTACTCTGGACTGGCCCCATCGCTACCCACTACCCGCTGCATCACCCTTGGGTTCCAGAGATTTCAAAAGTGATTTTATTGCTGGTTCTAGGTGTCAATGATCAGACCTGTATCTATAGCAATGGTCTGTTATTCATAGCAGTGGTCTGCTCTTCTCAATGTCAACTTGTTTGTAGCAGTGCAGAGAACTGCTCAGAAAAGCGGCAAATGAAGATCATTTTCTTCGTGACACCAACATGCCAGAGAGCTGCTGGGTGACAGGCTGTATGACTGGCAAGCTCATTAAAGGCCCAAGCTTGGCCAGTTTAAAGTAACTGATGCTTACTTGTACTTTAATCATGTTTTAAGCTCGTGAAAAGGTAGTGGTATCATAAGACCACCTGAGGCATGACTCAGAGCAGATCAGGGCGTTTTCTCTCATATCTTGCCTTAGATCACCAGAAAGGCCTTCAGAATAATCAAACGCAATGTAAGCCCTCAATATTCTTCAATCGAAATGTAATTCAAGGTTATGAGATTAACTAGAGAGGATGAAAAACTGAAGCTCACTCAAGATTTTGTAGTGTACAGACCACAGAATAATCCACCTTTACTCCCTTATCCATCTAATTTGTATTCACATTCCACTTACTCTGCTCTTTCTGACTTAATTTCATTTATGTCCCATTTGACCTCTCCTGCTTGATCTCTGACATTACATGATGGACCGATTCACTTGAGAGGGTTGGGGGAGGTGACGGCAGCCGGTACCACTGCACCTGCTTCATTGTATAGGTAGGCTATTAACAATTTTGGGACCATGTCACCTCTATAGTAATCAGATGGGCTGTCCCAACATTAAGCGGGTCGCAGCTCGTACGGCTTCCTTTTTTTCCCAAACAACTTATTTAGTTTTCTCCCCAACACTGCTGGTGGTGGCCTTGTGACCCACAATGTGTACTTTCCAGAACTGCACGATGGCCACTCCGAACCTGGTAATCAGTAAACTGCTGTTACATATAAACCTATACGATTGCAATGAAAGTGGAGGTCTGTTGCTCTTGCTGTGCTGAGATTAGATCCACCACAGCATCCTCTCTCTGCTCTCCCACTGTCTAAACAAAAAATAAAAAGGATGATCGGACTGCCCAGCCAGCTGCTGAGAGAAAAAAGTAGAAAAATGTGCAGGCAATTATAAAAAAGGGCAGAAGGTTGCTTCTTTTAAAAGAAGTGTCTCGCAGATCATCTTTTAATAAAGTCTGGAGCTGACAGTTTCACCAGTACACAGAGGTATTTAATGTTAGGCATGACTGGTTAAAATGGACCTACGCTTTGCTGGCAACAAACTTTTCCCCGTAACAGAGAGCAGAGAGGGAAATAATGACTGCACGCAGATAATGCAATCTCTTTGATCAAAGAAACTGAAAAATAAAGTCAGCAGACTAGAAAGAGGCGTTCATGTGAGAAATATGTAACGGACATCTATCCATTCATGCCTATATTGTACTTAATTAAGCCCTGCAACTAAATAGGCTCCATAATAGACACAAATAGAGCTATATATACATTTTTTACCCATTTGATTTTGTCACAGTAAAAAACCTAATGTATTTAGTTGCTATAAAAAAGAAATATATAAGTTATAATATATCAGTTATTGCCATTCTTCCACTCAGTTAATTTTTCTGAGAAATTCATGTGATGCTGAGAGTGAAATGGGGGGGAAATGCAATACTATTACCAAGTAGTGCAGAAAAAAGGCACAAGTTTTGTTTACAACTTTTTTCATCAAAAAATCAATTATGGCGAGTGTTTGCTGCCAGCACTATAACCACTGCCTCCAGCACTTGTGGGGCAAACATTAGCTCTGTGAGCACCAGTGAGTGTGCTGTTGTGCCGACTAATGCTCAGAGCCAAGGGCCAGTAAGTGAAGTGATAATAACGATAAAGATCAGGGGCATGACGAACAGCATCAAATCATAATGGGTGGCCCCATTTGAGAATTGTATCATCGTATCTGTGTCAGGATAGATCATCTCCAGTTAAGCCCTACTTGTCCCTTTGCTGTGGAGCAACAGAACTTACGTGTCCTCTTTGCTTAAGATCATCCTGAGGGTAAGAGCAAAAGTGGATTGAAAATGGCGAAGGTTGTGATTCAGGGGGCCTGAAATCACTAAACTGGTTCACTCGCTGTGTAAATCTCTCAAAGCTAAGATTCACACATAGTTGAGATGTGTCTGCAGGATTGTCCAGTGCAACAGACTGCAGGTTTGTCTGTAAATCAGGGCTCTTGGTGGGTGTTTTCAATACAAGGCCTGTTAAGGCTCTGTTATACTCACTCTCGGAATGAAAATAGATATCTTCATTTCTAATGTAACCATCACCGCCCACATAATTCAATGCATCCTCTATGCAGGCATAGATACATACAGTAGATGGCACTAGAGTGCAGAGACAAACAAAAAACATAGCGCAGAGGGGGTTGTAATAATGTACCTTTTAACGGAGGCAGTATTGTAGGTATTGGTGTAGTATTGGTGGTCTTTGAGGTCATTAAATACATCCCGACATGTGGATGGAAAATTCCTTTAACTATAACTGATATATTTCATATCGTCATTTGGAAAATGTCTTTGTTGTGTCCTGTGGTCATATCTCGCTTGGACTATGCTACACTGCCCTCACAATCTCCCAGGATACAGCTCCGTTTTGTCCAAATGGACTGGTGTCCATAGATCAAAAAATATACGGATGATGCCTCTAGTGTCCAACACAAGGAAGTGCATTTCTTTATGGATGGATAGGCTACCTCATGGGATAGGGGATAATTTTGTCAATTTTTCGCCAGTGGTTGTCTGTCTCTACATGTCAGCCCTGCAATAGTCTGGCGACCTGTCCAGGGTGTACCCCGCCTCTCTCCCACCAGTGTCAGCTGGGGTAGGCTCCAGCCCCACTGCGACCCCCAAGAGGATAAGCGGTTAGAAAATGGATGGATGGATACTTGCAGCCAACTCCGGACCAAAATATTAAAGAGGGGAGGAGTTTTGCTGGCATATCAGATATCACAGAGATTCCCATAGGCGTGAATGGACTTCCAGTTGACTTGTCTCCATACAAAATTGGAAATGAGGCGTTAAGAAAACGCGCACAAATACGGACAAAATAAATGGAGAGCACAAACAGGTGGCTTTGTCCATGTCAATGTTCAGAAAAAATGAGCCTCTTCGCTTCATTTCCACACAGTTCTGTGTCTGTATTTCCATACAGTAAACATAGTGCGCCCCTTTTGTTTAATGCAAGGAAATAAATCTCTTTATGGATGGATAAAAAGCCATCACAGAAATGGCACAAAAGTTAATTTGGAGTGTTCTTTGTTGTCCATTCTTGTGGAATATGTGCATGAAGCGGTACAGAGACAAAAATAGAACCAACAGTGCATAGCAACAAATAAGTGAGTGTGCATAGCCATATTGTGAAATATTGTCATGTGTGATCCACTATGCTATTACTTCATATGTTACGCAGCCAGCATGCTATCAATGTTAGCTAACTAAACATGCCACCAAACTTGTCACTGAGCTAAAATGTATAGCTAGAGCTGTATTACATTCATCCATCTGTTTGCTAATTCACAGTGTATACAGTCTATCCAAAATCTGCTGCATGAGTTTAACTTTTTCAGAGTACTTGAGGCAAATTCTTCAGACTGAAAAAAAAAGAAGGAAGAGTTTTGTTTTGCAAACACATCGAAGATCACCAAGGTTCTTATATCAATGAAATGACGTCTGGTTGACTCACACACATTCACAGAGGTATGTGGGAACAAGATGTAGGCACACAGTAAAGTTGTAAAGATAGATGGCAAATGCAAAGTCTTAAAAATATCACACAGCATCTAGACACATGGAGACACTGACTATTCAGGAGCTGAATGGCTAATCGGTTTATAAACCATCAAATAAAAACTACAAAGGAACTATTTAGTATGAGTCAGTTGCAATGTCAACTGAGCAGATAAATAAAAAGCTTGGTATAAAACTCAGTATGAGGCGACTACAAAATAGTTGCTATACGATAGCACTGATTAGTTATTGGTTTTGTGCCATCTAGCACCTGATTTATGTTCAAACCCAGTGGGACAATACTGAACTGGAGAAATTGAAGTAGGAAAGTCTAAATGCACAGTTTTACATGATGCTGTGATCACTGGGCCTGGAAAAAAACACACTAACAAACTGCAGTGACTCAAATCTCTACACTGAGCAAAGAGAATGAAGATTTGCAAAGTTGGCAGCCAGACAGCAACTGATGAAAAGTGTGAGACTTGTTTATGGATCTGTCAAAAAGATGCTTCTGTAAAAAAAGGCAGGTGGATAATTTGTTGACAACTATCACATGAGAGCTCTCAGTGGTACAGAAAGACAAATATTCACATCCCAGATTATAAAAAAGCTAAATTTGTAAGAGGATGGAAGGGGGACGTTTAATTTCTTTGATGCAAAGGAGAATATAATAATGCATGAAATTAATTTGGCATCTGGAGACAGGTGTACAGTCAAACCCACAATACTTGAAAGCAGATTACACTGTTGCTGTAATTAGAAATTCAGATCATGCACATCCAAGTTCTTGTTGCCAAGACATCAGCAATCTTTTTTACTTAGTTCTCCACAATTGCAGAGAATAGTTGATAGGTAATAAATATCTATTCCTGGCAGAAACAGCATGGTGTAGCGCACAAGACAGTTTTGTATTATAAAAGAAGTAAAGTAAAAGTTTAGAGCTAAGCTGTTTGTCATGCTTGGTCAAACGTGGAAGAAACTGCAACTAGTTTACCTTGAAAGACCCTTGGCCATTCTTTCACTTAAATTTTTCATTGGCGTAGGGGTCAGTGGTGACTTTGCCGGAACGTTTCCTTAATGCAGAGTTGTACAAGTCTCTGGGGAAAACAAAAGAACCAACTTAAAATTAAAGCTGGCCTGAATAATAAGCGACCAATACAGAATTTTTATTTGGAGGATGTATTAACCTACAGATACGTCTCAGTGTGAGCGGCCTGCATTAATGCACAGCAGAAATCCAGCAGGAACAACAGACCACAGAGCGGCACTGGCGGCTTGATAAAGTGGCTATAAGCATGCGTTCTCACATGCACTCGAACTGATTGAGTGCAGGTATGGCAGTGATAGAACTGGTTTGATAGAGTGCACGGAGGTGAGCTTCATAGGCAGACGACAGATAGAGACAGCAATTCAAGAATTAAGAAGCAAATGCCGTTCCCACTTTAATCACGCAGCCATCCTCGCGACGAAGGGTTTGTTTTTAATGGAAACACGACTGTCTGTGTGTATGGCTGGTCCTGAGATACTCTTCTTTGATTAAATTGTAGCGTACATGCAGAGCACATTTGCTTTCCATCCCTTCAGTCCACAGTTACAACTAAGACACCAAGGCTCACAAATGGTCTCAATCTTCTTTTATACGTCTGCTAACTCCCCATTTCCATCACTGCATCATTCTTCATGAGCCTCCTCATTAATTGTGCCCTCAGCCACCCTTGGAACAACACCTCCTCTCTTTTGATTCACAATAAACAAACTTTTTTTCAACTCCCTGCCCCTCAGGTGACACAGAAGCACTCTGAAAAGTGCTTTGAACACTTGTTTCCTCATGATTAAACATAACTTGCACTTGCTTTCCTTATTTCTCCCCACATTTTATAATCATGTTTGAACTCAAAAAGGATGAGAAGGTGCCAGGGTGTGGAGATAGAATAACGGGTAAGCAAGAAAGGAGGTAATTTTACTCCACTTAACTCCTCTGAGAAGCTTGCTCATTAATTGGCTCTTTAATTGTGTTTTGAGCTTTCATTGTTTCAGCACTCGCATCCCTAATCTCATTAGGTACTGTTTTGTGAAGGACAGTAAAGCAGAATCATTCTGGGCAGGGACCGTGGGTGATTCACTTTTATAACCCTGGTGTCCTGACATCGCACACCTCGCTGAGGCAGTAAAGATTTAGCATGAAACATTGAACTGCAGGCTCTCCTGGATCCCTCTCCTCTTTCTGTAATTACAGTAAAATGCTGCCGGAGAAAAGAGATGACGATTTGGCTGTGGCGTGCTGGTAGAGAGAAGGGTCAGGATACTAAAATACAAACATCACTATATAGCTTCAAGCACACATGAGCAATAAGAGTCCAATAAGTGCAATGAGTCAACATTACTGAAAGAATATTGAGAAAAAGAAATAAAACACTTTTCAGCACCCACAGTCCTGCAAGATGTTATGAGATTTGTAGAAGTCTAAGCCTTGGCAGTAGATATGACTTTATTGACATGAAGACTTAGATACCAAATTGTGTTGTTATGAACCATTCTTATTTATCAATCAAAACTTTATCAAACCTCACAGCACATTTTACCATACAAGCATTTTTACTGATGCACCTGTGCAGCAAAATGCAGCCACGGGAACAAGCAGGACCACTTGTCATGTCTACGAAACTGGGTTACCATGTAATGTGTTGATGAGACAGAGCAGCTCTGTTCACTCTATTTTGTTTTTTTAAATGGCAATTAGTACTGAATATAAAAACAAGGATCTCTTGTTTAGATAATTGCGGATGTTTATGAGAAAATCTGTTTCACAAAATTTCAGCAAGAAATATATTTGTTATACGGACTTGTACTGGAAAAGGTTTTGAAACAGCCCAGTCTCACTCTCAGTTCATCAAATACCGATGCCTGGTGAGTGGCTCTCAACATCATACCCAGATGCACCGAGGCACCCTTCAGGTGCAGTATGAAACACAAAGCGGCATTTTTTTGGCTGCAGGCAACTGCCATAGTGTAAAGAGAGAGGAAGTCCATATAGGGCAGGTAAGAGGGGAGGTGAATGAATAAAACAAACTTCAGACTTTAACCTGGCCGGCCGCAGTTTGTTTCCCATGTTAAACCAAAAGTCACTGGAGTTATTTTAATAGCAGCGTAGTGTGCTAGTACGTGTAGCACGCTAGTGACGTATGTTCCATGAGGTATGTGACATTTGTCATGTGCCATTACATTACGTTAGTAACAAACCTAGTTATTTTAAGCCAAATTTGGATTTTTTTTTTTAAACGTAACCACATGCTTTTGTTGCCTAAACCTAAGGAAGGAAACTAAAAATTTTTCCTATGTTCTAAATCAATCCAGTCTCAAACTTAAGCTGTCGAAATCCGGCACTCAGGCAGTGACTTGTGGCGTCAAGGCGGCCTTTAACATCTGCATAATACGCGTCCAGTTGCAGTTATAGTTTAACTGCAGCCTGCGGTGTAAGAGGGAAACGCAGCGTTACAAGAACAAAAATTAAGGCGGCGAAAGTCTGAGTGAGGTGGGCGGGAGGGGTGGTAGATGGGTCTAAACCCTTCTCTGTTTTCCTGCACCTAACCATGTTCTTTTGTTGCCTAAACCCAACCATGTAAGTTTTAATTCCTGTGAAAATGGAAGTGTATTTTGAAAGACAATGCATGTAACAGGCAGACCACACCAACACATCCACGGTACCATGCACATCGTATCTGGATGAGGAAAGTCCATGACCAAATGTCAATATGTGACGAGGTTGGAGTGAGAATGTGTTGTCTAAGGTTATTTTGACAAGAGATTGCATGCATTTAATGAGCAGAAACTGTACATTTCCTGTGAAAGACACAATGCATGAAATGAGCTGAAATTTACACACCATCACTGAACATCCAAAACTGACACAGGAGGGGTACCCAGCACATCATATTTTGACGTATAGGGTGGCTCACCAAGCGTTAGTATTTGACAAGTTGGGAGTGAGAATATTTTGTTAGAAAAGTTTGGCCAGAAAAATCATTTGGATGCAGAATATGGTCCTGCACACAAAACACTGACAACCATTCATAAATTCATTTTGGGCCTGTGGAGCCTTGACCTGTACTAATTTTCATGAGGACTGGACAAAAAATGAACAAGTTTGAAAAAAGGTTTTAGAGCAGAAAACTAGACTAATGGAAATGAGTATGATAAATGTGTTACATTAGCTTAAATGCTAAGTGAATTATTATAACAGTGTCAGATCAAGAGGGATACTGCAGTATGTATTTTTTTTTCATATTAGTCAATTAAGGGACTTTTTTTTATTTGAAGGCCAAGCAGTAATTATAGAATGTACGAGACTCCTGTCAATCAACACTGTCAGCTGGTGTTGGTGAAAATGCTACAACATATAATCAAAAAAAAAAGATCTGTCTTTCTTGTTAAGACTGAGCAGTTGCAATCCTTTCAGCTCACACTGCTTTCAACCCTTCCTGCTTTAATGGCTCACACCTTTTTGCAAAGTAAATGCATTCCCTTGCAAAAAGAGCAAGCCAGATTTAAATTGGCATCAATCACACTTCCTCTATACCTACCTCTTAGTGATTTGTCCTTTGTTCTGCTTCTTAGTGCGTTTCAGCCAGGGCCATTTTCTTGACAGCTAATTACACCATTTGCATACAGTACACAGTTACGTTTAAACAAATTTCTTTTTCTCTGGACAAGTAATAACAAGAGCTGAAAATATGTGGGGCATCCACCCAAACTTCTAATTCAGGCTAACAGTATAGGCTAACTGACCTGAGGAAAGTGATGAGTGCGGTCTGCTTGGCTTAGCAAAAACGAGGTTGATCGTCTGTGATGGACAATTTGCACTGTGAGAGATTTACTGTGAATGTGAATGTGTGACAATATCCATCTTGTCATTCCCCTTGAAGCACATATTTCAAGGAAAATATTCTATGTGAAATAGATTGTGTGAGACATGAGGCATTATTCATTCCCCTTCAACTGCTGTTACAACCCAGTTATGATGATGAGGACAATCAAGCTCATACATCTTGCGGCAGAAGACTCCAGAGAATCAGCTCTGCATTTGAGGTTGTTGTGTTTATGACAGGGATATTTCCCAAGTTCAAACTATTTGAATAGAGTCGTGACAAACAGTAACATCGCTCTTGGCAGCAAAGTAAATCTTATGGAGCCCCCGCAGGGTCACAGTGGATTTTTTTTGTTTGCTGTTAAACGATTTTTGCATTACATCACACGATATTTTGCATTCCCTCTTTTCCATGGGCACAGTCGGGGTGTTGGTCCAGTCCTTTTATGATACACTGCCAGCTTATGGCAATGCTCTGCAGATACTTCAGAAAGGAGAGATGATTTGACACTTTACATTATGCATTTATTGCTCATTAATCGTTTCCAAACACTGAGCTCTGACAGTATGCAGCCACTGGCTGTGAGCACAGCTGCAGCTGCTCTGCTTGGCTGTGGATGTGGTAAATGCTAAGACTACAGCTGCATTTGTGCTTTAATCTATGCGTGGTTATGGCTCCCATAGCTGTACTGTGACTTCTCTTTTCTGCTGCTATTAATATGAGCTGAAAAAGCATCATTAAAGTCACCTTATGCAACATTCAGAGCATTAATATGGCAGAAAACAACTATTTGTTATGTAAAGATATAGTGGAGTAATGGTGTACTGAGCAGAGGATGAAGTCACATGCCCTCTTTAATCTATGGTATGGATATGGCTCCCATGGTTGTACTGTGACTACTCTTTTCTGCTGCTATTAATATTTGCTGAAAAAACATCATTAAAGTCGCTGTATGCAAAACACAGAGGATGAAGTCACATGCCTTCTGTTTTCTAATCTAAGCTTCTCTGTTCTTTGTTTTGGTGGCCAGTCTAGCCACATGTGCATTTTAATGTATGTCAGTCCCTGTGTGTGAATCCCACAGGCTCCTTAATTGCCTCTGCTCTGCAGAGGTTACTACTGAAAATACTGTCCCAACCCACAATGGTGGAAAAACATTTTCACAGAGGTGGAACACCCACCCTCCACTTCCCTCCCAGGTTAACACCATTAGCTCTGTCACCACTGTTGTTGTTGTTGCTGTTAGCAGTGTTCGCGCTAATAGCCACCTCCATGCGGAGAGCCGTGAGCAGACAATCCCAGCTCAGACTCTGAATCATAGATGTGCTCTGATAGTCGCATGCAGCTCATTAAAACTACATGGGAGCTGAACCCGTGGCGCTCATATCAGACATGACAGATGTGTTGTTGATGTTTGGGAGTACAGTAGCTTCAATACAACAAATTGTGACATAATCGTGCTGCCTGAACAAATTCAGCCAGCACAATCATGTCAATTCACTGCACACACACAACCCCATGTCACACCCATTATAAACAAATGTGTCAAAGCTATAATCATAAAAGCCAAAGATTGGCTGCAGAAACAATTACCGCAACAGCAAAGGCCAAAGCTCTGTCATCCCATGGTTATAGTCATAATCACAGCTTCAGTCTGTCTCCATCAGCCTCGGCAGCAGCCGGTGAGAGAGCTAGGTTAACTAGCCCCGCTAGTCGTCCGTCTATCTGCAGTGATACAGGCTTGCACCTGAGCCAGCCTCATGCATAATACTATATCATAATACAGCTCAGTCTTCTCTCTATGGATCAGAGGGAAAACACAATGTATTGCAGGATAATGGTAAAGAATTTCAGATCTTCTGGGGGGCTCTCTAAAATCTGTGTAACTTTTGTTTTGCTTAATGTGGATATTCACACACTGCCATGCAAACCAACAGCTCAGCGTGAATTTTGTTGACCTGCAAAGGAGCTGGTGAGAATAGATAAACCAGCTCATTCTTTTCAGGAGTGCTGTGACCTGGACCTAATGCTGGGCTCTGAGAGAGCCTCCTTGTCCCATTCACCCCAGATCTACATTTATATGTACCGTGATGTAGATTAAAATAAATGCTGTGGGTAAATGGGCTGTATTTTTTACCATGAGCAAAGCATACTGAATTTTTTTTTACAAAACAGATTTATCTACAATTCTCAATGATGGCTCCACTGTGTTAGTATTTCCCATAGATTTCAGGCTTATATTTTAACTGAGTAAAACATGATGGACATGTAAAGTCTCTGTTTTCAGACAGGGTGTAGTACATATATGAAACTGAACATTCCCAACATTAGAAATATAGGGCGGATTAGGAGCAGCAATGGAATATAAGCAACTTCAAATGTGACACTCTAAATTAGAAAGTTCAGACAAGTGAGGTGAGGAAGACAGATCGAGTGACAGACAAAGTGAAATCCAGGTTAGGTGCGAAGACTGTCAGATCACAGGCCTTCTCTACTGTATGTCAGGAAGAGACAAGATGCTGTTCTCTCCCCCAAAAGATCAAAGAGATGAGGGGGGCTCTCTGAAAAAAAGAGAGTTCTTTCCTTTTTCTATGTCCTCTCTCTATTCTGCGATGAAATGAAGAAATTTCCAAAAGACAAAAACACCAGCGGCAGTGGCCATGAGAAGGGCCACAGGAGGGTGATCATTTTACAAGCCCGAGGTGCTATGCCACTAAAACACAGAACTAATTGCACCAAAATCAAATATCTGAGGACACCTCTACATTGTTTGAATCACTGCACAGGTGTGGTACTGTGAATATTCTTCTCTTGCATCAAAATATATACTGTATTACTGATAAATCACAATTTAACATTCTCTTTATCAGACTATCACTGATATACTGTATCTACATTCTGGCAGTAGACTACAGCAACACGTTCTATATCAGGAACTTTAAACAGAACCTGCTGCAGCTCATTCACACCTGTCTCACCAGATGATTCCAGATGACTTCACCTGAGATCACACCACCTGATTCAACCTCAAACACATGCTGCCACACAATAATTACACACAAGGGACACTACGAAACAATGCAAGGAGCTAAATGAAAATCATGATCAGCCATCATGGTCACTAGTTTGACAAACTGTGGTAAAGACACCAAATTACGTAGGAACTGATGATACAATATTAACTAGAGAAGTGCACTCAGTGGCGGGCAGAGCTCCGCGAGGCAGCCTCTCAGCCATTTTTGACAATCTTTGTGTACCCGACTCAGAATGATGTCAGTCTTATCCGATTTTAGCTGTTAATTTATGAATACTAGACAATTTATTTTCATTATTTAAAGTTTCAGAGTTCGAACAGGGCTCAGCAAGACGTTCAGTGTGACAGTGGCATTCATGTAATAGGCTATAGTAAGCTAACTGCACAAATAACAGATCGAAAATGTGCAGCACCATTATTTGTCGACACTAGACATCAAACAAAAGCCAGAGTATGTATCGTATTAAGTATCTGCGGAAAGATAATGGAGGGAGGACAATGTTATCTCTGAGCCTTAGGGTGGAAAGTTTCTCCTCCTCTGTGCTGCTGCATTGTGTCTGCAGCTGTCTGTATCAAAGAGTAGTGTGAAAGTCAAGAGTCTACAGACCAAAATGTCTCTCAGGTACACTGCTCTGCACACTGACTAGCAAAAAAAAAAAAACTTGACTGCTCGACTTGAAGCAATCTCAGTCAACCAAGGGGTCTCTGACTGATGATTAATATCTCCAACTTTCAAGGGCAGCCCTAATTTTTTATAATTTCAGCACACGTGCCACAGCATATTTCAGAAGTGTCCTGGAAGCTAATATAAATATGCATCTCATCTATTTTTTGACAGCGCATTGCACAGAGCCGAGTTTTCCTGATAACAGGCGCTGTATATGGAATATACATACGATACTGATTTGATTTATTCAGAATCACTAAAAGCACAGCCAGAAACCTTTGATCCATGTCATTCATAATTGGACTTTGAATGGCATTAACTTTATCTGTAGGCTACTGCACAAAAAAGTAATAAATAACAATAAACATAAATAAAAAGGTCATTAAGGAAACCATACCTACATAGCCTGCTTACTTACTCGTGGTAGCAGTACAGATATCATGGAAAAAATACCAATTTAGTCTGCTGAAGGTCTGGTTCAAATTGAAGCTGTGGATGTCAGTTTCTTTAACTCATGATGAAAGCCAAAAGGCTACTCTAAGGCTTGTTGTTTTTAGCCTAGATGACTTGCGGCCCCTACTGGCCAGTTAAGAAAAACGAGGAGTCAGCAGTCAATGCACACAAAATATTAGGCTAAATACTCCAGTAGTTTGCAAGATTAGCTGCAAAGTGACAGATAGACACACTCACACTCGCACAGTCATACACGACCAAACACATAATCCCCTCCAGGCATATGCCTGGCAGAGATAATAATACAACACAGTAACTGGATTTATTTCAAAGGGAACTGAACATCATTGTAACACAGGTCTTCTTTACATTACAAGCTACAGCATACAGTAGATATTCTGATAATACTCTGTTAAAAATCACAAAGGAAAAAACGCTGTTAAATTTCACCATGTACACTTTCAATTTTCATCATACCTTAAAAAAATGTCTCCCTGTAGTTTAGATCAAGTAAGAGTATATGAATTATAATGGACTTCTGGTATGACATTTGACTGAATGTGTGGGTGTGCAGGGTGTACAGAATTGATATATACTAACATCTGAATAATGTTTATTGTACTGTACATGTCTTGTGCATATCTTCCTCAGTAAGGATGTCAATTTTTATTCCTTTTAAATTTATTCAGCACTGCTTAATGTCTTAAATGTAACTGCTTCGTTAGCTTCTGTTTGTGCAGTATTCATCTGCTTGTTTGGAACATTATTGGTGCTATGCTAAATGGAGACGTGGGCAGGAGGTTGATTACATTTTTCTTTACTCGTACTGTATCATCAGGGTCAGAGTAGAAGCACTACTGTTTGTAAAATTCATGACAAATTAATTAGAACTTTTTCACCCCCCAGCTTCAATTGAGATTTCTTTTACTACGGCTCAGGCAAGGCCGTAGTCATGGAGTCAACTGTTGGAGTCAACAGCCGAGTAAAAGGGCAAAACTTTGAGAACTAATTTTCCTACTACATTATAATATTTTTTTGTCTACATGAGTTACACATGCAGCAAAACATAGATGACTGAAACTTTAGTCAGACTTTGCTCTGGCTATCTGACAAATAGAGCATTAGTTGAATATGCCCTTCAGCCATGTTTTGTCAGGGTACGGCAACACCACTTGGACAAACCGTATGCAGTACACCGTAAAACTAGAATGAGCAAAAATAATGAGCAATTCTTATTTATATTTTTTATCAGTATATTGGGGCATGGATATGTTTAGCATATTTGATTATTGGAGGGATGTGTCCCCTCTAATATTTATAATAATTACTTACTATCTTTTAAAGCAGCTTTAAATGCTGCATCTCTCACTCTTTTTTTTTTCTCTCTCTGTTTCTGTCTGTGTTTGTCTCTCTGTTCTTCCCGCCTACAGGTGTGTGCTGAGTGTTGCTCCAGGTTGAGACATGTGTGAGATCACATTCCTCCCATAACGCTATTGTATAATTCATGCGTATGGAATATTATTCTGTTCTAAATGTGGCATAAATCTTCATAACGCCCCCACATTAATAAATTGATTTCACCTACCTCACACATGCATTAAAACATATTGAGGCTGGACATTTAATAACGTTTATAGGTATTCATTTTATGTGGGAAAGCACAAAAGCCTTGAAGTGAAATCACTGGAGAAAGAAACCCGTGAGGGCGGAAATGTATTGGTGCGATTATTTTTCTTCAACTTGCATTACGAAGAAATCCCACCACTAGTCTTCTGGGTGAGCAGGGACACCAAAATACCTTTTTAATAAATATGCAGAAGCATTAGAAAGTTTCCGCCGGGGAAATGCAGCCTTTTCTCGCCTCCACTGCGACGCGACAGGGCCCCACCCCTGTCACCTCCAGAGCAATACAAAGTAAAGGTAATTAAAAACAGTCGCCTCAGCCCCACCCGTCCATAAACATTGCAGGCTGCATGCAGCATGGTACATTAATATGCAAATTGGAGCCAGTGCTGTGATCACGGCGCTTTACTGATCCAGTTATTAAATTAATTTCCCCAAAACAAGTGGCAGGAGCTGCTGAGGTAGTCAATGGGTTTTTCCCTCTATCTGCGCATATTAATGAGCCATTATCAACTTTACATTCATCACGGCAGAGAGATGGAGGGGACAGCACACGCTGGCACCTCCAGCCCTGTAGCAGGCCACCCCGCTCCGCAGTCACAGCCATTCACAGGGTCGTCCATCACCAGAGCAACCCCGGGACACAGGGGGACCAGGATCTCCATATCTCCCTCTCTCTCACAGGCCCAATCTCATCTGTCTGGCGCTCCATGCACGACTACACACTGAGATGACATGATCAAGTTGTTGCAGTGACAGCAACAGGTGATGTCACACAGCAACTAAAATGCTGCAGTCTCTGAGGAGCGGCACTGTCAAACCACTGAGCAGCAGGCTGCAATTCAGTGTGAATTACACACACGCACACGCAAACACACACCAGCACACAGTGTAGGTTATTATCAACACAGTATGTGAATGGACACTGACACACACAAGAAGAAAAGAGGTCCCACTGGCAGGGCAGTGACACTTTGCAAAAGAAAATAAAAACGACAGGCCACTATGTTACTTTTTGTTGTCTCTACTGACAAATGCACACACACAAAAAGTGCTACCTTCAAACCATCTATCCTCAAACTGAAAACATCTGACTTCCAGTGGTCAGATTAACAAAGAGGAGAGGGAAGCAGGTGAAATGGTTTCCCCCTGTGTGCCAGGTGGGAATGGTTCGATTGTTTGTTTTACTTGCCTTCTTTATTTGTATCTGAAGTGACCTTGGGCAAAGACTAGAGAAGGGGGACATTAGTAAACCAGCGAGCATCGTTATAGCAATTACTAGGAAATCACAGGGCCACAGGGAGCAATTATGTGCTTCGTGTTTACAATCCTGCATAGGAGAGAGATGGGAGGGAAAGATGAAGAAGAGCACACATCGAAAAAATTGAGCTATAGGCAAGTAGGAGAAAGCGAAGCAAGAGTGCAGCATGAGGAGACAAAGAAAGCAGGGTGGAATATTGGCAGAGGCAGCAGTCGAGAGGGTCGGCAGTGGTGTTTGCGAGAGGATAAGAGAGGAGAGCAGGAAAGAGGAGGCATTTCAATGGAAGAGAAGTGGACTCGTAAGTGTAATTGAGTGAACAGTAGTGTGGAAAAGAGGAGGAACAAAATAGCCAATAGCTCTTCTCGGTCTCCAGAGCGTGCATTTTCTGCCACGGTGATAACTTGGATTTCTAATACAGCATCTTGGTCCTCTGAGGCATAAATTTCAAATGGCTCTGTGTCCCCACTGTAGCTGCCCACACTGGCAGATGTGAGCAGTGACGAGCTGGCCACGACACGGCCAGGCTGAGTCTGGGGCTCGGCTGATAAGAGTGAGGTGGAGGAGGTCACCGAGCTCACTGTATTGAGACATAACCGCCGGTCAATTCAATTTCCTTAAGGACACAGGAGTCCAAACCGCAATCAGAACATTTCATATCACAGCCAGGCTCCTCTTGCCCTTTTCCCCCAATCTCATCGGATGAGAGGGGGAGAAAGGTGGAGGAATGAGTGAGAAAAAGCATGACATAAAAAGAGAAGGAGAGTGTCAGGTTGTAGGTGGGGGTGGGGACTTTGGAGGTGACTGCAATGGCCCAGATATTGTTAATTTCCTGACAGTGCTGTGTTTGTAACCAGTGATTAAGCTCCAGCTGATCTCGAGAGGAAACGAGGGGAGGAACATCAGAGAACACATTCACAAACAGATTCAGTAAAGCTTTAGCGCTCAGACAAACAGGCTAACACTGTCGGGATGTCGGGTTCTGTAAAAGAGAAGAATCAGCCTCTCCCCAGCACGTTAATTATTCATATCAGTGTGTGCTTGACTTTCAGAGGAGAGTAGGAGCAGTATACATACAGGCCACCCAGTGGATCAAACACTGTGCCGACTGCAACAGAGGAACCAGCGACAAAGACGCCGAGCCACCCTCTGATGCAAAGAAAGGAAGAGAGGAGGATGAAGCAGAGGAGCTGAGGGAAGAATGAAGTATACAAAGCAGCAATCTAAAACTGACTGGAGATTTTAAGACGCCTGCGGACACCCACGGACCTGGAACAAAATAAAAGATTTAAAGTTTGCATCCTCTGCCTACTTAGACCAAACATAGCCAAGATGCGGCCTTGTTTTGTAACTCCTAATTTTAGACGATCTTCACTTGAATTCTTAATGCAGGCGAGTGGTCACACAAAGTTCAAACTGTTAGCACTCATTCAATCCCTCTAATGATCTTTCAGATGAGATTACTATCAGGGCTGCCATTATGACTTAATTAAGCCAAAGCTTTGGCATCAGTAGAGCAAAGTGAGAGAAACACGATTAAACTGATGAAAACCTCGGTTGCACAGACCATGGTTTTACACTGAACAAACAATGGAGGTCCACATCTTGCCAAATGGACCTATTGAGGAAAAATAAAATGCAGCAAATTACAGTTTACCCCATTTTAAGAATGTAAATTGACTGTCAACAAAGAGACTGCGAGGCCATTTTCTGCCTGATTCATCACTTTTCACTGAAGGGGTAAAGAAACTAGTCCAGCTTTGAAATGTCTCCTCTGGATGACATTGAAATGATGTGACATCAGTGGCCCCACCTCTACGTCCCTGCCAGGACCCTCCATACCACAATAGCTGAGACATCTATATATACAACTATTTATTCATTTATTTATTTGTTCTTCAGTCCTCCTTATTATCATACAGCTGTTTTATTTTTTATTTTATTTTCCAAATAGACCATATTTAACAACTTTCCCCAAATTTAACTGCAGCTGCAAGATGTCTGAATTCAAATTAGGATGATACTTTTATATCATCCTTTTTTATGTGTGTGTACATATATGTAGCAGTGCTGTAGTCAAGACCACCTAAACTGAGGCCAAGTCATGACCAAAACCAGAGTGTATCGAGACAGAGACAAGATCAAGACCAGATCAGACTGAGTCCAACACTGTATGAAACACTTATGATAAACTGTGGAACATGCATAGATATTCCTCAAATTGGTCTTAAAGGGCCACGTAAAGATTCCCCTTCATTCTCCTCTTTCAGCGCTATATACTATATGTGTGTATGTGTAAGTATAGCATGAGGAATTTCTTGATAAAATAATTAAAGGTCAGTTTTATGTATGGGGGATTGTTTGTTTTCTACAAGGAAACAAATAAAAATCAGACACCAAGGAGCTAAAATAAACTTTATTCATTTACACATTGAACAGAATACAATATCATTGCAGTTGTGGTCTTGACTGCTCTTGAAGTGAAATCTCAAGCCTCCTTTGTCTGACATCAAGACCAGACCTTCAAAAAATGAACAAAGTGCTGCAACACTGCTGTTAAGTCACTACTATTTTGTTTTTCGCGCTAGTCAGGTTGCAGTTACAGTTTACATCCATGTCTGTCCAGACTCATATGTTGTCATCACAGTTGACAGTGCTTCAAATATGAATGTTGCTGCCAAGAAGTTAAAAACACAGATGCTTCACACACCTCTACAACCCGACAGCACAGAAAATCTGTACAATCAGCACAGTTTAGATTACTGTCGCCAGCTTACAATCTGACCAAATGTCTTCCCTTCTTTTCCTGAGTTAGCATGTTAAATAGTGGCCGGCAAAGTGTTTTTCCAGAATATTATAATGTCACAGTGAAGCTGACCTTTCATCTTTTGGATATCAAATGTCACCATTTCATCATTTTATCCTACTAGACATTTGCTATAAATTGTGTCATAGTCAGCATATGAACTCTTGAGTTATGGCCAAAAGCATTTGTGAGGTCACATTGACCTTTGACCATGAAATTCTAATCAGTTCATTCCTGAGTCCAAGTGGATGCTTGTGCCAGATTTGGTAAAAATTTCCTTATGGCCTTTTTGAGATATTGTGAGACAAACAAAAGGTCATGGTGACCTTGACCTTTGACCACCAAAATATAATGAGTTTATCACTGAGTCCAGGTAGACGTGTCTGCCAGATTTGAGGAAATTCCCTCAAGGCGATCTTGACACATGGCGTTCACGAGAATGGGATGGATGGACAAACTGAAAACATTGTGCCTCCAGCTACAGCTGTCGCTGGTGTGGAGGCACAAAAAGACATAAAAAAAAGGAACAAGAGAAATTAGTTTGTGGGCATATATGAGCATTACGTACATTATAATGTGTCTCAGTGTAAATTCAGAAGGCCCACTGTGTGTGTTTTTGCTTGTTTTCTTTGGCTATGTTCATGCACCTGGCTAAATGCGTGTGTGTGTCTCTGTGTATTTGTGTAACATGTAGATAAAAAAGTGTGAAGCACAGTTGGTTAAAACTAATCCATGCAGAGTAAATATAAAAACATTTTACTGACAATTCAACTGTTTAATATTTCAACCACATTTGTCAACTTTTTATTGCTCATGACCGAAGAATTTCAGTGAAAATGCAAATTAACCAGAGACCCCGAACGGATGCTCCTGTGGCCATTTGTCATTTCATAAATCATGCAGCTAGGGCTAATTCTGTGCTTGGAAAAATCAATAGTTTGTGGGACTTTATCAGACAGCGCAGACAAGGAGTTCACACAAGTGGGTGGCTGAAATGAAAGTTGCAATAGAGAAATCAGATGCTGAGAGACTGTAAACAACTCCTTTGTTGCAGCAGCAAATTCATCAGCACAGAAAACACAGCGCCAGAGATGAGAGGGGATGAAGAGGTTGTGATGAGCAGCTGAAGCAAAAGAAGAGCGGCTGATGAAATGATGAGAGTGTTTTTAAGTAGAGAAAGGCGAGATATGTGCTCATAATCAAAGGCCATGGAACCACACGCAATCATACAGCCAGCTATGTCTGATTATTTACATTGATTCAAAAACTCCCCCTCTAGTGGTACAAATCTGGAAGGACGTTTATATCTGAACAATCTGTCGATTAGCGGCTTCACATTCTGTGTCCTTCTCGCTGTCTCAGACGCATATTTCTCTGGTTAAATGTTTATGCAACATCCAACACTGATGTCAGGGAAGGAGCACTTCCTATAGAGATGCTGCACAGATAATGTGGCGAAGATGACATGCAGACACATGTTTGGTGTTTGTTGTATTTCTCCTTGGCCTACAGTTGATCGCATTCACTAATAACACCGCTCTGAAGTCTGTAGACATCAAATAATTATGATTATGCGGCGCAGTGTGTTCCTAGTTTTTGCTGAAGAAAAAAACAGAGAAAGAGAGAGTGGAGGAAGATGCAAGACAGCCAACAAACAGCATCACTCTGAAGAGAATCTCTGGAGCTTTATTACCAGACTTCAACAGCAACAACTAAACCATGTGGAAGCAAACATGCCGTTAAGGGTTTTTTTTCTCATCTGCCTCCCTTTCACCTTATACCACAACCCTTCCTGCTCTCCTTGTCATCTTTTTCTCCCTCATATATGTGATTCCTAACACCTTATTCACCCCTGCTTGGCTGGCCCTCTGACTGACTGCCTTATTTGCTCCCTAATGTTGTCAGGAATACAGCAACCCTTCAATGGATCACTGCTTTGAGGCTGAACTTGTGTCTCACTGCCTGACAGACAGAGAAGGGAGGCCAAAATGGGAAGTGGAGAAAGAAATGGGGCTCTTTGATGCCCAACAGGAGGGGAGGATAGAGAGACAGAGGGAACGTGGGGGCAGAGGAAAAGGAGAGAAGTTGTACAGACACAGTAGACCTGCCATTCTGAGGTCTTCACAAAGAGAGAAGAAAGACAGCCGGCTGAAGAATACTCATACACAACCACAGCGGGTTCCCCACTCTTTTACAACCTTCCATTGCACTAAAACGCAGTACCTGACAGCAGCTGACAGGCTCCACAGCGGGAGGCAGCGCAGAGGAGTACACAGCACATGTTTTTCTGTGCATATGTCTTGCATGTGCACATCCATGGATGAAATAGGGTTTACAGCTGCTGACGTGACTAAAGCAGCATGCAAACGTGATGCATTATTAAAATGCTGCTGTCATTTAGACATAATTTGCATTACGTTTTGTTTGACGTCACATTCAACTGACACGCTAGTTCATCTTGTGACTGCGTGTTTGTATGTGTGCGTGCATGTTGAGAAAATCACGACAGACGTGAGAACTAATAAACTTTTAAATGTGCCCTTTATGTATATGGGCGGATGTGCCACGTCCATATGGGAGAGGAAATGCGAGCGTGCGTCTGAGTGATGTGGAAAGGGAAATGTGAATGGCGAGCTCCCCTGATGAGTGAGAGATTGAGGTCATCCTGCATCCTGATCTTTGTTACAGATGGAGGTCTTTCAGAAGGCTGCCACTTCATAAAGTGAAGCTATCTATTTAATCACCACTCTATCTCCCACACATATTTAAAAAGAGGTGACATTATTGGGGCAGGCATCATTGAAAACAAAGAGCTTCTTGAATAATCCCATAAAGCTCAATGAGGTGAGAAAAAAAAAACAATCTTGCTTTTGATCTCTGGAAATCATCATTCATCATTAATGGAGGAGAGCTGCTAACAGATTGCATGCTGTTACAATTTAAATCCCATTTCCATAACTCAGACAACTGGACAGCATATGGACTGGCCCAGTGACGTGGGTGTGGCTGTGAATTACTTCTTCCTGACTTTCAGAGTCACAGCTAAGTTTTGTGCCAAAAGGACAGCCAAAAGGTTGAACTGAAAAGGAGCCTTTTCCATTAAATTTTTGCAAATATTATTTAATTTTGAACACAGTGCTGAAAGCTGCACTCCACCTCTCACATAACAGAAACTCACCACACCATCCAACAGACACTACAATCTCTAATTATAGACCGTGCTTTTGATTAACATGGCCTCCTTAAATAGGTTTTGTCCCACTTTCTGTACATAAAGTATAGTGTTTCTTATGTAATGCGGGAACACACACATCCAGATTATGCAGAGTAACAGAGAAATAGATAGCAGGTGCTACTGGAGCTGTGATCTGTGCATCTGTGCCTCATCGGACTCCTCAGATTTAATTAACCTCCCAGATGTCCCGTTTCCCTCATCAGGCCAGTTCAAACATTGTGCATAGATGCATGCCAATGAAGCACATCTTTATCAGAGAAACTGCATCTATGTGTAAGGCATACATTGCTGATTTTTAACCAGTGTTGTGCCATAACAATGTAAGCATTGCTGTCTTCAAATGGGGTTGTGTTTACCATGTGAATGAGAGAAGTCCATGAGAACGCCCCCCTCTTGTGGTATTCGCACCCTCTTAAGTGGGAATTTACTGTAAACTTCAAGGTCACTGGTTGTGACATATTTCCTTATGTTTAAAGAAATGAACATTAATCCTTAAGTGGGTGGTAAGTTAATATATTTCTATTTTAGTCACATAGAGTTGTTCTTCGTAATTTTATAATATGGCTGAGGAAAATGTTGATGTACCCAACAGCCTCATCTTTTCCCTCTTTTTTATGTCTTTGCATTTCCTGCATTACATGACCTACTTGCTATCTTGCTAAGCTGTTAGCCTTTGTGGTTTATAGACGCCAACAGTCTTAGGACTTAACCACATGGACACCAAGTATAACATGTGCACTGCTTCCCATGTGGTCACCACGGGCTCCTAAGATCCATTTGAAGACAGCAAATGTGTAAATGAACTGTGGTAAACTTCCCTCCATCCCACTAGTGCCCAGATCTCCCAGATTATCTCTCAGCTTATCACCGCTGGTTGACTTCTGCTGGCTCTAGAGCTGTTGCCTTTGTCTATGGGTGTTGCTTGAAGTACAGATTGCACTTCTATTTTTTTGTATATCCATGGACACAAAGACTTTCTGAACAGGAAGGGCACCATATGGTTTCCTGTATTGTAAAAACAGAGGCTTAAAATAATGAGATCAAATTGTAAAACTAAGCAGTGTTGATCAAATATGAACCAAGATTCTGTTTCTGTATTACCGATTTCTCACCTAAAATGTCTACAAAGAGATATCTTAATGCACTGTGTAACTTCATTTTGAGATCGCTGACCGGTGGACCTATTGTTTCAAAACAGCATTACATCACCTACCAGCAGAGCCGGCCTTCCCTATAGGCGAATTAAGCAGCTGCTTAGGGCCCTGGCCGACCTGGCAACCCCGTTATTTACAATGAACTGCAGCCTCCTTGTTCATAGGGCGGCATGTGAGAATCTTCATGTTTGTTTGATCCAAAAAACTGGCAACGATAAGTCCACATCAATGGTCAACATACATAACGTAACCTATAGCAGGGCTATGGACCAGGGGCCAGGTGCCATTCTGAACGGAGCATGCGGTTGTGACACCCTTCACTTTCAATATAATTCATGACGAAAGCTAAAAGCAGTGTTGATCGGGATGCACAACATATCTGTGCTTCATATTTCTTGATAACATCTAATAATAAAGGGTCAAAAACTACTCGCTCCATACTGTGAAGTTTAGAACATGAGCAGTATGAAAGGATTAAAAAAAATCATACTAAACTAAAGCTGTATTGGTCAATAATATTAGCTACCCCTACAAAAATTTTCTTTAAACATTATTTTCTGTTTACAGTAATTGTTACTGAAATAAAGAAAGAAAGAAAGTAATTAATAAATCACTTTTTCAGGATGAGCAATACTCAAATATTTTGGTGGTGGAGGAACCAGAGAGGATGAAAGCACTGGTAAGTGAAAACGTTTTAAAATCACTGTTCACTGTGTTGTCTTCTTGTTCATGGATGTTAATTGCTTATGTTTTATCTACTCTTCATGTTATGCATGCATTTGTATTCTCACACAACAGCTGGAGATGACAATACTCAACTCCTGATGCACCTATAGAGGACAACTCAACAGATGTTCCTATATATATATATATTTTTTTTTTTTTTTCATGCTCTCTTACAATATAAATGATCACGTTATAACATGACACTTTTCACGTTTTTACGATAGAAGTTATCACGTTTCAACATGAAACTATATTGTTATAACGTGAAAGCATATTGTTATAACGTTATCATAAACCGGCTCCAAACAAGGGAGACCACACAAGTAATTCTGGTTAAAGTAAAATACATTTATTTAATCAATTTTAAGCATTACTAAAAAAAAAAAAAAAGGTGAAAAGTGTAAATCAGTATTATCAGTGATGTAGGGAGTGCTTGGGTGGTATGAATGTGTGGTGTAGGTGGGTGTGAGGGAAAGCAAATCAAACTAACACAACAAAACAGCCCAAAACCCTGTTAGCCAGGAGCAGAGAGAGACTGGAACTGATACATCCAGCCCTGTATATAGACTCAGTGACTTCATCAGGGAACTGCATTCAGGTGTGGCTCATCCTCCAGACACAGATACTACCTCATGAGATAGTATCTCATAATTACGAGATAAGGTGTCAGTTTTTTTATGCTGTTCTGACAATTGTGCTGTAAATCTGTCATTAATGTATAAACAGTGTTAGTTTATTGATATGTTTGTTTTCTTAGAAATATAGCAAAGCTAATTCATTTCTTCCAGGATGCTTGTTTGTCAGTAGGACTGGGAGTCAGCAACAGGTGGCAGTGATACGACTTTAATGGCCCTATGCTTTGGTGCTGTTGTGTGACATGACTGTACGACTATAACTCAGATATTATGCAAACCTTTAAACCGACGCACCTGTAACACATTAACTGTATGCGACATTAATTAACCACTTAGCTTAACGCCTCTATCTTTAGCTGTTAGCATACTTAGCATTTAGCATTTAATTTAGCTTTTAACTTCCGTCTTTTGGTAAACACCCAACTGCTCCGCTTCCTCCTCATCTGAGTTTAACGGTTTCATTGATGTAAAACTGAAGTTAGCTCAGGCAAAATAATTGTAGAAACATGCTAGGCTATGTACAACTACTACCACAACAACCATCATGTCTGACATGTAGTAACAGTCATCGAAGCGCAACCATGTTGCGTTTGTTTTGTAACACCTGCGTACTCCGATGTGAATGTTCTCGTTTTCTATAATGTAAACTATGATGCCGCCCTGATGTGTGTTCGATTAACTGGAAAACGAGCTATCCTTCTGGCAACGGCTTTCACTTCTGTAAACTTAGCAGGACGCCGGAAGTTGTAGTCCTTAATTGTGGTCGTGGTTCACGTGGTTACACTAGATTTGGCAAGTGTTGCTGGAGTGTTAGTGTTAAAATTAAAAGTATAATACTCTATATAACTAAATTACAGAAGCATATTGCTGCCACATTGGGGGAAAAAAATGGATCAGTTTTATGTTATCACATGAAAAGTGAAACTTTTTACGTTATAATGTGAAACTTTTCATGTTTTTACAATATAAATTTTTATTTAAAATGATAATGTTAAATGTTATTGTTTTGTTCCTACCAGGTCCATCATCATCATCCCACACTGAAGCTGACTCATCTTCAGCCCCTGGGGTTGGTTCCAGTGTTACATTTGGTAAGTTTCATGTTGCTGCCAAATTATGGATGTCCTTCTTGTAAAATTAAATTGTTACCAAAGCTACTGAAGTGTTACTAAAGCTGTTCAATCTGATTGTACTCCTCAGTTCCAGCTGTAACTATGGCCCATCATGTTGATAGAGGTAAAAATTTAATGCATAAGGTTTATAATTGCATACGGTATCTGGTTTCGTGTATCCTTAACTGACCAGTAGGGGCGTTTATTGGTCCAGTGCAGCACAGTGTGTTCTGTGTTTTTGAGCCTCTGAAGCAAAAGTGAATTCAACAGCTCCCTTTTCTCTGTTTTCTTTGATCATATAGTGCCAGTTTCAAAAGTATTGGCTTTTTAGTTCTATGAAAAGACCATAATTCCATCCATCCATCCATCCATTTCCTAACCGCTTATCCTCTTGAGGGTCGCGGGGGGGCTGGAGCCTATCCCAGCTGACATTGGGCGGGAGGCAGGGTACACCCTGGACAGGTCGCCAGACTATCACAGAGCTGACACATAGAGACAGACAACCATTCACACTCACATTCACACCTACGGGCAATTTAGAGTAATCAATTAACCTATCCCCAACCTGCATGTCTTTGGACTGTGGGAGGAAGCCGGAGTACCCGGAGAGAACCCACGCTGACACGGGGAGAACATGCAAACTCCGCACAGATGGGCTCCCGCACCCGGGATCGAACCAGGACCCTCTTGCTGTGTGGCGACAGTGCTAACCACCACACCACTGTGCCGCCCGACTATAATTCCATCAGTGAAATATTTGTTTTCGCATGTCATTTATCTGGAGGAGTTTGCAATTGAATTAATAGAAGAAGAAAAAGAAAGATAAAGAGGAAAAAAGAGAAGAGTTGCCAGTAATTAAAAACAACAAGTACAAGGTCATTACAAAAACACTCAGGTGAATTTTAATTAAACGCTGACTTGAATAATAGATGCAAGGGAACTTTGAATTTCTGCTTTTATGTGAATGAAATGAATACAAGGGCTCTCTACGCAGGATGATGAAGAAAAAGCTTTACCTCCTCTTACATGATTGCTCCACACGTTGGCCATAAAACCAGACCATGCCCAGATAAAACAGAAATATAAGGTGCCCTGTCTCTGCAAGTGCAAACTGAGAGCTCTGCAGGATATCCTTGGCGCTGAAGCAGAGCAAAGACCACTTATCCAGTTTTCAAAGTATATTGTTAAAAATAAAACCAGACATCTATATCTATAATTGGGGCTCTGTATCCATTTCTCCCTCAGTTCTAAAGCAGTGGACTGCCACACTCTCAAGGAAGCAATTTGTGCCGGCATCAGCTGTGATGTCAACAGGGAATAGGAAGATAATGAAGCAGAAATTCACCTGGAACCAAAAGAAAAAAAAGACAACGACATACAATGAATATGTGATGTTAAACTTTTATTTTATCTCATCTTAACTTTTATACTGTTTGTTTCAAAAGTGTGGACAAGATGATTTGGCAGATGCTTATTGTTTGCTGTCGAGCCACTGAGGCTCATTTGAATTTCAATTTAGTGCGGAGGGAAGGCAATAAGAAGAAAGGAGAGAGAGAGAGAGAGAAATGTAAGGTAGCGAAGGGCAAGGCAGCAACAAGTCCAATCACTCATAGATGAGAGTCATTTGTCTCAGTCTGAGGGGCACTCATTCAATTATTCTTTAACTGTTTGCTTCGAAGCAGAGCAAGTATCGATTCATTTCTCTTTACACGACATAAAAAGAGCAGTTCCCCCAAAAGCCTCTGCAGGAAAATAAATGTATATACTGTACCAATACAAGACTTATAAGATTAATGGTGTAGCATCTCATCTGCACTCTGTCACAGCTGCTAAATTCTCTTGCTGAAAGCCTGAGCTAATGTATTCTACTATTTTATGTTAAAATCCAGCTGGTTTAATACAAAAGTAAGTAACCAAGAAAGACACACTGCCAAAGCCCCAAACACACTTCAGACTGTGTCAAGAGAGCCAAGATTGCATCACTGGCCCTGTCACACTAAAATGACAGTGTGTGTCAAGTGGTCACGTTGAAAAGGCACCAACCGAGCCATTTTGGATTTTACACAGAAGTCGCCGAGTTATTCAGAGCCTTAAAAATCAGCTTCTGTCCTTTCAGTGTGTAGTGAACATAATGTGAACAAATACCAGGTAAACACAGGATGAAAAGGCAACAAAAAAAGGATTTGGGCTCCCCGGAGCTGGCAAAATTCTACTGCTACAAGGTTTGTCCTCGAGGATGAGGAGAAAAGGGAACGGTTTATTTATTTCTCTACAGAAGTGACTCATTATGGATGCCAGCAACACAGAACAACAATGAAAATATGCAGGTTTTAATGGGTGTTGCAAGCGTGTGCAAGGAGTGTTTGTGCATGTGTGCATGAATTACACGTGTCAGTGCATATGTCTTGTTAGCAGGTAAGGCATGCATATATGTGTATGAGTGAGGAGGGAGAGAGGGATGAGAACAGAGAGAGAAAGTGAGAGCCAGCAGAAAAGAATTGCTGTAAATTGTTAACAGTGAGAGCCAGCTAAATTGCTGACTCATGTACGCCACCCAATTACACCCCAGGACTGCCTGGCAACCCCATTGTGATTGAGCTGCTGTTTGGGCTTTTCACAGCAATTTGTTATTTCGAGGATTTTTAATGTTTTCATTCCTAAAGCAGCTATTGCAGGTAGTACAGAGGAAATCAAAATGTTGCCCTGTAAAGTCTCATTTTTTCCAATTTCAAACAAAGTGGTTGTTCAAACTGACTCATTCTGTTTCCCCTGAATGTTTTCTCGAGTTTGAGTGCGCCTTGGCCTTATTTCTAAAATGTTTCCACCACATCCAATCTGTAGAAAATATACCAAGTCTCACAAAGACCTTCTTGCCTCTAATAAAAAGCTTTTAATTTAGAGATCAGTCCTGATGTGACAGAATTCCTATTTCTTCCTTTTTTGTTTTATAAAAGAAGGGTTGAGATATTCTCTACAGAGAGAATTCGAACAGCAGGAGGAACTGCCTAGTCGTAAGAAGAAAATGTGGGCATTCTCTATTCTGCCAACCATACGTGTGTTATATTTGCACACTTCATACATATCATATCTCAAGTGACATAATATATGGGCTGACTTTGTCATTAGTTGTTGGTGAGAGTTAAAGGATGCTGTGTCACTTAGGCGAGATGCCTGCCATCTCCAACAAACAACAAAACCAGTTTTGATTTCACAAGGCATTGCTGTGTTTCCAGCAGCTATTTAGGCACTTAATGTGGGTGTTTTGTTGTGACCCGTCGCTGTGTTGCCGGAAGGAAAAGGTTGTTTTTTGCGAGACATTGCTGCATCTCCTGCGGAGATCGTGCCTCGATAAGCAGTTGTTTTTTACTCAGAAAATGTCATGGTGGTGCAGTGGTTAGCACTGTTGCCTCAAAGCAAAAGGGATCCTGGTTCAAGCCTGGGTTGGGGGAGCCTTTCTGTGTGGAGCTTGCATGTTCTTGTCAGTGCATCAGCATGTCAGCGTGGGTTTGCTCTGGGTACGCCGGCTTCCTCCCACAGTCCAAAGACATGCACATCAGCTTAACTGGTGACTCTAAATTGGCCGTAGGTGTGAACTGTGAGTGTAAATGGTTGCCTGTCTCTATGTGTCAGCCCTGTAATAGTCTGGCGGCCTGTCCAGGGTATACTCCGCCTCTTGCCCAGTGTCAGCTGGGATAGGCTCCAGCTCCTCCGGGACCCCTAACAGGATAAGCGGTTACAGAAAATGACTGAACATGATCTTTTTCTAACCATGACCACACATTCTCTGTGCCTTAAGCTAACCACACGTTAACCACAGTGTTGTTAAAACTTTAAGTTTTACTGTATCTGTTACATAATAGTGTGTAAATGTAATGTATCTGTAGTTTGCAGCAACGTACAATGCCAACATTTTTTCTGGCGACTGGGTTGGAAGACATGGTTGTTTGGACCTGGAGGACATTTCAGGTTTCTTCCATAATGGTTCTGTATCTGCAGGGGGAACAAGACTGCATATGCATGTAAATAAATATATAAATTACTGTCATGTTTGAAATAGAACTTAAAAATCTCAATTAGCAACAGCTCCAAGCAAAACATAAATGGCTTTTGGAAGAGAGTGCGAAGTAAAAATAGTGGGATTAAGTGTTATCAAAATAATAGATAGTATTGAGGCATAGCAATGCTATTTCAAAGTTTAGGGTTGACTGGATAGAAATATGGATATAATATGGAGCCATTTTGGTCCAGGCGATATATACACAATAACTCCAAGCGCAAACTCTGAGTTGGAGTAAATTGCCACCGCAACAACACTGCATTATAAGTCAGGCTGTAAAATTGGGAGACAGTCTCCACATATTGTCAGTGCGGCTAGATAACCGAGCTGCGTGCAGTCACCTAAGATGGAGAGGAATGTAATCTGTTGAATGAGACAAATCTTTAAAATAAAACTCATTTCTTCCCCCCTTGGCATTGTGCTATGTCTGCAAAAATGAGGATTTGCGGTGACTTCTCAGACACTCAGGGCCACGGGTGAACAAAAAGAGTTATTATTCACATCACAGTAGTCCACACACACACACACACGGATACACACATGCGCTGGCTCAGACGTCCCTTTGCTGCACTTTCTCATCTATTGCTATTCAGTGTCTCCTCCCGCTTGGTCCTTTATGACTCCCTGAGCAGCTCTTGGGCTGTGTGGTTACAAGAGGTACAAGTCTGCTTAACAGCCCCTGCATATTCACAAGACCTATGATTAAGGAGGGGCAAGACTAGTCAGACAGTGGGTGGGCAAATCTGACACCAGCATCTCCACGAGACTCATGACTCCTGAACTCCACGCATAGTGAGAGCTGCGGGGTAAACCAACAAAGAAACAAGATCTAAATTAGGTCTTACAGTTGAAAGCCTGTGATCACAGAGACGCTGACCAAAAAACTGCTGTTCAGAGTGTCTGCTAATTGAATCCCATTATAGAAGACAAAGGACCATCAGCATTTTTACATGTTTTAGCTCATCAGCTACAAACATACTGTAGCCTACATCACTGATTTCATTCTACAAGACATAGATTTCCTGATTCTTGTGCATGTCTTATCTTCCTGCCATTGGTTTCTATTCATTTAACTGTGATGGCAAAATGAACTGCAGAGAGTCTAAACTTGCGTGAGATAAGTTATCGATTCCAGCCACACACTTGTCTTCATTTATTGTGTCGAAGTTACATAAGTATTGCATGACATAGAATCACATCTGCGCATAATATCATGCAATGTAAGCTTTGTACCCATCAGCAGCTTATGTTACAATATATTAAATGAGACAAGAAAACAGTTAAAAAAAGCAAACAGTGTAAGCTTCCAATACATCTTAGGTATATATAACCTATCATATATTACAGAACAACCTACATTACAATTGCTGACAGCGGCACCCATTATATTTCCATTTGAATGACTCAGCAATCACCAAGTCCCTATTACAACTATTTAACTTGAATAGGACAGAAGTTTCTGGACATTATCATATAATTTCAGGTTCAGGAAATTATTGTAATTACATTCCATCCTTTAAATAAGTCCTCTGTGCTTTCTATACTTGAGCTATGAAATCCTGCTTCTTGCAGTCTTTCTTGAATACATATCCTGTCAGTGCATGTCCTATTTAATAGGCAATTGGCACAATAACAGTATGAAAAGGGCAAGCACATTCACAAAATTGCTAATAACTTCCTGAAGTAAGAAAAAAAAAAAAACTAAATTTAATCTGTCCTAAGAAAAGGCACGTGTATGTGTGTGGCTGTGTGTGTGTCTGTGTCCATTTTGAGAATAAATGAGAATAATAGAAGAAAATACGGACCTTGAAGGAAGAGAGCAGAAAAATAGGAATTTTGATCACCAACCGATACGATCTGGCTCATGCATTATGAATGATGTAGAGGAGTGCGACTGGCTCTCTAAACCATCTGCAAAAGCAGTTAAGAAACTGAAGGCATGAAGAGAGGAATTTGCATAAGGGTTTATGGATTAATTTATGGGATAATCAGGAGTTACTTTCTGCAGAGGGTTGTTTAATTAATGTCAAGAGGTTTTTCAGATGAGCTACAATAATTCACATAATTTCAGTTGGACCATTTAGACAGCAGTCCCGGCCCCCAGGGCTTCAAGACCCCCCTCCTTACTAAACTCAACATTATATTTCTAAGTGAGCATAGACAAGAGCCGCATCACCACGGAAACCACAATCAGCCAAGTATTACCACGGGAGCAGAAAGCTACATAATTATGCAAAATAGCAGTCTGCTATATGTATAAGAAATAACAGAAAGTTAAGCTTTAAACAAATCTAAGTTCTCAGGATGTTTTTGAGTATTTTTTTTTCTTTTATCAGTACTACTTTTATTATTATCATTATTATTATTATTCCATCTTGACATCCATAAGGCACAAGTAATAGTCTTGGGAAAAAAATGATGTATGAAGTACGGAAGACAAATAGTAACTGCAGCAAGGCAGAAACTGGGATGTGTTTATGAATGTGTGCATGACTGTGTGTGTTTGTGTATGTGAGGTAAATACAGAGCATGGAGAGGGAAATGTCCCACCCTGTTTGTCATAACATGATGGACCTCATTGGAAATACAAACTGACAGGCGTGTTTAATTTCCTTGCAATAACTGAAAATTGAACATCGCGGATAAACACTGACAAGGCTTTTCATCAGCAGTAAGTGCTTATGATGAACCGTCAGATACAGCAAAATCCTCACCCTTTACTGCAGAAGAGAAAATACATGCGACTACTGCATATGATGAAATTTATAGATTAGATGAGACCAAATTAATGCAAATATGAGTGCAAAAGGCTCGCATGACAAGTTGAAATGTGAAAAAAATGCTATAAGTATGAGTATATATTTTAGAGGTCCAAAGTGTAGGATTTAGTGGGATATACTGGCAAAGATGGAATATAATAAGTATGTTTTCTTTAGTGTGTAATGACCTGAAAACAAAAATCATTGTGTTTTTGTTATCTTAGAATGAGCTGTATATATCTACAAAGGTAGCGACTCCTCATCCATTGAGATCGCTATGTTCCACCACCACGTTTCTACAGTAGCCCAGAATGGACAAACCAAACACAGGCTCCATTCGCAATTTTGTGTTCGCCACCATAGATAGCTGCCCCTCTGAAGCAAGCAATATCGAAAAAAATGTATTTATTTGTTTATATTTTTAAAGTGAAACCGCTTTATTCTGTATTTTTTTTCCATGTCAAATCACCAGATCCATTTGTTTTGTTGAGGAAAAGACCTCTGTGAATAATTTGGCTCCCAACAAAAACCCTCTAAAGGTCTGGCTCTTAAGTTATCAGAGGAAAAAAAGGTGAGCGCACATAAAAGGTCATGGGCACTGACGAGGCTAACAGTGTAGTGGAAACACTGATTTGTAACATGAAACTGCTTTATTCAGTATTTTTACCAGTTTAAAGCATCAAATCCATTTGTTTTGGAGAGGGGGAGAGCGCTGCGGATGACTGGGCTCAGAGTAAAAGCCTCCTGAACAATCGACACTAAAGGAATTCTAACTGGGAGAAGTTTCACAGGGTTGCAATCTGCAGTCCTCATTGCCAGATATTAGTAATACCCCCCCTCCATATCTTATCTTTGCATTTGACTGCATTTTCAATTATACAAATGAAGATGACAACTGGGCATTTAAATTCATTTTTTTCAATTTCAGTTTTCAGTAAACTCTTACATTATTTGCACATATGGGAAATTAAACTCCATACACACTCCACTCACTCACAAAAATGTCAGCAAACCTGTGTCAAGCATATTCTGGGGAATGGCATTTAGGCATGATTAGAGCTTGTAATGTCATAAAGCAAAGACATCCCTTTAAGATGATAAAAATCAGACAGTTAAAAAATGTCATCCTTCCTGCATACATCCCTGGATTTTCTTTCAATTAATAGCGGGATGTGTTATACTACTCTAGAAATAATTACTACTTCAGAGTTGATCTTAACAAAGTTAATCCTTCTGCTAACACTGTTATGCTGCTCACAACCCAGGAGTGATCTATTTTCTGAAACTGCAAGTGTAGATAGATGAAAGTGTTTCAGCTGTTGATGCAGAACACTGAGGAAGATGAATATTTATACAGAGGCACACATGGGAGCACTTCACTATGCAGCTGAAAGCCAAAAATGCAACCAACTCATTCTCCTCCCTTCTTCTGTCAGCCCAAACAGCTCCTCAATCAATTCTCCGCTAAAAACCCAAACACACCCCACCGCTGTGTGTACGTTGCACGTCCTGCTCACGCATCAGAAGTAAGGAATCCGCTCAAATTCACTCTGCCTTGAAAACATCCTTTTGAAGAGGCCAAAAAGCCCAATCCGCCCATGAGTGTGTGTGAGTAACAGAGAGTCCATGTGATGACTGGAAATTCTCAGCTTGCCGTTTATCCTCAGACAAAAGCGCTGGGCAGAATGAAAGGGAAATTGGAGTGCTTACTGAAGCTGCTGAGAGGGCCCCTAGCCGAGCCACAAATTGCTTCCCTCCTCTCCACTACACAGCCCTAACATGGCTGAAGCCATACATCAATTACCAGCCACCTCAATGGAACATCTCTGCCACTGCAGTACCTTTTTCTGGTTTACTGCCAAATGAGTGCTGCGTGTACTTCACATCATTGAAGTCAAGCAGGCAATACTGAGAAAGCAGGTGTATTATAAATCTGCTGCCCATCCAAAGGAACTAAGTAGCTGTTGACAGGTGCCGGTGGCATCTTGAGTAGTGAGGGAGAGAACGCTGACAAAGGTCTGCGAACCAGAGTGTGACGCAGCTCACTGATTTCACATTCTGCCTTCTAACAGCAATGATTAGGTTTTGAGGCATTTTCAGCACCAGCTTGCCAGGCAGTTTGTGTGATTGCTCTCTGTGTTCATTAGAGGGCAGAAAAAAAGCTTCATGGCCGCCCATTTGCTTCGAACTAACGTTGTGCCAACCCAGTTGCCAGAATAAATGTTGGCAATGAACATTTCTGCAAACCACGGATACTTTACATTTGTACATTTCACATGTAGTGGATATGTCGAGACTTTACGTTTCTTTAGGTTTCAGTTTTCAATTTTATGTTGTGACAACACTGTGATTAATGCGTGGTCAGGTTAAGGCACAAAAACACATGATTATGGTAGGAAAAGATCATGTTTTGGCTCAAAATACTCAATACTCATACTTTTTTGCTACAACCACTGCTGGAAATGTGCCGTCGCCATAAAAATACCCTGTTGTTGTTGCCACAATAACCACTAGACATGTGTTGATGTCGCCTTAGAAAAATACATGGTTATTGTCGCACAGCTATCACTTGTCGCCTTTGAAATACCCAGTTGTCAACATATTCTCACCATATTCTGACCTTGTCACATATCAGCGTTTTGGTCATGGACTTTCCAAGTCCACACATGATGTGAAAGGTACCCTGGGTGCATTGTTTGTTGACGCTCTGGGACACGGTGTCACGTTCTGCCTGTTACATGCATGATTGTCTTCTGTCAAGATAAACTTGATATGCGCTTTCACAGGATATAAACACACTACGTTGGTACAACACCACAAACTGATGTTTTTTTTACTAAAACAACAAACACACATGGTTGGGTTTAGGCAACAAAAACACATGGTTAGGTTTAGGAAAAAGAACAGGGTTTGGCTTTAGAATCTCAGGCGACGTGAACACCGCTCTCTCAGGTTAAAGTCAGTGTTTGTTGGACCTATCCACTACCACTCCCGCCCGCCCCAGTTAGACTTTTGCCACCTTAACTTTCATCCCTGTCCTGCCACATTGCCCCGACACTGCCAGGCACCATTAAACTAAAACGGCAACCGGCCATGTATCATGCCGATGTTAAACAACACTTTTTATTGTTGGTTTCTGAAGCCACAAGTCACTGCCCAAACACTGGATTTTGACAACTTCGGAGTGAGACCGAGCTCTAACCACAGCCACTGCTGAACATGTGTCAACGTCACCTTTAACAATACCAGGTTAGTGTCGCCACAGCCAGTGGTGTAAGGTAGTTATAACAGGTCCCAGTGCACGCTAGTTACTATTGATGTAACTTAACTAGTTACCAGGTCATTTTATTGTCTCGTCACACGATCAAATTGAGATTTGACATTGTATATCATTACCATATATATTACCAAAAATAATTATTGCATATACGTATATGACAAAACTACTGAAGAATATATGGAATTATTCAATAATTGAAAAGTTTTTATAGTTTATTTATATTTTATGTAAAATAAGCATATATATTTTAACACATTGGGAGGGATTTGCCTTTTCAAAGGCATATAGCCTAGCTCACAGCACCTTTTTTTATTTATGTGGGTTTTTTTAGTACCCAGAAGGCCTCATTTTCTACCCTACATATTGTAAGAAGGCCCGCTTTCTCTATAAGCCCCCTCGCCTCATGGGTCCCAGTGCAACCGCCCTGCCTGTCTATATTTACGCCCCATGCCACAGTCACAGCTGAAAACATGTGTCAACGTTGTCTTCAAAATACCCAGTTGTTGTTATCACAATTACCACTGGAAATGTGTCAATGTCGCCTTAAAAATACCAGTTTTGTCGTCACAACCACTGCTGTAAATGACAGATCAAATCAAATCAAAATGTCACTTTTTTTTTTTAAACACGGCTGTTTTTATCGTTTGTTGATCTCAAACAGTGATTTACAAATTAAACATATCCATGGATTGCATAAATGTACAATGCCAAAATTTTCTTCTGGCTCTTGGGCTGTTTGTGCTCTTACCCCGAACCCCCTTCCCCCATTCCCTGAAACAACTTATTTCTGGGCAGTCGTCCATCAGAGTCCAAACACAGAGTGAGAGAGAGCTAGAGAGACAGAGAGAGATAGAGAGCACAAGTACAGCCATATTGTTCAGCACTCTACATCCCAAGCCTTCATCTCTTGTCTGGTTTCCTGCCAGGCAAACCAGCAATCCCAAGACACGTGCTGGACTGTCATTTTCAACTATTTAAAAAGTCTGGTGAGTGCACCCTGTTTTCTATTTCATCACAACTGCAAGCTAAATCTGCATCAGGCAATTTTGTCAGTGCCACAACCTTTGATGAAGCTGGGCAGAAAAAGAGAAGTTGAAGATATAAAAGATCGGAAATGCATGAGGCAGTTGGTACTGTGTAGGGAGGTAAATGATTGATGGCTCAGCGCACACACATTTATGCTAAGTTGGTTTCAATGTTTTTCGAACAGAGCCTTAATGGTTCTTCGGGCCTTTGGGCAAACCCACATCATGTGCTTTCTGTATGTATCATGTGTCCCCTCATATTCATGCATGTGCATGATTATGGAGTAGCAGCATGTCTTGGGGTCTGGCCAGAGCTGCAAGAGTACATACTAAAAGAGAAGCCAATTAGCAATTTCAGCAGCTGCTTGTTGAACCGGCACGGTGCAGAGGTCTCTGTTAAATTAAAATACAAATGCGAACTTGCCAAAAGGGGGCCAGAGCGCTTGTAAATCACATCACAGCCACTTTAAGCAATCAGACAGGAGACAAGGTGCAAAGAAACATTAAAAAAGTTTTATAAAAGGAAAGGGAAGACCAAGTCCTCCTCCAGAGACACCTGCAATGGTAGCCTACGGTTATGAAAACATGGCACGATTTAAGTTCTCACTTTGTGGAGTTTGATCTGATTCCTTCACTGGAGACTTTTGTTTAATTGCCGTTCGCATGGGAAATCACTCAGCCCTTGGGCGAATGAGCAGGAACCGTGCTCTCGAAATTCTGCAGACACACACACACGAGCGCACACATGCTCTCATACTGGTGAGCTATCCAGCTCTCATTCGGCTTTCTGATTTGGTTGAAACATAGCCCGAGAGGAAATGAATTCCTGTAATCCAAACAGTGTTTAATTTAATTGTCCTTTATTTTCTGAATGCCACTACCACACTGCAGTTCCTGTTTGTGTGAGGACATTATTCAGATATTACGAGCCTGAAGAATGACGGCTAAACAGTATGTTGAATATGACGGGAGAAAGACATTCAGCCGAGAGGCAAAGATGTACGGCACTGAATCTGCAGGTTGAAGTGGAAGAGCAGGCCTAGATTAAGTGAGAACAAGAGGCTGACAGCCGTGGCCTGAATTGTATTTACCACACTGTTGTGCTTGAATGCAGACTGTTGTTGTACTCTCTAGAGCTTCGTGTCTCTTTGTGCTGCAACAGGCAAATTCCCAGCTGGGATTGTGTTAGTAAACGGCAAGTTTAGTACCATTTTTAACATAGTGAGGCATCTATTTTAAGAAACCAGGCAGTCATATTTTCCAAAACTTGGTACATACAGAAATAAAATGGTGTAAAAGTCAAATGACAGTCAGTCTCACCTTGTGTCCATCTATGTACCTGCATATTTGACTTGTGCCTCTTTTAATCAGTCTGTATAACTGTCCTCTCATTCATAAAGATTATGTGCTGAGGATGGACACTGCACTAATTTGTCTGACCTATTCTCATATGAAGAGATTCACCGTAGCTCCAGTGAGGGTGAATCTGCTCCAGGGTTGACATTTAATCCATGCCAATTTATCACCACTGCAGCCCACCCCAGTGGATACTACTGGGTGGCATATTGCCTCACAGTGGACTGCTGGCACAGACATAGCAAATGACAGGTGTTTTTGCTTTTATTTCCTTTTGTGTGTGTACGTGTGTGTGCATCGGGGGGGTGCATGTGATGTCTTGCATAGGGGTACGAGATGGGCTTGTTTGTATTTGAATAAAAAATAGAGGATGGCCATAAAGGAAGCCATTGTTTGCACCTTTTATGGCTGCATGGAAGCTGGCCAACTTTGCTGTTGTGCAGAGATATAGTCATGAATCTCTCCAATAGCCTAGGGAGGAAAAGAACATTACAAAGTTTCTTGAGAGATTCATTACCATATTTGCTGCATTGAGAGAATAGTTGATGATCACTTTTGCTTTAAGTGCATAAGGCCACTGTAGAAGTATTCATTACTTGTTTATGAAAGAAGTTCGCGTCAAGAAGCCAAGCCTAATAGGAGGTGTCTATGTTCGGAGGGCTAAACCTGTCAGATATGATATTTTCCCCAAATCATCGCCAGCCCTCGGGAGCGTCTCCTGCATCTCCTGTGATAATAAAAACACAGATTATATTATTTTCTGTCAGTTTCTCCACGCTCCCTGTGCATCATCGTGATTGATTTTCAGTTAATTCACTGCAGGAGGATGATCAAATATGTGTCCCAGAAAGGTGGTACATCAACAGATTACAAGAGATGCAGTCTGTCTCCCATACAAAACCTTGTTTAGGGTGATGTTGACATTCAAGCTGTCGCCCCCCGAAAAAGCACATTGACTTTATTTTCAATGATGTGAGGACACCTGGAGAGAATGCAAAACAGTGAGGAGTTATGAGAGTGAAAGCCGATTTATCTATTCGCCTTCAGTTTACCGCCATGGCATGCTGACATATCGCTTGATTCTCTTATTAGTCTGTGTGATTGGGAGCATCATTCAAGTTGTATTGTAATATTTTTATGTGACATACTTCAAGGATCTGCGCTCCGATCCTCACCTCATCCTCATCGCAGTCATGAGCTTTAGTAGTGACAGAATGGGATCATTGATACAAGCGGCTGAAGTGAGTTTCCTTTGTAGGGTGGCTGGGCTCAGCCTTATGGATAGGGTAAGGAGCTCAGACATCTGGAGGGAGCTCAGAGTAGAGCCGCTGCTTCTTTGTGTTGAAAGGGGCATGTTGAGGTGGTTTGGGCATCTGATCAGGATGCCTCCTGGGTGCCCGGGAGGTTTCCCAGGCACATCCAACTCATAGGAGACCCCAGGGTAGACCTGGAACACGCTGGAGGGGTTATAGATCTCATCTGTCCTGGAAACCCTTTGGGATTTTCCAGGAGGAGCTGGAAAGCATTGCTGGGGAGAGGGACGTGTAGAGTATAGTCATAAAGTCATAAAGTCATAAATGATAAAGTCAGGGCCTCCGTCAGGGGTTATGTTCAGCAAATCTTTGTAAAGTTGGAGTATTTGTAACTTGAGAGAAAGTTTTGCTTGGAAGACTCAACTCTGAGAAATTAAGTTACCTGAGCATAAGAAACAGCTATTTCTGGAATGCGTTGCTCCTGTATGTGGAGCAAACCATAAACCTGATAAATTTACATTCTCTCACAGCTCATTTTGAGGAGAGGAAAATAACACTCACTGCTTCGCTGTATTCACGGACAAAAACACACAGATTGTGTCATACATTTTGCCTTGTCCCATACTCCCACCTCTGTCTCTGCGCTCACATCCTTGCCCCCCTGATCTGTCTTCTTACTCCCAGCTCTGGGCTCTCTGAGGCCCGTGACCCATCAGTTCTGCTAAGACCTCTAAGGGGCCATCCATCACCAGGGCCGCGCTGTAACCTGGGGATAGATTTCCTCTCCCCTTGCCCACTCATCAATCACCGGGGGCTACTGTGCATACCCAAACAGGCTGCAGAAGATGGGAAAGGCCAAGCAATGTCACTCGCCAGGCCAAACAGGCACTTACAGTGTACTTTAAACAAGTCGGTAAAATGACAATATAACTTCTGTATTTGTACTTAAGTTGATAAATAAATATAAGAATCTTGAGTAAAAAAAAAAAGAGAGAAAGAAAGAGTGTGAGAATTACTGCAGACAACAGCATCTAGCTCCTACTATATAAACACATACACAGTGTTGGGGAGTAACTAGTTACATGTAACAGAGTAAATGCAATTAAAGGTCCAATGTGTATGATTTAGAAGGATATATTGGCAGAAATATATTAGATATAATCTAATAAGTATGTTATTTAGTGTATAATCACCTGAAAATAAGAATAATTTGTTTTCATTACATTATAATGAGCCATTTTGCATAGGGAGCAAGTTATGTTGCAGTGCCATGTGCAGTGCCACACTGGCTCTAGATGGGGCACTTTGCATTTTCATGTCAGCCACCTTTGTTAGCAGCCTCTCTGCGACAAGCAGCATCTTAAAAACACAGATTTTTTTAATATGAAACTGGTTATTTCAGTGTTTTCACTGTTTGTTTTGTAGAGAAGGAGACCTCTGCGGATAATTCGGCTCCCGCCCAGTAAAAACCTCTTGAACGTCTTGATCAGAATAAAAGGTGCGCACACATTAGCAGGTGCTCATTGCAGACAGACTGAACAACAAAGGACAAACACTGATTTGCAACATAAACTGCTTTACTCAGTGTTTTTCCTGGTTTAAATCCCCGGGTCCATTTGTTTTGGAGAGGAAGAGACCTCTGCGGATACCAACACCATCAAGGGTAGGATGGCTTACAAGCAGCTGTCTCTGTCTCTAGACAGAGTCATTTGGCAGTATGTGCTCAAAGTTTGAGCAATGTTTTTGATTGGTTCCCTTTTCTAAATCTGCACTGCCTTTCTTCTGCCAGTCAAATATATGTGCATTGCTCTAACCTGGGTCTGCCATGCCCACAACTAGCCGAGCATGCCAAGGCAGTTAGCCGTGTCGTCAAACAAGAAGGCCTTTCAGGGCTGGAAATTCAATTATACTTCTTTCTGAAATCAGAAATGTCTCTAGCACGTTTGTACAGTGTGAGGCTTGTTTACCAGCTGTGAAACTACTGTCAACTTTGAAATGCCCAATGTCAAACCTGAGGAAACATATACAGGTAAGTTATTGTAATAGCAATCAGTCACATAAGAAAAGTTATCAAAAAATAATTAAATGTGATAAGTCACATTACTTTGATAAGGTAATTCAGATAGTTAAATTACTTGTTATATTTTTAACAGGGGTTAACTAGTAATCTGTGACCTATTACATTTGAAACCTTATCAACACCGCAAATACTGTAGCAATCAGCCAAAACATTTGAATTGGTGAAAAATGTATTGAGATTATATAATGTGAAAAAGAGAGAGACGACTGGTTGCTCTGTATATACAAACATAGATCAAAATCTTGTCAGGTGCTCATGGAAAACAGGAAAAACAGGATTGGCAGGTAGGCAATCCAGGCACTCCAAAACGCCTTTATTGTAGTGGCTAAATCATAAAAACAGCCAATATGTTTCGACCACAGGTCTTTGTCAGGGCTTTCAAAGTGTACAACACAGGTATGGCCCCACCCATGTAGTGACAGGAGCCAATCAGAGGCCATCACATGACCTATATAATGGCAAGACAGGTGAATCAAATAGACAATAATGAAAAATAACGAGTTAATAAAAAACACAGAGTGACCTGAGATAAGATACCTAGAAAAATCTTCAGAGGCAATCTTTGTTTATTCCTCTCTTGACAACAAGTGGCAAAACAAAATCCTCCGTCATACACAACCATACAAAGTCCAGCCTCTCTTCCACAGAGCACAACAGCAAACAGGTGCCATGTTACATACAAATGAGCACAATGAAAGACAGAAAACATACCTAACAGAAAGTGGCAAAAACAAAATCTTCTGTCATACACAACCATACAAACTCCAGCCCCTACACAAATTAAGAGACACAAGGTTATGTTAGCATGAAATGAACTTATAAACGTAGCTCAACTGCGCTAAAACAAGGAAATTACTACAAGAGCAATGTTGCTTACTTCTCCCACAGAACACAACAGCAAAAGGGGAGAGACAAGGCAGGAGACACCCCTTTAAAGGTGGGGTACCCCCAAAGGTGAACGTAAGGGTACAAAAACTGAGCATCAAATGTTCCACATATTGACCACAGAGGCCTAAGCATGTCAGGTAATAACAGCTGAAACAAATTTTATGGAACATTAACACTCAATATTACAAATGTAAATTTGATTTTGTTACACATATTACTGCCGCACAACTGACCCTAGTATATACACACACCTATCTTAACCCATGGGCTGTGAGAAAAATGGTGAAGCTTGTAGAGAATAACGACAAATCATAAAACACATGTAAAGTCTGTATCCTCATTGAGACCAGGATACTTTAAAACATCCAGTTGATGGATCCCAAAAAGCTTCTCTTTCATTAAGTTTCTGTATTCTGCCACCTCCCTGACCAAAGGTTTAATGTATTCCATGCCCTCTCAGCGTAATAGGGAATCATTACCGTTATGAAATTCACTTAAATGTCTAGCCATGAGGTGGTCGCGATTTTCTGTTCTAATGGCATATTTATGCTCAGTAAGGTGATCCCTTAGGCGTCATTTTGTACAGCTGATGTAGAAAAAGGATTCCACACATGGACAAGTTAGATGGTAAATAACAAAAGTTGTGATGCAATTAATAAAATCTTTTGGTCTGTTAGTGTTGACATCTACAACATGTTTAGTTTGCAAAGCGTTGTCACATTGAGGGCAATGCATACTTTTAAAAGTGCCAAAAGGTTTGAATAACCTAGAGCTTTTTTTGTCTGCTGGAGGATGTGAATGCATAAGTCTGTCCCTAAGCAAGGGAGCACGTCTAAGAGAAAAAATAGAGGGTTCAGGAAAGACTTAACTAGGATATAGTCCCTGTTTTTTCCTGCTTTTTAATATTTCCCCCCTCATTTTTCTATATTTTTTCAGAGTGCCTGGATTGCCTTCCTGTAGATTATATAATGTGTGTTGAAGTAAAGAAAATCGTTGTTAATGATGCATTGTTTATGATTAATCATGGTTATTTGTATCAGTAACAAGCAGGAACAGCAAGACAGCAATCATGACTAACAGACAAGAGAGCTGTAATAGAAAGTGCATGTTGGCTCAGGTAGTGATGCACAGCTGTGTGTTTGTGTGTGAGCCTTGGCTGAAACAAGACGAGCACTTTCACTGAGGAAAATCTCTCACAGTTCACCAGAAAGTCAAACGCAGTAGTTTGTGATTCACACATCACAAACTTAATGATATTTTTAAAGGGAACACAGGATATCGTTGATAAATTGTGTGAATGAAGGAACTGTAAGCGGTGACGCAAAACAAGGCAAGGAACAATGAAAGAGACCCAGGAGAGGTGAGAATATAGGGAGTGTTAATAACTCACACTACAGAGGAAAGAGGTGGTGATGCAACAGAGTTGAAAGAGCAAAAAATGGGGTGAAAAGGGAAGAAAAGCTAGCGTTTGCGAGATGGGGTGCAGGTTCCTACAGCATACAGTGTCATTTATGCCTACACAAAAAGGATACAGTAGAGTTAAAGCATTTGTCATGTCGATACAGGAGAGGCTGAAAACAGTGGCTGGTGGTGTTGAGTCAGCCAGTGCCAGGTGTCCTTTTGACATGGGCACCACTCCCCTAAATGACTGGTTAGAGGAGAGAGAGAGCGGCTGCCACCACCACCCTTCCAATTAAAACCCCTAATTAATCAGAGCTATTTAAAGAAGCCCATTCATCCCCGACGGCGGGAAGCACACCGACGAGAGAAAAGATAAACTGCACATCTTTGCCCTGATTTACCTTTTCTCTAAGCTGCCCTTTAGCATTGCTGCTTTCTCTCACAGCAATAGCAAGCAGCTGTCACAATTGTAACATACAGAATAACTTCGTCAGACTAAGAAAGAACATACATTTCCTTTGTCTCGTATACCTTTTTTCTTTAATTTCCCTTTTAATGCAATATTTATGGACTGATGATTCATGACTCAAACTCTGCATTCTCTCAGAATAGCTCACTCTTCACATTAACCTCAAACATTGCGAGTAAAGTAAATTATGTATGTATTTTCCTGAAATATACTGATAAGCAAAGATGTATTTTGTGATTAAATGTGACTATTTTTTCAAATTAAAAAAATACCAATTTAAAATTAAAACCTTGGTTACACAAAGTAGATAGAGAACTGTATTGTTTAATACTTTTTGTTCCAGCCTATATGTTGCGATATTATTTGCATTCAAAATACGAGGAAAGACCCCTTTATGAGTAGCTGAAAAAGTTGAACAATGAACAATTTAGGGATCTTAGAAGATACTGACTTTTACTATGGCATTAATTGAAGGGGGCGGCACGGTGGTGCTGTTGTTAGCATTTTCACCTCACAGCAAGAGGGTTCCTGCTTTGAACCCAGGGTGAGGAATGAATAAATCTTTGTAAGCACAACATTCAAACTTGGCCCCTCCTCCTCGGCCCAAGGAGACAGAGGCTGAATCCAAATGTCCATCCTCTGGACTTGCCCTCGCGGACTTCAGTTGTACATAGTGTGACATATTTCCTGACATCAGGTAAAGTCTGCGAGGGCAGAGAGTGCAAGCGGCTGCAAGACAGCCCTCAAGACTGTTTTTCTCGTTGCCATGGAAACATTCAACTATTGCTGCTGTCATATTCATATATAGTTCATATACATTGATGAATAGTTCCTACTCATCTCTCCCTGTAGATAACAACATATAAAATCCTATGTATAGCCTTTTTTGTGACTAAACAAAAAGAAGGCAATCACACATCTCTATATAACAGACAACATGCATTAAAAAACAAAAATGTTTGTAAATTAGGACAGTTCTATAACTCTATAAATTGGGTTTTACTGACATTAGAAGACTTTCTTTTGTGTTTCTCAGACATTTTTTAGCCTATTTCACTGCACAGTCTGATAGTCTGCAATAATAAAATGCATTTTCAGTCCCTCTACATCCTATACTTATACATATTTCTGTAACATGATGTGGTTGATTATAATTTCTGGTATACACAATTCAAGTAACATTTTAATAGGCCTAACTATCAATAACTATTTTACACATTGATATGTTTTTTTTTTTTTTTTCGGCAGTTGAAAAACCCACAACGTCATGTCTGTATTGTAAAGAACTGTGAGATATTAAATCAGTGGGGTCAGCTGAAGTCTGCACCCAAAGCGGACTCTCTGGAAGTCTGCAGAAAGTCCGCTTGAGGCTACTTGTGGACCAGCAATCCCAGACTAAACTGGAACGCAAAGTCTAGCAGTCTGCATGTATATGCAGAAGTCCCGCCCTCAACAGTACTAAAAAAATTTGTTTTTTTTTAATTAACCGATCGCAACAGGTTAGGGTGATCAACACCCTTTCAAACATAAAGTCCTATAGCACAGGAATACCACAAGGGGCTGTGAGTTCACCCATCCTGCTCACATTATATACAAATGATTGTAGAAGTTGTCATCAAAATACTTACATCATAAAATATTCTGATGATACAATCGTTTTAAGCTTACTAAAAGTAGCAGAGTGCCCCTCCTCATACTACGATGAGATCAGTTCCTTCCGGGTCTGGTGTGAGAGCAATCACCTCATACTGAACACTAATAAATCCAAAGAAATGATCTGTGACCCAAAAGAAGTGAGCTCTCATGACCCTATAGTCATAGGAGACAGTGCAATTGAGCAGATGTCATCTTATAAGTACTTGGGCATCTACATAGACAGTCGGCTAAAATGGAACGTACATGTTGATCTTCTTTGTTCCAAACTCGGTCAGAGATTACACTTCCTCCGCAGACTTGGGCTATTTGGAGTAAATACCAGGATCATGACACTTTTTTATGATGCTGTACTGGGAAGTCTAATCAGATATGGGAGAAATTAGTGAAAACAGCCATGAAGGTAATGAATAAAAATGACTACCCATCCCTTCAATCCATTTTTGAAAAGGTCACTGTAAACCAGGCACACAAAATTTTAGAGGACCCGTCCCACCTCCTACACACTGAGTGTGAGTTACTTTGATCTGAGAGAAGGTTCAGGGCCATTGGCTATAAGAACAACTGTTTTAAGATGTCATTTCTCCCAACTTCAGTAACTCTCCTAAACAAAAAGATCAGAAGTAAGGACATGTCATAAAATCTAACTCGAAAATCCAGTAGCCTACTTTTTTATACAAGGTTTTTTAAAAATAACTTATTTATTTTTATTCTTGGAATTATTAATTACTTTAATATTCGTGTGTCACATCAATGCAGGGTTACTGATTGTGTAACTACCTGTAACCACCTTACTCTTCTGCAAACACAGAAGACACAACCCTAAGACGGAGAATGTACTGTATTGTGTATGCCTTACTTGTACTGTGTGTGTCCTAATTTTCTTTCCGTTTTTACTCAGTTTTTATGAAAGCTATGTGTTTTTTCGGTTTTTCAAGTCTTCATCTGAGCAGCAACGGTCACCTCTTACAGCCCAAGACAAATTTCCCACATGTGGGACAATAAAGTTAATCTTATCTTAAAACCACTTATTGTTCCCTAAACCTGACCAAGCCATTTTTGTGCATAAACCTAACCGGACATTACAGGGGCTCAATGCAAAATTCAGAGTAAATCTGTTCTCTGGACATCATTCTCAATATTGAGGTGGCTGAACCAGCGGCTACCAGCTAACGGCGTTAACTCCATAAACAATATACAACAGCAACAGTGCCAACAGAGCTACTGTAATAATGTTCACCAGAGGGTGGGCACGACACATCTGCAATGTAGTCATCCTGATATGAAAGGTAACCACCATATGAGCACAGTGCAAAGTGAAGTTAATGAGCTAGCCAGTGGAATACACCCACGCACTAACATGCAGGCCACAGAGAAGGTTGGATTACAGCACACACAGGGGTAGTGTGACTTCATTCTCTGCTCAGGATGTCATTACTCCATTATATCTTTACAAAGAAAATAGTGGTTTGCTGCTATATTAATGCCCCGAGTGTGTCATGCAGCACCATTAATCATAGTGTTGTCAGATGGTAACACAGATTTATTTTTCATCAGTGATTTGTAATGGCCTTGGCAGGGGAGTTAGATCAGAAAACACTGCCATGTGTCACTCTTGAAGACAAACAATGTATTTTGTCCTCTAAGTTTGCACCCTTAGCTCACTGTATGAAAGGAAGGAAAGTTAAAATGTCCATCATCAAAAGAGATCACATGAGAAGTCGTGACCCCATCACATACAGAGCTCTCATGCAAAATCGTGTGTCTCTGTCAGAATTTCCCCGAGCCCACAAAAGCATTTCATCATAGTCCAAACTTTGCGGAATACAGAGGGAGGAAACACATTTTGGCAGCCTGCGTTTTCTCCCTGTGAAAAGAGCTCATTAGCTTCTCTTGCCCTCAATTGAGCTTCCCAGACAGAACTTCCTCTCAAGCGGAATACAAATCCACCTCCTTCACCAGGATTGGGACACCCAGACACTAACCATAGCCATAACCCTGACCATCTCAAACCTAAATCAAATATAGCCACTTAATTAGCTGAACTTCTGGAGGGCACCGCAGTGCCTGCAGGCAAGCTGCCCACGGGGAATCAATTCAGGACAGAAACATTGTCTCCAAATGAAAATGTTTCCTTCCTTTATCTTCGACTGCAAACCTGCTTATCAACAAAATATATTCCAATGGGTGCATGTACAAAGTTTGTACAATATCCCAAGGGTCAGGAAATTCCTGCTGCTCCACATTTTGATTTAGTCTGCTTTAGAAAAACTAGAGGATGCAAACTTAGACAGAGAAACAGTAAAGTTTTATAGGTTTGTCCCACTATACACTGAGAGTGTTTTTTTTGTTGTGAATGTTTCACAGACTAACACTCAGAGGGAAGTGATGCCAAAACACAATCTGTTTTCATGATTACAAAAATGAGAAAAATGAGACCAAACTGGAAATGACCTAAATTATGCTTTAAACTTGTCTGTCCCCTTTGCTTCCCATTGGGTTTTACGGTCCATTCACTGTAGAGATAAGTACAAATGTTTCAGTCTTCATTCCAATGTCTTGGCAGCCAGATTGCCTCCCTCAGTTAATCACTCCTATTTGCATGAAAAATCTGAACTCTGCACACACTTATCCATTAAGTACCTGGCAATTTGACTGAGGAGCTATTAAACTGAATCGCCTCCATTACACAAATATGTGAAATGGGACTTTTGTATGTCCTGCAACTCAATTAAGAATAACAGTAAATCATACAACTTGGTGTGAAAAGCTTCTTGAATCTGAAAAGATACTCAACACCGTTTTAAGAAATTATAACAGCAATGACTAAAAGTCCTTCACTTTCTCGTGTCGAGTACCAAGCAGTGCCCCAGGAGAAGTTATAAAGCTACCAACAACAACGTCTGCTTTCTGCTCATTTGGTAAACAAGGCATCTGGTCTTATCAACTATTAATTAAATTTTGCATTCTTCAGTGCTCCTATGTGAAAAGTCAACAAACATCTTTTTAACACAAAGAGGGGCTAATGTCTCGCAAGTAAGAGAATATCTGAACTCAAGTAGAATCAGAGAGAAGACTGGGACTGAAATTCAGCGCGCCACTTTGAGATGGAGAGGCCTTTTATTTTATTTTTAAAATATGTTGGCAGTCATTTTAACACTACTACAGTTTTTGTGGTATAAAGAGAATCTGATTAGACTGAAGACCTTCAGGACACTCTGGGATGTCTTGCGGACACCTGCCTCTTTAGTTTGATGTCACCGCCAGAACTTGACATCAGCACCCGCCCACCCGCCAAATGAGGGTAGCATAAAAATGCAAGCAGCGGCGTGGTATGTAGATTGATGTACAAAATGTAGAATCAAAATTCAGGAGTGCGAGTTCCACCCAGAAACTTTTAGCTTTTCGCCCTTGAGTTAGTGTAAAGTACTGAAGAGGAAGTATTGATCTTTCTTTCTCATTGACCCAGCTAAAGACACTTCTGTTCTGTACAAAGACTATAACAATGATGGACGTAGCTACCGTGACGTCACCCATTGGTCCTTTGACTCCTGCTCTGAAGCCTCCAGTTAGATATTACGGCTGTCACCATCTTAATTTTCTGGAGCCAGAAGTGACCGTATTTGTGCAAGAGGCTGGAGCTGTGAAGGAGCAAGGGGTGGATCTGACTGAGAAGCCGAGGACACTATCGGCAGATGGTCTATCAAGCGGCCTGCCCTTAAGCATGATTAACTTTAAGCCTTAATAAATGGTAAATGGTTGAATTATAAAAAAAAAAAATCACCCCCTGTACTGTTAACTAGAGACCAAAACCGTTTTTTGTAACAGGCTGTAAACATGTTTATTGTTGGGCATTTTAACATGGGGGTCTATGGGGACTGACTGGTTTCTGAAGCCAGCTTCCAGCATGCATTCAAAGAACTTCAGTTTTTTGGTTCTTCTGCCTTGGCTTCATTTTTCAGCCCTGGAGGTTGCCTCTTGGTCCTGCACAACAATCATATAAGTACGTGAGTCAGTCACACTACAGCACACGCAAATTAAACAGTGGAGCTGGAAGACCCGCTGGGAGTTCCTCGTCAGCTACATTAGCATAGGAAAGAGCGAAGATGGACAGTCGGTGTTGCTCCATTGCTGTAGCATATGTGATTGGAAACACATCAAACATGCCAATGCACGTTTAGCGGCATCACCCGCATGTGCCAATCCTCAGGACGAGGTAAAAACAAGGCAGAGTCCAGCTCCTTATCCCTGCTGCTTTCAAGCAGCCTTTAGACTAAAAAGCAGAAGAGAATAAAACAATTACTGAAGCAGTTGGCATTTACAGTGGCTAACTGTAACAATCCTCCTGATGCACAAGTTTTATTTTTTATTAGTCTATTTATTTTGTTCTTTCAGTTCCATAAGAGGGGCTACCTCAGTCCCCAGCAGGATTGTGTCTTCATATATATATGTATATTGCTTTATGGCTTTTTGTAACACTGGGGAAGATGCCCCCCCTTAAGAACAAAGTTGATTTACTGTAAAATTAAAAATATTTGGATATGATTTTAGTGTTCGCAGGAGGGAGAAATAAATTGGCAGAGTGGCCAGTTTTGTTGTTATAGCCCCACTCCTGGGGCAAGAAGCCCCCTGGCTCAAAGCTAGCTATCTAACTAAATAAGACAAACTAAAATCCCAACCCTGACACATAAATGAAATAGCTACTGTACAAGCCTTATAGCCGTTACTTCAGACTAATTGTTTTTATTTCAGGATTTGTTCCTCCAGCAAGCTTGCTGAAAATGTTGGCTAATGCTAGATTGCTAGTGGTGCTAATGATTGCTAACGAGCTAATAACACTGGCAATCTTTTGAAACTACAATAGTATACTACTTCTTTATGTAGATATATAGGCCTACAAATCACATATGACTGTACACTAGAAAATCTAACTAAAAATATTTAAGAGGGCAATATGTCCCCTGTGTAGGGTTTTTGCCACCTCTCTGATGGGGCTTCTTGCCCCATAAGAAACTTTACATTTTTACTTGAAAGGAGACTTTTTGTTTTCTTTTTTGACAAAATAAATTAAATGACTCTCCCCACAAATCTGCCATCATCATAGATCACTTTTATCCTGTAATAAAAACCATTTCTGGTGGAATAAATCTCAACAATGCAGCAGTCCAGATGAAATGTCTAAGTTCACTATAGCACAGCCATTCAGTACATGTGCTGAGAATAGTTTTAGTGCCATATATTGGTTAGGAGAGGAATTAAGTGGGTGGGGGCATCTTTCCCCATCTCACCCTACACCAGTGTATACCCTCCATTACAACACTGGTCCTCATGGGACCCCACCAGTGATGTACTAGTAGTTAATGTGGTGGGTGCTCTGCTAGGTAGGTGGGTAGGTTACCAAGCAGGAAGTGGGTATACTCCAATACGATCCACTGGCTTTTGGCTGATAAGTGGGTATACTTAAACAGCCAGAGAGAGGCAGGTATAGCCTGTATAGCTGTATACCCTCCACTATACCACTGGACCCCACTGTGGTAGGCTACACATCTATCAACTTTTAAAGGGGGGTTTATTTAAATCTACTATAGGATAAAGATATTAGTTCAACCAGAATTAATCACTACAAAACAAACTATGAGAGATGTGACTAAAAATATCAAGAGCCTTGAGACAAATTCAGGGTAGCAGCACAATATTCCCTTTTTGTTAACAATATAGACTTCAACAGCAGTTAAAGCAGTTATGATTGTTTTAATAATCACTTAAAAATCCAAATATTTTTGTTGTTGTAAATGACAGGGAAAAGTAATCATCTGTCAGTTTTATTTTTCTGCCTTATTTTCCACAGACTTGTTTTGATTCCCCTGTTGCAGACAGAGAAAGACGTCTCACAGATACCTGCCCTAACCTCAACAAAATAAGACCCCAACTATAACCCCAACCACCTCTTACCTTCACTTACACATAGGCTAATAATTATAACTTGATAAATTAAAATAAGTACCTTTGAATGCATGCCCAGTACCAGTGATTCTGCTGTCTTCTTCATTTCATGGTACTCTCTCCTAATCCTAAACAGATTTTTGGGCCTTTTGACAACATCCAGGCTCCAAAAATAAAATCTGAAGACACTGATTTGAAAATGAAAACAGGTGCATTTCCATTTGCTTTCTCGCAATGTTCTGTTTCACAAAGAGAAAAGTGAAGGCATATTTCCAATTTCACATCCGCCTGTCTTGCCTGTGAAGCCAAATATCGACGAAGCAGGGGATTGTTGTTGTAAAGGCCTGCAGCCCACTGATGTAAATTTAATGCTTAAAAAGACAGCTAATCGCCTCTGTTGGGATTTGTTAAATTTTACTATAATATGAAATTTTGATTTGATTTGGGGGTTTGTGTAGTCTCACTAAGAGAATTGGATGACTCAATATTACATTGATCATTTAAACAGGATTTTCTCTGAGTGATGAAGCTGACAGCTGAGTCCGAGGCACTGTTGCATTACTCCTGGCTCCATTGGAGCTCAATACAGGCTTGATAGTGGTATTAAAATACGTTTGATCGGTAGAGCTTATCATGGGCTCCTTGGATACACATATGCAAAGTGCCACCAATGTGGCAGGAAGGAGCTTCAGCAGAATGGCTGCGAGAAGACAGAAGTAGTAAACAGACTCAAAGTTGGCCCTCAAGCTGTGCCTCAGGAATGAACATGAGGCAGTGATTAATCTCGGGGACTTTTATTTATAAATCTACAATAAAGTTACATTCAAAGACTTCACAAAGCAGTTGCAAAAGTTGTTGTTTATTCATGATTTTCACTCTACATAGCCTATCACAAAGCAGTTGAAAAGGTGCTACACAAACCTAAACTATTCATTCCTATTAATCTTGTAAATTGTCTTTTCAAATGGCTAAATGGTAAAGTGAGATTATATACTATTAGACCACACAGAGCGCCTGAAAAGCTTAAAGGTTTCCCTCTATCTGTGTCTTTTTTCCTGCAGCAAGTGTTGGAAGATCGAGCTCTTAAATCTTTAATCACCTGTGGTGCAGTAGGCAGAGAAATAATCGCTTATTTTGTAACAGCAGCACCCACCATAATAAAAGATTACACTCTTATGGAGACTGACACAGAATACAGATACTGAAGACTTCCCAGAAGATGACTGTTTACAGTACCGCTTGTATGCCAACATTACCATAATATTCGACTGACCTAAAAGGATTGTTAATGATCATCAGGTTGGTTCTCATTAGTAGATCAGCCATAACAACTTGAAGAGCCTTGAAATTAGGTCAGTGAAGTGATGAGCAGTGTTAGCTTTCAACCATCTTTGGTTCCATTGAAATAAAAACAAATACCTAACCATTAAATACACATCAAGCTGTGATGATAGACATAATCAGATCTTTTTTAAAAAGGTCCACTGTGTAGGATTTAGGGGGAAATATTGGCATAAATGGATTATAATGTAATTATGTTTTCTTTAGTGTATAATCACCTGAAAATGAGCCTCATCGTGTTTTTGTTACCTTAGAATGAGTAGTTTTTATCTACATAAGGACTGGGTCCTCGTCAGTGAGTCCACCATGTTACACTGCCATGTTTATACAGTAGTCCGGAACAGACAAACCAAACATTGGCTCTAGACAGGGCCATTTGCCTTTACACGTTGGCCAACATAGTGAGCAGCTCCTCCATGATGAGCCAAACTGTGTTGGAAAAACACAGATTTTTAACTTGACACTGTTTTATTCAGTGTTTTTACAAGTTTAAATCACCAGGTTTGTTTGTTTTGAAGAGGAAGAGGCATCTGCAGATAATTCAGCTCCTGGTAAAAAACCTCTTGAATCCCTGGATCTGAAGTCATCAGAGAAAAAAGGTGAGCACACATTAGTGGGTGGATGAGCAGAACAGCATCAGAGAAATGTTGATTTGTGAGATGAAACTTATTCATTCAGTGTCTGGGGTCTCATTTATAAACATTGTGTACGCACAAAAGAGGCCTTAGGGGCATTCGCCACTTTCCACGTAAAAGTTGTGATCTATAAAAACAAACTTGATGGAAGAAACTTTGAACCATGCTTACGAACATGTTGGAGATGGGAAATTGGCGACATAGATGGTGAGGTGGAAACCTGTTTAAAGAAACGCCATTTTTGGCTTTTGTCCGTACATACATCTTTAGTATGGATCCTATGCACTGTTTATGAGGAAAGAAAGACACCTCCCTACCGTTAAAACCTCCTGAACAATGAACACAGGGGGAATCCTAAATGAGTGTTCTCACTTAGCACATGGGAGAAATTTCAGCTGGTTGTAATCTGCAATCCTCACCGCTAGATGCCACTAAATCTTACGTACTGCTCCTTTAAGTAAACATGCAAAAGTAGTAACAATAAAATATACTTAAAGTACCAAAAGTGTTAAGTACTCATAATGCAGAATGGCCTGTTTCAGAATCACATATATGTTATAATTGTATTATAATTATTGATGCATTCATGTGTAAGCAGCACTAATGTTGCAGCTGGTAAAGGTGGGGTTAATTTCAATACTGCTGGGTATTTTAATACATCATATTTCATAAGCTGATTAATATTCTGTATCTGAATAGTAAACATTAGTAAAAAAGTAAGCAATGTTAGGTAAATGTAGTAGACTAAAAAGTACAATAACTTATTGCCAACAAAATGTAGTGGAGTTGGAGGGAAAAGTGGCATAAAATGGAAATACTCAAATGAAACACAAGTACCTCAAAACTGTACTTAAGTACAGTACTTGAGTAAATGTACTCTGCAACATTCCAGCAGTGACATCAGCCACCTCTGAGGTCCGACATCCAGGTTTAATCGTTAGTGCTGGAGGCATTTCAAAGGGCGCAGTTAATCCACCAGCAACCACATACCACCGCCACATGCTCTCATGCTGGAGTCAGATATTTCAGCCTCACAATTCCATAATGAAATCATGTTCAACCTCTAAATCTGCAGTGGTACGTGATCTATAACTTTTTTTAATACAAGGTTACGAAAAAATGTTTTAATTTTCCTAGATATAAAAACGCCCCACGCATATCCATTACTGTTTGAAATGTTTTTTCATCTTGACTTTTTTTAAAAGGCAAAGTGGCTTGTTTCAACCCACAGATCCCATAATGAGTATTCATGCAAATCCACACAAAGTCTAAACATTAATGTATATTTTGTGTCTTTTTCTTACACAGTAGAGGAATGTGAAATATTTTTATGGAGTGGTTAAATGGATTAGTGAAACAAAGATTATAGAGTGACACTCTGGCCATATTAAATATTGTAATCTGCGTAAGAGGTGGAGGAAAGATATGAGATACATTAATAGAGATGTTATCTTGTAAATGCCACCTTGTACAACTATCCTCTTGCCAAACGTCTTCCCAGATCTTATGTATGTTCCAAACCACTGGAGCAGCTCCAGTCTAATCCCTGTCGTTAGAAGAGAGATAATGGATGTTGTTAACAGGTATGGTAAATTGTGACAGCCGAGGTGAAATTACCCCGTCACTGTTGTCTGTTTTAAAAGGGCAAATCTGTAATGATTCACAAAGGGCAGAAAACTGCTGCTGTACCTCTCTGTGTCAGCTCAAACATCCAAGTATGTTGCCTTTGTGTCCATACCCCTGTCATGATGTAACAGCAGGTGTTGTTGACTATGGTGTGCAACATGCTTAAAGTATGAACCCACAGCAGGTACTACAGCAGCTGTTATATTCTCTATTATATTCCGTTTGGATTCTCTCTTTAATGTCCCCACCAGGCTGAGGTGCCAGGATGCAGTGTTGTCAGCTGTAGGCAGGCGCAGGATGTTGGCTGGGGGCAGTAGCCTTATTGAAACGCTGACCTTTAACGCATCTTGAGACTAAAGGCTTTGCATACAAATGATGATCTGATTCCTCAGTCATCTGACCAGTCAGTCAATGCCACAGCATGCCACCGCTGGATGCTCCCTCAGCTGAGCCGAGCTCCATCACGTCTCCCCGGTGATTTTTAATTTCCATTGGAAATAAGACAGAATAATTCAGTTTGAACCCTGTGTGTGACCCAGTTCACTTTCATTGTCTGTCTCTTCACTCGTCTGCTGTTGTGAATAAGGTGAGTATGAAAGTGGGGCGCTTGCCAATTTGGGGTTATTTAATTAGTCATTATAAACAGTATGGTTTTGAAGCCAGTGCAATTTAATCAGGTATGCAAATGCATGGCCTATATTGAAAACATAATTATGCAGAGTGGAAAGCAGACGCAGATCTATGCCACCTGCCTTAGAATTATGCAACAGTGCCACCTACTGACAACAACCTGCACCTACTCTGATGGTTACAGGCGAGGCGGTAAACTCTGGGGCCCCCTGATAATAATTATGTTCTGTTTCTCTTTTTATTAAATTAAGGTACTGGAATTTTGTCTTCAGCTGTTGAATAATGTCATCCCGACCTTTTTCCCCCTGAAACAACAGTAGCGACACTCATTACAGCAATGCAATTAAATTAATCAATCTCATTGACAAAACACTGATTAATTAAAATGCAAGAGTTATTACATGTGCAGCTCCCTCCTCTTATACCAAGTGATGCTCAAGCAACACCCACCCCATGTTTTTAAAATGATATTTAAAGACTTTAAAAATACAATTATTGATTATATCACACCCAGCTCACCGGGGATATTTTGAAATTTAGCTGTGAAATGTGTTTGAGAAATGGGTGGGTGCTGTAAACCCTCAAGATCATTACAACCTTTGGCACTGAACAGAATGTGGAAACTGATAGTGCTACAGGAACGGGTGTGGATAGATTATTTTAAGCGATCTGATGCTGTGGTTTCCTGGGTGTATACATAGAAATTTATATTGATGTCATGGAGGAAAAAACCTTGAGAACACACCAGCTCAGTCAGGGTTTGTGAATTTGTATGATTGCGTAATAAAAGTAGAAGGTAAATGTCACCGAGAGATGATTTTAAAAATTAAGATTTTGAATATGAAGTTAATCTGTCACAAGTGTGAAAGCAAAATTTGCAGCAAGTCTTGTTTGACCAGCAAAACCTCAAATCTTCCATCCCCCTACTGCCTCATTTTAATCCCACTGAAGCCATAAATTCAGCTTCCACAGTTTCATGCTTCAGTTAAAAGCGATGCATGCTCGCAAGTATTGACTAAACTATCCTGGGAAGCAGAAAATATATTGACTGAGATGTTCTAGCAGAGAAAGCTTTCAAAATGGGTGTCACTACTCATTAGAGTCTAACTTGAATGACTTTATACACCTAAAATCCACAAAATGGATCGAGAAATTGTACAAATACACGACCAAAAGACACCGTGTCTGTTTCAAATATTTATTTTTCAAGTCCAGAAATGACGTAACCACTTCTAACTTTAAAATGTGCTTTACATTTATTAAGAAAACAAAATGTCTTATATGCAAAAAATGGTTTATATACACAATGGTTTTAAAGAGGAAGGCACCGAAGACACGTGAGCAGTTACTGCTTGTTGCTGGCTCCATGACAATGTAAGAAAAACAGGATGTGGAAGATGTGAAGTAAATCCAAACACAACATTATTAGCAACATAATTAGAGACTTTAAGTTTTCTCTCACAATGCAACAATCTTTATTTAAATGGTTAAAAAAAGCTAATAAGACAATAGTGGTGTTGTGATAGCTAAAATATATATTATTTATTACATAAATACAATAGTCTTAATGTAGCGCATTTGACGTGTGCATTATTTACTCCCTTTTGTGGCTACAGACTGTCCACTATGTGTGCAAGGGGAAAAGAACAATGTGAGAATATCCTTAATACAAAGTACAACTTCTGTCAAACCTAAAAAATTTTATTCATAGAACATACACATTTGTAATAAATTATTTTTAGTACAATTTTCAGGTTGTAACTATTAGAAAACATCTGCTATGTCCTTGTTACTGCTATAGATTGAAAATGAATTTAAATGAAGATATGGCTGTGATTGTCTTAACATTATTCTTGTACGGTTGTGTGCATGTGATTTACCACGATGGGGAGCCTTCTACACACTTGGTCTCACAAATTGTTGAAAACCAAAGGTAAAGCATTCTCCCCCATACCTCACTCGTCCCCTGGGGACACTCAGGATCTGAAGTCCAACCACGAGCAAAGTGACGGTGCCATACATCTTCACAAGTGCTAGTAAAGCTAGAAAGTGGCACGCGTGAGACGAATGAGAACTGCAGGTCAGTTTTTAACTGAATAAAGGTAACCAGGTGAGGTAACTTCCTCCTAGGTTTGTACTGGTATGAACACTCAGTGTAAAGATGGCAGCAGCACTCATCTTCCTCCTCTCTCTCTTCTCTTTCCTCTCATATTCAGAAGCTAATGCCTTATTAGGCTGTGGAACAAGGCGAGCACTCGTACTGTGATGGTGCCTAAGATCCATGCAACATTTTTTTTAACCAAAACCAAAAAATTATTGTGACGTGATATCAAGAAGTAAAATAACCTTGTGGTTTAGGTTGCTTAGGTAACTGGGATTACAATAATTTAATGTAAGCCACGAGGAACATAACGTCAGCACCATTCCTCTGCCCATTTGGGGCACCTCTCTCAAGAAATCAAAGCGCCTTATTTGGATCCCCTTCTGGGTACACCAGTGGCCCCGCCCATCGTGCTGTGGCTTCTTTATGATTGGTCCCATGGGAAGAACTGCATACAGTTTTGGTGGAGTGATCATTTCTTCTTTTATTCCTCATATCTCTGTCATTTGTTGAGGCTGATGGTGACATAAGATGTAGGTATGTAGCCTTCATCTCCATTGTTCCTACGGACACGGGTCCAGCCGTCCCCTTTGTCCTCCTCTACCACGGCCAGCACCTCCCCTTCCTGCATAGAGATGGTCCCTTCACTGGCACCTGAAAGAGATACAAACTAGATGGTAGCACATATCCCACTACTAGTTTATGCATGCAAGACCACAGAAAAAAACCTGACTCATGATCGGTTGTGGTTGTCAAATTTTAATACTGCCAGAACTACAGGGACATGCACAGGTATTTTTCTGAAGTCACACAAGTAAAATGCGTACCAAACTGAACTGAACTGGGCTATAAGTAGCAGGCTACATGCAAGAGAGACACAGCAGATAGAGAGAACTAAGGGAGGCAGCCAAGTGGGGAGCCACAGAGCTAGATTCAGACTATCAGCAGGTAAGACATTATAAAAGAAATGTCAAACAACCATTTCCTTTTTTATCAGAGGCATTTTTTGGCTGGAAGTAGGCCAATAACAACTAAAAACAAATATTACAGTCAGTGAGTACTTCTAATTCTACTTCTAATCACTATGGTGAAATATCAGATGGTAAGGCCAGAAAATAATCATGAATCCTATATATCATTCTGCAATTGCGCTGTATTCTAGAGCACATTTTTACATACAAAACTAGATAAAGCCAACTTCAGTCTATTTCCTGGGCGTCACCAGCAATTACTGAGTTGCTACAAAGTAAGACAAGCACAAATTGCTTAATGTAGACATATAAATAGAGGAAAAAGGGAACTTTATAACTTACAGTAACAGGTCTGCGGTTATTTCATTCATCTTTTAAATGGAAAGCAGTTTTAAAATGTATCATGGTTTCTCAATAACTGTATTTTACACCATTTAGGTACATGCAAAATGTCTGTGCATATCCCTGCAGAATTTAATGTAGTATTTGCTGATCAGAAGGCAAACTGCTACAACTTTGAAAAATATGTGCATCTTAAAAATACACTAATTTGTTACTGCCAAATAACACCCTGTTATCTATGCAGCTCTCTAATATTAATAGAAATAGTGAACACTTAAGAGAAAACACTCCTCCAACCGTGGGAACACAAAGATTATTCACCCAGATTGCATCATCAAACCACTAACACTTTCATAAGTCAAACTTCTAGTTTACAAGGCAAAAGCTAAAGTTTAAAGCAAACTGCTCTCTTTTCATTAAAACATTTGATCAAGGATATTTTTCATACATCCCAGTCAGCTAAAGCAGCCTGTGACATACCAGGGAAGCTGTACATGGCTGTGCATTTCCCAATAGGAGCAGCTAGTTCCTCGTCCTCAAAGTCATCATCAAACTCAGCGTAGATGGCCTGCGAGGGGTCAGGGGTGCTTTCATCGGAGTGAGCTCCATCAGGGCTGCAGAGAAAAACATTGGTTTTCCTGTGTAGAGCAGACAGCACATCATCGTGCCGAACACACTGTCTATTAGTAGACGTTAGTGTTACCTGAGTGTATCGTGAGCGCCATTGTTGTTGAATGTGTGAGTCTTATAGCGCAACGTGTCCCCTCGACCTCCTGCCTCAGCCAGCCAAGTCTGCGTGACAGAGCCGAAGTAAAAAGGAAAAGGAGAGATGTGTTAAATACTGTTTATTGGGATGCATTAAATGTGGACATATCAAGTCAGGTTTATTTGTGCAGCCCAATGTGGAACAAAATATCTCAATGGGCTCACCTCATAATGGGAAGTGCTGATTTCATAATATGTATTAAAAACAGTCGTCAGGATTACCTCATACTTGTTGAGCTCTCCTCTGAGCCGCTCTATATTCTGGGACGTCTGGCTGATTTGGGATGCCAGACTAGCAGGGTCTCCCATTTGAGGATTTTTCTCATAAACATCTTTCATTTTCCCCAGGGCCTCACTGAAGAGAGGAGAGAGAGAGATAGAGAGAGGAACAAGGGAGGAAGGAGGGGGTGACTTTCAGTAGAAATCGGTTCCCTGCAGAGCTCAGGGCTGAGTAAACAATTCCAACACTCACGCAGACACCACAGAGTTCTACACACTGATGTGCGCTGCATGAATATTATATCCACACTCCCACCAGAGGAGTTCTAACAGAGACGGTTATTAATACGCAGAAGGATACCCACATATACACACAAACACACATACACACACACACCTCTGATCTACTTCTTTTTGCAGCTCTTTGCAAATTTCCTCTAGTTTCTGTTGTAACCTCTTCCTGCGCTGCTCAGGAGGAAGATGGGCGAAGTCCTCTGTCACCGTAGGCTGCAAGAGGTCACAGGAAGGTGCATGTTAACAGTGAACTTAGTCTCGCACTCAACAGTTTCATAATGACTGTAACCATGAAGAAGAAACAGACACCTCAGGGGGAACACACAACGCCTGCAGTTTGAGTTCAGCTCATGGGAAAATATTTAACCGACAAAACATTAGTGTCAAATCTTCTAGCTCACACACTGGTTAGGCTGATTATTGTAAAGCCAGCACATGTACAACAGTGAGCTGAAACCAAAACTGACAAATGTGAGGTAGAAAACTTCATAACTTTATATTGGCTGATTTTTTTTAAAGTTCAAGAAATAAAATCTTGAATAGAAATAGGTGACCCATGAAAGTGCCAAGACGAATTGGGGCTACTTTGAAATTTGTTTCCGTTTGTGCTTCCATGCACTCCTCTCTTGCTCCACCACCAGGTGGCCACCTCTTCAATACAGACTACAGAGGACAAGCCTTTTGCCACATAACATCATCATGTATGCTTCATGTTCAGTCATTTAGTCACTTGAAATGCATCTGAGCTTTTTGAAAGGATTTGTTTATGAGATGAGCTGCTGTATTGGAAAGGTGGCCATTTTTATGTGTCACACAACTGAGTCCCCAACACCAGCTTTTTGATGTCAATATTACCGTCATCCTCTCTGGAGTAAACTTCTGAGGGAAAAAGAAACAGTCTGTGTGTGGAAAAATCTCATAGTATCTTGTAAAGTGATTCTTGTTTTCTACACTGAACATCTTACATCTTGATAACATGTATAAATAATAAAGGTCCAGTGATGAGGATTTACGGGGATATAGTGGCAGAAATGGCATATGATATAATAAGCATGTTTTCTTTTGTGTATAATCACCTGAAAATAAGAATCAGTAAGTTTTTGGTACCTTAGAATGACCTGTTCATATCTACATAAGGGGTCAGTCCTCATCCATGAAGATCCCTATGTTGCACCACCATGTCTCTACAGTAGCCCAGAGTGGACAAACCAAACACTGGCTCTAAGAAGGGTCATTTGAGTCTCTACATTTTAGCATCAGCAACCCTCTACGACAAGCTGAACAGCATTGGAAACGCAGACTTTTAACGTGATTTTTAACCTCTTTACGCAGTGTTAATTTAGCAGGTCAGTTTTGGAGAGGAAGAGACATCTGCAGATGATTCGGTTCTCAGGAAAAACCTCCTGAATGTCTGGATCTTACGTTATCAGATAAAATAGGTGAGCACACATTCGCAGGTGCTGGGCTAGGGGCTCGTCAGCGACATGCCTAACAGCATAGGAGAGACACTAATTTGTAACAAGAAACTGCTTTATTCAGTATTTTTAGCAGTTTTAATTATCTGATCAGTTTGATTTGGAGAGGAAGAGACCTCTAGGGATAATTCAGCTCCCAGTAAAAACCTCTTGAACAATGAACACTGAAGGAATCCTAACCAGCAGAAGTTTCAGCTGGCTGCCATCTGCAATCTGCAAGATGCCACTAAATCCCCCTAAATCTTACACACTGTTCCTTTAAGAACAGCAGAAAACAAACATAGTGAGATGTAATGTGCTACATGTCGCAGTGTTAAAAATGTGAATAGTCTTATTGAGCTAAGGAATTCAGTCATTCTTGCAAAGGCAGGAACACAGGCTGATGTGCGAGCCCTGATGAGTGGAGGCCTCCTGACACCCAAACCCTCTCCTCTGGTGACTCACCGATCTCCTGAGTGTCCGGAAGGAAGAGATTCTGGGTTTGACTGTCTTATTGATCTCCTTCAAACAGTACGACAGGGGGTCCCGGCCAAACTTGGGGGAAGGGGGTCCGTTAGCGGGCGAGGGGGCGGGGGGCGTGGAGAAAGGTGGGAGCGTGGAGGGAGAGAGCTGAGGGTGGAACGAGACCCAAAGTACCAGCACCCGAGCATGAGGTATGCAGGCGGTGCGCAGGGATGGGGGAGAGGGGGATGGAGGGATAGGGAAAAGAGGGAAGGCGGGGGGGAAGACAAAAACAACAAGGTGACAAGGGAAAGAAAAAGACACCATCAACACCTTAAAGCACACCACAAAGCCAGGAAGACAACACTGGAGCAAACCCGGCACAGGAGCCCAGAGAGCATGAAAGCACAAACACACATCTGTCTCTTTGGCTTTTATCAACACAGAGATTTAAAAAAACAAACAAACAAAAAATTAAGATAGCGAGCAACTGACCATAGCTCCTACGCCAAAGCCACAGCAGCCTGATAAGTGCAATCAAACTCAAGCATTGTTGAAGGGTCCAGTGGGCCTCAATGAGGAAGTAGGACACGCCAACTACACAATCTTTTACAGCTTGACTCTTATTTTCATAGTTTTACCCATCATGGGTTACGATAATTTACTCCCCAGCCTCTTTGTAGAGATATGAGGACACTGCAGGGACACACCTTTACTGCTAATTTAATAGAGTGCTGCAGGGATGAGGGTTTTTTTGTAGGCCCACATGGTAGTAAACGTCGCCCTGGTTCCCTCAACAAAAAGCCTTTGGGATTTTTTCATTGGACTTTGGATTATTGCAGGAAATAAGCTCTGTGGCAAACAAAAGTTCTTGTCACCAGCAAAATAATCTTCACTATGAACAACACTTCTAGATTTTCGAAGCATAAATGCAATCGCCAGAGGAAGAAGGCTAACGTTTAGCTTTGAACTAATTACCCTAGGGTCACGTGATTTAATGTTGCCACCACAACAATGCTGTTACACTGTCTTCAGCATGATGACGTCTTTTTTTAAGACACATAAAAGCTTGAAAATTCATGAGTGGAATATTTACTGGTGTACCTCATGTTGCTGACAGAAACATTTTAGGCATCTAATCAAAAACCCATTAAAAATACCCACTGACTTTGAAACGAGGGAACCAGGAGTGCTAAGGTGATAACTCTTACGGGTTTTAGGACTCATTCCTGCACCACTCTGTAGGGCATCACACCATGCCCTGATTATCTATAACAGGAGGTCTTCAACATTTTTCGAGCCATCAACGTCTTTACTTCAAGAGAGATGAAGCACAGACACCCTACAACAGTATGTAACATTGAGCTGTGTGTTAAACTGGGCCTACATTAATGCGCAGGACGGCCTCAACATATCTTTATGCAGTGCATACAATACTCAGCTATTACATTAAAAATTATTGACAGATCAAGATATTTTTACATGATGGATTCATGGGTAACAATTAGTTTATCATCAGTGTGGTATACTGTAAATGCACTGGGGTATTTTTTATTTATTTTTTTACAAATAGGCCGATTCATCTTTGCTAATCATATGCTGCATTCATGTGTTAATGTCTATTTTTAAACATATTTTAATTTTAAAAAACTTTCAAAAATGATCAAACAATAATTTGGTGGCCCCGCTACAGTTACTCTGTGGACCCAGCAGGGGTCGTGGACCCCCTGCAGAAGACCCATGATCTAAAATGCTTAATTGAAAGGGAAACTGAAAATAAAAGTTACCAGTATTAGTCAAAGTGTTTACTGTTTACAGTTAAGTACCTGGATTTTAGCTCCCCAAATGTGTCAAACTGGGCTCATCTTCACATTAACTGCTTATGATTTCTTGAGTTTTATGCCCTAAAGAGCTAGTTTAAAAAAATGTAACAGTCCTGAGAGTTTGCAAAGCTTCCTAGTTCAGTCAAAGCATTTCTCAGTGTCTCAAGTGAGAATCAGTCAGTAAAATGTTTCTTCATAGTGGCCAAAACAATGAAAATAAGACGTGCAAAAAAAGGCAAAATTCACCAACACAATCACTGGGACTCTATGAGAAAATGCATCTCCACAGCTCAACCTGTGCTACCCACTGAGCCTGACCTATATAGATAAATTATCAATTCATACATCAGTGTAATTGCTATAAATAGCCTGCTTAATTACCACAGTGTCATTTGCGCATATAGATTCATTTGGGCCTGTCTGACCTCGCACAAAGAGGTTAACTTGAAAACATGCCCGCAGTGATATACAGTAAAACCTCTCGTTGTCAGCTATATGTCTGGGTGCAAAGGTGAGGGTGGGATCTATTAGCTAAATTACACAGGAGGCTGATGGCTTCTAGTCTTCAATAGTGAGCGTCTAAAATACACCTACAACAAGGTCCCTTGTGTAAATACTGAGAGCTGCAAGTACAGCACTATCATTATGTGAACATCAGCTGGGTATGTGCTACTTTTCTTGAGAGTTATGGGAATCTAAGTACAGGAGAGCAGCTAAGAGTGGGAATGTTCAGGGGCCAGACATAAACCAAAAAGCTCACTCAAGCCAATATAGTCAGCCTCCTATTCATACTGCTCTGCAGGCCTAATTGGGAGAGCATGACTGATGACACAGAGCAGTGTGCCACACACATACACAGAACAGACAGAGTGCACAGCAGAGCACAGCCAGTAAGACATGCAGAGAGAGGAGAGGCGCTGAACAAGCAAACACTGCAGGGGAAGAAAGAAGGGATCGTTTAGTGCTGAGGCAGGAGGAGGGGGGGCCGTGAGCTGGTTAGTGGTCAGCGACTCATATCACCAGTTCAATTTCGGACCTCAGCAATAAGTGCTCTTTTCAGATAAGACCCATGCTTTAGTGAAGCACTCCTGACCCAAATGGATTCTCAAGACCCAATACAAAAACAGCAATTTTTGGACCTGATCCACTTTTTCTGACCTTGCAAACCTGGTGTCATCCCAGTTGTTGGTACAGAGATTTTATTGTGGTGAGAGACATAATGCTAGGTTCTGAGCAGTATAATAGAAGCAGTGTGTTTGTGGATGCCTGTAGAGAAAAATTCAATGTTGTTTGGGCCCCGTGCTGATGAAAGCACAAGCACAGCAGAATGCTGACTGCCAGTTGACCTATTGGAAACCACGCTGCAGAAGGAGGGAGGGTGTGTGTGTGTTGGGGGGGGGGGGGGCAAGTTTTATTCAGTCAGGGACAGAGTCATGCAAAGGACCTGTTCTAGAAGTGCTGGGGGGCGGGGTGTGAGTCCATGTATAGTATAATGAAAGAGATTCATGCATTATTTACTGAGCTTCAGGGATGAGAAGGTTGTATATATGTGTGTGTGTGTAGCCACAACCACAGGTCCATCATGAGTGCTCTCTGCAGAGGGGATTTCCTGCCTCCTTCCTGCTGGCTGTGTGGCTCAAACACTGACATCGCTGTGCAAGGAGTCACCCACTATTCTTACTGACTGCCTACCTGCTAATATTCAAATGTGCCTGCCGTTGATCATTGATGGAGGGGTTACAAGTGCATTCATTCCACAATTACCACAATGCAAAAACAAAAAACATCTCTTCGAGTGAGAAGCCACGTCATTGGGTTAAATGTGTCCAAACTGGAATGTCCTACCTTACTCTTTTTGCTGAAAAGCCAAAAGTTTTTGCTCCTATTCTTCCCAGGAGTTCCATGGGCCCTTTAGGCGTCCCCAGGCTACTGTCAGATGAGGCTCGGTTGATGCCCTGACTGTAGTCCTCAAACTCCACATCTCCAGGGCGTTCAAAGCCAGACTTGTTCTGCTCTATTACAACCATGGAGTCCTACAATAGATGCAATTATGGATAAGAGCAGGAGTTATTTTCCAACAGATGCAGAGTTAAAACAAATGAATCTGCGTAAAGCCATGCTTCGCATTCAAATCCATTTAGCATTTTTATGAGACCGACTCACATTCCTCTCATTAACATTAGTGCCGGCTTTAGTAATGCCTTCCAGGCACTTGCCAATGATAGGCATCACATGCTTCTCCGTGTCTGAGAACAAGATGTAGCCTTGCGCCAACTTCTGTACTCGCCTCTCATCCAGATCCTGCAATTTCTAGGGAACACAAACAATGGTTGCTCAGACGCTGCCATTATTAGAGCTGAGACAATACATAATACATAAAACAAAGTGTTCTTAATATCAAGCAGGAAGTTTAGTAATTTATAATTATGAAATAATGCTCTGAGGAAAACTTCAAAGCCAAAACATAAGAGAATACTTCACTAACAAAATGACCAAATGACCAGCTGCCAGGCTTTTAACCAGAACCACAAGGTGTGATCATGTCACTCCCGTTTTACCCTCTTTACACTGGCTCCCAGTATGTTTTGGAATTAATCTTAAGATTTTATTGAATACTTTTAAGGCTCTTCATGGCTTCTCTCCGTGCTATATAATCTACCTGAGGAAATCAAGTCGACTGAGTCAGTGATCTCTTTTTAAGTCCATTCTTAAAACACTTTTATCAGACAGCCCTTCCTGATTTTACTTGAGTTTTGATTTCCTTTGAACTGTCTTTAATTTCCTTGTTTTTCACACGCCAAATTAGTTTTTATCTGTTTTCTTTTAAAACTTCTTTGTGAAGCACTTTGTTTTGAAAAGCACCGTCTAATTACTATCTGTATATCAATTACTCACTGCATGTTACCTTGAATTTGTGAATAAAACCTTGTTTTTCCCACAGCCTCCACGGTGAGCACGGAATCCAAAAAAGGCAAATATATTCAACAAACTGATATATTTAACAACAGTAAATCTATATCAAAACATCCATTTATTAACTCTTACACAACTCATGCAGTATAATCCAAGTCCCATTTTTTCGGTCGTATGCTCAGTACTTTCTAAACATTTTCGCTAAAACATAACAGGTTAATACAAACAGACTCGTGCTAGGCCGAGCAGCATGTCTAGACGCATGCATATGTTTAAACTCTGCTTATAGGCACGAGGATGCTCAGGCACACTAGCGAAAATGCATGTGTTTGAAAAGTACTGAGCATACGACTGGATGAATGAGACTTGGATTATACTGCACAAGCTGTGTGAGAGGTTGTACACAGATGTTTTGTTATAGCTTTTCTGTTGTTAAAAGTGGACCCCTGATAACTTCAATTCATAAGAAATGTTAGCCTCTGTTTTCCTCACAAATTGAAGGTACTATGCGATGGGTATATGATATACAAATGATTATTTTGCAGGTGAAGTATTATTTTAAATGTGAGTAGGTGAAATAAAATTAACTGATTCTACTTAAAAACTTCATCTCTGGCATTTATTTTTGTTATTCAGAAATCTAAAAGCCTGTATAGATTGTCAAAACGACAATATTTCCCATTGTGCATCTAAATAAAAGTACTAAAGATAGTCAGAAAGTTCAGTCTCAAAATGTTAGCAACATGGTTATTTTATACTGCAAAAAGCCATTCAAGTCATATTTCAGTTGTTTTGTACCCAAAAAAATCAGTTTGGTAATATTTTGGCAAACTGCCAGTTAACATTGAGGACAGTACTAGTGTCATGTTGCCATGCGTTATTCACTTACATTGAAAATGAGTGGCATATCATTAAAATAGAACTGGTTCTGCTCCTTGTTGTACTTCTGAAGCTGAGCAGCGTAGTCGTTCTTACACTCCTCTGCTACGTGTGCTCTCATATGAGCCTGCTGTTTGGCCTGAAACCACACACACACACAACAAACAGGTTAACCAAGTGAATCTGATTCTACTTTGGGTACCCATTCCTCACTACAAGGATTCCCCCCCTTGTTACTTTTTCAACGTCCGCCTTCGTGGCATTAATGTCTTGATCAGTCTTCTCTGCGTACTGTGCTGCACGCTCCGCTTCTCTCCATTCCCTCTCAAAGCGCTTTTTACTCTGGTGTGCAGAAAGAAAAGAAAGATGGAGGGAGGAAGAGAAAGACCACGTTTAGTTCAATCAGCTAAGTGCCTGAATGAAATATGAGGAGGTTCTACTATTCTGAGCAAAACATTTTTCACTGTCTTTCGAAAAAGACGGATAGGGGAGGGAACATCTCCAATCATAACTTAATAGGTCTTGGATTGATGATAGGAGTCTAAAATGGGGAACTGCTTTCTGATCTGTCCATCTGTTTTAACTATAGATAAATATAGCCACCTGACCAACCACAATGAACGTGCACCCATCAGCTTAGAGAGAATTCTCCCCATTTTTTATAATGAACCCAACACAAAGAAGAAGGGGCTCTAAAAAATATCTAACAGCTTTGCTTATCACAAAAATATTAATCATGAGTGATTAAGAATGATGGACACCTCATAAGGAAAAATGTATTTTAGAAAATCTTTTAATCAATCTTTTAAAATTCTGTGTCAAGACTTACAGTGTCGAGCTGCTTGTAGGTGCTCTCCAAACTCTGCTGAGCCTTCTTGGCCTCCATCAGATACTGCAGACATTCATAAAAATAGACCAAGTGAGAGGAGGGGAGGCGGGTCAGATGACAGAAAGAGAGACAGCCATGTGCAGAGGCAGACACTGAATAAACAATGACCTCCAAAAGCAACACAACATAACAGACAAGAAAACAAATACCAGTGTGTCTGTCTGAGACATCACGTCTGCAGCAACAGCCTGTACATGGCTGCACTGTTCTGCAGTCTAAGTGGGACACAGCCAATGCATTCCTCATAGAGAAATGGCACACCACCGCTCAGACCATACCTCCCCCTGGAGACACTAAGTAAGGCTTCCTTCCTGCCACAACAGTGAGATCTCCACATCACCACTCCTCCTGTAAATCTGCCTCTATTCCCCTCCCTGCAGTATGTGCTGTGGACTCCAATTGAAAATCTCATTTGGTATCTTCTTCACTGCTATTGAATGTGGTGCTGCAGGCACATATGCACAAATACACTCGAGGGCTGCAATGAATAGCTGGTTAATCAATTGACAGAAAATTAATCTGCAACTGTTTATAGGAGAGGAGACAACTGCTGCAACAAAGGCTGTGTGAACATTTCAACAAGTTGCCTTTTGAAAGGAGCCTGAAGATGGTGCGTTTAAAGCTACACTGAACCAAACTTTAAACTTTTGCTTCTGCTCCCATTTTTCGAAAGGTTTAAGTTCAAGTAGCTGTCTGTTATACGCTCACTCTACAACAGGAAATGGCACTTCAAAATAAAAGCTTGTGCCGGAAATTCACTGTACTTAAAAAATAAAGTGATTTCAACAAACATGTTCACGAGTCACTTGCAGTCCATTCAGAATGGACCTCAACCCACCAGTTGGGTACCACTGTGTACCATACCATAACACTGACTGCCCTCATTGGGGACTAAATGTTCACAATGTTGGCATTCGCAAACCACTGGCCCACAGAACACTTCTCCAAAGTGCTAGACGCCATCACAGTTGTCCACTCAAGTCAGTTATGACGACCAACTGCTGTCAGGTCAAGACCCTGTTGAGGACAACTAGCACGCAGATTAGCTTTTGTGAGACGGTTTCTCACAAGTTTTTCTTTTGTGTTCTTTGGTTGTGAAAAGCAATTATTGCATCAGCTGCCCAGGTGGCAGGTCTCGGATGATCTTGTAGGTGAAGCTGCTGGATGTGGAGGTCCTGGGCTGGTGTGGTTACACATGTTCTGTGGTTGTGTGGCCAGCTGGATGTACTGCCAAATCCACAGAAACGAATTGGAGATGGCTTGTGGTAGTGAAATGAACATTCAGTTCACTGGCAACAGCTCTGGTGGACGTTCCTGCAGTCAGCATGCCAATGGCACGCTCCCTCAAAACTTGCAACATCTGCGGCACTGCATTGTGGCCTGCGTTAGAGTGGCCTTTTATTGTGACGATCCCAATACTGATGCTGCTCAATCATCTTGATATGCCACACCTGTCAGGTGAAGAGATTATCTCGGAAGAAGAAAAGTGCTCGCTAACACACATTTTAACAAATTTGCAACCAAAATTTGAGAGAAAAGAGTCTTATGTGTGCAAATCCTGGATCTTTAACCTAAAAGGTGTTCCATTAAAATTTTTGTTCGGTGTAAATTTTGGTCTCAGACACACCATTATACCTGTGGAAACATACCAAATTTACTTGGTATACTCGCTCACCGTCTTTCGTTCCTGCTTGAGCTCTTGCAGGTACTTGGTGAGATCGATGCAAATGTTCATCATCATGTTCTCAGCAATCAGCTCCCTCTGCCCCGCGTAGTCGTTCATCTCATTCAGGATGTCCAAAAACGACTGGTAGCTGGACAACCTATCATTTGATAGGAGGAGAAAGGAAAGGGTGGAGAAATGAGAACACAGAGATGGGACAACCGATAAGATGATACGTACACAGGCTCAAAGAGAAGTCAGCAGTGGGCCAAATTATAATGAGAAGCTCATGACTTCCTTGTTCCTGCTTCCTTTTAGGGGCATTTAAATGGCTCCAACAGCAGCCCCCCCAGTACAACATGAAAGACACTAATGACAAGGCGATTCCTAAACGTGATATTATTTGCAGGTCAGTTCTGTCTTTGTTTGTTAGTTCCCTCACTGAGAGCCTCACACGCCACTGGGGCCAAAGTGTAAATCCAACCTGACCCAGAAAGCAGAGTTGTAGCTGACGTTGTTTCACAGCTAAAAGTACTCATTAAAGAAAAAGTGAAAATTTAACCTAAACAATGTTTAATCATCTATAAGTTTTCTTGAAAGACATGCTTTGCCGTGAATCACCTGCACTCTGGTTCATCTTTGCTGCTTCGTTTCAGGTTATATTTCTTTGAAAGGTTCCTGTTGAAAGAGAAGAAGAAAACTTACTAAATAAAACTATTCTTACACAACTGCTGGCTGTTTTATACAATAGGATTAAAAACAGCAGTCCATTTATATGAACATATTAAAATAGCTTTTCTTCCTTTTTTCACTCTCTCCTTCTGACCACATCCTGTCTATCATGTGCCAGTCTGCTCCCACTTCCTCTCCTCTCCAGCAAAGCTCAGCACTGCAGCACATGTGGGCCTGGAGACTGGGAGACGACTGGGAGAGGGAGCACCATGGATGACGAGAGAAAGAAGGAGAGCGCAAGCATGCTGCAGCTGGAGAATGAGCCCAGTGTTTCAGAGACAAGTTCAATTCAGTCCCGAATGTAGTCATAAGACCCCACAAACATTTCATAAACAGCCTGTCAACATGCACCCATGCAAACACACACACATGCCGGCACAAGCTGTTTTGCACACAAAGCATTTGAGGCAGACAGCAAGGGTGAACAAGAGCGAGGCCTACCTCAGTTGTTTGGCATAGTTTTGCTCAACTTCCGTCCTCTCCTTCACAAATTTGACATACTTCTCCACCAGCTCCAGGCCAGACTGCGTGTGCTTCTCAATGATGTCATATTGGTCCTGGAGAAAGATGCAAATAAAGGACAAGATATTAAGCCAAAACTCTGCAGGATGTGGAATACATATTAACTTCTGGGTAGTAACTGGGGCCTTCGTCTGGTTGAGTTTGAGGTCATCTAAACGAATCTTAAATAGAGGGCAATAAACTAAACACACTGACGCTTGTTCCTGCATGTTGGATTCCACGGATGCTCTCCACATGTGCATAAAATCTTGGCAATGCTTTCCAATCTCAAGCCAAGCTTTAAATCACAAGACACCAGCGCTGTTAACCAGAGAGGACAGTCGAAGGACACAGGGTCATGACCAGTGGCGCCCCCAGAATGTTTTTTATAGGGGTGGCCAGATGGAGCCATCACTGGATTACAGGAATTCGATTATGCTCCTCAAGTATTTAGGCTAGTTAAAAACTATGTCAATACTGATATATTTTGGTTTTGTACTTTACAGTTAACATACTAATAATATGATAGACTAATACCTGTGCAGTTACATTTTCAGTTCAACAGCAATCCTGTTCCAATGTGTTTCATCTATTCAGTGTTTTCAAACAGGCTGGTTTGGCTGGCCTAAATTTAGCTCAAACTGGAGTGTTATTTAACCTCCTTCCCGACAAGCTATGCCGACATGGTTGGTTCCAGTGGATGCCTTAGGTTGTCTTGTTTCACAAGATGCCACGATCTTCATGCTAGCTTAAAGAATGAATGCATGACAGCCTTTTAAAGAGAGTTATGTCAGCCTCCACACTTTTTGCCAGGGTTAGGCCAGTGAGGCCACTACTGGTCATAACAAGGGTCACAGGCAGGAAAAAGGAGGTGCTCTTCTGATAGATGTCCTGCTGTATTGAGCAATGTGTCATTAAATAAGCATATTAATGTAGCTCTTTGACCTATTTCATGACTAGTTTCAAATTCATGAACCTTTGGCACAGTGCTGCTGAATCTACTGACTTTTCCTTTTTGTATTACACAGTATGAGAGAGCTATGTTGTGTTATCTTTTGTTCCTTATTTGGTAGAGCATTTTATGACACCTTCAAGCTCAGACAAGCCTGTTAAGAGTGAGAGACGATATCTAAGCCAATCTTCTCTCACTCTGCACTCAAAACAATTCCCCCACACTTTCTGCTATGCTGACTTCGGTACTGAGGAGGGGGCATGTTGAAAGGGGACTCCTGACAAGCCAGGCCATGTTAGTCTGTACCATTCCTGCCCCTCAGGTAAAACAGAGACAAGAGACAAAACCCAAATGAATGAGACAATGTTTCGCTTAATCACAGAGCACAGTGAAAGGTTAGAGGCCTGCAATCCATCACCACAATAACATCTAACCAATAGGCATTGTTAGAGGTTTAATTTAGAGTCATTAATTACGAAGCAAAAGTAATGATCGTCAATACAGCTGACTTACAAGTACAGATTTTCCAATTTCCTAAAGGTGCTTGTGTTTACAACAGATTTTCTTATTAGATGTGGATGTGTGACTTGCAAGTGGAAATTGAATAGCAGTAAATAACCAATTAGCAGGATTTTAAGGACCACTTTGTTCAAATGTAGCCCGCTTTAAGTGTACAAAGTGATTTATTTATTTATGAATGATTTAAACGCGAGCTGTAGCTGTCTGCATCCAGTCGAACGTCACAACATCAACGAGACAGAAAGCTATAATTACCTACACTGACCATAAAACACACTGAATATAGGATTAGATTCTTAATTAGTGAAAAGTTAATGCTGCCACTAACCGCAAAAGCAATTCAGCTTTACCCCGTAACCTCAAACACATAAAGTAATCAAGCAGTGAAGGCAGCGGGAATCAAAATACAATTGAAACCCAATTAAACTGGTGAGGCGCAAAGAAGCACAGCTGGTAAGATACAGTGGCTGCTGGTAGAAGCCAGCAACCTTGCATTGTAGGAATACTGCCAAAGTCACATCTTCAATCAATTCAGAGAGATCATGAAGTACTCCCTACTAAGACTACTGTAATTCCCTTTTACTGGATTACCTTAAGAGAAAACTAATGGATCACAGTACACCACTGACAGGACAGTACATTGATAACCTGTACCTTTAGATTTGACTTTAATGACCTTTACTTGTTTATAAAGCTTTAAATGACCTCCCTCCTTCATACATCACAGACTTTCTCTCATGTTATGCTTCAGCCAAATCACCAAGGTCCTCCACTGCTTTTCTTTTAAATGTTTCTTATGTATCCAATAAAAGCACCTGTGCTGTTTTGTGCCCCAAAATTGTGGAACTTCTGGATTATAGAATGGTAAGCTCACCTGGTGTTTTTAAAGTAAATGTAAGACTTATCTTTTTAAATCTGGCTTTTAATTTGAAGTAATATTATAGCCTTAGCTTTTAGGTTTTAATAATTACATTTTATCCCTGATGTTTATTTATTGACTCTTACTTCATATTTTATTGTTTTTGTTGTATTTTTTGGTCTTGCAATATTTCATTTAGTGTTGTTTATTGATTTTCTGTAGCTTCAAATTTGCTGTGTGAAGCACTTTGAGGCTGCATGGTTGTATGAATAAATAAAACTGCATCAGGGTAACTTAGAAAGCTAAAACATCCAAATTCTAAGTGGAGTTTATGCATTATATTTGTGGAGAGGCTACAACAGCAGAAATGGAAAGCTACATCCTGCACTCATGTTTTGATACAAGTGCTTTGCATGGATGTCTATTATTTGCATGTGACAGTTCAGGCAACAGTGTGTGGCAACGTGTGCAAAAAAACAGGTCATCTACTGTGGAGATTGATGGGGAGGTTTGAAATTGTTAGGCAAGCTGTTGTGGGTGTAGCGTCTGTGTAGAGTGGACAGCAGGGAGGTCTTCAAACCAGTGTTTTGTCTCCCGTTTTTAAGTGATCCTACTCTGAGTATCATCCAATGCGCAGTCTCATTTCAATATTTACTTTTGTATACAACACAGCTGCACAACGCATATGTAATAATGTTGATAACACCTTGGGCTCAGGTAAGATAAAAAACCGAGCCTAACTCCCTGAATCACAGCTGCTCTTTATGAAGAACACCTGGCATAACGTTGAATCATCAGCGCTGTCATCTACGGATCTTTTTGGGAGTGTCTGTCAATGTCTTGATGCCTTTCTCTATCCTTTCTAATAGTCTGTCAGAGAATATGACCCTCTCTCCCAGCAGACATATTGACCTGTCATAGCAGGAAAAATTACAGTTGTTACTGACAACACTAACGATGGCTCTCTTTGGTTCAAGTGCTCCAGTGAGAGTGCCCGTGAGGAAGCATGAAGGACACGAGGATCCTGAAATCAAAGCAGCAAAATGGAATTCAGCCATCATTAGTTTGATTATTTACACCTGTGTTATTCCAACTATGACATGCCAAAATGGCCTAATGCGAGTACAGAAGCAGAATGAGAGTAGAATGGGCATTTCCATTCAAATCAGTGTAGCAGGACTGTCAGAAGCAGAGCAGCGGCCATTTTTATGTAAACCATTGCCACTGCAACTCTTGTAGCAGGCTTACTTCTGTATAAACTCACATATAAACACACTGACTTGCAGTAAGTTATGAACTTACTCAGGTGAGGTTTTGCAGTAACGACCAGTGGAGCAGTACATTTTCAAAAAGGTAATCCATTACTTTAATAATATTACCATACCTGCTATTTTCCTGTGTATTTTGTTGCCGTTAATAAGGGCTGCCCCCTAATAGTCGACCAAACGTTGGTCGAAGTTGGTCGCTTAGTCAAAGAGGAAACAAAAACAAACATGAAACTGTATTAGGAGCTGCGCCTTGTCAAAATAAATCAAAACCTATATGACTGGCGTCATTAACAGGCGGCTTGCTCAGTGTGTGACGTGCACTTGTAGATAAAATATAGGCCTATATTAATAAAGGTTCATGAGTACGGTTCTGTATTTCTCTGTAATGTAGCACAGTGTTAACAATGTTACTGATACTATTCTTCCTCACACCTTGAACTCAAACCATTGTGTTGCCCCGCCCAAAATATATAATTTAATAATTAAATTAATGTAAAACATGCGGGCGACTAGTCGACTAATGGCCCTAAATGACTATGACTGTTGGTCGACAAGAAAAATTCTTAGTCGGGGGCAGCGCTTCCATTAACTGCATGTTTGTAGCTGCCTCCAAAGAACGAAAAAGAGCAGCTGCTCAGAGGAGAGCATTTACAGCCATCATATTTTTACATCTAATTCTGTGAATTAAGGGCTTAGATCGGCCAATCCAGAGTTGGTGTTTGTTGGAATAGTGGACTAAGACTACCTAAATGACTAACGAGATTAACTAAAATGGGTTTGGTGAGTCAAGCTTGAATGAAGTGTGTTTTTGGATGAGTTAACACGGCAGCTAAGCTGATCTTAGTCTTAGTTCAGGAGAAGAGAAGAAAGAAGAGAGAAACTGTGACAGATGTATGGTTGTAATTTTCTGTTTAAGGGTAAGAATAGGCCAAAACGCAATTTTCAGACTAGTGAGTGCTGACGTGTGTGGTCACCTTAGCAACTAACAACAACTGCCATTTTCTTTTGTACCAGCCAAATAACCACAGCTGACAGTTCAATGTCCATTCTACTCTCATTCTATGTCTTTGATTGCAGGGATGTTGTGTCCCAGTGTGGTGCAAAAAAACAGCTTCAGCCATTGTTGAGTCTACAGTTTTTACACCAGGAAAAAAACAACACCTTACACTGGATTGTCTCTTCTACTGCTTCTTGTTCTACTACTAAAATAACATTTAAAAAAACACCTCACGGGATTAAGATGATGGAATGTAGGTGAGTGAATACAGTCTACCTATTTGTCCCACAATAAAAGATTGTATTTTGTTTGTGTGTGATCAACTAGCAAACTATTAGAGTACACTGATTTTACAACAGTGTTGTCAAGCCACACAGTGATGTATCTGTCACTTATAAAACACACTGCCCTTACAGTGATTCAATAAGCGGACACTACTTTTACCAAAAGAATCAGCATCAGTTTAATATGAATTAAAAAAACAAACTGAGCAGCAACTGACAACGCAGCTGAAAAGACACAAACATATTTTTTTCTTTTTCTGACATACTGTTTATACATATGTTGACAGCTTCCTTTGTGTACACACATCATTAAGCGAGAACGGCATTGCTGGTAAAGAACGAGCCTTGGATGAACTCATCACTATGTGCTCTTTCATAAATGGCGGAAAAAGAAGCATCTGATAATCTCTATAAATTAACTGTGACTGCTTGATTCAAAACAAGAGCGCCCCAGTTAGAGGAAAGCTATCCTCATTAAAAAACGGTCTTGAAACACATCGAAATAACTTGCAAGGACATTATTACTGTCTTGTCAAACACCAGCGGCTGTCACACCACTGCAATTTATATACATCCAAAGCCACAGTGAAAATTATCTTTATAGGTCCCCATAGACTGGGTTTGCACTAAACTGATTTTCATAAATCTCAAACGGTTAGTGTATGAAACTGCTCCTGACAACTTTCAAATGATTTTTATTTAACAAGAAATGTCATGTTTCTTGTAAAACTCTGGCTTTCATCCTGAATAATTCATCATTACGTCCTCCCTTTTCCCATGCCTTTACATATCATTTGGACAGTTTAAGTGGCTTTTACATATTGTGACGCATTCCTTAGGAACATTTATAAGCATCTTTCTCGCCTTCACTCATTTCACTATTTTTGATGGGTAAGCTAAATAATGTAGTTCTGCCCTGGTAATCATAGAACCTCCAAATTAGAAAAGCCATAACCTATTTTTGTGGCACAGATTTAGGCTGGCGAGTGCAACAAGATTGCTACATCATGCTTCAGAATTAAAATTCTTAGCAAGCATCGGACATGTCCTTACACTCCATCTTCCAATACTTCAAGAGAAAACTGGCATCAAGTGAACGCCAAATAACTTCAAAAGGAGTCACCCTGAAAGTCACCGACCTACAAAGCTTGGGTGGATGTTTCAGCCTTGAGTCACCCTGTCTTCCAGAAAATTAGGGGCCTGACCCAACCAGACCTGCCACACTGTGGTTCTCAGGATTGGCCTGGTAGCACTCACTATCACAGCTACTGCTTAGACACTGATCTTGCACTCTGAAAACTTGTGCCTTAAAATAGCCATTGGATTAACAACAATCAGGGGACAGATGCCAGCGAGCTGACTTGGCCCAAGGGATGACTCTTCAACCAAACATTACCAGAATGATGCCTGCAGGGCTTTGTCCATGCAGACAGGTGCGGCTATAACCAAATAAAGCCACTGTAAAACAACCTTGAATGCAATCACTTGTATTTCACGTTGACTGAAGAAAGAATACCGGCTTTTGTGTGGAGTTTCCAGTGCGACAACTTCATGCCACCAACAGGAAAGATAAGAGCCTCTGATTAATACTGGGGGTACGGATGTTTCTCTGACTCAATCAAAGTAGGGCAAAACTAATTAGGCTGTTGCACCAGCATGGAAAAGGGACAGGGGAAGAGGCCTAGGGGGAGACTCTGTAATGAGGTCACAACCTCCCAGTCCTCATCTTTGCAATGCTCCATTTTACATATCCAGGTTCCCTGAGCTTGTGTGAGTGTTTGCAAATGTGTGGCTTCATCGCCATGGTACAGTGCTGCTGACACAAAACTGTGGCAAACATCGAGGTAATGTGTTATATGGTGGGATTTTCAACAGGGTTTCTCTAGTTTCTGGCTACGACACTGTTGGTAGCAGCAAATAGATCTCTCCTTTAACAATTACCAGCTGAAGCAGTTAATTTTAATTGCAATAACGGTCAACTGAGCCTAATACAAAAATCATGTCCTAAAAGAATCTATTTATATAAGAACTCAATCCAACAAATCACACCTTGTTGGTCATCTTTTGAAATCAGGGCACTGTTTGCTGAGTAAATAATCACACCGCTGAGGTGGACACATGAGGCACTTCATCAGTGATGAAACTTGTTGTCAAGGTAGATGACAGCATCTGATTTCATCGCTATGGAAGCAAGGTGTGCCAGACAGTAAACAGTGAGACATCCCACTGGGTACAACCCACCTCAGCACACTTAAAACGCCTTTTGTGTGTGCAGAATAAACAGTACTCTGACACCATTTTCAGCCTGACATCAAAAATCTACTGTAAATCCATAGTTAACACTGCTGTCAGTCATGCAGGAGATATGATACTTAGACATACTTTGCAGATTGGACTTGTTGCCCAATTTGCCTTTGATTTAGCACCCCAGCTTCTAGATATAAACAAGGGGCTGTGTGATTTATGCCTGGCATTAGGGAGAAAATTATTCCTTTCTTTAAAATGCAATTTTAAATTTTGAATTTAAGCAACTTCACAGCTGTTTGCCTCGTGCATTGCAGATGTCCCACTATTGAAAACACTGTGGGGTAACACAGTAAAAACTGAAGGTCCAAACAAAAGCCAGACATCCAATCGAGGTGCGTGCAAACGTGGATCCAAGACTAACTGCTTCACTTTCCACAAGAGCAACATGTTGGCGATGGGCTTCAGTTTAACCACTCACTCTTTGTCTCAACTATCTAAACGCTGAAGACAGAAAACTGTCCGAAAATGGAACCATGTTCCTGAATGCACCGCTCTGCAGCGTCTGGCCGCTTCTTCACACATTTACTCCTCACTAACAAGACTTTCTCAACAAACTCCACGTAAGAAATCGCATAGCCATGTCCAAGCTGATAATATTACCCTCAAAGAAAGTCAGATGATGGACTCACCCAAAGCTCTGTGCCCCAGTCCATGTTCAGCTTGTCGGCCAAGCTGTCTGACTATCCCGAATACAAAGAACTTCTCCAAAGTTATCCCAGCAGCTCGGAGGACGGCCCTGGCAAGTATAATCCCCAGTTAGTGATAAATCTGTCCTGACCACTGCGCACTTCGGGTTTGATTCCTTCAACAAATAATGTAAACCAGCATCATTATTAGCTAATTAACATGGGCTGGCAGTCGTTAGTCTAGTTTGTCCAAATATTTTTCATAGCGAAGGAAAGAGGGATAAACTAGCTTTCATATCCGCGTCACTCCCAAATCCTAAGTCTTAAAGGGGCAGCGCACTGAACCACAAGGGACACTGGTCACAGGACTCTGCTGCATGCTGGTAGCTGGTGTTGTTTTCTGTTTAACCTGGTTTACAAGTGTCCCTGAGCAAGGCATTGAGCCTCAGGGGCTTTGTGTTGCCCTGACACAGCATCCTAAAATTCATCAATCAGCACAAATTACATCCTTAAAAACAGATGCTCGGACACACTCACTGATGCTGGCAGAATTCACATATTCAAGTCATGAGTGATTAAATGAAGGGCTGGAGACTTGTTTCTGTACTAACAACCAATTTAAACTGACTTCCTAAGTCATAAATTATTCATATGAAATTAGGATACTTGCACAATATGCTTTCCTAATCAAAAGTCAGTCACCCCTGTCCTGTTTTTCCCCAGCATACTGTGTGGCTGCACAGTGACAGGCCTACACTTTTTAATGTGATCATTTCCAGAATATGCTGTTATAATGCAAACTCAGGCATTGACAATAATCAGAGCTAAATTTAAAAAAAAAGACCATAAAGATGACTGCCAAAAAGTACATTCAGTGAGCAATGAAGTTTCCAAACACACACACACACGACACATTAACACAGGCTATTGTGTAAATTTATTATTAAAAAGTAAAAACTAGCTTAAAATTTAAAGCCACAAATACTAAATACATGTTGTAACAAGTGCTAAGAGAAATTTACATCTGTGTACAGTATTTACAGGTCCACCATGCTCAGGCCCAGGGCCCCCTGTGGCCTTCATCTGCAAAATGTCACTCAAATAGACACATTTCGACCAGGAAGAGAGTCAAAGTGAGCACAAGGAGACACAAAGAGATGCAAGGGAACTGCCAAGAGACACAAAGTAACTACAAAATGGTAAAGCAACTACAAAGAGAAACAGAATGACCTCAAAGAGACACAAAATGACTACAAATAGACACAAAAAGATGCATGACTACAAAGCGACACACATTGCTCATATGTAAGAGAGGTGGTGGGATATTTTGCCCATTGTCTCATAATCTGCCCATGTCATGATACCTTCCATATTGACTTTGCTGATGAGGCCATAAAGGCATAATGACAACAAAAGAGACACTCACAAAAAATTAAAACCACCGCAAAGTCTGTATGTCTTCCTCCTATGTACAAAAGGAGATGGGGCCTTTTAAAAATCTGTGCCCAGGGTCCCATTGCCTCACAGTCCACTCATGCCTATACATCAAGTAATATCCTAAGATTGCTCCCCATTAGACTGAGTAGTCATAGGGATAGGCCTATCTGAACCATCAGAGACAAAACTATACTGTCCATGTTTTTTCCGCTGGTTGTGGACAATGAACATGGCGACGAGGATGGAGGCGACGATCAAGACAATCAGCAACCACCAAATGACTGCTAAGGGGAATGCACTGCTTTTATCTGTAGGACAAACAAGATAAAACAACATAAATTGAGAGTGTACTTCTCACTACTTGATGCCATAAATGTTTGTTCTTTTTTCATATAAAAACATTAACAACAGTTACCACTTCACTGTGTAGGCCTACATTTCTATAAATGTTCTGCACATGGTCAATAATAATACCTTTCATCATCAGAGTGACAGATCTTGTCACTCTCCCAACTTTATTCTTGGCAACACAGATGTAAACACCAGCATTGGTAGACGTGGCTCTTGTGATGATGATGCTCCTCTGGCGCCCCCTGGTGGTTTCCCTCACATTCACTTCTGAGGTGTAGTTCCAATGGATCTCAGGAGGAGGGTTGCCCTCGGCAGTGCAGTGCAAAGTCACATTTTCACCAGGGGTCACCTCCTTTTCGTTCCCAGAAGCTTCCTCCATGAACATAGGAGCATCTGTGGAGAAAAGGGGGATATTTTAGAAGAAGATGCTGCAAAATGTATTTATAATCCCACATTACTCATATTTACGGTCAACAAAACAATATACACAGGCTATTTTTGTGACTCTAAACAATAAAACCTACACAAAACATCAAGATGGAGTGTGTGGTTAGCTGTTCCATGTTTGTTGGTTGCTTCAAGTAAGTATATGCCACTGTCATGCTTTGTCCAGCGCTGTGGGGAATCCATCTTTTTTCCATCCTTACGCCAGGTGATGGTGGGCTTAGGTATTCCCTGTGGTTCACACGGGACCTTACCATTCTCTTTAACCTCATAGCTCTGATGACAAGTGAACACGGGACCATCTGTGGATATTGTATCAACATATTGTTAGAATAAATAGTGACAAAAGAATCAAACTTATATACAATCGAGTAGGTCTGATTCACTCACATTCAACTGTGATATCGACAGATCTGTTGATGCTGCCAAGGCTATTTTCAAATTCAGCTGTGTATTCTCCTGATTGAGTCCTGTTGAGGGGCTTCGATGTGTCGATCAGTTCTCCCTCATAGTACCACTGAAGAGTAGGTGGAGGGTTCCCATCAGCGTGACAGGTCAAACTGTTTAGGTTGAGCTCATGTTCCACACCAGTGATAGTCGCTGGACAATCTTGGATCAGTGGTTTATCTAAAATCAAACATCAGCAAACATTAAACAATACTTGATATAAGTGGGGTGTGGTTAGCAAGTTAAAAAAAACACACCTTGGGCTGTGTCAAGGTGTTATGGTATACCAGGGTATTTAGAAATCTTGGGGGTGTAATTTTCAATACCAATTAAAATACAGTAGCTCGTCTTTGTATTCGACTGATACAAAGTTGTATTGAGGTGATGTAAGGCGCAGCACGCAACACCAGAGTGGTGGGGATAATGTTACAGGACTAGTAAAAAGCTGGCCAGCAACAGCAGAGAGAGACAGTGTGTAGAGCCAGCATTTTCACATCTAACTCTGTGAATTAAGAGTTTACATCAACCAAACCAGAGTTGGTGTTTGTTGGAACAACTGAAAGACTAGCGAGATGGTTTAGTGAGTTTTATTATGTTTCTGTCACGTTCGAATGAAGTGTTTTTTATGCTTAGTAAACAAAGCAGTTAAGCTTGTCTTAGTTCGGTGACAGACAGAAACTTGATTTCAGAAGGTGTACTGATGTATTTTTCTGTTTAATAAGGAAAATAGTTGCAAGAATATTATTTTCTTGACATTTTGTGAGTTCATTTAGTTTATTTATTAGACTAAAAAAACTAAAAGAGCTTGTGGAATGTAGTGAACTCACCACCCACACAAATACAGTCGTTACCGTTTACCATGGTGAAATGTCAGAAGATATGAAGGTTTTTAAAATAATAGACACCGCCCAAGCCTATTCTGAATAGATAAGTGAAAAACTCACACTTCACATCAGCAATGTAAGGTGATGAGGTTACAGTGGGGACAGTCTGTGGTCCGTTTGGCCCAAGGTGCAGCTCAGCTTCACATCTGAAATGTGCTCCATTGTAACCTCTCTCAGCAGTGACTGTCAAGTTATGGAACACATCGACTGAGATATTACTGGTTTTATTAAACATTTCTGTGAGCACAGTTTCGTTGTTGCGGTACCACTTCACTTTGAGATTTTGCACAGGAGCCACATTGAGGATGTGACATTCCAGCGTGTACTCTGCGCCCTCTATCATCGGCCCTTGATGAATTGTCAAGGCATACACAAAGTCTGGAGTCTCTGCAAACAAAGCAAGGGAAAATAATCAGTAGGAAAAAAACAAATGTAATTATATTCCTAAAATTGCAATCACAATTCTACAAGAAATATGCATACAGATATGCTATAATAGTGAATAATGCTAATGACCAGGAAAAGAAAGGGGTAAAAATGACTACAAAGACAAGAGGTGGTGGGGCCTTTTGCATATTTGCACCCAGGGGCCCATTATCTCATAATTCGCCTATGCCATAGTATCTTCCATATTTACATATTTACTTCCATATTTACTATTACTCTAGATGAACAGAGATGACATTGTACACTCTGTAGACTTGTACTCACTGTAAAGGGTGATGACTGGCGACAACTCACACTGGGAACCATCATTCCAATTGATGAAGCACGTAGCTGTTATGGTCCAGTCTTGCAGGTTTTTAACCATCCAGAGGACAGAACGAGACCTTTCAAGGCTTTTACCTCCTAATGTCGCCTCCCAGCCCATTCCCCAAACATCTTCGTCTGATGTGCTGCAGTTGACTGAAGCTGTCTCATTATATTGCACCACGACTTCAGCAGGCGTCAATACAATGGGGCAAGCTGCCATTTAAAAGAAAGCATATTCAATCAGAGCTTCATTTTGCTGCACAATAGATATTTCTAATACATATACCATATTAAAACTAATGTAAAGGACACAAGGATGTATACCTTTTGGTGTTGATGGCCCAGGGGTGGTAACAGCTGCAGGGGCTGCAGGGGCTGCTGCCGTGATAGTTTTGGTCACATGAACATGGATTTGCTTCGTCATGCTTCCCAGATTATTTCTAGCTGTGCAGTTGTAGGTTGTGTTGGTGGCTGCAGTAATGGTGAGAATATTAGTGTTCTCAAAAAAACTCATCTCATCATGTGTCCAATGAAAGATAGGAGGAGGGCGTGCCTCAGCTTCACAGTGCAGGGTGACATTATCACCCTCATTCACGAAAACATCCTCCGTGTGGTTCATGAGCTCGGGAGCATCTGAAGAGGCAAATGAATGCTTTTCATTTATTCAAATATTAACAGTATAGAGAACATCTATTTTCTTTTTTAAGTTTTGTTTATCTGTAAACAACAAAGTGTCTACTCACAGTGCACAGAAACAGTGTGTGTGTTAGAAATAACAGGAGGTTGTGATCCATGTGACCCAAAGTCCAGCTGAGCCTCACATCTAAACTGAGCTCCATTTTCATCTCTGCTGATGTTCACAGCCAGAATAGAAGACTCAGTTACTGGAGTTTTGGTTGTGTTGGTGAAAGAGTCGGTCCTGATGGCTTGATTGTTTTTGTACCACCTCACAGTGAGGTTCTGAACAGGGGCCACATTGTCGATATTACACTGCAGCTCGTACAGTGTCCCTTCCAACGCAGCTGCATGCTTTGTTGGGAACACAACAACCATTTCTGGATTCTCTATCAAAACAAAATTAATAGATTATTATCTTTAATCGTTTATATGATGCTGAAAAGTGTTCATTTGAAATTACACTTACTGTATAGAGTGATTTCAAGGTTTTTGCTGCATTCATCATTTTCACCCAGCTTTACCATGCACTCGGCTGTTACATTCCAGTCTGACAGTGGCACTGACCACAAGATAAATTGTTTTTCATGTTCCATGGCAACGATGTTATTTCCAACCTTCCAGTACATCCCCTCATGAAACATCTCTGTGCTGCTACAGTTTACAGACACTGTCTCTCCGTATTCTTCTAGAACCCAGTCCGGCTCCAGTGTGAGAGGGTTGCGATCAGTGGTGCAGTTACTGTCTGCATCTGTTGATAGACAAATGGTAATGCCTTTATTGACTTTAAGAAGTAGACTTTGCTGCACTCTGGTGGCTCACATTGCCAGTGCATGTCACTTGTACTTGGCACTGGCTGAATTCCGGTTTACAGTACTCAAAAGTACAAATACTTGCTCATCACATGTATCAAAATAAAATACAAATGGTGTGAGGAAATGTGTTTAATTAAAAGAAAAACAAGTAATTTTTGATTTTAAAATAAAATCTGCATTCTGTACATTCTGTGGCTCTGACCTCAACAGCCCTACACTGAAAAAATGAGCTCTGCTAATTTTCCTCCTGGCAGATTTGAAGTGGCCAATCAGGATATCTTGTAGGTGTGAGACTGCAAATTCTGCAGTGCATGCTGGGTGGTTCCTGTTAGTCAAAGCCATCACTAACTGACTGCGTGGACAGCCAAGTGAAATACAACTGTGGGCGCTGAACAGTTAGACCACAGTGATGCACGAGCTCTTTCAGATGACAATAAGGACTAAGCATTTAGTAGATGCTTTTTTTAAAGAGCAATAAATATAAGCAAAGAGGAGTGAGCAGAGTATGATACAGCACAAAACAGCAGAGGAGAAAGAGAAGCACCCCCCTCCCTTCAATACTAACAACAACCTCAAGAATAAAGTATTCTCCCTTGTGTACCCACTAACATTGCAGTGTAGGGAGCACAAATGAAATATGGTTATTACAACTAGGCTAATCATTGTACTTTTTTTTTCTGCAGTTTAAACCTGTTCATAAAAATGCCTTATTTGAGAATTAACATGACTTTTTTTGTCCAGCAAAATGCAAATTGGAAAATACTCAAAAGTAATAATAGATCTGTATTTTAAATACACGTGATCAAAGTTTTCTGTAGTGCACGCCATGTTTGTCCCTTTTGTACGTACACCTGCACTGCCTACTGTAACTGAAGCACATGACTGTATATACCTTGGTGCACTGCTGCCCAACCTGACCCCCACTAGGGTTCCCAAAAGCTTCACAGGGGGGGGTCGCAAGGCTTTTTGTGATTTTAAGCTGTGTAAGAAACATTTTAAAAATGTATACAGTCGGCTATATCTCAGCATTCCATACTTTCTATTATTATTTTATTATTAAAGTTGAGATTACTATCTTCACTCTCTGCCAAACAGCCTCACCCTGGATTAGAAAAGTATGAACTTAAAACAGCCAAAGAGCAAATAAAATAATGGCCGAGCGAATGGAAAAGGAAAACACGTAACTTCTCGAATTAGTCCTTTAAATAACATAAATGAAAAATAAATATTATTATTAATACAAATAATTCTATAAAAGGTTCGAGAAAACTCATCTCTGATGGAAATTATCTACTTAAAAGTCATTATAATTGCTTATTTTACACACACGCCCTGCAGTTAGGCATTTGGGTTAAGTTTATCATTCGTGCTGTAGTGTTTCTGTATGCACTGCATAGGATAAAAAATATATACATAAAACGTAGTCAGGGGTCGCCAGTTCACTTCATGTTAGAAAAAGGGTCCCGTATGGAAAAAGGTTGGGAAGCAGTGTCTTAGTGCATTCATATCTATGCTTTACTCTTGCAATGACAATAAAGCTGAATCCAAACTAATCTAAATTGCTCTAAAATGTTTTATTTCAAAATGGACTCCATCCACCACGCCCATTAACGCCCATTAACGCGTTAATGTGGTTTACACAAGTCAACTGTCACCAAAAGCACAGCGGAAGTTTTTTACCACAAACATTATAACACCTCGCCCTGCTGTCGTTTAAAACTTGAAAGTTTTGAATACATTTAGAAAAGTCACACTTAAAAAAAATTACGTTAGAAAAAGAAAATTGTTACCAGACTTAAAATAATCACTTCAACTGGTAGCACTCAAACTAAAAGAAAGTATTAAAATTGTATACACAATATATTTTAATTTTAAAATGTATCATTTGTATGTTACTTGTTTGAATAATTTGGTTAACAATTTATTTTTCCACTGTATCTTGCCTTCACTTTTTGGTTTCTTTTTTAGCCACCACCACATGCGGAGATATTGAAACTAGAGACAAGCAAGAAACAACCTGAGTATTTCAATATGTTTTATACCTTAGCAGCAGCAAAAAATAAAGTCTAACATTTAACATTTGCCCACACAGAGCTCCCGTAGAGCATCATTAACACTCACCACACAGTGAAAACATCAGCATGATGAGGCCCAACATCCTGAGATGCAGCATGCCTGATGAACACATGGAAGGAAGGAGGTGGATGGAGGAGGTGATGAGGTGTGTTTCAGGATGGTCCTGTGAATGTCTAGCTTTAGTATCTGGACAGGATTGATCCTAATTCAGAGCTGGCCCTGATGGTGAACTACCTGCTGCTCACAGCAACACGCGCCTGAAAAAGCAAGCAAGCACACTAGGGGAAATTCTACGCCCTGACATACAGGAAGCTGCCTGCAAACGGAAATATGACACCGAAAACCACAGGTTTGTTCATCGCAGGAGCATACACAGATACTACGTTGTTCTCCTCCCATATTTTTTGTATCATTCACTTTCTGGGTTTTGTAAAGCATTTCTTAAAAGGGAACTAATTTGGCATATTTTTTTATTTGAAATGCACATTGCAATTTGGAGAACATTAAACTTTGTCAGGAAATTGCAACACAGCGGAAAGACGTGTCAGCATGGTACATGTTATTCATTATTCAGTGATTTACAGTCTATATACATGTTACTGACTAACCTCTATTCAACATGTGGAGACAATATTTATTAAAGGAGAACTCTGCCTAATTTCAAAATTCATATAAGTTATTCCTATGGTCTAAGACAGTCCAAAAATATGAGTAAACATAAACAGCTCTCGTCCAAATCCAAAAAACTAGAGTGCTTAAACTAAAATTTGTGATGTAATCAAGTACAGGGGTACATCTTCTGTGTCAGAACTAAGAACACTACAATAGAATAAAGCTCTTTTGGGTCCATAAAATCAGGCTCCCATTCACTGTCCGTGGAGGAGCTCCAGACTTTATACTTGACTACATCATAAGTGTGAGACTTATTTCTCTGGTTTCTGGCTTTGAGAGAGTAGCTCATGTTAACAAATATTGATCTACCTTTCTTAGACCATGGAAATAACATACTGGAATTCTAATTTAGGTGGTGTTCCCCTTTTAACAGACACACACTGGCTCAACACTGTACAGGGATAACACTGAAACATATACTTAATGGCCCTGAAGCACCGAATAATGTAATAACTTCCTGAGGATGTAACAATGCCCCGAAATTTCATAGAATATGCACCTAACCTTTTTGAAAATATAATAAAGACGCAGTAATGTAATAACTTGACCAATTATGTTACAAAATTTCCTGACTGCCATGTTAATTTGACCGCTATTTTAGATTTAGCCATAGTTTTAGTCTTGAGATTAAAAAATAATCTTTTCTTTCATAGTTTTAGTTTAGTTAGTTTTAGTCAACGAAAACTCAAAACGCTTTAGTCGACAAAAATTCACGACATTTTAGTCATTACTTTTAGTCATTATTTTATCTATGAGTTAAAATCTTTAAACTAAATCTTTAAACTTCCAATACCCAAACTACCATACTATATAGTATGAAGAAAAAGATGAAGTATGTCTCAATACATAGTATATCAAATGCAGTATGCCAAAAATACCAGGATGTTGTACTACATCTGCCAGCATGCTTTTCTGGCTACTCTGACCACATGGACTGTCAGAAGTCACAATGATGGATGATATCGCATTCAGCTGACTGATGACCAGTCGACCCTCACACAATCCAGCCTGACCACATTATAACAAAAGAGAAAGAAAACTACATCAACTATTGGACATCTACCACAAAAACCCCAAAACAAACTTCAATGCTATTTGGCCCTGAACAAACACTACATGATGGCAAACTATCTGACTGCTGTGACAGATCAGAAACTGAGAAAGATACTGACTAAGTACAGACTTAGTGACCACATCCTGGCCTTCGAGACTGGCAGACACAGGCGGATGTGGCTGCCTAGAGATGACGGGCTGTGCCAGCTCTGTCCTCAGAGGCAGGTGAGAATGAATGGCATTTTGTTTTTATCTCCATGGCAATGGATAAGTGAGTAAATTCAGGGTGTAACATTATGAGGAAGTAGTGGGTATTTCTCAAAGTCAAGGATCCTGCGTTGGCAGGATGAGTCCTCCCAAGAAAGGATCCAGCAGAGGCAAGGCAAGAGTCCTTCCTAGCATCCAGTGAACACACATTGGAACAGGCTAACAAGTGTCCCCAGGTGTGCGTCATTAACCCTCAGCAGACTGAGGGTGTTTCAGGGTAATGTGATCATTTTGGCACTCTCTAATGTTGTTGTACAATTTTAAACAAATGTAGCAGTATTTTCAGAGTCACGTGACTTTTATGGAGAATATATTTCTGGATCATACTTAAGAATAGGTGGAGTAATGAAGTAAAGACAGCAGTATCATTGACAGTATATACATAGACTCACACACAGTCACTCTGTCATTTCGAAGTGTTCCAAATTTTATGTGTGCGTCACCATACAGTCCGCTAAATAATTTAAACACATCTGATCTGATGACCAACTGCCTGCACATGATACTGCCATGCAATCTTCTGAAATATGTCCAACTCAAAACAAACGAGTGATGCTTTGACCTGCAGGATATTCCAATGTCCTTACTGTGGCCGTTCTCACTGTAATTCCCCCCAGAAATACACCAATTGAAGCTGACAGAATGAAAGCAATAATCATGTGGGGGAAGGAAAGGAGGCGGACACTTAGCCCTCCATCACTGCTGTGAATGATTAATTTAAAAACTTTCATGTTTTATCTAAATCACATTGTTTTAAAGATGTTATTATTCGGCTGTGGACACATCGGAAAGTGTAAATGATGAGGTTTCTGCCAATATTTTTTCACACTTGTATGATAAAAACTTCTGGAGATATTAATCTAAACAAATGACAAATATTTATCTAAATCCTGCCAAGCTCCGCTGGTTCAAGTTTCATTGAAGAGGCCCCGCCTTCACTTCCAGCAAATCGTGTGCAAAGCATTGTGGGGATTTTATACCCACTGAAGATACACACACCCATCCTTCCCTTTTGAAAGGATCCTTGACGTTGGAACAGTCCTTCGGCAGGGGTCAGTGACATAGTCTCTTTGAAATTCAGCAGTTTGGGGATCTTTCCTTGACTTTGAGAAACACCTAGAGTGTCCCGATTGTGTGCATACTGCATGCATCAGTATGTACTTTTTAAGGGCAGCAGCAGTACATACTAAAAGTAAAAAGAAGTATGCAATTCAGAACGCACCCTAAGTGTTTTTGCTGGCAAGTCAAATATCCTGGCACAGACTATTTACTGGAGTTTGCCAGCCTGTTGCTCATGTGGCATCTGAATATAAACATCCGCTCTCCGTTTTCAATGTCCACTAGTCAGCCATGAACATTTTCATCACGTCTCATCTAGTCAGTTAATGAAGCATAGATTTCAGCTTAGTTCTATTATCAAGATCTATTTTTAGCTCGTCATCATCTAATTTTTGTCATGGAAAAATGATCGTTGACATAAAACATTTTTGTTATAGTTAACACTGCCCGACTGATATTGTAATATCATTTTTTTCCTTATGTAATACCATTTAGGTGGGTCGTGTTTAATGAAAATCAAAATAATAATTTGTTATAATCATTGTAATGGTAATAATTTTGACAGATAATGTAACCGGCTGTTTTGACTCATTGCTCGTTTGCGTAATGTTAGCCATCATCTGCAGCTTGTATCTGCAACAGTATTATAAACTTTGTATACTTACACATACATACATATACATATACTTTACATTTCTGAATAAAAAGCCATATTTGTACACTTACATTATTCGTCAAAATCATTAAATCATCCCTTTAAAAAAAAAAAAAGACCCACCTGTAAGTTATTTCATTGTAGTTAAATATGTTTTTAAAATATTAATCAGCCTTAATTACATAATTGGTGAAGTTATTACATTTCAATCACATTAAGTGCAAATTTTATCATATTTTCAGGAAGTTATTAAATTATTGGGTGCTACACTCGCACATGCCCATAATGCAAATATGTTATGAGGGTTTGATCATCATGGTAACTCGTTTGAGAGAGTAGGACCCTCCGTGGAACTCCGCCCAGTAGACTCCGTCCTGGAAGCGGCTGCGATAGTGTCCGCCCCGATACCACACACCATTCAGATTGGAGTGGGCACACATGTGGTACCACCAGCCTCCTTTTTGGTAATGTGCGCAGTTGCCTGATGACACAACAAAGGAACAGGCTTATTGACAGGAAAAGGCAAAACACCAACAGAGAGCTATAAAGCAGGACCAGGAGGGAGGGCAGACCTGTATAGCTGTCCTTGTCTCGATCCAGAGTGGTGAAGGCCTTGTTGTTGTGCCATGAGAGGGAGTCCCCTGCGTTGCCGTGGTATTCTCCCAACCGCAGTCGGTACCAATCGCTCTCCGGTTCCAGGTGGAAGCTGTCATACTCAGCAAACACCTGCCGGCCCTGCCAGTCCTCCATAGCCACCCGTAGCTTATATTGGGCCTGTTTGGTCAGCCAGTAGAGGTGTTCAAGGCCAAGCCAGTACTCTCCGTCTAGATTCCCAAAGCCTTGCTGCAACACACCAATACATTGTCGCTCATGAGTTCCTCTATTTTTAGCCATGCTCTAGAGTTGGCACTATCAGTAATCAACTATCAGATGGATTGCAATGAAATTTTATTCAGACATTCATGTTCCACAAAATCTTTCTCTAGTGCAGCAGGTCAGAGTTTTCACTTATCTTGCAAAATATTTCAGCATCTGCTGGATGGATTGGCACAGAAATTGTTATTCTCCCCAGAGGATGAATCCTACTGACCTTAGGGATCTTCTGACTCTTCCTCCAGATATCCAGCTTTTCAGGAAATGTTTCAACAATTTTTGGATGGATTGCCAAGAAATTTGGTAAACACATTCCCTTCAGGATGAACTGTAATAGCAATGAAGATCCTCTGACTTTAAGTCTGGCCCCATCATTAGGTAGAAATTTCAAATTGTAAAATACTTTGGTTTGTGACTAAAAACCTGCAAAACTAATGACATTCCCATCAGCCTCTGCTGTACCTTGTGTTTGGTGCCAATGATCAGATGTTAACAAACGTACTAAAGTAAGATGATGAATATGGTAAACACTATACCTGCTAAACATTAGCATGTTAGCATGGCAACGTTAGCATTGACCTCAAAGCAATACTGTGGCTTAGCATAGCCTCACAGGGCCTGTTTACACCTGGTATTAAAATGCACCGTGAGTGATCTGATCACAAGTGGACAGTGCTAACTACAAGTGTCAGCGACCACTAAGATGCACTGTGATCTGATCACTCAAAATACTTGCCAAGGTGGCCTAGGACACATTTAACCTTATGTATTTTGTAGAGGAAACACTTATGCGTCCTGATGCGACCTCAACAAGGACAGTGTCGTCAGTGCAGGATGTGGTGGTTGTCTTGGTGACAGTGCCCTAACACTCTGAAACGTGTCCATTTAACTACAAGTTGGATGAAGTGTTGCATGACTGTCCATAGTTTTGCCCTATGGAGCGAAATGTGTTGAATTCTGCTGACAGTGATATCACCAGCTGTATCGACATGACCGCTTACATAACTAGCGCGCATACTAGCATGTAGCTGGGAGAGTTTGGACGTAACAACTGTGCTTCTAGCATCAGTGATGTAGGCAGTAATGAAATCTGAACACAAGTGGTCAGCTTGAGACACTTGATAGACACAGGTGTGAATGGAGATGTTCTGAGCTGTCCAGATCACCAAAATGTGAGTTAACACAGGGTATCAACAGGCTGACGGAGCTGCCAGCTTGACCATAGACTTCTAGTCTTGTTTCTTCCATAAATAAACCAAGCAAAGAACCTCAGTGTCTTTTGCAGACTTGCAGGTGTGTATGTGTGATCACCTTATACTGCTCCCAAGTCCTGAAGAAGTTGACCGACCCATCCTGTCTCCTCTGGATGACCGTCCACCCTCCCTGAGCCCGACTCTGGTCACACCAGGCCTGCAGGAGGCGATTGGCACTCTGTGGACGGAGCAAGTAGATTCCGCTGGTGGTCTCACCTGATTCGAGCACATGGTGGCAGTCCCGCCACGGCCCTGAGATGGGAGAAAAGGAGTGAGGATGGATCTTATTGGAGCCATAATAAGAAAAGCAATATGCAGATATACAGTATAAGACTTGTATCAAGGTATTACTAGGGTATACCAGGGTATTAAGAAATAACGACGGTACGATTTTCAATACCTCCATACCTTCTTTCAAATTAAACTGATACTGAGATGCTGTATTGTCACAATGTATTGTAGTACACAACAGACACCAACAGAGGTCAGTCTCCACTGATGGAACAGGCAGCTAAGCTGAGCGAGATGGTGAATACAAATGGTGGGGATAACGTTATAGGACTACAAAAAATCCAGCTAGCAACAGCAGAGAGAGACAGCAGGGAAAAACAGCGTGTAGTTATTCAGCACATGTTCACATCTAACTTAGTGAATTAAGGGTTTATGTTGACCAAATCAGAGATGGCGATTGATGGAACAGTGGAAAGACTAACCAAGATGGTTTTAGTGACTTAAATTCAGAAAGTGCACAGTTGTATTTTTCTGTTTGATAAGGTAAACAGGTGTAAGAATTTGAGATTGTGAAATGTAGCAAACTTGACCTTTATTTCGTTCTACACATACCCAGATATATATTGCATCAGGGTCAGGTCAGGGTCAGGGTAAACATACCCCGCTGAAATGGCAGGAAGGTATTAAGGTATGAAAAAATAGATACTGCCCAAGTCTAATATATAGGCATAGACAATAGATGTCAGCTCTCTCTGGTCAGGGTCAAGACAGTTTTCTTATAGAGACATAATGAATCTTATAAACCTGTATTTTTTCATTTTATCCCTTGAAATGGATTTACTTTGTTTTGTGTGGAACTCATTGCCTTAAATCAGTAGTGACAAATTTGATAAACACACGGGTGCCGGGTACAGATGGTTTTGGAATTCTGTTTGTTTTAGTGTCAGAAAGATCACAGGCACAAAGCAAAGCCAGATTATCTTTATAGAGCTGAGGAATTTTTTCCCCCAACATATGTTCAGTGTCTCATGTCACAGCGATAAGAGGAACATAGGAATCTGCACGGAGAAAATGTATACATGGAGGAAAATCTCCCACTCAAATGCTTAATGCTCATCCCTGACAAGCATTTGTAGTCTATGCTGAGTGACGTTCACAAGGACAAGATGTGGCAATGCACGGCGTTTCATCAGACCTTTTAGCAAGGGTTGAGTCACACACGGTGGAGTCACTTTGGTTCTGCTGACTTGATGGTAAGACTGCTCAAATCCCCTACTCTGTCATTTTGAGCATTCCAGTTGCACAACAAGCTCCAACAAATGCTGTAATTCACAAGCGTGTCTTCATTATAAAGTCCTCTCTGTTCTGATAAGAGCTGCTGGCTGTTTTTGACATTGTTTAGGCATTCCCAGAGAGATAGGGCTCCTACCAGCAGGTCACTGACTCCCTCTGCTTCTACTTATCTAACCAGCTAAATAACACTGAGAGAAGATTGATAAGCGTATACATACAAGATTATGCCTCACTGAGTACTTCTGCAATAAGATATTCTTTACATTGATGTACCTGGAGTCTTTGTGACGGGGAAACTAATGAAAGGAGGGTCTGTAGTGGTGTTGGCTGTGGTGTTGGGCAGGGTAGGAAATGTTTTTTCCTGTTGTGGTGCGAGAGCACTTTGGTCTCTTTGAACATCATTTGTCATCTCGTTGGCTTCAGAGCTATAATTAGGATGCACATTAGACGGGCTTTTTGGTGGTTCAGTCGTCACCTGTCCAGACCAACACAAAAACAACACACTATTCTCAGTTCAAGGGCAAAAACTCAGCATAAATTTGCAACACTCAGACCAGAGTTTGTTCCCTACCAGAGCAGACTGGGTTGACTCCTTGCACTGGCACTGCTTCTCCAGACGGGCAATAAACTGGTTCTGTGAGCTCATCATGGAGGTGAGGGCTCCATATTTCTTCTCCAGCTCCCGGTAGTTACTGGAGACCTGCAGTGCCTGACATGTTGCACCACCCACAGCAGTCATAAGGATGAGTTTGATAACAGTCACAGTTGCTGTGGCAATGACTGCAGCTGTCTGCTTACCTGTGTTGTAGCATTGAGCAGGAGGTTCTCCACCCTTCGCTGTTCCAAAGCCTGGTCTTTCTTATGTATGACTTCATGTAGAAGCTGAGCATAGAGCTGGGCAATGCGAGTATTCATGCTGTTACTCTCTTTGCGCAGGGCTCTGACTTCCATGGCAAGGGACCCGTCCTGCTCCAGTTGGCCCCGGAGCTTCTCCAGCTGCTCCTGCTGCCGTCTGAGCTCCGCCCGCAGCGCTGCCACCTCCGACTGGTTGGTAGAAGCAGACTGTGTGTTCAAACACAGTGCACCTGTCAGTTTTTGCTGTGGAACAATGAAAGTGTAGGAGCAACGGCCTCCTTTTATATCTGAAGATCGGGATGAGCGTGTCTTAGTGTCCTCGCCATGAGCCCCCTCCTTCCTTCCTCCTGCTGCTGGTATGTCCACACACAGCGTTAGGAAAAGAGTCAGACCTATTGTCAGTGTCTTCTCCATTAATCTGTTGATCTCCTGAAGACACCCTGGTAGCAGAGGAGAGGACATGATTAGAATCACCACAGCAGTAACAACACATTGATCACAACTGATACAAAGTCTTAAACTTTGTTTTTAGGGAAACACTGTGTTGTGGGTCTTGACTGTTGACAGATGTTTCCTTGCATAGTGAGAGTACACACATCTCCTCCTGGCTGGAATTTATTAGCAGGTCAACACTGAAAGGACAACAGTCAACATCAACCAGCCAGAATAAACACACCTCCACCTCACGGTCAACAGTGGAGTTAGCTCCACATCCAGCCACAACAACCACCGTCAACACCATAAACATTGAATCCAGATAGGTCAATATGGACATCTGACACAAGAATCTCCTGTATAACTTTCTCACTGGTACAAAGAGTATATATCTGCACTTCAGACAAATACTTTTCTCCTGAATAAACAACAACTTTATGGATTTTATATTGATTTAATAAGCTAATGAGTTATTTGAGCAAGTGCAACTTTGGATGCCATAACCAGTGCATTTCTACATTTAAGTGGATGATATTAACTTACCGTAGCAGATGAAAAGTGTTCAGGATGTTTCCGGTGTGTAGCTGCAGCACACAGATGTAAAATAAAGGCTAACACATCTTCAAAAATCGCATGTTCATGGATCAGTAGGAGTCACATAAAAGCTTCATCCAAATTAAAAGTCGTCTGTGGTCCTCTGTAAATGTTTAGATTAAGATATAGGAAATTTGGTTCACCAATAAAACTCAAAACAGCAAAGTTTTATCAGCAGCTAGACTGCCTCTTCTTCTCCGGAGGTTCTGTCTCAGGATCTCTAAAGAGGGAGACAAGTAATTACAAACTGGGGGAGGTGCCGCCTCCCAGTACCTGCTGTTTAGCTGGATGTCTCCTCCCTCTGCCATCAACCTGCTGTCCTGCCTCAGACCCTATTCAGCAAGCAGCTGAACTAGTGTGGTAATCGAATGCAGAGGTTTACACTAGGGCTGCAATTAACAAATATTTTTATTCATTGATTAATTGATTTGTCTACAATGTGTTTGAAAATAATGAAAAATACCCAGAGCCCAAGGTGGTGTACCCAAATGTCTTGTTTTGTCCGACTTACAGTCCAAATTTTCACATTAGAGAAGCTAGAAAAAGGAAATATTTGACTATTTTCAAAGAAAAAAAACTTTTATATGATTATCAAAATAGTTGCAGATTGATTTTCTGCTGATCAAATTATGAATTAATCATCTATAGCCTGATCTGATGATCTGTGTGAGACACTATCCTATTACTTAATTCTACAAAACATTAAAGCTACAGTTGGTAGCTTTTACAAAAAAAAACTTTTGTCATATTTATTTGCTGAAATTGTCACTAAGTTCACACAGCACTAAATGAAACAGATAACCTGTGAGAAAAATCACCCTATCACTCTATAATGCTTCTAATGGCCTTAGTGCATGTGAACCAAAACAACCAATCAAAGCTGAAGAGTCTCTAACGCAGCTGTCAGTCATGTTAGTCACTGCTTGTGAACTGAGGTCAGACTGTCAAACTAGGCAGCACTGATCAAATATGAATCAAGATTATGTTACTGCATTGCCTATTTCTCACCTTAAATGATTTGGGGAACATATTTTAGTGTAGTGTTCAGCTGTAAAATAAGACAGTCGGTCTGGCTGGTGGGTGGGGCTTGGTAAATTGTTAGACCTCCAACTGAGTGCTGAAAAAAGAAGCCAAAAACTGCAGTTCTTTTAACAGCCACGTTGGCTGTAGAAGCCAGTCAATCCGTAAAGACGCCCATGTTAAAATACCAAACTTGACAGCAGAAATAAACATGTTTACGGTATGGTACAAAAAAAAAGTTATTGTTTTCTGTAGTTAATTATCCCTGTCATGACAACCGTACAAGGGGTGACATTTTTCTATAACTCACCCATTTACATTTCAGTAGGGTTAAAAGTTACGCATAATTAAGGGAAGACTGCGTTGAGTGACAAGCTGTCTGTCAATAGTGTTCACGGCTTCTCAGTCCGATCCACCCCTCGCTTCTCCACAGCTCCAGCCTAGCCTCCAGTGACCAATTATCGTCACTTCTGGCCCCAAAATCCAAGATGGCGACAGTCGAAGTGCTGAAATTGAGGCTTCAAAATGGGAGGCTCAAATTGAGTATTACAATTATTTTGATAAAATGGAAAATAATCACATAGATTAATATTTAAGAAGGTAAAAGTTATATTAAAACACTCTGGATGGTAGAAAGATTAACATCTAAAATTAAACTACAAACGTTGGAGTTCCTAAAAGGATGGGAACAACAAAGCCTTGGGGAAGGATGAGAGTAGATAGAGAAACACATTATGTGTCATATGTTTGTATGAATTTTCCTTTCATTACCATTAACTATTAATATTATAATTTTATTTTTTCTAAACTTTTTGGGTTTACTTGTTTCTGCCCACTTACCAACCTCTGTACATACTCCTAAATGCACATTTGTGAGTTTGTGTATGTATGCTAGTGGGTTTGTGTGTTAGCATGTGTGTGCCTGTTTTATGTATTACATCATTTGTGGAGATGTATATATGTATATGTTATGGTATTTGTTTGGGGGAATCAGGAGGCCAGAGGGAGGCTTAGTAATGACTGCATGACCCCCAGATATGTATCTGTGTACCATGCTGTGTTGCTATATGTTGTGTATGTTATTTGTCTTAATAAAAAACAACAATTGTGATGTAATTGTAGATACATCTATCATTTTTAGAGTCTATGCCTCCAACATGGCAGCCATGTTGGAGGCATAGACCGTGTACTGTTTAGCATTTTACAGCTAAACAGTACCATGCAGGCCATGCAGTAACAGAACCTTGATTCATATTTGATCAGCACTTTGTAGTTTGACAGTTGGACTGAATTTCACAAGCAGTGATTGACATGGCTGCGTTAGAGGCTCCTCAGCTCTGATTGGTTGTTTTCGGAGTGCAAGGGTAGATTTTAGCCAATGCCATTAGAAGCAGATTTTTTTTCAGGTTATCTCTCTCATATATTTCTCTCACAATATGATGGTAGCAAATATGTCACAAAGTTATTTTCCTAAAAGTTACCAAACAAAATACCAAGTTACCAAGCAATACATGAGCTTTAGATCTATAGGGACTAATCCTCTGCTATGTCCTCTTGCCCGACACCACGCATATGCATGGCTTTATCTCTAATCTACCTAAAGTTTGGTTTGGTGTTATAGTTTTTACTGAGGTAAAAGTAGCCAAACACCAACAGGAGAAAAAACACCAAAGTCCCACATTCAAATGTTTACTGAGGTAAAAGTACAGTAAAATGTACTTGTATCTCTTTAGGCCCCTATACTGCTGGTTTTAGTTCTTAAATCCGTAACAATGCATCACATCTTCTAAGATTATCATATGCTTCATATGTTGAATCTTCATTTCCAAAGTAACTGGTGACTGCTGGTGTCAAATAATTATAACTAAGGGGAAAGTACAATATTTTCTTGTACAAAGTATCATAAAATGGAAATGTACCTCAAAAGTTTGCTTGTAGGTAGTTCAAATTAAAATTCATTCATTAAAATTCAACAGTGTAGCTTAGGTTAAGTATGGCCTAAATGTGATCTTTAGACATGTTGGCACAAGCTTGCAATTTCTGCTTTAACTTTCATTGTTTGAGTAATGTTAAATTAGACCTTACATGAACTTACAGAGCACTGTAGTGGCTTTCTACTGTACTGCAAGTGATAACACTGTGATTTGGCTGTTAAAAAATAATAATGATAAATGAATAATTAAAACTTTGATACATTAAATGTTGTGAGATTGGTGATTCCAGTCTGTTGCACCGATGGTCACACCCTGTTCATTTCAGCATCATGTACTTTTTGACCTTTAAACCTCTGTCACAACTGTTAAGCATTTCCATGTAAACCTGGTGTTACGCCATGCTCTGCGGCCAGTGTTGTCAGTAAACACTTTGAAATGATATCTTTGATGTCGCAACAGTTGTCCTACTGTTGTATCAGCTACTGACAGCACTACAGAGCTGTCAAAGATCCCTCAATGATGGGGTGGAAGTGTCACACCTAAAATTAAATTCTCTTTTGTGGTTTCACAGCAGCTGGCTGTGTTGCACTGCTGCCAGCTTCTGAAGCTATAATTACATCTTATGATTTCAATTCCTCCTGTAATCTAAAATAAAACTGTTAGAGTTCTCTCTTTGCTCTCTGTTAATACGATAATTTCTCTTGATAACTCTCGTTCCCTCTCATTAACTTGTCGTTATATTTTTAATCGGTTTTCAAAGTTTAATAATTGAAAATGTCACACTTAGTATTAATTAATATTAATGTAGAATTATGTTTCATTTTGCCCTGTAGGCCTTTTTCACAGCAGACATTTTGACTTGTTTGACTGGTCAAAATAAACAAATTCACAATATTAGGTTTCTATGTACTTTATTTTTTCCTTCTTATTTGTTTCTGTATTCGTTCGCCTTATTTATTTAGTTCTATATTAATGTACTTTTAAAAATTCAACAGGCCTGTTGAGCTCATCTTAGAAGCGTGTAAGCAGTGTAACAGGTAGCTTCTTAGCATTTAGCGTAGGCTACATACTGCACAGGCTAATCTACTGACCAACAGTGGGTGGAAAGTGTTACATGAGCAGCATTGCCAGTGAAGATGTCTTTTCCCCTTTTAATGCAACAATATTTACTGATTGTTATTATTCATTGGAGATATCAGTAAGTTTTACCAGGTGCAGTACAAAGGGTTAATCAAAGGGCATCATTGGTTTTACCTGATACTTCAGCTTTGTGCCCTCCTCCAGGAGAGTTGGAGAGGAAGGTGTGGTCCTCTAGTGGCCACAATGAGGAACTGCAACAAGAAAACGGTGCAGACTAAAAACACTTCCTTGTTCACTTAGATACTATCCCTGTAAACTATTATAACATAAATTTAAAGTAGGCATTTGTCCAATATGTTATTTTTTTTTCCCTTCAAAACATACACTGAATCCATTTCTCACCCCTATCAGTGTATTTACTCTAAACAATTCTGTGTTGAAGTTTCTCTGTTGATTTATCTAAATAGACTGACACTATTTTAGAAGATATGGTCTTGTCTCTGAATTGTTATACAGGCTCACAGTCAGCAAACAATGCACTCAAGCTTATTTGTCTTGCTGGCAAATATCACAGCCATAAAACTGGAGTGCTTCAGATTACACCAAATATCCAGCTGTTTTGTGTTGAACTACAATATCTCTGACTCTGATAAGAATGAACAAGAAAGCTATTAAAACCTCTCAAATAATCAGGAAAATTATGTGTAATAAAAACAAATAAGATGTAGGCCTATTATGTCTAAGTGTACATATAAAAGTTCAATTGTTGTCTGTATTAGTTTTTGGTTTACATTATTTTGGTATGTTTGATATTGTCGCTTCATATATGATGTTAAAATGATTTCTTTTAAATATTATAACACATCTGTACAATGTGCTGTAAGATTTGCAATATTATTATTACAAATAGGCCTATAAATAGATTTTTTTTAATATCCTTTTAAAAAAGTACACTGAATCAATTACAGCTGAAATGATCAAGCTCCACATTCTTTAACTGGAGAAAAAAAGAGATAATACAAATTTGGGCAGTTAGTTTTACCCAAAAAAGAAACAATCAAAAGCATAAATAATACTGATTATTAACTTTTTTGTGCTATGTTATTATAAGTTGAACCATTTTCATGTGTTGTACATAGGTTCATTATCGAGCCAGTGGAACAAATTTGTATTTAAATGTTAACTTTATAACATATATAAATTGCATACCTTATATAACATACTGTACATTACACTGATGAGTGATGAGCACCAGCTCAAACACGTGGACCACCCTTTGCTAGGAACTATTATACGACATGTGAGCAACACGGATGCATTAGTGTGTGACACACGGCGGCAGAACCATGTGGAAGTTGTCGCGTTGACTTCGTAGATAAAAGTGTTGTAGATTTTGCAGTTATAATGAATGTTTTTTTGGTTGGTAGCATAAAGATAGTGTAGCGTTGGTTAATATTTTTAATGTTGAGTACGGTAACGTGCTCTGTATCTCGCTGAATAATGGGGAAATCAAAGGTAAGTACGGGCCTGTGCTAGCTGGTTAGCCTCAAGTGTGTGACTGTGTGAAGTGTGAAGTTAACACTATTATTTTAGAAGCTGTTCTGTAGTGAAATATAAACTATAATATATAAGAAACGTGAAGTTGAAATGCAGTGAGATGGCGTCAGTAGAGCTAGTTGAATTGCAAGATCCATTAGCTAACGTTAGCTAGCATTTTTCTCTGTTAGCTTTAACTTCAATCTGTCCTGTGTCATTTTTGTCATGGTTTTTAATATATGGATATTGTGCTTTCAGACCAAGAACCAGAAGAAAGCCCGAACAACAGCCAACCATGTGGCCGAGGAGACTTATGGATCCATCCCCCACTCCTTCGTGTTTCATCGGGGTCAGGTGGGAAAAAACGTGGGTCAGCTCCTCATGGACATGCGGAGGGTCATGGAGCCTTACACTGCAGAGTCTCTGAAGGTAAAACTAAGAGCTGGAGCAGCTGTCTTCAGCACAGATGTGACTGTACACACGTTCAAGCAGCTGCTGGAGGAGGCCATGTGCCTGGTGAAGTCCTCTGGTTGCTTTAAATGGCATCACATGTGTAGCTGTGTGGGGCTTTATTTCAACTTTTGAAAGTACTGGGGTTTGCCTGTGGTAGTTTTAATATGAAAATTTGTATCACACTGTTTTCATCTGTGTATATACATATTTATTGATACTGTTGGTAAACATTTTCTTACAGTACATTCCTGTTACATTCTGTCTATTCAAGCAACTGCTAATTTACATCACTTGACCTCAAAGGGCACTGCCAAGGTGCCCATGAGCAAGGCACTGAACCCCCAACAGCTTAAAGCGCTTTTCCAATGCAGCCCCCTCACTCTGACATCTCCTGTTTAATGCATGTATAGGCCCTGTTTGTGCCTGTGCGTATTTTGGGCCTGTGTGTATATGATAACAGAGTGAAAAAATTTAATTTCCCCTTGGTGGTATATAAAGAATATCTTCTTCTTCCTCCTCTTCTTCATCTTGTTCAAATTTTAGGTCATTTTATCTTCTACATAACTTGCACTCCTCTCTGTTCTTATATCCTTATATCTAGAGTCTCCTTTTGGTTTCTACTTGGGTGAATTTATAAATAATATTTCTATATTTTATGCCTATTTAAATTTCACTGTTGGAGGGAGTGTGTGACCTCTTCAATGACAAAGACTGCTTTAACAGTCGTTGTACATTTGACAATAAATCACAGTTGATCTTGATGAAAGCATCTTTGCCTCATCATGCTGTTTAACACCCACTATGCCTCACCTGTTTGTTTGTTTGTTTGTTTCAGGTCAGGAAAAAGAACGTGCTGAAAGACTTTGTGGCTATCGCAGGGCCACTGGGAGTGACGCACTTTATGATCTTCAGCAAGACTCCCAGCTCTATCAACATGGTAAGATCACGTCACACTTAAAGCATACAGCTCCTTGGTACTGGAGGACTCTCCAGTTTTGCCACTTAAAGCCTGTACTGCCATCCAACCCCACATTTGTTGTTCTTTCAGAGACTTGCTCGACTTCCCAAAGGTCCCACGCTTCATTTCAGAGTGCTCAAGGTAAATATGTGAACTCATAAATAAAACACAAGAACAAGTGATAGATGGGCTCAAGTGATGACATTTTAATATTTGACTGTCAGTGATTTTTTTCAAAGTAAACGCACTGATGTGCCCAAACACTCAAAGTCATTTTCAACTCCTAAGTTTTCCCCACTCTTATAAGGACTCTGAACTTTTTTTCTTTCAGTACTCCCTTGTCAAAGATGTGGTGTCATCTCTGAAGAAGCACAGGATGCATGAGCAGCAGTTTACGCATCATCCTCTACTCATCCTTAATAACTTTGGATCTGATGGCATGCATATTAAACTCATGGCAACCATGTTTCAGAACATGTTTCCGTCCATTAATGTGCACAAGGTATGTTATTCCAGCCGAGTATTGTATTACTGTCACTTTGGTTGACTCAGGATTCAGAGCCCTGTTGACATGATGAACGTATAGTCTTCTGAGATTTCCTTTGAAGATTTATTAAAAGTAAACGCTTTCTGATTTCTGAATCTTTGAGTCATTCAGCATTGTAAAAGTTAAACCCTGAGTTCAAGCAAAAAATAAGGATGTTGTTGTTTTCCAGGTGAGCCTTAACAACATCAAGAGGTGTGTGCTGCTGAATTACAACCCAGCGACCCAGGAAATTGAATTTCGGCATTAGTAAGTAATATTTGGCATTAGAACGTTAGATAATTAATTGTTTTCTCAGTCTTAGCATGTGTGTGTTTAAGGTAGTGAAGAATTTCACAGCTACATACTTTGTACTTTGATGACAGAGTGCAGAGATGTTGGGCTCAGATGATGACAGATTGTGACTTGACTGTTCAGTGATGTATGTTCAAAGTAAACGCACTGATGGGCCTCCACACGATTACCACACGTCTTTTATGTATTGAGTAAACGTCAAACTGACCCACATGCTCACGTTCCCAACCTGCAGCAGCCTGAAGGTCGTCCCTGTGGGCATGAGCCGTGGAGTCAAGAAGCTGATGCAGGAGAAATTCCCCAACATGAGCAAGTTTGAGGATATCAGCGAGCTGATGATGAAGTAAGGGCTTTGTGAGGGTACAGTTCTTTTAGTCCTGAGGTCAAAGGGCACTTGGCTTGTTGATGATTATCTGCAGCTGTTGTGATCTGATGAACTGTTTGGTGTTTTCCTACAACTCTCAGAGGGGCGAACCTTTCCGAGAGTGAAGCAGAGCAAGACGGGGAGCACAACATAACTGAACTACCACAGGTCTACTCTGGACGAGGCAACATGGCGTCCCAGCAGAGTGCTGTCCGTTTGACTGAGGTGAGCATGCTGAGGTAGCATAACTGTTAAGGAGAGGGAATCACAGAGAGATACTATCACAATACGTTGCCCATGATAACGATGGTATGATAAAAGATTATGGTTCTGTCTGACTACACACTGTCCACCATTTTGCCACCAGTTTCCAGGCTGTACATACACATCTTCGCAATACCTGCCACCCATGCCACCACCACGGACACAAAGAGTGTAGAAGTGTATCAAGAGACACACTGGCATCTCTCTCACTCTCTCGAACTCTAATCCAACGATAAAACTAGGCAGTGCTGATTAAATGTGAAAAAATATTATGTTACTGCACTGCATGTTTCTCGCCAAAGAAGTTGCCATACTACTTACTGCATACTGAAAATGGAGGCTAAAAAATGCAGATCAAACAGTAAAACAAATATAAACCAAGATTCTGTTCCTGAGTTGCCTATTTCTTCCCTTGTTTTTAGAAATATGTTTTAGCTTATCATTTAACTGTAATAGGATATAGTTTGTTACCAGCCGGCCATCAGTGCGTCACACAGACAAGTTCGCATTACCTCACCTACAGGCGGGACCATTAATTATTCCGCTCTGTCACTCTGTATTTTGGTCATTTCAGGTTTACTGCCTCTTAAGCGAAAACCTCTCTTGTCAGATTGGCAGAGGAATCTGTTCAGAGCACCTGCATGCTTTAATATAATGACACCTGCAGCCAGTGTGCAATATATTTTTGTGCCGATACTTTGTCCCACCCCATTAACACTTGAGAACAACATGATGACTTGGTTGGCACCTGAATTGTTGCGCTGTGTTGTCCTCAGATTGGTCCTCGCATGACTCTGCAGCTGATGAAGATACAGGAAGGCATGGGAGAGGGGAATGTCATTTATCACACCACGAGTGAGTGCACTGTGTTCCTATTCATTTAACCTTTTGTTTGACATTCTCAGGTGTATATGATGAAAAAACTGGTATGATTTCTATGATTTCTCTCTAAAAGTAAACGCTTACTGATACATCTTAATTACACATAGTTCAATGTAGGCTTCATACAGTTCGTCTTTTAATGGGAAGTTATGTACTATGTTTGCAAGTCTCCAAGACCTGAGGAGGAAATACAGGAGATTCTGAACAGAAAGGAGGCCCAGCTAAAAGAGAAGGAGGCACGCCGGAAAGAGCAGGAGCAAAATGTTGCTCGGAAGAAAGAGAAACGAGAAGATAACAAGTAATGTGGTCTTGTAAATAATTTGACCCTTCTGCTGTATCTGTTTCTTTTCATTTGGGTGAAGTGTAAAACAGTTTGTCTCCATCCTAATAGAAAAAAGAGCCTGGACGGCATTAAGAGGAAACGCGCTGAAGCCAAGGCTGAAGAGGACAGTGAGGTGGAGGATCCTGGCGCACAGGATGATCAGGCAGCTGCTGTTGAATCTGATGATGAGGTGGAGTACTACAGACAGGCTGTAGGAGAGGAGCCAGATGAAGGTGAATATAAATGGCGTGCTACAAACCATTAGCTCTCTGGGTTGTTTTTTTTTAAATTCATCTATTGACCAAGAATTCTTCCTCTGTGCAGACATGTTCCCCAGTGCCAAGAAGAGGCATGGCTCCGAGAGGAATCACGGACCTGCCAAGAAAAGGAAGCTGTCACCTGGTAAATCATTTAGAAAAGACAGAGATGCTAAGTCGCCCAAGAGAAACGGTCCAGGAGGACAGCACAGAGACAAAACAGGAAAAGGATGGAAGAAATCAGGAGATGGGGAGAAACCATTTGGAAAGAAAATGAAACTTGGAGGAAAGCCGTTCAGAGGAAATAAACCTGGTGACAGGGAGAAGAAATTTGGTGGCAAAAAGAAATTTGAAGGGAACAAAACATTTGGCGGAAAGAAAAACAAGGACAAATCTTTCAAATCTAAAGGTCCGAAAGGCAGTCAGGCCTTCAAGAAGAAAGGTGCTGGGGCAAAGCAAGGCTTTAAACAGAGGAAGGGAAAAGGCTGAACCTCTGTTTTTTCTTGTTTCTGGACTTGGACATTGAATGTGTTATTGTGCGCGACCACCAGATGGCAGCAAACCTACAGTTGCCATCAGTGCCTCAGCAGTGAGTGACGGTTGTTTGTGAGGCTGTTTATTGCTGAAAATCAGCAGATGAGAACATAAATGCTATATTTTCACACCGTGTGAGTTTATACTAAAAATGTACCAGTTTAATAAAGTGTTAAACAATGAAATTAACAGTGTTGTGGATGATTAGGTCAGTCAGTACAGTCAGTTTTCTGAGATTCATGGGGTAATTTCAGGATGCCCTTTATTTTTTCCAGAGGTGTTACCAGACTTTTTTTTTTTTTTATTCAGAGTGGCCTGATGGAGCCACTGAAAATCTTGGGGTGGCACACCAAAAACAAAAGTGATGACTGAATTTCAGGAATTCGATTATGCCACTTTAGGCTAGTTGAAAACTATCTGATGTGCATAGACTAATAGTGGTACAGTCAACATTTATTGTTCGACAATAATCCTACTTTATTATGTATCTGTACATGTCTTGGGCAATTCATTGTTCTTCAGAGAGTCTGGTTGCCTTTAAAAAAACAGAACAAAACAAAGACAAACATACAGCTTTATTTGAAGGACTATGTTGATTGCAAGGAACAAAGCATTTACCAGGAACAAATCTCAAGTTTAGAGGAGACTCGTGGGTACCCATAGAACCCATTTCCTTTCAGATGTCTTGTGGTGAAAGTTCAAGGGACCCCTTTGAAAATGGCCATGCCTGTTTTTACCTTGCCAAAATTTAGCCTAACTTTGGCGCATTATTAACCCCCTTCCCAACAAGCTATGCCGACATGGTTGGTACGCCTTACATTCTTTTCCAAGATGCCACTACTGACTTAAAAAAATGAGTGCGCCACAGCCTTGTTGCCACCAAAAACTTAAGGTATAGTACCTGTAGAACCAAAAGTAACCCATGTGGACATGTCAATCAGTGTGCTAGGTACCCCGACAGAGGGGTGACGAAAAACTGGGGATGGAACGGTTCTGTACCATCCACAACCTTTCACAATGTAAACAGAAAAAAATATACCGAACTGGACTGCTTAGTGGAGATGTGGTTTTAAAGACAGTTGCATTGGTCTCCAATTTTTGCCAGGGGTAGGGGGAAAAAATTGTATCAGAAGAGCCGTGGTCCCCCCTTTGGGGCGGCAGTGAACTCTGCTTTTCTGTAAGACAGGACCAAAAAAGACAAGTTTTTTTTCCATGAAGCTCTTTAACTCTGGAGATACTTGCAGAGACACACTGAGACTTCACTATGGAATTTTAAGAATGTGCTCGGCAGGTATGTTTCTCAGGTATGTTGCACTTTCTGGTCAGTTGAAGCCCTTCTAGAGAGACCGCACCCTTGACATCTAGGTTTGTCTTGCTGACGATCTTGAGCTGTTTCCCACCAATGACTCATCCAAGGATTAAACTGTAAGTAGCAACTGAACATTTCTTGGATCAGTGATCGGGTAACATTAAAGAATATGGCACGAAAGAGAAATGCAGATATAGTCATATAGTTAGTTTCTAACTTTTCTAAGACTAATACTCTATGGGTGAGTCGGCTGAAATAATTTGTGCAAAAATTAAATTGACAGTATTATTATGAAGCATTTTCTCTGTTGTGTTTGCGTAAATATAATGCAGAGTGAGAGGTCATCTCAAGAACAAGCAGCTTGACCTAAATTAAAGCCTATAACAGAAGTCTGAAATGTATCTTAATCACTTTTACTGTAACTTAATTTGACATGGATTTTGTATAAGCATGTGTCTACTAGCCTAAAGCACAGTTACGTAATGGGTTAATGTTCATTTTAAATTTGTTGTCATCTCAGCCAATGTTTCCAGAGGCTTCAGCAGCACTCTAGGCTAGAGAGACATTCAAAAAGACAGCCTATAGCTACGTTTTGAGGGAAATGCAACTAAACCACAAGCTTTAAGGATGTGGCTGGGTAATTAAGAACTTTTTTTTTTTCAAACTGCAATATGGTTTTGCAGTTTGCATGAATGAGAAAAGCAGGTTTAAATTTGTATAGTCATACTTGATTATGACGAGTAGGCGAGACCAAACGAGCTATAAATTAATGTACACAAATGTTTTCAAAAATCAGTTGATATGTGATTAAAGTCATGTTGTGCATGGTGAGTTGGCACTGTGTTAAAATGCTACATGCCTATTTACAAAAATGAAGGAACCAGTAAAACAATTTAAACATTTCATCCACACAACAACAAGAAAACATGAACATTTAATAGAATATCTGCTCATTTCTAAAGCCAGACATGTTCAAGCAGTTCATTAATGCCTAATTACATTTGTGGTTATAAATAAGAACAATATACATTTTAATCTTTTGAAACATTTCTTAATCTTTCATAATATCTCAACAAAATGAATAATGAAATTCACGTCACGTTCACATGTGTCCCAATTTGGTGGTACCATTGCTCATCACAGACTTTCAAATCTTATATCAAAATGGAGCTGATTCCTATGTCTATTACCCCCAAAGTAGCACTTTCCCAATATTTCTGTCTAACACAGTTGTATGATAAGTTTAGTCCACAGACTATTTTTTTTCAACTTTTAATGCTATACAACTCCTAACCAAAAAACTTAGTCACTTTCAGATGTTTTAACATTAAGACATCAGTGCAGGTGAAGACAGCAAACATGACAGTTGCATTATTGTTTCTGTGACTTTCAAAAAACCAGAAACAGATGCGTGGTGAAGTAATGAACTGCAATAAAAACTAACTCAGCTTTATTACATTTTGCAGGAGTTTGCTGTTAGTTCATCTACATTCATATTTGCAGAGTGATTTAAGTAATTAAATGACTTTTTGGCTTGTTTTTGTGTAAATACTTCAACTACAAACAATTCTGGGCCATTAAAGGAAAGGGACGATTGTCAGTAGTATGATCTGTGGACAAGTGGACACTTTTTGCAATAAAATAATTTGAGTGGCTATTTATGCTGGCATGGGACTTTTTTGTATCATATTTTGTTATAATTTACTCTTTTTTTTTTAACTTTGAACTACTTTTTTTAAGAAGCTTTAAATAACAAAACCATATTTTTCCTCCCAGGGTAGCCTTGTTCAGCCTCTTCCAGTGTATAAGTAATTGGCAGCTCTTAAAGCTATGCTTCCAGTAGCTTCCTCAGTGCTGGTGCCAACCGACTCCACTCACCCATAAGTTGAAGGTCTTTGTGTAATATGGGATATCAGGCCTCCTCAGTTAGAACAGCTATGTCTGACAGTTTGACTTTTGTTTGAGATAAAGGAGACTTCATTGGTCCCGATAATAGAAAAATGTGACATATATCTATGACTGATCAGAAGCATTTTAATCAGTGAACACTAAAGCTGTGGTCTGTTTATCACCAATTTGTTTTGCAACTGGACACCGTAAGTGTCATCAGTTTTGCTTCTTCAAATTGCGTAAATGCACAGAGGGCGAGAGAGGAAGTGACTTTTGTGTTTATAATAGCCCTTCACGTCTCACTCACTTTTCTTGTCCAAGATGATTGTGATGGTTGAGGAGCTTTTCACGCTTTCTTTACAGATATCAAACAGGACATGAGCTCTGAGGTTACAAGCTTCTTCACAGTAAGGATCACTGCAAACCTGCCTTTCAGTGAGTGAAAGTTAATATTTAAAAATCTGCTTTTCTAAGTATCAAATAAGTCTCTATTTAAAAAAAAAAAAAAAGTGGTATTTTCTATCATTTACTGTATTAGTTATTAAAAATAAACTCTGAATAGGTTTCCTAACCTCTTATATTTAACCATAGAAATCAAATGTGTCCTGTATTTAAACCTGAACATAATAAATATGACTTTTATTTAAATTTAATGAACTAACATACTTCAATTTACAGATATTGGAGAGTACAGTTTGATAACTAAATCCTTCAGCTGAAAGCAAGATGGCACAGGAATTCGCCTGTGAGAAGTTTCAAATCGCCCTGCTGCCCTCAATGTATGGGATTGAGTTTGTCCTGGCCCTGGCAGGAAACCTGTTTGCCCTGTGGCTGCTGGTGGTCAGAGAGAGAAGAAACTGGCACACAGGGGTTGTCCTGTCTTGTAACCTGGCCGTCAGTGACCTGCTGTATGTCCTGACCCTGCCTTTGCTGATTGTCTACTACTCACTGGGGAAAGAGTGGGTGTTTGGTGATGCCATGTGCAAAATGGAGAGGTTTCTTTTCACCTGCAACCTGTATGTGAGCATCTTCTTCATCATGGCCATAAGTGTGAACCGATGTGTGGCCCTCGCGTGTCCCTTCTTCACCCGATCCTACGTAAAGCCTGCCCACGCCAAAGCCGTCAGTGTCATCATCTGGGTCATTGTAGGAGTCATTTCCTGCCCTGTGTTGAAATTTGCCTCAGTTTGCCCTGACAGGCACAATAACAAGACTCTGTGTGTGTCGGTCTGTCACCAGACCTCTGGGTATGAGAGCACTCACTTCACTTACAAAATTTTTCTTGCTGTGTTTGGGTGTCTTGTTCCTTTCCTGGTTACTTTCGTGGCTTACTGTGTGGTGATATCGGTGGTGTGGAAGAATGTCAGTATAACCCCACTGGAGAAACGTAAGGTCGCCCTGTTGGTCTCATCAGTGCTCGTGCTGTATGCCATTTCCTTTGTGCCTTACCACGTCTTCCAGAACTATGACTTGTATCAGAGAATCTATCATCGCAACAGTCTCACTAACTGTTGGGTCTACGACATGTACCAGATTTCGAAGGGACTGGCAACTCTGAACATGTGTATCCATCCAATCCTTTACATGGCTTTGTTTGACAGTATAAGAATAGCTTGTTGTGGGAAGAGCCCTGAGGACAACAACAGGGGTGCAATGAGGAAGTAGAGCTGCTGCTTGACAGCTTTTCTGTGAAGATCATCATTATTTCATGCTGTAAAACTTTGGCTAATTTTAGCTCTGTACAGGAGGACGTGATGTAGCTTTTTTTCTTGTTGTGTCTTGACTTGTTTTGTTTTTTATTATTTCTGAAAGTTGTTGTTCTACTAACCTTGAAACATTATCATCTATAATAAAGATATTTTTTTGTAATGTGCCTAATTTTAATTTTGATTATTCTCACTCTGAATTACTTTCCGTCTTCACCATGTGAGGAAGCAAAGTGAGACCAGAGTATTTTCTGTTCCCTTACCATGTTTTGATTTGATCTAAAACCCACAATAGCATAGTTGGTGTGTAAACTCAGGCATTTTGCTTCCCTGCAGATGAATCTTCACTGTTAAAAAAAACATGTAACAGTGAGGACTTTGTAACAGCACAAATATAATTAATAAGACGCAAAAAATCTAACTGACAAATCAGTTTAAAAAAATATTTAAACCTGTTCTCTCTGAGGAAGTAGTTTTAATATTTGTAGTGAAGCAATGTTGACTTGCAACTTCCTCATCACAGGTTATGTAAGGACATGAGCAGTTTTATTTAAAAGATTGATGGTAAACGCAATCCACAACTACAAAAGCATTAATAACAGAAAGGTAAAAAAACCCACATAAATTGATAAGAAAAACTGTTGGGTTTGGTCGGATGCATGTACCACCACTCTGCCACTTTTTATCCGTATCATCATATATCAAACACTGCCGGTCTACGACATTGAACATTTTCATCAAAACATAAAGCAAAAATGTTATTTATAATTTCTAATTAGAAGTACTTTGATATTTTACTTGAATAAAAATAAATACCACAGTGGAAAGATTTTCTGTTACAATTAAAAGTCATGCATTCACAATTTTACTTAAGTAAAAGTACAAGAGTACTAACTTTAAAATATACTCACAGTAAAAAAGTAAAAGTACTCATGGCCCATCTTAGGAAATGTATATTATAAGATTATAGGTATTGATGCATTAATGTGTGCATCATTTAGATCAGTGTCAAACATTCGGCCTGTGGGCCAGAACCGGCCCACCAAAGGGTCCAATCCATCCCACTAGATGACTAAACTAAGAGGTGCCAGGTTTCAGGAGCAAGTTAAACAATGCCTTGCCTACTTCATGTAAAATTCTGTTTCAGAGGCTTTTCCACCCTGACCAGAGTTCTCTGATGTAACAATGCATACTTACTGTGACCATGTTTAAAGATATTGAACATTGTGCAGAATATTGTCAGTCAGCAGCTTCAGTTCAAAAGAATCTGTATCAGGAAATGTATGGATAAATGCACATGTAATGACAGTGAGATGAAGACTGATTGAATGTGGAAAAACTGACACATTGTTGAAATTGCACTTAATTTTCCTTAAGACATCTTGTTGTTCATCTGTTTTGTGAAAGGATGACCATCGACAGAATGTACTTGTAATTCTTTACACATAAAAGGGGAAATATTGGAGCTGATTGCACCCATAGGTTATTGTGCAACAGTTTTATTGGTCCGACCCATGTGAGATCTTATTGGGCTGTATGTGGCCCATGAACTAAAATGTACATGACACCCCTGATTTAGATGCTGCGGACAATAAAAGGGAGGCCTATTATCATTATTTTACTGGGCTATATATACTACTGGGTAGTGTGTGAATTTCACCAAGGGATAAATAAAGTACTTTAACAATCTTTATCCGTAATAACACATCATGATTTATTTGTTAATTATATTATGTATTATCAATCTGAATCTGCACAGTATCTAGTAACTAAATGTAGGCTTATTACATAAATAAAGTGGTGTAAAGGCGACCTCTGAACTGTAGTGGAATAGAAGTATGAAGTAGCAGAATACACTGAACACGGGACTTTTATTGTGAAGCAAAAACTTAAACAACCGTGATGCTTTTATTGCGGAGTGATAATACCGGAAGTACGTGCATTGGCGGCTCGACTCGGCTCGCGCTGTTCCTCTCTTTACGGTCCTGAAGCTAAGCTAGCTGAGAGGATGCCGTCGATTGAATACGACGAGTGAGTGTTGTTTTAAACATTTATCATTCTCTGCTCGTATTGGGGGTCTTTTATTGATCTTATATTGCTTGTCAATCTCTCCCCTCCAGCTCCAAGCCCAGCTGGGCCGACCAAGTCGAGGAGGAAGGAGATGAAGGTAAAGAGTTAGTTAGCGTAGTTAGCTAATGCTAGCACATCTCCTGTAGTCTGGTGCCCGGAGGAAGAGGCCGGCTAGGCGGATTCCACATCCACGTGGTAGTCGGGTGTAATACTGGAGATAAAATATGTAATGATCTGCGATGTTTAGGATACTTAGTCCTTAAAAGGGTTGAGTTATACGTTTGAGTTACTGTCGTGAAGTGACGGTGAAATATGAAATGTAACAGACAATATGTTATGCTGTGGCCTGTGAGCAGTGACGTACGCAGTGTCATACACCGGTAACGCTAAGATAGCTAAACGTTAGCAAGCTAGCTATGGTACTGTCTTGAAGTGGACTCAAACTGAATAATGGTTAACTATGATACCATAAGTGTAAATATGTTTGTCTTCACCAATGTCCAAACTTTAATCTGCGTGTAAAGTGATTTCTGGACTATTCAGAGCTGCAGATGTCATCGAGAGATGATGAGATGACACTGGCAAATGCCAGTGTTGACAGTGCAGCGTAGTAAGGTGTTTGCAGTTCATTTAGCCATTATTTCGTATCAGATCAACACAATCAAAAATCTCCAGGAAGAACAGTGTCTTTTTCTCTCTGTCTTCTTCTGCCTGAGTCTAACTTGACTAACTTTTCTTTTGATAGGCACACTACCATCCCCCAAGGAAACCATCAAAGGAAACATAAAAACGATCACAGAATATAAAATAGATGATGAAGGAAAGAAGTTCAAGGTGAGTTGAGTTTTCTTAAGGTATATGTTGCATCTGTGAGGGTTGTTCACAGTGCTGGTTTGTATACTGCATCTCTGACACAGGCTAAGACATGATCTTACATTTCAGTGTACTTGTGCTACAAGTACAACACTATGGTACAGAGACATTTATTTGTTTATCTGTCAAACATCAGGACTGTATTAGTAAATCTAATGCAGATTTTTTTTCTTTTTTAAATTAAGTTACCTCTTTATATCTTAAAGTCGGACCCTCTGTCATTTTGTTTTTTTAAACATCAAAACTAATACATGTGATATTCATTGGTCTGTTTATTATAGGATCGCTGTCATTCTTTAAATTAATTTATACTAGACTTGTAACGATTAATCTGTTAGCTTCAACTGTTTATTGTCAATTAATTTGATAATCAACTAGTCTGCGTAATATTGTAAGAAATGAAAAGTCAAAATTGTCTGATTCCAGTTTTTTTTTTTTTAAATATCAGTGTCTTCTGATTACTATTATTTTTCTTTACTCCTCTGTAACAGTGAACTGAATATCTTTTGGTTGGGGAAAAACAAGACATTTGAGGACTTCATTTTGGGCTTTGGGAAAGACTGACTGACCATTCTCACTATTTTCTGGCATTTTATTGACCAAATAACCAAATGATTAATTGAGACAGTAATCAACAGATTAACTGACAATGAAATCAATTGTTAGGCACAGCTCTAATTTTCATTGATAACCATAACCACCAAAAAAAAACCAAAAACCCCTTGTGGTCACAGTGCCAGCACTCACTAGAGCTTTGGCTGTATGCTCGACGGCATTCATACATTTATCACCACAGTAGTTTGTAAGTGCCATATGTTTGGACATTCTGACTTCATGAAATGAAACATATTGCTTCTGTGAAATAAAACGTGATAATGCATTTGCTGCCTTTTTGTCCTCTAGATTGTGCGGACCTTCAAGATCGAGACAAGAAAAGCCTCAAAAGCTGTTGCCAGGAGAAAGGTCAGCTTTTAAAGTTACTGTAGTTGCATTCACTTTGAAACTAAGAAGACTTTGAGTATTGTCAAGTGTCTTGTATCATATTGTTTTAAATACTTAAAGTGTTGCTGGAGTTTCGACGCCTTTGATTTATCTTGCTTCGCCATGCACCTTCGAAGTCGGTGAAGTTGTGCCAGAAACCCTCACCCTGCTTCTTAAATTGTTCTCCCATTTCAGAACTGGAAAAAATTTGGCAACTCCGAGTATGATGCACCAGGACCCAATGTTGCCACCACCACAGTCAGTGATGATGTCTTCATGACTTTCATCTCCAGCAAAGAGGTGAGGGCCTATTTTGACCATAGGATTTGTGCTGCTGCTCAATTATGTGTAGCAGTCCACATAATGCATGCCAAAAAAGCTTTAATTGTGGTATTAATCTGTAATTTACTCGGGTTAGCTCGTGACTAAGTACATCATTTAACCTCTTGCAGGACTTGAACGCCCAAGACCAGGATGAGGATCCCATGAACAAACTGAAAGGACAGAAGATTGTGTCTTGCCGTATTTGCAAAGGCGACCATTGGACCACCCGCTGTCCGTACAAGGACACCCTGGGCCCCATGCAGAAGGAGCTGGCTGAACAGCTTGGGCTTTCCACTGGAGACAAGGACAAGCCTGCTGGCTCGGGTACCATCAGCACACCATTTACTTATTACTTTTTTTTTTTTAATTTGTGACCAACTTTTCAACCTTTTCACTGTTCCTAAAATTCTGACTGTTGTGGCCTGTTTTTCTTCTCTTTGACCAGCGGAGCCAGAGCCTGCACAGCCTGCGCAGAGCAAGACTGGGAAGTATGTTCCCCCGAGCCTGAGGGATGGAGGCACACGAAGAGGAGAGTCCATGCAGCCCAACCGCAGAGGTGGGTGTAAGTTTTCATACCCGCTCATTCAATGCATCTATTCTGTACTTGAGCCGCTGTACAGCAGCAACAGCATTGCTCGGTGTTAACAGTACTTGTTTTCCCCTGACAGCTGACGACAATGCCACTATTCGTGTGACCAATCTGTCTGAGGACACCCGCGAGACAGACTTGCAGGAGCTCTTCAGACCATTTGGCTCCATCTCGAGGATCTATCTGGCCAAGGACAAGAACACAGGACAGTCAAAGGTCAGCGCTCGTCTTACAAAGATCTGCATGTAAAAACCTTAAAAACAAAAATGAAAAAGACCACATAGAAAGGAATTATTAAAGTAGGCGTTTCAGCTTTTAGATTGTAGACATCATTTGTAATTCTTACACAGATTAAACAAGTGGTTTTTTCTCAGCTATTTTTTGTGTGCATAAGGCCCAGATACCACAAACCAACATTAAAGAACTAGTGGTGACAAAGGCTGACTGTTGCCTCACTTCATGTCAGCTGTCTCTTGGCCAAAAAGTTGCACTTGAACATGTCACAAATACTACAGCCAACCGCTAACTTGCACGTACATTCTGCCCCTGTGTGAGAGGCATATCTCTCCATACCAGCACGCGTTGGTAATCTTTATTTGTCATTCAAGAAGGGAACCAGGGTAACCGACAGGATGGGTTCAAGATGCTAGTTAGCCACCAACAACACAACTCTGTTGTTGTTTACCTGCACTAGCGAACAAAATAACACAAATTTATATAGTAACAAAATGTTGCAGTTGTCTCATCCATCAAATACTTTCTCTCCTGCAGGGATTCGCCTTCATCAGTTTCCACCGCCGGGAGGATGCAGCCAGAGCCATCGCAGGAGTGTCAGGATTTGGATACGATCATCTTATTCTCAATGTTGAATGGGCCAAGTAAGTTATTGTCACTTTTGTCAAATGTTATTGTATGTTATTTATTCTTGCTGACAACCTTGTTTCATTCTTTCTGCAGACCGTCAAACAACTGAGGAATCCATCAGACTATATTCAAGGATGAAGCCAGATTTTATTGTTGTGGTAAAATATGGCTGCTACTTAAATAAAGAGAATCACAGCTGTCACAATTTACTTGTTTTTGCTTTCTTTTTGTTTGTGTAGCTTTTAAATATCAGGGCAACATTCTGACTGAACCTTCCCTGCTTGCAATGGCATTGAAGCTACGCAGTCGCTGGCTACATTAGTAAAGACAGCAAAATCTTGTAGTTGAAAACCTAATGTGTGTGTATGATAGTGACATTTCTAGTTAGACGGCAGTTTTCTCTTCTCTACATAATTGTTTTTTTCTATTTGCTTGAACGCATTTGTCCAATAGGAAGTTACATTTTGGAAATCATTCACACAGTTCCACACTCAAAGTGGCTGGCCAAAATGCTCTAACACTCACAAAATATTAAAAACATGCAACAAATACAACATTTCTAAACTAGTACTATAAATACATTTCAATCAGACATTTCAAATATGTGCTGTATAGCTGTGCCATTATTACCGTAGAGTAGTGGTTTCCAACTGGTCCAGCCGTGGGGTCCAGATTTCTCCTTAGTCGTTAGTTGAAGGTCCACACAGTGAAATACATTCAGCATCATACTTATGTTTGGTCATGTGCTCGAGCTAGTTAGCTGTCTCTGTTTAGTAGCAGTTGCTTGCTTTATAGCAGGAAACAGCAGTTTAAAATAAAAGCTCTGTGCCTCTGTGAGGACTGACTGCTCACTGAAAAGTTGAGCTTCACACAAGTGCATTAGAGATTCATATTTATGTAAGAACTGTCTGAGCTGTGAATTATTTTATTTTTGTTTGATGCAGTTTAACCAGTAGTTTGGGTTCTTTCTATGAGACCTGTTTTTAATGAGAAATTTACATTTTATGTGAATATTAAGTCAGTAATGATGATAAATGAAGTCAATTGAAGCAATACTTTCCTCAGTGCATGCTGTATCGACAGAAAGCTGTTTTTCTGGGTTTTCCCTTGCACGGCCGTTTTTACAGCGCTTACATGCACCAGGATTGCGTGTGTGCACGAGGAGGCGGGCGTCGCAAATGCAGCTGTTTACAAAAAGTAAAAGGCATCTAAAATAAGTTACTTTATTGTTTAACATACACACCAGCTTCATTAACAACAATCATGCTTTGTTGAGCCTACATTATGTAGCACTTACTAATACTACTTAAGCTTGTTAGTTTATTCAATAGAGTTTTGGGTCTAGATCTGTGTTCAGTTTTGGATGTGAAACCAATGAAAAAGCGTGGACACACTTACAGAATACTTAAGGTGTACTAAGAGGGTGATGATGACTAAGTGGATCGGTTTTGTTAAGCATGTCTTAGCAATCCAGAAAAACTGCAAAAATCATAAGTGTTTGGTTAGTTAAACCTTAAAAAGTACTCACTCCAGATGCAGGTTGAAACGGTCATGTGACGTCAAACAGTCTGGACATGATATTCTAACATGGCTGAAATTAATACTTCACTTAACCTTCAATACTACCCGCCTTCTTAACGTCACTTCCATAGCTGCTCAGTCTCACTTAATGAAATTCACAAATCAATTTCATAAGAGCTTTATTTGAAATGTTACACATATAAAAACTACATACAATTTATCCCACATGAGGTGAACATTTCTTAACAACATGATGATTAGAAAGCACAGTTAAAACAAAACATGGAATGGCACTGCACAGAACGTCCATGGTGGCCACTTAGTGACACGGTTAAAAACCAGCTTATTAAAAGAAATGATCGCCTGACACGTCGGCATCAGGATTTGTGAAATTGATTGTTGCTGGGAAGGAACCAGGGCCTAATCAGAGACCTCCATCTTCTCTTGTTTGACAGTCTCTGTGGAAAGAAGGAAAGAGGTTTCTGCATATTCAGGTGTCTAGTGTCAATCAGGAAAAGTAGAATTCAGATAGATGAGTCACCTCTTGCTTGTTCTTCCTTCATCCTGTCCATGACACACTTCTTGAGCTCCAGGCCGATGGCCCTGGAGAGCGGAGGGGGCACCGCATTGCCAACCTGGCACAAACAGGAAGAAGAAATTACATCAGATGACAGTTCAGAGTTTAAGTGACACTTGTAATGTCCATTGAATTTTGCTTGCATTTTCATAACTAATATACAGTTGTTTTAACTCTGCAATAACAGTTTTGAGGACAGCAGAAACCACATAGACATATCACCAGCTTTTAAGCTGATATGGTATGGTAAGATAACTTGGTAGCAAACAGTTGCTTATTTCCACATTCAACAGACGTGCATCAACACAAGCATTAATTTGGAGTCTTGTTTATAGCCAACTTTCATTGCCAGTGTTACTAGAAAGGAGAAGTTAAAGAAAACCATTCACACTTCCGCTTGCTTTTTGAGTAAGCTTTAAGTGAAGTCTACATTTTACCTGTCTGTGTTTGTCCAGGATGTTTCCGAAGAAGCGGTAGGTGTCGGGGAATCCCTGAGAGCGTGCACACTCTCTCACACTGACCACTCTGTGCTGCTCAGGATGCAGAACACGGCCCTGAAATCAAAACACTCAGATTAAGATTCAAGAGGCAGGAAATTTGTCACAGGCCTTGAAAGGCACTAATTCAACTGTTTAAAGCCCTATTCACATGGAAACAGCACTAACTGGGGACCTCAAAACCAAACCAAAAGTCAATCGATTTGTCTCCACATTATAAATTTCATCCAGCTTCCGAAATCTGGATTAGCGGAAGACTTAAAAACCTTGAGATTCTCATACCTAATTCTTATGATGACAGATTTCACTTAGTTTTTCTATACAAATGAGACATATGGAGGTAATATTTACAATAACATTATGGCTGAAGTTTATTTCAATCAAACTGATGTATAAAACGTTGATGTACCTGCTTGCCCATAGGCTCAGGGTTAGTGACAGTTGTGCTGAAGAAGCCATCCCACTCCAGTCTGCCGTACAGTCCGGCCCAGTGATTGTGGCGGTTCCCAGTGTGGGGCAGACACCAGGGGATCAGGGTGTTGAACTGCCTGTCTGCCGGGTCGCATGGCGTCCCTAAAACGACAAACACAATCAGAGATGCCTCCACACTCGAAATGTAGGCTGTTATCATCACTGAAACAGAAAGCTAGACCTACATACCTCCTGCACAAGTGCAAACGCCTCGGAGTGCACCGGTGCTGCTGCGTCCATTCTTTTTATCCTGGTGTGTGTAACGCAGTTTCTTGGTCATGGTGCCATCTTTCAGCCGGACCTCGATGTTAGGCAGATCCCTCCAGTCGGAGCCCGGAGCCAAGGGGATGTGCCGCATCCGACCTTCAACCAGAGCACTCATGTCCTGATGACAGAGACCTTTGTTATCAACTTTTACCATCAACTAGAGAAGTGATCACATTAATGCAAAGCATCTACATCATGTTTATATTACCGCCAAGACAAATAAGACCGCTCACCTTGCAGATATGATCTCTGAGGATCGGCTGATACTGTGTGCCTCTGATCTGCCTCTGGAACCACGACTGAGGCTCCCCGTTGTAGGAGATTTCCAATGCAGCTGCACCATTGCGAATCTCTGGCAGGTCAGACATGGTGTCTCTGACAGTGATGGTTCTGTAGATTCCTCCGTTACCTCTGTTGAAGACAGAAAATTCAGTCTCGTGTGCAGTCACAGCGCAGCATTGATACGATCTAGTTAAGGAGCTGTACAGGTTTGTCATCTAGAACTGCAGTATGGTCAAGGATGTTTACATTACCGTGTGACATTACTGACGTATTTCTTCTCGTCCACCACCACACTCAGAGAACAAGCTCTGGGAGCAAACACGTGCAGAGGCTCCGGGTAACGAGGCAGCTTCTCTCCAGGAGCAGCAGCCAGGATGATTGCCCTGCGGCGCGTCTGGGCGACACCGTACTGACCAGCCTGATGAGGAGGGCAACAGTGAGCATGTTAGTGGACTAGTACAGATGACTTCAGTCATCATAAAAACATAGGCATGTACTATTTATTCCTAAATCCCAACATAACCTGGAAGGAAAATAGGTCACTGGTTACTCATGAGAAAATAGAGCCTCTGACAAGGGGTTACAGGAGGATTTTGTTGTTGTTTTTAGGGGTCAAAGCTCACCTGTGATCTAAATACAAATGAATAGGCTTGTAAATAATTTATTCAGTTATTGGAAGCTGGCCTGACGAGTTGGTAACCAGGCACTTTGCTGATAAGCTTTACATGTAACGAGGTAAAAGCTATTCAACTGGCATCCCACGTTTTTAAGGAAGAAGTGTAATTTAATAACTTGTGTTTAACTTTTGTTGTTCTCTTAGAGAGAGAGAGAGAACATTTTCTAAGTGGTCCAGAGCAAAGAAATACTGTTGCACTGATCCCATTCACTATCATTTCAGTTACTGTGCCCTCTGCTGACCAGTGATGGAATGTAATTAACTACATTTGCTCAAGTACAGCACCTAAGTACAATTGTGAGGTTATTTTACTTGAGTATTTTAATATCATGTCACTTTCTACTTTAACTCCACTGCACTGCAGAGGGAAATGTTACACTGCTACTATTATTTGATGTTATTTGCTAGTTACTTTACAAATTAAGATTTTTGCACACAAACCATATGAAAATATACAAACACAGCTAAAATTAGTCGATTGATTAGAAAATTAATTGGCAATATTTAAACAAGCATTTTTCATGCAAGAACATTTAATGGTTCCAGCTTCTAAAATATGGAGACGTGCTGCCTTTTCTTTTAATTATTTTGATTTATTAAATTGATATATATATGTTTCTGTACTGAATGCTTTTGAATTTTATGAATACTCTCGTAAAAGTATGTCAGAATTACTGAGAAAATGTATTTAACATTTTCAGTGCCGGGCTTTTACTGTGACACAGCATTTTACAATGAGCTATTAGTGCTTTTATTAGTGCTTAAAAAAAGTCATGTTTTGCGTTTTTGTATCCCTCGACAATGCGTCGATAAGCTTTAACAGGAAACTTTCACACGTGACAAAGTTAATTCTATTCACCTAGATCACAAGCTGTAAGCACAACTTAAAATAAATATTGCCCTGACTGGCAGGCAGTAGTTGAGTCAGACCCACCTGAAGGACACCAAAAGTACACTGGTAGCCCATGCGTACAAGACAACGTAGAGTCAACTTCAGGACCATGGAGCTCTTGAATGAGACGAAGTTCCTCACGTTCTCAAGCAGGAAGAACTTGGGTCTGTAGTAATCACAGTAACTGCAAAAGAGGAAATCTTATTTTAAATGTGAACTTGCGGACTGTGGGGTCTATAGCCTACTGCAGGAAAGTTACACCATCATGAATAAATGTCTTAGTGTCAAGGTAGAGCCTGCTTTTACAGAAACTGACCTGAGATAGGACACCACGAGGGAGTTCTTGAATTTGGAGTAAGTGCGAGAGTTGAAGCGGTTCATCCCACTGAACCCTTGGCAAGGAGGTCCTCCACACAGCATCTCCACGTCACCCTTCTGAGGCAGCTTCTGGCCGAGAGAATTTGTCTTCTCTCCAGACATGACCAACTTCAGCAAGACGTTGCAGTCCTCAGTGAACACTGTGGTGCCGGGGTTGTTGAGCCTGAAGGCCTGGGCTGCAGGCTCCCACATCTCTATGGCCCACAGAGTCTCAGATATACCTAAAAAGGCAATCAGCAATCATGGTTTTAGTATGGCCCTGAAAAAGTACACACTGCAGCTTCCCATACTTGTGTGTCAACATTAGTCAACTGAGAACATATTTCATGAGTGGCACACAACAAGCACTTACCAGCCTGGTGGAAGCCTTCAGAAAGACCACCGCAGCCGGAGAACACATCCAGTGTGCGATATTTGGGCACTTTAAGTGTCTGTGGTTCATTCTGGGAGTCCTGCGGTTCCTGTGTGACTGAAGCCTTTCCTTTGCCTTTACCTTGTAGAAAATAACCGTATCATTGAATTATGATTTCAGTGAGCCTAAAACAAATTTTAGATCACAAAATGTATAATTTTATGTCTATAATTTTACCTTTGCCTTTTCCCTTTCCTTTGCCTTTATGAACAGCAGAGCGAGCGTGATTTGGAGGGTCTTCAAAACTTTTTGATTTTGCATTATAAGCCTGTGAGAGAGGAACATGTGTAAGACTAAACAAGCATATTGCATTGAAGATATGTTCAAGTGCAGCCATAATGCTTCCCAATTCGCAACAGTTTTTACAATTTCACCCAGCATTTGATCTTCATATATTACCATTTTGCACATTCCCACCTTGATGTTTAATATTTGCCAATTCTGCTATACAGCCGATACAAAGTAAAAACAACCGTACCTCCAGGAAATAGAAGCGGTCAGGTCCACCATTGGAATAGTCCTGGACTGACTCATTCAGGTCCTCTGCGTATTCTACTCGACAGCGGCCGAGCACCTCAGCCATGTTGACAGTCACTTCTTCATCACTCCAGTACAGCTGATTAATGTCTGTATGGTAGCTGGCTTTGACACCTTTGTGAGTGTTCTCAGGTCTGGGAGATGAGACAAAAGCCAGTTAATTCTGAACAGTCACTTGGTACAGACTAAACCCTGTATGAATTCAGTTGTGATGTCTTTTACCTGTAGAACTTGTAGAGTCGCAGTTTCACCTCTGTGGTGTCAGGTTTCCCGTTGCTCCGCCTGTGACAGTAGATCTCCTTGATGCGCCCGATGCGGAAGGGCTCTGGAGCGTCCAGGTTCGACCCCTTGATGTAGTCTGAGGACTTCCTGTAATATTCTGGATACAAGTCCTCATCCACGTCCTCTTTTCTGTGGGAGCGCTTCACTGGACTAGCTGGCTTCACACTGAGTGAGGAACAGAGGCAGTGTGTGTCATATACATTGTCTTCATTGTACAAGTTTGAGTAAATCAAAACATTTTGGCTCACTCAAGTTTGGGCTGGACAATACGGAGAAAATCAAATACCTTAGTACTGACATTGCAGCAATATTACAAGGTTGACGATTGGTGCTTTCAAATAAAATATTTAGAAGATAAGATTTTGATAAACAACCATCAGTAATGTAAATAGGATGACTGAGAGGGTAAAGGCAAACAGAACAGCTAAAAACAGCCTGGCAAGTTCAGAAAATTTACATCACCTTATTGTAATGCATCATTAAAAAACACAAACAAAAACACACAAAAAAAAAAAAACAACAGGAAAAGACAAAAATTATGACATTCAAAATCTATGACGATATTTGGTAGGGGAAAAAAAAAGAATAAAAAATATCGATACAACATAGTATCGCGATATTTTGCATGCCAATATTGTATCAATACGCGGACGCCAAGTATCGATCTTTTACTTTTTACGTCATTCTTTTTTGCAAATACATATTTAAATACAACTTTTGGTACAAGAATAATAAGTAAAATAGAAATAACTTGCAGTTGGGAAAAAAGATAATAAATGCAAAAATACTGTAATATACTGTATTGCAATACTCAGCATATCGCAACAATATCGTATTGTGACCTCAGTATTTTGTTAATATCATATCGTGAGTTCTCTGGCAATTTCCACCCCTACTATCAGGCAAGTAATATAATTTCTACATACTGACCAGCCCTAGCTTTACTCACCTGAAATTGAAAGTGTCAGGAGGCAGATAGACACTGTCTCCCACTTTGAACTGCTCCCCCTGAAAGCAGGCCAGAGCATACAGAGCCTTGGCGTCATTGTCTTTGTCCGCCAGGGGCTCAATTGCACGAGGCGTTGCCTGTTCCTCTCTCTCTTTAATCCTGGCACAGCTGGAACAGAACCTGAAAGCAAAGGTAAACATTTCATGACAATTTAAAACAAACAAACAAAGACAGACAATATCATGTGCGGTATAAATACATATGGATGGTGCTTACTTGAACTTGCAGTCTTCTGATGGAGTGGTCTTGGGAGGTGTCTCAAAGCGGGCATACTCTGTGTCGTACCAGAACTGATAGAAGAAACTCTTGCCGTCATCTTCAATCACTTTGATATCCACATCCATGCCACCCTAAAACACAAATGTAACCACAAGGTCAAGAACCATGTAAAACAAAGTGCGAATTAACCTGCTGCCAAGTTAACCTACCTCCATAAACCAGTTGTTAGATGGGGCCTTATACATGACGTTAACTTTGCCTTGCACATAACTGAGCAGCATGTCTTCACACTCATCCACAAGGACAAGCTCCAGCGGATCAGAAGACTCTCCCAGCACTGTGTGAATCCCACGATGGAACCAGTGGGCGTGGAACATTTTCCCATTGTTGTCCTCCCACAGAGATGCGATCCTGTGAAGGAATGTGTCATTAGATTTGCACAAGCCACGCTGACAAAATGTTATCACAGAGTCTAAAAATGTCATACCTTGCCAGATACAGAGGGATGCTTGGATCCTCTGATGAAACTGAGACACAGTCGCCCACCTCCAGCTCTTCATCGTTCAAACAGACCTTCCTGTAGTACTGCTTCTTCCCCTCAGTCTGAAAGGGGTTGGAGACAAATATATTTTAGATACACACATACACGCACACACTGAGTCCTTGTGCATAACAAAACAACTTCACCGTACTAAATCAAGGAGGATGAAAACAAACACCTGAATAGGTTCTCCGATCCATGTCAGTTTGCTCTGGGTCTGCTTCTTCCTCTTAGCTTGAGTAATCTTTTTAGGTTTCTCCACTGGAACGTCTTCCTCTTCAATGTTCTCATCGTCTTCAGCCTCTTTTACTGCCAGGTTTGGGCATCTAAAACAGACAGATGTACAGTGGCAACTCAGAATTAAGTACTACAGACCTAAGTGCACTGTGTCCTAAAGCATAATTCTTGCAAGCTTCTGTTAAATATTAACATTTGTTCAAATTTTTCTTTAAAATTAAGGAGTTGATTACACATCAAGCAACTAAAGTAAGAGACTTAAACAAAACTTTAGCAAGCATCAGTTGCATTTTGACCCAAAGTTCCCAGGACCTTTAGTTCCAAGGACAACTTTTCAGGAACTACAGGTTAGGTAAATTAGTCTGCTAAGGTATGGAAATGCAACATGACAGGACGAGGGTTGCGGGTGGTGGTCGCAGGGGTGAAGTCGCACTGCAGCCTGCAGTTCAGTGTGCCCGCCTGTTTAACCTAAAAAATGGATGTAATGAATGCAATTCAGAGAAGGAAAATTAAACTAAAAGCATCTGTTGCCACAGTAAATCATCTGTTGCGTGTTTGATTGTTATTGAGTTTACCGAGCTTGGTTATTTGTACTCTAGAATGTAACTGACATACAACAATCAGAAAATAATGTTTTATTTCTCCTATTCACTGGCTTTCTCAAAGCACTGTGGTGTTGTCTCTTTTCTCTCAGCACAGTCGCCCAATTTCTCTTTTCTGTCTTTTTTTCTTTTTAAATGCGTCAGGCAGCTGACCGCAAAGCCAGTTTCATTTGTACAGTTATCAAACCAAGAGAAATGTTCTCCCCTCATCCTAAATCAACACTAGAGTATTTCCTTGGTTTATGAATGAAGTGGTACACAAGGGGAAGCAGCAGTGGTGTGCGTCCTGGACCAATCAGTGATGGTTATCCCTGCATCTTGAAGTTCCTATACTTTCAGAAAGTACTCCGACCCGCCAGGGACAAAATTATGTCTCTGGACTTGATTTAGACCATAGTCCCTGCAGTCGAAACCCAATGAGTTCCTCAGCAGGTTCCTAGTCACTGGGGGAAACTTTTTGCGGTTCAAAATGGGCTATTCTTTGAGAAAGTTGCAGACATAAGACATCTACAGACTTAACTGCTCAGACACCTGCTTACCTTCTCTGCTTGCAAGCCTGCTTGCTTTTGCCACTTCCTCCAAACTTGATCATGTCCTTGCAAGCTGTGCACTTGCCACAATCAGGAGATTGGCAAACCTGAAGACAAACAAAAGGACATACGGATATCAACCATTAAGAATTACACAGGACAAAATCAAATGCACATAAGGCACTGCTGAATGTGTGTTTGAGCAGTGGGGCTTCACTCTCATAACCTCTTACCTCACAGACACCACAGCGCTGTCTCTTGACCCCACCACTTTCTTTATCATTCTGCTCTATCTGATCAGAGAAGAAGGTGTCAAAGATCTGGTACACCAGCGTGGTAGTTGTGGCTTTAGTTGGTCCCTTACTGTCCTTCTCTATCTTTGTTGGGTGACGAATGGCTTGTCTTCTGGCAGCTCTCCTGTAAATAGAGTAAAGTTTGTGTTCAGAGGAAGAGGTCCATTTGTCTTGGCACAGACACCTGATGATATGTGGAGCGATGGCATTATGAAGCCCCTGGCTGTCAACACACCACAGCATCAGGCCATGCAACATAAGAAACAAGCAAACAAAACAGACACAGTAAAGATGAACGATGCAGAGTTCCCGTTAGATGCAACAGGCCAATAAAGTTCTTTTCAAACACTCTAGCCTGCACAGAGAACACTGACACACACACACTGCGTTACAACTAAAGGTTTGGAGTGTGCCTCGATCTCATCTGGCAACCATCGTGTTTTTATTCTGCACAAGTTATAAGTCGGCTTTTCTGTGAGACTTCTCTTCTTCAAATCAATTTTACAAAGACAAGCTAAGTAATGTTGAATTTGTCTCACTGACACTGTGAGAACTGTAACCTACAGAAAGTCTAGGTGGACATTATTTTGTTGCATATTTTGCATTACTGAAATTAATCAAGGGTATTTACATTAAGCCCAAGGTTAAGGGTCAGACAATCATCAAACAGGTACAACATCCTCAAGCACTGTCTTCATGAGTTACTGAGTTTAAACTAGATAATGAAAACAATGCAACGTTTCTGTTCCAACCCTGATGGTTCACACCAGTGATCATGGCAGTGGGTACAGTCTGCCCAGGGTTTATTGTTGGATCAAGTGCAGTGATAAAACCCCTTCGGTCCCAATCAGACAGAGTGTGTATTTGCAGCTTGGGGACACTTTTTGTAATTGATTTAAATGACAGTGAAGTGTTCGGCTTCCTGCTGTTACCGAGTGCCTCGTGTTCTTTGGTTCTTTGCACCTCACATTTTTGCAGGAGCACCCTGAACGCCTCAAGTTGGAGAAAAAAAACAAAACAAAACTTCATCTCAGAGCAGAAAAGAGCCCACCATCTTGACGTTTTTTTTACCTACTGTCCAGTCAGATTAATTAAGAGGCGGGCCTTCTGTGATGGCAATGACAACAAGAGGTAGTGCACAGTGTAAAGCTAATTTAAGCTCAGTTCCTGCTAGTCATATCTGAAGATCGACTAATTTCTAACATTTTACCAACCGAAATTAGGCCCAACGATTGACGGCAGATTGTCAAACTGTACCTGACTCATCCTAAAATAAGCCTTGAGTGAAAGTCCTGGACCAGATGATGGTATTCCCTGTAGTTTCTCCTCTTTCTTGGGATCTAATGTACCCAAAGGGATCTGTTTCCCTATGTCCAGGCCACAAGTGCCTTCCACCTGTCTGTTTTTTAGGGTAAAGATTTTGTAAGTTGACTTTACAGCAAAATAGTGTTTATGCTAGGACAGGTGATTCAGTGGTTGCCTGCAACAATAAAGTGCTGTTTGATCAAGGCAAGCTTTAACAAAACAAAACAAAACAAAACAAAACGAGGGCAGTGTGGTACGCCTTGTTTTTTAAAATCTACAAAACTGTCTGATCGGGGCCTTAGGACACACTTGAAGTTGAAGGTTTTAACAGATTCTCTTTTGAGAAAAGACTTCTGCATGAAGTTTAAAGTGAAATACTACTTCCCTCTTCTGCCAATTATCCTTCTGGGGTTCACTCCAGCCAATTGGATTTAATATATTTTTCATGTATACATGCCACAAGTGTACAACAAAAAGGAGGTGCATATTTGAAGACAAAATTTCATGACTAAAATTATCTGAATCTATTTCTTTTTACATATCAGCACATTTTTTCCACTTTTTAAATCCTCAAAATTCCTTTTTTTTTAATATTTGTGTAAAATGGGTTGTGACTAATCAAGATAACTTATGGAAAATGATCCACACATACAGTTATGTGGAATTCAAATGCCAGATAAACTAAAATAAACCATGATGTAATGCTAAAAAATTAAATAACAACTCTAGCGTGAACTCTGGGATAATGCTCTCTTTGTCCATATAGCGTCTAAATGCTTCACACTAAACACACCACCATACAAGCTAAGGATGCATTCACAAGGCCTACCTACCAGTACAGCAGCATGCTGCGTTAGGAAATGTCAAAGGAATGTTAGACATTAGGGATAACAAGGAGCGAGGAGCAGAAATACAGGAATATAAACAAAAAAATAAGGCCGACAACTTCAAAATCCTGAAGCATTTGTGTTGCAAAGGAGCTTCTGCTAGAACAAATGGGTGGGGAGTTTTTATTTAAGTTACATATGTAGCATGTGCACTACTCATGTTTGTTTTAACTTTAACCTAAAGCAGCTATGAAAAGCTTACTTATGTTGTATGACTGGTATAATTATCTTTCTGCTGTACCTCTTCCCGAGAGTGACTCCTGCAAGCTTGATCAGGTCTCTCATGCAGGGAGTGACAATGATGGGCTGCTCATCCGAGTCGCCGGCTTCATCGTAGCTCTCTACCTGCTCCACCACGAACTGGGCGTGGCGCAGTAGTGTGTCCTCGGTGAAGCAGTTGAAGTTTAGCCCTGCAGGAGGCACGGTTGTCTGAAGGCAGGAGGAACAAGTGTTAGTCAGCATCCTGGAATTGTTTTCCAGTGATTTCTACATGGCTTACGTCAAAGAACTGCACCCAGGGATCATGAATGTCTTTATCTCAGAAATATAATGCCGCTTGTGTGTGAGATCAGCCTAATTTCTATTAACACTCTTAGGTAGTAGCATTTACCATAGCATTTCATGTTCGATAGAAAAGGCTTGGTTATTTAAAGTTTCTGAAGCTTCAACATGCCCTTATGAGGCAAAATGGTTTCCGAGTATTGTATTCATTAGTCATTTAGTCCAGCATCTGATAAACTATTAGTAAGAACGGCAGACTGATAGTCACTTATTTACTGTCAAGTTGATTCAGTGCTACCTACATGCGACAACTTGTCTGCACCAACGTTCTGTAAAATAAATTTCTTAATATATATTCAGTTTCATTTCTGTCATCATTGAGACACAAAATTCTGATTTCTTATTTAATGCCATTTAAGCAATGCTCACAGATTAGTGTTAATACTGTCAACTCTTTTTTGTATGTAGTGTTAGTCCTGTGTCAAGTGCCCTTGTTAGCTTTTAAATAATATTTAATCAAACTCAGTTTTTTTGGTCACGTTTTAGCATTTTAATCTTATCTTAGTCGAAGAAAAACAGATTTAGTTTAGTTTTAGTCAATACAAAAAAATGTTGACTTCAAGTCTTTTTCAGTCATCATATGTATCAAACATTTCAGTCAGTCAATCTAGCCAAAACCAAGAATTTTGTCATTTTAGTTGAACTCTTTAATTTGAGATCTTTGAAAAGTTCAAATTTTTTAAACTACGTTTTAGTCTCGTCTTTTTTCATCAGCAATATTGCATGTTGATATAACCACAGCAAGTGTTTAATAACATGACGCTGTCTCATCATCATCATCATCCTATCATGGTTGTGGTAAAAAAAAAAAAAAAAAAAGATTGTCGACCAACATTTCTCAGTTTTCATTAACAAAATCAACACTGTCACAGATGACCCTTAGAAAAATGGAACCATGCAGAATATGGCAGATTCTTCTTAATTGTCAAATACACAATTTTGCAGGAAACTGCATCAACTAACAAAGACAAGTCGTCACCTCAATCTTGTTGAGAAGGTCCTCATAAGTAGCGTCAGGATTCTTCTGGAGAAATTCCACCACAATCTTGCTCATATAGATCTTCTCCTGCATCAGTGCAAAGATGGGCGCGTACTCCTCGCTGGACTGCATCAGGATGTAATCAGCAAAAGCTGGATAACAAAGACAGATAAACAATTAGTACATTATACAGGGTAAAGAGGGTCAAAGAAATTTAAATTTGAAGCTGGAAACTTTGCTACCTGTAGTGAAACCAATTAGAGCCTTTTCTCCACCATCAAAACCAGTGATCCACCAGGCATTGATGGGCCCAAGCTTCTTGGCAGGAACACCACCTTAAAAGAAAAAACACAACACACACAAAAACACATGTAAACATCTGCCATATTGTAGTGGCTAAGAAAAAGAGAAAGAAATAGTTTTAATAATTCATTCTCTGTAACTGCTTATCCTGTTACAGGTCACAGAAGGGTTGGCGCGTATCCCAATTTACACTGGGTGAGAGGATGGGTACACCCTGGACAGGTTGCCAGACTATCACAGAGCTTCTTTAAGTTTCCATTCATGAATTGTGGAATTTCATACCATCCAAGCATGGGTTGTCATCATAAATGGGTTTGACAGCACAGCTGAAGCAGAGCTCCACATTCTTCTCAATCAGCCCAGAGTCAAATGGACAAAGGTGGCCACGCTTGTCATACACGCTGCAAGACACAAGAGGTAATACTATAATTGACTCAGGTGCTGCAATACAGATGCTTATGAAATAAGTAGGGATGCATCTGTTCCTCTGAACTCTGCCAACAAGACATGTGCCACCTAAAAACACTTAAGACTGATGGAGAATCACTAACCTGAAGTTTGTAATCTTGTGCTGTGGCAGATCCTCATAGCTCTCAAATCCATCCTCATTTGAGTCAAACAGGGAGAGACGCTCATCTGTTAACATCTCTGGTTCATCCAGCTGAAGATGGAGAGAGCAGAATTGTGTCAGGTCAAAAATTACCCTTAAAAAAAAACTAAACTACAATGTTAAGGCAAAATAAGACATTACAACATGAAATACTGAAAACAATTACAGGATTTCATGTGACAAAGTGCATGCAAAATGTAGTCCATTCAAAAATATATTGAGGATTTACAATGACATGATAAAGCCACTGCCTCAATAACAAAAGTCTTACCGCATTATCAGGATCCCCTTGAAAGAACTTGAGATCAGTGTCATCCAAGTATTGTCTGCAGTCTGGACATTTTGGAGGTGGTGTCTGGGGGAAAAAAAAATATACATGTACAAGGTGTCAGTACAGTATTAATGTTTACCAAAATATCAACAGCTATGAAACTGATTTCATTACCTTTGGAGCAGAAACCGTCTTAATCATCTCGCTCTTTGATTCTTCTGGAGCAGCACTGCGTAAAGAAAAATATTAGTACGTTCACTTGTGTGAGCTTCATCACCATAATTGATGTTCAGAGGGCAAAACACTTACTTCTCAACCGAGTCCACTTTAAGACGCTTCTCCTCCCGAGACTACAACAGATTGAGGAGTACGGGCAGTGTTATACAGCAGACATTTAGAATTGCAACTCTTGATGTTTAACATCGTGGGTACATAAGAATGCCTCACCTCCTCAACTTCCTCTTCCTTAACCTCGTTTTGTTTATTAGTTGTTTCTCCATTCAAGTCTTCGGACTTGCGCTTTTGACTGCAAGACAGATTTACTGTTAAAACAAATAGACACTTATATATGAAAAACCTGTTCTTTTTTAACTTCCTGAAAAAATTTAAGTATGTGACACAAGATAAAACTTGTACGCACACTTTAGAGAACATTGACATGATGGTTGGCTGTTTTCCAGCGTTTCTTGTAACCCTGGTACTGGCTGGAGACTCTTCAAAAAGGGAGATAAACAAGATTAAGTATTTCCAATACTAAACCTTTGACTCATTTAATCTGAGTCATCTCCATCTTGAAACGCAGCTGCAGCATGACAAATACTAAGTGCTTACTTTTGGAGTCAGAATTTGTCTTGCTCTTGCGGCCACCCTTCCCTTTAGCAGCAGTTGGTGACTTTACAGTCTCTTCTTCCTGTACGTCCATGGTTACATCGTCACTGTTTTCCTCTTTGTGGGAACCGTTTGTGAAGCCATTCGTCTTTCCATTCTGCTCCACGCCGTCAACATGGGAGCCATTTTCAAGATGAAGCTCTTTTCCCAGCAACGCCTTTACTTTAGAGATGTAGACCTCCTGAGGAAAGTATATGGCATACGACCCATGTTACACTAGGAACAATGAGCAGTGAACTTCATGGATTAGTTATGATTGGGATAGCTTTAAAAGGTCACTAACCTTTGAGATCTCTGAATTTTTCATCTTTTCCTTCAGGCTGGTCAACTGGTCCTGAGCATCATCATGAAGGAAGTCCTGCACCAGCCTGAGCTTCTCCTTCACATGATCCTTGAATTTCATTTTAAGAAAACCTCCAGTCAGAAAAGCTATACTTTTATCCTGTTCAGCTTAGGACGTTGACAAAAACCAAAACCAAACAAAGTGGAGTAAATTCATGATTCACACTTCAAACTACAACCATACAATATATGGCTTGAGTTTTTGAAAACATATCTAAGATCAACATTTCTGGCATATCAACATTTGTAATCAGATATTATCTGTGACAATAACTTTCTAGAAGTTTGTCAGCACATAAAAACTTAACTTAAAGATGACATCACGACTCGAAGTGATGATATCTTCATGACTCTTCGGGGGGCAATAATACTCAAGATATTAAATCTAAATGAATCTTATAACTTGCAGGGCATTCATGAAGCACTCTTTAGAGTTGTATCGATGGAATCATCTACAGTTTATCACTTTGCTTTCAAGCACATGGAAAGACTCATTTAAATTCATACATTATAAATGGACTAGACAATATTGCAGATTTAAGATGGTGAAATCCAGTTAAGAGTGGAGATTGCCTTTTGAGGTGACTGAATACTGTGACCCTGGCGTTACAGTCATTTTAATGGTCTTGGGATCCCCAAACTAACAGTCATTAGCAAGAACAATTAGTGAGCAGCTGGGGTAACCCACAAAGAGACTTGCAGGCTTTCAAAAGCAGTAAGAAGACACAAAACCCACCTCGTCTGAAGCTCCATCCTCATCCAGCACCTGCAGCCTGCGAACAACGAACATGTCAAAACAACTCCACGGTAAGTTCATTTAGGAGCATACATCCTGGCATGGTTTAGTAGTGAAACCAGTTTGATAGCGAGCTAGCAGGAACATAAGGAGGAAAACTTCCTGAGTGGCGCCAAATCTCACACGCTGCTCCATCCACTGACAGGCTAAGATGCTAACTAGCTAACGGTAACAGGAGGCTACGCTAACTCTGTATGCTGCATCAGCCCTGACTGTCAAGTGACAACAAGCTAACGCTAGCTGCAGCTGCTAGCAGAAGCAGAAGGTAAAAGGGTAAACCCGCTCACGACAACCAGTGCAAGTCCAGGGCAGCTGGTTACACGGGTTTTATTGTTGCTGTTGTGGCTTTTGGACTAAGACACCAAGCTGCATGCATGCTACATTATCGGAACATTATTAGCATTCAGGTTACAAACGTTAACGTACCTTTTCCTGACATCCTCTGGCAGAGACAGGGAAGTCCTGGATGGCATGGTAAACAGCTAGCCAAACGTGTGAGATAAAAGAGATAAAATCACTTTAAAAACCGTTAAAACAAAGGTAAAACCCGCCGCTGGTAACTACAGTACGGCTCCACACTGACTGTCTGTCGCGTGCTGTTTCTTGCAATGGATGCTATAAGCAATTCGGGCGCGCGGGCCGTCTTTTCGCGCGGAAACCCGGGTGTTGTGGAGCGTACCACTACAGTGATCTACGGGTGAGACTCTTTCAATATGGGGCGAAATATTTCACTGCCAAATGCATCGTTTGAAGGCGAAAAACACTTTTTGTACATTATTAGAGTTTTTAAAACACAATTATGACTGTCACTTGGTTGTTTTGAAAAAATATATCGTTTTCTTAAAATGAACAACCAACTCGACTCACCCCTACGGTTTTCCAGATGTTGTGGACAACTGACCAGGCGGAAGCAATCTGAATGTTGTTTACTAATTAGCTATATTGGCAATAAACGGTCTGGATTTGAGATGGGACCTATCCGCACTTCTGAATTAACGCATTCAACAAATGATATTGTGCTTGCAGTGAATGGTACAGTTGTTGTGTTAGTGCAGGGCAACAGCTGTGGCTGACTCACTTTTCTGCTGTAATTTATGTCTGTGATTCAGATTTAGATTTGTCAGATTTATGTCAGATCTTGGCTGGGTCTCTCTTTGTCTCCCCCTTTTATATGTAGGTACGGATTTACATTTGAGCGTCTTCTGTGATTTTATTTGGCAGACATAGAAGTGGAGAAAACATCCTCCAAATATGGCTAGCTAAATGCCTATTTTACCACAAGATGGGGCTATGGCACTGATAGTCTGGACATGGGAGTCTGGCTTTTTCAGAAAAGATAGCTACATGAAGTACTTTATTAATCCCAGCAATACATTTTTCTGTTAAGTCGTCTTAAGAGAGTTTAAGAGAAGATAAAAGGCAATACTTAAAAAAAAAAAATTACTTAAAAACAGTAACTCAAATAAAAAGAGGGAGAATTGGATAATGTCACCCATTCTTGAGAATTAGGACAAATCCTGTCCTTCCCCAAAAAGGCCTTAAAATTATAACTAATATATAATTCATATTTATGAAATAATAAGGATTTATAGAATATTTTGATCTGCTTTCATTTTTATCTTCTAAACTTTCCTTGTGTTAGAAAACACCCTTGTCTCAGACAAGAATTCACAACTTCAAACAGTTAAAAAATATGCATTAAAAGTCTTTAAAATCTAAAACTAACAGTACATACTGATAACATTGGTGTGAAAATGTACTGCTACAATAATCTTTGTTTGTAGAATATATTTTATGTGAAAATGTTGGCCCTTTAAAGATATGTCCCAAACATTTTTCAACTCCACCAGATTTCTACAAAATATAATCTTATCAGGCATAAAAGGGGGCGGTTATATCCTAAGAACTCCTGTCTCACTTCTTGGTTTCCAAAAAGATGGGGATGCTGCTCTAGTACTGGTAAGCTTTCTATTTTACGGTAAATTCATTAAATAACAATGGCACCAGGTGTATCTTAACCATAACAGGTCAACTCTGCAGCTCCTCTAAATCAAAACTAAGTAGGTATTATGGTTTGGAAATTATTTTTTAATGAGCAGTAAAAGAAAATAAAATGGCTAGACACTATGACTGCTATGAAATTTAAAAAAATTATAACTTTTTGTCAGCTCCATAAGATATTAATGCCATCAGATCTTACCCCTGACATCCATTATCTATGCTTTTCAACAAAAAACAAATCATTGGGAGGTTAGCCCATTACAAGTTTTAATAGTAAGGACTTTGATCTTTTAAATATATTTTCCCAGCCTAACCGAAGAGTAAAAAAATAAATAAATGTCCTAATTCTCAAGAATGAGTGGCATACATGTATACATGTGTGGGGCAGACATAGTGCAAATAGTGCTAAATTAACTGAAAAGCATACTGTAAAGTGGTTGTGCAGTTATGGATAAGATAATTTCAAGGAGATGTAAGGTGTATGAGTCCAGGCTGCAAATGTTTGTCTTCGTCAAATCATGGTTGTGGTTCCTCTGCCTGTAATATTGTAAAAGCAAATCCAGCTTGGCCACATTTACCACCAGTTTCCTCACACAAAATCAATTTACAGATCTATATAGATATTGTACACAAATTAATTTTGCATGTGGTTTCCATGCAGTTCAGGCAGTTGTTTGAGTGTGTGTATGTGTGTGTACTATATTTACATACCAGTAATCTGCTGGAGATAATACATGAAGTGTGTTTGTTCATGTTTAGTTTTTAAAGTATTCCAAACTTTTCTGTTTTGCAGGGACAAACCCACATCTGTCTTGTGTGCTGACTTAAATGTTTTGTGTATACAACTTCACCTACAGGTTTCTGAGTCTGATGTCATATCCTGCAGGGCACTGGAAAGACTTGGCAGACTTCCCAGCAGCGCAGCCTCCTGGGGCTGATTCAGCCAATGTTCCCACCCAGGAATCCTGGACGTCTGACAGGAAACAAGCCCAACTCTCCCAAGGCCACTATAAGTCAGCCTCTCCCCTCACCCAAAGTCTCCCCCTCTTACCCCGAAAACCTCTCTCGGGGCCTTTCTTTATGCTTCTCTCAGACAAACTATCTTGCAAATAGACATTCTTCTTCACCACACCCCATTTTCACCCTCCCTGCCCTCTGCCCAGCTTCCCATCATAGCCCTGTCTTGCCTTAGCCTTTAAGCCATGGAACAACTTTATTAGGTAAGAGAGCCATGATTAATGGCCAAGCAGCATTTGCATGTACAATTTCTGGCTTTCATGTTGAAGCTAGTGTTTTTCTGACCTTGTCAGAGCATGTTTGGATTAAATGCTGCATTTTGAATACTTCTCAGATCTAGGCACAATAGGGAGGCGTCTCAGGACCTGCAGATAAGCCACAGCTGCAGTCAAATTGTTTACAGCTCAGAATCAACTCGAGCACACGAACATGGATTCTTTCAGTATTTCATTTATTTTTTAAAAAAAGGGAATGAAATTAACAAAAAGTTTATGTACCTACATTAGTGTTTCAGATTGTACCGATTTAACACAGGCAGCGTGCTACTGGACACAAAAGGCTATTGCACACGAGACATTTCATACAACACAAGTCATACATACTGTACAAAATTACATACATACTTACATACAAACATACATAGTTATTCATGTATTTATTATAAAACGTCAGAGAGTCAAGCAACACAATGAAGTGACGGGTACACAGATTTTAACACCTCTCTATTTGAAAAAAAAAAAACTGTGGGAAAGCAAACATCACTGAAGCTGCCAAAGTGCTTTTCACCATTTCTACTTGGTCATCTAAATGTAAAAGTCAATATAAAAAAAAAACACTGAGGGAGAGAAGAGTTTTGAATGTGTGTCTACAGGAAGAAGGTTAGTGTAACCCTGAACAACAGGAACCGGACAATGAAAAACAGGACTTCCTGCGGTTGAAGGAAGTTACATGTTGTAGGATGTCAGAGAACGAGGATGAAGGTGACCTCCCAGGAGGGCAAATCCCCCCCCTCTGTGCATTTATAAACCGTATCCTCTCCTATTCTGTAAGGGAGGTGAGGGGTCTTTGGAAAGATAAGACATGTTTACATCTTTAGCTGCACGAGGCATATGGCTAACGAATTAAACCAGGATGTTCACGACAAATTTTTTGTTCACGCTGCTATTTAAGACTTCACAGTGAGAGTGACCTACCCTGTTCATCCCACTCTCTGCTCGTCAATGACTTGGTAATTCAAAATGATGATCAATAATACTGTCAACAATGGAGCGCCAGCCCCAAACACTTCATACATACATTCAGCCTAATTCCCCAAGAGAAAGGCGTAAACAGAGACAGCACATTGCTGCTGCGTTGCTACAACACTGTCAGGACATCGGCCCCATTAGTCAAAGCTGCTGGACAGCTGTCACGGGGTAAAACTCATCAGTGCCAACTCACTTCAGGAAATGTGCGTTCTGATTAGGCCTTCCTCGACGGAAACTGTTAAGATACAAAAGACAACAGTAAAAGCAAGAGGGACAGATTATGAGGACGAATGAGGGAAGGGATGTTAGTGATGGAAGCTGGAGCTGGAATATATCATACATACATTAACACTTACAAATAAGTTAGGATTTCATGCATTACATGTAAGCAGATTATGTAAGTTTGTTGTGGTTAATCAAATGGTTTAAGCAAGGTTATATAGGGAATATATAGCCCTGGTTTAGTTGAGGGAGCACTCGCGGTAATTTGGCTGCTATGGAGTGCAGTGCTGAGTGAAGCTTATCACTGTCTCCAGCCCTGTAAAGAATGAATAAAGGATCTGTGGGCCTGGTGTATACATAAATCAGTAAAGCAGAGTAATGTGGTTAAACCTTACTAAGGACAACACTCTCTGAAGTAATCTACAAAGTGCAACTTTGCAAGCTTTGCATTGATTCAGTTCAACTCACCATAACTATGATATCATGCATGTTATGTGTCTATTTTTGGCTCTTAATAGGGGTTTACATGTTTCGAAAGAAAAACAAAAACAAGATGACAGGCATATACATGAAAATGGTTTGCAACTCCATATTAATTAATGAGAGTACCCATGAAAAAGCTATTTTCACATTTCTGAAAGTTCTCGCCGACTAAATTGGTCCCCCTCTTGAAATATTGTTATTACACCTGCTGCATGGGTGAACTGATTGAATGCTGATTGTGAATTCACACAACTTTGATTGTAATAAGACAAAGTCTGCATTGTGGCCTTGCCAGGCATCTCAGTCCAGGTTGTGCTCGCATCTTTTTTTGACATCCCTCCATCAAATCACAGCCTCTTTTCTTGATCTCATACCCACACGCACATGCTCTCACTCTCACACACACTCATACACACACACATACATCAAGTACACTGATGTTTTTGCACCACATCAAACACAGGTGGTACAATCTTGCATGATTGGCGTGGTCTGGTGTTCGAGTTTGTGGGTGCAGTGTTCCAGAGAGCTGGAGCTCTTAAGAGGGACCAGACACCGGTCAGCTGGCCGCCCGCTTTGCAGCACCCCCCAGCAGCACAACACACGCAGAAACTCCTTTCTCATGTCCTTGCTGCGCAGTGTGTAGATCACTGGGTTAAGTGCTGAGTTCAGAGTGGCAAAGCCAAAAAAGATGTCTGCTTTGGAGAGGATAGGGCAGAATTGTATCCTGCAGGATGAATCTAGGAGGAGGATGGTAAAAGCGGGCAGCCAGCACATGATGAAGACACCCAGCACTATAGTGACAGTTTTCAAAAGGGCATAGGCCGGTGAGTTGGTCGCTTCCTGATGGCTGGAGCGTACAATCAAATAGATCCTCACATAGAGGATGACAATAGAGAGTAGTATGAGGCTGAAAATGGTGACAACAAAGAGGATGTATTTTTTGGAGTAGAGCGGCAACACGGCTGAGCATTCAGGGAGGTCGTTGATGCAGTTCCAGCCGATGATGGGAAGTCCTCCGAGCAGGATGGAGGTGACCCAACAAGCTCCTATCAGGAGGAACATGCGGCATGTTTTCGTCGAGCCGTACACCTTGACCTTGGTGATAGCAATGTAGCGTTCTATAGCTATCGCCAACAAGCTGAAGACTGAAGCTGCCAGAGCGATAAATGCTGTGCCCTCCCGGATGAACCACTGCACAGGCTTCAGGTCAAAGGTCCTTGATCCTGACAGGAAAATGTTGGCTATGTAGGCCGAGCCTGCCAGCAGGTCAGAGAATGCCAGGTTGCCGATGAAGAAGAACATGGCAGAGTGGAACTTCTTGTTGCGGCAGACAGCGATGAGGACCAGCAGGTTCTCCAGGATGATGATGGTGCAGAGGACCACGATGACAATGTTGAGGGTGGTGAGCTGCTTTTTATTCTCAATTAGTTTATCAAGCTCCTGGTGGGTCATATTCTTAGCGTAGGCATAGTAGGAGTGGATCAGGGTCTGATTGTAGTACTGGGAATACTTGCTCTTCATGGTGACAGGGTGGCAGAGCACAGCGGCTTTACGGCAAAGATTCATTCACACAGTGGAGTTGTGCAGAGCGTCTAAGCCGATAATCATTGCCTTTATGGAAAGGACAGGAAGAGGGCCCAGGCTGGGAGGGAGACTGCCTGTCCACAGTCACGTCTAAGGAGCTCTATGTGGGTCACCTGCAGACACACAGAAAGGAAGAGAAGGCCTGTGTTACTGACAAGGGAAATTCAGTTGCACTAATGAAATAAACTGTGACAAAGCAAACATACATTTTCAGCAAAGCAATGCACTCGCCAAAGCAAAACAAAGTAGCCAGGCAACAACCTGTTCCTCAGCCCGAGCAGTGGAAACTAAACACTTCAAGTCAAAGAGCGGAGGAACTGCAACAGACCACAGTTTCAAAATGAACACCCCTCATTACAGAATGTCCCTGAGGTGATCTAACAGATAGGTAAACAGATTCAAAATGAAGAGCTGGCATTTACATTGAAAGTAAAGACCAACAATCACATGACAGGAATGAATGGCCACACAGTGAACAGACTGCACTCACTGAGTCCATCCCAAACTGCACACCCACGCAGGCAACAGTTGCAGCTTGTTGCGGCTTAGAAGGAATGGAAAGTAATAATCCTGTGGTTCACGAGGGAGTTGTGCGTTATGATAAAAAATGACTCTGTGGGGAAACTGAAATTCACTCCAAAGAATACTATCATGCAAATATCTTCCCTTTTTGGGTTGGCGAACCTGTGCAGGCAGGGATCGTCTTCAGGTAGAAGAGTAAATACCCTGCGAGTGCTGGTGCTTAGACAAAGGGCTCACGCTTGCAGTCTGAAGGGGACATTCCTCTAAGCCTGTCCAAGCACTCGGCTGTCAACACATGGCATTGTTGTGGGGAGAGAACCATTCCACTCCAGTGAGCTACCTCTCGAAACTTCAGCATAGCTTGTGGATCAGCTAGACCTCTTCATCCCACCCTGCCCCTTTCAACCAGTTCACACAAGCTGACAGCAAATCAAATTAATGCCCAAAAGGAAAAGGTGGGAGTTTCCCTGACTTTATGAGAAAACTTGATTGTGGCAAATCAAAGGCAAACCATATATCATATTACAATTTTAAAAGGTCCCATATTAGGCTCATTTTCAGGTTCATACTTGTATGTTGGGTTTCTACTAGAACATGCTTGCATGTTTTCATACTCAAAAAAAAACGCCCATCATTTGTCTCATGCTGTCTGCCTGAATATAACTGTTTTCACCCTCATTGTGAAACGATCGGTTTTAGACTCTTCAAACCCCTCTCCCAAATAAAGCCCACTCTGCTCGGCTCGGTCTGTGTTCCTGTTCCATGTACACTTGCAGCACTTCTGCAGTGTCGTTTCAGTCGGGGAATGACTGTAATGGCACTGTAGTGGCACTCTCTACCTTTATATAGTATAGTTGTGACATCACAACTTCTCGGAAGTCCTGACAGCTCGTTTAAAGACAAAGGTTTATGAATACGGGCTGTGTGCATTTTTCTGTATATTGAACATTTTGATACTTTCACAGTATTTATATAGCACCTATGACTGATTTATAATTAAAAAAAATGGAAATCTAACTTTTTACATTATGGGACATTTAAGTATTTACACACTTAAGATTTTCCACGTCAGGCCCAGTTGGATCCAGTTGGCCCATGTGGGCTTTTTTTCAGCCAATAGTGAGAGAAATCACTCTTATTGGCAGTTCAGCTCAGTGCACAACAGGAAAAAAAAACAAACGGCGAAGTTAAGAGGCAGGTGTGTTTGTGGTAACTGGGTAACTAGTGTCTTGAATCCATCCTGCCTGTCTTCCTGTTTCCTTTTTTAAATAAGGAGTACAGACTACCACCGCCTGCTGGTATGGAGAGTTCTTTCCTCTCACTCAGGTGCAGAAGGTATGTGCTGGTTGGCCATTGGCTGCAGTCTTTGTGTTGAGGTGAGGCGATGCAACAGTCAACCTTCATCGCCACTCATTTTTTTGATGTTAGTTTGGTGTCTTAAGGTGGTTTGTTATGAAGGTAGATTTGTGTCTTTATTATTCAATCAAAAAAAAAGTTGCTTTAATCCCAAAAAATATTTTCAATTAAAAAAAAAGTTGCTTTAATCCCAAAAAATATTTTCAATAAAAAAAAACTTCACTTCAATGGAAAAAAAATAATTCAATCAAAGAAAAACAGTGTTTGAATGCAAAAAAAAAATTGAGACCCAAAAAATTGCATTTGAACACTTTTTTTCTTTAATTGAAATAGCCATTTTTGATTGAAGTGAGTTATTATTTGATTAAAAATAATGTTTTTGATTGAAGTCATATTTTTTGTATTTGGGCCATATTATGGGTAGGATATTTGTGTCTTTATTATTCAATCCCAAAAAATACCATTTCAATAAAAAAATATATTTTCAATTAAAAAACACTTTGCTTCAATAAAAAAAAAAAAAAAAATCAAACAAAAAAGTGTTTGAATGCAAAAAAATATTTGAGACCCAAAAAATTACATTTGAACACTTTTTTCTTTTGATTGAAGTGCAAAAAGTTTTGAAGTCGTTTTTTTTTTGATTGAATCATTTTGACACAAATATTCCGCTGTGGGCGGATGCTTCCCCATTGGTCAGACATGTTTGAGTGACAAGTGTCTACACCAATGACGTTTGACATAGGGATCTCTTTGTAGAACAAGCAAGTCGCCATTTGCAATGTACAGCTATGCGGTGAAAATCCCTTCTATCCATCTTTTCAAACGACAGCATTTCTTCTCCACAGACAACATTAGATGCCTTTTGAAATGTACACCGAGGGGGTTGTTTACTTCAACGATGTGGACATGTTTGTAAAAGGAGTAATAAAAGTCAGCTGCAGCAAGGACTAGCTCGAATCGTGGCAGCGGCAGCAAGCAGTGGGTCTTCCCGTGGCAGCATGGACCTGTCGCGGCTAATGCCGCTGTTTGAGGCCGTTGTCACGGATCTGCCGGTCCGGGGCAGCTGTCACAGACTTGCTGCGGCCAATGCCGGTGTCTGAGGTAACAGCCTCGGTCGCGAGTGTTTTTTCCCCTATACATTTAGTGATGTGATGTGCTGCCACTGACACGCACACACACGTATGTGACTGCGGTCAAGCCGGCTGTCTCTCGTTTATATGAAGTCAAGCTAGCCGCTCCAACATTTCAAGTGCTCCTGTATTGCACACAAAGACAGCGCTAGGATGCTACAGCGAGGACCAGCTTCCGGTTTTCAAAATAAAATGTGGGCTATTAAAGGCAATAAAAAGACGTGACAGTGTGAATCTGCACTGGTTTTGAGGCTACTGACAAAAATGATGGTATTTGTTATTATATATATATATATATATATATATATGAACAAGGATTAAACAATTGTGATCTGTAACATACAAGACAATATTTGACCACACGAGTCCTGCCCAAACCGGAGAGAGAAGGGTATGTGTGCCATTACAGTTTTTAACAGGTTGAGTGTCTTTGCAGCTTTGTTGTTGTCTACACCTTCAAGTGTGGTGCCATACTGCAATGGACACAGCCAACCAGCTCTGGTAATGGCACACATACCCTTCTCTCCGGTTTGGGCAGGACTCGTGTGGTCAAATATTGTCTTGTATGTTACAGATCACAATTGTTTAATCCTTGTTTTTATATATATATATATATATATATATGTATATATAATAACAAATACCATCATTTTTGTCAGTAGCCTCAAAACCAGTGCAGATTCACACTGTCACGTCTTTTTATTGCCTTTAATAGCCCACATTTTATTTTGAAAACCGGAAGCTGGTCCTCGCTGTAGCATCCTAGCGCTGTCTTTGTGTGCAATACAGGAGCACTTGAAATGTTGGAGCGGCTAGCTTGACTTCATATAAACGAGAGACAGCCGGCTTGACCGCAGTCACATACGTGTGTGTGCGTGTCTGTGGCAGCACATCACATCACTAAATGTACAGGGGAAAAAACACTCGCGACCGAGGCTGTTACCTCAGACACCGGCATTGGCCGCAGCAAGTCTGTGACAGCTGCCCCGGACCGGTAGATCCGTGACAACGGCCTCAAACAGCGGCATTAGCCGCGACAGGTCCATGCTGCCACGGGAAGACCCACTGCTTGCTGCCGCTGCCACGATTCGAGCTAGTCCTTGCTGCAGCTGACTTTTATTACTCCTTTTACAAACATGTCCACATCGTTGAAGTAAACAAACCCCTCGGTGTACATTTCAAAAGGCATCTAATGTTGTCTGTGGAGAAGAAATGCTGTCGTTTGAAAAGATGGATAGAAGGGATTTTCACCGCATAGCTGTACATTGCAAATGGCGACTTGCTTGTTCTACAAAGAGATCCCTATGTCAAACGTCATTGGTGTAGACACTTGTCACTCAAACATGTCTGACCAATGGGGAAGCATCCGCCCACAGCGGAATATTTGTGTCAAAATGATTCAATCAAAAAAAAAACGACTTCAAAACTTTTTGCACTTCAATCAAAAGAAAAAAGTGTTCAAATGTAATTTTTTGGGTCTCAAATATTTTTTTGCATTCAAACACTTTTTTGTTTGATTGATTTTTTTTTTTTTTTTATTGAAGCAAAGTGTTTTTTAATTGAAAATATTTTTTTTTATTGAAATGGTATTTTTTGGGATTGAATAATAAAGACACAAATATCCTACCCATAATATGGCCCAAATACAAAAAATATGACTTCAATCAAAAACATTATTTTTAATCAAATTATAACTCACTTCAATCAAAAATGGCTATTTCAATTAAAGAAAAAAAGTGTTCAAATGCAATTTTTTGGGTCTCAATTTTTTTTTTGCATTCAAACACTGTTTTTCTTTGATTGAATTATTTTTTTTCCATTGAAGTGAAGTTTTTTTTGATTGAAAATATTTTTTGGGATTAAAGCAACTTTTTTTTTAATTGAAAATATTTTTTGGGATTAAAGCAACTTTTTTTTTGATTGAATAATAAAGACACAAATCTACCTTCATAGTTTGTGGGCATATGTTGTTATAGTCTGAATACGTTAACAAGCTTATAAGTGAGACACCAATGCAGACGACCTTTGACCTAATAAAGTGTTAAGTTTTGTAATAACGCACCCAAACAAATTAACAAAAACCTTGTGAACCATTAATGTGGCATCAAATTACTCAGGGAGCTCGTTTTTTTTAAATAGAAACCAATAAACACAACAAAATAAAATAGGCTGCAGCTCCAGGGCTGAAAACAAAGGAAAGCTGGAGGCTCTGGAAATCTAATTAGAGGTGGAGCTGGTGTCTTAAACCTGTCGAAAGCAACAGGATCTTTCTGCAGGCCAGCTCCAGAGGTAATTCAACACTGATGCTTCCATTGCTCATCTTCTGGAGCCATAGCTCTTAACTGGAAACCTTTAGTGGAAACTGGGGCTGAACCTCATCTCAGTTCTGCTTGGGCTTTGACTCAAAACCCCAAAAGACTAAAAGATGGAGAGGGGACGAGACAAAGCCAGACAGAGAGCATGCATGTGGAACGGCATCTGGACACAAAGGCTGGAATCTGAGACATCACTGTGACGTCTACACACACAAACTCATCCATGTGACGCGTTGCACCGCGCAGATCCTCACTCTGCATGTGCACAGAAGTCTCTCTTCACACATACGGCTAATTGTGATAGACACAAAGCATTTTCCTGCATACAAGCAGGCTCGACACAGAGCTGCTATTGGTTGGCAGTATAACCAGCACACTGTTTCCTCAAGCAGGAACAAAGAACAATAGACTCCTTCAGCGTGGATAGCATTGCCCTTCAGCCTTAATAATGGGACAGCGCACTTCCACTTGGCTGATGCAACTGTATCATAGCAGAAATTTATTTACAGTCGAGCACTCCCTTATCACAACTGCTGTATCAGGACAGCTCGTCTCCCCCTCCCCATCCTCTTCAGCTCCACTAATAGACACAAACAGGAGGCTTGACGCTGAGCACATGTTCCAGCTGCACCGGTGTAATTATATTAGGCTGCATTATTGCAGCATATAATGATTTTATTAATGGAAAACTCAGTCGATACAGTCCAGCTCTGTATCTCCACAGTCTCCTGTCTGCTATGAAAAAACACACACTGTTTTTTTTGCTTCATCTTTTCTCTCAGCCCTGTCTGCTTTGCTCTGGACAGGCCTCATTATGTGTTGTGTAGACAGCACGAGGTCGTCCTGTCACCTGCCGTCCTCGGCTTCTGTCATCACAGGGATTTCACTTTGTGTGGGAAACCTGACGGGCTGGTTTGCCTACAGCCCCGTCTTGTCGCAGCCCTGCCCTGCACCTCTACCTGCCGTGTGCCATTCAGATGTTTCCACGGCGATTGGTCGACGGGAGCGCAGACTTCCTGCTGTGGAACCCCTCCTTCCCGACCGACCCGTTGTTCAAAGTTGTGCCCTGTGTTCGACCCAAACATCACTGTCACACTTCCACAGCAGACAAAACAGTGTCAAAAATGTTGTCACGCCATTTCCTAACAAACACAATGGGATAGCAATAGCAGCACAAACGCCAAAAACTAAACTTCAGCACATGAACAGAATAGTTTAAGTATTTTATTTAAAAACATATTAATATTACTGGTAAAGGCTGACTTATTATTTCAATTAAGTTTTAAAAGTATATAAAAATATTAGACTTTTAATTCTGTAACCACCGACAGGAAAATTTTGTTACAGCACTGCTCTTAAATATATTCAGATATAATCCATATGCATCATATGTTGTGTAGTATTACCAGCACACACTTCTGATCAGTTCAACTAAATACACACTTTGCTTTTGGTTATGGTGCGTGATGGTTTTAAACACAGGACTTTCCCACAGAGACCAGTGTTTTGACACCTTTGTGAAACCAAGTGAATTATTTCAGGGTACGTCGTCACCATGTGCTTTATTTTTCCCACTAATCTAACCTACGTAACTTTCCATTAAGTACATTACATAATTTGTGGTGTGCCAATTAATAGATATCATGTGAAGTGTTGTATGAGGGTACATCGAATGAATGCACTAATGCATTTAAGATATATTTCAGTGTAACTTAAATGTAATATTTCAACATTTAGCTTGCATTCAGCATTTTTTAAAAGTAGACCTATACCATAATAATTAAAAGGGTTACACTGGGACAGCATATTCAAATATTGAAATGCAACGTAAACTGATCCAAACTGAAACAGCTTGGAAAATAGTCTCATGTTCTTCCATTATGACTTAAACATAATGTAAATACACTGAAGCTGTATTCAGTTGTTTCAAAGTAGTTAAATACAGCTATTTAAAAATAGTTTTAAATTGTAGACTTCTTTCATAAGAATAGAGGTGATGTAAGAATTTCACTTTTTCTGGTTTCACTAACAACGGTACTGTGATGCAAGTAAAGGTTCAGAGAGGCTACAGAGACACAATAACACAATATCCTGACTAAATTTCACAGTGAAGCTCAGAAACGGTTATAAAAGGTGACGAAAGACACAACTGTGGACTAAAAGGTAAAAACAAGCGCCAAAGAGACAAAGGAAGTCAAACAAGAGACAGACATCTGAGACAGGATGTCCTATCAGAAGGCTCATGTGAGCGTTATTATCACCAATTGTTTCTCATCACCATTTCAGAAACCATACAGTGATGCACTTGTGCACACATATTGTTAGGGTTTTCACAGCTATGCCTACTTTTCGCAACCACACACGCAGATGAAAACAGGCTTTAATCGACCATGGAACCACAGTCGCAAACAGCTGCGTCGATTCTCTGGCTTCAAAAAAGATAAGTCAGAAGGAAGCGGCTGAAAGCTGACTCTTGTTTTCTCCTAATCTCAACAACAGGCAGAGGTCCCCTCTCCATCATGGGACTGACGGCTGTACAAAAGCCTCAGGTGTTTTTCCCAGAAACACCTGATAAGCCCCAATTAGCAGAGCGACTGCTCACCAAAAACCAAGTCAACGCCGCCCCATTACACCACCTGCTACCTGTTACTCTCTACTTAAACCAGGCTCTACTTTCTCTGGGGAAAGCAAAACAAAAACAGAGCTTCTAACAAGGACTGATTTTTAAATAATTTAATCAAGATTATTTTGACTGATACTGCAACTACAATAGGATTTGCAACATTAGAGGGAATGATCATTTTCATTGTATGATTATGGTGTGATTTTTGCAGGGATCTGTACTAAACAGAGATGTCTTGAGTTAGAGCATGATGTGTAGGCCAGGACATCTCTGCAGCACGACACTAGCTTTCATATTTGTTTTGTTTATTTTCCTTTTCCACGTGATTTGTTTTGTTTGTACATGCAACAACGGAAGATGGTTGTGAAATAACAGTGTCTTGTATACCCACGTGGGATGAGCATAAAAAGGCATGACACTAAAATCTAAATGAATTAATGAATATTTAATTCAAAATGGTATTCTGACTCACATTTCGCCATTAACAAATACTGCGGTTTTAAAATTGCAGGAGGCCATATTGTGATATCAATCAATTTCGATAAACTATTCAGCTCTACTTCTAACCCTTAACCCAGATTACACGTCCACGTTTCCGTATGTACGCATACACTCACACAATTTCACTCACATATACAATCTCCTACAAACATTTTGGTCCAGATAAGAGCGATGACTAATCTTGTGTGTGGACAGTTTACAATTACAGCTTATCTTGTTTGCATTTACATGTGTTTACTATTGTGTTTACCTAAAAAAAATCCCTCAGCGCGTTTTACTGTTGAACAGTCTGTGGTCTGAAACATCCTGTAACACATCTTTCTCCATCTGCCCTTCACACCTCCTGCTTGCAAGCTGCTGTGATGGCAACACAGCACCAATCCAGCCTGTTTTCTTTCACGGCACAGAATGTCCTCTAAAAAGCCGGCAGCATGAGACTATATCACAGAGATCTTCTTTGTTTGGGCTATAAAGTGAAAAAGTTGATCATGTACATTTTCCATTTTAAGGAGATTTAATGACTTCCTGCGCCCTCTACGAGACACCAGGCTTTTCTTTGGGAATAGACTTAATCTCAGCCACAAAGTAATCCATCATGGATACACAGAAAGCATCTGCGCCTGTGATTTGTTCTTTCCTGCTCAGTTTCACAGCCGATAATGGTGGAATCACTGTCTGAGTGCTTTGCTATAACTGTAAACTGAATCACTCCACCTTTCTTCTCCTCTCTGCTCCTTGTGTCCTGCATCTTAAGGTCAGTCTGTGGGTGCTGCAACCATAACAAGCAGCACTCAGATAAGGAGGAGATAAGTATTCGAGGGCGATAACAGCTGTGCACGTGGTACAGGAGTGATGGCGATTGCGAGCTGAGCGGCAAAAAATCATGTTTCAATGGAAAATCTGACTCAAACAGGATAAAAATCTGAAAAAATGTGAAGGTGTTTTTTTGAGTATTACAACTGAAATATAACAAAAGGTGTGAAAATGACGTAATACAGCAGAGGCACAGCAGAAGAGCTGCGGTGTCTAGGAGGAAAATTCCATATGCAAAGCACAGCAAGGTAGTCAGAGAATTTCCCTCAGTCAAGTGTTGACATGCCAGACACACAGGAGAAAACACAACTAACTATCACCACAAAGTTTTACCACCACTACCACAGGAGCTGCTGAGGAAATGACTAAACTGAAAGATGCACACCCACAGCTGCTCTACACTTTTCCGTTTCTTAAACTTTATCAGCGGTGACGTGTCTACGCTGCCAACTACACACATGGGCCCCTTATGGCAGGCCTTTTTTTTTTTTTTTTCCTGTAGCAGCTCACGCAGTCACGCTTTGCGACCACAGGAAACACAAGGATGGACTGTGTCTGCTGGCAGGTGGCTGCGGCATCTTTTTGCCGCTCTATCCATCCCTAGGCCCTGCGGCTGTGTGTGTGAAACCTTTTCACACCAGCACAGCAACACTATTGACTGTCCACAGTCAATTGCAAGGGGAAAAAAAGCATTAATGTTTCCAGTATCACTGGAACTGGGATGAAGGGGATTCATGTTGCCACTGGTCCTTTAAACGACATTGGGCACAGTACAGAACACATAGTCACAAACAGTGACTCTGTAAAGTGGTACGCAGCGTCTCTTCTGCAAAATAAACCCAGAACAGTTCTTACACGTTAAGTCATAAGTGCCTGAGCTTATCTTAAGCCGTCGCTGTTATCTCTGCTACATGCCACACTGCCGACTAACTCACTGGTATAACCGATAAAGCGTGTAGTAAAGTTGCATGCCTAGAATATTAAAAAAAGCAAACACATTTAAGGTCAAAATAAGCGCCAAATCAACAGCAACCTCAACTTCCTACTGTGGTATGAATCAACAGTTACCCAAAGTAGAAATGCATTCACTTCAATAACAAAATGCGACAGTCAGTATGGAAACTAGGAGTGCTAAGCTCACGCTCGCTTTTGTTACTTCTCATCCATTTGACCAGAAATTTCAAGATGGTTACTTGTTTTCCTAAACAACGGAAATCAAGGTAGTAAAATCCAGAGAGACAGAGAGTCTGACACATTCTGGCAGTGATTTCACGCACTGTAGCCTTGTACTCAAGGGGCAAAAGCGTGGGCCGAGGATGGAGGAGGGAATTACGGGCAAATAAGTCGTCAGACTCTGTTGTTTTGAAACACCAGAGGCTCACGAAATCACCACACAAATGAAAACAAGGGGTTTTAAGGGGAAGTACAAACAAGAAAGACGAGGGAGCCTGTTTCAGTGTCGCGCTGCAACTTGCACGGTCTAGAGGAAGAACAGACCGAGAGATATGAGACGGGGGCCTGCAATATGTCACAGTTTGTAGCTTGGAGAGGAACTCAACTGGGGGAACAACAAATTTAACAGACGGAAAAAAACTTGGCAAAGAAATGTCTGTAACTTGCCAAATCATATCACAGACATACACAAATCACATCCTTTTTTTTGGGACAAAAAAAATGGAGAAGTACCATAAGTTTGCATCAGAGTCACGATACCTGCATCATGGCATTAGGTATCAAAAACAGTTCCTTTTTAATGACAAACTAAATGGTTCCTTCTTGCTCTTTTACTCTGTGTTGGCAGTGTAACTGTCAAAAGCAAACCTCTCTCTTTGTCCGTTATTATGCTAACACAATTCATTAAGGCCTTGTATAAGCTGCTAAATATTAAGGGAGTGGGTGTCCCCAATACATGGGGCTTCATCGTTTAATTAGGGATTACCCTTTCGCTCGTCAAGCAGTTTGACAGTTTGGGTACAGCCCCTTCTGAGGCGTCCAGACTGTCAACACACTTCAGTGAGGAACAAAAAGTCTTGTGGGTTTTTTTGCGTGTTTCAAAGTAACATGTTTTCTGTTCCTCTCCTTCGTTAGTTCATCTCTTCAAACTTTGCAGTGCTTTATTTATGGCAGCTGTTCATGTGATGCGGCTCTTAGAGCAGCAGTGAGAGGAGTAGGAGACAAAGAACTACGAACTACAAAAAAAAGGGGCATCATACAGCCTCAGGAGCCGTAACCCGCATGACCGGCAGACACCCCCCCCTCCCCAGTCTGCCTCACTGGGGGGTGGGGGGATCTTCAAGGGTGGCGCCTGAGAGGCAATTACTGTAATACCTTCACCCTCGGACCATTGCTGTCAACTTAAGTCACCATCTTCCAAATTATTCATGTTTTTATATTGCTCTATTTTGCATATTTCCTTTCATGCTGCTCGCTGATTTGCAGAGCCACGTCGTCCTCACTCCAACACCCCCTTCTCCTCTCGTATATTTTAAACTTCACCACAAAGATCAAAAGACAAGGCCACAAAGAGGTGATTAAATGCACATCAAGAAGGATTTATTTAGCGCACATCTGGGGCAGACATGTTCTTATAGTCCCCTATTAAAGACTTCATTACAGCACAGACTGCGCAATCAGCCCTCGAATCGTGAAACTCTGGAGCTCTACTGCACCCAGAAACTACTTTCTCAGAACTGTGTCCTAAACCCTCTTGTCAGAACAAAAATGTGTGGGATGTTTCACGTACTTTTACTGATAACGATTTCAAAAATAGCAGCAGTAGGATCCTTATCATAACCTTTAAAGATAGATGTATGTATTTCTGCAGCGTGCATGTGCAAACTGTTCTGAGATTTGCTCAGCATGAAAAAGTAATGAACCTTTCTCAGATTATGAAGCTTTACATGGAACAGCGGAAAACCACAGATGAAAATGCTCAGCTGTGAATCTGTCATGTTTGTGTGTGCACAGGTATAGTGTTAACCACATGGCGTCCTTAATACAGATATACCCTGCCTGGCATGATGCAGTAAGTACCTGAATAAGGTTGAGCTGGACAGCATCAGAAACCTCAGGTCTGAATGCTGAGGCGTGCGTGCTTGATTCAAGTTTCAGCCACTCTACCCCTCTCACACCTTCCTATGTCCTTGTCTTTACAATAAGGTTTCCCCTAATGAATGGCTTTGAACCCTCTCTTTAGGTCTCTTTTGTCCTGGATCCCTGCTCCTATTCTACTCTGTTGCTAGACCTTGAACTCCACCCCTTCTCATGTTCTGTTGCTTCACTGGGAAACTGTGAGGTTGCCGTGAGAGAGTTTGTGGTTATTTGCCGCATGGCGTGCCAGCGAACATGAGACATAACAACTTATATTCATACAGTCATGTATTTTGGTAGCTTTGGAGGGTTTGCTGTGACTGTGACATCCGTGTTTGTTTCACTGATGTTGCAGTGAGCATCACCACAGACAGTCATGAGACAGCATGCCAAAATCAAAGGCACAGCCGTAGAGAGGAGGGAAGGCGACGGCTTCTAAGCAAAGCACTGCACAATGGAAAATGATACCATCTACACAGGCTGACACATGAGGGCACAAAGCTGCCCTGATTGCTTCTGCCTAGTGCCCGCTGATAACATGATGAATTGATGGAGGCCCTCCATCTCTCCTCATGGTCCAGCATAGGAAAACAACTCCAGACTCCTCTGGCAAACACACATCCATTAAACACAGCTCTGTTGTTAGAGAAAAACATGGTTGCCTGGAGAGGGAACATTGTTGTGTCCACACAGTCTACAGTTGCTCCTCCACATTTTATACAATTTAAGAATTTCTTGCCTCGAAGAGCAAATTTATTTCTTGAAAAACTCGACATGAATCAGCCTCTCTGGCATGAGGACGCTTAAACTGTAAAAAAAAAAATATGTGCAGAGCCAATGCAACCTGCATTTAAAGACCAGTGGATGTGTGCATGGAAAAAAGGTATTAACCTTGCAGAGTTTTGGAGGGATACTATGTCTGCTTTACTTCCTGGCAACATCACAGAGGTAAAACATTTTTAAAAAGAAAAGGCCCCACTGTAAATAACTTGGCTTTTTGTGCAGCTTTACAAGCCTTATGCAAGGTTTGGGTAGAGTGGTGTGCCAAGGGATATTTTGCAAAAATAACAAACAGGTCAGTGAGCGAGTACTGCTGTGGCGCAGCTTTTGAGAGGGGACAGGACAACAGCTACTTGACTTTGACCGAGACAACACTCATCTGAAAAGGACATGTTTGAGCAGTTGTCACTTTAGTTTTAAGTAAACAGATTCCACTTTCACTCAATCTGTCTATTGCGATGGAGCAGTCTGGCCTTTGTCATGACCCGGCTTGTGCTTGGCTGGAGGTTAATTCCATCATGTCTTTAAGCCTGGAAAGACTGAATCTGAGGCCTTTACAGGATAAACAATCTTAATAGCTCTCTCTAACAAAAAGGCCACCACAGTCGGCTATTTTGCCTTATTTTTTTTAAAGTCTGAAAGAGCACATTGGGAGGCGATCAAGTTAACTTTCAGTTCCAAACAAAATGAAATTGCTTCAACAGGCTTTCACTGGCTGCATGGGGGCAATTCAAAATCCAAGAAAACTGTCTCCAGCTCACTTTTGGATCTGGGGAGGCGGGGTGTTGAAGTAATCCCGCTGAGTTTTCCAGCTGCACAAACAAAGCCGACTGGATAACAAAGGCTTCCAAGAGAGAAGAAGAAAGAGGAGGAGGAGGTCTCGAAAACCACAGCATCTTCATGTGTACCTGCTCCAGAGCGTGCGCTGAAAATGACCAGAAATCAGGAAACCACGACATGACCACACTGATTAAGCCTGCCGCTGGAACAGACAGTACGAGGCTGTTCCCGTTCAGTTCATAAATCACACTGCATAACCTAAAGAGAGGTTGCAAAGTGCTGCCGACCCCATCCAAAGCCGCAGCAGTAACCAGAAACCTTGTCTTCAATCTACTTGTCATTGTCTGCGAAAAGATGTGTAGTGTTCCTGTCTGTGCAGCGACGTTGCACAATGAAAAATGCCAGTCAGAGCTCGAGCTCTAAAAAAGCCATTTACAGCACTATTTCCAACTGGCAGCAGTTGGGAACAAGGGGCTGGTCTGAGCTTGAAATGTGACAGAAGAAGAACAGCCTTATCCCCACCACAGAAAGTGTCAGGAAATCCTTGCATGCTGCTACAAGCATCAGCGCCTGGTCATGGGGGGTCTCATAGTTTGTCCAAGTCCTTCAAGTGGAAAAGGAATGTAACAGGAGACTTTAAAGCTAATGGATTCTTTCATTGGGTAAAACACCTTCCTAAAATAGTCTCCGCCAAATATCAGCTTATGTAAATGTTTATATGAGAATCAGAACAGCACTGACAGCAACCAAGAAAGGTTGTTTTGAAAAGGAGAGACTGATAGTGCAAGTTAAGTGTGCATGTGTGTCTCTCTACCTGCCAACAGAGAGCAAACACAGTCTTTAGTGACATCCTATTTGCAATTGTGTTTACAAAATGGGTAAAAAAGCAGAGGACGCCATATTTATTTCTCTGATCTGAGACACTCCCAGCTCTTGGCCGTGAGTGTGAAAGCTACATGCTGTCAGCTGTGTGTTGTGACTTGCGCTTCGGCAGCTTGCGAACAGAAGGCGTTTATTTTGCTCCAGCTGCCACACCCAAGGAAAGTGTTTTCCAGCTAAAGGGGGGAGTACCAGTTAGAACTCTGAACCCAGATGGCTCTCTGCAGAACACTATTACCATCACAGAGAAAAGCCACAAAGCAATGTGTAAACACATGCATTGTCCTATAGCCTGCCACAGTTCCTATTCTTTCAGGAAAGTCATGTGTTGACCTCTGACTGGTTTCATTTAACCAGGTAAACGGCAGAGCGCCTCTGGCAGGTCGCTCCTCTGATCTTACAGTGTTGTCAGGCCTCCGATTCGGCTGAATAAAGTGGTGAGTATAGACAACAAAAGACAAGTCAGCCTCCCTGAGGAAAAGCCTTCCCACAGCTTCCTATTAGCAGACTGCTCTCAGGCCAAAGCTGAAACCCGAGCATCCTTCAAGGATCGACACCACCCATCCGCCACCCATCTCCGCCTTCAACTCCCTAGTGACCTGTTCCATTTAAAAAAAAGGCCCGCAAATCCAGTTCCCACCACTGGATTACCATTAATTTATTTATTCGTCCATGCACTTAAACATCTGTTTATTTACTCAGCTCATCTATTTGTCTTCATTTCTCATGCTATCCCCAGCAGTCCCCATTGAGTAAGGTCTGATTACAGCAGTCATCTTGTAGAGGAAAACAGGGTCACTGAACACAGTGAGCTGGGTCAGCAACACACAGATCCTCAACTCATGATGTCATGGGCTGCTGGACTGAGCCAGTCTGCCTGCACTGTAACATAAAAGATTTTCTCTATATACACTGGTAAGACCAATACCATGTGTGCTCTGTGTCTGAAAGGGCTGTGTGTGCCTGGAGCTGCAGAGTGTCTGGCCAATAAGTTGACGCCGTTCACAGCACCCTGGGGTTACTCTTGCCCAGGCCAAGGATGGTGAAGTGTGTGAAGAAGCCTGGCAGCGGGCAGGCCTGGTGGGGTGGTTGGTTTTGTTCTGGTGCAGTGAGCCATGTGGTCACATTGGACGAACGCAGACGGCCAGCCAGCATGCCCTGTCTTCAGCCTGCCCAAGGCATGCTGGGAGACGCACCTGAGTCCATAAGCGACTGTGCATCCCCCCCCAAACAAACCACGCTGCTCTGACACAACACCAGCATCAATGAACCTGCTGACAGGGCCTTCAGCGCTTCATAGTCTTTTTCTACTGCTGCTGAGCGTGCTTCCTCTTCACCCCCGACTCCTGATGTTATCACAGTAAGATGTTTGTTAACCTTACTTCAACAGCATCTGTGTGCATTTGAAAGTTTGGTTTCTCACCCCCTGCTAGGGCCGCCACAAGCCTTTTTTTTTTTAGTTTCAGACAGCCTGCTAATGAGCTCAACACTGTGCAGATTGAACCAGACCATCCACAGCACAGAGCGTGATGGATGGGGGCTTTTATCTGGGCAATAAACATTAGTTCCTCTTCCTTATCATCTTATCTCAGTGTGATTTGAGGATTTTCCCACAACAGGATGCCTCATGGCTGGACTGTTGACACCTATGTATCCCTCTGTCTGCAGGCTTTACTCTTTCTGACGTAAGGAAACAAGAAGCTGGGCAGTTTAGTGGTGATAAGGAAATGTGACCACAAGGTTCATTAAGATGGCACAGACTGAACTGATGCAAATGTTCTAATATTCAATTCACTGGTTTATAATACAAATCCATGTTACTGACAGTCTTATTTTGCTCATTTTAAATCTCTGACAACAACGTGCTGCAGCCTGTTAAGACCCTGCTTGTTAAAACTGTGTTGCCTTCCTCTGGGGAGCACATCTCCAGCCCCATGAGATTAACTCCGGTACATGGGGATAATGGGGGCTTTTGTCTTATTAATACATCCTTTCAATACAATGCCTTCCTTAGTGTGACGGATGAACAAGCCTCAACAACATCGGAGGGGTCAGAGCAGGGGGGGGCACAGCAGGCTGCGCAACGGCTCCAAGGATATGCGTGTGTTAATGTGTGTGTGTGTGTGGGGGGGGCCCTGCGTCAAAGCACCCGGGGTGCACGCAGCTCATCTCCAACAACAGTTATGCAGACAACATATGATGCAGCAAAATACATTGACCCCCTCCACCCCCTTGTATGATCGACAGCTGTAACCCTGCGTGTTAATATTTAACACCACACAATGTTATTCATTGAAACACAAACTGTGTTTAACAAACAACTCCAAAAATATTCACTGTGGCTGCAGGCTGGTTTCTGTTGGGGAGCTGTAACCGTGCTGAAATGTTGCTTAATGTGGGCCATTCTGCTGTCATAGGTGTCTGTGAGTCAACGAGACTTTGAGCGTCAGTGTAGACTTTCAGTTCATTATTAACAAACCTGGGTGATCGCTGGTGTAATAAGGAAAGCCTCGTGAAGTTTACACGCAAAGGACTGAAATTAACTCATTACGCGTAAAAGTGCAAAGCAGGAGAGACACATCAGAGCCTTTTGTTAGGTTGCTGCAGCACATGCAGACTGTCACTTGGTCTGTATTTTACTTACCCCATGAGAGATGTGGTAGAGAGCAGCGAAAAGACGCTCCGACAAATTATTTGTCTCCAAATGTCCTCACATGTGGTCACCACTTTCAACGAATGCTGCGTCAAAGTTCAGGGCTTTCCTCCGCTCCGGGGTCGAGAGGCAGCGATGACAATCAAAACTTTGGTGGACGACTAGACGGCGTGTCTCGTCTAGTCTTTGGTAAATCCATACCGGTTTGTGCGCCGCCGCTGAAACTGTACAATTATCTCCCGAAAGTGCGACGATTCCAGAGAAAATTAGGAGCGACGAAAGCCAAAAAAGGGGACTTCTTTTAACAGCACTTTCTCTTTGGTCGCTCTAATCCAGCAGTCCGTCTGATTGTCCTCCTGCTCTGTGGAAACAACAGCTCCACGGGGCTGTGGAGCGTCAGGGAGGCGCGCGCACAATACGCGCTCACACACACACACAAACACACACCCACACACACGCGAGAGACAGAGTGTATGGAAACGTCATGTGTCCATAAAGAGTCGCGAGCCCCAGTGTAGAAATATAACGATGAAGCTGGTTTGTGGAGAGCAATTAATATGGAAAATACTTTTTTAAGCCTATTTCTGGAGCTTTTCTCCACTCTGGAGCACACAAATGAATTCCAGATGTTCAACCTCTTCACTTCCTCTCTCCTAGCAGATCCCAGCGTGAACCAGAGCCCACACTTTTCAACTCATCCTGGCTCAGTTTCCCCTGAGAAGAGTAGTGACCAGCTGTAAAGGCATATATAAAGCTCTGTGACAGTGAAATGAAATTAAAACAGTCGCCAATGTTAAAGGGGCGTGTTCAAAAAAATAAGCGTATGACCTGCCCTTTGCTTCTCTTACAGTATTTAATTGTTGTTTCTGATGAGTCAGTGCTATGATTTAACATCACAGGTCTGAGTATAGGTGTAATGAGGAGGGTGAGGTGAAGGTAAGTCAGGGCTTGTTAGTCATCAGGGCTGCGCCAAGACAGACAGCAGGGCAGGTGCTGGCTCCAGTAAAAGAGCCTCTATCCAGCCCCAGAGGACTTAATAACGTCTTCACAGTCACTATGCTGAAAGCCAAAGTCATCCCAAGTGGCTATGATGTCATGTGTCTGTGATAAGAGGAGAGAGCTGCGTAATGTTGTTAAAAGATTTATTAGTTGGCTTACAAAACGTAGGAGCTCCTTGGCTTCTGTGCCGAAGAAATCTGGATTTGCTTCAAGAATTGTGGGTGGACTAGAGTGACTTGGACTCAAGTCAGACTTGAGTCTCAAATTTGATCATCTTAAAGTTAAAAAAAAAAAAAAAAGACTTGCAACTCGACGTAGACTTCAAGGGCCCTTTTACACCAAGCCGACAGTCGGCCGTTGGTCAAAGTCAGCCTAGATTTTGCGGTGTGTCCCGCACTGTTGGCTTTTTTCGGCAGATTCAACATGTCAACATTCAACAACAGCCCGTCAGCGAGTGTAATCACTCTGATTGGCAGCTCAACTCAGTGCATGAGAAGAGGAATAGAAGTGAGGAAAGTAAACAAACGACTGACGTCAAGACATCATGAGATCAAAACAAACTTGTTATGCTAGGTAAGATTTTTCTTATTATTATCCATTGAGCTTTTTAGCAGAAAGTATTCTTTTTTGTGTGTAATTGTTTGCTAGTGCACTCCAAATATCCAATATTAATTCAACATTGGGTTGTGTTGTTAATGAGCTAACTGGCTAACTAGCATCTTGAATTCATCATGTTGGTCTTCCAGTTTTCCTTTTTGAATGCCGAATACATACAACTGCCACCTGTTGCTATGAAGAACAGTTTCCTTTCACACAGCTGCAGAACGTATATGCTAATTGGCTGTTGTCTGTAGTTTTTGCGGTTTGTTGAGTGCAATTTTTTGGCCACAACACAGGCAACATGTATGCAACAGTAGGTCTTCATTGCCAGTAGGTCTTAGATGTAGGTTATGAGTGTCTGAGCCTTAACCCCAATGAGTCATGCCTTCGCTTTGACTTGAGCCTTTTGACTTGAAAATGCTTGATGCCTTCCCCCAAGCATTAAAAAGTACCTTACTTAAAAAGTGTGCCACGAATCAATTCATTTTTCTCATTTTCTGAATCGACTAATGTTGACGCTATTCATTCCCAGCAAGTCAACAGTTAATTCCCCAAATCCACTTTGAACCAATCTGACAGCATTCGATGAAGTTGTAGGAGAGAACCACGAAGACCTAGCATTACGTTACTAAGTGCTAGTTGAAAAAATCTTACATAAGATAATTTTGTTTGCAATGTAAGAAAGCAGTCATGATTTTTGTACATTAAATATATTACTACTCTGTTGTTAAAATGGTATTACATTAAGTGAAGAGCGCATTATGACTTGTTTAGGACTTGAAACCCAGTGTTTAGGACTTGGCACTTGACCTGGGATTTGACTTTTTTGACTTTGGACTGTTGAGTGGAAAGACTTAGACTTATTTGTAGCTTGTAAAACCATACATTTGTGCCACCTGTGCCATCAAAGTTTCTCGGAAACTGCCGTTTACCGCTTGAGAGAAAAGAGTCAGATGGAAATGAAAAACGAAACACTTTGGTTGAAACAAAACTCTGATGATTCAGATATATTTCTCCTCTTACAGTGACCACAGCTCAAACAACCAGGAAGCAGGTGGTACGTCTACAGTCTCACGCACGGCAGTCTGAATGACATCAGGGCAGATTACACAGAAGAAGCAGCTCACTGCTCATAATACAGCTGACCTATGGGTGTAAATGAAACATTCCCAGTGCAAATCCACCAGCAAATGAGTCTTGGTCTGGTCTCTACCAAACAGTTTCAACAAATTTGACTCATGTCGTGTCTGCTGATGGTTTTCTGGGGGAGAGAGGCTCGAGATTGTGCAATCCACTCTTACCGCACTCATCCTTGCCGCCCCCGCAGCAGCTGGTATGTGGAACTCTGAGGGGAAAAAAGAAGAAGAACTTGCGAAAAAAAAAAGTCATCAGCTTTGCAATAATTCTGTTGAAGATGGAGATGACTTTAACAGTTTAATGATGCACCTTCAAAGCTTTTGTTGTTCACTTTCTGTATTCTCTGCTGAAGTGCTGACAGGTTGAATGAGCAGTGTGTAATAAATGTGTACTAGAAAGGCTTTATAGACTCTCACTGTCAGTGGGTTTATGATGGGACACTTTTAAAAGCTGCCCCACTGCTGTGTCTCTCACCGAGCTTTTAGGGGAGGGGTCAAGAGCCCTGACCTCACTTCCTGTTGGGGCTCCTCACAAGCATTCCATTGTCTGTGAGAATATGCATGGGCTCGAGGGACTCTGCACATCTGGCAGCTGTTATTAGCAAACCTCCTGTAACCCTCCCCCCCCCCCCCCACCCCACCCCCCACCCCCTGAGGAAGATTACTTCATGTGCTGGTGGATGTGCGCCCCAAAATGCACCTCAAAATAAACTGTTCTGGGATTGTATTGTTTCATGAGCCGCTGCTGTTGTCGTCACAGGAATGAGTCTGCCATAAAGTTGGGCTTTATTATGTGTTTAGTGATTTGCATGTTATCTCCCCACCAGCTCTTAAATTACATTTTAGAAGTTTGTCTCTACAATAACAAGGAGCAATGTTAAAGCTATAATTAGACATGTTGGGAAACAAGCTCATTCGCTTTCCTGCGGAGAATTAGATGAGATGATGAATACCTCTCTATAATCAGCACCACATTACATCCCCTTTGTTTATTCTGTACGTGAACTCAAGTGTTGAACAGTTTTTGCAGGTGGTTACGCTTCAAACTATTTCTTGGCCTGGGCAAGTACTTTCCAGGAGTCTCCACAGGTTGCCTGGCAAATGCTCTCTACTAAAAATTAGTCCCAGAATAAAACCTTATATTATTGTTTTTACGCTTTTGTTCCAGGTAAATATAATAGATAAAGCATGTCAATTACCAAACTTTAAAGCAGGGGTGTCAAGCATATGGCCTATGGGCCAAGGGGTCCAATCTGGCCCCCTGGATTACTGTGCACACCTGATATTGACACACTCAAGTTTAAAGGCCCAGACACATCAAACTGTTATCAAAGAACTAGTGGTGATGAAGGCCGACTGTAAACACACCGTAAAGACAAGAGCCGACAGCCAACTAGCGTGTACGCTCTGTGCCTGCGTGAGAGGAAATAATTCTCAAGACCCAAGTTAGCCAGTTAGCATGCTAACAACACAACCCAATGTGAAAATAACAATGGATATTTACTGTGCGCTAGCAAACAACAACACAAACAATTACGAACTTTTTTTCCAGAAGAGCTCAATGGCTAAAAGACTACTATCACCTAATAAAACTGTTTTTTTTTTTAATCTCACGTCCTCTTGTTGTTAGCTCTTTCTTTACTTTCCTCACTTCTGTTTCTCTTCTCATGCGCTGAGCTGAACTGCCAATCAGATCGATTTCATTCACTGACAGGCTCCACAGTCTCCAACGCTAACTCAACATGCTGACTTGGCCGAAAAACAGCCAACCATGGCTGGCTAGTGTCAATGGTGCAGGACAAACCTCAAAAACTAGGGCAACAGACACTCACCGATGGCCCGACATTGACCAACAACTTACTGTCAGTTTAATGTACCAGGGTCTTAAGAGGAACCAGATTTCAGGCGCAAGTTAAACAGTGAGAAGCCTACTTTATATAAAATGCTGCGTCAGAGGCTTTTCGATCCTGACCACAGTACAGTTCTCTAAAAAGACTGTGGTCATATTTGAAGATGTTAAACATTGTGCAAAAACAAGTCTGTATCAGACATCTGTTTTAAAACAGTATTGGTGGAGGCCTAGCCAAAAACATTTGATTTGTAATTGGTTTGTAAGGCAGGGGATAACTGGGCCTGCTTCCTCAGTAACTTCCACTTAAGTTTAACATGGTGTGTTGATGTCAGCATTACTAAACTTAAGTGGAAATGAAATATGCATATCATGACAGTGAGTATAGACTGACTGAATATGGAAGAAATGAGACATATTGTTGACTTTGCACTTATTTGTCCTGAGATGTCTCACATTGTTCATCTGTTTGCTAAAAGGATGAACATTTTAAGAATGTTCTTGTATTTGTTTACACAAAAAGAAAGTGAAAGTGTGGAGGTTGTGCAATGTTTTCAGTGGTCTAGCCCACTTCAGACCAGATTGGGTTTCTGCAGCTCATGAAATAGAATGTCTTTCACACCCCTGCTTTTGACAGTAGATACCACCAAACACAGCCAAGCTAGCTGTTTCCCCCTGTTTCCAGTCTTCTTACTAAGCTATTGTCATATTTATAGAAACATATAAATCTTCTCTTCTAAGTGTCTGCAAAAAAGAGAAGAAGGGACTTTTCCAAAACTTCCCGTTAAGACACCGTCCCCACCTTTACAGTAGACAGACTGCAAATCTGCCTCATTTACAAGGAGCTCTCAGACATGCTGTGGTCACCTGACCTCGGTTTGAACTTACCAGAAGTGGGACAGTAAGCAGGTTTTAAGTCAGAGATTGAGATGAGTGCAGCAACAGAAACTAGGTAGTGCATCAGACCTACAAAGACAAGACACCATATTGTTTGTGTTACTCATCTCTGTAGACCCTTTTCAAAGAACTCAAGACCCAAAAAAGGCAAAGTTGTCTTAGAAGAGCGGCTCTACGTTCCTACTTTTAGACACAGTATTACACTGGGGATGTCATTAACAGTAAACTTGAACTGTTCTCAGGCTCTGTGTTGTGTGAGATGGGGGACTTTCCATCCCTTGTTTATCCACATTTCTATCGTACATAAAGCTAAGCCACAGATGCAGCTGTCAATATGTAATGTATGAAATAAGAGCAACTGCTATGGGCTCCAACACGCCACTGTCTGCACCACATTTCTTTCCTTGAATGAGTTACTGGTGGGTTTTCTTTAATTACATGAATCAATCCAGACAAAACACGTCTGATGATAACAAACTGTTCTGATGTCATATAGAAAGTGAGTGATAAGGGAAAGATCGCTTCCTCTTCCAAAGAAAAAAGCCACGCAGACATCAAGCCTCTGTGGAAACCTTCCTCTTTCCCGCACAGATGCTAGATGTGTATTTTTAGCACTGTGAATGTTCTCCAGGTCATGTGCATCAAAGTTGTTCAAGTCACTCAGGACTGATGTTCTCTGGACTACATGACTCTCAGAGGATTCTTGCTCACATCACACAGGGAGGAAATGTGCAGAGTTTGCATCTAAGAAGCTGTTGTCACCTCTGTTCTCTGTAACGTGACCAGATGCACGCAGGATTCAGATCGTCTTTACACTTAGATTAAACTGATTCACACCAAACATTATTTTTCGTGAAGTGTTAAGGCTTTGCTGGCTTTACCTTATATGCACATAAGTTAGATTGTCTTGCAGGACACACTATGAAAATGCATCTTAGTGCGTAGGGTTTAGTGGCTTCTAGCAGTGAGGATTGCAGATTGTAACTAGTTGAAACTTCTCCCATGTGTCAAACGTGATTCCTTCACTGTTCATTGTTCAGGAGGTTTTTAACAGGAGCCTAAAACTGAGTAAGGCAGTTTCACATTATAAATTGGTGTTTTCCAACATTGTTTGGCTCGTCATTGATCGGGTGCCACACAAAAGCCCAGTTTCAATTTGTCGAAGTCATTTGGGTTGTGACTTGCAGCATCAGAAACCAACAAAAAAAGCCATCCTTTATCGTCGGCATGATACACAGCAAGTTACTGTTACAATTTAATGGCGCCCAGCGGCGTCAGGGGGAAACGCAGCGGGACAAGGATGCAAGTTAAGGTGGCGGAACTCCAACTAAGGCAGACATAAGGGGTGGTGAATACATCCAACAAACACTGACTTTCACCCAGAGCAGTGTTCACATCCCTTAAGGTTCTAAAGCCAAACCCTAACCACGTGCTTTTGTTGCCTAAACCCAACCATGTGTGTTTGCTGTTGAAGGCAAAAAAATGTAAATTCGTGATGTTGTACAGAGGTAGCGCATTTATTTTGAGAGTGCATGTAAATTTTGATTTCCTGCGAAAACAAAAGTGTATCTTGAAAGATAATGCATGTGACAAGCAGACCTTGACACAGCATCCTAGAGTGTCAACAACCAACGCACCCAGTGTATCTTGCAAGTTGTATGTGGGTATGGAAACTAAACATCAATATGTGACAAGATCAGAGTGAGAATGTGTTGCAGTGTTTGGTTTGTCTCTTCTGGGCGACTGTAGAAACTTGTCATTGCAACACGACGGACTCCACAGAATAGGGCTCGCTTCCTTTATGGATATAAACAGCTCATGCTAAGGTAACCATAACACAACAGTTCTTATTTTCAGGTGACTGAATATACACCGGAGAAAACTTATTGTAACATATCCCATTTCTGCGAATATATTCCCCGAAATCCTACACACTGAACCTTTAGGTTCATGAAAAGGACCTGTTATAAAAACTGCTGACAAAACACAAGATCTACTGCATTGTTAGAATCATTAAAATGTATAATCTAGGGCATTGTGCATACAGTTAATTGACACAGACAGCGCTTGTGGCAGCAGGTTTGGTTCCCCCTCTCAACAGCACAAGTGCTGCCTGGAGTCAGGGTGGCTTATCTCTCTCTGCACTCCAAACAGTGGGCTTAAGTGCTGGCTGTGCCACATGTCTCTGCTGTTCGCAGGTTTAGAAGAAATCCGTCCACCCTGCATTCACTCCCCTGAGACCTGCAGTGTTACCTTACCGCTTATCTCTGGAGCATCTAGCAGCTTTTTTTTCCCCCTGCACAAAAGAACTCAAATTCTTTTCACATTTGATCTGCTCACTGTGCAGGGATGAAGTCTGAATCACTGCGTGCATTCAGGTCACTTTATCTACTCACACTAACAAAAGAAATGTAGGCCGTATGTGTCAGCAATTTAAAAAACAATTGTGATATGTGATTTAATGTTCACCACTTGTGTCTGTCTTTGTTGCAGTTTCTCCTGGGTGTCCACAAAAGAAAACACATGTATATATTTTCCCTCTCAGTGTTTTCTTGAATGCCTCCCTGGTGCTTTTACAATTTTTCATTGCTCCACCCCTCTACAGTGGCGTCTCTCGCAGGAGTATAGAGTTACCTTATTTTTACAGTCAGGCCTGAAAAGACTGTTCCCATGGTCCACTTCTGCACCGGTCTGTCTGTGTACTGGTTACCATGCTTGAGTATTAGTATTGGGTGTCCGTTGTGTTCACTGTCTCCTGGTCCACTGAGGGGAAGAGTGTGAGCTGAGTGTGGGGGTGGAGGAGTGGAGGGGAGTCATGACTTTTGTGGCTTCCTGCAGATTAGGGTAGTGTTTGTAGAGCCTTGCTGAAGTGCCCCTAGCAAAACATATTCAAATCCACACATCCATTATTAGAGTCTTTTCCATTAACATTATAACTGCTGTCGCACGAGCAGTTGCAGGAAAAGTGATGCAACTTCTGTCAGCTCTGTGGGCAAACTGTCATTTGGTGGTTGGAGAGGTGTCCTTTCTGAGGTGCAGAAAAACCATGAAGGCCTCAGTTTAGCAATAAGCAGAGCCACAGATAGGATCCCTGTCATTTAATCTTCAGAGGCATCACAAAGGCCACGGCTAAAAATCTGTTGTTTTGACCTGAAACCATATGGCAGCCATCAGTGGCTCCTCTTGAATTGGCAAAGAAACCCAAGCCGGTCATTTCTTGCTAATTCATTGACCAGAAACTAAGTTCAAAAGGTTGGTCATAGGTTCGCATGTGCACATGTGTGTGTGTGTAGGTGTGTGTGTGTGTTAGTTGTACAATGCAGGGCACGACCAGGATCCAAAATGGAACTCATTAGCAAGAATCAGTCACGTTTTCTTACTTAACACCGACACAGAGAGACAGTCATGAGATTCTGTTAGCTATCCTGTCACATCTGTAATAGCTATATAACATCTGCTCTTGTTCTTTGACCTCACTTCTGTGGGTTTCAGAGAGCGCTACGTGCCTGTCGAGGTAAGAGAGAGAATTAGTGCACAGATGTTGCACAGCAATCACTCAGCACAACAGCAAAAACAAACCTGTCCTTCCCTGTCCGCTCATGCAGAACGTCTCTAAAGGGGAAAGGGGGAAGAAGGAGCCAGTGGGGCGGTGTGGTAAAGGAGTTAAAAAAGGAAATAGAAAAGGAATGGATGTGTGTAAAGCAGAGGAGAGGAAGTGAAGTGAGGTTGGTCAATAGAGGGTAAAATAAGCTTTCAGTAACCAGGTCAAGCATGCACCTATTGGTATCTTGCCTGGAGAAGCTTGCATGTGCTTGTACGGCTGAGACAGGGAGGCCGAGCTCAGTGAGTTGATCTCTGTGTATTTTTGCTTGAGGCAGAACGCCTAGCATTTGTTTGTAAAAGTGAGTCTACAAAAGAGTGTTTGTGCTAACACATGTGTCAAAGGTGCACATTTCTCTCCTCAAGCAGAACTTATCCTGTGTTTTCCCAAAGGGAAGTTGGCACTTGCCTGCCGGGGTCAGTGCTGGGGGTCATCAGATAAGAAAGATCAGGGTCAGGCCATTACTTTAATCCAGCCGTTCGGACCAGCCTGTCACATGACCCGCACTCCTTTGCATGCTCTCAGTTAAATGTGACCGTTCACAGAAGCAAGGCATGTTGTCAAAGTGGTAAAATGTCCAGAAGAAGAAGACAAAGAGTGTGAGGGGAGATGGCAGCAGGACATCAGGGGGCTAAATCTCACACTCTCCTGATACAGCCTGAAGCACTTCTGTCTTTAAAGTTGATCACACACACACTGAGCATGACCCAGACCTGGCCTGGATGTGGCCCAGACAGTCACAGTTTTCTGCAGATATCATGACTATTAAAATGTGCAAATATGTCATTTTATTTGTTGCCAGACTGACAAAATTATTCACCCTTTCCAACTAACTATAACAGTAATGTTTTATGAGATTATTCTCCAGCCAACAAGTAGGATATTAATGTAAATAATTAAAAAAGGACAGTATTATTTTGACTGGGTTTTATAGTGTGTTTTATTGTTTTGCTCCAACCTCTATGAACTGGAGACAAACCCGCCCACGCTTATTGACTGCATGGTGTTGCCTCCCCAGTGGTCAAGCTCCACACGCCACCCGGGAAGTGTCGCTTTGATCAGCACACTGCACACATTCTTCCCATCATCATCTCACTTCCCTCCCCGGTGTTTATTATTGGCTGCAGCTGGAACACCTCCAGTCACTCAGACCTCACTCCACCAAGGTCATGCTGACAAAATCCCACTGCACAAAGCAGGAACAGCCCACCTCTGTTTGACTTCAACTCGTGTTAGTGTATGTTAGCATTTCAGTACGTCACAAAGTCCCTGAGCTGGTCTTTGTGCACACCTTGTCTCTTTGGTTGAATGATCATTGTCAATACAATGCATGTCATGGGAGATGATTTCTTCCTCTTTCTTCTTGGTTAAATATAATTTTATCAAGCTGCGGCTGCTCTCTTCGTTTGTTCCATGACATCTGACCCCTCTGTGCGTGGAAGATGACAGCAGTGCAGCTCCAATTTAAACCACTTCTCTGTTATGAAGAATGATCAAGCACAAATATTAATGTTTATAAACATACATGAAATCACCGTCATTCAATTATCAAATGGTTGAATTTTTAAATAGTGTGACAGAAAGTGCAAAGAAAGAATATGCAAAAATAAGAAATAAAAAAGAGAAGAAGAAACAAAGTGCAAATAAGGTTCAAAACTGAAAGAAAAATAAAGAAAATGCAAAAGAAAGACAGAGAAAAAGAAGGAAAGAAAGTGCTGAAGACAGAGGGTGAAAAGGAAAGTGCAAATGACAGAAAGTGGGAACAAAAGTGCAAAAGAAAGAGAGTGCAAAAGAAGAACAAAAAAGTGTGACAGAAAGTGCAAAAGACAATGCAAATGTGCCAAAGAAAGAAACTGTGAAAGAAAGTGCAAAAGTGGGAAGGAGAGTGCAAAAAAGGAAAGAAAGTGTCAAAGACGGAAACTAAGACAACGAGAAAGTGCAAAAGAAAGTGCTGAAGACAGAAAGTGTGAAAGAAAGTGCAAAAGTGGGAAATAAAATGCAAATGAAAATGCAAAAGACAGAGTGAAGTGAGAAAGAAGGGAAGAAAGAGTGATAGACAGAAAGAGTGAAAGACAATGCGAAGGTGCCAAAGAGAGAGTGTGAAATAAAGTGAGAAAGAAAGTGTGAAAGTAATACTGAAGACAGGAAGTGCAAAAGACAATGCGAAGGTGCCAAAAAGAGAGTGCAACAGAAAGAAAAAGTGCAAAAGAAAGAAGGTGCGAAAGTGGGAAAGAAAGTGTGAAAGACAGTGCAAAAGACGGAAAGTACAAACGTGGGAAATAAAACACAAATGAGAATGCAAAAGACAGAGAGTGCAAAAAAGGAAAGAAAGTATCAAAGACAGGAAGTGAGTAAGACAATGAGAAAGTGCAAAAGAAAAAGTGCAAAAGAAAGTACTGAAGATGGGAAGTGTGAAAGAAAGTACAAAAGTGGGAAATAAAACGCAAATGAAAATGCAAAAAACAAAGAGTGCAAAGACAGGAAGAAAGAGTGAAAGACAATGCAAAGGTGCCAAAGAGAGAGTGTGAAATAAAGTGCAAAAGAAAGTGTGAAAGAAAATACTAAAGACAGGAAGTGCGAGAGAAAGAAAGTGGGAAAGAAACTGGGAAAGAAAGTGCGAAAGAATGAAACAAAGACAGTGCGCAACTGCGAAAGAAAGTTAGACCAGCTTTACACTTTTACTGAACCATTCAGTATTACAGGTTCTTTGGAAACAATAGTACAGTAGTGCAAAAACAAACAGGTACACACTCATCTATTGCCTGTGTTTGTTGACACAGAAGTGCTCCTGTCACTTTATCTGAGTCATCCCACATTAAGCCTTGAGCTTTTTTTGGCTATTGGCAATCCTGTGTGACAGAACCGCACTGTCAAATTAAAAGTCCTGCATGCAGTGAAGGTTAGATCACCGCTATGAAGCAACAAATAGAAATGTAAGTCACAAACTACACAAAATGGTTCATGACATTTTTGGCATTCATTTCTTTATATGTCACACTGCTGTCAGGTAGTTCTGAATATTATCAATGGAGGGACTCAAAAGCATGATTCACAGACACAATGAAAAGTGATTGTATTCAGTTGATGATATACAGGAGTGAGTGCAAAAGTTAAAGCCAAGGTTTCCAAAAACGCTAGGCAAGAGACTCAGTCAAAATACAGAGCAACAGTCACTTGGAGAACTTTAGACAAAGGGCATGACAGCAGGGCAATATGGTAATAAAGGACAGGTGAAACTAATCAGGGCGGGGCAGGTAATCACACAGGTGGGGAACACACACAACAGCAGGAAGTGAAACAAGAGACAAAGGTGAGTATCAATATATAAAACAGGAAATGGTTACTACTAATAAGGAAAAACAAGAACATATAACCGTAACAACTGGGCAGGGATGTAACAATTGCTGACGGCAGTTGCTTGCACTTGAAATTTCTTTAAAAAGTGCGACTTTCCCAGTGCTTTCAGTACGGGGGGCTCAGGGTAGATATAAAAGGTGGAGAAGGAAAATGACATCCTGGCCAAGAGAGACTGGTCATATTGATACAGCTGTACTTTCATTGCACAATGACCTCACTGGCCACATCCACTCAAGTCCAAAATTATTTATCACCCACAGCCAGATCTGTAATAACCTCGACAATTAAATGAAAGTCACCAGAACCAAATTGCAACTTAATCCTTCCATACACATTAAAGGCGCTGCTGTGGAGGCACAACATAAACAATACTAAAAGATAATTAACTGCAGCTCCAGATTCCACAGACTTGCTCAAGAGCTTGCAACCCGTCCCACATACAATATCCCATCACAAAATAATCACTACGCTCGTTAATGACATCCAGTCGTCACTTTTTCCCCGCTGAAGTCCACGATGAGACATGATGACTAAAGTGCAACACCCTCTATTAGATTTCTCACTGGATAGATTTCGGGGAGGCCTAACGTCAGTAGATCTGTCGGCCCTGGATTCACACATCTGTGAGTGAGGTTTTTTACGTGATGATGACTGTTAGCTCATGCTGCTGCTTGCCAGCTGGGCTGGTTCTGCTTGTAGACTTGTGAGTCATGCCTTCAGAGCCTAAAGTCTGCCCGACGGAGCAGAGTGCCTGCTGCATCATTAGCTAATCAGACTGCAGGTTTGATAGGGCTAACATCCGCTGAGAAGAACACATAAAGAATCATTCCTTCAGGCGATTGGGGGTGGATGATGGGAAATACAAAGTCAGAGGTGTGCATGTGTACATGCGTGTGTGCGTGACTGAAGGGGAGTGTTCGAGTGTTCAACCCTAAAACACAGAATTTGGCAACATCACAGCTGCCACAGAGAATGCTCCATAAAACTGACTGAATATCGCTGCTGGATAACAAAAAGAGAAATGTGGCTTTAATTAACAGCTCACACGAATTCTACTATGACTGGCAGTAATCTCACTAACCTAAAACAGATTGAATTAGACATTCTTTCTTATAGTAAAGCTGCAACAGGACCACAGTTTTTCTAAATTCAAATGGTGTTACTAATCCAGACCCAAGATTGCTCTCTGACACACAAAATCAGCATTACTCATATTTTTTGGAATACTGATCCAGCTTGTTTTGTAAACAAAGACTGCCAGTTATTTATTATCCTTTCTGAAATAACGTCATGTCTTTCCAGTCTTTCCATTTGTTTAGTTTCACAGAGCAGAAATCCTTCTTCTGGCCCTTAAAGTCCATTCATTCATTCATTCATTTTCCACAACTGCTTATCCTCTTGAAGGTGTTGGGGGCGCTGGAGCCTATCCCAGCTGACATTGGGCGAGAGGCAGGGTGCACCCTGGACAGGTGACTGCATATAGAGACAGACAACCATTCACATTCACATGTACAGTACAACCAATTTAGAGTCACCAATTAACCTGCATGTATTTGGACTGTAGGAGGAAGCCAGAGTACCCAGAAAAAACCCACACTAACACAGGAAGCACATGCAAACTTAGCACAGAAGGGCTCCCCCACCCTTTGTTCGAACCAGGAACTCTCTTGCTGTGAGGCGACAGTGCTAACCCTTGAAGTTGACTAACTTATAACATCTATGGGGACAATAGGTTGTGTTATTTATGCTGTAAAGTTTAGTTGATTCAAAACACACATTAAACACACATTAAACATGGCTTAATAGAGACAATTTCAAACACAAGTACACAAATCAGCTTCACTATAACTTGCACTTGTTTTTATCTGGACACATTTTCCCCACAAATACAACATGCTAATGTTATTAGCACAAGCCTATGGCATTTTACATTGTATAAATTAGCCTAGTGGCTAGCAGACTATTCCTCTACTGATGTGAAGCCAGGGACAACAGGAACATTTAGCAAAGGTAATGTTACATAATTTGGGTATATTACAACTCACAAGGTTCACCGACAAATCAACTGTCACACTAAACACGCTTTCCAAAGAAATACAACATGCTAATGTTATTAGCACAAGCCTATGGCATTTTACATTGTATAAATTAGCCTAGCGACAAGCAGAGATTTCCTCTGCTCACATGAAGCCAGGATAAATCACACACAAGGCTTAAAATGCTATTTTTGTGGAGGCTTCATTGTCTTCACAATTTATTGTTTCTTATCTGTGAAATTAAAGTAAATAAAAACTATATTTCCACTGAGGGAAATGGTTTCAGCTTATGAAAACAGACAGGAGGTCTGCGTAGTGTAGTTACATTTTTGGGGACATCAGGCTGCGAGCGTAGGCTCCATGTCATCGCAGAGCCTTCACTGTAGCTACAGTGTCGAGTCAACACAGAAGTATAAATTCCGCATAAGCCTGTTTGGCTGGGCATATTGTTTATGCACAACACAATAATGATAAAAAAAAGGAGACAGCAGGAGAGTCCCTATATTAACTGTGGGACTTCCATAACTGTTTTGAAAAACCCCTTCAGTTCTTCTTTATCTTCTTTGGGTGAATGCTTGTTACCTAATAATTCGCATGGCTGACCTCAACCAGTTCCAATAACATGGCTAAACTGTAGCTCTCCAACTTGGAGAAACGGCCCCTTTAACCTCTAGAGGCCTGACGAGTCTTTGGGTCAAAGCAACTTGTAAAAGTAAAAGACAGAATGTTCTTAAGCTCTCCAGCTCCGCTCCTTCTGAAGGTGAATTGATTTAACGGTCTCAGTGAAATATTGCTCTTATCCTGGCCTCGGACCACTCTTGCCCCCTAACCCCTTCCTCAGCCGCCGCCCCCCCCCCCCGATCCCCCGCTCCCCTCAGAACAGCCCCGAATTCCAGGAAAAGATGCAGTGAAGTTCTGGCTTCCATAAATCTCAGTTCCACTCCCCAGCCGCTCCCTGCAGAGCACTGAGGGAGAAACATCATCCCCTTCCCTTTCCCCGACCCCCTCCAGCTCCGAACCCCCTCCTCGGGCTGTTTTAATGCTGCGTAGAGCAGAAGATGAGAACTTCCTCACCATTTTACCACAACCTCAACAGGTCTCTGTTTCACTTTGAGCCACTCACTGTGCACTCAGATCTTTACGACCTCGTCTGTCACACCACAGTGGCGTCAAAGTCATGCTGCTTAAATAAGTCTCCCCGCTTTATTTACCTGTTAGTGTTTCTGCATGTGGTCGTGGTGTCGTTAGGCCTTTATTGCCCGCAATCCACAACGGTGCCAGTCAAGTCTGACTGACTCCTATCTCCTAACTGTGTTTTTATAGTTAGTACAACAACAAAAAAATCCCTGCGGGGAATTTGCTGGAGGGGAGCTTATGTTGCAAAAATCATATGAATAACTTAAAAGGACAGAGCTGCAAATTTATGTTGGGAAAATATTCCATGACATGACACACTCTAATGGAAAAAAATGTGTTACACAATCAGCGTTTAACACTACTAGTGGAAAAGCTTTTTATTGATTGGCCTGTGTTTATGCTGAAAAGGAGCGTGTGAGTGCAGTGCTGTAGCCCAACCCATGTGAGTGATAGACCTGTCTCTGCATGCCCTTTAGACTCAGGCGAGTTGATTAATACACAGGGTTAGGTTCACATATGAATGACATATCCATCACATGACTTGGTTTCTGGGACAGTAGGGCCAAGGGCTAAGACAGGAACTCTCGGCACAGCTCTCATGAATAGCACGTAAACAGAGAACATCCGTAAACAGTTTAGAAGACCCGCTTGGACTTTGTTCCAGAAGGGTGGGCGGGTGGGAAGGAGGGATGAAGAAAGGGGACAGGGACAGGAGGGGCGAGAGAGTGAAGCACTGCAGCTGATACTCCCTCTATGGCGGCCCGGTTGGGAGGAGCAACATCAGGCTGTTCTCCTTTGGGACGCTCTGCCTGTACAAACAAACCGACCCCAGGCCTCTGGTCTAATGGGAACCAGACCTGCTCCAGGACCAAATCCCCTTCCCTTCTCTTCTTCTCCCCTCCCCTCCCCCTCTCTCTGTATGACCAGCGCCCCGCCGACACACACTCCAGCTGAAGGACGCACTTCAATTATCCCAAACAGACCTGAAAATATTCCCCAGCTTTCCCACACAGCAACGGTTCATGACGTCCCAGGGTCCTACATCAGCGCTGACCTTCTTGACCCCCTGAGCAGCCAGACTCCAGTGACCCGCACTTATCTCCACAGCCACACTTTCTCTCACTTTCACATGCTTTCTCTATCACTCCTCTTTCCCACTCTCCTTCCCTCCATCTATACAACGCACATGTACACACAAAGCTTTCCATTGACTCATGTTGATACTGATGACTTTTTCTTTTGCAGTCCGATCCATATGTCTTCGGTTAAACGTATTCTTTGACCCAGTTTCAGATGACAGTAAGAGGTACTTTCCTTCCTTTCCTTCCGTAGAGCATATTTAGATCGCAACTGACAAAAGCATCTCCAATCTGTGCTTGAGGACTGTCGGCACCACGGTGAGCTGCTGGTTGCTGAGTAAGAGCAGCTCATCCCTGGCTACAAAGTCTGAATGTTCTCATTGTGAGGGTTCAGAGTTTATCAGTGAATGTCCTCCCAGTCTCACTGCTGTCTCTATCTGAATGTTCTGTCTCACTAAAGTATGAATACTGGCACCGAGTCAGACGGAGGGGAGAAAAGGCTCTTAAAACACATAGAGCTTCCACATTGACTTCACGTCTGATGCAGAGAGGGCTGATTGTGATACGGCCTGGTGACAGCGGGCCTCACAGACATGTGGTGTTGTTTAAATTGCATCACTTTATCGCTGCATTCTTTTTCCTGAACGACAAGTCTAAGATAAAAATATATGTTAACGCTTCCTTCTGCTTTTTACTGCACAACCCCGGTGTGAATGCGGCGCTGAATGCATACATTCACTTCTGCTGTTCTAGCTGATATGTTTTGAAACTTTTCTCACTTTGAGCCACAAATTAATGTAAAACAACATGTTATATGTTATTGTTGACAGTGTGTTTATATGTAAAAATACAAATGTTAAAAGTTGAATCTAAATGTCAAATTTAAATGCCAATCTGAATCTAAATGTCAAATCTAAATTTTAAATTTTTATGCTTTGAAAACCATAAATAACCTATGTTATGTCTATCATTTTTCCAACCTAGATGAAACCACGCCCACTTTTCTATGATGAAAGTATACATTTGCAAGGTAGTGCACCCTTCTATCTCACTCCCCGCCTGCTAGGAGACTTCACCAGGAGGAGAGCGGGGCAGGAGCTCTAGAGACGGACCCTTGTTAACAGGTGTAGCAACTTTAGTTCAGCCAGTGTAAACCCCAGCACCAGGGGTCACAGCCAACACATTCTCATTCTGACCTCATCACATATAGACGTTTTGGTCATGGACTTTCCACAGTCCACATGCGACGTGCAAGGTACCCTGGGTGCATTGGTTATTGACTGTCTGGGACACCGTGTCAAGTTCTGCCTGTGACATGTATTGTCTTCTTTCAAAATAGTCTTCTGTTTCTACAGGAAATTTAACATTTTCATAGAATCTCTCAAAACAAATGCACTACGTCAGTACAATGCCGCAAATTACCTTTTTTATTTTTGCCTTCAACAACAAAAGCAAATGGTTAGATTTAAGAAACGATAACAGGGTTTGGCCTTAGACTCTTATGGGATGCAAACACCGCTCTCCTGGGTGAAAGTCAATGTTTGTGAGACCCATCCACCACCCTTCCTGGCTGCCTCACTCGGACTCTTGCTGCCTTAACTTTTGTTCTTGTCACACCGTGTTTACCCCAATGCTGCTAGGCTTTGTGAAACTATGTAGGCAACTGACCATGTACAGTATCATGCCGACATTAAAGGACGCCTTTTTTCGTTGGTTCCTGATGCCGCAAGTCACTGCCCAAGCGTCGGATTTCAATGACTTTGGAGTGAGACCAGGCTCTCACAGCAGGCTGGTGACCAGCAGTGTTGCGGAGTTACAAGTTACATATATAAATGTAATTCTAATCAGTTACAGTTACTGAGAACAACATGTAACCAAATACGGTGGTTACAAAGGAGTTACATCCAATTTTATTTTAGTGGAAACCTTATATGTAGAATATAACATTAACTCTGTTGCTCTGTATCTTGTCGCCATGCAGAAATACTTTCTTTCCGGACAACACAGGTCAGCAAAGCGGTTGGGACAAATTTGAGTTCAACAATATGCACTTTGACTTTTCAGCTTTTTTGCCCAGCTCAAAACCTCCGTTAGAAAAGTAAACAAGTGGAATAAATTACATTACTTTGATAAATTAAATAGTTATGCAACTTATTACAGTTTAAACAGGGTAACTAGTAATCTGTAACCCATTACATTTCACAAGTAACCTTCCCAACACTGATGGCCAGCACCAGTGCTAAGTCTAACCTGTGTAACTGCAGCAACAGAAAGTTTTCTGTCTGGCAGTCTGGGTTTAAGCCCATAGTGCTGGTGTTAGTGCTGACTGAATTCAAGTTAAAGTAAAAGCAAACTTTAATCAAACGTAAATGGGCATTGTTTCACCTAAAGCAGATTGAAAAAATGACAGATGAATATTTTGTAAACATTTATATCTAGGTTTAACATTTAGATTTAGATTTAGATTTAACATTTAGATCCAGATGTTCTAAATTTAACATTAGGACTGAAGATTTAGATTTAAATTTAAATTTAACGTTACATTTAGAGTTAATATTTAGATTTAGATTTGACATTTAGGTTTTAATATTTAGATTAAGATTTTACATTTAGAATAAGATTTAACATTAAGATTTAGATTTGACATTTAGGTTTAGATTTGACATTTAGATTAAGATTTGACATTTGGGTTTAGATTTGACATTTAGGTTTAGATTTAACAGTTAGATATAGATTTGACATTTAGATTTAGATATGACATTTAGGGTTAGATTTGACATTTAGATTTAGATTTAACATTTAGATTTAGATTTGGCATTTAGGTTTAGATTTAATGTATAGATTTAGATTTGACATTTGGGTTTACATTTGACATTTAGGTTTAGATTCAACATTTAGATTAAGATTTGACATTTGGGTTTAGATTTAACATTTAGATTTAGATTTGACATTTAGGTTTAGGTTTAACATTTAGATTAAGATTTGACATTTGGGTATAGTTTCAACATTTAGATTTAGATTTGACATTTAGGTTTAGATTTAATATTTAGATTTAGATTTGAAATTTAGGTTTAGATTTAACATTCAGATTTAGATTTGACATTTAGGTTTAGATTTAACATTTAGATGTAGATTTGACATTTAGATTTAGATTTAACATTTAGATTAAGATTTGACATTTAGATTTAGATTTGACATTTAGGTTTAGATTTGACATTTATATTTAGATTTTACAGTTAGATGTAGATTTAACATTCAACACTTGGATTTAACATTCACATTCAACTTTTATTTACTTATAAACATGTTACCAGTTATATATCATGTTGTTGTGCATGTGAGGGAAATGTCCTCAATGTTAGGACAGCAAGCCAAATATTACAACAATATTACAACATATCAGCCAGAAAACCGATTTTTTACATGTGGTCCGCAGGTGTGTAGAAGTATAAGTAAACATGTGTGAGAGTAAAGTTCTCAAGGCCAGAAAAGCTCATTATTGTGCGTGCTGGAGCCAGTGATCAAGTCACTGACGCCAAGTGCCTGGAAGTACGGCAGATTTATCGAGGAGAATGGACCGTGTCTAAAGAGTTGGAACGAGCTCACAAACACTGGATATGACTGTTCAGCTCTGTCTCCCTCCCACACATCTGGGCACAAACCCGTCAATGTTCCCGTAGGCAAAGATCTGTGATGAGCCGAGTGAGTTGCTGCCCAGCTCACAGCCCCCCCCCGCATTCGATTTTTGCCTGGTCTTGTGTGCTCCTCTGGGGTGACTCTGTATTCCTCTTTGCTATGGGCTTCCTGGCAGTGCTTGTGTCTTTGTGCCGTGCATGTCGGGAGTGGCCAAGCTGAGACGCAACCCTCTGGAACTGAAGTGTTTTTCTGCACAGTCAGCACAAATTGAGACCTGCCGGTAACAAACGTGTTGCAACTCACTCACTCCTCGCTCCCTGGAAGAGGTTAGGAGTGGGAGGTGTGTTTGGGATGTGAAAGAAATGAGTCCAAAAGTGTGTTTACAACTGTGAGTGCTTGGCAATATGATATATGTGGACTAATGTAGCCTATATATTATCTGCTTGCGCTTTTGGGTGCGTGCATTTGTGAGCCTGTGTGTTGACGTGCTATAGCTCCAGGACACATTAAATTGGTGCTCCATTGATCCCCTGCAAACATGTGCTCACACGTCACAGTTTTTGATGGATGAAATGGAAACGGATCAATACGGTAGCACAAAAACTCTCTGAACAAAACATGCAGCAGTTTGACAGAAAAGGACATTACCGAGAACGCCTCTGAGTTTATATGTCTTCACATGTTGCATACTGTAGTAACATGTGGCTTTGCCTGCCTTTACAATCTCAATTAACTTACTTAAATCTTGCAACACAACCACAAAGAAATTACATGTTAGCCTTGATAAGACCAGGTGGGTGTGTTGAGCCAGGAGATGAATCAGTTTGGTTTATATTCCCACTGATGTCATTTGTTGAAGCAACAGAACTTTGGCAGGAAGGGACTGACAAACAGTCAGGGTCATTGACCCACTGCAGGGAAAAAGCCACCAATCAGTTTGTGTGTCCCTGATGCTTCAAATTAATGATTATTCCCTGATGCACGGGGGAACAGAGCAGTCTTTGTCTATTAATGGTCATATATACACTCTCGTACAAATAGTCTGTCGTCATTTGTTAAAAGCTCCTTCCTTTCTTTTCTAAATCTGATCTCTTCCTCCACATTGTTCCACTGCCACGTTGCAACCGTTTGGAGCCGGGGAAGTCGAGACACCTGGATCTTGCTAGTTTTCCACTCATACCAGAGCAGCTTAGGCCAAAGTCTATGGCCATGTGATGACAATGATGATGTGGCATGGTCTGATAGTGAGAAACTAGTAAGCGTGGGGACTCCACACCCCCGTGGCCCCTCGACGCTCTCCCCTCTCCTGAATCACATACACAGAGATGTGTGGGATTACTCTCACAGGAGGAACTTGAACCCTCTGACTTCCTGCTCACTGATGAGGTCACTGGTCTCAGTGGGAGTGTCTGTGAAATGCCTGCTCAATAACAGCCGACTGACGGCAGGGCACGGCGGGAGAGGGAGGAGGGATGAAAAGGAGGAATGGGACATGTAGCCAGGATCGAGGGGTAGATGACAGGTTGATGTGGGGGTGGAAGAAGAGGAGGAGGGGGGGAAAGTCCGTCCAGTGCCTGTCTCTGGTGAGCCTGAGGCACTTGGCGGAGCACAGCATGTGTTCATGGAGAGGACTCGGCTCTCTCTTTAAAAAAATGAGACTAAGGGGGTGGGGGTGTTGAAAGCTACACAGCCAGGAAAATCTCACAAAATGGCTGAGAATGTTCCCGTCTGACAAAACTCTCTGTTTTTCATTAATCACATATGTGTCAGTTAGGTAGCTGCTATCCGAGTAGCTGTGGATGAACCTAAAATCTAACTTTATGTATTTATCTGTGGCTTCAGATAGGACTCCATGCGCCAGAACGCTTTGCGTCACCCTGAGGCTGGCCTCATTTATGACCAACAAGCCAGATGATTGTCTGCTGAGCTTTTACAACTGTCCTGCTGTCACAACTATTGCACAAAAGGGAAGAGTGTTACACTATTTATGGTACAGGGAACATCTAACATGTGGTATCACATGCTGCTCCTTGTCAGCTGGCCTGCCTCTCGCCGGCTCCCGGCTCATGTCAGAGCACTCCTGATTAAAGAGCGGGCTGCCTTTGGTCCCAGTGAAGGTCAGGTTACTATGAGGTAACTTCTGCTCCCTATAAGCAGGAGGGCCCGAGCTGCTGTGAGGCTAATGAGGGGAGAGCACCTGGTGCGTGATGCCTGAGGCTGCGGCCCTATAGGTAGAGGTTAGGGGAAGGAAGGGAGGAGCAGGATGGTGATTGCACATACAAAGCCATCTTGTTTCAGGCCAGGCTCAGATGGAGCGACTCTGTTGCCAAGGGTCCAGAGCTCTACATCCTGCCGCCCAGTGAAAGACCCAGTCTTCAAACAAGTTGCATGAACAAAGAGCCATACAGGCTGTGTGCATGAGCACCCACACACCACCCCCCTAACACACACAGAAAGCGTGCACTGTATTTCACCATCTGCCTTCATCTCTGTTTTGACTTCCTGATGCCACCCTCATTCAACTCTAAGTATATCTCAAGAGATCACAGCTTCATTACCTAACTCTCACAAAACAATGCAATTAAGTCATTCTCTGTAAAACACACACAGCTTGGTCAAAACACACACACACTCACTCCCCCGTCACCGTCTCCCTGTGTTTCGCCCTCGGGCAGTTTAATGCCTTCCAGATGTTGAGATGCTGTGCTCTCCAGCCTTAGCAAACCTTGGAAGTCAGTGCCCCTCTCTCATGGTGTTAATGGTGCCCAGGAGGCCTCTGAATGGGAGGGGGGGGTTGTCGCAAGACCTCTCAAGCTCCTACCGAGCCTACAAAAGGACCTCGGCATCCTTTCCCTTTCACAGGGTAATCGCTTATCTGTCTTCTCTTTGCGCTGATCAGCAGGCTTTCAAATGAAAAGCTGCATGAGGAGCATGGGTGTGGTTTGAAAAGACATCCTGGTAACATTTGAGAAAAGAAGGTGTGCTTACAAACAGAATAACAAAGTCCTCTGCAGCTGTTCACCATCCAGATGGGCAGTGGTGGTAAATACTATTAGGTTACATTTGTCTGCGTCCACGGGTTGGGCCTTTGGGTGTCATGTGTCAACTTCTCCACATCAACTTATTACAATCCCACCAGTGTTTCTCCTCTTTCATCTTCTCGGTCTAGTCCCTGTTTGCTCCTAGCGTAAAAAATCAATGGCTACTCTCTCTTAAGCTAGCTTGTGTTACCATCTTTCCTCCTCGTGACCCTAACCAAATGATTTTGTGTCACAGTCTCAGATTTATGTTCCATACCTTGTTCCAGGCTGAGCTCTATTAGTCTGTAAAAGGCCGATCATTAGGGCCCTATCTGTTTCTCAGTATGGACACTAAAACACCCGGAGACAAAGACAGCCACAGTCCCTCGGGCCATGTTTTTTAAAATGCTAATCGCTCTTTAAAGCCAGCGAAAGACCTCATCTGGCTGCTGATATTTATTCATGCTGATTTAGTATGGAGTTTTGTGGTGTTTGGATGATGAAATGCAACTGTCAGTAACACAGGACTGCTTCCAAAGCTGGTTTGGGGGTGTTTTTCTGTTATTTCTTGCAACCAGAAGCACAGCAAGGACAGACTATTTGACATATACTAGCATGGCTGGGGCAAAGGGACAAGAAGCGTAACGACTCAATAACATTTGGCTGGCCAATGGATCCACTGAGGCCGTGGGTGAGCCCCAGACTCAAAGCCAAAGAAGAGAGAGCGAGCTGGAGAGAGTAGGAAAAAGCTCCAGGCTGAGGAGCTCTGTGAGAAAGTGTCCATCTGCAGCGCAAGTTGGAGACAGCCCAAAACAAACAAGTTAAAATTAAACCACAGAAAGACAGCCAATCTCTGTGTTTAAAGTTCCTACAAACAGAGGATTACCGTGTTACCATTTCAAAGGTCTGAGAAATTGTCAGTTTTTGTGGTTTATCCCACCACAATACAACCAATAATCTCTGTAACAGCTACACCGCTGGCTGAGGCACAGCTGTTCGCCACAGAGAGAAGGAAGATTGCAGATGAGGAGGAAAATGTTCTAAAATTCTCGCAGGTGCCATCAAGAAAGTTGCGCAAGTAATGTGTAGGATGTTTAAGAACTTTTATCTCTTCATATTCATCTTCCTCAAAGCAGTACTCATCCCCACACTTAACTAAATGCAATGGTATGTACAACGTGTTTCAGTGACATTATAAAACCATTTTTGAAAAACTTTGTTATGAAATATGATGTTCATTTTAAATCTGACATTCACCTTCTAATGCTTCAAACATGGTGATGTGTTCCAGTTATGATAAACCACCTCAAGGTGAAATCAACACCATGTCTACACATTTTAAATGTGTGAAAAGTCATTAAAAAGAGGTGACTGTTTTCCTGTCGCCAGCAGCCTTAAGTCACGTACACAGCTCTGCAGCAGACGAGTATGCCTTTCTGTGTCACAGAGGCCTGAAAACAGGTCAGTAAACAGTAGAAAGCAGTATGGAGGCCAGTGAAAATGTTTTCTTCTTTTTCAATTCTCGTACTTTTTAAGTCTCTCCGTCAAACTTGGTGCTGACTACATTTTGAACAATGTTTAAGCACTGCTGGGATGGATACTGATCAGTACTTTGTGACGGCACATCATTGCATCTCACAGGCAAAAAGGCTAAAATTAGCACGTCCACCCAGTTGTTGTATTTCCATGCCTGCCGATCAAAGCCAATCAAAGCCGATCTGAGCCACACCTGATAAATACGCATGACTACTGCGGAGTCATTTGTCGTGGGAGCGAATGCCAGTTGTAACTTTTCCCATTAAATACAAAAGCCAGATGTTGGTGGGTTTTAGTGGGTTTTTCGTGCAGTGGGAGCAGGCTATAGTCTGTAGTCTCGTAGTGCTTCTAATGGCATTTGCTAGAATCCAATGTGCAGCTGTCAATCATGTCAGTCACAGCCTGTCAACTGCAGCCAAACTGTCAATCTAGGCAGCGTTGATTAAATATGAATCAAGATTCTGTTAACGCATCGCCTATTTCTCACCTTAAATGTTTCCAGAAATATTTTAATGTTCTGTTTAGTTGTAAAATGAAAAAGTTTGCTCCAGCTAGTGAGCTGTGTTTATTTTTGCTCAATTGTTTTCAACATGGCAGCAGAGTCATAGTCTTCCACAACTGTCACAAGATTAAGCACAAGATTTTTTTTTTTATCTGTCTCGTGTACTACTGTGTGGATATGCTGACAGTTTCTGAAAATATGACCACAGAAGTTACCAACTACAGCTTTGATAACAAGTGTGGCAATATGCTCCATTAGCACTGCTACCACGTGCTTAAAAGCACAGTACATGGTGTAATAAACATAATCTAATGTAATAATATTTAATATCTGGTCCTTGGAGATAAAACAAGACAAGACGCCAGACCAAAGTTTGCAGTGTCTCTAAACTGTGACCTGAGTTCACATGAAATCGGCCTTTGAATCACATTTCCTGCTAAATGTGTGGTTAAAGGTCGTCTTGTAACATTAGCAGCTCAACGGTTAAGATGAATAGAACAAGGAGGCCTCTGAGCACACGGCGGGTACTCCCCTATCTGTCACAAATAATGATTAATTCAACTTAAATGTGACTAACAGGAGTTCCACTTTTCAACATAGCCGGCTTTGACCTTGCTAATTAGGTTTTCCCAGCAGCTTTGTTATGGCCTCAGAGTGAGTGTATGTGGTCGCTGTGGTTGCCACTGCTGAGGTTTCCCAAATCCATATGATATCCAAGTGTTTGCAGCAGCCCCCTCCTCCACCTCTACCAAAAGCCTTGTCTGGCCCACAAACCTCTGCACAAGGAGAGGAGCTCACGTTTGTACAAAGGTTAAAGAGAGTGTGGGAGTTCTGATGTTTGATGTGACACCATGCTGCTATCTAGTGGTGAGAGACAGTAATCAGGGACGCTTTGGTGGTGTATGCTTAAAAATAATACTGTTAAACAAAAGGGAAGCGCTGCCATTTAAAACTTTGCTTTGCCTCCATGAACCTCTACAGATTAAAAAAATCTTAAAGTGTTATCTCAAAGTGAAGACGTTTCTGCACTATCATTTACTTTAGGATCACTTTGTTGAATTCAACACGTGGGGGAGCCAGAGATCAGTGACGTCTGTGCAGTGGCTTCTGCAGTGCAAGTACTAATGTAACCCCCTGAGCAGAACAAAGAGCTATCAGATAAAACAGTCTCATATGCTTTCCTTTCTCCCCGTGGAGGCATTTTAATGTCATAAACAGATGTCAATGTAGGTTTGGAGGATATCATGCAAACGGTTTTGTTGAACTTCTCCTCGGAGCGTTCTCCCTAGATGATGTAGGAGGGTCTTTGTCGTTCAACTGGAAAAATATTTACAGTTTATGGCTCCCAAAATGCATGACATCATCGTTTAAAACCTCTTTACACAGCACATGCCCCTCCTAAACCCAGTTTTTTCACCCTCTACTGATAAAACTAATCAAATGGAGGCTGTTGCAGATCCAATTCATTACTTATTGACAGATTTCTCTTGTGTTTTAATACTCTTTGAATATAAAAAAGAAATGACGAAGCTGAATGAGCTCCTGTCTGAGCTCTTTGTCTGTTCCCCATCTCACAGCCCCTAAACACTACCATATGGCTATGATGTCACGCTTTACGTTGCAGAGCAGCGATCCTCTCCAGGGACCATCAGGGTCAGATAGGGAAGTCAGACCCTCCCTCAACCAGAGGACCTGTAAACCTCCTGTCAGCAAGCATCTGTCCTGCTGAAATACTCTTGTGCAGGACCAGTTAAAGGGTGTTCTTTTAAGCTTCTCTGAAATCACTTCTCCTGACAAAAACAAGACAAGTGATGCATTGTTTTCAATCATTTTTATTTCGTCAGTCCAGTTTATTGTCATTTTACAATGCATCTCTGTGCATGGCAGAATGAGTGTGTTTCTCTGGTATCAAGGTGCAACATAAACAAATAACGCTATATACAAGAGTGCAAACATCTGTGGGTAACTCTTCAACTAATGTCCATTTTGCTTCGAAAATACTGAGAAAATCTACCACACAATTAGAGAAAAGTATTGAAACAATACAAATTTTTAGTAATATAACAAGGCATTGTTATTTCCATTACCGTAGGTCTTTTCCATCATAATAAACAAAGTGGTGGAAATTAGATTTTGTCACAAAAAAAAGCATTAAATATACACAAAATACTCAATATAAATTTTTTTTATTTTATTTGCACATTCACAGGAAATATGACTGCCAATAAACATGTTCTTCATTCCAGTTACCTGGATTTCTTCCCATTTCACTTCCCTCCATGACGCTGACAGTCATCCAGCCATGTGCTCTCCCCGCACATGACTATTGCTGTGGTCACCAAGTTTACAAACTCTAAAAAAAACCCCACCCTGAATTCTCATTTTGTACAGTGGGTCGGAAATGACTGTAACTCCAGAGGGACAGATGTTCATTTTATGAAAAAAAAAAAAAGACACAAAATACTAATATATCCTACTGCAATGTCACTCAAATTAATGTATACTGACCAGAAGAGGCTCAAAATGACCACAAAGGAGGTCCAAGGTTTAAACTCCTAGTGGGCAGTTACAAGTCTTTGATAATACACCTGACAAAAGCAGGTGATGTGTGATTTTTTTTTTTTTTTTTTTTTGAGGATCCCCAACAGTTAAATTGTTGTGAATATCTTAATTTTTGTGTCACTGCCTTCTTCTTCTGAGGCTGGTTTGGCCTCCTGGCATTGGAGCTGGTGGGCGGGGTCAAAGAGGACGTCAGGAAAATACCTGCACCTGGGTAGATCTCATATTTCTGCCCAGCTGCTGTGAGCTCCTGTAGTCTAAAAGCTGACATGCGATATCCTCCACCACTTTATTAATTTCTAAATTAAAAAAATCCCAATCTCCTGTAATAAATCCTAAATATCCTAAATATCCAATTCAAGTAAAAAGAACTTCATTCAATTCATAATTCATCCTGTCATAACCTATTATGATCCATAATGAGTTGCTGAACAGATCAGTAGTTTGGTGGTGAGGGTAAGAGTTCAGATCCTGCAGACGGTCTGAATCTTTGCATTTTCCAGGATAACTTTTGACACTTTTCACATAGTAGCACTATTTGTATAGAAATTAATAGACATGGGATGCATTTCAAATCATGAATGAAATCAAAAATTTAATACAAATGTAGTCATGTGAAACACCTTTTCATGAGTGATGAAGTGTGGGGGAACACATATAAAACAAACATGGAAACAATATTCAAACTTCAAAAAAGAGCAATAAAAATTGTAAATAAAAGCACCTTGAGAGAACCATCAAACCCACTCTTCATCAAACTGAAGGCACTAAAATTCAAGGATTTGGTCGACCTCAAAACAATTCAGATCATGCACAAAGCAGATCAGAATCAGTTACCACAGGGCATCCAAAAGTTGTTTCAAATAAGAGAAATCTCAGGGGAATATGCATTCTCAAAAAACAGCCTGTACGTACCAACACAAAAACACACTGTATATCAGTCAAGGGAGTTAATCTGTGGAACAGCTGCAGCGAAGAAATGAAAACTTGCAAATCACTTTTTATAAACCACATTTTGAATGGATACAAGAGAGAAACGGAAACATGAATTTATAATAATGAGCAATGTGTCTTTTTTTCTGGTACACTTTCTTTTCTTTTCTTCTCTTTTGTTTTCCTGCACATGCTCTGACTGATCAAACTATAAAAACACAACAATAAAGGGGTAGGACTAGATAAGTTTTATTAACTTCATCCTACACCCTTTCGAACAAGGTATGATTAGCTATGTTGTTATAGAGTTGTCTCTTTAATTGTTTTTTTTCTGCCTAAGCACATTGTTTATTTTATTTATTTTCGTTTTTTCTTTTAACCTGTTCGAATAAATAAATAAATGAAATGATGAACCACGTCAAATGTTTCTAAAAGTAGATTTATGTACGTCAAAAGAGCATCAGCATATCTCGATGACGAAGAGTTTCAATTCAGTTCTTGCAATCTGTTTCGACCCTGGCTTTAATTGAAGTTAAAATTAAATTAATTTAAATTCAAAATCAAGCAGGGTTGAATGTTCAAATCTGGCTCAGGGACAAATGGGTTTTTGTTTTCCTATTTCTGACAGCAAAGAGAGTTATGGTAGTTGAAGAATCACCCTCACACAACACAACGCAGTCCCTGAGCCTGCATATCTAAGATGTATGAGTGCAAGTTAAAAAAGTGAAAATAATACAGTAAACCGGTAAAGCAGCAGTGATCTGAAGTCGTAAAAAAGGTGTTCACAGACAAGATTTACAAGTTCAGCTGCAGCTGGTCGGAGTGAGATGGGTTGGCTATTCATCAGCCTGATGGCCTGTGGGCCTGTGTTTTCTCTCTTGAATCTTTGCAACGTTGTCTTAATCTAAAATGTGTCCTGTTTTATCTTATATGCCTCTCTACAGTTATAATCAGGGGACTATTTGGATGTTCTGACTCATCCTCCCCTGCTAAACTGGGAGTTTCTGTAAGAATCTGATTGTTGTCAGCAGACAGTTGAGCCAAAGGGGGGCCCTTGAAGGGGCAGGTTGTTCTTGGAGAGGCCGTCTCATATGACTCAGCTGGACAGGAGTGAGCCTCCCTTTACGAAACAATAAAACAAAACAATGTAATTACTGTGAAAGGAGCCCTTCAGTCTCAGCTGAGACTCCCAATATCCAAAAGACTAATACCCTTCATTTCCAACTGAAGAGAGCTGTTGCATTTAAAAGGAGACAGGAGAAAGGAGCAGGCTGAAAGTAAAATGGTGGAAAGGAAGGGGGTGGGGTACATTATAACAAATGAGTCAAGACGAGAGAGGGATTAAGGCCAGCAACTGTATGTTATCATCAAGCAGAGATCCAAATCAAGGCACGCTGAAACAAAGGATGTGTTGCCTTTGTTAACAGGCATAGTTGAAGGAGAGGGTGACAAAGTGGAACAGTTTCATTAATTCAAATATAAGTGATATTGTGCAATCAGGAACCGACAGACAGAGTGGACGGGAATTTCAAAGAGGAAGGGGATTCACTACTTGTGGTGTCCTGGACAGTAGGTCATCTGATAAGAAATGAGATCAGGAAAAGAATCTCCCAGTCTGTCGCGATCTTTGTCATGACTCCACCTCTCACACTGATTTTAAACACTCTTCCTGCCTTTTGTGGACGCATTGGAATTTGTCCGCAGTAAATTGGATATTTCCTGTTTGTTATCTGGGTCCTGCATGCATTACACTTTTCCTTTCCATTTCTATTATGAACTATTTAATCACGTGCCGTGCTTTTTTCAAGTTAATTTACCGACTGTTTGTTTTGGCACAGAGAACGCTCTGAGGACGTGTTTAGATTTTCACACAATAGGCCAGCAAATTATAGTAAGTCATTTGTGTTTATAATAAAAGCCCTGCGGAGCTACTGTTTGCATCTTAGCACATTCATGATACCCTGAGGATGAATCCACCAGCAGGTCAAAGCTGTCACTTAACCTGTGACATACGCCTATAAACGTTAATGCTTCCCATGCAATGTATCCTAATTTCTTTGAGGATCCCCTGATATTTCCTCTACCGTGACAATGAGGTTTACATTTGTGGTTTTGTGTGAAATGTCTTAACAACAATTGGATGGACTGCCATAAAATTTGGCGCAGACATTAATGCCCCCCAGGATGAATTGTAATCAGTTTGCTAATCCCCTGACTTCTCATGTAGTTTCAATTTGTCAGCATGTTAGCTTGCTGATGTCAGTATTCATCTTAGAGCACCACAGTGTCTGAGTAAAGTCTCACTGAGTACTATCTGTAGACTCTTAGGTGGGACTAATACATGTGCATAAGCTCTATGTAGACCCTACTCTGTAGCCTTCACTGTAGGCTATGCTGTTGTGAGCATTTACACTTGTGTGGTCGTGTGTCTGTGTCAAAAACAATTGTCGTCAGCGGGGTTTCTGTGAAGTGCTGTAAAGTTGATTCAAAACACACCCAAAACACACATTAAACACACATTAAACATGGCTTTATAGAGACAATTTCAAACACAAATACACAACTCAGCTTCACTATAACTCACAGCATTCACACACAAAGCACTTGTCTTTATCTGGACACATTTTCCCCACAAATACAACATGCTAATGTTATTAGCACAAGCCTATGGCATTTTACATTGTATAAATTAGCCTAGCGGCTAGCAGACTATTCCTCTACTCTACAGGGACAACAGCAACATTTAACAAAGGTAAAGTTTCAAAATTCAGCTCCATTACAACTCACAAGGATCACAGACAAAACAACTGTCAACAACGACGGACTGCAATATTTTCCTCTTCTCATATAAAACCAGGGACAACAGCAACATTAAACAAGATAATGGTACATAATTTGGCTCCATTACAACTCACAAAGTTCACTGACAAAACAACTGTCTTATACTAAACACATTTTCCAAACAAATACAACATGCTAACATTATTAGCACAAGCCTATGGCATTTTACATTGTATAAATTAGCCTAGCGACAAGTGGAGATTTCCTCTGCTCATATGGAGCCAGGATAAATCCCACACAAGACTTAAAATACTATTTTTGCGGAGGCTTTATTGTCTTCACAATTTATTGTTTCTTATCTGTGAAATTAAAGTAAAAGTTGTTTCCACTGAGGGAAGTGATTTCAGCTTACAAAAATAGACAGGAGGTCTGCGCCTCTGCAATGTATAGTTACATTTCTGGGGAGGTGCACGTCAGGCTGCAGGGTACGTCGATGCAGAGCCTACACCGTAGGTACGGCGTTGATGTGACACAAAAGTATAAATCCCACTTTAGTCCTGTTATCAGTGTGTTCTGAGGACAAAATTGTCATATAATTGTATAAATAATGAACAGTGCTACAAAAATACACAACTGAATCTGGTTAAGTTAAGGTTGGGTGTGTGTTACTACCATAGACTGGAAAAATAATTGATGTAGCTAGCGTGATGTCATGCCTGCTAGCCTTGAGTTTGTCATTTCAGCCCTTGTGATTTTGGTTTATTGGAGCAGGAAGTGATCATATTTGCAAGGGGTGGGTCTGACTGAGAAGCCCAGGACACTATCGGCAGACAGCCTGTCACTCAAATCAGCCTGCCCTTAATTATGTTTAACTTTAAGTCTCAACAAAATGAAAACAGGCAAGTCATATAAAATTTCAACTCTTATACAGCTGTCATGAACGTTGAAATTAGCTATAGAGACCAGAGCTGTTATTTGTACTAGACTGTAAATGTTTTTTATTTCTGCTGTAAAGTTGGAGCTTTTTAACATGGGGTTATGGGGAGTGACTGGCTTCTGGAGCTAGCCTCATGTGGCTGTTCAAAGAACTTAAGATTTTCAGTGTTGGCGTCAGTTTTCAGCCCCAGAGGTTGCTGCTTGGCTCGCACAATAATTACAGTATTCTCACACAAAGGTTTTGAATGCAGACACGAGTGATAAGGACAAGAGGAACTTTTCAAAGTGCGTTAACGAATTAAAACAGGACAACAACAAAAATCAGGACGGCATTTATATAAAATCAGACAGTTACAACAATACAAGTTGAAATGAGGGGTCTTCGCAGTATAATGGTACTGACAGTAACAGTGATATTTAAAAGTGGAAGATTATTATCATGTTTATAATACAGATATGATATATTGTGTAAACAATCCAGCGTTCCTAAACCATCTCTGTTTCTTTCCATTCTCGCTTTCTCTCCCTCCCCCAACGCCATCTGGTTACTTTTCACTATCAGTTAGGTATAATTGCTCTTTTTGTTTAGACTTATGGTTACAGACTCTCTGTCCTCCTCCATACATTTGTATCGTGAGTGTAATTCATTTGACAGAGAGACAAATTGCATGATGAACAGAGTAAAAAAAATAGTTTGACATTGTTTTTTTTTCTGTCACATTTTCTATAGAGGCCTCAATACTTGTGAAGTGAAATTTGATATCGTGCCAGCCCTAATGGACAAAATAGAAGGCTGTAACATTAAAAGGATGATGTGATCGCATTGATAGCAATCTATTTTTAACAAAGACATAAATTTTAAGAGGTGATTATAAAGATGTCATTAATTCTGCAAATCTCAGGTCCTCAGACACGGAGCTCCAGAGCTGAAAGCCCCTGCCTGCAGAATGATGAAGTAGGTTTGCATCTGGAAACTAACAGCTTCTGGGACTCCCTCCAAGAGAGTTTGCATGAGCTCAGATATAATGTACACATTTACCGTGTCCTTCTCGAAAAGCACACACGCATTCCAGAAATGACCCCTACTCATTTTAATGATCGAGGGAAAAATGCGATCCTTGGCAGGGAGCTTTATCTTGCTCAATGTTGTGGTATGTAGAGTCTTAACTCTCAGCGAGTGCACTGTGAGGTCTCAACAAAAATCAAGAAAAGTGTGTCGAAACTACATCCTAACTAAATTTAGAATGATTTATTATTATTAATTATCATTACTATACAAAATGACTTTGACGTTTGCACAACAAGTGTTTTGGATTTGGATTACAAGTTGTGGTTTACTCTGAAATTCACGGGAACTTCTGATGAAGTTATGAGGTGTATTATCTTTAGCGGAAAAGAACTTCTCAGGAAACCAGATGAGTAAGCAGAACCTGTGTTGTTTGACTTATTATGTCAGTTTCCCAGCAGGCAAGATAAAATTATGCTGTGTGAAGGACAGAGGAATGTTTGAGATTAACCATGTGTCAAAAGCCATTTTAGGAAATCCTTTTCTACTGTCTGTCCAGCCACCCTGCCGCTGGCATCGTTTCTCGCGCACAAGATAAAGAAAATGTCTGCTAAATGCCAGCAGAGACACAAGGAATCTGCGGAGACAGAGGGACCTCTGTTAGACTCTTGCATTTTCCATGATCACATTACAGCAAGCTTTGCCTCAGTGAGTAAATGGACAACACTCATATTGTTGCATAGTGACAACTCTTGTGTTATTCTCTGTTTTCACAGATCTGCTGGTTGAACATTAAATCCCTGCTTCGTTTCATAACACATACAGAGAGGGTGAGAAAAAAGCATCTGGTCATTACAGCTGGTTTCTCTCTAACAGTACAAGGTCAACTTATTTATCAGTGTCCCGACAAGTGATTAGTCTCTAGATGGTACTGGATCTGCACTCACTCTTTAAACGTGTTTTCCTTGTCCTTGTCATTGTCATATTTCAACAGTTATTTCCTCTTTGTCACAGGAAAAGATTTTAAAGCGGTAATGTTTTCTCCTGTTTTTCCTTAGATCCTTTACTGGACAGCTCACCCCGTCAATTTCCCCACTCGCCGTTATCGTGCCGTGGCATGACCCGAGAGCATGTTGATAAGTAACCAGCACCGGTGAATGAGTTAAATGACATTTTGGGGTTTTTTCGTGAAGTGGCTCCTTTTTCTTCCTAATCTTTTATTCCATCCCTTCCAGTTTTTTTTTATTATATCCATGGGGGATTTCCATTTTAATGTCACTTCTCTGGTATTTCTCATAGTGGAAGGACAAACTTAACACCAAACAATGGTAATTATTTTCTTTAGCAAGATTAATATATTTTTTGTGTGTCTAGACAATCCATTTAAATGTGAACTGAGTCATGCGTTTACACTTCAATTGTTGGTCCCCTGAAAAAACAAAAAACACTAAGTGACTAATTCAACACCCTGCAGCTCAGCTATTCAATAAACCAAGAGGAGAGAGCACATCAGATCAGTTTCCTTTAACATTCAGAACTGATTTCAGGGTCCTCGTTCTTATAAACAAAGCCCCAAATGGGTAGGACCAAGCTACATGTTCAACATTTGCCTTAAAGAACACTGTGTTCATTGGAAGTTCCCAGCAACAGCCAAGAGACAATCAGGGATGCAGCCCTTGTTAGCTACGCCCCAAAGCTATGAAGCATAATTTCTATAGCTCGGGGAGGCAAGTTTGTTTAACATTTTAAGTATCTTTTTTCTGTAGCTTTTAATTAGGAATGACTTTCCTGACATAGACCCAAACACTTTATATGCCTCACACTGTATCTTACTTGATTTTTTATGAATAGTTTTCCAATTTCATGATTTTTAGATTATAGTTTTGCTGATACTGAGCTGTGATGCCACTATGTATTCTGTTTTTGTCTTATATTAAAGCGAGAAGTGGACCTGAAAGCGTGACTCGGGCAGCTGTTTAGTTTAAAGTGGATTTATTTTCAATAAAGCAAGAAGGGGTGTCTCTGGTCGATCCAGGGCACGCAGGGGAAACAGGGCAGGAATGCTGAGCAGGGCTGGAAACAGGTTGGAGGCTGGAGTGGCAAGCAAACGGGTGACTGGTGAGCGTGGATCTGAGGCACTGAGAAACAAGGTTTAGGCAAACAATCCAAGAGGGGAAAAAAATCAATAAGTAACAGGCTATAGTTAATGTTGCAAGGTTGACTGAACAATCTGGCGGAGACCAGACTGGACTGTAGAGCTGTGGTATTTGTACCGCTGGGGTTTATTAGTGGATGGCTTTCAGGTGAGCCGGCAGATTGGCAGCAGGACTCATGAGAGTCATGCCCAGACACACAGACACAGAGAGACTAACAAGGAACCACAAGAAACAACGGGGAGGCTGAAACATGAGGAATGAAGGAGACAGTTTTCATCTTATCACTTGCTCTTAAACTGTATTCAAATGTCCTTTAATACTGAATGGCCTTGTAGGCCTGTATGTTCATTCTGTCTATTTTCATGTGAAGCTCTCAACTTAATGCTGCATTTCTTGTGTGAAAGGTGCTATATAAAAAAGTAAAATATTGTTGTTGTAATTATTATTATTATTGTCTGCCAGATGTCTTTGTGTTCTCTGAATAAACAGCTCAAACCTAAAATAATGAAAGGATTACTGAACGGACCTACCAAGCACAGGATTCTGTTTGTTGGGTTTTTTGTTTGTATTCTTCCTCGTTTCATGTTCATTCATGCTTAAGCTGCTTCCTGTTTTATTTGTAGTTTCACTCCTCATGTGTCATGTCTGCTTTTATTTCCTGTCTTTGTGTGTTTTCCTGCCGTAGTCTTTGTCAGTCCCACCCTGATTAGTTTTACTTACCTGTTCTTACTCCCCTAATTAGTCCCTTTTAAGCCCGGTCTCACTCCAAAGTCACTGAAATCCAGTGCTTGGGTGGTGACTTGCGGCGTCAGAAACCAAGAAAAAAATACGCAGCCGGTTGCCATTATAGTTTAACGGCGCCCGGCGGAGTCAGGGATAAACATGGCAGGACAAGGACAAAAGATAAAGAAGTGAAAGTCCAAGGAGGGTGGATGGGTTCAACAAACATCGACTTTCGCCCAAGAGAGCAGTGTTCGTGTCCCGTAAGAGTCTGAAGCCAAACCCTGTTATTGTTTCCTAAACCTAACCACGTGTTTTTGTTGCCATGTGTGTTTGTTGTTGAAGGAAAAAAAAAGTCAAATGGCGGTGGTGTACCAATGTCGTGTTTATTTTGAAAGTTTTTTTTTTTTCCTGTGAAAACAAAAGTTTATTTTGAAAGAGACAGTATGTAAACAGTAAATTTCCTGTGAAAATGAAAGTTTATTTTGAAAGAAACTGTATGTAAACAGTAAATTTCCTGTGAAAACTGAAGTGTATTTTGAAAGAAGACAACACATGTAACAGGCAGAACTTGACACAGTGTCTCAGAACATCAACAACCATCACACCCAAGGTATCTTTAATGTCATATCTGGACGCGGAAAGCCAATGACCACGCGTCGTATGTGACGAGGCCAGAGTGAGAATGTGTTTCCCTCATTCACCCAGCTACATACCGGCCCTGCATTAGCCTCATTAGTCCTTCCCTGTTCCTGAGTTTTCCCCAGCCTATCAGCTCCCTGCCTGTTCTTCTGCCTGATCACTTTATTCCCCTCACCTGAGCTTCTCCGCCCTTTTTCTCCACCTGCACTTCATCCCCTCGTCAGACTAGTTTGTATTTAAGACCTCATTTTTGGTTCAGTCTTTGTTGGGTCTTTGATTTGGTTGTGTGATGTTCAGTTGTGCTCCTGTGCTCTGCTGTCTCCTGTGTTTGGGTCCTTCTTCTCCACACCGCATAACAAAAGTATGATGCAAAATTAAGCAAAACAACTATAAGATGCGTGCGTTTTGCGTCTATATAGTAGAGGTGGTGGGGCCTTTTGCATATCTATGCCCCGGAGGCCATTATCTCATAATCCACCCTTGCCTAAATTGACCCACTATAATGCTGGAAATGGACCAACATTATTATGTCATTACCACGTAGAGGAAACCGCTTATCATGGGGAAAAACCCTGTATAAGAACCGCTGTTTTTCACACCATTAAATATCATGTGACTCACTTGCGTAAACATCTGAGCACACTTAATCCAAATGAGCTGGAAACGCTCCACAGGCAGCTGACAGGCCTCTCTGAAGTCGTTCCCTGCCTGTCTTTGGACATGAACAGAAAAGTGAAGCTGATAGTGATCACATTGCGGACTTGATAGCATTTAAGAGTCAAACACATGTTTGAACTTTTCAGTTCAGTTTTGGCAGTGCTCTTTGTTTAGTTTTCAGAACCTCTGGCTTAGTTGCTGGGAAACAACAACCCCTTGTCAAGAGATTAAAGCCTAGTACTGGCATGTGTCCAATAACAATCTATTGAGAGTTTAATAATACCCACCTTCTGAGTCTGATATTACTGTGTGTATAAACCTCCTGCAGTGTGAGTGGAGAATGCCTGTGTGTAGTTTTTGTGAATAGGGAGTGTTTCACCAACATGACTGGAATCTCAATGCTTGTTTTCTCAACTGAAGCACCCTGTTTGTCTTCCACAGCCTCCCCCGTCGAATATCTTCGTCTGTCGTCTCCTCCTGCTCCCATCTGATGAACTTCTTAAACCACCTTTGACCCTGACTGGATTAAAGACATCTTACTGCGTGCAGCTGTTTATTCTCAGCATTCTCACTTTCCCCATTTCAACCACAAACACATTGTTCTGGTGTCTATTTATCATTCCAGTGGGTCACAAGGGCTCAGGAAATGCTCTATGCCTTCCTAAAAAATCTGTCTCAGCCTCCAGATATGTTATTTATTACAAATTAAAACTCATCATGTCCGCATCTACTCTTTTAGTGCATCAGGGCAAACTTTTCCCCGTTTCAAGGAATTAATATCCTGCTGGAATATCCCGTACTTATGAAATCTGAAACAAATAAAAGCAGGATGTGACTGCATACTGTGTAGTGTGGAAATTCCATGGATCATATTGGCTTCTTTGTGAAAGTGAAAGATGCCATACTGACGCAACAATGTTCTCAGGAAACAATACAACATGTTTATTTTATTACAAAGCCCTCTTTATAGATACTGGTCATGGATCCTAATAAGAACATATTTGAACTCTGAATCATTATCACATTAAAAATGATCCAGCAGTAATAAAAAAAAGTCAGATTTTGGTGTAAAAGGAGCCTGAAAATGGTCAGAATATGGTTAGAATATGCAAACACGGTGCTGGTAGAGCTGCAAACACTCAGTCTGACTTGAAAATGTGGGTGTGTGGGTGTGAATCTCTGCGCTGGTGACCTTAAAAAGTGTGGGCATAATGAAGGCTTCCAGCATGCAACATTTTGGATGCCTGATTAAGAAAATGAACACGATGTCTTCACTGTCATCAAATTTGTTCCTTTCTAGTTCGCCTTTTTTTTCTAGTAGTAAAGCAATATTTAATGTAAATTAGTGTCAGTCACATGGTAGAATGAATATGATGCTTAAGTCACCTTTAAAAGTACACATCGTGCATCAGGTGTCGAACATTACAAAACGCATGTATCTTGTATCCAAGCAGGAAAAGGCTGAAACTGTGGCAGTGCATCAAACTGTATGAACTCATTATGTAGCCTATTTAAAGCTGCAGTTAGTAATCCTGTGCGCGGGAGCCCTTCTGTGTGGCGTTTGCATGTTGTCAGCGTGGGTTTTCTCCAGGTGCTCCGGCTTCCTCCCACAGTCCAAAGACATGCAGGTCAATTGGTGAATCTAAATTGGCCGTAGTTGTGAATGTGAGTGTGAATGGTTGTCTGTCTCCATGTGTCAGCCCTGTGATAGTCTGGTGACCTGTCCAGGGTGTACCCTGCCTCTCGCCCAATGTCAGCTGGGATAGGCTCCAGCCCCCCCCGCAACCCTCAAGAGGATAAGCGGTTAGAAAATGAATCGATGATCAAATCTGAATCATGATTTTGTTACTGCGTTGCCTGTTTCTCAGCTAGAGTGTTTTCAGAAACATGTTTTAGTGTACTGTTTAGCTGTTAAATGAGAGTTTGCTCCAGCTTGTGGCCGGTACTGAGTTCAGCTCAATTGTTTCCAACATGGCGGCCAGGTCACAAAATTTCTCAGCTTTAACTATAGCTGAGAATCGCATACTTTTTCTCTTTACTTTTAGTAGGTACTGCAGCTGCCTTTAAAAAGTATGTACTGTTGTATGCAGTATGCACACAGTTGGGACATGCAACTGTCTCATAACATTATGCCCTGAACTTTGACCCTCTTGCTTTTATATTTGTTACCTTGGAGATAAAACAAACATCACTTACCAAGTTTGCCAGAGACGGAGATCAACCTGGAGAGACCTGCTGTTGTTACTTTGCAATGTATGTAGTTTAACTGCACATAATATATTTGTGACAGTGAAATTACATTTGCACTTCTCTGTCAGTTATTTTTATAGTTATGTCGTATTGTTGTTTGTAATATTTAGACTTATTTTGTTCACTTAAACAGTCAATATTCCTATTATTACTATTCGACTGGTCATCAGTTACTTGAATGTTACTCTGTCATCTGTCATTGTGACTTCTGACAGCTGTCAAATGGCTGTCAGTGAGCTGTCATCTGTTTGCGGCTCAGTCGGTGTGACGTATTGTCCGCTGTGCAGAGGATTGTGGCTTAGAGTAGCCAGAAAAGCATGCTGGCTTGCATACTGCAAAATCAGACCGCATGTAGTGGCACATCCTGGTATTTTTGGCATACTGCATTTGACATACTATGTATGGGGACATACTAAATCTTTATCTGGCGTACTATATACCGTGGTAGTTTTTTTCTTCTTTGGGGGGAAAGATATTGTTTAAAACCGCGAAATCAGCTTCAAAAACACAGCAGTCAGCGGAAACCCATAAAAATACTTCAATATGCACATTTAGTAAAATTTTATATGATCATTTAAAAAAAGACAGATGTTTCCAGTTTTTTGCTGAGCTGTTATTGAGAATAGAGGAAGTGTAAACTGGCTCAACATAACCTTTATGTTCTGTGGGCTATTATGTTTCATGATCTTTAAAAAGCCTTGTGGTCAAAATGTGCTCTACAAATAAACTATTGTTTAAATTTGTAGACCAAGAATTTTAAAAGACACCTCAGTGGTGTGTGGAAAATCAGGGAACGCAGATTAATGCTTCAATCAAGCACATCTATATTGAGCAGGCCTGCGGAGAGTATTCTGGCATTCACACAAGAGTACAACAGAACGGTCTCGCTATTTTTATAATATAGCAGAGCGCCTTCAACAAACAAGTCCTTCATTATATCAACTCTTGCACTTCCTCATGTATCTTTCAGTCAAGTAGTGGTCTTTTCTGAAACATCACACACACTAACAGGGGACCTATAGATAGTCAACAAAGTAAGGAAATGAAATCAACACATAGGACACAATTAATTGAAATGCAACAGCTGTTAAATCTGATAAGAGCATACTTCTAGTTTTAATCTCTCACTTCTTATTTTCTTACAAAGCAAACATCTTGTGTTTTAAGCTGCTGGTCTGGTTGCCAAGCAGTTCATTTTTTATAGAGGTTCTTCAGATGTATAACACAGGGTTGTTGGCTACCTCAACTTACGTGTCCATTTCTGGAATACCCTGTAAGTTATTCATATTCCTTTAGTCTGTTAGAGTCCTCAGAGCAAAAGACTCCCTGATGCACTGTCTGTCGGAGCTGGATCAAATGAATGATTCATGGTTGATATATTATCTGAAGTCTAATTTTTACAAGAATAATATTCACATTGGTTTAAATAAACAATTTGATTGTATTTCCCGATCTTTGCTGAGCAACAGTTTTGTGTGAAAGGAATTAAAGGCCTGTCCCAAATATAAGCCTGTTGATCCTACCAGTAGCACGTTCCACTGGTAGGAGACCCCGGGGTAGACCCAAGAGGAATCTCTCATCCGGCCTGAGAACACCATTAAGTCCTGCTCCCAGACTGGCCAATCATAACGTAGCACTGGGTCGGCTCAGACCAGGGTCCGACAACAACACAGCTGTGCTCCATTGACTTTTGCTTTTGCTTTTTAATGATTATAACAGTGAAACAAAGACCGACCCTGCTGTACAGGAACCAGTGAAGGGAAGCAGAGAAACTTTGCTGATATTCAACCACCTGTGTGTCATTGCATTGTGCGCAGATTGATGTTGTTTGACTTCCCCTGGAGATCCCTGCCCGTCCGGCGACAGAGGTCTGGATACTGGTGGTTTCATCTGCACACACTGCGATGCCACACAGCTGGTTCAATATCAGCAAAGTTTCCCTTTATATTCATTGTCTTGTGTGTCGATCAGCAGTGATGTGGTGGTTCACTTTTACACTGTGATCTGTAGCCTATAGTTGGGCTTTAGCTTCTAACTATCTTTGTCTTTTTAACCTGTTGTTGCTGTTTATGGTACTTTCAAATTTAGCACTTAAATACAATTAAATATAAACAGCTGCTGACAACAGATTTGCTGAGATTTTATTGAGAATTTTAGGAAGTGTTAAGTGGCTGAACATGAACTGTGGCCTAATATGTTTCATGCACTTTGACTCGCCTTGTGGTTAAAATATGCCACACAAATAAACTTGTCCCACTTCCTTTGTATGTTTGTGTTTTGTACAGGCTAAAAGAAACTTAAATGGTCTTAATCCTAACCCCCTGAATCTACTTAATATTAATATTTTCAGATGTGGCAGTCAAATATTATGAAATACAAACATAAATCAATGTGAGTGTGTTAAAAGCATCACAACAGCAGAATCACCAGGCTGTGTAACATCGCCTGACTCATGAATAACAGAAATATCACCCCCACACACACAAACCTCCAGCGACTGTACAGTGAAAGTGTGTGTGTGTGTGTGTGTATCTGTGTGTGTGGTGAGAGAAAGAGAGAGAGAGAGAGAGAGAGAGAGAGAGTGCATTTCCCTCTCCCTCCTCCTCCTCCTCCTCTGAATGTGCTTCATTGCTTTACTACGGGTCGGGACAGTGCAGCCTCAGTAGGGAAGCCGAGCAGAGCTGGAATAAACGACAGAAGGGACATTGTTCACATCCAATGAGTAAACAAATCCAATGAGTGAGAGCACATCATTTGTTCGACTCTTCGTGGGGTTCCTGCTCAGTGCGACAGGTAGGTGCTCTTCACTTTCTCTCATGAAATGATGCTCTTTAATTTAAGCTTTATTATGTATATTATCATGATATACAGTATAAAGCCATCAGCTGTGGGTCTACAGTTTTGTATTGTCACTCCACAAAAGACACATGATACAATGATACATTTATAAAATACACTAATGTAAAAACACAGTGAGCCTCTGCTTCGACAAGCAGGCATCATTCACAAAAAAATAGCGGCAGGTTAAAGTGTCACATGTCATACGTGGCTGCAGAACTTTCTTTTAACCAGAAGGGAGCAGTATCACATGGAAAGAAAGGGACTGTCAACTCACTGTGCACACAGAAAGTTTCACATATCCAAAGCTGTCAGAAATCACGTGTTCATAATTCCTTAATAAATCTGAAGAGAGCATTAAAAACCATTGGGTCCAACAGGGACCAGGGGGAAAACGAAACTTAATTACCTCTAATTAATAGCGTTAAGTAACAGTCCTTTTTTTCCCACAAGATTTCTATTTCTGTAACAATGGTGCTCAGTTTACTGTCATTGGCACAATGGTCAGAGCTTTAGAGAGAGCTGAAGAGCAGCCAACATTTATCTTGCATCTTTGAATTTTCACTGTGAGCTATACAGAAGACATTTTGTGGAATAGAGACATATTTTAGTTTAGTTTATTTTTAATTTTTTTGCACAATTAAAACACAAAGATTGTACATAGAGATAATACAAGTGATAACACACTAATAATAACAAAATATGTTAGATTACAACAACAGCAGCAACAAAAGACTAAAGCAATAATAGCATCCATTTAAGAGCAGAAAATGTGAGTATGTGATGTGTAAGTCAATGTTCGTGTAATTGCTTTTTAAAGATCTGATTAATTAGATTATTAATTTGATCACACTGCTGGGTAAATACACATACATTTTTTAACCTCCCTTCATGTTGGGGGTATTTTTGTGCAATTATGTCGCCATGGAGACTCTCTGAAACCAGCTATTGCCAAATATATTCATCTGAAATACACTTTTCAGTTTCAGTTCAATAAGTTTTATTGGCATGGCATTTGTGTTGCCAAATCACAATTACAAGTTAAGAAAGTGAAAATTCAAAAACAATTGACAACAATGAATTATTATAAATGCATAGACTTAGATGTTAAAGGGAAAAAATGTATTAAGTGACAGAATAAATAAAGAGGCAGAGTGTGATCTGTGATGAGATGAACTATGTGTTGTTGTACTGACATATCTTGCTGCATCTATGGCGCTGACGCTGTTTTCTCCGAGCAGATGTTGCATTTTAGTCTGGTCAGAGAGTGAAACGAAATCTTGCTCACATTAAATTTTTGTAAATAACTTTATTCTCATGTCTTCATATGTGCTGCATTGTAGCAGGAAATGTTGCTCTGTCTCCACCTGTCTCTGAGGAGGGTTAGGTCTTCTCTAGGCAGCCAGGTCTGCCTGCGTCCAGCCAGGCTGTGATCACTGAGTCTGTGTGTAGTCAGTATCTTTCTCAGTTTCTAATCTGTCACAGCAGTCAGATAGTTTGCCATCGTGTACTTTACATGCTTTTGTTAAAGCTATGGTGTTAGACTGTTTGTCTCTGTTAATAAGTGGGCTAGTTGTTTTTGTGGTACAGTAGGAAGGGAGTGAAAAGCTTTTTGTGTTAACAATTTGGGGGCAGCAACAATGGCAGGACATGGAAGTCCTTACTGGCTTTGGCTTCTTGTGCACACGTCAGTTAAAATAAAAAGTAAAAGTAATTTTCTTTTTTCATACTGCACTATTGGATGGGTCCTCTCAATAGGGAACAGTGTGTGCTGAAAGACAGTGGGCGCTCATCAACCTTTCAACGCATCAGGAAAAATCAGTATTATAGTGATGATGGGTTTTTTACGAGATATTGCTGACTTGCATTTACTCCAGTTTTCCTTTTTTTCTAATAAAACTACAGTGATGAAAAAAAGTACTTCTAGGTCAGCCTCTATTTTGGTGAGTTGTTGTCTTACAATGAATACATTTATTTGCAATATCAGTACCAGGAAACCGACTCAACTCACAACAGTAGTGGCATGGAGTTTGCATAAAGGGACAGTTCACCCCAAAATCAAAAATACATATTTTCTATCTTATCTGTCACGCTATTTATCACTCAGGGGTGTCAAATATACAGCCTTGGGCCAGAGCCAGCCCACTTATGGGTCAGATCTGGCCCGCTGGATGACTTTACACACCTAATATCGATGCACTTGTGAAGGTGAAGAGGTGTCAGGCTTCAGCATCAAGTTAAACAGTGAGTTGCCTTCATGTAAAATGCTGCTTCAGAGGGTTTTCCACCCTGTGCAGAGTACAGGTGAAAAAAAACAAGTAATATTTGTGTTGAAATTTAAAGATACTGACCATTGTGCAAAATATTGTCAATCAGCTGCTTCAGTACAATCTGTATCAGACTTCTATCTTAAAAAGGTGTCGGTGGAACACCACTGCTAAGGCACTGACAAATCTTTAGATTTGTAAATGGTCACGTGCTTCATCAATACTTTCCACTTTGGTTCTGTGTGATGACAGCATTACCACACAGGTGTGGAAATGTATAGAAAAAATGCACACGTGATGAGAGCTTATTTGTATAGGTTATTAAGTAATGGTTTTACTGGTCTGGCCCACTTGATATTACATCGAGCTGTATGTGGCCCATGAACCGAAATAAGTTTGACACCTGTGCTATAGATTGTTTTGGTGTGAGGTGCGGACTGTTAGAGATATCGGCTGTAGCGATGTTTGCTTTCTCGCAAATACAATGGGACTAGATGGCAAAAAAATAATTCACAGACCTTGTTGTGAGCAGTTTCATGTAGGAACTATTTTCTCAGCTCAGCCAAAGAGGACACCATAAATGTTTACATCTCGCGATGATGAGTAGATGTTTGCTGCCCTCTGCACAGTGATACAGCTATGGGGTGTAGTTGGGTAGACAGAAATGATCCCAAGAGAGAAAAAATATATTTTTTATTTTGTATTTTGCCCCTTTAAAGAAACAACTTTAAGTATACCCACGAAGCATGGCCAGTGCTTCAGTCAACACTATACCAGCCTCTAGCCTGCGTCAAACTGAGATACAACCTTTTATAACCTTTCTGATTAGACAGGTCGGGACATCTTTAACTGGCTGACAAAGTACATACATACATGCAAATATGCATTTAATATTTTTTCCATCTCAAATACCTTCCACAAGTCTTTGACAGACAGTGAGCATGCATTCAAAACCCAAGTGTGAGGCAGTTATTAAACATATTTGAATTACCTCACTGATGATACATCAAAGGCAAACATTGCAATGAAATGTTTCTCTTGTGGCAGTTATGCAAATATAACAAATCATATACTCCCATGCTGCAGGTGCACGTGCCTCCTGTCCCATTGAGTTGAGCCCCCCCAGTGTTGTGGTGAAATATGGAGACTCGGTCTCAGTCAACTGCAGCACATCGGAGATCCTGTTTCAAGGAATGGGCTGGGAGGCTACACAAGCAGGCAAAAGTCTAGTGAAGGTCAACCATTTGGTCTGGACTGTGGAGAAGCTCACACAATGGGACATCTCTTCCACGTGCTTCATCAACCCGACACCTGAGAGTCCATTTACACAGTGCGACAAGAGCCTCGAAGTTGTACTATACAGTAAGTCCTGCGTATTTAGCGCAGAATCCGAGTGAAACTGCGACTGTGTCTGATAACCTCTACTTTTTCTCCAGCATTCCCAGAATCCATCAGTATCAGCTCCAGCTGTGGCCCAAGTGGTGTGATGGATGAAGGGGAGAAATGTGACTTCACGTGTGACATCAACAATATAGCACCTGTTCAAAATCTCACCGTAACGTGGTACAAAGGAGATAAAGAGGTCTGGAGAGACACTTTTAATAATACAAGCAAGGCACCAGTGGATCAGTCATCTGTCTACAGCTTTACACCGACCAGGCAAGACAGCGGAGTGACGTTCAGATGTGAGGCACATTTGGACCTGTCACCAGAAGGGCCACAATTAAATGTGTCTTCTCAGGAGATTAATATTACGGTTAAATGTAAGTATATCCGGTGTACTCACCAATCTGAAATGTCCCTAAAGGGATATTTAGGTTATATAGGTAATTTAAACTGGTACATTTCTGTTATTTTGAGTTTGCATATAGTTTTTATTATGCTGTTTCCACTATAGCTGTAATTATTGATCAACAGGGGACACGTCCACCCAGTAAAAACATGAAAGTAGCAGAAGACTTTTATTTATTCAGAGGTTTTCCATATAATCCAAAAAGGGTTGTCATATCTTTTAAAATGTTTCACTTTTATTCCTCAACCAGTTAGTTATTTTCCTAGGGGTATACTACTTTTTCAGAGAGACACATTCTGTCAACTCACAGCAAGAGGGTTTAGTGTTCGAACCTGCCAGCTGGCTGGGGCCCATCTTGGTGGAGTTTGTTCTCCTTGTGTCAGCGTGGGTTTTTCTCTTGTCTCCTCCCGCTGTCCAGAGACATGCATGTTTATTTGGTGATTTTAGATCGCATTATTGATTATGAGCATAAATGGTTGACTCTGTGTGTCAGCCCTGTGATAGTCTGGTGACCTGTCCAGGCTGCACCCCGCCTCTTGTACAGTGTCAGCTGGGACAGGCTCCAGCCCCCCTGCGACCCTGAATAGAATAAGCAGTTAAGGATAATGAATGAATGAATAATTCCAGTTGGGAGGGAGGCATCTAATTTCCATTTAAATACAATAGATTTTTTTAGCAATGGCCAGCAATATTTCTGTGAGCCTTATAGCAATGCCTTTCAAAAAAATGTATGATTGGAGTTAGTTATCCAGTTAACAAATCTGCGGGTCCAGTGGAAAGACAACAACATGAATACCAGACAGGGTGTCACATACCGCTTGCCAAAACCCCTGAAGTTTAGGGCACTGCCAAGCAGAGTGTTGGAATGTTCCCCCATCTAAGCCTCATCTAAAACAAAGATCTTTTCATCTGTTAAATGAAAGAAAGTTGTATAACTGATTGCCATGTTTGCTTCTGTTTAGTTGGACCAGATGTACAGTGTCCTGGTCTTTTACTGGACACACTGGAGGTACTGGATGGAGGAACTTTAGAGGACCTATGCTCTGTGTTGGGAGATCCTGAACCCGAAGTCACATGGCTGAAAGATGGACAGCTCACAAACCCGAGTGTCCCTCTGAGCAGGAAGAATGCAGGCCTGTACAACATTATAGCTGAGGGTGCTACGGAAGTCAGAAAGGAACTCTGGGTTCTTGTATTGTGTGAGTGTGACATATATCTACACAGAGACTCTTTTGGTTCTGCTTTTCATTGTTGTCCTATTGCAAGCATTTTTCTGTAATATTGTCTTTTTTTTTGCAGTATTCATATTTGAAATTTGCATGATGCACAAACAAACTGAAGTCTAGCTGCTTTAAGGGTGTTACAGTAGATGTATGGTGAAAGAAATACTCAGATCTTTTACTTAAAGTTCCAGTGTGTAGGACTAAGAGGCATCGATTGGCAGAAATTGTATATAATATCCATGACTATGTTTTCATTAGTTTAGAATCACTGGAAAATAAGAATTGTTGTGTTTTGTTACCTTAGAAAGAGCTATTTATATCTACATATGGAGCGGGTAATCACACTGGTCCATTTGTTTTGGGGAGGAAGAGATCCTCCTGAACAATGAATACTTAAGGAATTCGAACTAGGAGAAATTTCCGCTGGTTGCAATTTGCAATTCTCACCACTAGATGCCACTAGATCTCCCTAAATCTTACACACTGCTCCTTTAAGTAGAAAAATCAATACTACAGAATAAATAACTCCATAACAAGTAAATGTCCTGTCTTCAAATAATAGAAATATTCATGTAAATTACAAGGATCTCAAATTGTTCTTAAGTACAGTACTTGAGTAGTTGTACTTTGTTACTTTCCACCACTGGCTAGTTGATGAATTGTTAAGTTTTTTACTTTCAGATGGACCAGAATTAACAGTGTCCAAGCAATTACACTGCACTGGAGCACACTCCTCACAACCTGACCTGCACTGTGGGGGGATATCCTGAACCTGAGATCATCTGGTCTAAAGATGGCGACGAGGTGGAACTTCCAGAGAAACTAACAAGACGTGATACAGGGCAGTACGTGATCACAGCTACCAGCGATCTGTCAACTGTCAAGAGTGGCAAGAATGTCAGGAGTATCAACTTCACAGTGGACATTAATGTTATATGTAAGTTATTTTGATGAAAATCCTAAGCATCTATTAGCACAAGTCTTCTGCTTTTTCTCTGACTTTGTTTCAATGGCTTCCTCTAGACCCACCATCACGGATAGTTGAGCTTGAAGACTCCGAGGTCGACGCTGGTTCTACTGTGTGGCTGAAGTGCTCCTCTATGGGCAACCCACGGCCAACGTATTCCTGGAATTATTACCGAACTGCCAATGTGATCGAGGAAAATGAAGATGGAGTGTCCCGTCTGCTCATCCACAGTGCTACTGTATACAACATGGGCTCCTACACATGTCATGCCTGGAATGACAGAGGAAATGTCTCTAAAACTGTCAGAGTCACCGTAAAAGGTAGGTTCGCTATAATGTATCTGTCACTTTCATTTAATCAGTGGGCTAATGCAATATTTTTTAGAGCTTGTCTTTCATTGGTAGCCTGCTTGTGACATTAATATTTACATTTTAAAATGACCTTACTCCTAACTCCTACTTGCATTATGTTAATGATAAAATGTAAGAGGCTGAATAAGCAAGTATTAGTTGTTGGGTTTTTTTCAGTTTGTCCAATACCAGCATGGAAATGCATCCGATTTGCCTGAAATGCTGGATCACGTATCAGCAAGTAGGTGTGTCTATGCACCGATCCATGATAAACTTTAAAGCTGTTTAACACTTGGATAAAAATGGCAGTATTTCTGATAATCATATCTTCTTCACTAAAACAGTAGCCTACATAGCAAGTTGCACTGTGGCAACTACTATTTTAGGGTGCCATAGAAGAATTGATTTCCAGTAAATAGTGTAACATAAGCCATTAGAAAAATTTCAGCAATTTCACAATTTCATTCTCTGTATTTTTTTATGCTTTACAACGGATTTAAAAATAACCTGAGCCATGGCAAACAACAATAATACAAGTTCAGGTATCAGAATCGACATTGGGAAAACAAGAACATCTCTAGTTTAGTTTTAGGCATAATCAAGGTGAAATGGAAAATTCAGTCTCCTTCAATCACTCAATGGCATATCTATACAGTACAACAAAATACAGTTCAGTGGCCAACGTCATGGAACAAGCATTAAATAACACTGTTAAAGGAGCAGTGTGTAGGATTCATGGGATTTGGTGGCATCTAGCTGTGGGGATTGCAGAATGCAACCAGCTGAGACCTCTCCCATGTGCTGAGCAGGAACTCCTGGTGAGGATTCCTTCAGTGTTCATTGTTCAGGAGGTTTTTCACCGGGAGCAGAATTGTAACAAAACTCTTTTCATCTCCAAAACAAACAGACCAGAGGAATCATTTATAAAACAATGCATAGGATCCATACTTAAAATGTATGTACAAAGTCCAACAATGGCGTGTGTCAAAAATATTTGACAGTTTCTATAGTCCACCTCACCATCTGTGTCGCCAATTTTCCATCTCTAAAATGTTCCGTAAGCATGGGTCAAAGTTTCTCCTGTCAAGTCTGTTTTTATACATTGCAACTTTGGCGTTTGAAGTGGCGTACCCTCTTTCAGGACTTGTTTTGTGTGTACGCAATGTCTATAAATGAGACCCCAGGTGATTTAAACCGGTTAAAACACTGAATTCAATTTTGTATTCAAAATTCTTTGTGTTTTTTGCTGCTGCTTATCGCGGAGAGACGGCTAACTAAGATGGCCAACACGAAAATGCGAATGGCTCCATCTAGAGCCAGTGTTTAGTTTGTCCATTCTGGGCTACTGTAGGAACATGGCAGACTCCGTGGACAAGGACCCGCCCCCTATGTAGATACAAACTGCTTATTCTAAGATAACAAAAACACAATAGACGATTATACACTAAAGAAAACACACTTTTTATATTATACTTCATTCTGCCAGTATATCCTAAATCCTACACACTGGACCTTTAAATGCTGCATGAACTCAACAGAACACTGGACTGTCCCCATCCTCACTGACATGATGGTAGAGCTCCTCTTCAAGGATGTACTTTGTCTCAAATCTTATTAAGCTGTCATTTTCCACTAAGAAATATGGACATCTCCGCAGGTTACAAACAGCATGAGGGATATAATGACATAATATAAAATCAAGTGGAAATGTAGATGATGAGCGCAAAACTACCCATACTCACCTGACAGATCTGCTGAGCAGACATAAGATACTCTCACGGACTCCCAAGGGGAACTTACTCCATTATTAGCTGCACCACTTGTCCTCCTGTCAATGGACAATGGGACGGTGCTTTTATCATCCTATTTCCATTACTTTTCATCAGCAAGAATGACCTGGTGTCTATGCTCGGTGCTGAAGGGGCTGTGGTGCCCAGTCAGCCTGCTGTGTGTTGAAAACTCAAAATATTGACAAACAAGGGAAACAGTGTTGCACTTCGAATAGATTTTTTCAGTATTTACAGAGGAACAGCAGGAACCAAAAATCAATTCCCTGAGCACCGCAAGCTAAAACAGAGTACTAAGCAAGCACTCCTTGGCACATGCAGACACTGTACATTGACATATCAATAAACATATCTGAAATAGTCAGATGACTGACTGATGAGGAATGTGATAGAGGGACTTAGAAGTCAGCCACTTTGCCGGTGGAAGTTCGTCGCTCGGTCATGCTTGGTCATGCTCGGCCATACTCAATGAGAGGCGCCCTCATTGTTAGCGCCAGGGAACTTCATAATATCCTGTTTTGTTCACGCATAACAAAACGTAGCTTGGTGACGTTACCGCGTTATCTGAGGCTCTGTCGGCGAGGGCTTGGTGGAGAGATCTTGTGGTGTGCACAAACAGGTCGTAACGCAGTTGGCGAGACTCCCGATGACAGAAACACAGGTCGCCAGGTATGAACACTCAAAAGATTACGATAGTCTCTGCGACTTAGCCTGGACCGCTGTTGGGGGCTCCAGGGGATCCTTCCCTGGGGCTTTTTTTTTTTTTTAAATAACCAAGTTCTTTGGGGATGCTATTTTAGTTAGATTCAGTGTATGCACACACACACACACACACACACACACACACACACACACACACTATTGTCATTGTGTATTAGAAAATGGTTGGTGGACCACCCAGCACCCTATTGTGGGCCACATTTGGCCCGCGAGCCATATGTTGAGTATCACTGCTTTAATGTTGCAGCCTGACAGAGTTTGTATTTATAATATTTTTAAAACGTACAGTAACTGTAGGAGTTTTTTATTAACCATTAACCCGTATGAGCTCTGAAGTTTGGCCAACCGTCTCAGTAGCAACTGGCACAGATACGGTTACATTTATAGACACAGTGGGTGTGAGGGCTTGCAGTGTGTGTGTGCCCACTGTGCTGGGGGGAGGGCTGTTTCCCAGTTTCCTCTCCGGTGATGTTGGAGCTGTGCTGTGTCTGCAGCCATAGCTTAGCTTAGCTTTCTCCCAAAAAGTCAACAAGCCGCCGCTGGCAGAGAGGAAGCAGGAGAAACCTCAGAGGCGCAGGGTGTAACACAGGAGGGTCGACAGCTGCTGGACAAACTTTATTCCTATGGATGATTTCAACTGTCTTCGTCTCCTTTCAGTCCTTTTGACTGTGGAGCTGCTGTCGCTTTGTAACGGGAGAGGACCGAGTAAGTTGAGCGCTCAGTTTGTGTCGACACTGAAGTGACTGACTGTTAATAGACTTATAAGGAACAAAAAACGGGATTGTGTTAGTCTATTTCTGTAGCCTGCGGTGGGATGAGGAACTTACTCAAAGCAACACCCTAAAGTCTGGAAAAGTTAAGAGGAAACTAGTAATTATCTTTTGAATGGGGACAAACGATGATTATGAGTGTGGGAATACTGGTGGAAAAAAAGTGTAAATACTTTGGTGTAGTTGTTAGTAAGCACTGTGACCTTTTGTCCATCTAATCTAATGTTTAAAGCCTCCTTTCACATCCTGTGTATATTCTAGTATTCTGATAAAACAGTGTTTCTCTAAGTTATGTTAACTTTTATAATAATATGGGCTGGGTGGAGTGTGACGCACATATCTGAGATTTTGATATTACAATAAAGTCCAGCACAAAGAATGCTGGGCAGCAAGTGCAGACTTTCCTAAGGGAGGGGAATATCCTTCCTGAGCCTTTTCCTGTTCCCCTCATGAGACACTGCTTTTGTTTTACAGACTTGTCCACAGCATTTCATCACAGCGCTGGATGTGGAAATGTTGTCTTAAGATAATGGGTGTGTATACACTTGGACTTGGAATAACATTTCCCCCCCCCGCTCTACATTCCACAGGTGCCAGTCAAGAGTGCCCTATCGAAATATCTCCGGACAGGATGGTGGTACAATACCAAGACAGAGGCCAGAATGCAACGTGCAAGCCAACACCCGCCGACTCTGAACACGTCAAAGAAATATACTGGCAAGTTCTGCAGGGCGCCAGAACTAACAGCACCTGGTTTGTTGACGCCGATACAGACTGGGACCCAAGGCCTGTTTGTACAGCAACATTTCACGGAAGAGGACCATGCGAGAAGCATCTAAACTTCACTCTCTACAGTATGTACTTCTAACTCTTGTACTTCCCCTGTCATCACATTTAGAAACATTTATAAAAATTTTTTAACTCTCCTGATGATTTTTTTTATCTTCTCAGAAATGCCAGACAGTGTCTCCATCCGTACTGCGGATAACTCCATCTCTGTGAGGGAAGGGAGAGCAGTCCAGCTGCAGTGTGACATTACCAACGTTGCTCCTGCACAAAACCTCAACGTACGGTGGTACAAAGGGAATGAAACCTTCAGACCGCTTATCAAAGGTGGGGAATCTTTCTCTACATGAGTTCTACCTCGTCTGTGAGGCCCAGGAAACCTACCAGTGCTAGTGTAGCTCAGAGCATCACAGCATCATCTGACAAGACATAGTCATTAGGAGGAACTATCATGGAGACAAATTGGAACATGTATGCACCAAAGTAACGACTATAAGATCCTGCACAGCTCTGAGGTGCACTCTGTAGATGAGTTAAAATGAAGTGTAAACATTTGAAGTTAACATCCAAAAGTTTGAGTGCAAGAAATGTGTTTCCTCATTAGCTTATCTCTTATTTCCAGCAGTGTTTGTCTCATGTCAAGATCAGGAAATCCCTTTTTGGTTTGTGTGACTGTACTCATCAACATAAGGAAAACAAATTCACCTCTACATGACAGAGAGAGTTGCACACATCGTCTGTAACAAGTTTTACGGCCCTATCTATCAGCACAGCACAACTGTCATCGCTAGTCTCGGACCAATGCAGATGACATTTTCACAGCCAGCACCCACGTTGTGTAAGAAGCAAATGTACTTGCGTCCATCTGTGCGCTGTGTGTGTGTGTGTGTGTAAAACCCAGAGCTGTCCTCAAGCCGAGAGAGAAAGCAAGACTGACGACGGAGGGAGTGTTAATACTGGAGCTCACACTGGGCCCAGAGGCCTGTACTACGAAGCTGGATTTTAAGTTAGCGAGCTAACTTTAGGGTTAACTCTACGACAAAGCTGGTTCTCTTTTTATCAGGATAAATCCCTGTAGTAACTTATGCTGAGTGTTGGAGCACAGCCTGTCAACACCCCGACCTCGACCAATCAGATCACTTAAGAAAAAAGTAGTCATGGACAAGAGTCCGGAGTCTCAGGTACAAAAGAGTAGCCTATATATTGTTATAGGTAAGTAGGCTTTCAACAGTTCTAGATTTTCCGTTTTAAGTTTACAGATTATCGTCTACCTCTCATACCAGTGACATTTTACTGTCTCGCAGTTGCAGATACTTTCAGTACCATTTCAGCTTTGTAGTACCAGTTATAGAGACGGACAGTGTTAGGGTCAGTCAAACCAGATAACAAAAATATATCCAGGGTATGTTGAACTGGCTTCGTAGTACAGGCCTCAGGTGTGGCTCAATCAGCCATAGAACCTCCTCTCAGCTCCTGCAACACGACAAAGGAGAACAAGCAAGAGAGCCATCCTGAGTATGAGAAGAGGGTCGTCACAACCCACATAATGACCATTTGAAGCAATTTATATTAATCAGTCACGCTGTGCTGCCCTGTATTTAATTTCTTATTTATCCAGTCGTATGCACAGCACTCTCCAAACATGCATCTCTAAAAATCCTTAGTATAAGAGTCTGTCTTTTAAAAGAATATAGTCCAGTTTTTAATAGTAAGGTTTTAGTGAAAATGCTTGTATTTGGGAAGTCCTAAGTTTGCTGTTATTTAACATGGTCCCCAGTTACTTAATAAATCAGTATGTTTGCAGTGTGCTTGGAGGCTTGCTAGAAAATCAAAGTTTTCTTCACAGATTCAAGGCACCACAGCATGACTAATTCATATACAGAAGGTCATTTTGTGGGTGAGGTGTTCCTTTAAAATGAGGTGTAGTTAGGCACATTGTTGCTGAAAGTGATGGCGCCAGTGACCAACAAAAGCCTGGTTTAAAGTCGGTAGTGCAGTATTTTCCTGCTATTAAAAGGTGCATTATTCAGATAGTAAGAAGCGCCTACATAGCTGGGTTTACAAAATGCATACACTTTGCTTGTTACACAGAGTATTAGAGTAATACATCAGTAATGAGGACAATATTGATTACATTTTCAGTAGCGCAGAGCAGGGCTGCTGTGCCGCTCCTCATTAAGTAAGATGCTGTGTGCATTTATGCACAAGTTTCAGAGTAAGCTTACTGATTATAACAGAAGCTAAAAGTCTAGTTCCCTTTCCTCTGTCAGGTTTATAACTACAGTGTTCAGGTTTACTGCCCAAGTGTCTCAAGATAATTGCTGCAGTGACATTACTGCTCTCACAGCATTACTCTCAGCAGAAAACTTGGTTCCTTCTCCAATTTGCTGAATCTGTCAAGCAAATAGCAGTGTGCCATGTTTTTAAAGGGAATGTAAGATGACTCTCTGGTTGGTTGAATTCATGTTACACCCAAAACACACCTATGATTGATAAGGGGACTAAATATAACCCTTAATTTGCACTCAGATTATGTGTTGTTTAACATGCAAAATTAGAGTTAGATACGCCCTAAATGCACTTGTGCTGTGCACTTTAGACTAAGTGCTATAGATGGTTTAACAAGGGCCCAGTGTGTTTATTTGAGAGCCCATGAGTGTGAAATCCGGTCTGCTTTTGTAGTTTCTCACTTTATTTTTCCCCAAATGTTCCTTTATCCACCAGGCTCAATTCAAGTGACTGGCTGCCTGAATGAGAACGACACAAACTGTGACATCAGTGTGATTCGATCACCGCTGAACGTGTCATCAACCATCAACATCACCGTGGACAGAAACCTCAACGGAGTAGAGTTCAGATGTGAAGCTGAATTGGATCTTGGACCTGAGGGACCACAGCCTCCTCCAACCATGATGTCCAGTCCTCTCAACTTCACCGTATACTGTGAGATCACACTTACATTTGCTGCTCAGTATTATCATGAAGACAACACTATAAGATGAAGTGATGATGGGAATTTTGTGGCGATAGCATACGTCCACTCATTTAGATTTTTTAATACAATAATACACAAGAGCTGATTGTTTTCCTGACAGTAAGAAATTGTAAAAGTGCATACTCACACTGATCTATTGGCTGTTATTTCTCACCAGATAAGCCCAGCATTAATACCACCAAGCTTCCAAAGACAATCCCAGTGTTCAGCGGTTATCCTGAGGAGCTTATTTGTGAAGCTGACGGCCACCCACCTCCAAAGATCCATTGGGTCTTCAGCCCCAACAAAGTCCCCCATGTGTCTGGAAACAGACTCATTGTGTCTGAAGCAGGCATCTACAACTGCTGCGCCACTAACGAAGTCGATTCCATGTCCCATGAGGTCGAAGTGGTTTTAAAAGGTAACAATTAAAACTCCACTGTAAGGTTATAGACAAAAATCATGTGTTTCTATCAAAATGTGTGATAGATCTTTTCCTAAATATATAAAAATGTGTCCCCAGTAGTGAAACCAAATCTCTGACTCAACTTTCCTTCCCCATGTACAAACTATGTAAGAACTGTCATGGGTTTCTGTTGCTCAGAACTTTATTTTACTTTGCATCTGCAAAGATATAATCATGCTCTGGACATTTTATAAGTAGAACTTAATCTTAAGTAGCACAACAAAAGACATACAGCTTCAAGGAGGATTCTCTCCAGCCATATAGATTTATTTCAAAATGGCGCCGTGAGATTTCCTTGAGCGGTTTGCGTACAAAGACAGAAACAAAAAGGCAGAAGGCTGGTGGAATGATCGGAGGTTTAGGTAGTGTTGTTGAAAATGTTAAAGGAAAACGTTGGTATTTTTCAACCTGGATCCTGTTTTCCCGTGGTTTTGGGTTTAAGTGACAAATGGAGACAACAGTTTTTTAAAATAGTCCAGTATTGAATAAGACCGCTCCAGCCACAGCTACAAAACAGGTTGCAATGTCATTGTCAGTATCAGGTCTATCAGAAGTGCTTGTTTTTGCAACTGACAGGCTCACATTGTTGCTCAAAGTGTCAGAGAAATGAAACTTTTTTCCTCACCTTTCGCTGCTCTGTTTGTTATCTGTTATTCCACCTTGAGGTTCTGTATAAACGGTACGATCCTGGAATCAGGAGACAGAGTTCCCTGCCTCTGAGGCAGAAACGGAGGGTGTAATAGTGCCAAAATGATGTCTGTATAAACGGAACAGGCTGCTTGTGATATTCTGACAACATGTTATACGTGTAACCCACCACCAGAGATTTAAAATGTAGCTGTTAGCAGTTAGCAGCTAACTCAGAGAAGAGGAACAGTGGCCGAAAATGTCCGCAAAATGCAAAATCAGTAAGGTGTGGGAGCTCCCTACGCTTCGAGCAGAGGATGAGATCAGCTGCTGTTTAACAAAGAAGTTGAATAATTGTTATTGGCATATGTGCCATTGTTATTGTTTGTGAAGCGCTGCAGAAGGGAATGTTATATGTCATGACAGAGGCCAACGCTGTTGTGTTACATGTCATGCCTCTCTTGATTCCGCGATGCCGACATGCTGTCTGAAATAACACACTGGAGCGGAATGATGCCGCCGCTGTTTGGTTCTGTGTAAAAATACAAAGAAGGCATAAAGGGCTGTACACATGCTGCGTCTTTAACCGCCTGGGAAATGTTGAGCGCTGTCTGAGGTTGCTAAGTAACCTTAACAAGCACCGTATCGAAGCCTATTTACCTTAAATCCTGAGTGCAGAGCTGCTCTTCTTTCAGGTGCTGTTTATAAGTGTTGGGGCCTGTCGTCTATAGGACAGATGAAAAACTCTGGCACCTAAATGATCAACTTTTCCATATTTATCACAGACTGATATTTAAAGAAGAAGAGAAAGACATCTGTTGGGTGTGATTGGTTGGTCCTTGTCACGTGACAGGCGGTGTGCGTTGCTGCATTCCAAAAGTTGGAGGGCCGAACACATGCCGCGTCTTTAACCGCCTGGAAACACGGGGTCAGGCGCTGGGCGCTACTTTTGTACCTTTTATGAGCCAGCTTTCAAGAGCATGGCGGCAGGTTTCAGCTTAAGTTTCCAAGCAACCTTAACAAGCACCAAATCATAGTCTGTTTACCCGAAATCCTGATCTTCCTTCTGCACATCTACATTGAAATCAAGGAATTTGAGGGCACAAGATATGCAGCATGTGCCGGCCCCTAAAAAGGGACTTCGTAGCGGCCTATAGAGTGATCTCTGTGTAACAAGGGCTAATGTGACCAAGTCTGGCTAGAGAGAAGTGTGGTTCTGAAATTTTGTGAGAGGTGATTGTCACAGTAAAAACAAGGGTAGAAATGTGAGTGAAAGTTGGAGAGAGGAGTGCAGCGAAATGTGTGTTGTATTGGAGTACAGAAAATCTTAAAGATTTTCAGCGTCATGGCTGAATATTTGTCTGATTTCAACAGTGAGGAAAAGTCTGTGAGATGTCAGAACGAGATTTCTTCTTGAGCGAGACTTGGTTGCACCCACTGACAAACACAGCAGATCAGTGAAAAAGAAAGGGAAAATGCTTTATTTCTCTGTAGGGTCAGTTCCGTTACGTTGTCAGTCTCTTCTTTTTACATTCTGAGCCTGTCAGTGTCAAAACAAGCACTTAAAGTAGTCATAAATTACAGTTGCAGAATGGCCTTTAGATATTACTTTAGAGCCTGTTTCACTGCTGCAGCTGCAGCTGTTTCTCTCAATACTAGACACATTTCAAGAATAGTTTTCTCCATTAGTCACTCAGTCAGAGAAACATGGAAAATATGGTCCAGGTCCAAAAATATGCAAGTTTCCCTTTAAGCCTCTTTTTACATGACTTGTTTTCTGTCGTCAGATGTTATAATCAGAAGGGCCTTCCTGTTTTCACAGTTATCATAAAGTACAATCAGCCTTATCTTGCTGTCTGAGTGTAGGTCATATAATAACACTGTGAGTAGATAATTAGCAACCATTTCCTCATTTTTATTTGTGCATGTGCATCACAATGGTGAAGTGCATCTTCATTCTTCCTGCGGTAAAAATAAAAATGAATTTTAGACATAAAAGTTGACAGAGACGTAGTGAATATGTTGTGAAGCATGATGGAAATTGAAACACTTATATTTATACAGCAGTTTATTTTTAGATTCTCCAACATTAATATGTTGCATGTTTGATTTCATTACAGAGGACTACCTTCCCCTCATAGCTGGATTCGTGGCCGTCACAGTCGTCGCCATCTCCATCGTCTTCCTGTTCATCTACTCAATCTACTACAAGAACACCAAGATGCGCCGTTACAGTCTGAAAAACCCCAAACTTGACACCCACAGTGGCAACGTAGCCCACAACGGCTGGGACATGCAGTTTCCTATGACCAAACTGTCTTAGCAGTACATCTGTGGATAGCACAGAACGGATAGTCTGACCACTCTGAATGAGCTGCATCTCTCTGCCACCACAAACTACAGTGTTTGAAAGCCTGAATACCACTCAGCCTGCAGGCTTACACTGGACTGATCACACACTCTGTCATCCTCACATCTATTTTCTCACATAAGATAGTATTTTACCCTTCATGGAAAAGTCTAATTATAAGAATGAGCAACCCTGGCTTGAGATGTACAGTTTTATATTTACTACTGGATTTTACCTGTTTTCACTGGACAGCAGGAAGAGGAGGAGCAAGGACTCAAAATCTGACTCTAATTTCCCAGAGAAACTGTTTTAATTTTTTTTCATGAGCACAAAGGGAATTTAATGTTTATTATAAATGTTTTTTTGTTTATCTTGGTTTCACTAATGCTTGATTTTATTTTTTTTTACATGCCCCCTTAATATTCACTCAATCTCTGATGTAGGTATTCTTAAGAAGTGTATTTAAGGTGGTGACCCTGACGCTGCTGTGCTTTTAACAGTCACACCAATGCTGTGTTCACACAGGAAGTGACGACACATCAGCGTGACCAGCTAGATTTTTACAGTCGCCATGAAGGTGTTGCTCTAGCGCTTGCTATGTAGCCACAGTGCCGCGTGTCTACTTGCAACAATGCACTTTGACTGAACGTCATCTAAAGTTTGAATTTAGTCATAAAAATATCCGTGTTTTAATCACTGTCTGATGCCCATTTTAACATCACCATTTATCCCTGCGTGCACCACAGTGCACAGAGGGCTAGCATAGCATCAGCTAGATTACACAGGACCACAGCTAGTTACAAAAACAAATGTCGGGTCTCAGTTTATAGCTTTAAAATAACTTGTGGTCTGCTGTTGTGTCGCTGTTAGTGTGAACAAAGCACAACAGGAAGTGCGCTACATCTGGCCTCACTGCAGGTGTGACATGAACTCTGTGAAAATGAGACCAGCTCTGCGAAATGTGTAAACACATTTGCTTGTGCGTTTTTTCCATTGAGCCCATTGCCCCTTCAAGCCACTCTGCACTTGTTTTTGTAGTCTTCTCTGTGCCTGGCGCTTTGTTGTGCCATACTGTGTCAGGCCTTATGGGACAAATTGTCTTGTTCCACAAGTTGAATGCTTTTGTATAAAAGACTGCAGGCGTTGTAGCCTAATGCCTATCAGAACTGTATATTTAGGATAATATTTTATGTAATTGCAAAACATATTTATTTATGAGAAAAAGCAAACATGGAACAATGAAGTATTGTAGTATTGAAAATGGACTGCAGACAGGTATGTGAACTTTGCAAATGTTGAAAGTTTGTGGGGTTAAGGTTAAGGACCCGCGGTGTCGGGGACATGAAGACATTGTAACACATTTGTGAATACAGCTGTAAATATTTGATTGATGTAAAACTGTATTTTGATATTAAAAATGTGGCTTTTTGAACAGACTGCTTCGTTATTGAAATCTTACTGAAAATATCTGATATGCACAAATCTATGATCAGAAACATTAGACCATCAAACTATGATAGCACTGTGCAATAGTTTAAATCCACCTCAGAGCACAGATCTATTACAAAAGTCAATCCTTGATTTGGTGGGTGGAGGGAAAAGGGATCTAGGGAGTTAATATCTAAACAGCTTATACACCCACTTAATTTAGAATTCCAAAATGTTATTTCATGGCCTTGAGAATTTCACTCAATATTAGAGAACTACTCTGTCTCTAAGCCAAACACCAGAGAAGTAAGTCTCAAACTTCTGATGGCATTAAGAGGGTTCCCGTGGTCATGGAAGACCTGGAAAAGTCATGGAATTTCACAATCACATTTTCCAGGTCTGGAAAAGTCATGGAATTAGCAAAAAATAATTGAAAGTTTTAGCAAAGTCATGTTTTTTTGTGGGATGAAATAGTTACACATATCTCTCGTGGATAACCCTCCATCAAATGCAACATAATGGCAAATTTATTTTCTGTAGTTGATGACGTAATGTAGCTCTACCCTCCTGAGACCTTGTGTCCTCATATGAGGACTTCACATTTCGGGTTTACTTGACCTTATACTTTATTCTACTAGACTTACATCTCTTGTCCTCTGTTGTGGACACTTTTTGTGCTTTCTAGTGGTAGTGAGAGCACAATACACTTTTCCATGTAAAAACAAGATGGCAGCCATCTTTACCAACTCAGTCTGCAGCCGATCCAGATACTTAAGTGGACAAGGTCCAAAACCTGATCACGCTTATGGTTGAAACTTGTTTATTTATGATTAGTAATGTTCGTAGTTTGATATGGCAGATAAGGAACTACTCTATGACTGCTAACTGGTACAAGGAAAACCGACCATATTACACCTGTACTGGCTTCCTTGCACAGGTCGCTGGTCAAGTATCGGTCTGACTTCAAAGTCTTAGTTTGTTTTCAAAGCCTGACATGGCCTAGCACCCAAATACATCACTGAGCTCCTCTGCCCCTTTTCCAATACTAGATCTCTCAGATCCTCAGACCAGTTGCGCCTGGTAGTCCCTCGATCCTGCATTTGCAGTAGTCGCCCTAAAGCTATAGAACAGCTTCACCTTTTCAATTGAGTGCTCCCCCTCTGTAGACATGTTTAAATCGAGGCTGAAGACCTATATGTTTTCTAAGGCCTTTAGTTGTCCTTAAGGTTTCTGTTTTTTCTTTCATTATTTTCTTTTCAGATCTTACTATTCTGTGCTTTATTTATTCATTTATTTATTTTATTTTCCCGCTTACTTGTGCACGTTTTCGGGTTTGTTATTTCTCTAAAGTTTTACTGTTACCATGTTATATTATGTTACTTATTTTATTTTACTGTACAGCACTTTGGTCAACTCTAGTTGTTTTTAAACGTGCTTTATAAATACATTTAATTTGATTTGATTTGAGGACATTAGGACTTTATTATTGTCTCATTTGAGGACACTGGGACCTACTTATTGTTGACAATATTTAGTTTTTTGTTCTTATGGGGTCCTACTGTCCGTGGAGCAGCTCCACACTTTATACCTGATGACATCATATATTTGAGTTTTAGTACTCTAGTTTTTAGAGAGAGTTGTTCATGTTTATTAAAAAAATGTTTGTACTGTTTTAGACCAGAGGAAAAACATGTATGAATTTTGAAAACTGACGTAGTCCCCCTTTAAAGCTACCACAGAGGAGGCCTGTATCGCCATTTCCCTGGGCTGCTGAATCATCGAGGGAAGCACCGGCATCACTGTACTTTCCAGCAGACAAGTTTTGTCTTTGTAAAACAAATCCGTGGAAATCCCGAGCGCTGTGGGAGTGTTAGCGATTGTGCAACACAAAATACAAAAGTAATCCAGATCCTTTCACTTTTTAGATCTATTCCTCAGGGGGGTGCTGTAGCCTAAACTGCATCCAGCAGGATTGTATTGACTTCTGCTCACGCTGCCTTCTAGTCCTGTCGGAAATAGCAAACACTAATTATTCCTGAACTACTTCCTTCTCGGGAACAAGGGGGATTCTCATATTTAAACAGCAGGATGTGATCTTGTTGGCGTAGGGAGTGTGTGGGAGTCGTTTGTTACTCATGAAGTAAGGAGGAGGCAGGACAAATCATTTTTTAGGCACCAGAGAAGGAATTATGTTTTTTACTTTGGCTTAGGGAAGGGGCATACAACTTTAAATGGCTGTATTTTGTATTTATTTTAGTTTTGAAGGCATGTTTTATGTAAAAATCGACTAAATTTATAGCCAGAAACTGTAAAAACAGAAATTATTAATGGATTTTCAAATTTATGACAGTCCTTGGACACATCATGTTCGACAAATGCTTCTGTCAGAGAAAAACATAACCAAATCTGACCTTAAAATAGTAATATGTAATCAAAATTGCTTCATTTTACACATCTATCTAATAAACCGTTTGCATGAACTAACCAGCATGCATGACTGAATCATTTTAATTTCGGTTGCATACGTGTGGAGAAACAAAGATTATTCCACACAAATTTTCTCACACTCAATAACTGAAAAAGGAGGAGGCTGAAACCCGTGGCTTATTTTTGCCTATCCTGTCTCAACTAAAGGATAACCCAGAATATCAACAATACCAAAGAATGGAAATAAATAAATTAATAATTATATATACTCTATTTTTACCATTGTACACATGTTACACATGCCTGTATGCCTCACGATACATATTTTTTTAAATTTTCTATACAAATGTTTGAATAAGCTTTTAATATAACCCTTTTTTGCACATTAATGAATTAAATTTTGACACATAACTAACACATTAAAATTATTACACCCCTTAAAATCAAGAGGGCTTCGGGACCCCATCATTGCTCTTTGTTGTAATTTTACATTAGAATCCGTAATCATTTTATGCACGACAAAAGTAAAAAAAATAATAATAATTTAAAAAAAAGGCCAACTTCAGGATGTTGTCTTCAGCTTTTTACACTTAACTTCCAAATATCAAAGGGTTGGTTATTAAAATTGAACTAATTTATGGTGGAGGGAGGGTCATGTATTTTATGTCAGTCACTTAGGGAGGTTTTAGGAAAAACATCTGTAGCATCAGACAGGAAAAAAAAAAAAAAGTCACACCCCAGCCACCCCTCTCTCCTGACAAGTAAAGAACAGCCCTACAGCGAGCAGCTACTTGGCCACACTGTTCACTTCAGACCACACTGTGTGTACGAGGAGCACGTTAACGCATCACAGGGTAGTGCCGCTTCGGGACTTTCGATGATCCTAGTCACCAGGTGAAAGGAAAACTCCAACGCACATCTACGAGGGACACGGATTTGGAAATAAGTTTATCTACTTGAGTATTTTTATTTTTGGTTTAGTGGTACAGTGTTTCTGTTTGGCACACCGGCGAAACCATGAAGTGGCTCCTCATATTAAGCGTCTTAATAGCGTGTACAGGTAACTATTCTCTGTCGTGTTTGTTTGCCTTTTATTCAGGAGCGTTACATGGTAAGTCCCTTTTTTGCGTCTCGATAGTATTACAGCATCGACTCCTCAGGGTGGCCTCCGCCCATTGTTTGATCAGTGTGCCCATAGGTTTTTTATTTGTGGTTAAAGTTTAACCGTGCTTTCTTGGATCTTCACTAAGTCTGTGCGTGCAGAACATTTACATAGTTTTATGTAAAAACTGTAAAATCCCATTGTTGTGCAAGAGGCTGCAGCCTGCAAGACATGGATCTGTAAGCCTCTTGAACAAGAAACATGTCTCTGGTTGTTATGAGTGTTGTTGTAAACACTTGGACAGATTTTTAAACACCAGACAGAGCAGGATCCATTTATAGTGTAAATACAGATTTGCACTTAAAACATGCGTCTGCATTGTTTCCAAAGTTAGTTTTAACTCATCTTTACATCTCTGTGAGATCATTATTGTATATATTATATTGTATTGTATATATTGTATATATTGTGTATATATTGTGCATTGTTTCTATATTTTATACTCCATATGTTCCTCTTTTAAATTCTTAAAATTTTCATACTTGTATATATTGTTTATATTGCTTGTTGCTATTTATTGTCTGTTACTGGTGTTCCCTATCTTTGTTCTATCCACTTTGCTACTGTAGCACTGGAAATTTCCCCACTGTGGGACTAATAAAGGAATATCTTATCTTATCTTATCTTATCTTATCTTATCTTATCATTTACCTGAGAAGTGCTGCTTTTTTACCTGGTGATCATTCTGTAGCTCATTCACAGTGTCCCATGAGCCTTCAATGCTAGAATGATTTGTGAAGCATGGCTGCTTGTGATGTGGGCTATAATACGTGCTGTTTAATTCTAGGGACGTCTGTGAGTTCCTCCTGCATAGTCGAGTTGAGCCCTTCAGCTGTTGTGGTGAGATTTGGAGACCCCCTCTCAGTCAACTGCAGCTCACCATCCAACCAGACAGTGTCAATGGGCTGGGAGTCCATATACGAAACAGACGGACTTCAAGAAGGAGTGTCTTCTGTTTCCCTGAAAGTAAACACTGTGAAACACTGGGAAGTAGGACCAATCTGCTTTATGAATTTCGAAAATGGTTCTCAGTGTTCAGAAACCCTACCAGTCACCGTGTACAGTAAGTAGTCCTTAACTTTGTCTGACGCTGCCAAGCGTGCCCCGTGTTGTTTCTGACCGTTCAATACTTTTGATTGACACTTTTTTTTTAAATACAGAACTGCCAGACAGCGTGTCGATGTCTCAGCTGAGACAAACGGGCCCCATGGTTGAGGGTGTAAAGTATCAGATGCAGTGTGACGTTGTAAATGTTGCACCAGTAGGACACCTCTCTGTGCACTGGCATAAAGGGGATAAGATCATCTATACTGACAAATCTGCCATGTCCAGTCGATCTCCAGTCAACACGTCATCTCTCTTCACTCTGACCGCTGAAAGAGGAGACAACGGAGCTCCGATCTGGTGTGAGGCAAAGCTGGACTTTTCGCCACCAGTACCAAATATGCCTGTGGTCCAATCCAAGCCACGAGAAGTGACCGTACTGTGTAAGTTTTTAATGCCGTCTTGATTTAAAGCAGAGGTAGGCAGAAATCTGGCAAAGGAAAAAAAGAAAATGGCAGGATTTGAAAATACACCCCCCTCCTGCAGCTCTCTCTCATCTCTGTCCTAAGCAGCATCTTGGGAGACGGGCTTTGGGTCTGCGGGTGTAGCAGCTTGAATTTGGCAAACGCAAACCCCCCCAGTGCTAGGTGTCACAGCAGGCTGGGTCCAACCTGTTAATCATTCATTCATTTTCCGTAACCACTTATCGTCTTGAGGGTCGCAGGGGGGCTGGAGCCTATCCCAGCTGACACTGGGTGAGAGGCAGGGTACACCCTGGACAGGTCGCCAGACTATCACAGGGCTGACACACAGAGACAGACAACCATTCACACTCACGTTCACACCTATGGCCGATTGAGAGTCACAGATGAACCTGCATGTCTTTGGCCTGTGGGAGGAAGCCAGAGCACCCGGAGAAAACCCATGCTGACATAGGGGAGAACATGCAAACTCCACACAGCAGGGCTCTCCCACCCTGGGTTCGAACTCTCATCCTGTTAGCTTAGGCTAATGTTAGCTACATGAATGTGAACAAGTAGCTGCCGCCATGAGCCCTTAGCTCTGGTCATCAGAAGGCTAAACTGTTAGCAACATTTTCTCCAACTCAGATACACTTTGACATCAACGTGTTTCATTTCGTTGTTGCCAGTGCAAGCTTAGCAACTTTCTCTGGAGGATTCTCCACAATTAAATCAGGCTTTCACCAAAGGGACATTTTAAAGAGCGTTTCATGTATCGATTGCTGTCGGGGAAAAAGAGAATTTCAACAAATATGACAAAAAATGCCTCTAAAATAAGCTGCCTACCCTAGCTTTAATCGTCACAGTTGCTGGATTTGTAACAGTATTAAGTGTGTTTTGCCTGTCTCTGATTGTGTATTCATTTCTATTTGTTTGTCTCCCTCTGTCTGTATTTTAATTTCATGTATTTCCTCAGACTCACCCACCTTCATCAAGCCTGAAAATGAGACGCTGGAAATCTCAGGTCGTAATAAAATCATTTTAGATTGCACTGCTACAGGAAACCCGATGCCGGTATACAGCTGGCATCTCCCACACCCAATACAACAGACGAAATCAAACCAAGATGAGAATCAACCCATTCTGAGCCCGTCCATTGAGCTTGCAGGGACCTACAGCTGCACAGCATCAAACACCAGGGCACCAAGACCAAATATTTCAATGTCGTCGAAGCTCCAAGTAAGATATCATCACCAAAGTTTCTGAGCTTGTTTTATTCCGTCATTGTCTTGCAGTGTTAATTATTCTATAATCCCTTCATGTTTTCCATCAGGTAGTCACGCTGGAACCACTGCTGGGATTTTATTGGCTGTGTTCTTTGCTCTAATCTTTATTTTGGCATGTGTGGTTTATCGCAAACAGAAAAACACACTTTTGCTGCAAGAGCAGAGTGTCAGGTGAGCTGAGAGAGAGATTGTAACAAAAACTCCCGTCTCCCACAGGGGATCGCACGACCCTCGCAGCCCTGGTTGGAGGATTTGCGGCCGCGGGATTCCTGTTCCTCATCAGCGGCGTTTTTTTTGTGACACGTGAAGGAACGTTTTCTTGCTGCAAAGGCAGCTATCTCAAAGGACAGCCTACCTCATCGGGACCTGTATGAGGACGACTTTTTTGAAATTGAATTCTGCATGGCTTTGTGATGAAAATGGCGCCTTTTAAATGTTTTTTTTTGTGCTTGGATATCAGTCATGTCTCTTTAAGGCCTGTGAGCATGATCTGGTGGATTTCTGCTCGTGCTTGGCCGCTGTAGCTTTACGAATGCATAACCCTGTCAGCTATCAGCACTTGAGTTAATAGGTTACTAAAAAAACAGGATGCACATATTATCAGAGAAGACACTTACATACACTGCAATAACCCGGGTACTGTAAATGTGTGTATTCATGCAGCAGTCCCCTAGAATAATAACTGGAAGCGTGACTTGCTTATTTTAAGTTTTGTAATGATGCTGCTTCCTGACTGCTTTGCCCTCTATTCAAACTTCTACAGGCTACTTTGTGTGAGTTTCAGTTTTAGTCTGACTTAAGATGGCATCAGAACATGTTGTTAACACTCCTTTCATTTTCGCCTCTATACTGTAACAGCAATGCGCTCTCCCTGTCTGAAATGTGTGCCCTAACCATGTGCCAATATAAGAGGCTGACTTAAACCTGGTTACTTGGGTGCATGCAAACACTGGCTGAATCATATTACTGTGGGACCCAGGAGCATTAACACAAAGCTCTATGGCTCTACTGAGCTTTTTAGCGTCTTTAACCAGCTGTTGTTGTTTCATGGCTGGCAAATTTACTGTAAGGTGCTCTAATCAACCAGCAGCAGGAAGTTGTGTGCTACCTTTCTAACTCTGAAGCAATGAAATCTGAACATGGAAAAGCCCTAATTATTTAAGGAGCTGGTACAGATCATGGACTACATGATGGAGGCTAAAGCAGAGCTGAAAAGAAGAATATATAGTGGACACAATATATTTATAAGAACATAATAGGTAAGGACAGTGGGTTTGTAAAGATCTTCTGCCTGCATGTGGCCTTAAAACTAATGCTTGAGTTGCGCCTGTGGTCGGTCAGTTGCTGCACTTCTTGGGAAAAGAAATCTATTTTTATTACTGAATGTGTCTGATAAGTCGTAGTCATGGTCATTAATGCTTGAATGTGTCTTAACAGTACTGATTTAACAGCCATTAATTTGCTTTGTTACTCATCCTTCTTTGATTCTACAAGCAACACTAGAGCTCCAACCCCTTTGCACACGAGACCAAATTTAAAGGCAAAACCGGTGTTTTCATCCACTCAGGTATATTTTGCTTTTATTTTTTTACGACATACTTTCCAGACACAACAGCACAGCCACAGTAATTACTTGAGAGTGCTCTGACGACTGCAGCGGGTCACGGTGTTGATAGTGCTAGGCTTTTTTATTATTGTTGTTATTGTATGGATGAATTCTGCTCATTTCATTGTTTTGTAAAGTAATTTTTACCAAATGATATTTTTTTACGCGCTGGTACAGCTCTGGAATGTTAAATTATGTTTGCACTGAAAAGACTGACCATGCCATTTCTGTTATGTACCAACAATTTCAATCAGATGCTTTTTTTAATTGCCCAAATATGAGCCACCAAATCCTGTGTTGGACAGTTTGTCTAATGTGCCAGTAAAACAAAAAAAAGCTGATTTACATGTGTAGTCTTTTTAATGAAAGTTGAATTATTTGGAAAAAGGGTACGACTTAAAATGTGAATATAGTTTGTGTATATACATCAGTTAAATTCTAGTCAACTCCTCTGTCAGTGACATCCTTAGGCAGAATACTGATTGAGGCAAAGTCAAACCAGTGTCTTTCATGACTATGTTTTCACTGCCACCTTTTGTCAACATCTTGGACCTCTTTCTTTCTCCAACTTTCTCCCTCTCATTCAGTCTGGCTTACATTATACAGTGCTGAGGCTGCCATACTAATTAGCACTGCACAAAGTGAATGTAAAGGAGAGCATTTGCTATCCTGCCTACGGTTGCCAATATAAACCTTTTTCTCTGACACCATGTTCTTTATGTTCAGTCCCTGTCATTCCCACTGAGGGTTTCGCCAGAAAGCACTGTTTGTGTATGCCCTGACTGTGTTGCCATGACAACCTGGCAGAGAGGATGTTGCCTAATTTGTCATGGAGTTAAAAAAAAAAAAGTTTTATTATAGACACAGATACAAGCTTAACATATTTCTCTGGAGAAGTAGAAGAGAGAGCAGCGTATTAGAAGTGAAGCGAGCATGAAGTGTAATCTGTACATTGAGATTCCCAGCTGTGCTCCCCATGAATACACCGAGAAGCATCCGATTACTCGCTCACTTGCTCTTGCATTTGCGGTCAGAGCGGATACGCTGTGTTGCATTCTAGTCACAGTGTGAGGCTTACAAGCTACATGCTGCACCAATACTCCTGCCTGCTGGGATTTCACAAAGCGTTGGGAGTTCAGAGGCAAAAGGAGACAAGTGTACAAGCAGAACCGAAAACATGCTTTTGCACATGGCCAGTCATGACAAGACATCGAAACTAGAGATATAATCTTTGGTTTGAAACAGGATCACACCTAAGACTGGAATGTAGAGAGCATGAAACATACCTTTGACTCAATGTAATAAATAATGTCTAATTCAGATTCATGTCTATTTATCAAGAGTCAAAGGTCATTCTTTCAGTTCAGAGAAGAAATGGCTGCAGAAGCATGATTTGAACTCGATCATGCTGTAAATTGAGTGGCTGTTTCAGTTATTATAAATGTACTATATGTCAAAAGTGACAACCACATCTTGCTCTGCATAAATTCTAATAAACCAGATATTAAAAATGGAGGCTTGAGTTGTCTTATATCCTGAGCACAATATAGTTTCCACACTGAAAACATGCTCATGTTATGGGCCTATTGCATAACTACATTCCTCCTGTTTGGACACTTGCTTTGGTGTTTAATTCCCTGCTAAAATGCTTACAAGATCAATGCAGTACAAAGGATTGAGCTGTGTTTTTCAGAGGCCTGCCACCTGTTAAATTTCCCTCTTTCCCTTTTACCCCCCACCCCCAAAGTCAGCTGGGAGAAAGGGGGCCCTTTTGTTCCAACATAGTTCCCTGCAGAGTTGCCAAGCTTGTTCAAGTTGGAATTTTTCTCCCTCTCGCCCGTTAATCGACAGCTCAGTGCAGAAAATAACATGGAGAACAAGTTTCTCAAATGGATTCTAACGCTTTGCATGTTTTACTCAGGTAAGATGCAGTTTTGTTTTTACACTTGTTGTGTTTGGTGCGATAATTATCTTATCAAAATAGTGGTGCAGCAGGGAAACTATGACCTCTAGTCGGTGATTATATGGATGTTAGAGCGATTATCAGTGCAACAACAAGATTAAGCATTAGTTTGTTTTCCTTTGAGAGCCTGTGTCGTGCATTGAAGGTCTTTGTAGCCTAAAAATATATTTGTTTGTGTTTGAATGGCGACACTATATTCCGCAGTTAAACATGTACAGATTAAGTAGGCCTACAAAGTACACAGTATGTTGCAATAGCTTAGAAATGCCAAGCAAAATAGCTTCATGGTCATTATTATAAACAGCTTTTTTTTTTAGCAATAGCCAAATTCCTGATGTATTGCTTCTAATTCCCCTGTGTGTTATAACAAGGTTACATAATAGCCACAGCCTGCGTAAAAATGAAAGTGCTGCAAATGGAGAGGAGGTGGTGGTGGTGACACCTGCTATAATGACTGCTGCTGTGTGTCCCAGTGTCAGGTGAAGGTTGCTCCCTCAACCTCAAGCCCTCCAGGGTCGTGGTGGGTTTTGGGGAGCCGGTGTCAGTCAGCTGCGAGGCCGCTCGCCCGGTGCGCGTCCTGGGCTGGGAGTCGGCCATCAGCGCCGCACACACTCAGCAGGACCTGTCCGTGCAGTGGAAGGTGGACAGTCTCATTGACTGGATAGAGGAGCCTATCTGCTATGGTGTGTTTTTCACAGCTCCGAGACAGTGTGAGGAGAAACTCAACCTCGTCCTCTACAGTAAGTGAACTCCTGTTTTATGAGCATACCCACGGGACTACAGGGCACAGGCCCAGGGGCCCAGAGTGTCAGCCCCACCCCCGGCCTTCACTTAAAAAATGTCACTGGAATTAACGTGCTGAACAGGAAGAGACTCAAAATAATCACAAGGAGACACGAAAAGACCACGAGGAGATGCAAAGACATTGAAAATAACTACAAAATGAGCAAAACAACCACAAAGATGCACAAAATGACTACAAAGTAACACAAATTGAGCAAACAAAGTACAAAATATACCACAATAAGACAGAATATTACCTAAAAGTGATGCAAAATTACTACAAAGAGACATAAAACAACCGCAAGAAGACAGAAAATCACTACAAAGAGACACATTGTATCGCATGACTATAATGACATACAAAATATTCACAAGGAGACACAAAATGACTACAAAGAGACACAAAACAACCACAAGAGACGTAAAATGACTCCAAAGAGACAAAAATGACTACAAAGAGGAAAAAAAGGCTACAAAGAGATACAAAATAACCACAAAAAGACACAAAATAACCACAAGGAGACACAAAATGACTACAAAGAGACACAAAACAACCACAAGGAGACACAAAATGACTACAAAGAGACAAAAATGACTACAAAGAGATACAAAACAACCACAAAGAGACATAAAATGACTCCAAAGAGACACAAAACAACCACAAGGAGACACAAAATGACTACAAAGAGGAAAAAAAGGCTACAAAGAGATACAAAACAACCACAAAAAGACACAAAATAACCACAAGGAGACACAAAATGACTACAATGTGACACAAAACAACAACAATGAGACACAAAACAACCAAAAATCGATACAAATTCTGAAAAAAGGCACAAAATAACCACAAGCAGACACAAAATAACTACAAAGAGACAAACACAACTCTAAAGAGAGTTTGAAATAAACACAAAGAGACACAAAATGACTACAAAAAGACACAAAACAACCACAAGAAGAAACAAAATGGCTACAAAGAGACACAAAGCAACCACAAAGAGACACAAAATAACCACAAGGAGACACAAAATGACTACAATGTGACACTAAACAACAACAATGAGACACAAAACAACCACAAGGAGACATAAAATGACTACAATGTTACACTAAACTACAACAAATAGACACAAAACAACCAAAAATAGATACAAATGACAACAAAGAGAAAACCACAAGGAAACATAAAATGACTATAGAGAGACACAAAACAATCACAAGGAGACACAAAATGACTACAAAGAGACAAAATGACTACAAAAAGACACAAAAGAACCTCAAAGACACACATAATGACCTCACATAGACACAAAGTCTATGTGTCTTGCTCCTGTGTAGAACCAGTGGTTGCTTACTTTGCATACCCAGGGCCCATTATCTCATAATCCGCCCATGCTTACACAGTGTAGACATGGATGACTGACAAAAACCTGTTTGACATGTAGGCTACTTTGTGCTTTATCATTTATTTAGAAACTCCAGACAGCGTCTCTATCAGGCCTGTGAACCACACTGGCCCCATGGTTGAAGGGAAAGAGTACCAGTTGCTCTGCGAGGTGCAGAATATCGCTCCTGTCCAGTACCTCACCCTGCGGTGGTACAAGGAGCAGACGGAGGTCTATAATCACTCCTTCTCTGACCTCACATCTCCCTCGCCTGTCCAAGTGTCCTCTATCCTCATGGTCACGCCAACCAAAGCTGAGAACGGAGCGCAGTACAGGTGCGTAGCGGAGCTGGAGCTCGGACCAGAGGGACCACAACCACCTCCCACTGTGACCTCGGAGCCTCTTAATGCCTCTGTGTACTGTAAGTCATGACGCTATCTGACAGAGTTATTATCAATACAACTTGGAGTTGGAGTTTTTTCCTGAGTTATGTAACTAACTACAGCTTTAAAGATGGTGCATCTAATCTCTGTGGTCTTTGCTCTAGTTCCCCCAACGTTCCCCAGTCCTGAGCCAGAGGTTTTGGACCTTATAGCAGGTGCTGAAATTACCTTGAACTGCACTGCCATAGGAAACCCCACGCCCATGTACAGCTGGCAATCCTCTCATCCCCTTCAGGAGAGGATGGAGGACGAAGCAGTTCTTACCTCCTCCTCACTGCTGCCAGGGACCTACACCTGCACTGCCTCCAATACACTGGAGAAGAGGAGCAAGCAGTTCATCGTCAAGGCCAAGACCAAAGGTAAAAGGGGACTGTGACGCGCATGTGCTGTTTCAATACACTGCATCCTAACCAGCATCTTTTGCTTTTACTTCAGGTGTTTGAAACAAGAGATCTTGAGACGGGATCAGATGACCACATTGGACACACAAGGAGAATTCAGCTAAGGGGATTTTACTGTTGCTGCTTTGGAGACAGAAATGACATTCATGACTCAACAGATATTTATGAGGATCTTGCTATCAGGCAGAATTAGATCTCCTTTAATAGATCTGAATGTTGTCGTTTAATTTGTCAGTATTTTAACATGAATGTATTCTGTGAGATAGATCGGTGGTTTAGGATTTAGTTTACTTTTTATGCTTCCCATGTGATACCCTAACTCTAATTTATATTATTTGCTAGACTTATTTTCATATTAATGAAATTATCTTGTAACCGCTACTCTTGATATAGTGATGATGACTACATTATTATTAATGCATGCTGGAAATTTAATACACAATGTTAAAGATCAGCAGGCCATTACTGTAAATATGAACTGTTTCTTAATTTGCCTATTTGAATAAAAGTGAAAAAAATTAAATATTGTTTTTACACTTATTTATATTATACATACTACAAGAAGATTGTGTATTCGTTTTATTTTTTAATTTAATTTAATTTAATTTAATTTTATTTTATTTTGTTTTGTTTTGTTTTGTTTTGTTGTATTTTATTTTATTTTATTTTATTCATATAGGGACCACAGCGTTTACAGCCTAAGCTAGTTTGCCATGCCCGTCCCTAGCTGGGCATTAACATACAACCGACTCAGCAACTAAAACACAAGTAACAGTGCAAAGTACAAACAACAATACAAACAAATACAGACATAACAATACAAGACACAAACTGCAATACATAATTAGTACCACAGAATAGGAAGCACCAAATTACTCACGACTGCATAATTGATTCTTTTTTAAAAACTGTTTCAGTTTGAGTTTTAAGTGATCCATATGCTGGGTGTGATGGCTACCACTGCTGGAGAAAGTATTCTGATTTTTTAGTACTGTGTAGAAATACTCTGTTACAAGTCTTGCCTTCAAAATCCAACTTGAGTAAAAGTACAAAAATATTAGCATCAAAATAAACTTTAAGTACCAAAAGTGAAAGTACTCATCATGCATAAAGGCCCATTTCATTCTCATATATCACTGTATTATTATTATTGATGCATTAATGTGTACATCACTTTAAACTCTAAACAGTTGGTAAAGGTGAGGGTTATTTCAACTACTACTGTGTAGCTTTATAAATGATATTAATCATAATTTAGTAGCCAATTCATATTTTTGCATTAATAATCTAAATCACAAAAGTAAGTAGCAGCCAAACTAAAGATGTGAAATAAATGTAGTGGAGTAAAAAATGCAATATTTGCTTGCAATATGGAACGGAGTAGATTTATAAAGTAGAAGAAAATGGAAATTCTCAAGTAAGTGCAGGTCCCTCAAAACTGTACTGAAGTAAACCATATTATGAGTGGCTATAATGGAAAACACAAAAACTCAATCAGCAAAGTATATGAAATTCTACAAGGCAAACAAGAAAAAACAACCAACAACATGGAGGAACTCTGGATGAGAGCATACTAACTATTTACATGGAAAGATTTTTTTTTAATCCTCTGTATGTGAAGGCAGAGCATATCATTTTGGGAAAACCTCCAGCTACTCTTAGTCAAGATGAAAAGTACATAGGCTATTCATTGAAACAGATGACTAAAGTGTGGAAAAAACTAACCCCCCAGATTTAATAAAATGGAAAAGTATGATTCAAGAAGTAAAATTCACAGAGAGAGTGACTCACAAAGTCAGGAAGAGGGAACATTTGTTTGAGAAAAGGTGGCTTATAAAATGGGAAACTGTAACTATACTGTCATTGTATTTAATGTATAAAGATGTGCACAGTGTATGAGATATTAGAACTTATTAGTTATTATCTTCTACTATTAGTTTTCCCACATTGCTTTCCCCTATTTCTCTCCATTGTTATTATACTGTGAATGTAATGGTTGTAATTTTTGTTTGTAATAAATTGTAAACTAAAAAAGCAAACAAGAGGTATTTATGAAAATGGACTTAAAAAATATATTATAAAAAAAAGGAAATCTACTAAGTTACTTTTCACCACTGATGACTACACAACTATCATAAAAGTAGGCCTATCCTCCTGAGACCCTGTGTCCCCATATGAGGACATCACATTTTGGGTTTACTTGACCTTATACGTCATTCCACTTAACTCAGACCTGTTGTCCTCATTTGTGGACACTTTTTGGTGCCATCTAGTGGTAGCAAAACTACAACACATGTAAAAACAAGATGGCAGGCATCTCTGCCAAGTCAGTCTGCAGCCGATCCTGACACAAAAATGGACAAGGTCCAAAACCTGATCACATTTTATGTTTGAGACTTGTTTACTTATGATTGATAATATTTGTGGCTTTTATACGGCGACAAATTTGACCAATTTTAGCAACAGTACCAAGCTAAGATGCTGTTAATTAGGAAGTACGCATTTGAAGACATTGGGGCTTTATTGTTGTCTTGTTTGAGGACATCTGGACTTAATTATCGTTGACAATGTTTAGTAAAAGCTAGGAGAAATTAAAAATGCATACCAAACAAAACTTCAGGTCCCAGGAGGCTGTAAGAGCATTACAATGCTAAAATGTTGCAGTTTCTCATCTTACCTTAGGGCTTGCAGATTAAAAACTACCTTTAACAACTCATGTTTGAAGCAATTTATTATTACCTTGTGTTATTTATTATTATTTTCCACCAGTACAGGTAGTGTCAGTGAAATATGTCATGTGACTGTCTGTGGTGTGCTCACCTCAGACCACCAGGTGTCGCTGCTGCACTCTTTAAAGAGATGATTTAATTGGCTGTCGACGCGTCACGTGATCAAAACATTGCCTCGCAGTCGCAGGAGGAAGTGGAACTAGCTTAGCGGCTAACGTTAGCAGACGACCTTTCTACTGTTTGATAAAGGTGGGCGTCAGTACTTTGTGATGCGGTGTCTCATGTATAGTGACATCTCCTGTAAAGTGTCCCTTTCTGTCCCCTTTCAGGCATGCCACAGAAAGACCCGTGTCAAAAACAGGCGTGTGCAATTCAGCACTGTTTACAAGGTACATAACAGATAGCTAGCTACATGCTAGCTAACACTCAGTTGAATGGCATCATCACGTCGTCGTTTAGCTAACTCTTTCCTCCTCCTGCTGCAGCTAACAAATACGTGGAGAGCATGTGTGAGGATGTGATCAAGGAGATGAGACGCTGCTGTGAGATTCACGCTGCAAACTCCATCTGCTGCTCCGGCTTCAAGGACTCAAAACCCACGGAGAGCAAAAGTAACACATAGCTTCCTGTGGGAAGCTTTGGACGTGGATAATGGTGGAAAGAAACATTGTATCAGTGTTTTTTGACTGTAACTTTATACCTGTGCTGCAACAGCCTTTGAGATCTGAATTTGCCTTTTGTTATCCAGTACATTTGACATGTCATTGCAGAAAAGCATCATAGGTACTGGAACATTATCAACGTTATCACACCTGTGTTTGACAAGTCAAATGTCACACCTCTCTGGAACAATAAGGTTGAACATGCTGTCTTAATTTATTAAAGGAAATTATTTTTCTGTAGGTGGCTTTCCTTGTCATTGTGTCCACACCCAGTCATCAAGAATGAGGAACATGTTTGTGCATGTCAGCACTGAGCCACTGTCATACTGCAAGTCTGACTTGCTTAACGCCTTGCACACCAATAGTCTAGTAAACACATGCATGATTCATTTTGGGTGATTAGGCCACAGATTTTATGTATAGATGTTATACCTCTTCCCAGGACAGTGTGAGTGTGCAGACTGCTTAACTCACACCTCTCTGACCATCCTGTTAGTTTTGTTGCTTATTAGTGCACAGTTGACCCCACATCATTACTGGTGTAGCTCAGGACATCTTAACCCCTAGCAAAGGTCATACCATTTACGATAGTTGAAAACCATGTGGGCCTTTGAGAGCAAACTTAAATACCAATATTGATTTGTACTGCCAGATCACCTTATTATGAATATATTAAATATGGTGTTTTGTCAGAAAAGCTGCAAAAGAGTTTTGATATCCCACCATGTCTATAGACCTCAAACATACAACAACTTTAAAGAAATTGAGGTGCCACCACCATTACTCCAGCACCATGGATTGTTACATCATGTCCAATAAATACGCATTGCATGAATGGCCAATCGGACTACACTCCACAAACAGTTTTTACTGCTGCACTCTGAAGCAGTTCAAGTGCAAGTTCCTTGCAGACATGAACAAAAGTTTTTTCAATCCATAAATAGAAACTTCTCCAGATTATTTAGAATATTTTGCATGTTCTGATACAGAAGATAAAAATAAAACACTTGATGGTAGGGCAGAAACTGTACATAATAGGGGGAGGATATACTTTGTGGTAGACCAAATTCAATTCAGTCCATTTCAATTCAATTCCTTTTTAGTGTCTTTGTAAATAAATACAACAAAATTTAATGCACAGAATAAAACTAAACTCATTATAAAAGTAGCAACTAAATAATAAAGGAGGGGATAAGATATAATTCATTTATACTCTAAACACACACTGTGCCAACAAATGCCGTGAACTTAAAATAACTTCAAATTTTTACACATAGAATAAAGAAATGAATAAAGTTATTGCACACAATGTAAGTATAAATATCAAATATTACTGGCTGTGTGATTTCAGTGCAGCCTTGTCTGTCTGAAAGAATTTGTATTCCCTTATCAGTCTCGCTAGGGCAGAATAAACTTCTCCACATTCACTAAAGTTATTAGGCATGATCTGCAGTATAGAGAAAATAAAATACTGGATGGTAAGGCAACGTCTGTGCATTATTCAGGGAGGACTTTTGCAGAGAGGGGATACATTTTGTTGCAGATTTAAAATGCAGTCTGAAAGAATTTGTATCCCCCTAAGAAGAATCTTCTTCATATTCAACAGGGTTTTTCGGTATGATCTGAAGTTCTGTAATTATACTATTATCATTGCAATGATAATGATTTACGTGCTCTTTAAGGAGAGAGGATTAAGAATAATTTAGACTACAATACCCAGGAGTAGTCAGGCCAAGACCACGTGGTGAATTACAATATTGTCACATTATGATGAAAAAAGTGTGCTTTATGAGGAAAAAACCCTGGTTTTACTTTGTAAAACCTTAAACAGCAATACTTAAATAAACAATTTACATTTAGCTTTTTGGGATTCAGGCCTACTTCAGTGAAATCAAAGTGCAGACATGTCAGTCCAGCTTCACTGTATGCATGCTCGCTCCCGCGGCCACGCGTGCACCCGACAGCGGCGTCGTACGTCCTCGGACGTAGTGACGCGCTGACGTCAAACGGAAATTTGCAGCAGCAATTCTTTCTAGAAATTTGTGGCAGTTTCATGCTAGCCCGCGCTAGGTAGGTCTCCCTAAGTTTATCTTAGCAAAACACAACCAGCCGCTGCTTGGAATATAAATACATATTTATTTAAACTGCTAAGTGTTTTGTTTTATCTGCTTTTTGACTGGAGATTCGGGTTAGCTCCGTTTAGCCCACGAACTTAGCCGAGTCATATCCAAAGCTAACGCTGTTTGCGTTAGGTTGTTCCTGGCATAATGTCGGGGATTGACTACAGCGTGTGGGACCACATTGAGGTGTCAGACGATGAAGATGACACCCACCCGAACATCGACACACCCAGCCTCTTCAGATGGAGACACCAGGTAGAGATTTAAAGATGTTTCAGTCAGTGTAATAGGTTCACATTATACTGTAACCGTTAGCTGGGAAGGTGAAGTGCTTCCTGTGCTCACTTTGATGCTGTGTACAATAGAAATGGTTATATTCTAGTAACTAAGTAAAGTCTAACTTGTTGTATAAGCCCTAGATCTGAGAGAAGAACCACAAGCTCCCTAAGGAGAACATAAACCCCTTGAACCTGTGATTGGGACTGATTTGATTAGCTGCTACTATATTTGTTTTTCAGGCACGTGTAGAGAGAATGGAGGAGTTTCAGAAAAAAGGTGAGGAAATAAACAAGGGACTCAATGAATGCCGGCGTAAGCTTACAGAGACACAGAAGAAAATGCAAGAGCTGAGCATCTCCTCGACGGATGATGCCAAAGCAGAGCTGAGCAAAGTCCAGGCTGAGGAGAAGAAACTGAAAAAAGAGGAGCGAGACTGGGAGAAGAAGGTGACTGAACATGCCCGGGAGGAGAAGAAGATGCCCTGGAACGTGGACACACTCAGCAAGGAGGGATTCAGCAAGGTTAGGCATATGGAGGGGGGGTGTCAGATAGTTGACACACCTAATAAACCATGACTTAAAGCCTGTTTTTGAGTCTGTATCATAGGATGATACTCTTCACCCACAGTATCACCAGCCCCTACTTCAATAAAATGACAAAGAGCTTCAGAAGGTCGTTGTAATACAGTGGTAACAGGCAAATCAATTCATAACAAAAATAAAACCTGGCATTATTTTATATTTGTATCATCAGTCAATTCCTCAAAGAGAACAAAACCAACAATCAGTGTATTCTGGCAACAGGAATCACCAATGTAGGCCCGATTTTTGTTGAGGTGAGCTACACATTTCTTGACTACCATGAACATGGTCGGTTTACAACATTGCATTTATAATCTCTGTAGAGTAGTTTTGTGTAGCTCATGGTGGGAGGCAATTTTATGATGACGCTAGTGAGAAATATAAGCTATAGTGGCCTTGTTTATTGTGATGAAGGGATATAACATCCAGATGTAACAGCATGGCTCCTTTTCCTCAATAGTTTTTGGATGACACGGGTGTTTTGTAGTATTCAGAAATACACTACTATATCAGACTTTGGCAACAAAGTCAATATATGTTAGGATACGCTAAGTGCTGGTTTTGATCTAATGATTATCAGAAGTTCATAAGTGATGTCTTGCAAGGTATGCATTCTCAATAGCAGAACAACAGTACATTAGGTGGGCGCTGAGCCCTCTCAGATGATTTTATATTATGTTATATGCTTGGTCCATGCTGCAAACAGTCCAATCAGCTGCATTTCAAAGTTGATTTCAATTCCCCGATAGGGCTGTGATGATAACTGCTTCACTGCAATGATGCAGCTGTGTCATGAGGTCATCACCATGATTATCACTTGTTTTGTTTTTTGAGTCGGTATAATAATGTGGTTAATTACCAAACCATGGTGATACATTGCTTTGTCACTGTGGTAAGAAAAAATTAATATCGCCACAAACCTAGAATCAGACCACAGACTGTATAAAAAAAAGTGAACAAAGGCAGCTTGATGTCTCCGAGTTTGGTGTTCTGACCATTGCCATCTTGGTTATTTTGTTGCCGGAAGTGAGCATAGTTGGACAAGAGGGTGGAGATGTGGATGGTATGCATTACTACTGTATGCCTCTATCCCAGTTGACAAGTTACTGTGGTAATGTCTTGTCAATTACAAGGTAGCCACGCCCTAAAGCATGCAATGCTTTATTGTCTGTTTACTCTAAATGGGTCCATATTTACCAACTGAACATCATGTTGTATTTAAAAAAAAACTTTAAACTAGCAATTGAGACCGGTAACTCAAGAAAATATTTACTGAGGTCATAAATAGGCTTTAGTACAGTTGGACCCCTGCTGACCAAAGAATGCATGTTCGAAGCACTTCCACGCAGGCTTACTTTTCAGACCCTGAGGCTGCATTCACATGTTTTATACAGTCTATATTTCAGACTCCGTGTGATGCATTCAGATGTGTATATGCTGTGTCAACATGTGATTATATCCTCGGTTTCAGTTATGACTAATGTGACATTTTCTGTCTGTAATGTTGATTTCCTGCCACTGTCTGTCCTCCATAGAGCATTGTTAATGTCAAACCTGATGCTTCCGAAGAGACTGAAGAACAGAAGGAGCAAAAGCATAAAACCTTTGTGGAGAAACACGAGAAGCAGATCAAACATTTCGGTAAGGACAAGTCTAGTGACATCCATTCATCCATGCATGTTACAGGGTATTGGTATTATATGAAAGTAGAAATGACACTTGATTGCTGTCTTTACTACAGGCATGTTGCGACGTTGGGACGACAGCCAGAAGTACCTCTCTGACAACCCTCATCTAGTATGTGAAGAGACTGCCAACTACCTGGTCATCATGTGCATTGACCTTGAAGTTGAGGAGGTAAAAACAGAATGTTTTTTAACATTTTGTTCTAAGGAAGCTTAATTTAGTTTTATGGGCTGTTGCTATGGGATCCTCTTCACATGCCACAAAGTCTATACACAAAATATGTGCATTATTCTAAACATGCTTCCTTTTTTTTTTTTTTTTTTGTAGAAACACGCATTGATGGAGCAAGTGGCTCATCAGACCATCGTCATGCAGTTCATTCTAGAGTTGGCAAAAAGCCTCAAGGTGGACCCCCGCGGCTGCTTTCGTCAATTTTTTGCCAAGATTAAGGTGACTATGTTTTGATGTTAGAAAGCCTAATGAATATACTTTGCTTTGCTCTTTTTGACCAAAAGTTACATTTAGGATGCTTTCACACCTGCCCTGTCTGGTTCAGTTCAAGTTTTTAGCCACCTAAGTGCAGTTTGTTTGGGCAGGTGTGAACACAGCAATCACACTTGGGTGCACACCAAAACAACTGGACCGAGATTTTCTGGAAGAGGTGGTCACGGTCTGATTATAAACAAACTCTGGTGTGAGTTGTTTGTGGTGAGACCGTGTTCCTCCTCATTGTGAACCAGCTGCAATCACGTCACACATTGTTTGGGTTAAACATGAGCATGTTACCGTCCTGGAGGATTATTAATGTGCGCCTCCTCCTGTACTGCCTTAATATGCACATTCAGCACATCCAATGCATTAAAACATTGTTTTCTAGTTGGAGCCACGCCTCGTTTTCAAACTGTATGGTTTGCCTAAAATGAACAATGCAAGCAATATATTACACGGTGACCAGCGCTAAAATCAACCTGCGTAGTTGTCCCTCCTTTGTGACATTAGAAAGTGCCACATTTATCTTGCAAGTGTACTCTTCTTCGGCGTTTTGTTTACTTCCTGGATTTTTCCTACATGGAAATTCTGACCAATCAAGAGCAGCTTTCTCGCGCCAGGCATTTGATCTGGTCCGCTTGTAAATGCTGCCGTGAGAACACGAACCAACTCTAGGCAATTATGCAACTTAGTAACAAAATTAGTCCCTCATTCGGACCAGAGCAAGCGAAGTGTAGGTCAGAAAGCACCCTTAGAACGATTGTCCAGAAACTAAATGTAGTCATGGTTCCTCTAGTCGAAATACAGGTTAACAAGTATCTTAACACCAGGTTGTAAAGCAGCATTTTGTTGCTCTCTGGTTGAACATTTCAAGCCTGTTTCACCTCAGAACATATCCAGCAGTGATGTCAAGGTGTACTGCATACACCTGTACATCACTGCAGCAAGGTGGGAAGTTAAACCACTGGAGGTCAGCAAAAACAAGATTAACTAACTCAAAAGATTCCTGTGTTGCAAACACCTCAATAAATTCAAATACTAATTGAAATGTTCAAGAAAAAAATGCTCATTTGTATGACCGTACCGTTAACACACTGAATAATGTGTCCCCTCAGACAGCAGATCAGCAATACCAGGATGCTTTCAACGACGAGCTGGAGTCATTTAAGGACCGGGTTCGGGGCAGAGCGAAGATCCGCATCGAGAAGGCCCTAAAGGAATATGAGGAAGAGGAGCGACAAAAACGTTTGGGACCTGGGGGGCTAGATCCTGTTGAAGTGTACGAGTCCCTGCCACCTGTAAGTTCTTTAGTTTTCACGAAACAATAGCACTCCCCTTTTATCTTGTTGTTGGTTAAAAGTGCCTCACGGTGTGTGTTCTTGATTGCAGGAGATGAAGAAATGCTTTGATGATAAGGACATCCAGATGTTGCAAGATGTTATCAGCAAAATGGACCCAACGGTAGGTTTTTTTATTTAAAGCCCATAGGTTTTTTTCTTTTTCTAATGAAGTCAGCTCACATTCTTATTTCAGTAGTGTGTCTTTTTCACACGTGTGTTTTTCTACCTACTCTGTGCCAGTTATTAAATGTCATTGCTTTGCTTGATTTAGGAGGCAAAGGCTCACATGAAGAGGTGCATAGACTCAGGGCTCTGGGTCCCCAACTCCAAGACAGACGATGGGGATGAAAAAGAGGAAGATGCGACCTATGAGGAGGTGAAACAGGAGCAGGAAGAAACTAAGAAGGAATGACCAACATTGATCCCATGATGTGTTGTTTCTGCAAATGTACTTACCCACTGTATTGCGACTCCACTATGTGTATGACTAGTTTGCCAATAATGGATCAAAGAGATAACGTCTGTAAAATATTTGGATGAAATTCAAAGGAATGCACCACCCACAAAAGTATCATTTGTGTATCAGGCACTCACCCCATGTTCCCTTGAATTGGTGATGAACAGTTTGTTTTCTCTCAAACAGATAAAGTTTTCTTCAGAATTCAGTGTGACACGGTGTGAGTAACTGATAAACAAATGGTCATGTTGTGGGTGAAGTACTCCTCTAAGGGATTAGTGTTCACCTATCTGCACTACGTTGCATCAGTAACTCCTGCTTGGAACAGAAACTGCTGCTCGTGTTTAGATCTTTTATTCGTTTGGACTTCGGCTGTATTCTTACATTTATTTGTATACACCTGTCAAATTATGTGGGAGTGTATGTGCACACATGCCCGCCTGCTTTGTTTGTGCTGTTGTATAGTTAAAAACCTTCTATACATTTTCAGGTTGTGCATACAATGAATTGGATGGATGGATTTTTTTTGTGTCATTCCCAAATTTAAGAGTTTTTGTTAGACTTTTAGGGCTTGAGCAACCGATGTATTCAGATGGCCATTTCCCCAAAGTGACATTTTCTACAAACTTGCTTAACTAAAGGTTGAATTATATCCAACTCTTCAAAAGAACACTGTGTTGTGGTTGTGTCTAAAAACTCAAGGTGTGGGTGACATGCTTTTCAAATCATAGCTAGAGGTCAAAAGTGTGAGTCATGAGAGATTCACAAGAAATCCATTTGCGAGCCCTGTAGCCGTGGTAACCACTGCTTTTTGATGAGGAGGTACTGCATCTGTGTGCTGCTTTTATAATGAACTGGCATTTACAAATGACATTTGCTCTACATAGTGATTTAGTGGCACTGCAGATCAATAGATGGATATGTCGTGGCCTTCAGTACATCACAGTATACATTAGATGTCAAAAGACAACAACCAATATGAAACATAAAAAGCAGTCCTAAAAGATAGATATGGTTAAATACTATGCATCCACTTTTAATGCTTTTATTTTGAAGGCAAGGGTGCGTTTGCATTGTAGAAATAAATATGAAGTGAAACAGCATATAGACTACAGGCACCTGGTTGTGTTACCAGGATTACCTTACTTTGCAAACAAACTGAATGATGAGGGGCAGCTGAACCTCCTTTGAGTCTGACAAAAGACAGAACAAAACAAGATACCATCAAAATTTGACAACAGGAAGACAAAGGTGGCTGCAGATGTCCTGAAATAGCCATAATGTGGAGGCGGGGGGGAGGCCTCTGACAGGCAGGTGCACCATACACATCAAACAACAAGCATTTATGAAAAAAAAAGTGGGCAGTTGAAATGATAAAATCATGACACCTAGTGATGAACAGTGGACCCACACCATGACGAACCTGTTTGCTATAGATAGGTGTGTTTGTACTTCACTTTACTTATGTGATGGTTGATGGAAAAAGATAATAAGCATTGTAGCCCTATTCTCAGCAGACCTGTCACTGCAGGGTAAGCACAGGTGTAATGATGTAATTACTGATGACCCCATGTAATTTAAAAGTCATTTATGATTTTTATTACACCTGTGATTTTCTTCATGTCGAGTTAAAATGAATGCTGCGAAAAAGGTCTGTTGTCACATGGCAAGTGCCCAACAATACATCAAGACAGCACCTGTATACCTTCAAAATCTAATTCAGTCCAAAACTACAGCCCTGAAAAAAAACTGAAGCTAGTAATGTTTAATTTTTGTTAACATAGTGTTGGTTTAATCCCGAAATAGTAGTAGTATAAGAAAATGGGAGTGGACAAAACAAAATTAGGCACAACAAACAGTATATAAACTGTATGATGTGTGATATATGATGGATGATAAACATTTGGTGGTGGAGGAAGTACTCAGTCCTTTGCTCAAATAAAAATACTTAGATGTAAAATACTCTATTACAAGTAGTCCTGGTTGAATGAAAGTAAAAGTATTTATTTGGCCCCTATTTAAGTGTTTTACGTATATATAATGTTCATTATCACTATATGCTGAGTAGTTTAATATATAACAATTTTATAAATGTATCGTTTTTTTAAAATCTAATGTTAATCTGCAGAACAAGTACTTAGCTGTCAAATAAATGGGGTGAGCTATAAAGTCCAATACTTGCCACAAAAATGTACCTAAGTTCAGTACTTAAGTCATGTAATTAGTTACTTTCCATCACTGTAAACATGAGAGTCGATACTTTGTGATTCCGTCTTCATGTTAGATTTGAGTCAGTCTTTTTTGTCTTCACACACAGTTTAACAAATGTAGTATGATATGGAGTGATGTGATGGTGCAGGTCGGGGCATGCGGAAAATATGAGAATAGAAACTGCAGAAATCCACACCGATGATGCATGTTAGCACAGAGGCAAAACCTCAAAAGGGCTTTAGTTCAGTAAGTGAAAAAGTGCAGTATAAAAGCACTCTGGAGATGGTGGTACTTAATCTCGTGTAATTTTTTCACCTATTGCTTGGATTCAGTTCATATTTGCACTAATGTCTGCTCTGATATTTGCCCTATGAGTCAGTGCAATATGAATATCAATGTATGAGTAAAACTAGAGCTTGTAGGCTTTCAAATACAAAGACGTCACAGGCAGAAATTTCACACAGACGCCTTCTTAAAACAAAGTGACTTGTACTTAGGTAAAATATGATGGTATGTTGGCACAGTTCAGACCATCACATTAATAAAGAAACTTTGCACAAAAACAATACAAGTGGTGCAACAAAGCAAAATGTGTTAGGTGAGGAGTAAAATTAATTAAATTATTTTTTAATGGTAATATGTAACAAAGTATGCAAAAATTAAACAATTATGTCTCGTAATTTTGGAAATATATATAAAAATAAAATTTTAACCCCAATAAACCCTGTGGCGGTCAAGATTTAAAACGTATCTCCTCTTACAATGTTTAAACGAGACGCTCAATTAAAGCTCCACAAGCAAAGCATTACAGATGCCCAGGTCCTCCTTGGCGTTCCCAGACCAGACGAGATAGGTAATCCCTCCAGCGTGTTCTGAGTCTGCTCCGGGGGCTAACCTACCAGTGGGTTGTGCCCGCAACACCTCCAACGGGAGGCGCCCAGGTGGCATCCTAATCAGATGCCTGAACCACCTCAACCGACCCCTTTCGATGCAAAGGAGCAGCGGCTCTACTCCGAGCTCCCTCTGGATGTCCAAGCTCCTAACCCTATCTCTAAGGCTGAGCCCAGCCACCCTTCTGAGGAAACACCGCCGGTGTATCCACAACCTCAATTTTTTCATCATTACCTCATGACCATGGGTGAGGACTGGAATGTAGATGGACCAGTAAATTAAAAAAGGTTTGCCTTCTGGCTCAACTCACTCTTCACCACAATGGTTTGGTGCAGCACCCGCATCACTGCAAACGCTGCGCCAAACCACCTATCCATCTCACGCTCCACTCTACCCTCACTCACGGAGCAACATTATAGCCCCATTTCCACCAAACACTTTCGATATGTTACCTTTGAAACCAACAGTAGCCCTTCAGACATGGTACCTAGACCGTAGCATTTCCTCCGCAAACAGTACTCTTAAATGTGGGCGGGGTGGTTGTCACTCACTGCTCCGTCCAGCACTCACTATATTTCCTCATTACTGGTGAAGTCTGCACCTCGTTTATTATCCACAGAATGGAGTTGCACGCTGACATTTTCAGAACAAAATGCAACAGGCTTAGTGAGAGTCTCTCTCGATGTGATATTTAAAAATAGCAGGTTTGTGCATTTCAGTCCTTCACAGGCAAGATCGAGGGTTTAGTGTTGCTGGAGCCCACAGGAACGACGTTTCACGACACTTTCTTTTTCTCCAAGTGAAGATTAGAATATATGCAGTTCACATAATCCGGTCCAAATTAGTATATATAAACGCTTGAAGATCCACTCATTACTAAAAGTGTATGCCATATAAAAACTAAAGTAATGGTCAAAGTTGTCACATAGAAATTTAAGGTGTGTTGATTGATTCACCAACTCATGCATTGAGTAACATAACAAGTCAACGTTCCACCTTAAAAGTCGCAGGCAGTCGGCCCAGTGAATTAAGTTATTTTTCTCAGACTCCAGCTGCTGCAAAAGGCAGCAAAACATCCTTTCATTTGTCAACAGTGGTAACATGAGCCTCAAAACCAGCCACAATTCGGCCCTGAGCAGAGTGACCAATCAACAGACTGCAGTGTTCACTGCTCCACCTTTTAGTACCAGATCTGTGTGCTAGGTACCCCAACAGAGGGGGGACCAAAAATGGGGAGGGTACGGAACAGTTCCATGGGTACCATCCACAGCTTTTCACAGTGGAAACAGAAAAAATACATACCAAACTGAACTGAATCGTACCATACTGCTCAGTGGAAACGGGGCATATGTGTGCCCAATTCACATCTCATGTTCTTTATGTTATTTTATGCTCTGTAAGGTGACCTTGGGTGTTTTGAAAGGCATCAAATGCATTATTATTCTAACTATTAGTGGTAGTAGTAGTAATATTTGGACTGTAAGAAGTGAAGGAGCACAATATTGCCCTTTGAAAAAAAGTGCAGTGGTCCCCTGTGTCCCCCTGTAAGTTACGCCCCTGTGTGTAACACAGTAGGCTTCTTCTCCACTGTGTTATTGGTACATTAAAAAAAATAGCCATAGTACTTCCTCCACCGCTGGCAATACTTTTGCGTAATTAACTTCATAGCATAGGCCTGCCTCACGGGGCATCAGCAGACTACCATAAATGTCACCACTCTTATTGCAGACGTTTATTTTGAAGGAGTGTGTGCGTGCGTGCGTGCGCGCGCATGCCCGCTGGAGGGAGTGACCATGTTGGTTTCAGGAAGCCACGGTCTGTCTGTGTGTCGTCGCTCGCAGTTCACTAGAACTCATGAGTAAGAGGCGAAGGGGGAAATACGCTCACAAGATAATGAAGCCTGACTCTGACTTAATCTCACCGTGTTAGGTTTTTACGTAACTCCGTCAAAAGCTCGACGTTAAATGGTAAGATATTCGCTGTCACACACCTTGTTAAGTTTTGGATATATGTCTATAGTAATGTTTACATGTTTCCCTGTAATGGTATCGGTACAGTGTGTATGGGGGCGCGTGTGTTTGGGACACTGTGACGCAGTCGGTGTGTGTGTTTTATACAATTTTATAAAATATGTATTTGTTGTTGTGCTATGTGGTGCTGTGGAGTACTGTGTAATGTAAACAACTAAGACGAGGAATTACCCCCGGAAGGCCTTTTGACAAATTCATTTGACTATCTGACGTCATATTAGTAGGATTTCTGTTTTCTGTTGTCATTCGTTAACGTATGATCTTATGTCTCTATTAACACATTGTTAATTAAAAAATTCCGAATACGTGAGCACAAAAAAAAGCGCAAGGCGTCGCTTTGTAATTGCTTTGACGTTTGTGTTTACGTAAGCCTTAATGGGTACGTGCCTCCATGCAGTGCGTCAACCCATCAGGCATATACTGTAGCTATACTTATATGTAGGTGTTTACTCTATGTGTGTGTGTGTGTGTGTGTCAGTGATCTGGCTGTGCCCACCATGTCCAGAAGTGGGTGGTCCAAGCGTTCAAGGCAAGGGGCATTCCCGGGCCTGCCTGACCCCCCTCAGGGTCCAGGCATCCATGTCTACCTGTTCTGCTCAAAGGAAGGTGAGAGATATTTGTCTCACAGGAGTGGAAGAGTCACAGCAGAGGACTTGTGCATCTCAGCGGCCGAGGCTGTAGGTGAGTATGAAGCAATAGACCCTCACGGAACAAAAATTAAAGTATGGAGTTCTTTTTCCATGTGGTATTGTGGTAACACCTGTGTGTGTTATTCCCTCAGGGATAACTCCTCTGTGCCATGTTTTGTTTGCGCTGTACAACCCGCAATCAAAGTGCTGGTACAGTCCAAACCATGACTTCAGTCCAGACAACTCTAGCCTCGTTCTTCACTACTGTATGAGGTATGTGTAACACTGTATCAGGAAGCAAGGAAGATGAAATACAATGGGATTGTTCACACTATTTGTCATCTCTCCTTCTAACTAGGTTTTACTTTCGGAATTGGCACGTGCAAAATGACAAGGAGCCAGCTGTATTTCGTTATTCCCTCAGATCCGGGACAAATCAGGGGGGCTCCCCTCTGCTTGAAATCGCATCTTTAGAATACTTATTCTCCCAGGTTGGTGTTTACTGTGTATAAATTGGGTGCACATTTTTTTGTTGTGTTCACAGCACCTAAGTACCTAACCCTTCACTTCTCCTGTCTCCAAAAGGCTAAATATGAATTTGTGAACGAAGTAGTACAGATGGAAGACCTTCAGTCAGCGGAGGAGATAAGTCGCTTCAAAAATGAAAGCTTGGGGATGGCCGTGCTTCAACTCGCACACCAGGCATTGGAAACAGGCTGCACCTTACAAGAAGTGGCCGAAAAAGTCAGGTAAATACTTTTGGAGGTGAAATAGTTAAGAATGATGACTTGTAGGAATACTTTACTCACAAAATGACCATTTTAAGATCAGTTATTCGTGCTGAGTTACTTTGAATTTGTGAAGAGAACGTTTTTTTCTTGCATGCTGCCAGTGAACGAAGAATCCAAAAACATCAAACACTGTTGATTAATTTAAGTAAACGGGCACTTGGTTAAACAACAGCAGAACTGTATCAAAACATTTGTTTACAAACTCTCACACAACTCGACCAGGATAATTCAAGTCTCATTTATTTAGTTGCATGCTCAGTACTTCCAAAACAGGATGCATTGCCTTGCCTTCAGCCCTTTCTAATCAGGACTAAAAGTAAACGCACAGATAAGTTTCACTATGAGTCCCAGTCAGAAAAGCCCGAAGACAGGGTAATGCAACCTGTTTTGGAAGCAGTTAGAATGTGACTCGGTAAAGGACACTTGGGTTATACTACATAAGTTGTGTTTAAGTTTGTCAGCAACCGGGTCTCTGTTTACTTTAATTAATCAACAATGTTTGTCGTTTTTGGATTCTTCGCCCACATTTTCCTCACAAATTCAAGGTAACATGGCATGAATAACTGATCAATAAATAGGCATTTTGTGGGTGAAGTATGTCTTTAGATCTGTAGATTAATCAACGAATATATTAATAAGCTATATTAATTAGAATAGGTTTTTGATAGTAAGTATTTTTCTCATTAAAATTAGTTTTTTTGTTGTACTGTTTCTATCCTATTTCCTGAATTGTCATGGTAGACAATTCAGTTTCTCCTCTGGATTATCAAACCTTCTGGTCTAATTTAATCACTGCATCCAGGTAACATTTTAATATCTCGTTTCCTTTCAGCTTCTCACACTGCATTCCAAAGACTTTTGCCAAACAGATTTCCAGAGACAGCTTCCTGACAAAAATCCGGATCCGGCGGGTGTTTGCAGAGTTTGTGCGGAAATTCCAGCACACCGTGGATAAGGGACAACTGGGCGCCCTCGAGATCATGCATAAGTACATCTCTACTCTCGAACACTTGGCACCACATTTTGGCACAGAGACCTTCTCCGTATCCCACCTGGAACTGAGGGAGGACGGGGATGAAAGCAGCTCTTACTCCAACACCACCCATGCAGAGGGTGCCTCGAAAGATAACTTCAGAATGCCCGCCACACATGAGATAATGGTGTCTGGCACTGAGGGGATTCAGTGGAGAAAGGTGTCTGCTCAGAAGGTCAGAACTTCAAGTCTCTGATGGTCTAATTCTTTGTTGTGTTGTGTATTCTTCTAGTGTGGACATTTTGCTCATTCAGTCTCTTTACCCAGGCGCAGGCAAACAGTTACCTCAGGAACGACTACATGAACTACATGAAGAAAACAAAACAACAATCCAGCCAACCGAATGCAAACACTCCTAATAAATGGACCTCCTTCTGTGATTTCCCTGAAATAACTCACATAGCCATCACTGGAGATAATGTGTGCATTAGCACTCAGGACAATCACTGCATGGTGAGAGTACTTGTTTATCCTTTATGTAAAAGCTGCAGTACATTAATTTAATTGGTTAATGTGCTTGTGCTGCATTAGTCCAATTGATGTGCTGTCTATTAGTCATTCTACTGATCAGATTGTTCAGTCTATAAAGACTCTGAATATACTGTACAGTTTATGCCTAGGTTCTCATATGTTCTCCAGTTCTATATGTTTATGACTGTAAGAGCTTTGGGTTTTGGTACGCTTTGGGCTTCTATTATGTTTTGAATTTGTATGTGTCTGTAGGTGGGAGCTCTGATTGTAAGCTAGTGGTGTTTGTGTATGTGTATGTAGGAGGTTCAGATGAACTCCAGCCAGGAGGCCCGTTCCTTCATCTCCCTCCTAGATGGATACAACCGACTGACTGCGTTCGCCCACCACTATCTTTGTCATGAAGTGGCTCCCCCAAGGGTAGTGCTGAGTGTAGCAAATGGACTACATGGACCTATACAGTGAGTTTTCTCCTCTTACACATGCACATACAGACACACAAGCAGGCTATAGAGGAACACAGCGTGTTATATCACAACTCTGGTGTGCTTCCAGTGATGATTTTGTGCTGCTGAAGCTGAAAAAGGAAGGAGCAGAGGAGGGAGCTTTCCTCGTACGTTGGAGTGCCATGGACTATCACCGCATCATTCTGGCTGTCCTGAGCAAAAATGGGGTAAGTCAACGCCCACGCTTCTCTGTAGAAGATTATTGCAATGCAGTGATAGTGAAAATTTGTGCACTTGTGTTTATTGTGGCTCACAGAACGGATCAAAGCCAAGCCACAAGCAGTTTCGGATACAGTACAAGGATTCGATGTTTTGTTTGGAGGGCTGGGACCGAGAATTCTCCAGCATGAAGGAGCTCACAGAAAGCCTCAAGACCTATGTCCTCAAGTCTGGTTCAGACAGTTTTACTGTCAAAAAATGCTGTTTGCCAAAACAAGCAGGTTTGTGTTCACTGGGCTTTTTAATTCTTGACACATATTGCTGCTTTATGTGAAAGTCCTCCTGTGTATTTTGAAGTTACTCTGTGTTGTGGGATATTTAGAGCCTAACACAGGTTTTGTCTATGTGTGTTTGTGTGATGTAGAGCTATCCAACCTTCTGGTGATGAGGAAAGGTCTTCACACAGACTCCTTGTCCCTAAACATGGCCCAGCTACGCTTCCACCAAATCAAGGAAAAAGACATCATACAGGTGATAGAGACCCACTTGCCACCTTCATGTTATCATCTGTTTCACCCAACGAGAGCCATTTTATTATATGAACATCAGACAATGTTGAGGCGAGGGGTGGTGCCTGGGCAAAGCATACAGGAAGCAGGATGTGATGTTGATTACATCACAGAGTTGGTCATAAACAACTGAGTCTTTTGCAGTTCCTCGAATTTGTCTGACAATTTCTGCTTTGGCCCTCTCAGAAGTGTCCAAATCTGGTCATCTCGCCAGACATTTTCGTTGCCATCTTTGTGTAAATGACCCTTTGCGTGATAGAAACGTCATCAACACGCCCACTCGCCCCAAATGACCTGCTCTATTCACACAGTTGTAAATTACACAGACTTTGTACTTGGAAGCTGGCAGGATAAAGTCTGTTTAATGTCCCGTCCAACTGATTTCATCATTTGCCTTCTCACACACAGCTCCCCTGGGTAGTTTCATATTTACAGGTCTGTGACTGACCAGTGGGTGTTTTGTTCATGAGCAGGAACAGCATCTGGGCAGTGGGACCAGAACGAACATCTACTCGGGACGTCTGCTGGTGCGTGGTGGAGGAGAAAATGAGGATGATGACGAGTTCAACAACAACTCCGCTGACCGCAAAGGGATCCAAGTGGTTCTCAAGATTCTAGACCAAAGTGATAAAGATGTTGATATAGTAAGCCCTGTGATCTTTAATAGCCTTTATGGTAACCAACACTCAAAAGAATAACAGTGGTAGCTAACTCTTCATGTGTCTGATCTTTGCTCTCTTGTCTTTCGTAGGGATTTTTGGAAACCGCAAGTCTCATGAGCCAGGTGTCCCACAGGCACCTGGTGTTTGTACATGGCGTGTCAGTCAAAGGATCTGAAAGTAAGTGCAGGAACACTTTTCACCTTCACAAACTCAGGTTTTACTTTTAGGTGTGTTACTTCCTTGTTTGCTACTTCCCCATCACACACATGTTCTGTGTTTACAGCCAAATTTATGATTCCTGTACCGAGTGAACCATGACGCAAATGCAAAACCAAACTCACGCTATTCTATTTTAAATAGGATGCTGCTTGTTTACATGTTGCTGGTAACCACATAATATAGTGGACCCGTCAGACTTGTTTCTGTCTTTACAGACATCATGGTGGAAGAATTTGTGGAGTTTGGGCCTTTGGATGTTTTCCTTCGCAGAGAGAAGGCCTCAGTGACGCCTCAGTGGAAATTCATTGTTGCAAAACAACTTGCAAGTGCTCTCAATTATCTTGTGAGTTCAAACCCTATTTTGTTTTTTTTTTTTGTATGCCACACAGTCTAATTTAATACGATTCACTTACCCGACCACAAAGCAAAGTGGACATTAAAATGAAGTCATCTCCAGATAGTCTTACACTTTACAATCAACCTCTGTAAGCCAGTGTGGCAGAATATTTTGAATAACAGAAACATGTAGACTCTTTCCAACTGGACGTCCAGTTCTTAAGTCTGAGCCACAGGCAGGAAATGATACAATCTTATTATCAGTTAAATGTTGCAAGTGCATTTCATTTTTGCTTGACGACTATCAGCGTTAATAGTTTGTGGTAACCTTATTTGCTTACTCCTCTGCATCCCAAAAGAGTTGATACCCTTACCATTTACATCATTGTAGGAGACTAAACGGCTGGTGCATGGAAACGTCTGTGCCAGGAACATTCTGGTGGCGAGGCGTGGTCTTGAGCATGGCACTACTCCTTTTGTCAAGCTGAGCGACCCAGGGGTCGCCCTGAGCTTCCTTTCACGCGAAGGTGAGTATCAGAAACTTTACCACTTTACTCAAACTCTTAATTAACTCAAATTTACAAGACAGTCTCAGTCATCTTTAAATGTTCTGTATTTTCTGTACTGTTCTGCCTTATTTTAATCAGATTTAGGAAACAGGAAACTTCAACTAGACCATTTCCTGACTTATTTCCTGTTGTCTTGCAGTTTTATCTTGTTATGTGTCATTCAAAGAGTAAGTTCAGTATTTTTTTAACCTGGGCCGTATATGTTTTTGTGTCTAACTGACTTATGGGAACAAACATTTTTTAAATATCCAGTATTGAGCCAGACAGCTGCAGACGGCAGTGATGAAACAGGATGCAGTGTAACCATTCAGGGCATGTTTCACCATCAATTTACGTCCAATAAAACTGCATCATTTTGCCTTTGACATGTTCAGATTATTATTGTAAGTGTCTTACAACTTACATAAAGCATCCCTACAGAAATAGACATTTTTGTTAAAGAGTAAGGTCCTTTTTGTTAAACAAGAAGCAGCCTCAAAATCACCATCACCAAACCCACCAGACTCCATTTTAATAAACAGTAATTTTATCATAGTAAAACACACCTTATTCACAGAAAGAAACTAACACTCAAAAAAAACGTCTTGGGTCATCTTTCCACTGTTCCAACAATCACCAGCTCTGGTTTAGTTGAAATAAACGCTTTATTCACCCAGTATATGTGACAATATGCTGGCTCTATACACCCTGAAATGACTGTGTATTTAAATGGACTCTGGTGGAATTGGCGATGGAGATTTCAGGGCTATTTTTGGTTAAACAAAAAGGATGCTGCTCTTATACAAAAAGGTCTTTCTCTGTAGGGATAGTTGTCAGGCACTTAATGTAATGATCTGAGCCTGTCAGTGCCTGTTTTAAGGCTGCAGCCCTCTCCCTCAATACTGGACCAGTTTCAAAAATTGTGTTTCCATTAGTCACTTAGACACAAAACATGGCAAAATAGGGTTCAGGTTGAAAAATAACAAAGTAACCCTTGGCTGTCAGAAATAAAAGAGTCCCCATCAAAAACCTCAGAGGTGTTTTCAACCATCCCGGTTCGTCTTCTCTGTAGTCTGTGACCTGATATCATTAAGTGGCATTTTTTTGTATCTGCTGAGGTAATGTAATATAAAAGCAGAGCAACAATTTCCAACACTTGCTCAGTTTCGTCAAACTAAATTCGGCTGTTCCTCTTCAAAAAAGTTTAACCAGAGCACCCGGGGCCGAAGATCACCGTAACATGATACATATTGATGCATCTTTTTAATTATCGCTTTTCTGTACTGCAGAGCGTCTGGAGCGTATCCCGTGGATTGCCCCTGAGTGTGTTGAAAGCGGTGCATCCATTGGCAGTGCTGCTGACCAGTGGAGCTTTGGCGTCACCCTGCTTGAAATCTGCAACAATGGCGATCTTCCCATGAGTAGCAGCACACTCTCTGAGGTAGGCTCTTTATTTCTCTTCCAACAGCCACAAGCTGCACCTGCCAGTTTTTTCCTTCTGACTTGGAACTGTAACACCGTAACCTTTTCTCCTCCCTGAACAGAAAGAGCGCTTTTTTCAGCAAAGGGGCCGTTTAGCTGAACCGTCCTCCCAGGAACTGGCCAGTTTCATCAGCATGTGTTTGACCTACGAGCCTGTGGAGAGGCCTTCGTTCCGCACTGTGCTCAGAGAGCTCACCGAAATCATGATCAAAAGTGAGTCACCTTTCTTTCTGTTCTGCTTTCATCCTTTCTGGGTGCATTTGATAATTTTTTATTTTTTTTTTCCTGCATTCAGATCCTGATATATCCCCCAGCGAAACTCTCCCTGACACAGACCCCAGCGTGTTCCATAAACGGTACCTGAAAAAGTTGCGGGACTTAGGAGAGGTGAGTCATAATACCACATCCATTCCTGCAATACCATTCCTGCATGTTAAAAAAGTAATCCACTGTTCATTGTTCTGTCTGCAGGGTCACTTTGGAAAGGTGACTCTCTATGTGTATGACCCAGCCAACGATGGGACAGGAGAGCGCGTGGCAGTGAAGGCTTTGAAACAAGAAAACGGTCAAGTGCCTGAGGGCTGGATGAAGGAGATCGAGATCCTGAAGTCCCTCTATCACAGCAACATTGTCAAGTACAAGGGCTGTTGTTCTGAGCTGGGTGAGTCCTCAGCTGTCATCTGACCATTTCAGATATGTTTATTGAAATATACGGCAGCATACAGCGTCTGCATGTGCCAAGGAGTGCTTGCTTAGTGTTCTTTTTTAGCTTGCGGCGCTCAGTGGATGATTCAGGGGATTGATTTTTGGTTCCTGCTGTTCCTCTGTAAATACTGAAAAAATCTATTCGAAGTGCAACACTGTTTCCCTTGTTTGTCAATATTTTGAGTTTTCAACACACAGCAGGCTGAGCACCACAGCCCCTTCAGCACCAGCATAGACACCAGGTCATTCTTGCCTCTAAAAAGTAATGGAAATAGGATGATAAAAGCAGCTCTTCTGTCCATTGACAGGTGGACAAGTGGTGCAGCTAATAATGGAGTACCTCCCCCTGGGGAGTCTGCGAGAGTACCTTCCTAAACGTAAACTGGGAATGCTCCAGTGCCTTATGTTTGCTCAGCAGATCTGTCAGGTGAGTCCAGGTGGTCTTCTTTTATTTTTTTCAATATTCCTGTTGTTTTGTGCAAACTGCAGAGGTGTCTGTTTATGTTCTTCTTCGTTCAGAAGAAGCTGTTTACAGTACACTTGAAATTGCCTTAAGTAGATAATGCACCACATTTAGATTTAATTTGATTTTGTTGCACTCCAGGTTTCGCTGATTGTCATTAATTCATTTTACGTTAATAGTTTAGTGGCACTCACATTATGTTAAACTGTGTTTTCTCTCAGTAAACAGGATAAAAATCACTCAGCATGCTGTTGATTGTCACATCATTTGCATCCTTGTCAGCCAGTCAGTAAATTTAAAGACAGCCCTGACATTGTAAACTTGTCATTTTATGACTGAATTTACATGTTAGTGTTTATAATATACTTTACATTAGATATTGCCTTTTACAAAGAATAATATAATTTGCCATGAAAAGGGGCCGGGGGTTATCCGACCCCCGTTACAGAGCTATCTTGGGCGCTGTCTGTTAAGAATGTTCTTGCTGACTGCATTGCATTGTGGGATAATTATGCAGGCGTGGTGTCCAGTGTTTGCATGCTGTAGTATTCCCACAAAAACTGTATGCCAATCACACACTGCTTGTTAATACATACTTGGACATACTAAAAGATTTCACATACTGTTTTAGCTCATAAATAGCCTGATAGTGTGGAATTTCGGACACAGCATAAGAGTCTACAGCCATGTTAGCAGCGCTGTGAGGCTGCACTGTGTCAGCATGCTCACAATGACGATGCTTACAGTGTTTTTAAGGTATGGTTTTTGTCATGTTTGCCATCCTAGTGTGGCGTGTTAAAGAAAAAGTCAGGGGATCACTCATGTCAGTAAGATCTGTCATCCAGGGAACATCAGTGTCAGCACGAAATCTTGTCTTAATCTGTCCAGTTGCTGTTAAGATGTTTTAATCTGGACCAAAGTGGCGGACAGAGCGACTGACAGCTGACTGCTACAACGGCTTAAAACTACATACTAGAGGAAACTTTAAAAGACTACCGTTTCCTTTTCAAAATCATTGTTCTCTGCTGTTTCTTTAGACTGTTACAGTTTTGCGGTTTGAAATCCACATTTTGCCTCCTCTCAGTAATTGCATCCTCCTTTCATTTCTTCTTCTCTCTTTTAAAGGGTATGGAGTACTTGCACTCGAAGCGTTACATCCATCGAGACCTGGCCGCCCGTAATGTCTTAGTGGAAAATGACAATTTGGTGAAGATTGGAGACTTTGGCCTGACCAAATACATCCCCGAAGGCGAGATCTACTACCGTGTCCGTGAGGACGGGGACAGTCCAGTGTTCTGGTGAGTCCATGCCCCACCTAACAGTGTAATTCAATGCTTTGTGCTGTTACTTCGGCCATTAAACTATGTCTTTGTACTGTATAGGTATGCCATTGAGTGCTTGAAGGAGAGCAAGTTTTCCTTTTCCTCTGACATTTGGTCCTTCGGTGTTACATTGTATGAGATCCTGACCCGCTGCAACCATCGCCAAAGCCCTCCAGTAGTACGTCATCACTGGCCTCCGACAACAAGCTCAAACCTGCATGTTTTCATGAGACTAATGAAGTCAGTTGTGAATCCCTGTGTTAAATGTGCAATATACTTCTTTGTGTTTTGTTGTAGAAGTTCTTTGAAATGATGGAGGTAACCCAGGGACAGATGACTGTGTTGGTACTCATAAAACTGCTGGAGAAACAGCTGCGATTACCTCGTCCCAAAGACTGCCCGCATGAGGTAGCATGCCCATTATATACTATTGACATTTTACTGGCTTTATGAGTAGCTGGATATTTTCAAAATTACTTTTTATTTCTTTTACCACCAGGTGAAGCTGTTAATGGAGCAGTGCTGGGCTGCAGAGCCGGCACAGAGGCCATCATTCAGCGACCTCATCGAAAAGTTTGAGGCTATTCGCCAAACATACAACTGGCAGTCTAATATAAACTTTTCCTCGGCTCAGATTTGCTGATCAGGACTCTGAAGATGTTCTTGTGTACATGTCATCACTTAACCACTATAACAACCATATATTACCGCCAATATGTGTCTCCTGCTGTGCAATGCCTAATGTCTCCATTTACATAGACATCTTTATATTGTAGGTTTCTTTTTGATAAACTGCTGTCTCTCATGTATGATATTAACACAATGATAAACTCAGTCAGTGTGAGTTTTTTTTACTTGGCTGATTAGTTAAACTTTATGAAAAAGATGATACATCAGGCAGTGAGCTACAGAGTGTCAGCTTTTGTCTTTCAAATGTCATAGGTTTGCATATATCACAGTAAGTATTAAGAATTTCTAAATGGTTGGGAGATAATTATCCTTCATTTTAGTTTTTTTTGTACATTTTTTAAGTGTATGTCAACTTTGCCTTTTTGATTTTGTATAAACCACAAGAACAAATTGAAAATCTACTAAGCCATTTTTCACATGCCCTTTTATTAAAGACTGAAACAGATTGATGCACGTGTCAAAAAGCGGATGAAAATGTTCTACAGGATGTGAAACAAAGCTACATCTGTTGCGTAAGAGCTCACACAGACAAAACAGTGTACTGTAACAAGCTTCTGCACCAACATTTTTCAGACAGTTCAATGACCTGAGGAACAGTCTTTTCTAATATCTGGTGTTTTCCTGAGAAAAATGAAAACATGCACCACTTAAGTGCAGTTCCTGGCAACAGTGCATTTACAGCCCTGCTCCAGAGCAACAAAAAATCAACAGAAACACTACTGCTCTCACACTGGCCTAATTTATTCTAATGTTGATCACATAGAGCTGTGTAGGTATGAGACAGGCTAAATTACTCAGATGCGTCACAGACCACTAAAGAACCATCTGACACGCCTCCCATCCTGTTAGGCTGCAAGTTGGGAGCAGCCAAGTGCAACACAGACTTATATTTAGCAGGTCTATTAGTGTTCTGTGTACAGCTTAAGAAAGACCAAGCCTCATTCCCCATGTAGAACCTGATACATGGACATAGCCTCAACCTCAGCACCGATGCAGACATTTGTTCCACTTTGTCCCACTGGTCAAAGTTGTCTAGACAGCCACAGTCTTGTGCAATGCAAATTAACAGCTACAGAAGGATCTTGTGTTTAGCCAGGGATGATCCAACCACACTGTCAACATAACAGACCTGCTGTGAGCGTCTTACTATGTGTTTGAAGGAAAGTGTCTGAAGGACCGATGGCTAGTGTGAGGAATGTGTCACCGGACAGAACTCAGTGTTGCCACCATCAGCTGGGACTGTGTGTGTGTACCGTGGTGCTGTTGTGCAATGTAGGAACTGTCCAGCCAACTTATTAGGAGGTAGTAAATATGAGATTATGCAGGGAAACCATGAATGTAGCACATTTCAATACATATACCTATATCTTAAAGGGATAGCTCCAATTTTGGGAAGTAGGGTAGTACAGGTTGTTATACCAACAGTAGATGTCAGTCAGCACACCCCCAATTTCGAGAAGTAGGCTTGAGTCTGACAGCAGCTAAGCAATGTACTTATTTTAAACTTTGTCCCACTTAAAATGTCATTATCAGTTTGCATGTATCCAATACTGAAAGTATTTTCACTGCTTTACCTTAATGTCAGTGATTTCCAATGGGAAAATGAAGCAGTTACAAAGCTTCTGGCTTCTTTGAGAGAAACAGTAGCTGCTGGTCTACCTCTGCCTCTGTCAGTTAGTTTGCTTGTGTTTTTCTGTGACGTTGGCGTTTAAAAGTTGTAGATTAGATTCACCAAAGTCACACATCAAAGCCCTGTTTCCACCGAGCAATACAGCACAGAACAGTTCAGTTCGGTATGATTTTTTTTTCCATTTCCAGTGTGAAAAGTTGTGGATGGTACCAATTGAACTATTCTGTACTGTCCCCATTTTTGGTCCCCCCTCTGTTGGGGTACCTAGCACACAGATCTGGTACTAAAAGGTGGAGCTGTGAACACTGCAGTCTGTTGATTGGTCGATAAGAGGACAGTCACTCTTGTTCAAGGCTGAGTTGTGGCTTATGTAACTACTGTTCATACTGTGGAGAGTTTTATTAGTAAACTGTAACTATAAAATGAAAGAATGTTTTGCTGCCTCTTGCTGCAGCTGGAGTCTGAGAAAAATAATTAACTGGGACGACTGTTGGCAATTTTAAGGTGAAATGTTTACTTGTAATGTTACTCAGTGTATGAGGTGACAACATGAATTCATCAACATACCTTAAATTTCATATGACAACTTTGACCATGCATTAGTTTTTATTATTTCTCTTGGACAACATACTTTTTTCGTAATGAGTGGATCTTCAAGCGTTTAAAACTATATATTAATTTCAACAGGATTATGTAAACTGCATATATTCTAATCCTCACTAGGAGAGAAAAAAGGATTGTGGAGCGTTGTTCCTGTGGGCTCCTGCAACACTAAACTCCTGAGTTTGCCTGAGAAGGACTAAATGTGCAAATCTGTAATTTTTAAATTTCCCATATGGAGAGAGACTCACTGCAGCCTGTTTAATTTTGTTCTGAAAATGTTGGCGTGTAACCCCATTTTGTGGACAATAAATGAGGTGCAGACTGATAAAGGAGGAAATACAGTAAGGGCTGGACGGAGCAGTGAGTGACAACAACCTTACCCCGTCCACATGAAAGGGTACTGTTCGCGGTGGAAAAGCTAGGGTCTAGGTACCATGTTTGAATGGTTACTTTTGGTTCCGAAGGTACCATGCCGAAAGTGTTAGGCGAAAACAGGGCTTCACACAAACAAACTAACTGATCAAGGCAGTGGTAGACCAGCAGCTTCTGTGTTCAGCAAACTAAACCAGACTGTTTTTGTCAATAGAGTCTGGTGGCTTTGACAAAAAACATAGCTGTGAACAGTGTCTCAGTGAGAACGGGCTCTCTGATGGAAAGGTTGAATGGCGAAAATACCCTCAGTAATGCGTACACATAAAGTGATAAGGATTTTTTAGGTGGCTAAAATAGATTTGGCTTCTGGACCCCATCCACAGCAGTACATTGCATAGCTTCCATGTGTGACTTCAGCCTGCTTCTACGGACTGAAGGCGTGCAAAGTGGCATCCACTGTAGGTAATACACTGTCTATGGATACATACCTCATACAACCCCACTTCAAAAAAATCTTAACTGTCCCTTTAATATTATAATTCAAAAACATATGTCCATTTGACTGGAAGCATTTGTTATCCAAGACTTTCAAGAATGACTTACCAGATATTTATATCTGATCCAACCTAGAAATGCAGGACTGCTTATTGTATATAAATGTTTGTTTTATTACTTTGTTACTTGGGTGACATCTGTTTAATCAAGATTCAAGGTGAATCCTTAAAATTAGCTTTATTGCTTCACTGACGGATCTGCAGCAGTCATGATCCAGAGCAAACGTAGCCCCGCCCCTTCCCTCGGTTACGTCGTAGTCATGGAGAATGCGTCCTCCTCTCGTCCAATCAGAAGCGGCGCTGGGGCCATGTGTGTATTGTTTAAACTGCTCAAATCAGGCTGAGTTTTCAGACCGATAAAACTTCCACCGACCTGAGTGATGGCGGCCGTCGTGTCTGTTAGCACAGCTGCCAGTGATGAAAGCACAGACACAGGGCTCAGTTTCGCCCCTCGTCCGCTTCACGAAAACTACGACCTCGCTGCGGACCACGAAAACTGGATGTCCGGGGACCGCCGGTACCCCGAACTCGAACCGGGCGAGGAGGACTCAGCGTCTGAACGCGAGTGTCAGCGGAGGGTCGACGAGGACTTGACATCACTGAGCCCCGAAGAGATTGAGAGCCGCTTAGAGAGAACTCGCCGGGAGTTTTACAACCGTAGAAAAATAATCATAAAAAATCTGCCATCCGACGTCAGCAACCAGGTATGATTAAAAAGAACTTACCAATCATTGGATGATGGATTGATTGACGGGGTCGTTTGGCTAACGTTAGCTTAGCCCCAATATGCCTGCCATGCTACCTGTGTTAGCCTGTTAGCCATTTAACTCGTTAGCTGTCTTAAAGTTTGAATATTGCGTTATTTTTTGCTTTATTGAAGCTGCAACTACTTTAATTAAAAGGTAAAACACACTAAAATAGCAGCCAGTGAGCACTATTAGTGCTGTTTTAATTTGTTTGGGTTGTAAGGCTAGCTGCCAGGTGGTCAGATAACTGTCAATAATGGTCATCTGTGGCCTGTATGACCCGCAGGTCCGGCCTCGTAGGTAACAACTTAATAACTTTGATACTCGTGATTTTTGTTTTCCACTGTTCAAGCTTCCAAGCCAGTCTGTCTGTGATTGTGCTCCCTACATAAGGGGTTCCCAGGTGCACTGAGACTTTTTTTTCTCATTAGCCCATCTGTTGTTAAAGCTGGCGTTTGGTTGCATCGACCAGCCAGTGATTTACTCATGATGCCACATTTTTTTGGAACGTGCCTGACTCGTGGGGAGCGGTGGGCCTGCGGGCGGTACCATTGTTCACAGAGGGATGGGGGGGGGGGGGAGTAGTGGCAGTTCGAGATGTGAGTTGCAATATAACAAAAGGTGGAAGGTGTGGAGACAAAAACGTTTCAGAAAATGCTAGACAGCATCGCCGTTTGTTTGTGAATGGTCAAAACCAGCGCAGAACAATTTCTCCTACAACAATGAGTCAGTTATTCACCTCTCACCCCCCCTCCCACACACACAGGTGCAACTTGTTGCTAATTCCCAGTGGATATGAATGAGTTAATTATGTGATACAATTAAGCAATCTACAATTATATGATGGCCTAAATCTTCAACTTTAGAAAGTCAAATGTGTGTGATACCCTGGGTGAATGGTTGTAACGCACTGAGCTTTGATTAATTTATATGTCTGGATTTAATTACTGTCTCTTCTTTCTATACAGGAGGTCCATGAGCTGCTGGGCAACTATGACTTGAAGTACTGCTTTGTCGACAAGTACAAGGGCACAGGTTGGTCTAACTGCTTTCCCATCATGTTAAGCATTGCATGTTCAGATGACTGATCATAGACAGTCTATAGATGTTTAAAAAGAGGACAGCAAACAGATCGGTCTTCTAAACAACCTGGATTGTCTGCATTTAGAGCAGTTCAGTATTTGCCACAGTCTCCTTGATGCGAACAAATTGCATAACAATTTGAAGGTCTTTCCTCATAATAAGGGAAAGGTTTTTAAGTGAAGTTAATGTGCCCCTTCAATAAAGACATTATTTAGGTGCTTCATGTGCTCCAGTTTTTCATCACAGGTGGTGACAAAATCATTTGTCCTTCACTAAATTACACTACGCTCCAGTTGTTTTGTGTTGGTTTGTATTCGAGGTGTGACTGTAGTCTGTATAGTACACAACAGTGTGCTAACTCTGGCAGAGATAGCAAGCTGTTGTGAGAGTTTGCTAGCAAGAAAGGTCATCTGGCTACCTAACAGCATTTTCTAGTGAGTCTTTCTCTTCGACTGAATTCTGTAGCTGCCATGTTGCAAACTTATCTACTCATTACAATTTTTAGGGCCTGTATAGCCAGACTATGAAAACATGCTCTAAAGTAAAACCTTTTCTACATCGGTGATGCTTGATGTAGCTAGAACAAGTCGGACAAAATTAGAAACTGAAGGAAAACAAATGTATTCCAGGCACGTGCTGAGAATGCCTGATAGACGGCAGGCAAGCAGCACTTTATTTACATACCATAGTTATTCATACATCTCTGATCTGATGTTCTTATGACGGTCATGCACATTATTGTCAGTTACTGACCTATTTTGTCAACCGATCGTGGAACTGACTTGTCATAATGTCACAACACAAAGTCAACAATTGATATGCACCAAGACAGGTAGTTCCTGCAATTAAAATACCAAAAACCATCAGTCTTAAATTATCCTAAGGGGCGGTGTATCAATCTTGAATGCCCCAGAATGTGAGCTGCGTCTCAATTTAGGACAACTGCCTGTTTACGATTGTCTGCGTGCATTAAAGATCAGGTTTCTATTAGAAGTCTCAGGAAGAGCAGACATTAAAAAGGCTTTACAATGGTAACATCAGCTTAGTGGCTGATAATAATGGGCCAGAAAATTGCATGAGCCAGATGGCAAATTCAGAGTATGCCTGGTAGCTACCAAACTGTTGTGGCAGATAACAGTCACGTTTAGATGTGCTTTTGTTCGAAGTCTAGTTGCCTGGTAAAAGAATTACATTACCTTTTTTGTATGAGGCTTTCAGACATAACTGCAACAATCTTCTATCCTCTTCTGCTTCTCCTCCAAAACATGGGTAACAGGATGTTTTGTTGACATGGAGCAGCACACTATGGGGCTCTAGTGTATCTGTCAACATTGTAATAGTCTGTCACATTGGCAGGCATTTTAAAAGTTGGTGTCAGTGACATTAAAACTCACACAGGTCTAGATGTGACTTTTTAGGTATCAACATGATGCTCTGTCGGATAAAGTGGCTTTGATTCTTGTCAGACACGGTGACACCCACTGCAGTCTCAATAAGAGAAATGTTGCAGTGACATAAAAGCCAGTGTGTGTGCTGACATTGTGCCACCAGCGTTGCCTTTTGTCAGACCTGCTAAAGGAGAAATGGTGTCACAACCAAGGTTTGCCCCCCGAGACCTGCTGTGTATGAAAATCTTTCTCTTAATGCTGACTGAACAAATGTCACTCCCTCACTTTAAACCAAATTGTGTTTATTGTCTCCCTTCCTCCCCCTGTCCCCCCTGTCATCCTCAGCATTTGTGACACTGCTCAATGGGGAACAGGCACAATGTGCCATCAAAGACTTCCACCAGCATGTGCTGCGGGACAGGGAGATCTCTGTGCAGCTGCAGCCGACAGACGCTCTTCTGTGCATCGCCAACCTGCCCCGCGCTTTCACCCAGCAGCAGTTTGAGGAGTTGGTGCGACCCTTTGGTAACCTGGAGCGCTGCTTTCTGGTGTACAGCGCCTCCTCGGGGCACTCCAAGGGCTATGGCTTTGTAGAGTACATGAAGAAGGACTCGGCCGCCAGGGCTAAGTCAGAGCTGTTAGGAAAACAGCTGGGTTCCCGTATGCTGTATGTCCACTGGACTGAAGTGGGTTCTCTCACATACCCACTGCTGCACTCTAAATGCCTGTGTGTGGACCGCCTGCCCCCGAGCCTGCTGACAGCCCAAGACCTCCGCAACGCTTTGGCTGACACTCATGCGCCAGTCTTCTGCCAGGTCAAATTCACCACACATGAACACACAGCTACAAATTAATATGATTCAGGATACACTATCCAGAAACTGTATGACAAGACAGATGAATGTTATACCACTTCAGAGCTGGAACAATAACTCTATTAATCAGTTGGTCACCAGAAAATTAATCTGCAACTATTAAAATGCCAGCCATCTAATGTTCCTAGGTTTTTGATGTTGACAGACGCTATGTCCTGCCATGTGTATCCGAGAGTTGTAGCACTGACATTAAAGGGTGACAGATGGCAGGAGTCATTTTGTAAAACTGTATTTCATATTTGATTTTTCAGTACCTTTCACCTTTACCCCAGTTTTCCTGCGGCCACTCAAAGTTTCTATAGCAATGAGCATTGCTGGTTTCTATGGTGATGACCACCTGACTCCCCCAGGTGGTGTCATTCAGCCGGCTTTTCTGGAATGAGAGAGAGGGGTGTCCTTTTTAGCATGATGCACATAGTAGTACTTTTCTGCTGGTTCCAGGGTTTTTTAGGATTGTGGCAAAGGCAGTGAAGATTACAGACTGTGATGATTTCAGAGAAACAGTTAAGCTTCCCAGCACTAGTTTTAACAAGATACAACTGGCCTGAACTGTTGAAACCTGGTGGTATTCATTCATGACGCCACATCTAGTGCCTGATGGTGACTAAAGGGCCTTACAGGGGAACTGTGCCCATTTTCAAAATTCACACATGCTATTCCTATAGTCTGTGACAGTCCAGAACTATTACTCAACGTGATAAATTATCCAGAAGTGAGTGCTAAAACTGTGTGATGTCATAGGATATAAAGTGTGGAGCTGCTCCATACTTGGGAAAGACATTAAAGAGCACCCAGGGGAATGATCTTAGTATATGGGTACATTTTCTGTTTCATAGCTGTGAACACCACAATAAAATATTACTCATGTGGGTATTAAAAAGAAAACAGTCTGTGGGTCCACAAAATCGAGCTTTCACTTATTGTCTGTGGAGTAGCTCTAGACTTTATACTTAATGACATCACAAGTTAAAGGCTAAAACACACCGGCGCCAAGCAGTAGTCAAAACATCCGCCCCTATTTTCTATGTACACCTCATACCAGCAGCAGCTAGATGCGCACCGGTGCACTTACTCTCTGCTTGTACATACCTGCTCCTGTGGCAGCTCGACTCCTCTCCTCACCATGGATGTATAAAGAGAACTATGTTGCTGTTGCTACCTCCTCATGTATGTCGCAGAATGAATGAGGAGAGACCAGTTTCTGAGGTTGAAATATATAAAAAATATATAATTAGTGGGTGTCCACACATGATTTTTAGGTAATGCATAGGTGGAAGAAGTCTACAGATCTTAAGGTTAAAGCAGTACTAACTGTGTGTGGACTTCTTTTCCTGAGAGCTGTGCGTGCATTTTTTTAAATTGGTAACAATGGAAGCACTGTGTATTTACACTTCGCTACAAACGCCAAAGCACACTGTGTCAGTGTTTCTGTCCTACCTGCCTGAGGCTGTAGTACACAGCTTCTTCCTCTACCTGAAACAGGTGATTGAGTTTCTGTGCTGAGTGCTGCATGTTGTTTGGGTTTGTTTCTGAGTACAGAGTTGGGGAAAAAAGTTCAGCTTGAGGGAAAATGCTGCGCTTGTCACAGCCACTTCATTACCAAGCCATCCAATCAGAGTGGAGAAGGGACAAATACCACAAAGCCCAACATTCACATCTTACATGTACAAGTGCCAGACAACAACAATGGAGGAGAAATGTATTGATATACGGTGTATTGATATTTTAATGCTTCCTCTCATGAGCCCCCACAGACTAGTCAATCCATCAATCCATCCACGTGCCTCAGCCTTCCTGTCGTCCAGAGGCAGAGGTAGTAAAGTGCTTTCAAATGCTCACAACTGGGTGTGTTCTAAGAAGCGCCAGCCGTTTTCAGCTGTGGGGAAAAAATGCTTTGGTGGACACAAGGCCTTGCTACTTTGTGAACATGAGCTACTCTCTCTCAAAGCCAGAAACCAAATATTTGTACTTTCCTAGGCCATGGAAATAACATTTGAAATTCTCAGTTTAAGTGGTGTTGCCCATTTAGAAGTAAATTCAAAAGCTAAATGGTCAGAATAGTGCCTGTCTATCAGCTCTGTACTCATTCAACAGATGGTTTGATGTTTACAGAGTTTCTTATTTGGTCTGATCTTATCTGATAGGAAATAAAATGCAGTTGATGGTTGGTTTGGAGTGGAAAGTTTGTCTTCTAAAAGCTGTTCTTTGGCATTCCTCCATTACTTATGGTCATTTTTCTTGCTACATTTAGCAGATTTAATTATTTGGACTTGGAGGAACAGTAAATCATCTGATTATTAAATGAAAGGCAGTTATATGAAAACCTGTCAGTGCTAGAAGATGGTGCCACCTGTTGGAGTTGCTACATTATCAATAGACAAAGCCCAGAAAATGCCTTTTCCTACTTGAGTAGTGATCCTGGTTTATTTCAGAGGTTTTAGAGGACATTTACTACATGAATGTGCTTTTAGATGGATGTTGCACTTGTATGTGCTCAATGCCCAGGGTGTAGTAAAAAACTAAAGGCCTATCAGTCAACCCTTACCTTGTGTGTACTGTACTTATTAGCAGCAGAGTGTGTCTGTGAGATTAGACTGACTGTTTTTTTTCCTCCCTCTACAGTTGGCTCAGGGACAAGATGGAAGTTTTCGGCGGTTTGCAGTGTTGGAGTTTGCCACAGCTGAGATGGCCGAGGAGGCACAGAGACTCACTGATGGCAGGCTGCTGGGCGGGACACACATCAGGGTGTCCTTCTGTGCCCCTGGCCCGCCTGGAAGAAGCATGTTGGCTGCTCTGATTGCTGCCCAGACCATGGTATTAAAAGAAAGACTTACCAAGTGACCAGTTGTATATGAATTACTCACCCCGTGATTCGTTAAATTTTTTGAAGCGAGGTAAAATGACTGCTTTTAGTTAAGTTTCACTTTTTGTTCAGCTTCCTGTTGGACAGGGCTGGCTGTCTGGGAAGTACTGAGCTACACTGCGCAAGTTGTGTAAGAGTTTCTAAACAGATGTTTTGATATAGCCTTCCTGTTTAAATGCGGAGTTTTCTCTTTTGGACACATCCTTCACCAGAGGCACGAGAGAAAAACTGTTTGTCACAGATTTAATGTAACACGGGTTGAGTAATTGATATGCCAATGGTCATTTGGAGGGCAAAGTACTCGTTTAGTCAAATTTATGTACTGAACTTATGTATCCAAAGTTGCCAGTTTGCCATTGCTCTTGTGCTGATTGCCTGATTTGTGGTCCCTCCCTTCAAGGCTGTGAATAGGGGTAAAGGTCTCCTCCCCGATCCCACAGCCATGCAGATACTTACAGGCCTTAATAACCCCGCCACCCTCAAGATGCTGCTCAACCCTCTGTCACAGGGACCCAAACAAGGTGAGGAGTTCTCACTAGCTCTTAATTAAGGCTTTAATTTGAGGATTTGTTCTGGTGCAGTGGATCCTCACATCCTCTTTGTGTGCAGGCCTCCTCGGAGCTGCCCCCACGATGCCCCTGCTGGCCAACCCGGCCCTCTCCGCTGCCCTGCTCCAGCTGCTCCTTCAGAACCAGGCGAAGGCCCAGCAGGTATTGCTACCTTTCTGCCTTTCCTCTGACGTGTGCCTCCCTGCCACTCAGCCCGGTTTGATTCATCCTCTCTTGTTCATTCACCCTTTTTTTTTTTCACTCTTTGCTCTTTCCTTCTTTATCATTAGCAAGCCTTTCTGGGGAATCATCTTCTGTGGGCTCAGGTGCTGCACAATAAAGAAAACCCTCTAGTGCCTTGTGTGAGTGATAATGGTGTTTGTGTTTTGCTGTCGGTGTGTGTGAGGTGGTGGTGGTGGTGGAGCCAGATGGATCCTGTTCTTTTTGTGTGACTGGTGATAGAAAATGCAATGCCTGGGTGGGTAAGCTCTCGCTAGGAAGCTGTGAGGTTTGTTTTTGTGTGTGTGGGGGGTGTACTTTTGAGTGGTGCTGAGTGATGTGGTAGGTGTGCTCCATTGTGCACAAAAAAGTGTAAATACCCACTCTGTAAGGACATAATTTCATATGTGGTGAGTAAGCCTCGGTGCTGCTGATTAAGTGTGCTCGTGGAGTGCAGCAGTGTTTCATCGCTCGAGCGTTGAGCCAGGCTGCGTGACCCTCTTGTGACACTGAACTCTGCTCTCTCCTTTGGCCAGCAGGCAGGACTCATTGGGGAGAATCCTCTGGCTGCTCTGCCTGTCCAGCAGGGAGTCCATCTGCTCGGAGACCTGCCCCAAGGTTTGGCATCCGCCGGCTCCAGCCGTAGCTCCTCGAGTCACATACTGCATGTTTTTGCTTTGCTTATGATGCTTAACATCTGTACCCCTCTTTGCTTGCTAATCTTAGTTTCTCCTCTTTGCATTAGTCATGATGTTGTGGTCATCATGCTAGACAAGTCTAAAGCCTGATTTATGGCAGGGCGCTCTACGCTTTGGGTGGGTGTTGCTCGACACTTTTCTTTCATGTTGTGCATCTAGAGAATTATGTCACGACAACTATGGGTGTAAATCAACAGTTTCATCATGTTACGATATTATATTGATACTTTAGGCAACAAAGTAGTAACTGCTTAAACGCAGTAAAGGTTACTTTTAAGTGACTCCACTAACGCACATAACACAGCACATGAGAAGTTAGCCTTCAGGGCTTGTGTCATAAAGACTTTTCTGGAAGAAAGATTTTCATTTTCATTTTTTCACTTTGCATTGATGACACTGTTTATCATTGAATCGATATATTGATTCCAGTCGATGGATCGTCATATTTTGTCACGAAGCGTGATTGTTCGTCTCACTATCGTCGCCGTGAAGATAGTAGTTTTCATTCAACACTGACTCTGACCCGCATTCAGCGTCTGTCTGCAGCAGCTCCTGCAGACCTAAGAGGACAGCGTCTGACCAAACTGCCATCGCGGGCTGACTGACAGCAGATATTTACTGAATCAAAATATTTTCTATGTCAGTACCATGGGAGGAAACATCAGTGTGTTTATTGACTAATTGATTTTATTTCGCCGCCCACCGTGGCGAGTGAGGGGCATCTGCCGCTCACAGACAGACTGGGAGCCGATCAATAAATGCAAATATGGCTAGTAAGTTAAAGCGCATATACAGTGCAATATTTGTGTGAATTAAACAGCTGTCTGTGCATACTACGCTTCAGTAAGTGCAACAGTAATAGACTCTGTCTGTATAAAAAAAAAAAAAAAAAAAATGCAGACGATCTCTTGTTACCATGGAGACAACTTAAAACCTTTCGCTGAATCATAAATTATAGGACGCATGACTTCAATTTCTGTTGAGCGACACTTATCAAACATGTTGAGTGTCCTACCATCAGTCAGGCTTAAATGTTGTGTACTGAAATCTCATAGCTCCAAAATATCAACACATATGTAGGTGTGATTACATTTATCAGAAATGTAAGATTACAGTAATTTCTAATTCCTCTATAATTTTCCTAGGTGGTGTAGTCCCCGGTCTTGGTCTTCAGACAGATCCTCTGGCCCCACTGAAGCCAATGCCACTTGGCAGAGCCCTGGCAAGGGAGCAGGAGTCCCCCACAGCAGCGTGCACTTTCCCCCAGACTTCCTCTCCCACCCTGCAGGGCATCTCCATGCCGCTGATGGGTGGCATGATGGGGGCAGATGGCCTCACAGCACAAGGGGTGAGGTCCCACGTAATTTCCTTTTTTTTTTTTTTTTTTTTTTTTTCCTCTCAGCTCTCCAACCAAGTGTCAGTGGTAAAAATGAATCACGTCTTCCCCTCCCTGTCAGGTCTCTATACTAGGAGATCCTCCCAAAGATGTGAACCATCCCCAGAGTGCCTTCCTCAGTGTCAACAATGTTTTTCCCTCAGGTGAGCTCTCTCTTACGTTTTACACTGTATGATTTTCCTACTTGGCAGTCTGTTCTTGTTTGCCGCACCAACTCAGGTAAATACATACCGACATGTAAAGTCTGTCTGCCCTCTCCTACTCCAGGAGGAAGCTGCAGACCTCACCCCTATAGGAAGAGGCCAACGTTAAGTAATGTGTCCAACCAGCATGCGCACCACAGCATACAGCCTAATTACAACCTGCGCTACCAGGATTCCTACAGCCCAGAATATCCTCCTCTACATCAGGTAACCAGGTTTCTGCTGCTTTGTCTATGAAAAGGATGTATTTTTCAAAGTTTGAGAGGAAAAAGTGTGGCTTTACTGCATGATGTCATGACCTGATGAATGTTCAGTGTAATGCCTGGCTGCTCATGCAGTAGCCTATAGGGTATATATAATGTGATCTGGTCTGATGCCCATCTGCTGTTTCTGCTCAGGATCCTCTGGCCCACTTGTACGAACAGCAGGAGAACCTTGATGCTGGAGCCTTGGCAGGATTTGGTCAGCAGGTATTGTTCAGTCGACCGTTCCAAGACTGCGTGAGCATATTTTTAATGTTATTAGACTACATATTGCCCACTGCTCTATAGTAACACGGTTTGTCTCTGCAGCTCTCTCGCCACCCCGACTACAGCGAGCGGTTTTCCCACTACAGTTACCCTCCCAGTGAACCCATGTCCTCATACTTCAGCTCAGGGCCTGAGGCGTCCAGTAACGGTAGCCTCCCTGCCACCCATCTCAACAGGGTAAGCCTGAAGCTTTGGACTTTGTGTTTTTTCTCTCTCTGAAAATAACCTCCGGCTTGGTTTGAAACTGTTAGGTTAGATAAGGTTCCAAGAATAAGCCCATGGTCAATAATTAATGTTATGCTGTGAGTGCACGACCCTCAATAGAAGAAGCTGAGGTCAGGTTGGTTGTTTTGTCCGCAGGCTGTGGGAATGCCTCCGGTGAGCCACACCACCAACTACCCCCCAGGCCTGGGGAATGCTGTGAAGGTAATGCACACACTTCCTTGTCCTCCTCCTTTTCTTTTTCTTTTTTGTAGTCTCAACATTTTGTATTAGCGCTGTCACTTTTTATGGAAATTTGATCGTTGTTCAAGTGTAGTTAATATTCAGACTGTTATGATCTGTTCAAAGTCAAAATTTGCAGTCTATAAGAGCAAAAACAAATGTTTATTTACAGTCTGTAAGCTAGCAGACCATTTGAAGTAGTTTGCCTTGTGATTCACCAGAGGGCGCTCTAAAATTTCCCCATCAGCTTGACCTGTTGCATGACCTCTTGACCCGTCAGTAAACTAAGTGAAGGCAGAGATACTAATGCTGTTGTTTGGTGAGCAAAGCTGTCGTGGGCGGACAATAACAACACCAAAGCATCTAAAAAGGATTGTGTGGTATTTTGGGTATTGCATCATAGATGGAAAAAGTAAACAACAAAGACAAGGCTGTTTATTGACTTTGTACAGAGCAGCTGTCTCACTCCACAGCAACAAATCTGCAGTGTCACCTGCTCACGTTAGTTTGCCACCCAAGTGAGCCAGTGGAGTTGCCACAGACGAATGGAGCAACGCCATCGCACAACCTCTTCTGACTCCCTACTATTCGGCTCATTTAGCTTCAGCAGGCCCCTCGCCAGGAGCTTGTAAAAATTCCATTACAGCCAGGATGGCAAGATTTATATGCAAGGATGTGTGGCTTATTAGGATTATTTCGGGAGAGGGGTTTCATGACCTGATGATGGAACTAGAGTCACAATATATAATTTAAAGTCATCTCAGAACGCATAGTGAAGCTGTATGAGACCACATAGTAAAACATAAAGACTATACTGAGGGATGAAGCACTTGTTCTAACCACAGACAGATGGACATCACAGGCCACACATGCTCACGGGAACTTGACAATTATTTTTCTCAATCTTGATTTTTTTTGGGGGGGAATATTGACAGCCCTATTTTGTATGCATTTTTAATCTATAGATTTTTTTATTAATTTAATTTTATTGTTTCATTCCAATTATAGACTCCCATCGGTAGCCACAAGCGTGTGTTCTCCCGGCTGATCCCATCTCCAGAGCCAAGCCCTGAGGGCGGCTACGTGGGCCAGCACTCCCAGGGCCTCGGTGGCCATTATGCAGACTCCTACCTTAAGCGAAAGCGTATTTTCTAACCACAGCTGAAGGCTTCTTGCTGTAGGAGTAGCCATTCAGCAGCCAGGACACAATGGCATCTCCTCTGGTCTCTTCCAATGAACTTTATAGCGTGGTGGTCCTTGGATTTGTCTCCTGTGTGCTCCTGTGAGTGACCCCTGGAGGGCGCCGGGGAGCGCAGCCTGTAGCTATCTGGACAGTTGTGTCACTCTATAGGAATTCTTGGTGGTTGTATTTTTTTCTGTTGTGTATATATGATTTTAGTGTGTTGGTAAATTAAGTTTTTACTTCTTTATTTTTTAATTTGACTTTTAATTTCCTGTTGAAAAACGTGTACAGTGAGAAAAAATGGTTAATTAGCAAATGAAGTCGTTTCTCTTAAGCATTTTTTATTCCTGTGTTGAGTGTGGTGTATCAGCAGAGCTACAGATAGTTTGGCCAGTTTTCAGTGGCAGCTATAGGCTGCTTTTTATAATGTTTGACATCCCACTCAAGTGAAGCTGTCCACAATTTCAGGCAAAGGGACTCGCGTAGTATTAAAAAAGCTTTACTTTAAAGGCTCTACTTTTTAAAGAGCTGATCTAACTCCATGTAAAAAGTTCAGTAGTTTGTGTAATGAGATGGTGTTGTGGTGTTGTTTCCCCTCCTTCCACAGGGTTGTATACTTTGCTCTATTTCCAGATTCAGGCCTCGCCTCATAGGTTAACATGCAGCTTTCCATCCACCAATGATAGCTGCGTGTACCTGCCTGTGTATTATGAAGGTGAAGATTTTTACTATTCTGGCATGTTTTCTCAAGACTTTACTTTTCCACGTTGTTCGTCTTTTGATCCACACCCTCCAACTTGTTTAAGGAGTCTGTTCTCTACACTGGTTGTTGAGTGATGCACTTGGAGGTCACAATATCTGTACTCACCTCTATGAGATGCCATTTTCAAGTCTCCTCTCACTCATATATGTCCAGGAGCTGAATATTGTTTGTTTGTGTGCGTTTTGTCTGCTAAGTTAAAATTTTGAATGTCTTAAAGTCCAAACACCACACTTCTGGTTGAGATGGGTGGGTGGGGCGGTGGACATGCACTGTGTGCCATCTCTTGAGTCTGGGGAGGTACTAATGGAAGCTAGTGGCAGGTGATTGGTCAGTGACATGACTGTCCTTGTTTTTCTTTTTTTCTTTTTTTTTTTTTTTGTATAATTATCTGGTTGACAGTTTGATTGTGAAAACCCATTACCTCTGACTTCTGCTAGGAAATGCAGCTACACTTGAGCCTTAACAGTGTTTTTTCTGTGACATCATCCTGCCCTGTGTTGGCTTCCATCTACATTTACCATTTCTGTGTTTATTTGCTGTGTACATAGTTAAGCTTGATCATTTTCCCCCCCGAGTCCAAAACTTTTTGTTTTCTTTTAATCATACCTGCTTCTGGTCTGGTGTTTTGGATGAATTTGCTGCTCCTCCGTGTTTTCGTCGTTTGCTTGTATGCTTGACAGCTGATGTGATCAAGAGTGGCGCCGCAGCAGACCGCTCATGTTGTGTATGGACCAAGAGATGCAGCCGTACTGTATGATGATCATTCATTTTGATCGATTTGATTCTAACTGCCATCTTCTCATCTGTACCGCCATGGTTGTCTCTGTATGTGTGTGACGTGAGCAAGTAAATGTTATTGAAACTCATGTTGTGAACTCCTCATTTTAAAACAGCTGTAGACTATAGGTGTGCGATATTTGTATTTGACAACTAGCTAAAACTTCTCCCATGTGCCAAGCGTGAACTCCCGGTTAGGATTCCTTCATTGTTAATTGTTTAGGTGGTTTTATCGGGAGGTGAATTTTGAGCAGAGGTCTCCTCCTCCCCAAAACAAAAAAACCCAGCAGTAAAAACACTGAATAAGTCAGTGTTTCTCTGATGCTCTTTGGCTTGTCACAGATGGCCATTAGCCCAGCACGTGCTAATAGGTGCTCAACTTTTTGTCTCTTATAACTTCAGACCCAGACATTTAGAAATTATCCACAAAGGTCTGTTCTCTCAAAACAAACAAACCCAGTAATTTAAGCTGGTAAAAACTATGAATAAAACAGTTTCATGTAAAAAAAATCTTGTTTTTTTTCCTCAATGCTGCTCAATGTAGAGGAGCTGCTAACTGCTCTGGCCAACCGGAAAGGCCCTGGCTAGAGCCAGTGTTTGGTTTGTCCATTCTAGGCTTCTGTAGAAACATGACAGTACAGGAGGTGAAGTCTGTGGATGAGGACCCACTCGCCATCTAAATATAAACTGCTCATTCTAAGGCTACAAAAACATGACAATTCTTATTTTCAGGTAATTAAACACTAAAGAAAACATTTAATTTCTGCCAATCTATCCCCCCTAAATCAAACACACCGGACCTTTAACTTAAATCTTTCTGTATTTTACCCAGAATAACTTGTTTCTTGGGGCATGCCCCTGTGTTTGCTTCAGCACTTTACTGGAGCACATAATTTGCTCTTAAAGCAAAACAGCCTCTAAGAGTGTTAATTTTGGGCTGTGATTCTCAAATTAATTTTTGAGCCGAGTTAAGTGACTCTTAACATATTTGCATAATTTGATTTAAATTTCTGCCTTGAAACCCAGGATGCTAAAAGAGCTGCATCTGATTATTTTTCTTTTTAATGTAAAAACTTGTATCAAAGATGAAGTGATGAAGACACAGAGAACCTTTTCAATGTTTGGAAATAATGTAGAATTACTGTCTAAATACTAAAAAGCAAAATAAATTGGCATGTGTTATTTAGAGCAGTTAAGAGTGGTGTCATTATGTCATCTTATCATGGATGCATTATTGAATGCATGGGTGGATTATAAGACAGTGAGCCCCTGGCCACAGATATGCAAAGTGCCCCACCATCTCCTAAATAGGAGCAAGCCACACCAACTTTGTGGTGGTTTTGCCTCTCTTTGTCGTTCCTTTGCATCTCTGTGTTCTTCGTGTCTTTGTGGTCTTTTCCAGGTCAGTATGTGTTTGAGTGACATTTTGCAGGTGAAGGTCAGAGGAGGGTCCCTGACACTCTGGGCCCCTACATCGATCCCTAGAAGCCCCATTAAGGTAGCTCAAATTAACACATACTCACCAGGGAGAGGCTCAAACTGACCACAAAGACATGCAAAACAACCACAAAGAGACATAAAATGACCTCAGAGAGATACAGTATTGCCACAGAGGCAAAGAAAAAATGCGTAATGATAAAGAAACTTAAAAAGGGAAATAAAACCACCAAAAACTCTGTCTTGGTTGTATGTAGGAGACGTGATGAGGCCTTTTGCATGTCTGTGCCTGGGGGTCCATTGTCTCATAATCTGCGCCTGCATCCTACTGGGAAAAGTCAAACAGTTGCTGCTGGCTTCACAGTATCAAAAGCATTTGATTTGGTACAAACCTAAAATTGCAATGCAATAAAAATACTATACAGAATTTTTATTGGCCAACTAATGTGCTTTTGAGCTATGAAGAGGCACGCAGTAGTGATCATATCAAGTAATGAACCAGAACTGATATGCCTCCTCTCAATCAACAGTGATTGCATGCACAGCCAGCTGATGTTTTGCTTTATTGGATTGGCAACCAACCATAAAACTAATGCTTCTGCACACTTGCAGACAAATCTTGAGGAATGGGTGTGACAGAAAGAAAGCATGAAGTAAAACAAAGGAGAGGATGCATTCAAACATTTGTGTGTGACTGCAAGATCTCTCATTTTGTTGCCCAACATGAAAATAAAACTGGAGGCTAATAACTTAAAACAGCAGTTGTATCAGTGTTTCATGATGATGATAACATTACAATAACCTCAAAGCCTTTGACCCCTCCTGTGCAATTCAACAGGTTTTTAGGCAGATGACTTGGGTGGCTCTATGTATTATTATGGATTAAGTGGGATTTTTACTAGTGCGGCAGACCCTACGCTGTAGCCTATGCACGTCGCCTACGCTGTTTTGACCATTTATACTCACTCTGCAATTACACCTCCAAAACACTGGTTGGCGGCGGGGTTATTGTGATGTGCTATAACCTTTAATTGATTCAAAACTCACATTAAACACACATTAAACATGGATTAATAGAGACCATTTCAAACACAAGAACACAAATCAGCTTCACTATTACTCGCAGCATTCACAGACAAACACTTGTCCTTATCTGGACACATTTTCCCCACAAATCCAACATGCTAATGTTATTAGCACAAGCCTATGGCATTTTACATTGTATAAATTAGCCTAGCTTTCCTCTTCTCATATGAAACCAGGGACAACAGCAACATTTAACAAAGGCAACGTCACAAAATTCAGCTCCATTACAACTCACAAGGCTCACTGACCAAAGCAACTGTCTTATACTAAACATGTTTTCCAAACAAATATAACATAATAACGTTATTAGCACAAGCCTGTGGCATTTTACATTGTAAAAGTTAGCCTAGCGACCAATTAACTTTTCCTCCTCTCATATGAAGCCAGGGACAAGAGCAGCATTTAACAAAAGTAGTGTGACAATATTTGACTCTATTATAGCTGAAATTAAAGTAAATAAAAGCTTCATTTCCAATGAGGGAATTGGTTTCAGCTTACAAAAATAGACAAGAGGTCTGCGTTGCTCTACGACGTCGTAGAGCCTACCCAGTAGCTATGGCATCGATTCAACGCAGAAGTATAAATTCAACTCAGCAGGCCTATTGGGCACAGGCCCTTCACCTGCAAAATGTAACTCAAAAAGACATATACCAACTGGGGAAAGACTCAAAATGACCACAAAGAGATGCAAAGGAGCGGAAAAGAGTCATAAAATAACCACGAAAATGGGCAAACAACCATTAAGGGACACATAACAGCCAAAAAACACACATAAAATTACCTCAATAAGAAACAAAATCACCTTAATAAGACAAAAATTACCTCAATAAGACACAGAATTACCTCAAAGAGACAATAACAAGATGCCAAACCACCAAAAGGTCTGTGTGTTCTGCTCCTGTGTATGAGAGGTGGAGGAGCCCTTTGCATATGTGTGCCCAGGGACTTAATTGTCTTATAATCCGCCCATGGCTCTATAGGCTCTTATCAGAGCAGCACTGCTGCGTATGTGACCTGTATGAATGTTAAACAAGTTATTGCTGAGAGGTTGAATTGTGCTCCCTGAATGAATAATTCAATATCAATCTCAGTCAGTCAGTTATCAGCTATACAGGCTGATAACAGGCTGCTCGAGAAATAAAAACAAGCAAAGGAATGTGTCATACCGAGCCCTGAGTGAAAGAATATTTCGCTCCGATAAGTCTGTAAAGAATGATGACATTCAGGTTTAATTAAAAAAAACAAAGTAAAGATTGGGATTAAATGCCAGCTGTGTTCTTATAGGCCTGGTATTTTCTGTTGAGCAGACCCTGGAGGTCAAAGTGAGCTTAAAGGTGATTGGCTCTGTGGCAATACTAAGCCCTTTGCATTCCTGTCCGTCACCAGTCAGACGGAGGTGCTCGGGGGCACTGAAGAGAGCTCCTTTTCCTCTCAGCAGCCATCAGGATGAAAGGTTTTGATTAGCTGTTATTCTTATGGACCCACCGAGCCTTGAGCTGATGGAGCTTTCCCCTGATGGGCAAAAACACGACTGCAATAAATTGGTCATGAAACTCCCTTTTTTTAACACTGATATTGTATCTGACATTTGGCAGCAAGCAAAAAAAATTACTTTATGCTTGGTTCTGTCCTGGCGTATCACTTTAGAAATAAGTCTTACAGAGAAACGTTCCTGTTTTTTGTCATCAATCTCTAAAGGACAATGGAAATGAGAACATTGTGAAAAAATATTGGGCTTGTTTTTTGGACCTACTGGCGTTATATTAATGTGTTTTTCTCAGCCGCTGGGTTTATTTCTGTAATATTTGTCTGTAATGCTTCAGGCACCCTTGAATTATGTTCTCATACCTGCAGCCAGTCTACCCAGAGTTCTCAGAGGGATCCACCGAGGCTCGGTGGACGCTGTGTCAGACACATTTAGATTTCTGCCTTTCATATTTCCACCCACACAGTCACCCTGCACAGTTGCTGGTGAATGCTGCTGAAACCTGCGATTTTCCCAAATACAGAGAAGAGAGGAAGGCAGAGCTCTGAAGGCAGATCACTGCAGCATCATTTATCAGCAATTACAAAAGCACAAATGAAGGGAAAGTCATATTTCTTTTCAATTTATGTGTGCTGAAAATGTTGCTGCTTCCTCTTACTTTACTGCCGTGTGTGTTGAATAGGAATGAGTGTATTAAATAATACAGATTCATTGTAATCTACATGTCAAACACACACTAAATTCCGTCTGTCATGATATATTACGGCTCGATTTCAGCATACAAGCAACAAAGAGTAACAAAATAGGATAGGCCTATGTCACAGGAGCTGTTTATAGCAGGATTAGTCATAGAAATCAGTCCACTCCCCCCTGTGACAAACAGTCTATAAAACAGTAGAGCCTCACGATAGCCCAGGAGAAAGCTACAAGTCTGCCTTTTGCTTAAAGGGACAGTTCACCCCTGAATCAAAAATACATATTTTTCCTCTTATCTGTAGTGCTATTCATCAATCCAGATTTGTTTTGGTGCGAGTTGCCGAGTGTTAGAGATAGCGGCTGAAGAGATGTCTGCCCTCTCTCCTCTCTCCGAGATAATGGAAGGTAGATGGTACTCGGCTTGCTTTCGCTCTAAGCACCAAAAACTCAGGTAACAATGTGTCCCTCCAGAGATCGTGACCCTGGTTACTCAAGGTAACCCACACACTTTGATGTGAGCAGATTCATGTAGGAACTATTTTCTTTCTACCTAACTACACCCACCAACCATATCACCACGCAGAGAGCATGCAACTACTCATGGACGAGAGGCTTGTGACAGCGCGAGATGTAATCACTATCAATATCTATCACCACCTTCACTCTGTCTTTCACACACACACACACACATACACAGGCAGCCCAGTTCCCACGGTGATGGTGGGGGCTGAGCGACGTGTCAATCTTAATGGCGTCCTCCTCTGCTGTGATGCAAAGGCTCAGACACACCAAAAGGTGTAGGCTGTTGGTTTGCGTCTGTTGCTCCAGTTTTTGTGGTGTGTCCCACACTGTTGGCACTCATCAGCCCTTTTTGACCTTCTTTTTTTGGCTGATTTAGCGTGGTAAATAAGCATCGTAGACAGTGGAATTTGTTGGTGAAAAAATCACTCTAATTGGCAGTTCAGCTCAGAGCATGAGAAGAGAAATCTAAGTGAGGAAAGTAAACAAACGGCTAAAATCAAGAGGGAGTGGAATCAAAAGAAACTTTTTTATATAAAGTAACATTATTTTTCAGTCATTGACCTCTTTAGCAGAAACAGTTTTTGATTGATTGTGTTATTGTTCACTAGCGCACAGTAAATATTCTTTGTTCTTTCAACATCGGGTTGTGTTGTTAATGGCTAACTAACGTCCAGGCGGTCTTCTGGTTTTCTTTTTTAAATGACCAATACAGACTACTACTCTGTTTTGTTTTGATGCCCTCTTGATTTTAGTCGTTTGCTTGCATTCCTCACTTCTGTTTCTTTTCTTATGCACTGAACTGAACTGCTAATCACAGTGATTTCATTCACCGACGGGCTCCACCGTCTCTGACGCCGATTCAACATGCTAAATCTGCGGAAGAAAGCTGACAAGGGCCAGTGGTGCAGATCACACCGCAAAAACTCAGACGACAGGTGCTCACTGACGGCAAACTGTCGGCTTGGCGTGTCAGGGCCCAAACGTTAGCTAGCTCAACGGTTGATGCACTCCTCTCTCTACACAGTGATACAGTTGGCGGGTGTAGTTCAGTGGAAAGAAAATAGGTCCTACATGAAACTACTCACATCAAGGTCTGTGGATTATCTTGAGTAACCGGGTCATGATTTCTAGAAAGAGACATTGCATGGCAAGCTGAGTGCCATTCAGATCCAGATCTAGATTGATAAATAGCGCTACATGTAAGAGATAAAATATGTGTTTTTGATTTGGGGGTGGACTGTACCTTTAATTCAGGAGAGGGTGAAAACAACCCTGTTTGAACAGTGAAACCCAAACAAGATTAAATTATAGTTGGGATTTAAATTCCAAGCCAGAACACGTAGCCTTATCTCCCTGAAATAAGCTTGGGTATTGTTACACTCCTCATTTTCATCTTTTCCAGTCGATCCTCTGTGTAATTGTATATCGCTGTGGCGCTACAAAATAAGATAACCATTTCTGGTTATGGGGGAAATAAAAAGCAATGTTTCCCAGCACAGTGTTATTGTTCTGATGCACTGAAACAACACCACACCTGGGTCTCTGAAATAAGGAGGAGAGACAGCTTTGTTTATGTTTGTTGCACATGTTATATATAGTCTCATTTTTTTGGCTGGAGGTGCTGATATTCAATCATGAATGCTTATTAAACGCTCCAGCACGCAGATGTAATCCAGTCGTTGACAGCAGCAGTGAGATGAACCCGGTTTAAACTACCAGGCTGAGAGTTTCATTTAAAGCAAGCAGGCAGTAGCAAGGTAATATAGAGAGTCTCGAAATCTTTCCACCTCACACCCTAAAAACTCATCTCTTCAAGAAGCATCTCATGTCCTCCTCTCCCCCGTTGAATTATATCTCCTGTCCCATATCATCCTCCTCAACAATAATAGCCTACACTTTTATCTGGAAGCCGGCTCTCATTATTCTCATTTCCTTTGCTGCCACTTGTCTCTTACATGATCACTATTAAATTACAAGATTTTGTGAGAACACTTTATCTCTGATCGGTGATATTTTTCTCTGTATTTTTGACTTAAGAATTTAATCTTAGAAATTTGTTTTTTTAACTGCTTGAAGCAACTATGATGTGAATGTAAAAACTGGCCTATAGTGCAGCAACAAAACAGATTTTTATACTTTTCTATTTCAAAACCAGCATCCTTTTAAGGACGCAATCTGTGATCCAAATTAAATTGATTGACAGGTCTTTTAATACACTGACTGATACAAAATGATGACTAAATGCAAGATTTGATAATGTGTTCTGAAGCTGTTCAAGGCTGACTGTGGCCAGATGTCATAGCAGAAGAAGTGCTTGAATCTTTTACTTTGGTTTAAGACGCAATACCACAGTGTAGAAAATACTCCTTATATGTAAAAGTCCTGCATTCATAATTTTACTTAAAGCTGGTACAGGCAGTTTAACTATGGCTTTACTGGGGAAACAATCCTCTTTAAACTTGTAATTCACATGGACTTAGGGGACACTAGACTTCTGCACCTCCTCTTGGCTCTGTTTTCAGGCTGGAGGAAATCTAGCCCTATTGGCTGTTCTACAAATGATGTGCGTGTATATCGTTTAGGTTAAAGCCTGATTCAGTGGTGGAGAATCCTACAGAGAAAGTTGTTATTCTAGCATTGACAATAACTGCCTACACTGCAAAACAACCCAAAACAGGAATATGGATTCATCAGAAGGATGGAGAGTCTGACAATAAATGAAATAAAACACGTGTCAGTATTGACAGAGTGTCTCAGAGACTGAGAGAAAATGTTGCTAATAGTTTAGGGCTTCTGCTAACCGGAGCTAAAAGCTTACAATTGCAGCTTCAACGTCACAGTTTTGTAGCTAGCTAGAGCCTCGAATCACAGTGTGTCCACCTCACTGCCCACCTTACCGGGTGGCAGCATCTCCATAGACCCCCAGTCCAGCCAGTGCAAACCCCAGCTCCTGGTGATTGGACAGCCCTTACTCCCCACCAGATCAGCAGACTTTCTGTTGCTGCCATTACACAGGTGAAACTGGGAGCTGCTGCTGGCCACCAGACTGCTATAACACCCAGTGCTGAGTGGTTTGTGCTGGCAAAGTTGAGCTGCTACAGCCGCCAACCAAAGGTCCGTCTCCCAAGCTGCTGCCTGTTCTCCCATCCACAGCGGCGGGGAGTGGGGCGAAGGGATCGTGGGGGTGGTAGCTAGCTAATTCTTGTCTCATTTGTGGTCTGATCAACAGAAACAAAAACAGGACCAGGAGGGGCAGAGCAAATGGGTTGTATGTGTGTAGTTTTTTCAAATTCTGCCATTTTGTTTGTTTGTTTTGGCCTTTTTTTTCTTCAGATTTCTGCCTGCTTTATGTAAAGAACAAAAGTATCAGCATGAAAATATACAAATATACTTAGAAAACCAAAAGTAAAAGTACTCACTATACAGAGCGGCACATATCAGAACAAAATATAATATATTATTGGATTATTAAAGTATGATCTTAACCTATAATATTACGTCATAATTCAATTGTTGCTTATATTTTATATTACTAATCAGAATCTGCAATGTAACTTAATCATAACTGCGGTGAAGTAGGAGGTACAATGCCTCTGAGATGTAGTGGAGGAGAAGTATAAAGTAACGTAAATTAGAAATACTTAAGTACCTCAAAATTGTACTTAAGCACAGTACTTGAGTTAATGTACTTGGTTACTTTACAGCACTGTGTCAAACACAAACTATGCTTTTCATTTATAATTCAAATTCTTCAACTGGATATTTGAACATACATAATTAATGTAGTTGTAAAGATGACTGACTGATCCTTTAAGGCTTTTAATTCATCTTTCCTGGCAGCCTGTAAAGTTTCATTGCACCCTGTGTTTCACTATTAACATGTCTCACACCAGTGACCATAAAAGTGAATTGCAGGAGCACATGTGGAGCAAAATAACAACCTTACAGTCATTGTGACACTTGATTCTCATCTCAAGTTGCAATTAGAGCTCCACAACCTCATTAGCACAAGTTTTTAGAAGCTCTCAAATCTAGTTATCAAGTCATTTGAGGTCTCACTGGTCCTCAGTTTGTCCCTAAAGTGAAACCTCACCTCCCTGTTGCAACATTTCCCATCTAACTCCTCCTCTGCCTTCTACTGAGCAGACATGTCAGCTGCATCTGATTGGTCCAGGGAAGAAAACAACATACTTTAGTGAAAATGAGGTGAAAAATGGTGGCTCGCTCTCGCTGCTCATGAGCACATCCCAGAATCACCTCTGAATGATCGTGTTGTTTGGTGCGTGCAGGGTCTGTGCAGCGTTGAATCAGCATGACTGTGTGAGTGTTTACACACATGCACACAGCGTGGACAGGAGGACAGTCCGCCCCCGCCGCTGCACCTCCACAGAAAGAGAAAAAGACGATCTCAAGTTATTTCAGGCTTCCTTTGAACACTTAATATAAATGACCTGATAGCTTCACTGCAACACGGTTACATATGGCTGCAGGCATGCAAACACGCCTATATTTCACCCTCTCCTTTCCTCTCTCTCTCACCCACATTCTAGTGCTTTCCATTTACTTTTCATTGTCCTACATACGTGTGAACACAAACTTGGACACACACATGCAGACACACACATGCCCATTAGCTGCCAGACTATTGCTCACTGTCAGGAAAGAGGTGTGGATTAATATTTCATGGCCCTCCACTGGCAGAGAGTGGATCCATTTCCCAGCATTCCCTGGTGCCTGATGTGTAGACTCGGTGTGGGCCAGAGGCCAGACAGGCTGCTGATGGTCTCTCTGCTGGACGTGCAGAGTTTGCTGCCTTCTGTGATTGGCTGTAAGCAGGAGAAATTGTTCAGTTTAAGATAAATTTCGGTGTAAATTGCCTGCAAACCCTCAGCACTCAGGGGAAAAAACACAAAGCATTTGATGGGTTTGAAGAAAAATATATTGTGTACAGTGTATTTCTGAGACATTACCTGAATAAAAGAGATCGTTCTCTGTGGAGAAAGCTGGTGGTGCAGGGGTGTGCATATAGACAGTGCAGGCAGTAGTGGGGCCTTAACAATATGTTGAGCAGATAACAAGCTCTTGTAAGGGATTCAGATTGCTGCCTGAAAAAAGCAAACACATCTCTGTCATGGTTTTAATTTTTCTTTTGTAAAAAAAAGCCAGTTGTAATTGATAACACAATTATATGCTTATTCTACATAAACTATAAAACCTCAAAATTAACTATAAGAAACTACACAGGTGAGTGAATTTCATATTTGATGATCAGCAAGTGTTTCTAGCATCTTTTTAGCCACTAAACATGGCTGTTTTCAGCACCCTGCCCCTGTTTTTCAGCGACAGTAGTGCCATGAAAAGAAGCAATTTTTTTACTATAACACTGCTGCATTTCCAGCTTGAATTGTGGCTCCACAACCTGGTGATTTAAGCCAAAACATCATCTTTTCCTCACCATAACCAAGTGGTTTTTGCACCTAAATCTAACCACACGTTCAACACAGCATTGTTGAAATATAAAGGAAGATAACAATGCACAAAAGCACATCCACGGCTTGCAGAAACATAAACACCAACTGTGTTTTTCTGGCTATTGGGTTGGGTAGGCTTACTAGGCTATTAGTTGGGTAAAGCAGCATGCACTGGTGCTTGCCGTAATTACGGTGCACCACTGCAGTGGTTATTTATGTGTATAGCAGAACACAGAGGTCTTACAGAATTGCTTCTCTGCAGCTTACATAAGGTCACTGATCTATCCCTAAACGGCACATAAGGCAAGTTTAACACATCTTTCATGTGACATAGATTCAAAATCAAGCTTGTAGAGTCCAAGCTCTCATCCGTGAACTCCAGCGCACATGTAAATCCCACAGACAGAGGCTGACTATCATTAAAGAGCAAAGGGCGCAGCAATAAATGATAAATGTTCATGTTTCATGATCATTTATATTTCACACCACACAGTCAAATCAACATGGCCTAAATGCATCACACACAGTACTTTTCCATGACCGGCACACCCCTCTCATCCACATATACTGAGTTAGTGAGACCGCTTGGCATTTCAATTATTCCTCACAATATGAATGTATAACGTGGAGAGCCATTTGGCGAGGTTGATCATAATAAATCAGATGCTCACTAAATGAAGTGTGCAGCTGACTCAAGCGAGAGGAACTTTTTTCCCCCACCACACCACAATGGAGCACTCCAGTCTGTTCTGTGGTCTGTGGTCACCTCCTCATCCACTGTATTCCCCTTCATTACTTTCTTTATTTGAGGAATATTGAAAAAAATATACATGATGATTTAACATATGGTCCGTTCTCTATGTCATCAAGAGCTCCTTAGATAGAAAAAATATCATTGACATTTCATTTCCTTTTCAATCTTGTTTTATATTCAAATAGTAGAACAGTTACTGCTGCTGTTAGTGAAATATTTTTATTTTTTGGCACAAGGAGAGGAATAAAAATGTACTTGCATTCCACAAAAATTTTACCAGTGTTACATTCCCATGGTCTACATGTTTTTTTTGGTCAAGGTTTTGTACAGATGAAGGCTTTGTGACCAAAAGCCTGCAAAGCCTGGGTATTTAATAAAAATGCAGCACTGTGTGTGGGCATTTCTTCCTCCGTGTTTGGTCAAGGTTTTTAGAGACGACATGAAAGGAGGCAGGTTTCTTTGTTAGCATGCAAGAATTAAGACTCCTGTAGTCTTTTGTGTGCTCATTGGCATTCTGATGCAGCGACTGAATCGTATGTTTAATTGTGCTGAAATTGTTCTAATTGTTCTACAGAGAGGAATTCCTCACAGGGCAATACAGCTCAATTGAAAATTCATATTTCTATTTTAAAGGCCCGAGTGTTTCCCAGAGAAACAATACTCTAATCTGTGATTCTGATAAACAGCCTGGAGTTGTTCATTTAGGGCTTTTCTGAACCTTTTCTGAACCCCAAACAGCCTATTAATAAAACACTATTGAATCATCAGCTTAAAAAAAAAAACTTATTTCCACATATTCTTTCTGCATTTGGTTACAGACAGCTTTTTCATTTTTTATCCTATTCATTTTCTAAGGACATGTACTACAACTGACAATTTTTTCTCAAGGAGACAGTATTGAATGTACTTTAGAGCAGCTGCCCTGAGAGAAAATAATCATTTAGAGCTGAAATTCAATTGCAGATTTATTCGGTATTGCAGCGGGAAAAGTAAAGTAAGAACAGAATAACCTCAAACCCCAGAGACATCGCATGTTTTAAGAGCCAACCTGCCATTTCAAAGCTAAATAGGTTGTACTTTGCAATCAAGTGTGACATTTGTGTGAATTCAGAAGAGTCTGCATGAGAAATCCTGTAGGAAAATCCTGCGCAGGTATATCTGTACGGTTTCTGATTGTATTCAATCTGCACATTGTCTGATATTCCTCAAAGCTATCAAAACAAGATGTGTTTGTGTGTATTTTGCCAGCACATCAAACATACATATCAACATCTCTGACTCTTTGAATAATGAGCATGGAGACCCCTCATCAACCTGACATTTCAGCTTGCCATATTTAACCTTTGTTTTTAATGCAACAAGCGAAAAAAGTGCGTTCAGTTCTGTTTTTCTTCGGCTCAGACAACACTTCTAAAATTAGGCCTGCCCTGGCTTTTAAAGACACAGACAAAATGATTAATGCTTTTGTGTTGTGGCTGAACTACTGCAATGTTTCTGCAGCTCAGCTCCAGCAATGCTGCTGCTGTTGCTGCTGTTTTTCTCTGAAGGTCACCACAAAATCTCTAAATGAGTTTAAATCGCTCTGAGTTTTGTGGAAAACATTTCATGATTAACTACCACAGTGTTTGTGTGAATGCTTTTCTGTCCATTAGGTCCTCAAGACAAGAGTTCTTGTTTATGTCAGATGGCTGACAGTGCATTTTTAGTGCTTAATTTATGACCCAGTGTAGGTAATAAAACATCCAGTGATGTTCACTTCAGTGTTTAATCAGGTACAAAGACTACTGTTCACATTGTCACTGCCAATATAAGTTTACATGTGAGCACATTATGTTGAATACACACAGAGAATGTCTATTAATGCTACTTTTCATACAATATTTCTCACCTGTGCACACCATTCAGCCACTTCTGAGACCATGGGCAGATTATGAGACAATGGCCCCCGGGCACAGACATGCCGAAGGCCCCCCGCCTCTCTTACATAAGAGACACACAGACTTTGTAGTTGTTTAGCCTCTTCTGGTTGTTGTTTTGTGTCTTTTTGTGGTTGTTTTACATCTCTTTGTGGTTGTTTTACATCTCTTTGTGGTCGCTTTGTGTTTTTTGTGGTAATTTGAGTCTCTTCTCAGTCAGTGCATGTCTCTTCGAGTGACATTTTGCAGGTGAAAGACAGGGTGACCGCTAACATTTTGGGCCCCTGGGCCTGTGCCTGCTAGGCCCATTCAGTAATCCATCCATAGCTTAATGTGTTTAACTAGTCCCTTCCCTTTAATTTCCAGCCCAGTTGCTAGATGAAAATGTTGGTATTGTACGTTTCTGCAGACTAGGGATATGTCACATTTGCACATCTCAAACTTATCCTATCAACACTTCTGAAGTGATGTAGTATATGAGCTGATGTTATCATTAGGAGGTAGAGGGGATAGTGGATGGTGTGTTATCTCAACCTGGTCTCACTCCGAAGTCATTGAAATCTGCCGCTTGGCCAGTGACTTGCAGCGTCAGACACTGACGAAAAAAGCTGTCTTTTAACATGATACGTGGCCAGTCGCTCTCATAGTTTAATGGCACTCCGTGGCACTGGGGGGGAAACACAACAAGAACGAAAGTTAAGGCAACGAAAATCCAAGTGAACAGGCTGGGAGTGGTGGTGGATGGGGCCAACAAACACCGACTCTCAGAGAGCGGTGTTTGCATCCCGCAAACTTATAAAGCCAAACCCCGTCAACAACCAGTGCATCCAGGGTACCTTTCATGTCATATCTGGACATGGGAGGTCCATGACTAAATGTCGATAAGTGAGGTCAGAGTGAGAATGTGTTGGCAGACTGTTTAAGACCAACAAACAACAAAATCATTGCTCTATTTCCAGGGCTTTTGAGTCTTTAAACACAGGTATTTTTAGTGATCCATCACTGTATTTTCACCAGGAATAGTGCCATGAAAAGTGGTTGTTTTTAACTGCGCAGTCATTGTGTTTTCTGCAGGGATAGTGCCATGAAAACTGGATATTTTAAGCCAAAACATGACCTTTTCCTAACCATAACCAGAATTTTTGTGCCTAAACTTATCCCCACGTTAATCACATCATTGTTGAAACATAAAGAAACATCAAGTTTTAATGTATGGCTACATAACAACATGCATGATTCACAGAAACATACAATGCCAACATTTCTTCTAGCATTTGGCTTGGTAATTTCTAGTGCTATATGCACTCTGTTGTAAAATTGTAGCTCAAAGCAATATTTTCAAACACTTCAAACAGAATGCAACAGCAGTGTATTTTTGTTTCTGTCCTCCCTGCTCTGAATAACAGACAGCTGGACACAATAAAATAATGATTTAATTTGGGCTGAGTCAGAAAAGAAAAGAGTGAATAAGCATGAGGACGGGAGGAAAACAACTTTTTGAGTGTCAGTCTATTTCTAAAGCCAGTAATTACAGTATAGATAGAACCCAGTCTAAAAAATCTATAACCACGCTCACTGCTCTGTGAGGCTGTGATGCTCCCCAGAAAACAAAATTGTTGGTTTAGTGGTTTAAACCGAGTGCCTGTTTATGGTTATGCACTTGTTTCTCTGTAAAACCTGAGGGGTTGGCCTGATAAAGACTTATTGTCAGAATACAGGTCATATTTCGACGTTTCAGTGGTGAAAAGATCGAAAATATGTTTTTTTTAGTGTTCATGGGAAGGTCTCTTGAAATGCCCTATATTTCTTTCTGGTCACGTTCTTCTCGTCTGTTTCAATCTATCAGAGCCGAGGCACCACCACCAGGGAGAAATGAGAGAAAGCTTTCAGGGGATCCCAAGGAAAAAGTGGACTTTTAGTTAATTCTTAGTGGCACCACTGCTTCCCCAGTACAGCTTTGCTCCTGCTACAGTGAGCTGCACACAGAGGGCAACAGCCATTTGTCTCCGGCAGGCCTCCGGCTAATAGGCTCAACTCGCCTGAGGTGTGAGGCCTGAAGTTGGAGTTTCGTGCACTGTAGTTCAGCCAGTCGGCATTGAACAGGGCCAGTGGGCGGGAGTGTAGCAGACCACCACCAAGGCTCTCCACAGTTTTATCAAAGCCCCTACAGCCTTTAATGCCATCTTTTTTAAATCACTTTAAATTCCTTGACACCTCCCTGGTTTAGTGCCATACTTTTTGATGCACGACCCTCAATGAAAACTTAAAATGCATGTGTCCATAAATTGTTTCTGAGAACACACCAAGATATTCCATTCCACAATTTATAGCTGTCAGTGCCACCATTCACATTATTCAGAGCACCACTCCTGAGAGCGCTCAGACTGCGCTGCCAGGGCGAGAAGAGCAGCAGCAACTTTCAGAAAGTTTACAGTACATCCAAACATCCGTCTGTTTATATTTTCAACTCCTTATCTGTGTCAGGGTCACCCGTGGTGATGAGCAGAGCAGCCCAGATGTCCTGTTTTCCCAGCAGCCTTGCTCCAGCTCCTCTCAGGAAATCTGAAGGCGCTTTCAGGTCAGATAAGGCTGAAATGAGTCCAGCCGTGCCGCTTCTTGGTGGGCTGGTCACCAATAGGAGGCATCTTGGAGGCATCTTGTCCGAGTGCCTCAGCTACCTGATCTAGCTCCTCTCAACAGCTGTGAGGTCCTTGCTGAGCTGTTTTTAAAATAGGTGTTTCCCCCTGTTACAGAGCATGTGGCGAATGTGCTTTATCTTTACAACCACTCTGATACAAAGCTAACGGAGGACATGTGATTTAATTTCTATTCACGTACAAGCAGAGATAGGCACACTCGCTTCAAAATATATGTTGTTACAAATTCCAAATACTTGCTCATCAAATGTATCAAACTAAAATACAAAATACTGGTATGAGAAAGTGTATTAAAATACAAGTAAGTGCCCATCCCAGCTGACATTAGGCGAGAGGCAGGGTACACCCTGGACAGGTCGCCAGGCTATAATAGAGCTGATACACAGAGACAGACAACCATTCACACTCACATTCACACCTGCAGGCAATTTAGAGTCACCAATGACCCTGACGTGCATGTCTTTGGACTGTGGGAGGAAGCTGGAGTATCTGGAAAAAAACCATGCTGACACAGAGAGAACATGCAAACTCCACACAGAAGGGCTCAGCCACCTCGGGGTTCAAACCAGGAACCCTGTTGCTGTGAGGCGACAATGCTAACCACTGCACCAATGCGCCGTCACTGAGGTTTTAAACTGTTAGATTATTTTTGTCTTGTTTTGTGAAGCACTTTAAACTGCACTAACCATGAAAGATGCAAAGCAAATGGAGTTTGTTTGCTTGATTAATGTGTCTTATTTAAGAATAAAATGGCACATTTAATCTTGTATTTTAAGTATTTCAAACACAAGCTCTTAAAGTGTTATGTTACAAATTACACCCTTTTTTCTATCCAGCAAAATGCGTAATGACCAAACACTCAACGGCAAGTGAATATGTATTCCTGGTACATTTAATTGAAGTACCACCCATCTCTGTGTATAAGACAGAGGGAAACCTGAGCTCCTCCACTTGAAGAGCTATTACTGTCCATCTAAAAATGGCACAATGATTCAGGAATGAGACTTGGTCTCAGATGTGGGTAAGCTTGTACTCACCACCGGCTAGTCGTGTTCGCACACACCCCTCCAGTACGGTGTGGATAAAAGGTTGACACATCTGCAGGCACCAAAGATGCACCTGAATGCCACTGAAGGAGTCCAGACTGCAGCTGTACCTTGATTACAGTTTGACTGAGGTGTTTGACATCTATAATAAGGAACAGGCTTGATTTAATACCTCTGAGTCTTTGATTACAGTTCAGTGTTGGCTAAATACTGTCAATCTAACATCCACAAACAGAATGAAAACATATGCTGTATTTGGAACGAATTAAATATGGAATTCATAACATCCTGCCCTATGTTTCCTGCCCATTTAACCAGAGCTGGCCCTCCCCATTATTAAGCAATATAAGCACTTGCTTAGGGCCCTCTCTGCTCTCTGGGGCCTCCTTGTAAAGATTTGCTTTAATGAACAAAATAATGAAATATTAATTGAACATCCTGAACAAAAACTGGCAACATACAAAACAATAAGCTCAGAGACAATGAAGTGCAGCCCCATGAAACAAGCACTTAAAGGATTCTGTGGTAAAAACTAATTTTGCAGTTGTATCACATACAACAAGATCAACAACATTAATGAGCAGGACAAGAATCAAAGGACGGCTCGGCAGTGCAGTGGTTAGCACTATCGCCTCACAGTAAGAGGGTTCTGAACCGGCTGATGGGGGCCTTTCTGTGAGGAGTTGGCATGTCCCCCCCCTATGTGAGCATCCAAAGACATGCAGGTTAGGTCTTTATATGGCAAGTGTGCCTTGCCTCTCGCCCAATGTCAGCCATTATGGAGAATGAATGAAAGACAAGGACGAAAACCAACACAAACAGGGAAAAGTATCCTCAAAAGCTATTCTTCAACAGCTTGCAGCCCACGATTTGAAGGTCAGTTTTTTAAAGTGGTGTAATTCTTCATATTGCAGCAGCCATTATATAATGTCCCTACAAGGCTACATGGGGAATTTTTCAACCAGTTTGAAATTTGTGTCACTACAAATACGTAAAATGTTTTCTTTTTCATGTGATCAATGCACCAGGCGTTGCACAACATTATTTCAGTCACGCACACCTTAGTCAAAGAATTTTTTATTTCCATTTGCAGTATTATATTTGGTGGTATGGCTCTGTTCTGGGGCCTCTGCCTTTCCTAGGCCTACGCAGAGAGCCTCTTCCAAGCACCTATATTGAAAAGCCTAAGGTGGAGAGAGCCCCTTTACGCCCTTCCACAAACACGAAAAGCCTTAAGCCCTTTTTTGAATAGGAATTGTGCACATCTGCAGGAAAGCCCAGTCAGTCTTAGTTCAGCATTGGCAAAAAAACAAAAACAAAATCGGGGAGTGCAGCTAAATGCCGCCTGCCTACTTTTGTTCATATAGAATGTGCCTTTTTCGGGGCAAAGGGGTGCGTGAGCAAGTAACAGAACGTGTAGCTCAGCGTGTGACGTAAACAGTGACGTCTTGCGCCTTGCCCTGAGGGAAGCCGCAGCTGGTCAGTTCTTCGGCGATTCTCTCATAAGTTGGCCCGTCCTTCACTGTTCCCGTCATTTGACAGTTAATGGCCTCTTCGTTTGCGAGGGCAAGGAGGGTGTGCAATTAGCTGCTCATTCCTGCTGTCAGCTGTTTCCTGTTATTCCACGTCAGTGGGTCGCATGTGCGGCGTCATCAACAGCTCCTCCCACAAGTCCTGTGGCGGAAGGGCACCTTGTTCTTTTTAAACCAAAAAGGTTCCGGCAATATGTTTACCCCTATGCAGTGGAAATTGGGCAGCTCGGATCAGCTCGCCAGTCCAGCTCTGTGTGTCTAAACGCTCGCAGCTTGCCTGCAAAACAGCCCAACATTTGCCAAAAATCTGGCAGTGTAAAAGGGGCTTAGACAGAGAGAGCAAACCTCCCTGCCCTTCCATGCGCCTACATGGAAAGCCTAAGGCAGGGAGAGCAGCAGCAAAGACCCCCTGGAAACAGAACAGAGCAGCATCATTGACGGTGATGAGTCAGACAGCATGAAAAGGAGGAGCTGGGGTGGAGGCAGGTTGCAAAGCAGCTTGCAGAGGGAGCAGCAACAGTAGGCAGGCCAGAGCAGTTTAAATAGGGCGCCCATCTGCTCCATCAGTTGATTGGGCTGTTTGGCTGTTTGAGATCAGCTGATGTAGCTGGGATGTGAGCTGAGCTTGACATCACTAATGCTAGGCTCAATTTGTAATTTGTGATAAATGTCTGTTCTCCACCACATGGCTGCCCTGTGCAGTATATCTTTTTGGTTGCATCATATTCTGTCTACATTCGGACATCTTACACATGAAGACAGGTAAGATTCAGCTCTTTCCTGTGAAAACATAACACTAGAATACACATCAATCTTTAATCATATCAAGCAAAAGGCCCTAAGAAGTACCTTTCAGAGAGGGGCAATAGACATACAGTATTTACTGTAGTCTATTTTAAGACGAGTAGGTAATATGTTAATGGTCCCATTTTAGTCTTTACATGCTTATTTGTACATTATGTCCAGTTAGAGTAATAATTACAGTGCAGAAGTTGGTTTAGTGCCTCACATAGTGGCAACTCCTAACAAAAGGTGGGCAAACAAAATCCTGCCTAGGGCCCCCATGAAGTCTAGGGTCGGCCCTGCATTTACTCTATTTCAATCTCTAGCTATGTTGTATGGAAATCAACTTAAAAAACAAAAACAATTACAGTCCCTCAGGAGCTGTTAGGCAGTAATTGAATGCACACAATGCACAGTAAATAAATCACTGGAGATAACTAGTGTGATGCTTTAAAATTTGCAAATAGCTCGCTCCATCTACTCCCACTCAAACCAACTGGCACCTACACAACTGAAATAGCCAGCGCCGTCTGATCAAGAGTGAAGTCCGATTTAGCATCTATTAAAAAGCACTGCAGACCAAAACACTGCAGTAAAAATTGATCCCACGCTGACAGAGGTCAGCTCATTGTCACAAATGTCACTAGTCAGATGCTTTTATCCAAAGTGTTTTACAATACCATTAGCTGTGGTGGCCCCTGATGGGAATAAGACCTTTTACCTTACAATGTGAGTGCCCTGCACAAGCTCCCAAAGCAACAGGGCAGTGTTTACTTTTGTTCCTCATCTAAAAATATTGGGTGCAGGAACACCAGGGGAAGGACTGGAAGGTGTCAGTGCTGTCACTCCAGGGGGGCGGACAAATGAACCTGTGCTCCTCAGGCATGGAGAGGGTAAGTCACAGTGACACTTTTCAGCCACAAATAGGTAAAATGATAAACAGTGGCATTTTAAGATGTCACAGGCGATCTTGTAAGGCATCTTTGCAAGCTGCCATCATTTGAGCAATTTGCTGTGTTTGTTTTCTGTCAAGGAAATTCGCAGTGAATGTACGCATGGGGCAAAACATAATGGATGAGCACATAAAAGGTTCAAAACCCTCCAGTGCTGACAAATCACTGAGGAGAACAACCACCACCCAACCACCACATAGATAGACTGGACACACACACACACACACACACACACACACACAGAGCGAGAGAGGGAGGGAGAGACAGAGAGGAGCGTGTTGTGGTGAAGCCAATGTTTGTCGTCGAACTCCAGCAAATATGAGAATGGGAAGATAATGGCCCACAGGATGACTGAACCTCCGCAATTATCAATTTGTGTCATTTTATGATGCATTCTGTCAAAACAAAAGCTGAAGAAGAGAGTCTGGACAGCAAGGAACAAAGGATCGCATGTGGTTTTTGGACATGTCCAACCATTCCTCACACCATCCTGATGTACTGAGAAGGGATGAGTCCAGTGTAACATCTCGCTGAAATCACTGGATCCAACATCTCCATGGAGGAATTACTGGAGACGACTTCTGCGGTGAACGCGCGCACAGAGATGCCGTAGCTCTCTACATGAGCCGCGATAGATTGAGTACTTTTATGGAAATTGCTTGGAAATTTCAGCTCAGCTGAGAGACATACGGGCAGCAATAATATCACACCACCACACACACACATAGGAGCCAGCGCCGGCGATCTGTGTGTCTCTGCAATAAGTGGCTGATAAAAGCAATAAATTCTCTAAAATAAATACAGTCATCCGGTTGTGCGCCATGGGCGACGAGGCGTCAAACTTCAGGGGAAGCAGCAGGACCGGCGTCTCATCGCCAAAACGCAGGACTGGTGAGGATCACGGCAGAGCGGAGATTCTACTAAATTAAAACTGATCACCACTGAAAACAATGAGATTAATGATTTTTGGATGACTTGTCAGATCACCACTGTGACAGTTCTTGTGACAGAAAACAAGCTTCAGATCTGGGCTGTGCTGGACTTGGTCACTTTGATTTGTTTGCGCAGAGATCAAGTGGCAGAGAGGGACATGAGACGTTTTGTGCTTGAAATAAACGAATACAGCCATATCGTTTAATCAATAAGTTTAAAGGGGATTTTTTTTTTTTTTTTGCACTATGATGGAACCACCACCATGCTCGAAGAAGAGCCTTTCCCTGTCGCTCCCGGTTCCCCGGGAAGGACAGGCGACTCTGAAGCCTCCGCAGCATCTTTGGAGACAACCCCGGACCCCGATCAAAATCAAACATCGGGGCTACTCCGACACCGACCGGCATCACCACCGGCACATGGAGCGCTCAGACGCCGTGGATACGAGCGACCGACCAGGACTGAAAAAGTCACGGATGTCCTGGCCATCCTCTTTCCACGGGACCACAAACACATCCATCGGAAATTGTGTCGGGCATAAACGGTAGGCGAGAGAGGGGTGTGCATTCCAAACATCCCAATAATAGCCCATGACAGCCCACAAGGCATATGCGTAAACGAGAGGGGAGGGGGGGAAGGGGGGGTGCATTTTAATGAGTGCGTAATAACGCAGTGTGCCTGAAGGGTTAACTGATATGAAGCGCTTTCTACCGGGAGGCGGGACGCGTGGGTTTTCGGTGCTGATGCGTTATGCGTCTTTGGATAGACTGTCAGATGGGTATGAAGCGCAAACCAGTCCGCCCACTCGAAAACGCAGGAGCAGCATCTGTAAATACCAGTAACATTTTTAAGAGCGTCCACATGTTACATGTAGCTGATAAGTGACACCAGGTACAGTCGGTTTAATGGCACCAAAGGTCTAGTGGGTGCGCTCGAGCGTGCAGCGCTGAGATATCAGCCTCCAATCCAGGCCTTTTATCAGCTTGTTTGCAGAGGGAGGTTTGGGGCCCAGTGGGCGGTGGAGCAAAAGTGAACCCCCCCCAGTTTACTCAGATGATCCCTGCTGAAGTGCCCTTTAGCAAGGCACTGAGGCTCTATCTCAAAGGATATGATCCTGACCCCCCTAGGTGTGGTGGGTGAGGTGTGGGCTGCAATGAAAAGACGCCCTATGGTTTAAATAAGATGTGACAAAGTTATGAAGTGTGACATGGACTGTCACACAGATGGTTTCAGACAGAATCTAATTGGCACACCAGAGCTGCTCTCTGATCAGATGTGACAGTAAAAAAAAAAAACACCGCATTAGGAAGAGGACATCAAACACAGCAGAATTATATGATACTTAAACTCCACCAGCCAACAACTCTGCCAGCACTTAAATCAAATTACACCATGCATGTTAATCAAGCAGATTAGATTAAAGGCATTTCATTAAGAGAGTTATGGAACGATACAAATTTGATATGATTGCTTTGTCCTCACACAACAATCCCTCCGTTTATCCTCTGAAGAATGCAGCACCTGGTTGTTTTTATTGTTAAACAGCTGCCTTTTTTCATCGGGCAAGACACATTTACAGCCTGATGAGTGTGGACAGTGTGGGTGACTCATTTATGTTGCGTTTCACATGTTCATAAAAGGGGGTATCCCTGCTTCCAGGAGGGATTGTCAGAGAGGCTATAAATGCTGGTTTTCCCGGTCGCTCCCTTTTCCACTCTGTCCTCTGTGTGACCTGGAATCCCCAGATGTTCCTCCAAGTGAAAGAGTTAGTTTACATGTTGGACTGTCTCTGACTCCCTTATTATGTTATTAAATGTGCTCCTTTCACAAGGGCAACACATTAAACAAGGTGATTATTAGATTAGTAACACATCCCTGTGAATGAGCTGGGTCTCAAGAGGACTGCTGGGGTCCTGCTTTTTTTTTTTTTTTTTTTTTTTTTACTCCTGTTATTATTTGTTTTCTTTCTTTCATTTTTTTTAATGCCACAGACGGCCTTCCCGGCAGGCCCCTGGGAGAAGGGCCAACTCCAGCTGACTGGAGGAAGGGCTGATTTGTATTTTAGTCCTCAGGACACGCTCTGAGGCAGTCCAATCTTTAGTGCATTGGGACTGACTCTGCCTGGCCTTCTCCTTCTGTGGGCGGCAAACCATGAGAGGGCAGAGAGAGAGTCGTAATTCGATTCCAACATGCTCAGTTCTTAGAGCACACCAAGCTGGCTCCAACTGTGTGTGTGTGTGTGTTTGTGTGTGTGTATGTGCCTTAGCACATCCATGAGGTGATGTGTACGGTCTGTGGGTGTTTGTACTACTTGCTGGTCAGGACAGAGGGCTGGAGGCTGTGTGTCATGAGTAGTGGTAAAATGCAGCATGCACAGTGTGTGTGTGTGTGTGTGTGTGTGTGTGTGTATGGGTGTAGAGGTATTTATGAGTGGGTTGTGTACAGGTTAGTGTCTGACCTGTAGCCCTTATGAATTATTTCATGTGTTTTCACATCACTGGGAGGCCAGAGGGATTTTCATTGTGCTGCTATTATTTTAATTATTTTTTTACATATTCATCCTGCGTCCTTAGTTATGTCCGAATAAAGGGCGCTTCAAGCTGCATGCCTCATCTGGATTTATCAGGCTTTATGAACAGCTAGGCGTTCTTTGTTTTTAGCTCAAGGCTAGCTTTCTCTGAGTCCAGCCTATGGAAGGCAGGGCCACGCACGTCTGCCCTCACTACTGCTCTCAATGTCTGGAAATATAATTTCACTAAAGCCTAAGATATATGAAAAAAGACAGACAATAACTGGGAGTTGCCCCCTAAATCCTGCTTGTATTGACACACGTTCAAGTTACTAAACAATCATTGATCACCACCAGATTTGAGCAAAAATGTGAGGCTGGCTACTCTCCCGCTGAGATTTTTCAGCAGAAAGATATGAACTCCAGCTCAGCTGCCAGGTGTGAATGTTGGATGTTTCTGCAAACCACAGATAAGTTGCATTTGTATGTTTTATTTGTATCATGTCAACCTTTTTAGATATCTGAACATAGTTCAAACTACACATATATGAGCTGAGTTTCTTAGTAGGAGGTGGAGAGGATCGTCGACAGCTAAGTGAGACAACTTTTTAGCGATCAGATCTTTCCAGGCGATTGTGCCACCAAAAGCGGGTGTTTTTTAGGGAGACAATTGCGGCATCCTCCTGGGCAATAGGGTCCCCAAAAGCATGTTTTTTAGAAAGACATTGGGGCCATTTCCAGGGTGACAGGGCCACCAAAAGCAGGTATTTTTTAGGGAGACATTGGCTGCATTCTCCTGGGCAGTTGTGCCTCCAAAAGCAAGCGTTTTTGGCAAGACTTGTGGCATATTTTTCTGGCAATTGGGCCACCAATAGCAGGTGTTTTTTTAGCAAGACATTGGTGCCATTTCCAGGGCGATTGGGCCACCATGAGCGGTCATTTTTAACAGGAAATAGATGGCACTTCCAGCAGCGATTGTGCCACTAAAAGTGAAACATAAATGGCATATCAAGGGCAATTGGGCCACCAAAACGGGTGTTCTTTAGTAAGACAACAGTGGCATTTCCAGCTGTGTCACCAAAAGTGGATACCTTTAAAAACATGGTCTTTTCCTAATCATAACTTTTTGTGCATAAATATATCCACACAGTAACCACAGCTTTGTTGAAACCATATGTTTGAACATATCTGCCAGATAATGACGTACAAATGTAATGTATTCTTGGTTTGCAGAGACCTACATACTCTGGTGATTTGGTTGTCAATCCAGGATACTTCTCCAACATTTTTAGCTTTGTTTAAACATTTTTACTTTTACAATAAATAGAGCTGCCACCTGAAAGTCAGAGGTCCAGCCATCTGTCGGATACCCCTTTTATCAACTGAGATTGCTTCAAGTCAGAAACAGCCTTTTATTCCCCCTAGTCAGTGTGTGGTGCAGTGTACTTCTGGAGATGTTTTGGTCCCCAGATTTCGCTGCAGAGTGAGGGCTCTTGGCTTTTATGATACTGTTTGGTACAGACAGCGGTGGACAAAATGCAACAGCACAGAGGGAGAGACTCTGCATTGTACGGCTCCGAACATTACCTTCCTTCCTCTGCTTAGAAGTGGTGAATTTGCAGCTCACAGCGGCTTAACAGAATACAGTCTCTAGCTTTTGTTTGATATCTAGTGTTGGAAAAAATGTTTCCAACCTGTCGTTAGCACAGTTAGCTTGTTTACTATATTATGCGAATGCCACTGTCAAACTGAACATCCAGTTGGCGAATTTACGAATCCTGGGATAGTGAAGGAATGGCCTGCCTGCCTCTGCCTTACCTTGATATCCTTATCCTAACCAATCCCACTTATCTTAAACCTACTATCTATCTATCCTAAACCCTAACCAATCCAACCAATGAAGACAACAAATACTATCCAGTCACAGGGAGAGCTGGGCAGGTCATTCCTGTGAGTCCTAGGATTTGAATTTTAAAACCTCATGTGGAAAACAAAAAAAGAATCAACAAATATTCATATGAAACAGACAAATCTGATTCGACTGATGGAATTCTGAGTTGAGTGCAGCCATAATAATAAGACCAAATTTGCTCACAGAGAAACATGAAGTGACTCTGGTGTCGCAGAGTGGAAAAAGTAATTGGTCTTTGATTGGTTGGGCATTGATGAACTCAGCGATGGCCTTAGTGTCTGGGGGCAGCAGACCATTCAATCACTGAAGAGCTGGTCAAGACCTCATCTCGAGGTCCGAATGGTCAATCAGCCTGAGAGATGCTGGTGAAATTGTTTGGGACAAGGGTCGTACAAGAACAGATTGCACCGTGTTACTGTAATTGATACACTTGCTTTTGAAAATGAAGCACCCCCAACAGTCAACAGCCTAGGGATGGATAACATACAAGAGGGATCCTGGGTGCTGTTTAGCATAATTGTTTGAAGAATCTCATTGTCTGAGACTGTTTTCACTTGTCTATTTTTGTCTCTATGTTGTATCCTACAAAATGGCAGTCTTAGTGGCAATCAGCTTCCCCCCAAGAGTGTCAGTCTGCCTCCTCTTACCACCCCCGGTGTCTTTTGTTCGACCGTCTTGTCAGTCCTTTTGTCAGAGGATGCTAATATGAGCGTATCAGTCATCAGGTCCCATGCCCAATACGCTCTGGGAAGTTCCAACATGAAAATGACTGACTGACACTGAACGAGTAACAGCTCTTTCCGCAATTCTGTTGCTATGGTTACTTGTTTTGTGCATTTGTAGAATGGATTTCATTTACCCAAAAAAGGCAAAAGCCTACAGGCACTTGATGGGCTTGACTGTATAATTTGTCAGTATGTAGCAGATCCCACTGGATATGCATCATGACTTGTATGTTTATAAGGTGAAAAAGTGAATATTAATATACCTCTTCTGAGGAACTGCAGTCTGCTGATAGTTTAATCACAGCACAAAGCTGGTTTCCTGTTCAGTCCTCTGCAACAATTTCAAACCAGAGCCTCCCTCCCTCCCTCATCTACAGCTTCATGCATTCTTTACACCTTGTTTTTCTCCCCCCAAGCTGGGATCCAGGGCTGATTTGTAAGCCGAAGCTGCTATTTTGCCTGCCTGACTGGCCGGCTGCCATAATAATTTACTTCATAATGAGGTACAGCTCAAGTTAATTACCACAACAGCTGTATTTTGTTGTTGATCATACATTTACATTAATACACTTTAGAAACAAAAAAAAAAGTCTCATGCAAAGAGCATTCAGGAATTATCCCAACAAATGTGTTTTAATAGCGTTAAGTAATAGACCTCTTATCTCGTTTGTGTAGCGGAAACATCTGTTTAAGCTACAGATTGCACTCTTCTGTGAATACATTGTGCTTTCTCACTACTCGCAGCGCTAATTAGTATCTGGAGGCAGTTCATGTTCTGGAACGCCGCTCGCTATTGGTTGGCTCAGGCAGATCCCACAGACCTCGGGGAAAATCCCTCTGAGATCTGTTAGCAGTGACACCACGCAGGTTGTTTGCTCGAAGGGGATGTATATGCAGCTCTCATCCGAAGTCAGTCTCCGTGTTTGGCATCTGCTCATCACTTTGTCTCACTGGGGGAGGTTCTCACAGGCTCCTCAGTTACTCAGGCCACCGGTAACCACATTTAGCACAGTCAATTTGTTTCGTAAATCGGCTGGAAACCTTGGCAACTTTGCATTTTAATTACTTTCACACTGAATCCACTTGAAGTGGTGATACACTAGTCATTTGTTTTTCTGTTTTTTTTTTGTTTTTGACAAGTGTGGATGGGCAAGGATCCCAGCAAGAAGAAACAAAGTGAGCCACAGCATCAGAAAATTCAAGTTGCACAACAACTCCACCTGTTACCAATAAATATCGCCTAGTTTGATGCAAATAGTCCTCTTACATTTTGTCTAGAACAGCACCCAGTCCTTAACAAAGTATTTCACTGCTGGAAAGATGGTCTTTTCATAAAACTGGACTGTCTATATGATGGAAAGATGCAAATACTTTTGAAATTGGTGTTATATTAACCAGAGAAAACAGAGAAAAATGGCTGTGGCATTCGCTTTTGCATAAGAGACAGAAATTGTAGAACTACCAGACCAGTAAATGCTCCTGCTGGTCAGGGGCGGATTATCAGACAATGGGCCCCTGGGCACAGATTTGCAAAAGCCCCCCACCTCTCCTATATAGAAGCACGACACACACACTTTATAGTTTTTTTAGTGGCGTTAGTTTGCATCTCTTTGCAGTCGTAATGTATCTTTTTCTTGTTTTGTGTCTCCTTGAGGTAATTTTGTGTCTTTTTTTTGTTGTTGTTTATTGTTTAGTTGTTATTTTGTGTCTCTTTGCATCTCTTTGTGTCAGTATGTGACACTAACACTTGCTCTCATCTGGCTTCTGTATGCAGTGGGAATGATGATGGATGGAAATACAACACCCGGGTGAACGTGCTAATTTTAGCTCATTTACTAGCAAGATGCAATGATGCGCCACCACAAAATACCGTCCGTCTCCTCTCAAGTAGCGCTAAGATATAGAGACAAATTAGTCTGAACCCAGTTTGAAGAGACAGAATAAGTAAGAGATATATAAAAAGGAGCAACCACAAGGTTTTTACTTGCCTCCATGCTGCTTTCTGCTGTTTGCTAACCTGTTTTCTGGTCCATCTGTGACGTTGAACAAAACATACAAGTAAAAAAAACCCAGAAGAGCACGTACGTCTACTGCAGAGCCATGCACACTGCTCTAGTTTATTAGCAATGGGAAAGGAGTCTGTCGCCTATTTTGATGCGCCAATGATGCGCCACCACAAAATACTGTTCATCTCCACTCAAGTAGCGCTAAAATATTGAGCCAGATTGGTCTGAACCGAGTTTGAAAGAGACAGAATAAGTAAGAGATATATAAAAAGGAGCAACCACAAGGTTTTTACTTGCCTCCATGCTGCTTTCTGCTGTTTGCTAACCTGTTTTCTGGCCCATCCATGATGTTGAACAAAACATACAAGTAAAAAAAACCCAGAAGGGCACGTACGTCTACTGCAGAGCCATGCACACTGCTCTAGTTTATTAGCAATGGGAAAGGAGTCTGTCGCCTATTTTGAGTAGGTTTTCCCAAGTTTAAAAAAATCACATACACTTATTTTGGTGGAAAAGGGGTATTTGAGTGACATTCTGTAAACCTTCCATGCTGCTGGTGGGTGATGTATTGCAAGCTTGTTCGTTTTCCTACGAAAACAATATGGCGGCCCGTTGGTAACAACAATCTCGAATAACAGTTAATAACAGAGTATTAAAATATGTCTCTGAGGAACATTTTAGACAAGGAATAGGCAGTACATTGACAGAATCTTGGTTTAAATTTGATCTGCACTACCTAGTTTTACAGTTTGATCTGAGTTTGGTATGAGGAGCGCGGTTCTCTCGCTCAATCCACCGTCTATACTCTTTGCATCCATGGTGGTGGTCATACATAAATGCAGAAGTACAATCTGTAGTTTGAGTAACAGCCCTAGAGCCTGTGAAAAAATGTGCTGAATGAGGCGAAATGCATCATCTGGTGGATCTGAGCTGAGAGATGAGCAAGAAGATCTGGGCACTGGTAAACTGGAGGGAAATTTACAACTGTTCATTTACATGTACTACCCACATTGTTATAACACAAAGCTGGTTGAAAATCAGCAAAGTATCCCTCTACTTGCTTTTCATCATCTTACTTTGTCACGTCCATTAAATCTCCATCATGGAACTTTCCGCCAGTTTATTATGCGACAGTTTCCTCTGTCAAGATGTCCAGTGTGATTGCGATAAGCTTCATCCTGGCCATTTTTTCTAATCTCATCTTATCTAATAATATTGTTTGAATCACTCCTTTGTCCGTAAAAATTACAGCCTTTGATTGCAGCCTTTATCTCTTTTTGATCCTGTATCCTCTCAGTGCTTCTTTTCACCCCTGTGTAAATGGGGTGCATTGATTCCATCTCTATTTCTGTTCTCCGCTTTGTCTCGCTATTGTGTGGCCCGTCTTGCTGGCTCCCTGTAGCTTCTGAGATTCTATCTGATAGTCTTGTTCTTGCTTACAGCGGCATTAAGCGCACAGTTTCTCTGTCATAAATCTATCTATCATTTCATCCCACTCTCCCTCTCTTTGTCCACTGAGATCCTCAGCTGCTTGCAGAGTCTCTCCCCCCTCGAAGCCATATCTGAATCTCAAACCTTCACATCCCCAGTGGTGGAATAAACTGCCCACCACTGACAGTGCGCAGCGCCTCATCTCTTCCTATATTCTTCTCCTTAAAGGTATTTTACGCTGATGCAATTTTTCCTTCTTCATGCTCCAGCCGTTACTTGAAAAATCACAGGCTTCAAGGGGAGAGCAGACGCATGCACCTTCATCATATGGCTGGCAATCAGCTGCCATTAAAGAGGGAGTTCAAAGACCTGTGCATCAAAGAGCACTCTATTTGAGGGAAAAACAGTTAATAATGATGAAAATACGCACTAAAAATATGTGAATTCTGATTTTTTCCTTGGATTTATTTTTCTTATGTTGCAAAAAAATAAAGCTTTTTAATAGTAGTAATAGTAATGTGTTCTTTAGGCCCATAGGCGCTAAGAGGAACTAAAAGGAAAAACCTTTTTAGTGTAATCAAGTCTCCCACTTCAAACCAAGAAAAAGGTCTTCAATGCTGAGACTCGGGAGAATTTAAATGTCAAAATGTGCGGCGTGTTCAATTTCAAAATAAGTGGTAGTCTTTCACCTCTTAGCAAACAGCTCTGCTTGAGAGAAAACCTGAATGTAATGCTCATTTTGGTTGAAATTTTCCTCACAAGGCGCACATGTGAACACGATATTGAGTCCATGTTGTGTCCCAGCAGGTGACACAGGCCGCCACAATGCAGACACAGTCTGCGGTCTCTGCTGCTGCTGTGGCACGGCGAGGACGACCCCGCTGAAATGTGCTCCAGGCAGCTGTCTTAGCGCAGATCTGTCTGAATGAGTGAGGCTGACAAACCCTCTGTCAGCTGTGTGTCAGCGTAGCACACACACACACACATGCACACAGTGGAGCAGAAAGAACAAATAGCGTACACCTGTCGAGCAGAGCGCCGTGTCAGGCTAATGTGAGGTACGTCGGGGGAGCGCGGAGAGAGCCTAGTTCAAAACAAGAACTCACAACAAATCAGAGCTGAAAAGGATGAAGGAGTGCACCTGGAGACCACGCTTGGCACGGACAGACGCAGATGCTCGTTCAACTGATGCCAACGTCTCATCTGAGATATCACTTCCAGACCTCCTGCCCCAGGACAGTGTTGTTGCCCAAAAATCACTGGCAGATTATCAGCTTCACTGGATGATTATAAAAGAGTGTCAGTCCTGCTCAGAGAAGAGGGACAGATGGCATTAATAGTGGCGTAACATGTCACAGACTTCCTCACTGTACACTGTGTGGCCGAGTCCCAGCAAACACGACCAAAGCTTTGTTCAGAAGTTCATTATGATCCTGCTCACTGTATAAACTGTATTCCTGTAGGCTGTGCTGCCTATATATCCTTTCATGACAAGACAGTGTTGACACATATATACAGCGCACCCGAGACAGAAATAGGCCTATAGCTGGAAATTGTTTGTTTTTGTCCGTTCTCGGTCTGACTCAGCTCCGCCATTGTTTATGAGCTTGATTGGAAAAATGCTGCAAACCAGCAGCAAATCATTCAAAACAATAACAGCACAGGGGCTTGCTAAATGTGACACTAAATATTTCATAGCCTGCTAATTTGGAAGGGAGAAAATCAAATCAGCCAGCCAGTATTTATTGTAATTTGAGCTGCTGTTGTGTGAAAACCTCGTATCTCGCAAACCTTTAGCTTAGCTTTCTGCCCTTTATGCCTGCTGGCATGTAGGGCAGCAACAAAGGGTTTCCACGCCTGTCTGTTTGGGGCCTCTGGAGCCACATGCAGCTCTTTAGCTCCTCTCTAGTGGCTCCCTCTGGCTTTGACAAAAAAAATTGCACAGACATGAATAATGGTTATTTTTCAATTATCATTGTTGTAGGCCTGAAGTGATACATTCCCAAAATGTAAAAATGTGTAGCCCTTACACCAAAAAAAAGGAACATTTCATCAACTTATATGTGCGTCATATGTCTAAGGGCCCTAACACATTAAGTTGATGGTCGACCAGTGGTCAATGTCAGGCCGTCAGTGGGTGTCTGTTGCCTTAGTACGTGCGGTGTGTCCCACACTGTTGGCACTAGTCAGCCCTTGTTGGCCAATTCAGCCTGTTAAATCGGCTGGTGAGTGAAATAAGTGACTGGCAGTTCAGCTCAGCACAAAAGAAGAGAAACGGAAGTGAGCAGAGAAAAGGACTTGTACTTATCATCCTCCTTTTGTTACTCTGTTAGGCACAGGTTTTTGCTTCTGCTACTTGAAAACACTTCTACCTTGTATATTTGTATATTTTGCCACATATTTAATATTCTATTGTTCTAAAACTGGGCCCCGTGAATATCGGGGACCCGGGGAACCTACTGGTTGTCTGGTTGTTAAAATTGTGGCAACTGTACTTAGTGTTACTGTAATTTGAAGCACTCTCTGGCACGAGAATTTCCCTCAGGGTAAATAAAGTTACATTGAATTGAGTTCATGTCGGTATCACGGTGGTGTAGCGGTTAGCACTGTTGCCTCACAGCAAGAGACCTCCTCTGTGCGGAGTTTGCTTGTGCTCCCCATGTCAGCGTGGGTTTTCTCGGGGTACTCCAGCTTCCTCCCACAGTCCAAAAACATGCAGGTTAGGTTATTTGTTGACTCTAAATTGCCTGTAGGTGTGAATGTGGTTGTCTATATGTCAGCCCTGCCGACCTGTCCAGGTTATCTGCCACCTCTCGCCCAATATCAGCTGGGATAGCGACCCTCAATTAATTAATTCATGTCAAGACGGTGTGAGATCAAAACAAACTTGTTATATTATTTTTTAGCAGAAACTGTTGTTTGTGCTATTGTTCGCTAGCACAGTAAATATCCTTTGTTCTTTCAGCATCAGATTGTGTTGTTAATTTGCAAACTGGCAAACTAGCTGTCTTCAATCTGTCCTTCTGTCCGTCCATTCTTCAGTCTTCTGGTTTCTTTTAATTAACAAATACAGACTACCACCACCTGCTGGTACAGAGAGTTATTACTTCTCACACAGGCCCAGAACATATGTTGCAGTGTGTTCAAGCGCAGCTTTTTAGCAGAGACACGAGCAACGGGAGGCAAAGCAACATTTGCCCTTTGTCGCCACTAGTTCTTTGATGCTCGCTTGGTGTGTCTGGGCCTTAAGGCCTGCCGCCTTTTCTCCTAAATTTTGCCGAACCTCGACAGCCGTGGCTACAGTAGTCTCGCTAGCGAGGCTAGCTATGGATTCTGAATCCAAAACATTAAAAGTCTCAGGGGGAAATTGAGAATTTGATAGTGCGTGGACGTATTTAATTGCTTTTGCCACCATTGCCGCAAAGTTTAAGTACCAAAGAATCAAAAATAATGCATAGAGAGTAGCCGCCGTGTGCTGAAACCTATTAATCAGTGCTTATTTAGACCTATTTATAATGTTGATAAGCAAATTTAGACTTACTAGGTTGTGCTGTCTTTCCCTTCTTACTTCTTGGTTCCAGTAGAGGATGATTCTTGTGATGTCATTCTGTTCTCTTTGCATGATGTGTCCAATCCATCTTCAATCTCCTTCTCATGCCCATGGTGTCTATGCTCTCTTAATTGGACTGAGTGAGTAGTTGCTTTTCGAAGATGGTGTTTCTGAGGCTCTTTGTGTTGCCAGCTTGGAGAGGTCACTCTGTCGTTTTCCAGCTTTCTGAGCCGTATAGCAGGGTAGAAGTAACAAAGGGGGGGCGGGGCCTCCACACATTTCTCAGCATTCTGAAAGTACTTCTAGCTTTGCTGAGTCGGCTTTTGACATTGCCACCTGTTTCTCCATCGTATCTCACAGTGCTTCCAAGATATAAAAACTCCTCTGTTGTGGGTAGGTTTAGTCCATCTACATGTATTGGTGGGTGTAGGAGACCAGTGCCAAGTCATCTGCGAAGTCGAGATCTTCAAGTGTGGAAAAGAGCATCTGATGCCTCTGGGTTGGTCCTCACTTGTGCTTTGCATCACCCAGTCTATGACCATAGTGAAAAGTAATGCTGACATCAAACATTCTCGCCTCATTCCTGACTTGACTTTGAAAATTCGGTTGCTGTTTCCTACTTGGTTTGTGAATTTGGCCCAAAAACTCTTGATGATGATCTGTTGTGGAATCCCGTACATGCGTAGGATGCACCACGAACTGTCCTTGTGCCTGTCCAATCCTTTACTTCATTAAAAATAGCAGTGTAAAAATACTTTTGTACAAGTAAAAGTCCTGCATTTAAAACGTTTCTTGAAGGTCCAGTGTGTAGGATTTAGACAGAAATGGAATATAATGCAATAGGTATATTTTCTTCAGTGTATAATCACCTTAAAATATGTACCAGTGTGTTTATATTATCTTAGAATGAGCCATTTATATCTACATAGAGAGCAGGTCCTCGTTTATGGAGATTATTACAATGGACAAATCAAACACTGGCTCTAGACAGGGCCATTTACATTTTCGCATCAGCCACTTGTATTTGGAGGCAGGTCTGGGACAAACAAAAAAAACACTGACTCATAACATAAAACTGCTTTATTCATTGTTTTTACCAGTTTAAATCACAGGGTCCATTTGTTTTGAAGAGGAAGAGACCTCTGCAGATAATTCAGCTTCCGGTAAAAACCTCCTGAACATCTGGATCTTAAGTTATCAGAGAAAAAAAATGAGCACACATTAGCATGTAGTTGGCGAGCCTCCTGTCTCCAACGTGCTGAACAGCAGCAGAAAAACACAGATTTTAATGTGAAACTGTTTTATTTAGTGTCTTTTACTGGTTAAAATCACAAGGTCTCTTAGTTCTGTAGAGGAGGAGACCTCTGCAGATAATTCGGCTGCTGGTAAAAACCTCCTGAACATCTGGATCAGAAAGAAGGCGAGCACACAATAGCATATGGTTGGTGAGCCGCCCATTTCCGACATGATAAACAGTATTGGAGAAACACAGATTTGTAACATAAAACTAATTTAATCAATACTTTTAATGGTTTTAATCACCTGATCCGTTTGTTTTGAGGACCTCCTGAACAATAAACACCAAAGAATTTTAAGCAGGGAGACGTTTCAGCTGGCTGCAACCTGCAATCATCACCACTAGATGCTACTAAATTCCCCTAAATTTTACACACTTAACCTTTAAGTAAAAGTGTCTAGTACCTAATGCATAAAAATGGCTCCTCTGTGAGTGTGATGTGTAAGCACTATTTTGCTGTTTAAGATGGTCAAGATGGAGATAATGGCTGAACAGTTTAGATCTTAATTTGTAAACTAATTGTAACTCCACCTGTCAAACAAATGTAGTGGAGACAGTAGAAAGTGCAATATTTCCCTCCTAAACATCATGCAGTAGACAAATAAAGAAACATAAACTGCCCATTAATAAGTGTCTGTGACACCCTGAGCAGGCCTCTCCCTCCAGGACACTGGCGGGTGGACTCGGGTCATCAGAGAGATTAAGCTCACCTGGTCTGACTGTAAGACTATATGAGCTGGTGGCAGTCAGCCAGTCTCTCTCTGCCCTTTCTTCCACCCTGTTTGATTTAGATTAACATTACACCGATTTCCCTTTTACATGTTACAGCTCATGTGTGGTCTCCCCTCCTTTGTCCACTGAACTGGGGATCCAATTAACCATGCTGGTAAGATGAAGTATTATCTTTGTGGTAATTTGCATTAGTTAAGCTGCTTGACATTTAGGGCTCTAGTCCAAACTGCAGAGTCTGTCTACTTGTTTAATTCAAATTTAGGGAGCATAATGCATGAGTAATGTTATTCTTATGGTGGGAGAGCAATAGTCTGGTCCCTTGCCCTTGTGTCTTTTTATTTTTGGTCCAAAAGAAGTGTAAATTCATTGTGTATTTTTGTTGAACTTCGTTGAAGCTGCGATCCCTTAAAGTGGCAGTGAAAGTGGTAGAATTATATGCTTGGGATTATCAGTAGCTGCCTGAAGACTAGGATTAAATTGTATGTTAGTCAGCCCATGTTAAGGGAGACCACAGTTGTTGTAGGTAGGAGGGACCCAAATGCAAACTGAAAGATGGACCAACACAATGAAGATACTTTAATATATTAAAAGACAAAAAAAAAAAGAAAAGCAGTGTCACAGGCTCAGAGTCCCAAAGGCAGGCAGGCACAGCTGGGAGAAGACAGGCCAACACTGACTCTAAATAGCGACGTACTGACATAGAATAAATGAACTCGGCTGGAATAAGCAGGGATGACAAATTGGCTGAGTGAGAACAGGTGAGCAGGAGGTAAGGTGACTGCGGGGCTAATGGAGAACAGGTGAAACTAATCAAGGCGGGGCAGACAATCAAAACTGGCGGGAAAACACATAAGGGCAGAAAGTGAAGTGATCTGAAACGAGAGGAGAGGTGAGTAACAAACACGAACACTAATAATGGATGAATAATGAATCAAACAAAGGAAAAACATACCCTCCAGAGCAGAAGCAGGGCAGATTATGACGCCAGTTTGTTTGTGTGTTTTTACCTTTTGGTTTTGTTAATTCACACTAGGATTCAGCACTTTATGTGTGTTGTATCAGGTTTGGTTAACGTTCAGGGTTTGTTACCCTCCTGTTAATAGGCTGGGATTAGGCCTTGACATGGACAGTGACGTTTTGTTTGGAGTGTTTCAGAGTCGGAGAGAGGGACTCCTCACACACTCACTATTGTCTTGTGCATTGCCCCTTGTGTCTGTTTTTACTCTGCCTTTCACCATACCCACTCTAATGTCGACTGAATCTTGTCTTCACTTTTAGTCTTAAAGATGCTTCCTCTGGTACTGAAGATGAGGGTGTTTAAGGGTGGATAAGCCGAAGGAAACAAGTTAGGATATTAGTGGGATTTTGTCAGGGACCGGTGGGAGGTGCACTTTGTGCATTGTGTGTCGATGTTGTGTTTTAAAGAGATTAAGAACAAGGAGGCTCAGTGCAGAATGTGAATTTAAAGAGTAAGTTATTTATTCTTTGGTTCTTTTTCTATTGTCACTTTTGACTGCACTAGGCCGCACTTTATTGAACATGGTCTCACTCCGAAGTCGTCGAAATCCAGTGCTTGGGCAGTGAATTGTGGCGTCAGAAACCAGTGAAAAAGGCTTCCTCTGACGGCGGCAGGGACAAGGACGAAAGTTAATGTGGTGAAAGTTGAGTGGGTGGTGGTGGATGGGTCCAACAAATACCAACCTTCACCCAAGAGAGCAGCCTTCACATCCCGTAAGATTCTAAAGCCAAACCCTGTTCTCATTTCCTAAACCCAACCATGTGTGTTGTTGAAGAAAAAAAAAAACCGCCAATTTGCGGTGTTGTACAGATGTAGTGCGTTTATTTGTAAAGAGACTGTATGTTAATGGTAAATTTCCTGTGAAAACGTAAGTGTATCTTGAAAGAAGAGACCTTGACATGGTGTCCCAGGACATCAACAACCAACGCACCCAGGGTACCCTGCACATCGTATGTGGACATGGAAAGTCCATGACCAAAGCGTGTGGCAAGGCCGGAGTGAGATTGTGTTGGTTTATCAAGTCGAGCCGAGTTGTGCTGGAGATGGGCCGCCTCTGGGTTTGGGCCACAGCGTGCCCTACGACCTCCAAGCGGCTTGTGGAGACGTCAGATAAGTATCGTCGTCATTATTCAGTGTCAACGTTCAGTGATGAATCAGCAACACATTTAAAAAGCCTCTGCTGCTATCAATAGATACAGCAGGTACCTTCATCAGTTTCAACTGTGCTTCAAAAAAAAGTAAAAAGAAAAGAAGAGAGTGACAAGCGGTTAGTTTGTGGATGAAATACAAGCCCTGCTAGCTGTTTGGAGTGAGAAGACCATGCAGGCAGGAGATGGCCATCCAAAATGTGTTCTTGCAACGCTGATACCATTCACACACATAGTCAGTCACTGGTGGCTGAGGCGACTGTACCTGGTGTCACCTGATACTCAGTGACCATTCACACACACTTACACACCAACGGAACAGCCATTGGGAGCAATTTGGGGTTGCCCAAGGATACTTCGACATGCGGACTGGAGGAACTGTTGATCGCAGTGCCGATATTCCGATTAGTTGACGACCTGCTCTACCTCTGAGTCACAGTCGCCACACAAGAAAGATTAGAACATCACAAGAAGGTTGTTGACCACAATGACACCTGTGGGGCAGACAGAAAAACAGTTCTGTTGCTTAACAACATAGACTCTATAATAAAGATGGACGACATGACAGCTCCTTACAGTCTAAGCCAAAACATCTCAAATGCCCCCTTGTGGCTGGCTGCAGTACTGGTCATTAACCCTGCCTCCTCCATGTTAGCAGATGGGACATGGGCCAAACCAAAAATGATGTCTGTCATTTTAGGTGTTTTTTTTTATTCATTATTTGAGGCTATATAAAGGTGGTTTGACATCATGATTGACATCTGTGTGTGTCATTCGGTGTGCTCACAATCAATGGATGGGAACTCGATATCACAGAGATCGCAACTGTTCAGACTCTGGCTCCAAATATGCACGACCGCTTTATTTTTGAGCAGTGGAAGGAGGTGGAGATTCGTCGTCCGTCTCAGCCTATGGTTTACAAACAGAAGCTGGCAGACAGCCATGAAGATGCAAATCCCTGCTGCGCTGGGCTGACGTGCCGAGTCAAACTGAAACAAGCCAAGCCAGCGCATGTGTATGAGAAAGGGTTATGGGGGATTCAGCTCACCTGGTCTGTCTGCAAGAATATATTTATACCAGTGGCAGTCAGCAGGTCTCTCCGCCCTCCCTCTGGCTTCCACCCTGTTTGGTGTCGTTACATTTACTTCATCATCTCACTAATTTCCCTGAACTTATTTTAAGTTACAACTCGTGTGGTCTCCCTTCCTTTGTCCACCCTTGAGCCGGGCTGTGACAGTGGCGAGGTGCAGAGCTTGGTACATGTGCACAGCACAGTGTGTTTTTACGGTAGGTTGCTGTCTTGGCACCAGCTGAGGCTCCTGTTTAGGAATGCATTATGCGTGTTGCTTCTTGTCAGGGCAAAATATTTTTTTATTGCCACCAAAACAGAGTGATTCAGAAACCCATGAAAATAAAACAGATGCAATAGGTTTGTGTGAGGGATATAATATATAAAAAAATAACACCAGCAATCTGTGCAGCTGCAACGAGGTTTGTGGGAACACTTGAGAACTTTACATAATGCATGAAGCAGCTTGTGATTTATAGCCGACTGAAAGCGTGGTATATGAACGCACCTCTGTTTCCTCTGGTAGAAAAAGAGCCTCTGTTCCAGCTCCTGACCTCCCAAAGATCAATGTGCGAGCATAACCTGTCTCGTCAGAGCAGCGAGCCCATTTTTTGCAGGTCATGTTCATGTTCACACATTAACACTCAATATTCAGGCTGTTGGAGGGTAGAGAGGGAAAAAGCAAAGCCCGAGGGTTCAGGATGGTATTTTCATTTGATGCTCCACTTTTCACTTTGAGATGTGGATGTTTCTTTTGAAGATTGCATGTTTTTTTTTTTTTTTGCTTAGGCCTCCACAGCGGAAGGTTTTACTGTAAGTAACATCCCCCATTATTCAGGATATCTAATAATGCTGATGCAGACTGGGAGGTGTATTTCACCCCCAACAAAGGCAAAGTAATTAAGACCATTGAGGCCTTAGTCCGAGCTCTCTCTCTCTCCTTTTTGTTGTGTGTGTATTGAGGGGCTTATAGTGTGATTACTTGTGTGGTTTGGGGTTTTTTTGTTGTGAGAGGTTTCCTTAAAGAAGATCAGAATTAGGTCTTCTCTCACTCCATGAAGCTGTCCTCCAGAGCCTTTTCCTTTTTGTTGTCGGCGGCTTTTAAGATCTTAAAAGGTTGCTGGTGCAATCAAAAGAACTGACAGTGCCCAGCAAAAGTTTCAAAGTCTCCCGGAGCAAGAGTACCTCATTTTCATGTATGTTTGCATCAGCATATTCTTGAAGAAGTATTTTACTGTTGGAAAGATGGCCTTTTCATATAACTGGGCTGTCTGTGCAGTAGAAACGTGCAGATACTATAACACTGGTGCTACGTGACCAGAGAAAACAAAGAAGAAGGGGCTGTGGCATTTGCTTTTGCTCTAAAAGTAGAAAACCTACAACTACCAGAATGCACTGCATTACACTGGACCAATAAACGCTCATGGGTGACGTAATGCAAGCTTGGCCATTTTTCCTAACCTGGCCTCACTCCGAAGTCGTCAAATTCCGGTACTTGCGCAGTGACTTGCGGTGTCAGACACTGATGAAAAAGCATTATTTAACGTCGGCATGATATGTGGCTGGTCGCTGTTATGGTTTAACATCACTCGGTGGCATCGGGGGAAATGCGGAGGAACAAGAACGAAAGTTAAGGTGGCGAAAGTCAGAAGGGCGGACGGGAGAGGGTGGTGCATTGGTCCAGCAAACAGCTTTAATTTTTACAATACAGGAAACAGTATGGGACCCATTTCCTGTTTACATATTCTCATATTAGAGCTAAACGGTGCACTAAAATATGTTTGTGTGGGAAATAGACAATACAGCAATAGAGTCTTGGTTTATATTTATGTCTGCACTGTCTAGTTTTAATGGATTGTACTTGTGTAGCGCCTTTCTAATCTTCCAACCACTCAAAGTGCTTTTTACACCACCAATCACATTCACAACACTGGTAGCTGAGGCTACCCTACAAGCTGCCACCTGCTACTCAGTTTTCAGCACACTCACACACCGATGGAACAGCCATCGGGAGCAATTTGGAGTTGAGTGTCTTGCCCAAGGACTGCACTGGAGGAGCCGGGGATCGAAACGCTGACAACCCACTCTACCCTCTGAGAGTGGGTTGAGCCACAGCCACCCATTCACCAGTTAATCTGAGTTTGGTCTGAGTTTAAGAGAAAGAAAGAGACAGAAAGAGGGGCAGGTCTCTGTCTCGATCCGCTTCTATACCTTTTTGTGTCCTTGGTGACAGGCATATGAAAATATGGAAGGACAATCTGTAGTCTGAGCAACAGCCCTACAGCCAGCAAAGAAAATTGAGCTGAGAGAGGAGTAGGGACATCTGGGTGGCAAGATGGAGGGAAGTTTCCCATAGTTCATATAGACATAGTGCTCACAGCGTTATGATACAAAGCTGGTACAAAATCAGCAAAGTATCCCTTTAAGGCACATCCTGGAAAGTGACTAAAATCCAAGAGTTTTCATCCTCAGTTTGAATACCAGAAGACACCAGAGAAAGATCTCTGTTTAACTGCAGCAGCAGATAAAAAAAGAAAAAAAAAAATAGAGGCGGGTACTCCCCTGCACAAAGACGTCGCCTGCTTTAATAGAGGATAACCCCTGAGCCCATTCCTTTACATCAAACAGGTGGGACGCTGACACCAGGGAGAAGGTGTGAAGATAAGGAGAGCGGAGAGGAACAGAAGGTAAATGTGGCAAATGAGGAAGAGCACTTGTGTCTTGAGAATAGAGAATGAGGGCGGCTGTCTTCCCAGATCACTAGTAATTGTGTGTTTTATTACATCAAATTTGACGCAAGACCTGCTTGCGATTGGTCGTGTCCCTTGCCACTGGCGGCCGCAGTTGCACAAGCCAGTGATGTTGTGTACATGAAGGCTGGGCCTCCTCGCTCTCTCTCAGGGTGCTATAAATAGGGGGGAGAGAGGCCTCGGGCTCTCAGTGTAATGAGATTAAACCAAACCAGCCTCAGCTCCCAGTGTTTTATTGAGCTTTATTTCAGTTTCCATTCTGTATTTCAATATGTATAAGGAAGATATTGAGTGTGGCTGCTGCTGCGTGCTAGAGTCCATGTAGGAGCATTGATTGTGCCTCAGTATGTAAGTGTGTGTGAGGGCAGCAAGAGTCAGAGATAATGTGAAAGACGTGTGTGTGTATGTAATATACTCATTTAGCACGCTGCAGGGCATGGTATGTCTCTTAAAGATGTGTTCATCATGATGGTAAAGCGTTTGTCACCATAATATCGTGCCGTCACGAAGCCCCAGCAACCGCCGCCTTGCAAGCGTCATGAATTCCCCCACTTTGCTTCCTGACTTTTCCAGCAGTTTCCACATTATGCACGTGAGGCCCCGTCTGTTGCTGCCAGTGGAGAAGTGATAGTCAACCGCAGCGCACAAGTCTTGTGCAACGCTTCTGCTGAATCCTGATCTGTGAAAAGGCAGACGGAGAGCCGCACTGGCACAGCTATCGTCGCTGAACGTCTGCGCGGGAGCATGTGCTTTTTGAGAATGCTTATTTTAAAACGGAAAGTGTCTGGGGACACGCAGAGTGGGAGACATCCATTCTGTTTGGGCATACTGCTGATTCTCACAGCCCATATTCCCAGACTCTGACGTTTCGGAAACGGTCTGCTGGACTCTGACTGCTTTTTCTACCACGCGCCGCTCAGGCCCCATTACCCATTCGCAGCTTCTTCCTCTATGATTTTGCCATCAGTGAGGGAGCCCAGGTTCACTAAATTTGTTATTCAGCTCCTGCTTTTGTTCCCATTAGTAGGAGAACACGGCATTATCAACATCATCCGCACCTCTAGGACTAATTATGAGAACGCATTCATCAGTGGTCAAAGGAAGTGAAAGACAAATGAGGATGAAAAAAGGCAGCAAGAGGAGAGGTAAACACAGTAATGCAACTAAAAGCAAAGCAAAGCAAAATGTATCCATCTTTTACAGTTTTGTTGAAATGTCTCTAAGCTTTTATTTAGCGTAGTCAAAACAACAGCCTCTCCAGATTTACGCTTTTGGTCAGATCTGACCACTGAAGTGTGACGGAATAAAGTCAGGCAGATGCTGAAAGTTCAAGCTGCTGGCGTGACTTGATGTGAGAAAAAGAAGTGAAGGCAGGAAGGCTGCATTGTGAATTGGGGGACATTTTGAAAGAAAATTATAGTGCTTATGCTTTAAAGAAAAGGGAGAATATGAGGGATGGGAGGGCATCGGATGACATAAGAATAAAAATGACAGACATATGACTCATCAGACAAGCATGTCGCATTCACTGGCCTGCTGCAAGGCAATGGCCCTGAGGCAGTTTCAGGACGAATGAATCCACACAGATTATCCTGCCTTCTCCTCACTAATGATATCTAACTGCTATCTAGGATGATCGCACTGATTTTCTTATTGTTCTCTTGCTAACATGATTCTCCTGTTTAATGCCTATTAAACAGCACTATAATTGGAGTGCAGTTTTACTAATTGTCCTTGTTAAATTTATGGTATATGTTATCTCAAGGAATGTAATTAACCTAAACATAAAAAAGTCAGCATTTAATTTTACATGAGATAATATTATTCATCCTTTATAATCCTTAATTATAAATTCATAGTCTGTATTTTAGCAAGTGTTATCAAAAACAGGAGCTGGGTCATATAAAGCAGCTATAATTGATATTTTTACAATAACAATGGATGAAATGGCTGTGAGATGTGAAAGGGATTGTCTGATGAACCCACAGAGAATTATCACCTGACTCTGAGAGGCTTTAAAGCATCTGTCGGCTCATTGTTTCCCGGCTTCGGTTCATTCTCTGCACTCTTGTGGCATCATTTTCGACCGTAGCAGGCAGCTGTTTTCAGCGAAGAAGCTCAAAAACCATCTTCCCAGGATCAAATGGCAGACAGATTACCTTAGTGAGTGAACATAGGGGAGTCTCCTCTGAAGAAAAACAAGCACATCATTCGCTTCAACAAATCCCTTAAAAGAATATAGTTAATGTTTAAATGACAAAACCCTCTGGAAGCTGCAGGACTTAAAGGGAAACTTTGATATTGTTCAGCCTACCTTGGGCCCTATTGTACCGTATTTTTTTGTCCGAGGCCATTCTCATAGTTAGTACGATTGATTTGTACAGTGCCACTCAGCTTTAACATTAGTAACGCTGTAAAGTGACATTTTTGTTGTCCTACAGTGCAGAAAAGTGCACTGCAGATGACACTGCTGCCCTGGTGACTGTCATCAGCAGGGACTGGTTGAGCAGTGAGGTGAAGTGCTGCTCCTGGCAGGAGGAGGAGCCTCTGCTGTCACAAAACTTTCGCCTTCCGGTTTCTCCACGATGGGCTGTACTGCCGTCTGATATAGAGGCATCTTGTAATTGCATTTGATAGCAGCCCACTTCCATGTTTTGGTACAGCTGGTGTTCTTGATGCGTACCATACTGGAGTACACATAAACCACCTTTTCAAGTGGACTCAGGCACAGATCAGCATACAAGACCTTGGCACATTACACAGTGTTCATACTAATCAAATGAACTGGACTTTGAGGTCAAGTGTACTTGGATCCAGGCCCGTGTCCCTGATGTCAAAGCTCCCTAAGTGACAACAATTTTTGAAATGCTTCCAGTATTAAGCAACAGGGCTGCAGCCTGCAGCCTTGAAACAGACAACAGGGCTCCATTAGGTACATCACTAAAAGTTCTTGTTTTTTGATCAGTGGAGACCAAAACAGAGCTACGAGGAGAGAAAATGTTGGACTTGCCTTTGCTAGGTGACATACTAACAGATAACATGTCAACTTTTAAAGTGATAATATGTCGATGTCGTGTTCACAGCTTGTTTCCACTGGCCCCAAAGAGGCCAAAAAGTCAGCTATCACGGGTTTGAGGAAGCAGATAAAATTCTTATCCAGACAGTTTCTGCTGCTTATCCGGGGCCAAGTCACAGTTACAGCAGGCTAAGCAAGGCCGTTCACATGTCCCTCTCCCCAGCGACATTTTCTCCCTTCTTTCCTTGGGATTCCATTTGGGGAATCCCAAAGAAGAGGAGGAATGGCTCGACTCCAAACTCCGTTATGATGTCTACGCCATGTAAAGGCTCATTTATACTCCCTTAATGTACAAAAATACTAGACACATTCATTTTAAATGTTGTAAACGTCACTGCCTGCATATTTCTGTGCGTCCTTTGGCATAGATTCATCCAATAAATGGCATCAGAAGGCAGACTTAAAAGTTTTGAGACAACAACAAACGAGGCGACAGTACATGATGTCGTAATAATATCTAATAAAAAGTGGGGCGTTGTGCAATGGGACTATATAATTTAGGGCTCTTTTTCACTGTCTCTTTTCAGCTTCACGTGTTTATTGTTTGTGCCCAACTGTCTCTGTATATCTATGTCACTGCTGCCTGTATTCTTCATCTGTATTTAGTCTGTGTACATAGAGTTGTTGTATAGAACGTGTTTTTATGTTTACTATGTTTTCTACCATCAACCTGCCAGGGGGTCTACAGATGGAAATTAGCCCAGGGCTATAATCTAGCATATTTACATTTGTTCAAATGTTCATCAATATGCAATGTTCCCCCCTTTCTCTTAAATAAATAAATAAATAAATTAAATAAAAGTAATTCTGTAGGCTACCTTTAAATGGAGGCAGCACTGCAGATGGCGGTGGTCTGTGCAGCCATTATATACATCCCAAAATGTGGATGAAGAATTGTATTCAGTACATTACGAATTTGTCTTGTTCCGCCATTATTTAAATTTCTTCATTATCTACTACAGTCTTATCTTGCTTGAACTACGCTACACTGCCTCTACGATCTCAGGTGGTACTGCTTCGTTTTGTCTGTATCCGTAAGCTTCCAGAAAACACGCACAAAGACAGACAAAGTGAACGAGGAGTACAAACAAAAGACTCCATCTGTCTCCATCTCCTTACCTAACGCTGAGCTCCAAGAGTGAGCCCAGCCATCCAATGGAAGAGAACTTATTTCAGATACTTGTATGGCGATCTCATTCTTCGTCTCTACACAAATCTCATGATCACAGATGAGGGGGGCTTTTCTAAAAGTAACATTGTTTTTGCTTTATATTTCTGTTTTTTATTCTGGTTGTATTTATCAGCTGGGCCCAGTTGTTCAGAGTTAGTCTGATCGAATCTTGAAAAAAAAAGGAAAGGATCCTGAAATCCGGTTAGTCTTGGTTTTGATCTGGTTTAACCTTGAGTATGTGTTGTTCAAAACTTTTAGTTAGTAGTATTTTACTTGTTAGTAGGGCATGGAAAGCTTTGATCCAAATAAATAAATAAATCCAGATTATCCTAATTCCAGCAGAAGGGTAGATTCAAGGTGGATTCCAGGTACAAAATGCAATAAAACCTTTATATTGGTCAAATATATACACGTTTATTTATATTGTGCGCTTAATTTATTTATCCATCACAGCAATGAAGTGGATAAATCAGACATTAGGCTACATAAGCTTTTCAGTATACCGTACACCAAAAAGATAAAATAAAGGATTATGTGTCCATAAAATAATCCCCCTAAATAGATGTCAATATCAAACAAACGTTATTTCATTTTATCTTTCATTTATCGGTTTATGTCAAAAGTTGTTTCTCTGTCTGTCTCTGCAAATACAAACTCTTAAAGTTCTCCCACGCTGGCTGTTCCACCTGCTTTCTCTTTACATAGCTAGTTACCTACATTGTGATATATATAGTCCCATTTTGAGCACTGGTTATCCAGATTCAGTAATCTTGACAAGTTAGTATCTGGATCAGGCTGATCCGCTCCACTGTTGCTTTGGAAAAATGACACAAAAGTAAACTGGAGTATCAGATCCTGGATAGCAAAACATGGGATGTCAAAATCAGATTAAACTTTTTAAACCACTGAGCCATGGAGGTTTTTTTCTTATACAAAATCAGTTGCTCGCTGTATTGCGCTGCCATACATGGGGCTGAATACGAAGGACAACACAGAAAAACGAGCAAGGGTGAAGCAATTCAATGATCCTTTTTGCTCAGCCACGCCATGAATGCATTACGGGACAATTCAGAGCATCAAGCTAAATGGACCATTTCACTGTGTCTTCAAATCAACCTTGTGCACTTTCTCACTCGGCTGCACCCTGCCCAGCGTTTGTTTTTGCACCACATTATATATCAGTAATTATCTATCATTCCCGGGTAATACGCAGCCAACCATCTTTGTGCTGCGGAATATGTATGATGAATTGGATGCCAAGACTGCTTATTAGTCTGCGTTTCACTTCTAGATTGGATTAAATATGACACAATTCGATATTACAGAATGAATATGTAGATTTTTCAGCCATGAGATGCAAATAGATAGATAGATAGACTCTGCTATTAGCCAAGAGTGGCAGACTCAGTGAAAAGACAGATGGAGCAAAAGATGGAGGGAAAGATAGCGAGATGGTGAGGAAGAACAGAACCACAGTGACACAAAGGTAGCTCTGGATGACTCACGCTCCTCTCTCTCTTCATCTCTCTCTAGTCTGGATTAAAATAAAAGAGGCCCAGCAGCCCCAGCCTGCAGAGAGGGAGTTACGCGCTCCATCTCAGAGATAGGGTGATGCGCTAAAAATACCACTCCTTGTGTGGGCTTGTTGGGGAGGGAGGCCACAGCATGGGGAGGGAGGTTTATGGATTTGGTGGTATAGTAGGGATGCCAGTGCTATATACTTGCTACAGTCCAGCTTGATTGCATTTCCAGCTTCTCTTAGCCGTTTCTTTTCTCATCATCTCCTCTCCACAATGTGCACTAATTGGGTTTTGTAAGAGCACTCTCCCACTTTCGAGGAATGCTGGTCAGTGCAATTAAAATCTCGTCCTTTAAGCATAATTTAAAGGATAGCACTTTTATCCTTCACCCCCATTCCTTCTTTTCATCACTCCCGCCCCCCCTTGCTCGTGTCCCCTTTCCAAGAAACTCCATCAAACATCAAAAAGCAAATCAATATTGTCCTATTGCTCGTGCTGCTGCTGAAAAAATTACTTTCCACACTGAGGAGTTTGTCTCTCAACTCCTAATTTATCTGGATACGAGTGGCAGGAAACTAAACAGAGCACCAATTGAACACGTCTCTCCATCTGTCATCTCTCAGGATGGTTCTGTGTCAGCTGATCCATCTGTTTAGCCCGGGATCAGTCTCCACAACAGCAGAGGGAGGGAGGAGAAATACAGCGGCGCTCCCGTAACACAAACCTACAAGGTGCTGTTTGAGAAGAACAATGCTCATTAAACAAACAGTTCCTCTGGTTACCCTCCTGATATTTGTGAATCGGTACGGTGGCTATAAAAAGAGCTGGGTGCCGGGAGTCACGATTCTTAAACGCTTACCTTCCGCACTAAACGGCCTCTGGGGTCGCAGGGGAGGATTTACATATAGGAGGAAGAGTGTAGAGAGGAGGAAGAAGCAGGAGAATGATGGGTTCCTGCTGGTGCTGTGTGTGCCCAATCTCTTTTGTAATTAATCATTTTGCAGAGTTAGATAGAAAGCGAGAAAGGAACTGATAGGCAGAGGGACTGACGGATGAAAGACACAAAGAGAACCAAACTGAAAATTATACAAGCTGTGCTGACCTGCGTGACCCTCTGTGTCTTATACGTGTGCAGAAACACAGAGCAGTTGGAAGAGGTTTTTCATTCCTTTGGCGTCCCTCCAAGACAGTGTCAGTAAAGATCTGTAGCTCTTTGCATACAAAGTCCCTCGATTTTAAGGAAGAAAATGCTCCTTATCATACAGAAAGGCAACCAATCAAGTGTTTACTTCCAAATAGTGAATCAATCCGAGGTCAGTCGTCTGAACTCAGTCCATCCGAGCATGTGTTTGACTTCCTGAAGACCAGATTGAAGGCAAAAAGACTATGTGAAGATGGCTGCAGTGCACGCCTGGCAGTTTAATAATATATGACTACATCATACAGTATGACATCACATGTTCTGACTTGTTGAATGACTTTCTGTCGTTGATGTTTTGTCGACATGATGATGGTGTTGTAACACCGAGATATTAAAGGAGCAGTGTACAAGGTTGCTTTCACACCTGCCCTGTTTGGTTTGCTTCAGTTGATCTCAAGTTCGTAGTCTCTGATTCAGGCCAAAGCAAGCGAACTCTAGGTCTGAAAGCACCCTAAGATTTAGGGGGATTTAGTAGCATCTTTTGGTAGCGTCTCATTAAGTGTTTATTGTTCAGGAGTTTTTTACCATGACCCAAATTATCGAAAGAGGTTTCCTCCTCTCCAAAACCACCAGACAAGGTGATTAAAACCAGGTCTGTTTGTTTAAAACACTGAATAAAGCAGTTGCATGTTACAAATCAGTGTTTCTCCAATGCTATTTGGCATGTTGGCGACAGGCTGTTACCTAGTACCTGTTAATGTGTCCTCATGTTTTTTCTCTTATAACTTGAGATGCAGATGTTCAGGAATTATCCGCAGAGGTCTCTTCCTCTCCTTTAAACTGAATAAAGCACTGTCACGCTTTTCCTGACGCTCTTGTAGCGGAGCTAGCTATGTTGTGTGAAGCAAAAATGTGAATGGCCCTATCTAGAGCGAGTGTCTGGTTTGTCCATTCTGGGCTACTGTAGAAACATGGCAGTGCAACATGGCATTCCCTGTAGACGAAGACCCACTCCCTATGTAGATATACACTCACCAGCCACTTTATTAGGTACACCTATTCAACTGCTCGCTAACGGAAATAGCTAATCAGCCAATCACATGGCAGCAACTCAGTGCATTTAGGCATGTAGACATGGTGAGACGACCTGCTGAAGTTCGAACAGAGCATCAGAATGGGTGATTTAAATGACTTTGAAGGTGGCATGGTTGTTGGTGCCAGACGGACAGGTCTGAGTATTTCGGAAACTGCTGATCTACTGGGATTTTCACGCAAAATGCCATATCGATGCCAGAGGTCAGAGAATGGCCAGACTGGTTCAAGATGATAGAAAGGCAACAGTAACTCAAATAACCAAGGTATGCAGAAGATCATCTCTGAACAAACAACACGTCGAACCTTGAAGCAGATGGGCTACAGCAGCAGAAGACCACACCGGGTGCCAAAATCTCTGAGGAATGTTTCCAGCAACTTGTTGAATCTGTGCCACAAAGAATTAAGACAGTTTGAAGCCAAAAGGGGGTTCAACCCAACACTAACAAGGTGTGCCTAATAAAGTGGCCAGTGAGTGTAAATGGCTCATTCTAAGGTAGCAGTTTCAGGTGGTTATACTTACTGTAATACATAATATTCCATCTCTGCTCATGTATGCCCTAAATCCTGCAAACTGAAACTCTCATGCTAGGCATCTGGATTTTAGCCTCACAGTGACTGTTTTACTGCTAGAGTACAGAGCCAGCACAAAAACATGAATGACCTAAAATACTTTCTCACCTCACTGTATTGCTGCATTTAAAATGTAACATACGTCAGCCGTGTGCTGTGCAGTAGGCCGTGTCACAAAGATGCATCCAAACAGGGTTGAAAGTGTAGGAGCAGGCACGACGGTGACAGAACAAGTCAGTCTCCACCTGAGGAGAGACTCCTGCGAGTTTGCGGGAGTTCAGAGATCCAGTGATGGTGAAGCAAAGTGACGGACGCCTCTGGTGGGTTTCGAAGAATACAGAGTGTAAGACACTCCACAGAGCAGCAGAGCCCAAATTCCTCAGGTGAAAGGAAACACTGCACTAAGAGCTTTGTGTGTCCAATGTGAACCACTCAATCCGGTTGGAATTTATTTTGTACAGTGCTTTAATAGATTAAGAGGGCCGGTGGTGGCTGTCCTTTCACAATGTGGAGGGCCTGTTGCTGTGCGGAATAAAGGCTGATTATCCTGTCTAGTGTAGCCCATAAAATAAATCCCTTTCCTGTAGCATTTGCCAGGTGTGTGATTGTGGCCAATCCCTCCGGGTTCTTCCTGAAAGGCATGTGTTCTGCACTTTCAGAGGCATGGGGCCGGCTCTCTGTGTTCGGTCGCCCGGAGTTGGGTCGGTGATCCTGTGGGCAGGATAATCTGCTGTAATCCCCGGCTCTGTGATCTGACCACAGCGCAGCGGAGAGCTGGATGGGTGGGAGAGGATACGATTGGAGCAGACAGCCAGGGGGCAAACAGCAGGGGCAGCGTCCGGGGCAGGGCTTTAGAGACACTACTTAGGCCATGACACAGATCTGTGACAGCACAAATCATATGGAATCAGATCCTTTCAATTCTGATTTGGGCCATTTTCAAATGTGGTCCTAGATCAGATACAGTCATTCATACACACACGTCATACATCACTCTCTGTATGTCATCTATAAAACACACCCTCCCAATTTGGCGGTCTATTTAAGAGCAGCAAAATCTTCCCAGCTCTGCCTTTGCATTGTCTATGCCGCTGCTGCCCTGCATCAGTACTGCTGTTTGCTCTTTCAGCCCCACCTCCATCCCAGCATCCACCTGCAGGCTCCGGCTAAGGGGGGAATATTTAATCATCACTCCCCAATATCTCGTGTAAACATATCTGCAGGGAGAGATGAGGCTGGAGTCTAGACGCCACACTCTAACTATACACGAGTTGTCTGACGGAAATATAATAAATTACAGCTTGAGGGTCATGAGCACACCAAAGTTGGAAGAACGCCATACAAGGAGTACATGTATGCACCACTGGCCTTGGCTGGCAGAGGTCTGGACTCAACTCTGATTCAGCCGCTTCTCGTTCACTCCGCATCAGGCAGCGTGAGCAGTATCCTCCAATAACAGAGAGCGTGGGAGTGGGAAAAGTCGTGAATTTATGAACTGGAACATTCGAGTTGTTCAAAAAGACTTGATTGTTCATTCCCGCTCATCAGTAAATTCCTGGCTCTGACTGCTCTGACTCCACATCCACACACACCTTCGTATAGGAGTGGCAGCCAGTGCCTGCACAAAAGCCATAATTACAATCTAGTCTCTCTTTCTCCTCATCCTCATTATCATCTGCATACAAATTTGGTTGCTTCTACTGCACATTAACTTAGATATAAAATCGTAAACGCTGACTTCAGTGGTTTCCATGTTTACTTCAGTGCAACAGGATGCTGCATGTTACAGCTTTGTTATTGTTCTCTTGTACATGCAGCTCAGTTCAGGACCTCATTTTAAAATGAACAGCCAACAACAACGAAAAAAATCTGATCTAAATGAATCTGAATTGAACGCCAAGACTTAATTGCGAGCGTATCTGTACTCTACTTAAATCACCACACATTTACATTGTCTCATCATAGCTGTTTTAATGTAAGACTCTTAAACCGAAGATAAACCTACGCAAAGAGTTTCAAGTCAGATTTGCTTTCCAGTTGCATCAGTCCTTTTGGTATAAATGGGTTTAAGGTTGTAATACTAGTATAGTGTTTCCTCTGCTGTGCACAGCCAGTCAGGCCTGTATTAGTACTGACATGCAGAGCTCAATGCAGCTCTGCTGACTTAAAAGATGAGAGTGTGGGGGTAGGGGCTGAAGTGGATTTGAATTTTCATCGGGGGTTAGTATTGTTTTCATTTTTATCTGAAAAGATATCAGTGACTCATCTGAGACGCATGCATGAAATAACAAACCCTCGTCATGCAACTGTATTCAAGCTGGATAGATAGAGGAATGCTTACTGGAGAGGTTTAACCCAAATGCAGTGTATGCTGGGAAATATGCTAATCAGAAAATGTGGTTTGTGGCTAACATAGTTTGATGATTTGAGTGAGCGTTCAGCAGCCAGGTTACAAGAAGTCACGAAGCTTGAGTTCATGATTATAAGCTCTGATCATGATGTCTATAAAACTGATCTAATTACACTGAATTAGTGACGAGAGATTAGTTGATTTCGCTAAAGATCAGATTTTACAGTGTGACGACTGACGGACTTGCCACTGTCCCACTCTTTATTTATGCTCCAGCGGCCTGTCTTGTATTATCCCCTCCCCCACGCATGTCATTGCTGGCTCTGTGAAGCTCCAGTGGCCAGATGCCCTCTCTTTGCCCATGTGGCGTGGCGCCAGCACTTTCCCTTCAGAGCTCCTTGTGCATCGTACTGTAAATGTCGACATTAAAGTGGAAGCAGGCTTGAGCGTGCCTCTGTCTTTCTATCCTTCTTGTGATTGCCTGAGAGGCACAAAGGGCAAGCTGAGGCAAGCGGAGATGGCAAGCCCCACTCTGGACATGTCATTTGAGATGTGTCAGTTACGGGCATGTTGCCCTAAAAGCATGCCCTGGCCTGAGAGTGCTTCATAATAAAAAGCCCTAATGTGCTCGATAGATCCCGCGGATGATTCAACCGCAGCAAAGGAGTACAGCTGTGATTATATGGTCAGCCTATAAAAGTAGCACCCTCACCCAATTTGCAAGTCCCCGTTTCTCTTCCCTTCAACTCCCCTGACTGCCACCACCCACACACTGGTAGCAATCAGCCAGGTGCTAAATGCCTGGGTGAGGCACAGCTCATGGGTGGGTGGGGGGTGTAGTGGAGAGGGGGTTTGAAATTGCACGTGGAAATAAGCATCTGTGCTTGCTTGGCAGAGGAGGAAGCGGGGGCAGGAAATAACTGTCATTCCCCACCGAGGCTGAGAGTACGGACTGCGTGTGTGTGTGTGTGTGTCGTAGGGAGAGAGAGGGTGATGGACTCAGGCAGGTTAATCATTAACTTAGTGAACTGAAGAGAATGAAGAAAAGGGGGCAGGGGGAGAGATTGACTGTAGTGGGGTGTTTTTTAAAGTAGCTTAAATGAATAAGGGTTGGCTCATCCCCTCAGAGAGGCCTGATTAACAGCACCATACAGTGCGACGGAGGGGAAAGGAGAGCTGACACCGACCAGACTGTTGGGAAAATGCTGATGTGGCAGCAGCTCCAGCCTCAGCCGAGGGCTTCCTCGTGATGATTGTTAATGAATAATCGATTGCAACAGAGGGTCAATGGAGAGGATGTATGTGAATCTCTTCTACACTCTCATATAGACTTATAGGTTTAATTATACTAATCGCTGCATTGACTTGGAGCTCCAAAGCCCTTTGAAGCCCGCCGTATTAATGACATGGAATCAAGCTCCCCCCTTTTGTTGCAGAAATGCGCGCAGAGATGAGAGAAAATGAAGTGCTGCTGCAGAGCAGTTCAATTTTCCCGGCTTATGCTGCACACAAGGACTCTCTGTAAGATGATGCACAGTTCTAATTTAATAATCATATTCATACCACAGTAATACCTGTGTACAAGATTCCTCTACCCAAATCCAGCTTAATGTTACACAGCTACTGCACATGCTATAAAAGAGCTGGTGATGGATAAAAATGAGCCAGCAAATCTTTTTGAATGACTCTTTTTAGTGTCTGATATGTACTGGGTCAGCCTGTCCAAAGTCTAAGTGCTCATGAATCCATAATGTGTCGTAAAGCAGTGCAGCAACGGCACTGAATTAACAAGCGAGTATCGATTCAATCAAACTCGAGTCGAGACCTGTAACAGCCAAGACCAATGGTGCATTCATAAGCTCCTCGGGTGGTTGTTTTTCCTACTTTGGTGTGTTCATGAGCTTTTAGTTGTAATGTAAAGGCATTTAAAGGTCCAGTGTGTAGGATTTAGTAGCATCTAGCGGTGAGGTTGAAGAACTGAGACGTCTTCTGTGTGTCAGGCCTGTGGGAAAACTACGGTGGTCGATGTGAAAACACAAAAATGCGAAAGGCCTTATCTAGAGCCAGTGTTTGATATGTCCATTCTGGACTACTGTAGAACAACATTGCTGACTTCATGGAAGAGGACACACACCGTATGCAGATATGAACGACTTAATCTATGGCAGTGTTTCTCAAATGGTGCGATGACCGCACATTATTATTGAAATATTTAACTGGGCCTATACAAAAACTTATGAATGAATTTTTAATTGGCTGTATTAGTATGTTGTGTGCACCCATTCTTGATAAAAAGGCAAACTTTAGCTAAAAAAAATGGGATTTAATTTAATTAAATTTAAAAAACCTTCACGGGGGACCTATTTGTCACCATTCATGCATGGGAATTACAAGTGTGTGACACATCAAAAGCTGTGATTGGCAGCCAGTGTGAGGGATGATAACATTTAAAAAGAGAAAGCCGTGAGTAGGACAATGGATCGCTGTATTGTATGGAACAAATTACAACATAGCACAAATGAGGACGACCTATCACCGGCAGACAGGAGGGAAAAAAAAACTGTCAGTAGACAGTATCGTGAAAGCTATTTTCTCTTATTTTTATTGTCTTGTGTCATCATCAGAGTTATAACACACGTTATAGAAGCTATTGTGCACAGATATAAATACAGGTGTGCCTATAGATGCCCCTAAATACTACACACTGGACCTTTTTACAAGATATTAATAACGAAGAGCAAAGGAAATGAATCAGGCGAGTCATGAAATATGATCCAGAACTCAGATTTCAGACAACACATGAATGCAGCACAACGTTGCAGCTGCTACTTGCCCCTCAAAGAACAACAGGCTGTTGGTCGTTGACATTTCTTATGTCAACGACCACATCTTATTAAGCTTACATACACAGCCTACCTACATACATGTGTGATGCTGAATCAGTACATTCAAATTCGTATTATTGGTTTAATACTGTAAACGTATACATGATGACTGGTGATGCACTGAAGAAAGGTTTTGTGACGTGCACCTACTATAACAGAGTGTCACAGAGAAACTGACACCATACTTTAGAAATATTATCAGAACTTGAAAGATGTGATACATTTACATGTTAGGGCTACACAACAAGCAAAAAATATCATGTTGCAATTATTTTGACAGATACTGTGATTGCGATATGAGTCACAATTTTAGTGGGAATGGCAAGTTTTTAGTGAAACTAGAATTAACGCCTCGCAGTTTAGTCAAGTTGCACTTACAGTTTACATCCATGTCTGTAAAAACATGGATGCTTCACACACATCTTCTCCCTGGCAGCAGAGAAGATCTGTGCAATAAGCATAGTTTCAAAGTGGACACCCAAAAGTGTTTTTGCAGACCATTATAATGTCACAGCAGAATAAATCCCCCCCATGGAGTCCAGACACTGGTGGTGGTGGTGGCTGGTGACTCTAAGGCTGATGACTGCTGAGGCAGATAAGGCTGATGAATCCGTAAAGACTAGGTGATGATGGGGAGGTGGAGGCTGTGCATGATGGCAGCAAGAAAGAACTACGACAGAGAGAGGACCATATTTAAAATGAGGAGCAGTAAGATGACAGGCTGACAGAGAAGCTGCCTCACTGTACCAGTGATTGATTAGGGATTAGCTGATGACTCAGTTGACCCACACAGACGATGACACCTAGAGGTAATGAGTGAGCACACATGCAAGGAGTGAATGGCAGGGCGAGAAAGAAACTTACAGCCTGAGCATGTAAAGTATTGTCTTCCTCACTGCACTTTTGCCAGAGTTTCATTACATATGAATTCTTGAGTTATGGCCAAAAATTTGTTTTGTAGGGTCCCAATGACCTTGACCTTTGACCATCAACTGCTAAATTTGAATCAGTTCATTCTTGAGTCCAGATGGACATTTATGCCAAATTTGACAAAACTCCCTCGAGGCATTCTTGAGATATTGTGTTCGCAATGATGAGACAGACACAAGGCCACATTGACCTTGACCTCTGACCACCAAATTTTAATCAGTTCATTTTTAAGTCCAAGTCGACGTTTGTGCCAAATTCAAAGAAATTCCATCAAGATGTTCATGCGATATCACATTTACAAGAATAAGACAGACACAAGGTCACAGTGACCTTTGACCCCCAAAATCTAAACAGTTCATTGTTTAGTCCAAGTGAATGTTTGTACCAAATTTGACATCGCTCCCTCGAGGCATTCTTGAGATATTGCGTTCACAATAATGAGATGGACAAAAGGTCACAGTGATCTTGACCATTGACCACCAATTTTTAATCAGTTAATTTTTAAGTCTAAGTCGATGTTTGTGGCAAATTTGAAGAAATTCCATCAAGATGTTCTTGTGATATTGCATTTACAAGAATGAGACAGAGACAAGGTCACAGTGACCTTTGAAAACCAAAATCTAATCAGTTCATTCTTGAGTCCAGATGGACATTTATACCAAATTTGACAAAACTCCCTCGAGGCATTCTTGAGATTGTGTTCGCAATGATGAGACAGACACAAGGCCACAGTGACCTTGACCTCTGACCACCAAATTTTAATCAGTTCATTTTTTTGCCAAATTCAAAGAAATTCCATCAAGATGTTTATGTGATATCACATTTACAAGAATGAGACAGACACAAGGTCACAGTGACCTTTGACCACCAAAATCTAAACAGTTCATTGTTGAGTTGAAGTGAATGTTTATGCCAAATTTGACTTGGCTCCCTCGAGGCATTCTTGGGATATTGTGTTCACAATAATGAGATGGACACAAGGTCACAGTGATCTTGACCGTTGACCACCAGTTTTTAATCAGTTAATTTTTAAGTCCAAGCGGATGTTTGTGTCAAATTCGAAGAAATTCCATCAAGATGTTCTTGTGATATTGCATTCACAAGAATGAGACAGAGACAAGGTCACAGTGACCTTTGAAAACCAAAATCTAATCAGTTCATTCTTGAGTCTAGATGGACATTTATGCCAAATTTGACAAAACTCCCTCGAGGCATTCTTGAGATATTGTGTTCACAAAAATGAGACAAACACAAGGCCACAGTGACCTTGACCTCTGACCACCCAATTTTAATCAATTCATTTTTAAGTCCAAGTGGACGTTTGTGTCAAATTTCGAGAATTTTTTTCAAGGCATTCTTGAGATTTGATGAGAATGGGACTGAGGGAGGGACGGACAACCCAAAATTATAATGCCTCTGGTCACGTCTATCGCCAGCGGCATAAAAAAGTATAATAATGATGATGATGATGATGATGATGATGTGATTTTTGCTAGAGTCTGTACCAAACACGTGTGTTGCTTAACGTCTGTAATATATATGTAGGCTGGGGATTTCTTTATAGCACCACAACGCTTCATTTGTTGTGACACTTTTTTCCTTCATCAAAAAATCGCAGCTCCTGTAATGTGGATATTCCAATCGGCCATATTGCGATCATGATATTATTTCGATTAACTGCGCAGCCTATTACATGTATCAGCTCGAAAGAATTTGTCCGCCCATCACTAAAACGAGCTTTACATTTTCCAAGTCAGTGACCGTATCTCTCAGTCACACAAGATGAATCAGAGTCGTGCTGTTAACATATCCATTACCACAGGTTTGTCTCTGGCGTGCGTCACCGAGCCCCAGTGAGTTAACACAGTGAGGCAGTTCAGGTAGCGGGGCTACATGAGAGACAGCAGCTTTAATGTGCTCCTCTCCATCCTGACAGAGACGGTTTGTTATCTTCCATAAGAAGGAGTCACTCGGCTGGCACAAATCCCCTTCCCTCTGAAACCTCTGATCATCATGTCATTGTCCACAGCGATACACTCCAGGGACTCTGCTTTCACATAATGAAGCCAAGAGAGCTGCCCACAGCACAGCTTATAATCACCCTGTGTACAGTCTGTGTGTGCACATGCATCTGCTTTTCCTTTTTATAGTCTTTGAGTGAAAACAAAAGAGCTTCAGCGTTAATGCTCATCTGTGCGTGTGTGCTTAAGTGTAACATGGGGGTGTGTTTTCTTGCAGTATGTGTGTCCACATGTGTGTGCACGTCGACATGAGTCACTTTGAGAGGTTTCAGCAGCTATTATTGAGCTGGGACTCGCGTGTTTAATAGTAGATAGAATAATTGTCTCCTCATCGGCTCTCCAGAGATTACAATAGTAACTGTCATGGGAATTAGAATTCTTGACATTTTTCCAGAGTCTGTCTTTGAAAGGCACTGTTCAAACCGGCTGTGTGTGAGGCCTTTTCATAAGCGACTTTCCAAGACGAGATCCACCATCCATCCCCCTGTGCGTCATAAACAAACGATAGTTACTCTCTAGCAGGAAAAGAGGGGAGGGAAGAGCGAGACTCAGAAGAAAGGGTAAGCTGCTGAATGTGGAAGGCAGGAGGAGAGGAGGAAACAGCTTGACAAGGCATCGTACCTTTGCTGTGTTCTCCGCCGTGCTCGGGCTCTAAGCTGCTTGCTGAAAGGTGGAACACTGAATTCATGCAGCAGGTTTTGCTTGCCTTTTTTTCTGTTAGCTACTCTTGCAGAGAGAAAAAAAGTCTGAGGGAGAAACAGATACCACTCACAAGTCGTCTCATTTGTGCTCTCATTTGGTATGTGCAGAGTGTATATTCAAATTGTGACAAAGTTTGAATATCTTACCTCTCTGTGTTTCACAGCAGTCACAAATAAACACAAGTGCAGGTTGTCACACAGACACACCGGCACACACAATCCTTCTCTCTCTATCTCTCTCACACACACATGCACACACAACTTAAAATGTCTCATCTGTATTCCAAACACTGACAAAAGGTTAGCCCCGCTACCAAAAACAAAAAAGTGCTTGGAGTGAGTTTTCCACTTAGACAAGCAGAAATTTAGAATTGCATTTAATCAGAAATCAGCAGCATGTGATGCTGCAAAGTGTGATCTGTTCTTATTGATTATTCAGACTTCAGCATGCAGTGCAGACTTTAAAGTGACTACAAATCTTAAAGCTTGCATTGGTAACGTTTATAAAAATAACTCCTTCTTATATTTGCTGAAACTGTCACTTTATCCTGACAGTAATACACGAGACACATCTCCTCTGCTTCCTCTGTGTTATTGTAATGACAGCACTGCATGTAAATGAAAACAACCAATCAGAGCTGAGGACGCAGCTGTCAATCATGTCAATCACCGCACATGTACTGCTGTCACACTGTCAAACTAGGCAGCACTGATCAAATATGAATCAAGATTCTGCTACTGCATTGCTTATTCCTGTCCTCAAAGGTTTTCAGAAACATATCTTAGTGCAGTGGTTCCCAACTGGTGGGTCGTGGTCCAAAAGTGGGTCGTGGAATGGACCTCAAGTGACTTGCAAACATGTAAAGTTTGTAAAAAAAACAAAAACACAGGCACAGAGCTTTTATTTTGAAGTGCTGTTTTCTGCTGTAGCGTGAGTGTCTAACTGACAGCTACTTGACAAAGACTGTGAATCTTGATTCACATTTGATCAGCGCTGCCTAGATTGACAGTCTGACCACAGTGAGCAGTGACTGACATGATTGACAGCTGTGTCACAGACTCCTCCGCTCTGATTGGTTGTTTTCCAACAGCTGCTGTAGACTCAGCAAATGCCCCCAGAAGCTGTACAAGAATGAGGAGGGACATGATTTTTTTTTTTTCACAGACCATCTGTCTCATGTAATGCTGTGTGGATGCAGTGACAATTTCTGCAAGTATGACAAAAAGCTACCAACTGCAGTTTTTCATGTACAGCGATCACTACAGTGGACAGCTATTTAAAAGCCATTTTCTTGTATATGCATGGATTTGGATGCTAAAGCTGCATTTAAGTCACTACAGTGGACTCTAGTGTGTCATGCCATACACTGCCACCCACTGGACAGGTGCTGTCAGTGCAACACAAATCTCTCAAAACCAAGATGGCCGACAGAATGCAGGAGATGTTTTGCCCCTCAAGAATATCTTGCCAATCCTTCTGTAATAGCAGACCCTGGCAGGTAAAATACATCTGGAAAAATCAAGTAACATCTAAGGAATAATACTAATTCTAAATTTTCTAAGTAATGATTATATGTTGTGAGAAAGTTGAACTTACTGGACGTCATGCATCGCCGGCTATACTTCAACTACAATTAATAGCATTACTTTGTTGTTCTTGAAAATACTTCATGTGCAGGCACTTTTTTTGGGAGGTACTGTACAAGTTTTTATACCAGAAACAATATTTTGACAATATTATTTGTTATTTTTGCAGAAAATGTTCAGTGGAAAAATGATACAGTTCAACAGGAGGAGGTGGGTGGGGGGCTGAGGAGTGAAGGGGAAGGAGTTGAATGAGGGGAAGAGGGGAGGTAGGTACAGAAGAGAAGAGTTGAAAGAGAGTGGGGAGAAGTTTAGGAGTCAGGAGCAAAGTTCAACGCATTTGCATGGCATTGAACAGTACTAGAATTTGTCAGAAAAATGGCTTAACAGCATTAAAATATATTCTTATAGTTTCACATGATATATATAATTTTTTGATTGGTTTATTTATTTATTTTTTAATGTAAACACATGCTGAAAAATGTATGTTTAAAAAATAATAATTGAAAAAAAAAATATATATATATATATATATATATATATTATTATTAATGCCAAAAGAGGAATAAAAACACCTAAGAAAAAAAATCTTGACTGAGGTCATAATAATTCATGCATGAAAGGGTTAATTAGCCTACTTAAACATAAAAATCTGAAACACTGGACTTCTATTGTTAACTGCCATTTAAGAAACAACTATACCTCTGTATCACTCATATTTTCTGATGGTAATAAAGGTCTGTTTCTGTCCATATTTAATCTATGACTGACAGTCTTCAGTTAAATGTGAGGGAAAAAGGCTACCAGACAGTGCCACAGGAATGCAATGTGGTAAGTTGTGCAATCATTACTGAGAACTTCTCAGTTTTAACTTGCCCACCACTTCTTTAGTTCTCTCTTTAGCGGAAATTGCCACACTTGCAACGATGCTGTTTCCAAATGCCATTTTGGTAATACGGTTGCTACAAAGTACAAAGCTGCTAATCAATATATTGTCTTATTAAAGCAATAAACCACCTCATAATAATAAAGTCCTCAGCAAATGTGATACCTGCTGTGGTTCAATAGCTCCAACATGTTTTTTATTAACACTGCAGTTAAGTATGTCTGCAGATTGAGTTGCAGTGTGTTGGGAAACCATGTAAGCGTACCAAGAAAAATCTGCTTGAGGCTTGTCTAACATTGCTATCTCCGATGTCATCACTGAATTAGTTGTGGTTGACCTAATGCACCTTGTTTGAAAGCTATTTCATGGTCTAATTGTCGCTCATGGAGAATATTAAGGTAGCACCGTGTCTGCTCACAATCATAAGGCCAAGGAAGTGCTGTTGGTGAGCAAGGCTGTTGATGTCTAAATAAGAAATGTTTTGGGCGCAAACCTTGCACGCTCTTTAGTAGAACATGTAAACATTTACACAGGGGTATGAGTCAACCCGGTCCCCCCCCAACACATCTTTTTTTCCCTCTTCTCTCCTCCTCTTTCTGGGTTGTTTTCTACCTTATTTTCAAAAGTCCTCATTACACAGGCTCTGTGTGTTGCTCTACCCCAGAGTTTGTTGTCTGTAACTTACTGATCAGCCTTCCTGTTGCTGCAGAGGAACTGCGAGCAGTGAGATAAGGGCAGAGAGAGCACATGCTTGCACTAGAAAGGCAGGGGGGAGGAGATAAAAAGTAACAGATACAACGTGAAGTGCAAAAGGCTGGCTAATTAGGATATTAACAGAGATCGTCACAGTTGTTTTTTTGCAGCCCGGGTGTCTCAAGGGTTGTGAATGTGAGACAGGAGCCACAGAGACCTGGAGACCAGATGAGGACAGAGGTCCAATTTGGGCCGGCAGCTGCAGCAAACAGAGCTGAGGTGGTGAAATATCAGAGGAGCTCTCTTCTGGGAGGCTGAGGAACAAACAAAGCTCACACAAACCTGCACAGGCAAGGATTAACGGAGACCTGCATAAATCCAGGGAGCAAACTGAGGATGTGAGAAGGGGGGAACTGGAGTTTAAGCATCCAGGGGCCCGAGGATCACAGCGCAGGATATGCATGTTGATGCACTTTGACTCCTCCGGCGTGAGACACACAGGAGAGCAGGACTAAAGGGAGGATCAGGCCTTGTTATTAGATCTCGCTCCGGATTGAGGACAGTTTGCACCACGTATACGGCAGGTGCTGCAGCTCTGTCTGGCTGAGACGTGAGTCGACGCACTAAAAAGTCGATGAGGGGGGACTGCGTGGGAGGGAGACAGCCAAACAGAGCGAGACAGCCAGTTTTAAGTGGAGGCAGGGGGGGACTTTTTTCTTTAACTGGTCGGCTCCACCAGGGCCAGAGCTGGCAGCGATGAGTCAGAGGAAGCTGACACGACAGCTGAGGTTGTGGGAGAGTCCCGAGGGTCCACCTCATGTGCCTTCTCTCAACTCACCTGTGTCACCGGTGGATCAGACCCGAGGACACGGGGGCTCTGCTCTGTTTCAACGCATGAAACTGAACCGCAGTATTCAGAAGCGCAGACGCTCCTCTCACTGCCTGAGCAGGTACAAGCCACTGATCTATAACTTCACTCAGCCCTGTGTCACCTCACTAACATCTCAGTTCTATTAGACAGAAGCTGTAGTGATTTGTGATTGTTGTGCCTCACTCCAGATGAGGTGTGAGCGTTATAAACATCTGTGCAATGAGCCTGAATGCGACTCCCAAAAGACTTCAGAGCAAATTATTCCATGCACACACTCTAAAAATCTTAGTCAGATGGATTAGATTTCGGGAAGTAGTGATTTCAGTCTCGTAATTACTCTCAAAGTTTGCAGGAAAAAAAAAATAAAAACACGGATTAGCGCGTGCAGCTTGCAGAGGGTCCCCCTGGCAGACATTTTTGATGTGTTTGTCATTACCGGGGAAACTTGTTTAATGATATTTTGATCTGTAGCCATATTCACAAAGCCTGCTGGGGAGAGGAGTGGCTCCTAATTGGCCAATTTAGAAGTAAATTCTAAAAATATCACGCGTCACGCTTAATTTTAGGAGTCAAACTGAAAAGCTGTTCACAACAAAAGTTGGAGAAGTTTAGGAGAAGTGGGGAGGTGTTGTGGAGATAAAAGTTATCCTACATTAAAAATAGATGCTGCAGCTGCACTGCAACCTGCTTCCCTATCTGTCCTTGTCATCCAAACATTTGACTGCAGCCTGGAGTAACTATTACAGATTCATATTATTATATATGGAACACAGGGGCGGCATTTTGATTTCAAAGGTAAGGGGGGGGCACTGTTAGTAGTTTTTCAGATACCCTCACATGAGGTAGACGAAAACACGACTCTTGTCTTATAATGTATATGTCCTCTTCATTAAATGAATGGTTGTCATGAAAATATTTTATGCTGCAAAACACAGCACAAAGAAATGAAAAGTTAAAGGAAAATAGCGACCTGATATCTGCCCTACATGTCAAAGCAATATGATTATCTCAGTGACAGCCTACTGTTGGAGCCTGGTCTCACTCTGAAGCTGTCGAAATCTGGCGCTTGGGCAGTGACTTGTGGTGTCAGAAACCAATGAAAAAAGGCATCCCTTGACGTCAGCATGATGCGCGGCCAGTTGCCCTTATAGTTTGACGGCGCCTGGCAAGATCAGGGGAAATGCAGCGGGACAAGGACGAAAGTTTAGGCAGCGAAAGCCAGACAAGGATGGGTGGGACAGGGTGGTGGATAGGGTCCAACAAACACCAGCTTTCCCCCAAAAGAGCGGTGTTCACATCATGTAAGATTCTAAAACCAAACCCTGTTCTTTTTTCCAAAACCTAACCACGTGTTTTTGTTGCCTAAACCTAACCGTGCGTGTTTGGTGTTGATGGAAAAAAAAAGTCACGCTGCTGTACTGACGTAGTGCCTTTATTTTGAAACAGACTGTATGTAAACATAAATTTCCTGTAATAATAGAAGTGTATTTTGAAAGAAGAGAACATGACGTGGTGTCACAGAACGTTAACCAACGCACCCAGGGTACCTTGCACATCATACATGGATGTGGAAAGTCCATGACTAAACGTCAATATGTGACGAGGCCGGAGTGAGAATGTGTTGAGTTGGGAACACGCTGGCTTATTAACATTAGTTTAGCTTGGCTCATTATTAGCTGGTAACTAGCTTGTGGCAGTCTGGACTAGTGGATGGCGAGGCGTTCGGGTGCTGTTCATTAACAATGACTTTATTGCAGTCTTCACCGCAAAACAACAAACATGGGCCCCTCATGAGGTTGAACAGTAGCCCTGAGCTTATCTAGACACTTAATTCTGCTGACTATCATCACTCTTTGCCGTCCTCACCATGACACCCTGAGAGAGCTTCTTCCCTTCATACACAGTGACATACATGTCACACCCTCCCAGGTTACCCACAAGGCCAACACCCTTAAAGGGGAAAAGGGTGGTCCGGTAACACCAGAGCCTAGAGGCTTCTCATTGGCAGAAATTTCACACAATTTTCACACCTTCTAAAAAGCAAGTTAATTTTAGACAACTTTATTAATCCCACCAGGGGCAGTTTGTTTGAACAGCTTGCCTTGCACACATACTATAACGTACAGTAACATTTAGGCACATAAATAGATGAGTAATTCATAAAAATCAAAGATAAAAAATATGCTAAGAAGTTCAGTGGAATAAAGGAATGTATAAATAATAATATTAATAACAATACGAATAACAAAGTCAAAAAGTTCATAGACTGATTATCAGTAAAAGAGAAGAAAACAATAAAACAATACAAATATTTACAGAGAATTTAAAAGACAAATATAGCAAAGGGAATAAAAGACTTTGATAATCGGTTAGTTTAACAAGCAGGTGAAACATAACAACGCCCTGATGGCAGCACAGAGGATTTACCTGCAAGAACATGTCCAGAAGAAGCTAAAGTGCTTTCTGAGGATTTGTTGATTGCAAAAACCAGTTAAGTCCTGTTGTGTAACTCCTGTTTAACAATGCTATTCAAACTGTTTCTGTCTTTTAGAGTGAGGCTGTGAAACCAGCAGATAGTTAATTCATTTTAGGTAATATCACAGACTATATAAAATAATGAGTTAAGTTGAGCATTTTAGCTTCGCCATCTAGAAGTGACCATATTTGGACGAGAGAGTGAAGCTGTGGAGGAGTGAGAGGTGGATCTGACTCACTCATAGACAGCCTGTCACTCAAGCCACCCCGCCCTTAAATATATGTAACTGTAAGCCTTAATAAAATGTAAACAGGGTTAGTTATATATAAATCCACCCCCTGTACAGTTGTCATGAATGCTGAAATTAGCCATAGAGACCAAAACTGTTTTTTGTACCAGTGTGTAAACATGTCAGGCATTTTAACATGGATGTCTATGGGGATTTACTCTGTTTTGGAGCCAGCCTCAAGTGGCCACTTCTGCGTTGGCTTCATTTTTCAGCCTCTGAGGTTAACGCTTGGGTGATATAGGATGATATGTTGGCACAAGAAACTTATGCTGCACAAATTAACAATAAACACAGGGGCTCAGAGGTAGAGTGGGTCGTCCAGTTATCAGAAGATCAGCGATTTGATACCCGCCTCAGCCAGTCCGCATGTGGAAGTATCCTTGGACAAAATACTGAACCTCAAATTGCTCCTGATGGCTGTTCCATCAGTGTGTAAGAGCTGGCGAATGGTTAGTGAGTAGCAGGTGGCACCGTGTGTGGCAGCCTCGGCTACCAGTGTGTGAATGTGTGTGTGAATGGGTGAATGTGACGAAGTGTAAAAGAGCTTTGAGTGACTAGAAAGGTGCTATACAAGTGCAGTCCCTTAGCTATCTACCAATAAAGCAAAATGTGTAAAGTGAGGAGTAAACTTTGTGACTTTTTAAATGTTAAAATGTTACAAAATTTGCAAAAATAAACTGTTTTATTTCTTAAATACCTTCGGACATAAATCAAAAACAAAGCTTTACCTCCATTAAACCCTGTGGGGCTTCAAGATTTCAAATTGTATCTTCTCTTACAGTGTTTAAACCAGTCACTTTAGGCTCTCATATAATAGATCCTGGCAACATTTTGAAAGACTTAGCAGATTTCTGAAGTTTCTTTAGTTTTGAAGTTATTCTTATTTCATTATTTAAGTAATTTCCCACAACTTATAAGATACAAACACCATTCAAACTTCCATACCTTCAGAATTACACACACCAGTGTTTTGTGGTTCTCCTGTATTTTCGTTTTGTAGCTCTTCTGGTGTTTAACAAAGCTGATAACAAATCAAGCATCACACTTTCCACAGATTTTGTCAGATAAGTTGGTATCCGTCTGTATTGTTGTTACAAAATTGCCCATCATTTTCTTGTTATTTGATGCCAAACTCTAAAACTCCAGTCGATCAATACTGACTTCATTTCTTAGCTGCAGGATCGAATCTTCTTTCATCTCAGAAAAACGTTGGGCTGAGGAGTTTTGTCGAGGGCTGCTGGAAGATAAAAGCTTCGTGGCTGCAGGTGTTGGTGAAAAAAGAGAAGAGCGTAACCTGTGAAGCGTGTTGCTGTGTCCCCTTTGGCTAAACTCGCCTATGAATGGCAGATCAGGTTTAGCCTTGTGTTTTGGGTTTAGTGTTAATCAGTGATCTGCTGGCTGAAGCTCTTGGGATGACGGTGTATCTGGGATCCACTTTGTCTCTTTCTCTTTTGTTCCCAGGTCATCTCTCAGCTGAAATACACTACTCTGGCTTTAGGGCTGGTGCTGGAACTACAGATTACACTCTGACATTTTCTCATGCCCGCCGCCACAGACACACAGAGTATAGAAGCGTCTCAGCCTCTCTTAAATTCAGAACTAACTCCACTCAAAGGTTAAACCAAACCAAAATTCTGTTACTGTGTCACCTATTTCTCACCTAAAATATTTTCAGAAACGTATTTAGGGCACTGTTAAGCTGTAACAGGAAGTGGCTTAAAAAATTCAGATCAAACAGCGCTGAACCAAGATTCTGTTTCTGCATTGCATATTTCTGGCTCAAATATTTTCAGAAACATTTAGCTCACTGTTTAACTGTAATTTGGGATTGTGTTTTACCTGGCCACCATATTGTTTCCTGTGTCAAAACGGGCAAGCATTAGGCTCGTTCGAGATGAGCCAGGCCTGCGCAGATTCGATCACCGGCGATCGGTGCACAGTGCATGCCGGTTAGTTTTGTGTCCGACTTCATCCCGACTTGCTCTGATGTATTACAAAAGTGGACGGCAATAAAATCGCGAGGCTCTCACGTGATCTAACAGCTGATTGGTTTAGATGTCGACTCAACAATATGACATTAATTTAGTTGAATTTCAGATATTTAAATTTTATTTGTCTGATTTGAAGGTTTATTCTCTTAACGGAATACATGTTGTGTGACTGATGGTGACTAAAAACAAGCTTATATACAAGTCTGAAAGTATTTCAATGAATTGACATCATATCGGACAGGATGTGATAGTTTCTGTGACTTCCTGTACGGACTGAAGGCTGCTGGAAACTGTCAGGAAACTGTCCGACTTGATCGCGGCTATTTGTCACCGCCTCCTGCTGCAGCCGCCTGCTCTCATCTACTTTCCAGGCGAGGCGCAGTTCATCTCGAACGAGCCTATTATGTCATAGGAGCGTTTATTGGTCCGGAGCAGCACAGTGCATTCTGGTAGTTGTAGGTTTTCTACCTCTTTGACAAAAGCAAATGTCTCTGCCCTTTTTCTGTTTTCTCTAGCCACATAGCAACAGTTTGAAAATATTTGTGTCTTTCTACTGCATGGACAGCCCAGTTTTATGAAAAGATCGTCTCTCCAGAAGTAAAATATTCCTTTAATACATGTAAGTGGTCTTAAGACTGTTTGGATTTCACCTTAAAAGAGATTTGAATCCCAATCAAAAATCTCAATCACTCACATCTTCTGATTGACAGCTTTGGCCCAGAGAGACGCTTCAGTTGATGTGGCTCACTTAAACACGTCTCGTTCTAAAATATAACTTGTCAGAAAAATGTAATTTTGAGGGCAGCCCGATGGCAGTCTGCCAATCCAGCCACACCTCGGAGTCAAAGCTGCATGGGTTTGTGCCGCAGCATCTGTCATGTCTCTCTTCCTTCAACTTCCCCCTCTAAGAAACTCACAACTCTACAGGAGGATGGACTCCGCGGCTTGTGCTCGGGTGTTTAGCCTTATCTTGTTGTCGCTGTGAGATGAGCGAAACAAACACCAGAATTAAATGTAACAGATGTAAAAACCAATTTCCTCCCTGTCCTCTCTCACCCTTCAGCTTCGATTCAGAGAATGGTCCCTCGCCAGGCCGCAGTCCCATGGATTCGCAGGCGAGTCCTGGGTTGGTGCTCCACCCTTCTTTCCCCCAGAGCCAGCGCAGGGAGTCCTTCCTGTACCGCTCGGACTCAGACTACGACACGTCCCCCAAAACCATGTCACGCAACTCCTCCATCAACAGTGAGGGGTAAGCATGAAGCCATCATCTTCAATCCATCACTGACAGAATTTAAATATGTTTCTTAACCTGCAGTGTCCACTCTCTCTCTCTCTCTCTCACACACACACACACACACACACACACACACACACAAACTGCACATTATCCCAATCAACACAGCAATGATTAAGATTCTAATTATGCAATCATTATGCAAATGAAATCATGATGGATCCTCTTAACATTGGCGGTTGTGCTCTGTCTCCTGGCCTAAGTTTATACACCCAAAATTCTCCATCAGAGTATTTCAGGACTATTTCTGTGTTTAGATCCAAATAGGTCTTTGTAAACACCCAGCTCACAGATACAGCCTCTCATATAAACACTAATACTGAGCGCATCAGCTGCCCAAACCGCTCACATTCATCTCACTCTGCACTTTTTATATCTTTTGTCCTGCAGGCATGCCGAAGACATGATCGTCACCCCTTTCGCTCAGGTATGTTTTCCTCGTGCACCTTGTCTGACATGTTCAATTGCTGTAAATGACGAGAAAAGCTGGCTAATTAGTGCAGTGAACTTGTCCCCCCCCCCCACTCCTCCTCTTGTTCCCTCCCTCCCTTCTCCTTCTTTCCCTCCTACGCTGTCCATCCATCCCCCAGGTGTTGGCCAGCCTACGAACTGTAAGAAGCAACTTCACCATCCTCGCCAATGTCACAACACCCACTAACAAGTCAGTATCATGCTGTCAAACACCCCTTCCCCCCCGCTTACTCTCGTCACGACTGCCTGCTTAGTTTGCAGTGTGTGTGTTTGCTAATGTCTCCCTCTCCGTGCTCCCGTGGGGAAACACTTTTGCCATCATGATTAACCAGTTTATGATTATCAGGCTGTGCTCAAGGAAAATATAATCTGCATTATTTGGCATCTCTCCAGCTCGCTGGCTGAGGACTGAGTGCAGAGAACATCATGCCTCAGATGTATGTCCCTGACTCTACCCAGACGATAGAGACGGTCAATAACACTAAAATTATTCTCCTTTGTAATGCAGCAGATAGAAGGAGCTCGAGTTGGCAGGCTTTTAGCTCCACGTCAATATGATATATAAAGCAATGCAGCACAGAATTATCAGCATCTATAATTATTCAGTGTCTCCCTCACTACACATTTACAAAAACAGGAAGGGTACTTAAAGGAGAGCAGAGCTCAGGCTTTGTCTTTGACTATTTTTGGATACTTAAATATTTGAAGCATTTTTATGCACTTTTAAAAAAATCACACGTTGCCCTTTTATCCAAAATTCAAAGGCATTTGAATCTAGACATGCACTCCTCCTTTTGTCCCTTTTTTAGGAGCATATAAATGAATAACATACATGAAAAATATTTATATCCCCTCTGTGAGCCAAGCCTTTTGTTGCCTCATCTTGTAATGCTGAATGTGTGTTGAACCCCAGCAGGGGGCAGCAGCGTGTGGTTCTCCCTCTGATGTAATGATGTGTTTGTCCACAGGAGGTCACCAGTGACAAGCCAACCCACTGTTCCCCAAGCTACACTCTCTGGTATGTTGTCAGCTAATTAAAACTCTTAGTCCAAAGAGTCCCACAGTCCCCTCACAGGGCTGTAAGGACACACTAAGGCTCCCACACTCCCTGAATGCACCATCAGTAATGAAAATGACTGCTGAACAGCGCTGAACATCATGTGGCTATTATTGAGGATTTTTTAATTAACTATACGGCATATAATTTATGAGACAGGATACATCTTATAAGGCTAAAGCTACAAAAGATATGGGTGTTAAGAACTAAAGTGGATGCTGAGAGTCTCTTTTCATACACAGATGTATAAAGGACATTTATAAAAAGCTTTCACTCTGTAGAACCTTGTACCTTTACTGAACCTGAGAGAAAAGCATCTCCAAAATATGCATCTAATAGTCTTAAAATGCTGTAACCTACTCTGTTTATTAGAAGGACAAAATGTAACCAGCTGTAAAAAAGCTAGACCACACACTGTTTAATTAACCCTGCAGAATGTAAGCGTGAACATTTTTATTTAGTTTTAACCACATACTTTTTGTTTTTTACTCAGCTGATTTCAAATCTAAATTTTAAATTTAGTCCTGTTTTACTGTGTTAATACAATCAGTGTGAGGTTTCCAAAATTGTTTGGTGATTTTTTTGTTTCTAAATATCATAAAGTCAAAAACATAAAAGAAAGATCCTGCAGTTTTGCAAGTCTTAAGAAAGCAGAAATGAATATATGTATAAAGATTCATGCAAAACGTTAGTCATCTGTTTTTGTATGTACATTATTATGTATATATTTATCATATGTTTTGAATTTAAATAATAGTTTTTTGGATTACCAATAGTAATCCAGTAACTAATCTTAGTTACCTAATCCTAAAATGTCCTAACAGGCCCTTATTACTGTGTTAATAATTATTACTGATGTGAAAATATTTATCAGAAAACACAACTAACTTTTTTTTTAAGTTATTGTTGTCTAATGTGAAAAGGTATATTTACTCTCAGCTGGGTTTCTCGTGTGATTTAAAACATATCAAAAGACTTGTCAATCAATTTTAGAGTGGGAAGCAAATCATGTTTTGAATTTTGTTCATGGAACCACTCTTTAGTAGACATTTGGATTACCAGTTGAAGCATATAAATGCATATACTTTCTATCATAGGTGGCCAACTCTTTCTGTCAACTAACTAACTAACTAAGCTACAGGAGCTAAAAGAGACAGTTCACCCCCAAATCAAAAATAAATATCTTTCCCTCACTCCCATAGTGCTGTTTATCAGTCTGGATTGTTTGGTGTGAGTTGCCGAGTGCTGGCGATATATATATAACTATATATATATATATATATATATATATATATATATATATAACTTTATCACCATGCAGAAGGAAGTGTGCATCGACTGCTACCTCAACTAGCACCACTGAGCTAGCTGGTGTTACAGCTCAGTGGAAGAGGATGCCATTATTGTTTTCATCTCATGCATGAGCCTCTCGTCCATGAGTATATGTACATTTTCTTTTGCACGGCGATACAGTTGGCAGATGTAGTTTGGTAAAAAGAAAATAGTTCCCACATGAAACTGCTCACAACAAAGTCTGTGGATTATCTTGTGTAACCGTGTCGTGATTTCTGGAAAGAGACATTGCTGTTGCCGAGTGCCATCTAGTTATATTATAATCGAGAGAGGGCAGACATCTCTACAGCTAATATTTCCAACACTCAGCAGCTCACACCAAAACAATCTAGACTGATAAACAGCACTACAGGGAAGAAGAAGAATATGTATTTTGATTTTGGGGTGAACTGTCCCTTTAAAAGCCACAGATAATTTTAAATAGGGGATTCTCTGTTATGCCACTATGTTCTTCTTCTGCTGCTGGTTTACATATTGTCTCTGTGTGTCTGTCCTTCCCAGAGGAGACATACCAGCAGATGGCTCGGGAGACTTTGGAGGAACTGGACTGGTGTTTGGACCAGCTGGAGACCATTCAGACCCACCGCTCAGTCAGCGAGATGGCCTCCAACAAGGTGCACACCAGTCCACACACAAACATGCTCACGTGTACTTTCGCTGTCCTTCTGCCTCAACTTTAACTGAGGATGGTACCAAGCTTGTTGATAAACAGTGTGTAAACAGTGCATTTCATGGTTCATGAGAACATTTTATCACTTCGTTAGAAGTGATTATCATTGGGCTGCAGCTGTATCATTTACAAAATACAGTTTGGCTGACTTCCTGTTTAAGCTCCAGATAGATACAAAAAAATGCAGCTCCGCCAGTGGTGGAAAATAACTAAGTACATTTATCAAGTACTGTACTTAAGTACAATTTTAGAGACTTGAACTTGAGTATTTCCATTTAATGCTACTTTATACTTATGCTCCCTAAATTTTGTAGCCAAATATTGTACTTTTAACTCCACTCCAGTTACTAGTTACTTTCCAGATTTAGATTATTTATCAAAACATAAAACAACTACAAAATTATGTCGTGTTATTCCAGATAAAATAACTCAGCAGTCTATATAGTAATTGAAATCACCCCCACCTTTACCAGCTGCAACATAACAGTGATATACTCAGTAATGCATCAACAATTTTAATCCAGTAATATAATATATATATATCATTCTGAAATGGGCCATTCTGCTTGTTAAGTACTTTCACTTTTGGTGCTTAAGTTTATTTTGATGTTAATACTTTTGTACTCTTACTTAAGTAAGTAGGAGTTGACTGCAAAACGGTATTTCTACACCGTAGTATTTATTACAGTAAACTAAAAACAAACCCTGCAGGAGTGGTATGTGACAAATAATAATTACCTGGGCAAATAATGTATTCACAAAAAGTCATAACTTAGCCAATACAACATGCAACGTCAGTTTATCAGTAATAAAGAGCACGTATGGATGTGTAGCAGTGTATAATCAAAGCAAAAGAAACCAAAAGCCGTTATTCTGCTGGCTGTGGAGAGACGATCTCCTCCAGAAAGAGCAGGACAACAAAAGGAGGGAGCTATTTATTGGTGGAGCACACAGCGGGCCCAGGTGTGGCTTGTACAGCTACGGCTACATCTTCCATTCAGCACCTGCAACAACAACCAGAAACAGCAACACAGCAACAGGGACACCTAGTGTGAGGGAGGAGGGTTGTCTTAGTTTACTTAGTTTTAAGAACACTTAATTTGGTTGCCAACCTTTGATTGGCTTGTCCAGTGTCCTGTAACACCTGTCATATTGAGCATTTACACATTTTCCCCAAATGTTGTTCAGAAAATTATTCATCAGCTGTTGAAGTAATCATGTGCTGTTTATTTTATTTAATTTTTTTTTTACTTTAGATTGTTTGTTAACTAGAGTTGTTAAATAGAAATAGTAAATCTTTTTAGTGTGTTTACATGTTTGGGTTTTTTTTTTTTTTTCAGTCCTGTGGTTGCAAATCGCACTGATGAATATTTAATACCACATTATGTGGTCGGCTGTCTCTTTATAGCATTTCCTGGACTAAACTAACACACGTTATTATGTGTAGTTAAGCATTTGTGTTTACAGCTGCAAGAGATGCAGCCAGGTTGTGTTGAATTTTGAGGTGCGATTTACTATATCTAGCTGCCTGTATGTGTGCACATGGGCAGGCTTCTTAAGTATGCATGCATTTGTATTTGTGGGGACACAGGGACAGAGAAGAGAGGGAGCTTGATGGTCTGTGGGTATGGAGGACATGAGAGGGAGGGGGGAACGGGCCCTGATGCTGATGTCTCTGCTGTAACCTTGGTTGCTATCGAACAGCAGCAGGGTCTGCCCTTCCCTTTTAGTCATTGGCTTGCCACTCTGACCACAAGCCATGTGGTTTGGGCAACAACCAATGAAATAGAGGTGATGCTCCTTTAATAGTGCTCTGTCTTAAAGAGACAGCATCGTGCACCTTGTTTGTTTTATTCTAGAAATTCTCCCCATGTTGCACATCACTACTGATGAATGACAGATTCTTTGTGTTTATAATCAGGCAGGCTTATGATGAAAAGACTGAGGGAGAGATAACAGCAGAATGCTTAGAGGACATCATTTAGGTGTGTGAGTGTGTGTGTGTGTGTATACATTGATGCGCATGCACGTCCAACGTGCAGAGTCTCCTGGGGTAAACAGAGTCTCTGTGAATATGTCGCTGCCTTTTCTCAGCCGCAACTAAGCTACAGAAATCCTCCTCACTGTGCCAACATGGAGGTACACATGAATATTCCCACTCAGTCTCTCACTCTTACTCACACCCTTGCACACACACATATTTTCGACAGACGTACATGCTGTCTTGTCGCGCAGGCGCACTCAGGCTGAGAGCAGAAGCAGGCACAGACGCACACACACACATGCATGCGCCTGCAGCCACACTGCCTGATTAGCTTGCGAGAGCTGTCTACAGCATCCAGGGAAATGGCGCAAGAGGCAGAGCATTGGAGGAGGAACGGCAGCCTAAAGCGGCAGGATTAGACCTCTGGCATTTTGGCCAGCTGAGGCATGGATTGACTTGGAGCAGGGGACTGGGCTACGGAGCTATCAGGAGGCAGCCTGACTGACTGTGGACTGACTGTGTATTGCTGGGATCAGTGTAAGACGGCACAGGCGGGCTGATGCACCGGTAGGACTGGGCCGGGCCTCTGGATCCGTACCGTGGGGGAGGGGCAGTCGACGCAGGGAGAGGGAGCCTGTTTTTCCAGACCACAGCTCTGGTGTGATTCTTCAGCCTGACCGTCTGCTACAGGCCTGCCTGCATCCCTCTCTGTCTCTTTCTCTCTGTCCCTCTCTCATCCTCTCCATCCTTGTTTTTCTCTTGCTATTGTCATCAGCTTCTCCCTTCTCCCTTCCCCGATGTTCCTGCTGTCATCCAAGCTCCCTTTACCTCCATCATCCGATACTATGGTCATCTCTCCGTCCTGCCGTCACCATCACTCCATCCCTCTCACCTCCATCATCTAAATTTTTTATTAGTGTTTGTCAAGCAGCTCAGCTCTAGCAACATCATTTTTTCGTTCACATCTCTCTCACATTCCCACTCATCTCCTCCATCTGCTCCTCTCTGTGCCCTTCAGACAGTCCCTCGCTCCCTCTCCTTTTCTGTTTCCCTCCATCTTCCCTCTTTCGACTCCCATCCACCTCTACCCTGCAGTGACTGAAGATTTGGGTCAGTCTGCTCAGCAAATGGGATGAGATGTAGTCTCCACAGCAGCCGGATCCAGGGGGCTCCTGGTCTGCCCGTCAGGGGGACCCTCAACTTCGGACCACACTGAGGCTGGAGCCTGACTCTGGACTGACTGGGTGGCCTGCTCTGGGGTGCTGCATGTAGGCAAGGACAGTCTGCACCAGCAGCCCCTACCCTCACCCCCTTCCCCCATTCCTTCGCCCCCTCTCGGGGCAGCCGTCACTCTGGAGTTTTCCGGCTTGACTGGCTGTGGCCTCTCCTCACACACCCTGACGACGCCCTCATGCCACTGGGGCACCCGCAGTGCCCCCTCTCCGCTACACTACCGCACCTCCTGCCTGTGCCATCGGCCCAAACCCCCCGTCGCCCTCAACATGGGTGTGGTGGAAGCCATTGACCCGGCGCCATCCCCCTGCCCCTCGCCTGTACCAGGGGGCTACAGGCTGCCCCGCTCCTCCAGCTACAGCCCCCTGCAGGGGAGGGCAGGGGCAGAGCTGGACCTCGGTGCGGCCGCTGGAGGGGTTCTGGAGGGGGGTGGGACGGCAGCCGAGCGCAGGACGCCCTTAGTGGACCTGTTCTGTGAGACCTGCTCCAGGCCCTGGCTCATTGGATGGTGGGACCAGGTAGGGCTCGGGGAGCTTGCAGAGGGCAAACAAGGCCTGGCAGTGGCCATCTTGGATAGATACTGTGGACTCTTCAAGTGTTACTGCCACATCTAAGCATGCATTAACAAATCATCTTAGTGTTAACTCCATGTTCTTGTATGTTGTGTGTATTTTAATCCGTGATGGTGTCAGTTTGTCAGTTATATGTGTTTCTACGTGTTTACATGGGAACTTGTTCATCATATACTGAGTTCATGTGTTTGAGTAAGGTGTTATGGGTCTGACAGTGGCTTTGTGAGAAACTTTAAGGCAGAATATTGCCAAGTGTGATCCCCTACATAATTTATACATGAATCCACTAAAGGGGAACAGGGATAAAGGCACAGAGTTTATTAACTCCGCTCGGTGTCCCCACATTGCAGCAGCACTGTAAACAAAAAGACAATATCACTCTCATTCCTCATCCTCCTATATCTGGTCTACATTTCTGTCCTCTGAGAACACACCAGGCTCCTTAAAATCTAAGACAATAGCTGTGGGACTTTGTGACGATAGTAGTCTAGCCATCTTTACTGCATGTATGTTGCAGTGTCACATAATGTCCATTTCCATCCTCCACACCTGCGTCCCACATCCCTCTGTGTCTCTCTCCTGCTCCCCTCAGGCTGGCCTCAATACAGACTCAAGGAAGCCAAGCGTATTGTCAGTGAAGGACAATGCTTATTGTCTGAGGACTGAGTAGATGTTTCTGTCTTTTTCTTTTGTCCTCATGTTGCCAACATGTTACATTCACAGACGCTGTGTGAGCTGTCTTTTATATGTCAGATGTGTATTAGATCATGGCACTGTGTTACCAAAACAAATTCTGGCTTTTGTCTTTGCTGTTTTCCCGAATGAAATAGGGCACATAAGGATATATGAGTATCCTCTCTGCTGATATGTATACAGTCTGAATCAATCAGTTGTTGTGGTTCAGAGGAGGGTCACATTTAGCACGTGTGTTATTTGGTTATTGTTATTTATGATCATAGGCAGACATAAAGCCCTCCTGGGTCCCTCATGTATGCAGGTGTTTCAGTGTGTGTGTGTTCGTGGTCATGTCTGTGCATCGTTCACATGTTTGCTTCATTAGTCAGTGTCAGAGGAAGAGTGTTGTTTGTCCTGGCACTCGGACTGGCACCGTGGAAGTGTTGGTTGGCAGCTATGACTCAGCGTTACAGCATTAGGGAAGGAAAGAGCGAGAGGGAGAGAGGGAGAGAGATAGAGAGGAGGTTTGGTCTGAGCCTGCTGCCTAAGTGTGCCACAGGGCTTGACTTGCTTTCCTGGCTCCTGGTGACTGATTCTGCCTGACTGCTTTTACGATTTGCTGTCAGAGCACCTATTTGCCCGGCCTGTCATGTAACGAGCGCCGGGCTGGATGGGAATGGGTGGAAAAGGAGAGAGATAACTGAGAGGGGGAACGAGTGGAAAGATGGAGGGAATGCATGGAGTGTGTGAAATGGCAGGAAAGGCAAAGTGGAGCGTGTGACAGAGGAGGATTTTGAGGCTCGAGGGCAGTAGTGGAGAGTGTTGTTTACCTCGAGAGGAGAGGAGGGAGCAGATATAAGTAACAGAGAGACGTAGAGAGGAAGACAGCAGAGGAGGGGAGGGTTGACCTTGGTAAAGGTCAGAGACACCTGCCTACTCCCTCAGATTGTCACCCAAGCAGCCACCGCTCTCACATCAAGCTGAAGGACTGACTGTGAGGAGGCAGTTGCCACGGCAACCGCTCTGGTTGCCATGGAGATTGTTATGTGTGAAAGATCAGTCAGTAGGACACAGACTGAAGGGGTCTTGTCCGAATCGCATTGTGCCTTCACATGACTCTGTGCGACAGGTAAACTATCGAGCCTCCATCGGCCACCTTTATCTATAGAAATAAAAGAATCACAGAGAACGTTCAGGAACGGCGTTCTTCTGTCTGCAGGGATAATGTATTCACTTAATCACATTTGTGCCTGTACTGCAAGGACCTGCAGACTAGTTGCTCATGATTACCACTGTGGATGTATGGGAAAATGTACATGACATTATTGCAGCACATAAAAACATGGTAACAGAATGCGAGCACACAGAAATGGGGTATTGAACAGTATGTTCTGAAAAAGACGAGGCATGATGCATCACTGATTTTCTCACCCTTTAGTGAATGAAGCCAGAATGAGGGTGATAATTTATTTTCTCATATTTGACTCACAGGAATGTTTTGTTTTTTATCCACCAGTACAAAGGGAATCTAAAGAACAACGTTAAAGGAATACTTCACCCACAGATGATAATTTGTGTTATCAATTGCTCACCTGTTTTACATTGAATTCATTAGGAACACTGTTTTTCTTGCATGCCCCTGCTGCAGGAGGAATCCAAAAACAGAAAATATGCATTTAACAACAGCAAAATTATATCACAACATCCATTTACAAACTCACAAGCAACTCACACAGCACAATCCAAGTGTACTTTATTCAGTCGTATGCTCAGTACTTCCTAAACACATGCATTTTCGCTAAAACCTTACTATTTAAAACACTTCGACTAACAGTAGCATTTGCTCAATCACGCTGCTCAGCCAAGCATAAGTTTTACCTGGTAAGTTTTGGTGAAAATACATGTATTTAGGAAGTACTGAGAAGGTAAGGTAAGGTAAGGTAAAACTTTAATATCCCCAGGGGGCAATTTGGGATGCAGATAGTAGTAATAAGTAAAACAAGCAGACAGTATAATACATAACACAGTCAGAGATAATATCATGGACAATTAGTGGTCATCACTGGTTAAAAAAAGCGATAGCAGACGGAACAAAGGATGATCTGTAACGCTTAGTGCTACATTCAGGGACGCAAAACTTCCGCCCTGATGGAAGCATAGAATATAACTGAATTAATGAGACTTGGATCATGCTGCACGAGCTGTGTGAAAACTTGTAAATGGATGTTTTGATACAGTTTGTTGTTGTTAAATGGAGAATTTTCTCAGTTTTTGGATTCTTCATCAACCGTTGAGGCATGTGAGAAAAAAAGTTTTCTACAAGAACTCAGCGTACCATGTACAAATGACTATTTTGTGGGTGAAGCATTTCTTAATTTTGAGGGTTTGTCTATCTACATGTCTCTACATTGTTGGATATGCTGGTAACCCTTTATGTTACATGTACTCTGTAAGCGCTATTCAAGTCACTAACTTTCTGTCTTTCTGTCTGTCCTTCCTTCAGTTCAAGAGGATGTTGAACAGGGAGCTGTCCCATTTGTCAGAGATGAGTCGCTCAGGGAACCAGGTGTCAGAATACATCTCCACTACCTTTCTAGGTAAAGCAAACCTGCCATCCGTTCGACCTCAGGTCAAGCATAATCCATACGTCTCCATCTTGACTGACCTTTGACTCTTGCCCACACCCAGATAAGCAGAACGAGGTGGAGATCCCATCCCCGACTTTGAGGGAGAGGGAGAAGCCCATGTGTCACATCAGCGGGGTGAAGAAGCTCACCCACAGCTCCAGCCTTTCAAACTCCATCACGCCTCGATTCGGCGTGAAGACTGAACACGAGGATGCGTTAGCCAGGGTAAATACATCATTATCTTTCTATTTTTATTGTGTTCGTGATTAATGTTTTTACGCTGCCTTGTTGCAACAGAAAATCCTCTTGTGAGACAATAAAGACCTGAACTGAGCATACCAAAAATTATTGCATAGAACAACATGAAATAGACATATATTTCATGTCATTGTTCTCTACATACTCTACCTCTCTGAGTCAATATAATTTTGTTGAACAGTTGAAGGGAAAATGCCCCCCAAGACGCTGTTGTCATACAGTACACAGTTTGATACCGCAGCTGCTAAGGAGTTTAAAATCGGAAAACATTTCCACAACTGTAAAGATCACCTGTGATCTTTTTACACTGAGATCCCGTCATTTGGCCGCAATGACGCCTGCTTTGTGTTTTAATACAGAATCAAACAATGCAAGCATAGTACCTGCTCCAGTGTGTGATTTCAGACTGCATGCCAGCATTCTGGCAGCAAAAGAGACATGATGGAAGTGATGCATCACACAACAGCGTTGGCCGCTAGTGTGGCATATAGCATATGTGTTGGCAGTGCTTTCTAGACAAAAACAATGGCATAACATGGCAACAACAATCATTTATTGTCTCTGTTATATGGCGGCTGATTGTATCTTCTGTTTGGAGGGTATTGAGCTCCTGGACCTCATTGTCTCCTCAGTTTGTGGACATTTTCAGTTGCTGTTCTTCTTTGAGTTAGCTGCTAACTGCTTCTAGCTGCTTGTTAAATCTCCCAGTAGTGGGTTTCACACATCATTTTAAAACGTTACACCTCTCCCATTCTGTCGGCTATCCCAAGGGAGTGTCACTGTTGGGCATTTGATTATGTGAGAAATATAATATACCACAAAAGCTGTTGGTTTTTATTTATATCTTTAGATACAAAGTTTTTTTTACATAAGGCCAGTTTGTTCACCAAAAATACACCAGCCTTTGTCATCAATCCCCTCCGCTGGATAACATAGTACTGTTAGATGGAAGAAATGCACCCTGGGGTTTGGGTATAAAGCACTTACTAAATATGATAAAGGCAAACCTGCATTCACGCACCAAGTTTGGAATAAAGAGCTAAATATAGACACTGATGAAGCAACTAGGTTACTGATATGGAAATCGGCAAATAACATTTCAGTTTTTAATAGGACGGAGGAAACTCAATTTAGACCACTACACCGTCTGCAGATTACTCCCATCTCAGACATAAAATGGATCACAATAAATCTGAGTGGTGCATGAAGTGCAGTGCTGTGGCTGGGAGTTTTACTCAGTGTGTTTGGACTTGTAAATACGAGAATGTTGGAAGAACATAGTGGAGAGATAGACCATGCCTAATTCTTCACATTAAAGGGACTGTATATGTCTGTTTGGGCTGCAAGACAACTTTCTAAAAGACTTCTATGTGCCCTTACTGTCTGTGCAAGAAAAAATATATTGCTTCAAAGGATGGACTGTAAACCTCCAACAATAGCTGGGTGTCACAAGGTTATTTCTGACATAATAAATATGGAATATTTGACAGAAGGGTTTTAATGTATGGTTAAGTATTCCATAAGAATTGGTCCCCAAGCAGCTTTTGTGTTAAACAGTGTAATGGATCACAGTTTGGAAACCACACAATGTACTTATGCATTACTGACTGGCTGTGGGGTTTGCTTGGATTGCACTATATAGAGGTGCTTAAGTGTTAAGTGCTTTACTTGACAGGAGTCCTAGACATGAATGCTGTCTCTAATGGGGGGTGATCCCTCTTTATTTATTCATATTATTTTGTGATTTTGTTTTTGATTTGTGACATGGCCTCGCCCTTTTTGTTACTCTTCTATTTGTTGGTTTGTCTTTGTTTTTGTTTGTGTGTATTTGTTTTTTTCTGAGTGTTCCTGATGCTGTACTGCAGTGATAACCAACTTAGAGCCCGCGGGCCAAATCTGGCCCGTGATAGGGTGCAGGGTGGCCTACTGACCATTTTCCAATTCACAATGAAAATAAATTGATTCACACTGGCGATTTCTCTTTGTAGAATCCCCTGACCCTTAAACAGAGATCTGGGCTAAGCCCTGAATGACCTAAACACCCAGAACACCCCTGCATATCCCTGACCTGTGAAAGGCTGCTGTGACTGAATTTGACTTATTTATTTATTTTTTATTATTTTATTGAAATTTTCCTTCTATAATTACAGTGTCAGGGTGCAACATAGATACATCATCAAACAATCATCCTTATGTCAATGCCCTTATCATCCAGTGGTTTATTTATTATTTTTATCAAAAGAAATACTATTAATATTTGTTTATCAACTGGCCACTGGCCTCCTGTCATTTTGTAAAAGTGATCCTGGGCAAAGCATGTTGCGTATCCCTGCTGTACCGCATATAGGGAAGTGCAAAGCTATGACGCTGTCTTTGACGGGGTGTGGTCCCCTCTACATTTCTTGAGTGTGTGACATAGGGCGTTTTCACACTTGGTGCTTTTCAGCCCTCAAAACAGACTCCGAGTGGTGACTCAGCATTTTTTACTCTAAGAGAACTCTGACCCCTCTGAAGCCTGAGTTTGGTTATCTTCAAGTCTGTGGTGCAGTTCACTTAACCTGTGCATTGTGAACATGAAGTGCTCCAGAATCTAATATGAAGAACACACAGCTGTAATGTAGTGCACCTGTATGGGTGCCTTTTGATGGAAACCTGCTTGATAGTTGTACCGATGTGTGTGAATGTTCTCTGTTGTGCCTTCAGGAGCTGAACGACTTGAACAAGTGGGGCCTTAATATCTTTCATGTGGCAGAGTTCTCAAATAACCGACCCCTCAGCTGCATAATGTTTGCCATCTTCCAGGTGAGAGACAGAGACACTCCCCTTTAACTTACAATGGATTATATAGTGTATATCATGTAGCGTGACTGATCTGTGACTGTCTCTGCCGCAGGAAAGAGATCTACTGAAGACCTTTCGGATCCCCGTGGATACGTTTGTCACCTACGTGATGACCCTGGAGGACCACTACCATGCCAATGTGGCCTACCACAACAGCCTCCACGCTGCAGATGTCACTCAGTCTACTCATGTACTGCTATCCACACCGGCTCTAGATGTAAATACCTCGACGTGCCTGCCAATATACATCCAACTTCACTTTCACAGATACACTCAGAGAAATTTTTGATGAGAATTTATGTAACTATAGCCCATAGAATTAACCCAGTATAGTTAATAATAAGTAAATTATAGAGCTATAGTTGCATAAATTCTCTATTCATCTGAGTTTGATTTAGTTACATGAGTATTACTTTTTCGGTTAATGCTACAATTACTGAGCCAAATTTGAGTGTACCAGGCTCTCTACAAAGAGTACAGTAGTCAAAGGCAAATTGCAAACAGCAGTTTACCTGATTGTAACCCCCTTTTCTCTTATTTCACAGGCTGTGTTCACTGATTTAGAGATACTAGCTGCGTTATTTGCTGCTGCCATCCACGATGTGGACCATCCAGGAGTGTCCAACCAATTCCTCATAAACACAAGTGAGTTGAAGTGAGATTAAGTGACACACAAACACGTGAAATATAAAAAGAACCGTAGGATGGAAACAACAAAGGACATCATGATGGCAAGGACAAAGAAAAAGCTGCTGAATGGTTCAGGCTTGAGTACACCTCATATGTGTTGTATGTGTCCAACACTGAACAACAAAGGCAAGGAAGCTATAAAAGACCCAGCATAACGATGACAGGTTTCATGTTTTGCCGACTAAAAGTCTCTGATTTTAGAAAGACCATGAGGCAGGTAGCTTAGATCCACTATGTAAGAATTAGATGAGGCCACTTTTCTGGGTCAGCTATTCTGATAATGCCTGGCATTTAATTTCCTCCTCCCCAGTAAAGGTTTGTCTTAAATGTTATTTTTAAACTCTTATTACAAGTATCTATCATGTCAGTGTTTGTGTACATTATGACAGTTTTATGTTTCCGTTTCCTCATAATAAAATGCTCTCACCCTCTTAATCAAATTATAACTAATCGTAATGCTGCACAGCACTGGAAAATTAATTTTAGACGACAGTGCTGCAGGAACCATTATGAACTGAGATGTGTGTTGTGATGTGTGTACTTGAAGAGAAAGGATTAGAAGAATTGACATTTAGAGACTCTAAACTTGGTCTATGTGGTTATTTTAAAGGTATACCATGCAGAATTGTCAGTTACTGTTTGTAAACACGCTCGCCGGTGAAAGTGAAAGTTAGGGTGCTTACAGACCTAGTGTTTGCTTGCTTTGGTCCGAATTAGGGACCAGTTTTGTTACAAAGTTGCATAATTGCCTGGAGCTGGTTCGCGCTCTCATGAAAGCATTTACAATTGGACCAGATCAAATAACTTGCCCAAGAAAGCTGCTCTTGATTGGTCAGAATTTCCATGTGGGAAAAATCCAGGAAGTAAACAAAACGTTGAGGAAGAGTACGCTTGCAAAATAAGTGCGACACCTTCTAATGTCACAATGGAGGGACAACTACGCAGGTTGATTTTAGCGCTGCTCATCATGGACTATATTGCTGTCATTGTTCATTTTAGGCAAACCATACAGTTTGAAAATGAGGCGCGGCTCCAACTAGAAAACAATGTTTTGATGCATTGGATGTGCTGAATGTGCATATTAAGGCAGTACAGGAGGAGGCGCACATTAATAATCCTCCAGGACTGTAACATGCTCATGTTTAACCCAAACAATGTGTCATGTGACTGCAGTTGGTTCAGATCCAGGTCGGAACACGTTCTCACCACAAATGAACCGCACCAGAGTTTGTCTGTAACCAGACCGAGACCACCTCTTCCAGAAAGACTCAGTCCGGTTGTTGTGGTGTGCACGTGAGTGTGATTGCTGTGTTCACACCTGTCCAAATGAACCGCACATAAGGGGCAAACAACCTTGAGTTTATTAAACCGAAGTGAACAGGGCAGGTGTGAAAGCACCCTAAACGCCACCTCCATATTCACTCTTGTTTGGCGTTTCACCTTGCTATGTCTGCCTCTTTTTCCCCACTGTGTCTCTTGGGTGCCTTCTGGTTATAGTCTGGCACTTGGTCGCTACCTTTTTGTAAAGCCCTCACCTCACTTGACCACTGTGGGGTACATGCTCACAAACTTCCCAAACACAGACAATTAGAAGAAAATAAGAAATTACAGGGAGAAGGCAGAGTCTACACCGCCACACACTGAGAGTGTGTCATAAGTGATGACTGAGAGGGATTACCTCTGCATGAGCCTATCCTGCATGGTCTATCTTTAAATATTTATCATGTCAGTTTTTATGTAAATTTAGACAGTTTAATGTTTAAGTTTACTCATAATAAAATTTATTCATCCATGTAATCAAATTATAACTAGTCATCATGCTGCGAAGCACCAGAAAAACAACACAGCACAGATCATTAACAACTAGGATATCTGTTGTGTTTTGTGTATTTGAAATTAAAAAAAATCATGAAGTACTGACGTTTAGAGACACTTAATTTGATCTCTGTGGTTATTTTAAGTATATTTAGATTTTTTAGAGTATTGTAAAACTTCAATTAATAGCCCGGGCTATTATTTGCTCTAATCAGTGAAATCAGCAGGCCTATATTTGGGACAGGCCTTTAATTCTTTTCATACAAAACTGTTGCTCAGCATGGATCAGGAAATACTATCAAATTGTTTATCTAAACTAGTATGAATATTACTTGTTTAAAAATTAGTCTAGGCAAAATCATTAATTTGATCTAGCTCCGACTGACAGCACATCAGACAGAGAGAAAGTTACAGCACTCAAGGATCACAGCACCCGACATACCAATACAACACAACTTTATCCTGTTAAAACAATACTCACAACTTGGGTTAATTCTTATGAAAAACCCTTTTGATTCCTTTGATCTGAGGACCCTTACGGACTAAAGAAACTTAAATAATTTGCAGGGTAATCGAGGGATGGACACATAATTTGAGGTAGCCAACAACCCGGTTTTATACATCTGAAGAACTTCTATAAAAAAAAATGAACTGCTTGGCAACCAGAACAGGCGTCTAATTGAGACATATTGACAAAATGTGTAGCCACACCAGGCTAGTAAAAGGGACTGGGCGTTTAATTAGGACTAGGCTGTTAATTGAAGTTTTAGGGTGTCTTATAATACACTCACTTTAGGTGAAATTCTTATGTTTTTTTGCCATCCTCAGTTTCAGTGAAAAAGCACCCTGTTTGCTTGTGGTTATATTAATCTCGTTAGTGTGTAAACTGTGTGCTTTCAGCTGTTCTAAATGTAGATATTTGATGCTAAAGCTTTATTTGAACTCTGCCTCTTCCTTACATCAACTAAGTGGCTGTATATTTTGAAACACTGCCACCAGAGTCTGATTCTAAAATGGTGATGCTGATGTGTTGATGGGGTGATGCAAATCACTGTATGTGTTTTTGACTCATTCTGTATGTGTTGCATGGTGCTTCCCTCAGACTCAGAGCTAGCCCTGATGTACAATGATGAGTCTGTGTTGGAGAACCATCACCTAGCTGTGGGCTTCAAGCTGCTTCACGAGGACAACTGTGACATCTTCCAGAACCTTAGCAAGAGGCAGAGACAGAGCCTGAGGAAACTTGTTATTGATATGGTGAGCGTTGTCAACACTCTGATTCTGAAGATATCTCTGACAGTAACGCCCTTCTGTTCTCCATCGCTCTAGTTTTTTCTTCTCTAATGAACTCCTCTCGTTTTCCTTTCCAGGTTTTGGCAACAGATATGTCTAAACACATGAGTTTGCTGGCAGACCTCAAGACCATGGTGGAAACCAAGAAAGTGACAAGTTCTGGAGTACTGCTGCTTGACCATTACACTGATCGAATACAGGTGAGATCTTTCACGTCATTTACACGTAACTTCAATCAGCAGCTGAGCCATTGAGCAGATGTTCTGATTTTGAGTCTGTCACAAAAGAACTGAACATTACTGAAGCATGGATCTGATGTATTCAATAAATAAATTCAAGGGTGAATTCACAAAAGGACTGCACGGCTTTTGCAGCTGCTAAACCTGCACAAACAAGACAGAAAGAAATGTGAGATTCTCAAAGCACTTGCAAAGGGTGAAATGTATCCCTAATGGTGATGCCAAGTAAATAACGTGCTCTTGTGCTATTTGCACATATTTCAACGAGGAAATATACACAAATTTGGTGGAAAATTGGCTCCTTTCAATGCAAATGAGCCTTATTGCATAAACAGTCCAATTCACAAAGATCAGCGCTAACAGACACAGTTACAGTGAAATTATTAGCATCTTCAGAGAGCTGGTGGTAACTGAAGCGCACTGACAGACGAGGATATTAAATTCTAAGTAGTTTCTCTCTGCTATGTTTAAAATCCCTTGCTTAAAGTTTTGAGGAATGTCTCTGCACCTTGTTGGCCAGTACCTCAAGCTCACGGTCTGAAAATGTCATTTTTATTTTTGTTACTGTTCTACTTGCTGTGTTCCTGGTGTAAAGGCACCATTTATACTCTGCTACATGGGTAATTGCAATCAGACGCAAAAAAAAAAGGCAAACTGGAGTCAGCTGCAGTACTTTATGGGTGTGTTTGTGCTGTTATATCTTGTGGCGTCACATGTTTTCTGAAGTGAGCCTTGAGACGGGCGGATAGCAGTGGCAAGTATTGCATAATTCATGGTGCTATCAGCAGCCACAATCCGTTCTTTGTGAATTCGCCTGTTAGTCTGCTAAAAAAAGGGTGTTGTGTTTGAGATGAAGGCTCGGCAGGATGTAAATACTGCTTTGGCTTAAGTGGAAGTGAAGCTTACAGCACAGTGTAGGTGGCTGGACAGCACACCAACTCAGATGAAGACTTTATACTCCTGCATCAAAATATTGCACCCTTGCAGGACGTGACTCGTACATGGGAGATATGTCCTTGTCATAACTTACATGCACCTCCTCAGAATGTCATGGCATGTAGTGGTTACACTGGGTACATAGTCTCATGTGGCCAGACCTACATCCACAACGTTGTGTCATCATTTTGGTAAAGGAGGGAAAAATGCTCTGGGTGTGTTTCTCTAAAGCAATCACAAGCATCTTGGGTGGTGCTGAGGTCAGAATGCAGCGAGTGTACCCTTGCAAAACAGTGGCATGCATGTAGCGGAAGGGGAGGAGAATGCTTGCTGAATAGCTGCCCAATGGCATGTGTATACCCACAGTCTACATCCAGTGAGTCAGACGACTGTGTGCATGGACATCACAAGAACTCTGATTTGTCTGTCTGGATGTTTTTGTATTTTATCCAACCATTATTGATAGTTAAAGCAACGTAGTGCAGGTGGGAGAACCACAGGATGTGCTGCTGATCCACATCTGGAGGATTTGGTTATCAAGACCATGATTTTCCTGAAAAAACAATGTATAGACTCATAATCCCTCTTAGTCATTACCTATGAAGTGTATGACGGTGTCTGCATCTGCAGAGACCCTGCCCACTGCCTGTATTCACTTATTTTGCTGTGTTTTGTACGTTTCTGTGTGTCAACCTTTGGGCAGTGGTGTGTAGACCCCAGCTCAATAACAGCACGCATGGTGTGAGGGAGAGACTTTATAAAAACGTAGTGACCAGGTGCCAGATCATAAGCTTGCGTCCAAGAGGAGATTTTGAGCCGGGGAGGATGGGCAAACTTTAAATTTTGTGTTTACAAACCGCAACTGACAAATCCTACTCATTCTGCCTTTAACTACTTGATGGATGAAGTAGGTGTCACTTTGTTTTGTCAATGAAGACGGAGAGATGGTGCGTGGGGTAATATTTTGCAGAAAGCAAGAGCTGCTCAGTATTATCTAAACTGTGTTTGATGGAGTGGTTGATGTCAGCCAGGCATGCAGAAATGTATTTGACCCAATTTGACCAAAGTGTCAAAGATTTGAATCAGGACCAGTGTCTGTAAGAGTGCCGAGGAAGAGGTTGTTGTTGTCATCTTAGCTGAGGTCAGGAGACTCAGAAGACAGGAGGGAGCGCAGCGTTGGTTCAGTATGCCAGTTGGAATCCTGACTGATCAAGTCCAACAAGTGTTTTTATGGGAAATCTTTGATTTGAGAGTTTCGGAAAGGACTTAAAAAGGCAACACTAGTCTGTTGTTGTTGACTGTACATAGGTGAAGAGTTCTTCATTTGCATTGGAGAAATTAGGTGACTTGAAGGCATACAGCCAGATGATAATTCATAGACATTAAAAGAGAAAGTAAAGGGGACTGAGACTTTGATTGACCAGCTAGCCACACCAGTCATATAAAACTACCCTGCACCATTTGTGGGTTGTAGTTGCTAACTGAGCAATACGGAGAAAGACAGGAGGAGATGAGTGTTTGTATATCAGTTAGAAAAAAAACCATAGTTTTCATCTCCAAAACAATGTGTCAGAGGTCTTATTCATTCAGCTCTCCCTTGTCCTCCTCCTGACTTCACTGTGAGGGAGGTGTGTGAGAAGCCAACAGTCTGCTCAGCAGTGGACTTCGCTGTAGCTTTGTATTGTGCTCATTTGCCCACTTTTTAATGTTCCAATCAGATGCAAAGGATTTGATTTAATCCCTATAATAACTGTTGCTGCATTCACATGCTCATTGGATAGTCCCATTTCCAAGTTGGGAAGCTGTTCTGCCAACTTTAGTGTGTGCATGAGCTTTTAAGCTGTGATGTGGAAAAAAACACGGATGCTATGACGATGTGTTGTATTTTATTGCTTAGAGCTTTTAATGTCCCAGTGAAGATTCATGTTGCTATCCCGTTATGCTGAAACAGTTTGAAGCTTTATATTACAAAGTAATTTTATCCCAGACTTGTTGCTGCACCAGTACATCCCCTCAAACTAAAATATTATTTTCCCTGACCTTTAATCAGTGTTAATGCTAATAAACATTCATTCAGTCATTTTCCGTAACCGCTTATCCTGTTAGGGGTCGCAGGGGAGGCTGGAGCCTGTCCCAGCTGGCACTGAGCGAGAGGCAAGATACACCCTGGACAGGTCGCCAGACTATTGCAGGGCTGACACATAGAGACGGACAACCATTCACACTCATGAGCAATTTAGAGTCACCAATTAAACTAACCTGCATGTCTTTGGATTGTGCACCCAGAGAAAACCCACTCAGCAAAGAAGGGCTTCCCCACCCTGGGTCCAAACCAAGAACTCTCTTGTTGTGAGACAACAATGCTAACCACTGCAACACCGTGCCAATAAACAACCTATCTAAATAATTTAGGTCACTCAACGTGAACAATAGTTGCAACCTAATACCATATTACAAATTGCATGTAAGCAAAAATTAATATTCAGTATGTGAATTGATAAAAAACATTTACTTTCGTCTGCCACATTCCGAGGTAATTGCAAAAATACAATACAATATAAGTTTTGCTGTTGTTCAATGTCAATTCTGATTAATTTAATTTATAAAGAATATTTGCCTTTTTTAAATTCTTTGTTTACCGGAGACATGCCAGAAAAACAAAGTTTTCCTCACAAATTCAAAGTAACACGTGGCGAGTTATTGATATACAAATGGTTGTGCAGGTGAAATATTCCTTTAAAGGCAGACGACCTTCATGCATATCTGAATTCAGTGTAAATAACTTTGCATATAAGCAGTATAGTGTGTTACATGTTACGTGTGTGTTTGTGCAGGTGTTGAGGAACATGGTGCACTGTGCGGACCTGAGCAATCCAACGAAACCCCTGGCTGTCTATCGACAATGGACGGAGAGAATCATGGAGGAGTTCTTCAGGCAGGGAGATAAGGAGAGAGAGCGAGGGATGGAGATCAGCCCCATGTGCGACAAACACACTGCATCTGTGGAAAAAAGCCAGGTAAATGATCAGCTTTGAAATATACACACACGTGTGAATATGATTCTGTGCACAACTGGATAAGTGTTAATGCTGTAGGCGTGGTGATAACCACAGTGCAGAGAGTGATCTGTCATCTCTGATCACAGCAGTCATCCTCGTACATTTTTAATGCTGATTCGGAGGGAGTGAAGTGACACCACTGTGATTTATATGATGTCAGTCATACTCTTTTTTTTTTTCTGGATGCAGGTGGGCTTTATCGACTACATTGTCCACCCACTGTGGGAGACATGGGGCGACCTTGTGCACCCTGATGCCCAGGACATCTTGGACACTCTGGAGGACAACAGGGACTGGTATCAGAGCACTATCCCACAAAGCCCCTCGCCACCTCCCGTGTGTCAGGATAAGGAACTCAACGCCTGCATTGACAAGTTTCAGTTTGAGCTTACCCTGGAAGACAGCTCTCAGACAGAGGAGGGAGACGAGGGAGACAAGCCTACGCCAAACCATGTGGCAAGGGACTGCAGTCAGGGGGAGGAGGAGGAGGGTAAAAAAGAGGAAGACATAATGGCAGAGGAGGAAAATGAGGACATAATAGAAGAGGAGGACGAGGTGGCGATGGAGGAGGAGGAGGTGGAGGAGGAGCTGAAAGCTCACTTGGAGGTGAGATCCGAAAAGGAGAGACTTTCTGACACAAGTCCTGTAGAGGAAGAGGAGGATTCTTCTTCACAAGCTGAAGATACATGAGTTCCGCTCCTGTATCTCACTCCTCACTTGCACACATTATCTTGTTCATCCTTTCAATGGCCAAACCAAGAACAAATAAGACTGCAATGACAATACAGACCTTTAAATATATTTTTCAAAAAGGGAATAAATTAAAATCGCTTACAGAGAAGGTAATTACACAGCAACTGTAGATTTGGAGTGGTTACAAGTCCTCCGACTGATTTCACAACGAACTTTAGACTAAGAGGAATTAAGGAGAGCATTAACGACGGGCAACTGAAGACAGCGTAGCACTCTGGGACTGGAATGCACACACACAAACGCACATAAAGTGACACACATAGTAGGAGCAAGTCATGTAGAATACACCAATTCAGTGTGTGTACGTGCATGCACCAGTCATGCGGTATAATTGGAGCGCACCCCCCTCCTTTCTTGCAAACACACACACTTGACTGTATGTTTGTATGTGTGCATTTACTCGAGGGACACTGATCAGTAATGAATCTCTTTGGAAAAAGCCATCTCTTAATGGAGTATTAACTAGTCAGTCAGTATTAGTAATTCATGTTCGTTAGAACCTCAACAGAAACTGTTCTCCTCAGAAAAGCTACACATCCGAGTGACTTTTTTTTTTCCATTTCTGTCGGAAAGAAAAATACGAACATCCACAGAGTTGGAGGAGGAGAGAGGAAGGTACCGGAAGGAAAAGAAGATGCTGCGACGAAGGGGCCGCCGGGTCCCATACCCCTTTTCCCTTTACGAGGAGAGTGCTACTGGTGCAAGATGGCTCTGTGCCTTTCTGAAACACCAGCTTCCTGAATGGAGCTGTCGTGAAGCAATGCATTGTGGGACAGGAGTGTCTGATTTTGTTATCATTTTTTGATTGTCTCTTGTTAAAGATCTCTCTTTACTGTTCATGGTATTGTGGTGTGTATCTCACACGTACAGTTTCTGTGGTGATATGTTTTTGAGCTGTAAGTCTTCCTTTTGTTGCTCTTCTGGTAATATAATAACTCAGAACTCTAGATGCAGAGCAATCACTACCACCACCACCACAACCGCCAGTGGACTCTTTCCAGCTTATGGTTTTTTCTTATTAGAATGCTTTTTTTAAACTTTCTGAGAATAAGCCATGTGATGCTTTGAAGCATAAGTTTTGCCTATTTTCTATTTAACAGTTGCTAAATACGTTGAAGGGATACAGAATTATTTCATCAGCAGAACAAATTTCCACTCGCCATCTCACACCCACTTGCACTGTGTGGTTATGTCTCCTCATACACAATGATTCTCACCAAAGTAAAGGATGAGAAGCTTCAGTGGGTGAAGTGATTTAAAGGAACACGGATGAATAAGAAAATCAGGGAGGCAGAATGTCAGGGGAAAGAAGCGTGACTTGGCCAAAAGGTGGTCTGGCAGTCCCTAATCATCCTTGTTATGTTTGATGCTTTTTTGCCTTAATGTCTGATGCAGGATACATACCTGCCAGTATGTAGATTTATAAGATATATAATAGATATCCTAGTATATTTATATCACGTCTGTATGCTTATTTCTGTGAGTATCAGTGTGTCTTTACACAATGTATCCAGCATTGCATTTGGAGGGGAAAGGGAAACATTGCTGCCAATTAGCTGTTTTGTTGTTGCTGTGCTCGGACCAACATAAAGAATGTTTTTTAATCAGGAGGGTAAAATGACCATCTCATAGATACCTGAAAGGCATGCAGGAGGAATGAGAAATGGGAGTTAAGATTGTGTGGGTGGTGAGAATGAATAAGGATGTCCTTTGTTTGAATCAGACCAGATATTGATTTGTTGTCATGATGGAGTTGATGCGTGCATGTGTTTGTTTGCGTGGCTAATTGTGTGGTCATGAGTAAGCGAGTGAGTAACAGAAAGAGAGGGCAGGATGCTGAAGATGTTGTCATACGTGTCATTGTTCCCTCACTGGCATCACCACATGTTGTTGAATGGTGTTAAGGATTCGATCAGCACAGCTTAAATAGGTCACAGTTTGTTTAGGTGTTTGTTTTTCACAGGGTAAAAAAATATAATAATAATAATAATAATAATAATAATAATAAAAGAACATGAGTGTGGTTCTTTTGAAGGGTAAGAGCAAGTTTCTGCAGGTCAGTAACTGAGCTTATCTGAAGACACCACAGCTCGGTGCAACAGAAGCCTGTGTGTTTGACCTGCTCTGTCGCACGATGGAGCAGAGCTGCCGGGCCACCACACAGGCTTTCATCTTGTCGATGGGAATCCAGGATTACTATTGCAGTTACTTAAATAAAAGATTCCCATATGCATCGGCCTTTTACTTTAAAGATGTTGCTTTGTTTTTGTGGCTTCTTGTTATGTCATAAGCTATAAAAACATTAATATTTAATTGCCATACAAACACGATACTGTAGCAATTGTTTCTTATTAAGGAAATTATTCAATTGATTGATTGCTGCCATTCTTTTTAAATGATGAAAAGAAAACCACGGGAAGTGTTTTCTTTGAACAGTTTGTGTACAGTTTATTTTTATATCATTCTGGTGGATGGTCTGGAAAATGAATCACGTGTTGATGATATAGCTATAAGCATTACCATTCTTGTATATAATGTAATATTGGATTGTAAATTATAAATTTATCCAAGTCATAATGATTGACGAATAACCACTTAAGGTTGTTAAGTGAACCACTAAAGCACTGCAGGCCATATCCTCACCTTTTTCATTCTCTGGTTATGTTTTCGCTCACTTGTGCTAACATTTTTTTTAATTGTCCACATCTATTGTTAAAAATCAAATTTGTACCAGCACTTTATTTCGTCAGGTTTCGGGGAAGACAGTGTGTTTCAGGTAGTGTACAATCTGTGCTGGTGGTTTGGTCATTGGCGGTCACCTGTTGATTAAATTCCATTGGGCCAAATCACAAACCGTCATCGTGCAGTCGTCGATGTTAACCCCTTTTCTAGAGGCATAATCAAACAAAGAAGTCATTCTCTATTAATAGTCCATGTGAGATTGAACTAATTTGACCGAAAAGTCAAATGTAGGCTGATGCAGTCACATTGAATGTGACACGATCAAAGGAAATAAATGTGTCCTTTTCAAACTTGGCCATTTATAGTCCTATCACCACCTCTATTTCTTAGTAACTTTAATCACTAGCCTGATAGCCTAAATGTCCGTCCAGTGGTGGCCTAACTAGCTGGTTGCTGTCAGGTTATTTTGTCGCAGACTGACTCCCTCTGTGAATAATACTCTGGGCTTTAATTCATGTGTTTGTTCACAAGTAAGAAAGATTATTCAAGGGAAAAAAACAACATGAAATGATTGTAATATTTGTAAATGATCTTGCTGTAATGTGTAAAATGTGTCCAAGTTATTTTTTATTATATTATTTTTATGAAAGTTTTTCCTCTTAACAGAGCTGAGGTGTCATTTTGTGAATAAATGCATTTAATAAGCAAACATCTATATATAAAACAATATTATAGTATATCAGTATATTTTTCTTTTATTTCACTGTTCGGTACTGTAAAGTGTGTTAAAAATACAAATAAAGTAAGATTTTTATATTAAATGCAATACCATTGTCATGTTTGCCGTTATCACAGTTTTTTGTATGTTAGTCCCCTGTTTGGTGGTTTATGGCCGATTTAAGTGTCAGCATTTCACTTGTTGAAATTTGGCACAAACGTCTTCTTAGAAAACAGTGATGAACTGATACGAGTTTAGTGATCATATGTCAAAGGTCATGGTCACTGTCACCTTGCATCCCTCAAGAACACCTTGAGGTGATTTCTTCAAATTTAGCACGCATCTTAACTCAGATTTTGTTGGTCTAAGGCATGGACTGTATATAATGATGGATGTAGCTACCATGATGTCACCCATTGGTTTGTGGACTACCGCTTTGAAGCCCCAAGTTTGGCATTTCGGCTGTACCCATCTTTTTTTTTTTGGAGCCAGAAGTGACCTTATTTGAACCAGAGGGTAAAACTGTGGAGCAGTGAGGGGTGGAGCTGATGTATGCATAACTTTAGGCCTAAAAAAAAGTTATAAAAAAAAGCTCACCCCCTGCCAAGTTGTCGATAAACTGCAGTTCTATGGCATTCCCTCATTGGCTTAATTTTCCAGCCTCAGCGGTTGCTGCTTGGTCAAAGATCAAGATCAACATGATCTTGCATCCGTCTCATTCTTGTAAAATCAGTATCTTAAGAAACACCTTGAGCTGATCTCTTCAAATTTGACAAATACATTCACTTGGGCTCAACAATGAACTGGTTAGATCAGATTAGGTCAAGGTCACTGTGACCTCACAAAACAGGTTTTTGGCCATAATTCAAGAATTCTTACGCTACTTATGACAATTTTTACCCAATTGTCTAACTGATGGATGAAATGATGAACTGATGACATGTTATATTCAAAGGGTCAAAGGTCAATGTCACTGTGACATCATTATGTTCTGCAAATACACTTTTCTGACCATTACTTAACATCACATCTGAGGAACAGAGGGGGAGACATTTGGTGTGATACTGAATTGGTGATTCGAATTTTGGTGCCCACCTTGAAACTGTGCTGACTGCATGGACTCTCTGTGCTGCTGAGGGGGAAATGTGTGTGAAGCATCCATGTTTTCACAAACATGGATGTAAACTGTAACTGCAACTTGACTGGTTTGTGGAGGCATACAACCCAATAAATTAATATCATTAATATTATTAATTAATTAATCAATGGGCTGGAAGTGTTATCTTATTTTAATCTGGAGTAAATCCAGAAAGACTGTATTATGAACTAGGTATTGCAGCCAGCTTCCTCGATTTTTAAGACATTTGGACTATTTTTGAGATATATTTGACTCATAGTGCAGTTTTAAAATAATATTTGTACTGTTTAATGTTATCTTCTTGTTAGTTTTTTCGCTGATATTGAATATGGTGTAAGGATGACAGTATAAACAGTGATGACTACCTGCACCTGTCTGGCATGAGATGGCTGCATCCTCCCCAGAATCCTCTCCTTCAGATGGTGTCACGGCTCTCCACCAATCACAGGGGCTAAACAAAGCGTTGTCCAATCAGAGCGAAACAAGACAGTGCGGGTGGGGATACACGCATGCGCAATGACATAACGGAACTGGACGGACTGTTGACCGGTAATGACTAGCTGTTAGCTTGTTCTTGGGAAAAATAAATAAAAGTTTGCTTTGTCTTTATCTACTTTTTTAACTGTATATGCTAGAGGTATTGTGATGATATTGTCACGGCGTACGTATTCTTGGTATTTTTATTTACGTGTTTGTTTAGGCGTTGCTTTAGCTAAAGCTTTAGCTAATTTTGCTAGTTAGCATTGATTTGTTAGCTGTCGGCCAACTAATAAAAAGTCGTTGTGTTTCGTCGAAATACGTCAAAACAAGCGTTGATACTTAATGTTGTTTTGTCGCTTTTGTATTTTATAATATTATCGGTTGTTACAGAGTGTTTCCTGTATTTCTCTGCAGATTGTGCGTGTTAAAGGCGGTTCCGGTGCATGTTAATCTTCCTATATCCGGACCCAGTGTGGAGCGATCATGATGCCCTGTCAGTACCTGCTGCTGCTGCTGCTGAGTGTGGGAGTCTCTGCGGTGGAGGTCCAACGCCCTCGCGGTGTCCCCTTGTCAAGTAAGCATCTAAAATTTAGTTGCATCCAATAAGACAGACCCATGAGCACAGTTTGCGCTGGGGTGAAAGTTCACAAGTTGTCCACTCCAGTTTTACATGGTACTTTTATTTGTCATTTTACAACACAAGGGTGCACAATGATATGTAAGTTATAGCCCATACACGCTACACACACAGAATATACCGCTCCTCTGTACACTACATTATGCTAGCCCATACAATATTATCATTATTGTTACTATTATTGTTATAATTTTTGCTACACAGTATCTTATATTTCATACTACACTATGTTAATACATCATGCTGTCATATCACATTGTATACCGCCTTATTTCTGATATTGTTCTAATTTAGTGTAAATGCTTTTAATTATACATCTACACCTATACCTACCTAGCATAGTTATCACCATGTATTTCTACTTTTGGCCATCATTTATTGCTATTGTTGTTTTATATGAGTCTTAAATAAATGTTTGAATGAATACTTTGTTTCTATTTTGCTGTATTAATACAGACAGCCCTAAACATCATTACTTAATCACTCTATATAATATTCAAGTGTAAGCTGTTATTATACCCGCTGATATCAATCATATCGTGGCACTTTACCTTGTAACTTGTCTCTTTAACTTGTCACTTAACCTCATAACTTTGTCTCTATTTGCTCTTGTGTAGTTCGTATTTTTCACCTCTACTCTTTTACTAGTAGTATAGATCTCTATAATTTTATTTTTCACTTCTCTGTTTCTGGGGATCGATTATGGCTTATGTTATCTTAACATATATTTTAATATTCAAATTAGAATTGAATGGAATATAAGAAGATTAACAAAATATACAGTTACTTATATATACATATATATCTATAGAGACTTTAAAAATGTCATGGTATTGACCTTTTTTTTCTATTTTACCTCAAAAGAGCGGCAGTTCTATGAAGAGGGCAAACCTTTTACTTGCCTGGATGGCTCCCGCACAATTTCCTTTGACAGAGTGAATGATGACTACTGCGACTGCCAGGACGGCTCTGATGAGCCAGGTGCGTATATCCTGCATGCTGGAGACTCCTGCTCTACTGTCTAGTGCTATTTTTTTCCACAGTTCACTGAATCAAATAAAGTAGTTACTAATAAATGTATAGAGGCCTGCTTATTTGGTATGATTCTTACAATACCAGGTACTGACAATGTCAAGCAGCTGTTTTCTATATCTGACATTATAATTATTATTATGCAGGCACTGCTGCCTGTCCCAACGGCAGCTTCCACTGCACCAATGCAGGTTTCCGACCAGGCTTCATCCCATCCTCCCGCATCAATGATGGAATCTGTGGTATGTTTTTTAAACTGTGCTGACTATCTCTTTTCAGGTGTGTTGTACAGGCAGGATGTTGTTTAACGTCTGTGTTTCTTGTACAGACTGCTGTGACACCACAGATGAGTACAATAGTGGTGCTGCCTGTCAGAACACCTGCAGGTGGGAATGTTTTGGGGTTTTAACTCTAATAACTTGTGCTTGTTTCACAGTCTAAGCTCAATTTCTTATACATGTGCTTAAATGCACATTTAGTTTAAAAGAGTATATCATGTGTTATTTGCAGGGAGTTGGGCCGCAAAGAGAGGGAGAGCCTGCAGAAGATGGCAGAGATCGCTAAGGAGGGCTTTCTGCTTAAACAGCAACTTATCCAAGAGGCCAAGAGAGGCCTTGAGGATAAGAAGGTGGGAATAACTATGAATGCCTCTGGTATTTGCTGGAGTAATAATTAAGATTCAGAGCTCCGAAACATGGATTATCGCAGTATCAAATAGGTTTTTATACAGAAATACTGACCCTTCAGTAGAGACATTTTAAGGTGTCACCACAATCATTGTATATCTAGTTATGTCACCAATGTTTTGCTTACTGTACACAGAAAAATAAAAAGCAGTAGTTTCAGTAACCTGTTGTTAAGCACACCCCACTCACGCTCTCAGAATAGGCCTGGTTCACATCCAGAAACGAGATGCTGGCCATCTGAAGTCTCTTGTAAAACACAAACAAACAATTCAGCTAATTTTAGAGTAACAAGGATGCTGAGACTTCCAAGTTGTTGGTGGCACACTGTTGTTTTCCATGTTGCCTTTGCGAATTATGTTACAGTTTTTATTTGACGTATTGTTTTCCTTGCATAGATGTAAGGACATTGTTTCATAACTTCAGTGGTGTTTTAAAATATTGTGTAGATTGCTTAATTTTTTCAATTTTTCTCAACAGACCAAGCATGCAGAGGTTCAGGCCAGTAAGAAAGAACTGGAAGATAAGGTGGAGGCTCTGAGAACTGTAAAGGAGACTGCAGAGCAGCCAGAGAAAGAAGCCAAAGAGCGCCATCTGAAGGCCTGGGAAGGTAAATTTGGATGTGAAAGCATATCACCATCTACTGTTTGTACAGGGCATCACATTACAGGTAGTATAGACTATTTTATTAATATTTTTGAGCTCGACTAGTGGGTCTCAAACTGTGTGGTGGGGCCCCCTGGGGGGGCATATAGCCACTGCAGGTAAGGCATGGATGACCAGGGATAAAACATGGAGTGAAAGTTGAGTGAATATGATTTATGTAGGGAAAATAAATCGTGGAGGGGGGGCATGAACTTTTTTTAGGCCTCTGGAGGGGGATATGACAAAAACGTTAAAAACCTAAGACTAAATTTCCTCAGTACCACATACCAGTACAGTAGTAGCACTCAGACAGCTTCACTGATGCAAGACATTTAAAACTAATGTGTAAATTCTGTCAAAACGTGTGTGTGTGTGTGTGTGTGTGTGTGTGTGTGTGTGTGTGTGTGTGTGTGTGTGTGTGTGTGTGTGAGAGATCAGAATCTCAAATGACTCAACAATGTAATTTTTGATTCAGAACAAAAGGCTGTTCTCCAAATGGAGAAGGACAAGGCTAGAATGGCTGAGGTGTTTCTTGAACTGGATGACGATGCAGATGGCTTGTGAGTATCAGCACCCTCCAGATTTATTAGCACCCATAATGAGGGAAGGCCGTGTTGTAAAGCTTATCAGAGACAGCTTTAAGAGCAAAGTCAAATGAAGTAGTGCAGAGAAGAAATACAGCATTTGTGAATCTGGAGCCGTATTTATTTTAAGTTTGTTGTTCTGTACGTTATTTATTGTTTATTCAAAATGCTGCCACACAGCAGACTTAAAGGTTCAGTGTGCAGGTTTAGACCCGCTCCTTATGCAGACACAAGCAGCTCATTCTAAGGTAACTAAAACACGGTGTGTCTTAATGTAGGTGATTATACATTAATAAAAACACAGTTATGAATATTACATACCATTTCTGCCAGTAGATGTCCCTAAATCCTACAAACTGGGCCATTAAAACCTGATGGCATGCCACAGAGACCACATCTTTTTCTGAACAAAAGTGTCTGAGAATAGATTATTAACAGACTGTATGTTCATGCCTTTCATGTGTACATTTTGGCTGATGATTAGTACGATAGTAATTCAGTGGTTCTGTAGTTGGCCTTGTTGTTACTACCATTCAGTGAATGATTAACTGGTATGTTTGTTTCAGTGTCTCAGTGGCTGAGCTTGTGTCCCACTCGGAGCTCGATCCAGATTCAGATGGTTCATTCACAGAAGCAGAGGCACAGGTAAATGTTTTTTTTTAATTGTTCCTGTAAAAACACTGATGTAAAAGTGACGTTATCTTTAAATGCAAATATTTCGAAAATTGTAGTGCATCATAAGGAGCCGAACAATTTAAAAGGTGAATATTGTCTCTGCTTTTTATAGGGGCTGTTGGGAGGAGTAGACAAAGTGGACACCGTATCATTTGAGTCCATTTGGAATAACATCAAAGACAAATACATATCAGAGGTAAGAACCTGATTATTCCTCTTGTACGCTCTGTGTGTGAAAGCCTCGACTCGTCTTAATGTGCAGCTTTCTTGGCATCAGACCAATGCAGACACTCCAGCACCAGTGGAGACTACGCAGGAGGAGAGCAAGGAGCCAGTCCCCGACAATGACTCTGAGCCGTACCCTGAAGATGACATCCCAGATGAAGAAGAGGACGATGACGAAGAGGACGAAGACGATGACCATGACCCAGATGAGGGCTATAAGGTAAGCCCACTGAGTTTCTCCATCAAACTTCTCCTGGATGATACTCAAGTTTATGTTAGTGAGTCATTTTTTTTCTGTGTTTGATATGCAGAGTCCTCCTACGATGCAGACCCAAGAAAAGAAGGATGACGATGATGAGGGGACTATGCCACCCTACGACGAAGAAACGCAGGCCCTCATTGATGGTAAGCGTGTGTATAAAAGTGAGTGACTCAGCCAGTCCTCAGCTATGATTAAATGAGTCACACTGTGAAATACTAAGAGGAAAAAAGCACAGATGTGACTGCATACCTATTAGTTTGAATTTTAATGCGCTAACTTGAAACTCAACAGTCTTTCTGGTAGCGCAAATAAATTGTTAATTAGACGGACAGTGTGATTCATTTAACAGATGTGTTGCTTTTAAATGACGGAACTCTATTGCTTGTCTTTTATCAAAACATCAACAGGAGGGCATGAGTGCCTCACACTTTTTGTATTTGTGTGCCTATGTGTATGTATGGGTTTGGACCAAACTTAGTTTAAGAGTATATTTAATTTTGGGCTTCTGATTCCCAGCTGCTCAGAAAGCCAGGGATGCATTCGATGAGGCTGAGAGAGCTCTCCGGGAAGTTGATGATCAGATTAAGTAAGTACCAAGAATATGAAGGCTTCTTTGCCAATAATGCAATCAGTTTGTGTAAGCACAGCCGCAACTATCAGCAGCTGCAGTGGATTATTTTGTTGCACAATCAGTGTGTTGTTGGTTAACAAAAAGATTACATTTTGGATTTGTTTTTTTTTGTCTGCAGGAACCTTGAAAAGGAAATCTCCTTTGACTTTGGGCCGAATGCCGAATTTGCCTACCTCTACAGCCAGTGTTATGAACTGACTACTAGCGAGTATGTGCACACTGGTTGCTGTTCACTATTCTTATTTCTTCTCATTTATCCATCTTCTGTATGTTTTTTTCACCATACTGCCTGTTTTGCGACATTGCCAAGACATATGCGAAAAATTATGTCAATTTAGACTGCTTAACACTCAGTCTATTATCCACTACTACAGCATACTACTGCTATTCCTGCTAGTACTCTGTGCCTGTGTGTAGCCTGTGAACCTCAAATACAGAAATGATGGGAGCATTTAACCATCGACAGCTCCTACATTTGAAAATGTGTGGAAACGTATATCAGCATCTTCAGTGAATCCTTGTGCTACTCATAGAAAAAATATATCTTTTAATTCTGACTTTCAGTGTTTGAGTTGAAAGAGTATTTTGGATGACGATCACTCATGGTGCTTCACGCACTCGTGGATAAATAGTACATTCAGCGTCTGGCTACTTAGACTGCTTAACTCCCAGTGTAATATCCATGCTGGCTCCTCTCATGAAACCATTTTTAATGTCAGCTGTTTCGTCCTACCCTTGCAAGACTTGTCAAACAGTAGCTCTACGGTAGCTCAGCACAGCTGTAAAGGCTGATTTACGGTTGGCCGCTTGACACTTTTGATGAGTGTTGCTCGAGAGAAATTAAACAGTCGCGCACTATTTTCAATTTATGCTTCAGCTTAAGGTTTTGAGTTGTCTCCATGGCAACAAGAGACACCCCCCCTTCCCCCCCTGCGTTTTTACGATCCAAGTCTATTTCTGTCGCGTTTAGTGAAGCGTAATCTGCACAGACAGCTGTTTAAATCACACAGATACCCTGCTGTGTATGTGTTTTTCATTTATTAAGCATATCTGCATTGACTGATCGGCTCCCAGTCTGTCTGTGAGCGGTAGGTTACCCTCACTCTCTACGTTGGGCTGGGAAATAAAATCAATAAATACAAACACTGTTAATTTCTTGCCATGGCGCCGCGTTGAAAATTATTTTGGATCAGTAATTGTCTGTCGTCACTCAGCCTGGTGAAGGCAGTTTCACTTGCCGCTGTGGATTGAAGACTACTAACGCCACAGTGATCATAGAAACACTACCAATCACACTACGACATTGTCTGCAACAAAAAAAGAAAAGAAAACTATAGTGCCTTTTTGCTGTCAAAGATACGTCATTTCTGCTGAGCAACACTCATCAAAAGTGTCGACCGCCCTGCCGTAAATCAGGCTTTAGTCAACACAGGACATGTACTTACTGTTTATACCTGTTTTGACAATGGCTTCGCACAACGATTGTATTTTCTGTCTCACTGACACTTGCAGCATGTGGTCTTGGTAATATTAGAATTGGGATGCAAACAAGTATCAGGCAAGTTCCTACTTCTCAAGGACTAAGCTCATCTTTTGCTTTCAGGTACATCTACAGGCTCTGTCCGTTCAACAGAGTATCCCAGAAACCCAAGTATGGTGGATCAGAAACTAACCTCGGGTGAGAGAATATATATGTCTTTTCTTACTTTTTTTGGGTTATATTCTGTTTTTTTCTCCACACTTGACTTGTCTCATACTGTTCATCACTTGCGTTCTACAGAACATGGGGACAATGGGCAGGTCCTGAGGGTAACATCTACTCTGTGATGAAGTATGAACATGGAACAGGGTGCTGGCAAGGCCCTAACAGATCTACCACGGTGAGTCTTGGGCAGTTAGCCCCGACTTGATCTGTTTCTACACCTGATTTTTCACTCCTTTAATGTTTGTCATTGGACAAAGCATAGAAAAAAACATATCCTTTGTCTTTCAGATTAAGTTAACATGTGGAAAGGAGACAGTTGTGACATCTACCTCAGAGCCCAGTCGCTGCGAGTACCTGATGGAGTTTACCAGCCCTGCTGTCTGCCAGGAGCCAAACCTGGATCCAGTGCTTCATGGGCACGAAGAGCTCTAGATCCACTTGATTTGTGAGTAATTCTAACTTGTCTGCATTTGCTGGTAAACCTTTAAAATGAATTGAGACAATCTCACACTGTTATGTGTGAGGCACATATAATGTGGTCTGCTGCATTATCACATCATTTCCCCTGTAGGGTCTTAAATTGGTCCTACAATTGGGCCCAGAACAGTCTATGTCTGAGCGTTAAATATACTGCACCTACAGTGAACAACTGATCACATTTCTAAATGGTGTAGACACCTTCAGAACATAATGTGGAGGGTTAGCGTTTCAGCATTTTGTGGCGAAGAAAATCCCTTGTTCAGATACAGCTTAGAAGAACAGCGAGACAGCAACAAGAGCAAGGTAATGGCAACTTTATTTGAGTTCATGGTAGATGTTAAGTTGATAGAGCTCTAAGAGTGAATGAATGATAAGTATATGGGTGAGGCAAATACATAAAGCAGTTTCTTGGAATTCCTTTGGATAAACTGGATGAACAACATTGTAATTTATTCTCTTACTGGTGCAGTATTGCATCCACCCTCAACTGTAGACATCTTAACTCTAAATGTATTCAGAGGTTTGTGACACTTCAGCCTTTTGACATTTTTCATTAAAGATGTCTATAAAAAATTAATTTAAATGGAAGCATTTTATAAAACATGTTGTCATAGCAAGCTATATGTTGCGCATCTCTGTGATGTCACTGTTACCTTTGCTATAGTGGTATCATATTGTGAGCTTTCCTGTGAGGCTCAGGCTGCAGCCATCATTTTTCCAATCCACTTTAGATGTAACCTCACCCACTTTTGCATTAAGAATGGCCTGATGTTTGCCTGCCACCCTACTGCCAGCCAATTCTGTTGACACAGTTAGCCAACTAGCGAACCCATGTATCTACCCCACGGTAGATCCCTGCCACTCGAAGGCTACAAGGCAAAAAACTTGCTTGTCCAGCATTGAGTGTCTCTTCCCCAGGATGGTGAAGGCTTGACCAGCCCTACTTTGCCTCTGACTGGCTTACCCTGATATTCTTACCCTCATCAGTCTCCCTCCTCATGCTTAAACCTAACCAAAGCAACCGATGAAGGCAACAAGGACTAACCAATCAGAAGGAGAGTAGGTTGGATCCTGCCTTCGCCATTCTAGGAAAAAAAAAAGGCAAACTGGTAGGGAGTCGGGGGTGAATGCAGCCCCTGAAGGTCCATTTAAGTGGAATATGACAGCTACAGTAACTTGGAAAATAGCGATATGGGTTGTTAAAAGGAAACTGCTCATTTTCAACCACCTCTGTGTCATTGCAGTGTGGGCAGTGTGTGGTGGAGTTTCACCGAACCTTTGTAGTAGATGAGCAGGGAGCTCTGGACTCTAGTGGCACGGGAGGTAAAAGCCAAAAACTGTTCATCTGCACACAGTGCACACACGGCGATGACAGAGCTGGTTGAAAGTCAACAAAATTTCGCTCTAACAGCTGAACCAACTCAAATTCAGCCAGCAACTGTTTGTAAAAACAGAGGAGGCATACACATGTAATCAAGACAGTTACATAAAGGAGGTAGAGTGGCATCTAAATCCAACGTGCTGCTTCTAAGGAGAGGGATGAGAGAGGTTAGAGTTCCTCTATGTTTTTTGGCAAGGGTGGTGTTCACAGCCACTGATGGACTCAAGCTGTGCTTTTTCACAAGGCACCCAGCTATAAGACACCTCTCTGAGCCAGCAGCCGACTTCCTGTGTGCCACAGCAGTAGGCTGGCAGCCAATCATCGGGTCTTGATGTCTGGCAGCCTGCTATCATGATGCTGATGTGGGCGTGGTGTCATCTCAAGTGGGTTGGAAAAATGAAAGAATCCCTCAGGCCTGATGCTGCACAGAGTGAATTGATATCAGGTGTAGCTTCCCTTGAAATAACCAAGGATTATAAAAGGCTGCTGTAACTTATTTAACTTTTTAAATGGGTGTGATGTTTTATTCACAATCATTTAGCCGATTCTCCTCTCCTGCTTTTTAGTATTTGTGATAGATGATGACATTGTAGACAGGGTATTAAACTAAGCTGAGCTTTATGATAATAATGTAGTGGATGCCTTTTGGTCTGTTAAAGCAACTGTGGAAAACAGAATTGGATTTTTAATGTATCACGGACCTAAATAAGCATCTAACCCCAAATGTGCTGACTCATAGATAACACAGGAAGTGGATACATCACTGGTGTAAACGCACAGTCATCGGAAAAGTAACCTCCAGGGACTAATTGCAACTGAATTGCCCCTCCCTATAGGAAGTCATGACTTAAGCAAACAAGCCATTGACATGAATGTGTATGCGCTTACTCTTGCAGGTTGTTCTAAGGGACCACAGTCACCGCAGCAACATGAAGTTGCCATGCTGTGAGCAGCACCACCTTGGCGTCAATTAACAATTGAGAATAAACGATGGAAATTCCAATGAGTAGTTACCTTGTCTACACATCCATCTTCCACTGCTACCTGTTGTGTTGTTTCTCTGACTTGTGTCAAATGTAGTCATTCCATTGATTTCAAATAAAGTAAATTTTATCATGTTACAAACCTGTGTCCATTTTTGATTTCAGTATAAACTCGGTTTTCTTATAAATAACTTGTCATTCAGTACTGTTGGCTTCCAAATAAGGTACTATTTTAGATTATCTGCATCCAGGTAGTAACAGACACACTGGGCTAGTACTAGCAAAATTAGCGACATAGCGACAGAGTCTATGGAGGGAGTCAGATGTGGTGGATGAATGAGTTACAATTAGGGGACTTTGACACATGAGAACGGGGTTCTAGTCCTTTGTGACTCAGTTGTATTTTTTTAGACTTAGTTGATTTATCATTTTCAGGTTTTAAGGATAAAGCTGCTGATTGCACACTGTACCTAAATCTAAATATTAGAATAGACCCGTTCGTATTAGTGTCATATTTCGACGTTGCTAGAACGCTCAGGAGGATATACACCCAGGTGTAAATAGCCACATTGGCAGGCGCAAATAGCATTGTCAGCTATGGACACCTGGGTGCTAAGAGCATGTGTCTTTAATTAACTTTAGTAGCATTAATTACAGCTTTAAATAACACAGTAGGAGGAGCAGTCTGGAAAACCTAAAGATATATTTAAAGCAGCGATATATTCCTTCCTTTCTTTCATACTCTCAAACCATTTACCATAGTCCTCTGTAGGCATTAATTTAATGGATGAAAAATATTTGCCTTCTCATAAAAACACCTATTATACAACAAAACAACTTGGTATCAAAAGAAATGTTTGGTCATAACTTGAATTTTTCCGATGCTGATACCAGTTTTAGAAATGCCGTTGATATTGCTTAAATGCGTATCGGCAAGTATGCAAGCCAATGCACAGATGAAATATGACAGAGACCTAATTAATCAATAAACTTTGAAGTATTTCATACCTGTGTACACAGCAGTTTTCCTGAAAATCATTTCTTTGCCGCTCTGAAACAGCGATCTACATAGCAAGTTGCGTTGTGCCGCCATTGGAAACTTCTGTTTTAGAGCAGTGAAGAACTGATGTCTGTTGAATAGTATAATATTAGCTGTTAGCAAAACGTTAGCAATTTGGCCATTTTATGTCTCACCAGGTCAGGGTTTAATCAGAGCTATGCCTTACAACAATGATAGCACTAATTTCACATCCATACAGGGTTAATAGAACACAGTAGTTTAGTAGTTAGTATATTTTTTCTAATGCGATGATATTGAATCGGTATCATTCGGTACACAACTTCACGTACTGGAATCGATATCAGGAAGGACAAAAGTTGTACCGGAACATCTCGTCGAAACTTTCAACAATATCGTTCTGACAGTCAATAAAAATTGGGTCACTCAATATTTGTAACTTTTATTTTATTTTTTTCTGGCATGTAAAGTACAAATAATTAAACAATTCCATGAAAAAGTCTTCAAGCGTCTTCAGCTGAAATCCCAGTAATAAATATCCTAGACTAAACTGAAAGGTTTATTTTTTTTTTCTTTGTTAAATTTTGACATTGTTCATTTGGTCATGTTTGGAAGTATGAGATTTTGTATTTCTCCCGCTGACGTTGGCGTCAGCAGAACTTGTTTTTGATCATTTTCACCTTTGATTTGTTCTACCATTCCAGGAAAATGTAAGAAAAACATCACTAAGTTACTGCGTCCCCTCTTCTAAATAAATAGACACAAAATACAGTTGGTTGAGAAACAGAAGGACCACTCACCCCTTTACTACCCTAGAGACTCCCAAGAAAACCTTCCTGCAGCTTTTCTGAGCTCTGTAATATTTTGCCGAAGCTCTTGGCTGGGTTTCCAAATGCATCTTGGCGCTAAAGAACATCTTTCAATAGCAGACATTGATATTGAAATTGATACAGATGATCTCAGTATTACAATGCTTTTACAGAAACAGAACCATTTATATCTTTTTTTAGAAGTCAGCCCATCAGCGTAAACAGGAAAGCATCTTGTGAGCACATCAAACCTAGGACATCCCCTCTGTTCCTGGCTAGTTGCTGGACCCTCAAGTGGGCCAAAGCCTCACTACAGGGGCTGTCCCATGTCTCAGGGGTTGACAGAGTGGTTGAAAAAACAAGACTGTGATTAGATTAAATAATTAAAAGATTTTCATTTAACAAGACAAACAGAACACAGGCAGTAAAGGCATAACATCTAGCACACAGCATGTATGTTTATACACTTCAATTAGTTAAATATAGCAGTGCATTCTTTGACTATGGAGAACGTTTCCAAATCGTACTTCTAAAGCTGTTTTTCTATTTGTCCCCCTTTTTAAGAAACGAAATGGTGTAACCACAATTTTGGCAAACTTAAAATCTTTTAAACTTGCAAATATAATGAAATAAACCATAAATATACACAAAACATACTTTATACGAGGCAATAATAATAATCATAATAAATAGTTTTTAAGTTAACAATAAGTTAAAACTACAAGCTTAAAGTCGCCCAAATAATACAAGTTTGTTGGCGCTATTTTGAATTTTTTCTGTTTAAATTATTTTATGTTGCAACAAAAGCTACCACAGACTTTTACAAACACAATTGAACACAGTTTGATTGAAATTAAAAAATCTAACTAAGTCTAAAATCTGCATACACTGTAAAAACTGCAACTAATTAAATAATGGAAGAAAAATAACAAACTGTACCCAATCAATGCAACCAAACATAATCTTTGACCCATGTGTGTTCTCTATGGCAACATCAACAACACAAATACGCTAATTTAACAAGTGAGTCTTGATATGTAAATGAAATCAATAAATTACAGGAAAAGAAAAGATATTTGAAATTGACATGGGCTAAAACTGATGATATATTAGACAGTATTCCTTTCAAGGTCGTTGAGAATTGCTCTATTAAGTCAGCCAAATATGCAGTTTGTTTGAGCTTTGCATGGTCAGAGCACAAATTAGGGGCTGAGGAAGTGATTATGGAAATCTACAGATCAGACCTCTCATTGCGTGTTTGATTCTCTTAATGAGTCTGTTTGTTTTTAATGTTTTCGTCTGCTCCTTTCACTATTCCGCAAACCTTTTCAGTGTGACGTTTAATTTCTTTTTTAAAAAATATATATCATTTGTTCTCAGTCAATATAAAAACAAAGCACATTGCACTTACTGTTCCATAGGAAAGTTTTTTTGTCTTTTTAAATGATTATTGTTGTTGCTCAAGCAGTGTAGTACTGTTTCCTGCCATGGTCCTTGGCTCTCTACTGTACATCAGGTGTGGGTCTTTGTATAGTGTATGAAAGGTCGTTTCGTGCTGTGGGTTTGGTTTGTGGGTTGACTGTACTACATTGGACATGGCTGGGCGAACAACTCCAGCTGCAGTTCAACGTGGCCTGTTATCTCGGTTGTTCGTAACGTCTATCACTGGTCTTGCCAAGTGCTCAGTCCTACGGTGCTCTCTCTTGCAAATTGCTCGACCCAAAATAGCTAGATTAGTCCTTTTTACGTGGTCAGCTCTGGACACGCCAGCAACAATCATTCAGAGTATTTTGGGGGGATGAAACAGTATGAGTCAGATCGAAAGATGCCAGAGTAAGTGGTGCAATGTAAACGCTTTCAAAGGATTAAATTGCTCATGAGACAAAGCAGATGATATAAATGTTGGGGGAAATGCATCCAATTTTTTTCCTTTGTCATAATTTATTTTTGATATGCCTTTTTTTATCATTCGTTGTGTGCATATAATTTGTGCAAATGGGATTGCTTGCAACTGTTTCATTTTAGCATTTGGTTTAGTGGTTATAGGATTTACAAATGCAAACTGATATGCGCAACTTAGGTATTCAAAAGTAATGATAACTGAAATTGTCGAGGGTCCTTATTCAATAAATAACATAGATTTGTACAGCAATTACTCAGGGAATAATATAGTTAGTCTTAATTTATCCTTCTTGGTGCTGACTTGCAAAGCAATTCTTTGGCAAAAATCAAATCTATCTAATCATAAAGAATCATGCTCAGTGTTCGTTATGAATCTGCATCACTGTTTGAATCTGCGTTTTTTCTTTTTAATTTGCAAGCAGCTATTCGGTTTTTCAGCTGGGCAATGAGCCGGTCTCACTGCAGCTTTGTCTGGGATTCTCAAGTCAAAGAACTTCACTTCACTGCACCATCATTGAAGCAACACTGTACACAACTTCAGGACAAGAGATGAGAGTGTGTCGAAGCACTCAAAAGTATAGATGTGTCTGTCAGGTTATACCCCCAACTGTTTAATTTTACTTTTTTTTTTTGTTTTTTTTACATCAAATTTTTGTTACCTTTGTTTCAATTGTTGTGATATGGTTGAACGGTTAAGTTTGTACGAGATACAATGTTCCTTCACCCCCTCCCTAAATCCCCACCCATACACCGCATGCTTATTCCCCCTTGCTCTGCAAAGATCAGAGGGTTTAAAATAAAGCCATGCGATGTCCCAATTTTTCCAAGCTTAAGAATCTGTAAAAATTCAGCACAAGGTCTTGTTCCTTTGTATGTATAAAAATAGATTTATCTCTAATGTAATCCTTTCAAAGAGATCGTCCTCTTTGGCTAACACAGCGTCATTTAGAAAAGCAAAAGCAAAAATGTCTTGAATATAGTTGACCTTATTTAATCTATTATCATGTGCAGATGTCTTGATATTGAAAGACATTAGCTCTCCCCATGGTAAATCGTAAGTCTGGTCTGTAACAGACACTTCAACTAGACAGGTTGGCCTTAATGTTTCATCAAGGGTGCCATAAATAATTTTCATGCAATTGGGTTGGGGATATTTTGAGAAATGCTATTTTCGTGGTAGTGCCAAACAGATCTGAAGCAAATAAATAAATACCTTTCTGTCGTAAACAGAAGTATAATTATGACACTTATTTGCAGGCTTGACGTTGTACAGTCATCTTTTGAGAGGGCAGGAGTTCAAAGTTTCTGGGGAGCTTTTAAGAGAATTGAGGGGTTTAAAATAAAACTGAGGAGCATTTGGCAAAGCTGGAGGAGCTGGTAATCTTTCTCCTCAAAGGATCAGTGATAAGTTTTAACATTGCCAGATATAATCGCTCACACACGTGACTCAAAGTCAATTTTAAATGTTCGGTCGTTTGGAACCGCAGTCCTCCTGATCTGCTCTGTGCGTGTTGTTACTGTAGATGTGTTCCACTGAATGGTGAAATTTTGACCTCATTTATTCGGGGAGCTTCTATCTGTGCACTAGACTGAAGAATAATACCGGTGCTCTTGAGTTTTTGCTCATCTGTGTTATTTCTCTGCAGCCTAGACCATTGTTCAGTCCATGGGGTGTGTTTGGCGTTTGCTTTTTGCTGCGTGGGTCGTAATCATATTCAAACTATCAACGTCCCCGCTCCTGTTTGTCTGAATTCATCCGAAGACTTAACCTGTCTCGAGTACAGTAACATTCATAATCGAAGCGTGACAGCAAGAACAATGTAATTTTCACGTCTCGTTGTTTTTCTCTTGACCTCTTGACACCAGATGGCCTTCCAGTTAAAGGGATATCACACCAAATCATGGCTGACAAAGCCATGCAGAGTAAACGTGGAAAATGTTAAATACAGGTGCAATGAAAAAGTGATGCAAAAAGTGAAAAAACACCGGTATTTTCCTTTGACGTGGCTTTGTTACGGTGAAACGGTTTTCCCCTCGTACTCGCCACTCTCTTGCCCACCAGAGAATTACTAATGAGCACCGTCACCATGGGAGCACTGCCACTCTGCTCTGAGTTCACAGACAGTCTGCTTGTGTTGAATCCATCCTGAGGATAGATTAGAAGAAATACAGGAACTCTTTTTTTATGTTTTTGTGGACTAAATATATCTTCTAGTTATTGAACTGTGTTTCTGTGATACAGAAGTGTACTATTAATGTTGTTCGGTGTGAGACTGTGAGGGAAAGAGTGATTCTGATGGCTTTCGGACTACTCTTTTCTGTGACCAGTATTCATTGGTTAGCCTAAATCTTATTGGGTCTGAGCTAACACGCTCACATAGGGTAGAGAAAACTGCCTTTACGCTAGGCACCACCTAATGCAGGTCAGGAAACAGTAGTCAAAGTTTCTAGAAAATGCTTACATACTCGGCTATTATAACCACCTTAAATATTGAATATATAGTTATATTTTAATAGACGTATATAAGAGAACACTGTTTTTTAATTTCATTTTCTTTGATCTAAAAAAATCGCTGATTCAAAATGCCCAAGTGTAAAAAAGTGACTACATCCTCTCCAGCAAGATAATAGGAGAGATGGTGGGGTAAGAGTTTGGGTAAATTGCACATATTCGTTCATTTAAATTTTTGATCGTTTTGTTCATCAGTTGTCATTATTTGCCTGAATTCAATCAAAGCACTCAGTACACATTCTCTGTCACATTCGTTAGACTGTCTCCTAAATAGATAGCTCTTGCCCCTACCCAACAAACCAGCTACGTACCCCTTCTAATTCAATCCAGGCAAATATAGGGAAGGACTAGCATGTTGTGTAAAGAGAAAAGAAAAACTCCACTAGTGTGTTTGTTTGAAACTCTGACTTGTGTATGCTTTGCGTATGGATATGTTTGGTCATGTCTGTGCGTGTATGCGTGTATCTGCATGTCTGTGTTTGTGATAATATATTATGGATTTGTGTGAGAATGCGTCAGAGAGAGACTCAGTCCAGGCCCATGTAGAGTGATGGCGCAGGGAGCTCAGGTTGCTCTCCCTGCAGGTCGAAGGAGCTGGCGCCAGCAGCCTCTCTCTCTCAGGCCTTGTGCTGCTTGCTGGTCTTGAAGGAAACCTGCAGCACGCGGTCACCCAGGCGGTAGCCGTTAAGGCTAGCGATAGCCATGGCGGCCTCGTCGTAGTTGGTCATAGTGACAAAGCCAAAGCCCTTACATTTGTTGGTGGTGAAGTCACGGATGACCTTGACGTTGGTGACGGCACCGAAAGGCCCGAAGAGCTGCCACAGGACGCTCTCGTCCGCCTCTGGGGACAGGTTGTACACAAAGATGCACCAGCCGGCTCCAGTTGGACCAGTGAGGTTGACCCCGGCCAGGCTGGTCATGCTGTCAATGGTGATGGGGGAGAATCTGGGGAAGAGAGTGGGAGAGCTACCATGGGTGTCATTCTGAAGTTCCACACAGGATTCAGTTCTCTATACTGTCTCTTATGGGCATGTATCTGTGAGAAATGATAAAGATAAAGGAGTCGGGGGACACCATCTCCATCCCCTCTGCTGTACAGTAAGTAGATAAATATGTGTGGGCACCACAGTGGCTCCAAACTACCTGCTTTCATACAAAATGACACTGTGTGCCCTGAGACACAGACACCCACACAATTTGCATTATTTCTCATTTTCTCTGCTGACCAAAGCCTCTGGAAGAATTAAACACATGAATCACAATGTCCAACAGAAATCACAGTATTGAACAAAACACAGAAACCTAGAGAGGGATGAAAAGCAAATTGGAATCAAATCATACACAAACTGGAGCAAACAGAGGAGACGCAAACGGAATCTGGTATGTCCATGCTGGTGAAAAAAAGGGGACATTAAAGCAACTGAAACTGACAATGTTAGTTCATAAATAAATACATATAAATTATTTCTATTAAGTAAAAATAAAAGAACGAAAAGGTTAAACAAAGCCATGCCAGAATACCCTGCTGTTGGAAGCTTGCATCATTGCAATTACAGATAGTATTTTGTTGTCTGGGCTGCTTCTGTAACATGGTTTAAATGGGCAGTGGGTATTAAGAATTATGGCCGTTATATCTGATTTCGAGATGAAGTCAGCAGGTGGTATTCCAGGCACTTTGTTTGAGGTTTAATTTTGGCATGGATGCTTTTGAAAATACACCTTTGGCATTTACCTCTTGACTCCGTAGCTGGCGTTTAGTAAATTGTCGAGTCTGCAACGCAAGAGGGAGAATGAAGGGGATGCAGAAGTTAGTTATGAGATCTACAAGGAAGGGGGGCTTTCAGTTAACATGTTGCTCCTTCACCAGCTGGCCTCCAGAGGGCATCCTTCACTGCAACGCAGTCCCAATCCATCCAACCACAAACTGATGGTGTGTAATATAGTGCTGTGAGTATGTGTCTCAGCTGGTATTTATTGTTCACTGTGACATCAGTTGGTTAAGCTCCAAAATAGCTTCTCCTTGAATAGTTTAAATGTAATATAACCAAATTACATATCCTAGGCCATTTCACATCTACTGGTCAAGTATAATTATCCGTACTGAGTAGGTAAGCATTCAACCTTGAAAGCGTAGCTACAATTGTTTTTGTGGTTCTATGAAAATATTTAATACTGGAGGCCTTTGACTTTCAAACCTTTTGAACCATTATTCAAAATGACCCATGTAGATGTGGCCAACATATTGTAATTTCAATCTTAATTATGCCTATAATGCCTATTTAGTATAGGCAGAATTTAAAGGTTCAGCATTAATCTTAAATCAAGGTTTATTTAGCTTTAGTTTTATTTTATTGTATTTGGAAAAGTCTGGTGTCTTACATTGGTTTTGAGCTGTTATTTGGATCTGGTCCCTTTCCAAGTGAAGGGATCATGCTGCAGTTTAAAAGAAAGTCAGAGAAAAAGAGTGAGAAGGAGGGACAACGCAATATTGCCAATTCCTTCTGTACTGTAAAGCAATAATATTGCTTAAAGGAACATTTTAATAAAAGTGTTACAGTGGTTTTATTTTGAATGTTTTCAATTTTACAATTTTCCTTAGACCACATTGGCTGTTTTTTTCGGGGTGTGCCACTTCATCTAATTGATTTCTCTTTTTTACTCTCAGATGGTGTGAGGTTGCCAAAGGTTCAGTACCTGAAACGCTGAGTCTGGTGGTGCAGGGGCCCCGTGTAGCGGCGGGCAGCGGTCTGGTACAGCTGAGTCAGTAAGGCCTGCCCTGTCTTCTGGCTGGGGTTGTTGGCGAACTTGACAGTGATGGGTTCGGCAGCACCCAAAGGCTTCTGTCCGTTCAGACCTTTGATGGCCTCCTCTGCTTCGTTGCGCTTGTCAAACCGGATGAAGCCCACTCCTCGTGATATGCCTGCTCCGATTAAGAATACAAACCAATTTTACTACCTTGGCATCAACGCCCGCTGCTGCCTACCAGTCTCTCGGTCAGAGATGGAATGGCGCTTGAGTGACAGCATGAGAAGTGAAATAAGGCTATACCTGTGACTTGGTCCACTAGTATACGGGATGTGATAATGCGACCGTATTGGGAGAACAGCTGCTCCATGTCCTTCTGGCTCATGGTTTTGGGGAGTCCACTCACGTAAAGGTTGGCATCACGAATAGAGGCCGAGCTTGGCCGAGCGTATGATACCTACAACGCCCAAATCAAATAAATCAATAAGTGCATCATATTTACATCACCCAAAATCACAAGATTGTCTGGGTTAAAGTTACTGTTACAGTAGGTACCTTTTATAAAAATAACTTTGTCATATTTGCTGAAACTGTCACTATATCCACAGAGCATTATGTGAGACAGATGATCTGAAAAAATCAGGTTCCTTCTTCTGCCTGTGCGTCTAATGACCGCTCACAGAAAGCAACCAATCAGTGCAGAGGAATCTTAAAAGCAGCTGTCAGTCACGTTAATCGCTGCTCATGAACTGTGGTCAAACTAGGCAGAGCAAATCAAATATGAATCGAGATTCAGTTGCTGCATTGCTTCTGTCTTCCCCCAGATGTTTCCAGAAACATATTTGTGTGAGTTTTCTCCGGCCGAGTTTTGGTTTGACTGTTTTTTAACATGGTTGCCAGGTGACAAACTTTCTCATCTTACAGCTAAACAGTACACTAATACCTCTCTGAAAACATATGAGGCAAGAAATAGGCAACACAGATTTTACTTGATTTATATTTGATCAGCGCTGCCTAGTTTTACAGTTTGACTGCAGCTCACGAGCAGTGATTGACAGTTTCATTAGAAGCTCCTCGGCTCTGACTCCTTGTATTGTTTTCCACGAGCCGCAGTAGATTCTAGCACACTGCTTTCTTTCACATATGGTGGATTTTTCTAAATGCCATTAGAAGCCCTATGAGGAGGCAGTGGATTTTTTTTTTTTTTTTTTTTTTTTTACATATTATCTGTCATATATGTCACTATCAGGACACAGTGACAGTTTCAGTAATTATGACAAAATGTCACTTCTATAAAAGTTACCAGCACCAGCTTTAAGGAACATGTGAGAAAGATCTGATGTAAGTTGCCTGCAAGGAGCCTTCATTTGGACTCCTGCTGATTTCTCCTCATTTGCCCTCTCCACAGACCCGACCGTCTCTTTGCTATCTGTGGACTTAATCATTGCCTTTAAGCTCACACTCAGCCACAATGAGACCGTCACAGAGACACTATGATGACTGTAACCATTACCCAAACTGATACCAGTCATCAAGCCCAGGCGTCAGCTTTGTTTTGCGCTGAAAAACATCAGCCTTAGCTGATGTATTTTCCTGAATCCACTGGTGACTTAATTAGCGCACGGCCATTTTTGGTGCGTCTGTGTTTATATCCCTTATGGTTTTCTGTTGGTCTACTTTTCAGAACAGTTTTACATCTAGTACTGCAGAAGAATATGTGATTGATTGTTTAAAAACAAGCTATACACACACTCTTGTTTTTGTGTTTATGGGAGCATGCGAACACATGTGAGATAGATAATCCAGTTCAGTGCATTGTTGGCAGTGCTGTGTTTGTGTGTGATGGAGAGACAGAGTGAGTGTTGTCTGAGATAGGCTGAGCTGCCCTCCCTGTCCTGCCTCCTTCCTTTGTCTCTATCCTCTGGAGGAGAACAGCTCCACTGGCAAACAGCAAACAATATAAGTGCATCACAAGACTTGCAGGATCCTTGACAACTTTTAAACATGCTGTTCTCACACACAAACACACACATATTGTTTCTATGCATATGTATTGGTGTTATAATATAAACATTTGTGAATTTCACAATTCTTTAGAAATATTTGTAACACTAAAATTTAACTTATTGCCCAGGTGCAAAGAAAGCTTTGCTGCAAATTCAAATGACTTGTATATTATCTTTCAGATGAATACAGGTGTTCTGATTTCATCCATCAGCACTAAGCACCAGTGTCTATTGTGTACACAGACAGACTGTATGAGCAGGAGGGTTGTGTGGTGCAGTGATTAGGGTGTTCTGGATGAGTCAGGGGGGAGTTGCTGTGTTCGGGGAGCAGAGGCTGCCCTATAATTAACCCTCTCCCTGTCGCTCCCACAGTACAGATGGTGCCTGAAGCCCATATGGCCTCTAATCCTGTCATTGGCATTCTGCTCTCCGAGCTACCCCCTACCCTTCTACCGCTGCCCCCTCCCTCACAGCCTCACCCCTCTTCATTGAAGCCTTTGGCTAAATCAGAAGGATAAAACTATGCTATTGACCAAGAGTTTTTTCTTTCACATCTGAGAATGAATTAATTATAGACAATCTATGTATAGATACATCAAATAATAACTGAGTGTCTTAAAATAAATATAACATAATAACCATGAGAATCAACACTGCAGTTTTATGCAAAATATTTGACTGACATTATACATAAATATTCCAGAAAGGAACCAAATCCAGTGCTTGACTTTCCCTGCTGATAGCTCGTTGTTTGATCTGTCATTAGTCCGAATTAACGTCCCTATTCATGGGCAGCTGTTGGTAGATCACCTGCTCTGCTCTCTCAGAGATTCGATTTCTCAATCCTGCAGTTTGTCTCGATCTTTGATCTACTTTGATCAGGTTTGGGGGATGGAAGGAAATAGTGTTTAATAATATGCCCCCCTCTTTCCTTCATCTGATTTTGGGACAAAGAAGCCCCCTAATTAGCCTAGATTGGAGGCAGATGGGGGAACCAAGACTGACCCCAGTGCACCACAGTCAGGCTTCCTAATTACATTTCCATCACAATAACCTCTGCATGCTGTCCGCCCCTTGCTTTCTGACCTCCACTCACTCCTGCTCTTTTCACCCTTTCTCTCACTTCCTTTGTTCTGGCCACCGCTCCCTTCTGCCTCCTCCTCCCCATTTTCCTCCCCTCCCTCTGTCACGTCTGTCGCCACCTCTCTCAACAACCCCCCTCCTGACAGAATCTCCACTTCCTTTCTTTTTGTCTAGCACGCCATCAAGAATCCAAAAATGAAAAGTGATTTTTTTTTGTAGAGAATAGAGGTGCACTCACCTTGATTGTTTTAGTCTGCAGTTTGAGACCATTGAGTGTGTTGATGGCCTTATCTGCATCATTTGGATCCACATAGTTTACAAAGCCATATCCCAAACTCTGACCTAGAGACAAAGAAAGAGCCACAGCGATGTTAGTGATTCTCAAAACCAGTTGTGGTGATATTTTGTTTTCAGCTTGGACAAAGTGTTGCACCTGTTATCTTGTCTCTGACTAGCTTGCAGGACTCGATCTCTCCGATGCTACCGAACAAACTTTTGAACTCTTCCTGGGTCATGTTCTGAGGCAGATAGTTGACGATCAGGTTGGTTTTGCTGTCGTCTGTGGAGCCATTGGTGCTAATGACTGGACCGTTAGGCAGACTGGTTCCGCTTGGACCGTTGGACACCTGGGTTTCCATGGTGCTGATTATCTGCTGAGGAAGAGGGTGGAGTTAGATTTTATATTTCGCACAAGACACACAGTCAGACACAGCAATGATATGGACTTATAAATGCGAATACACACACACACAGGCTGTCCACTCTGTCGCTGTCAGAGGGAAAGGTCAGGAATCAGCATTGCTAAAATGGAGATGGATACAAGGTCTGATTTATCATCTCCCCTCCCCCACTTTCACCCCATCTTTCCCCCCTCTCTCGCTCCCTGCCTCTGGTCCTGCAGATGTCACAGTCCCTTTTTCCTTACTGCTCCCCTCCCCCCTACTCTCTTCCAGGGTCAAACACCATTACATCATTACACAGGGATGGATAATAGTGATGGTGGTGTGTGAGGCTGGGGGAGTTTGGGGTGGCAGTGGTTGAGATGATGGACAAAAGCCAGAGTGACCACATTAAATGGATTTTGTGCTACAAGAAATGTTGAATATCACGGTTTGGTAGACAAAAAAACAAGTCAAGATTACACGTTTGTTATTCAGACTTTGTTAAGTTTTCTTTGTGGTCCTCTGACTTTTATTTTTATAAGTAGAATAATGGTGTGGGTTAGTGCACAGTGTAGTGTTTGTGTTGCTCTGGAGTACACAGTGTTGCTTAATTTGATCCACAGGGGCTCCTCAAGGAACATTGGTGTGGCCAGAAACAAAACTTCCTGCTCCACTTTCCCTTTCTTTTTCCCTTTCCTCACACGTAACACCTAGCTATCTGTCTCTGGGTCATTATTTCCAGTTTGAATCGTCATGGAAAATCACTGCAAACTCAGTCTTTGGTGTAAACAACGGACAAAGAATCTCAAATGAAATTGGCTGTGATGACGTTTCTTGGTGTGATGCTGGCGATGTGTAGCTGCACTAGGCTTACTATTAGCTATCTTAATTTAACATCCTATATTTCTGTGCACATATTGAATATAGGGGCAGGCTTTTTTTCCCTTTGCGTCTGTTATTTTCTTCTTCAGACATCATTAAATTAAATATTAGATTCATTGCACATGTCAAAGTAAATAGGTATGCATGCTTGGAGTTAGGTTATCCTTGTTGACTCATGCAACTAAAATTAGCCTCTATAGCATCACCATGTGTGTGCATTTGCAGTACATTTTGCAGTCGACTCCAACAGTTTTGATGCATTTCAGTGCCTTTTCACCAACAGAAGTCTAAGGTGCTTGGATGAATAGTTTTAATACATGTGTGAAATTGTTATGTCAGATTGTGGGTTTGAGCTGTTGCAGATCCCTAACTGGTGGGTGTTATGTATGTCAATAAGGCTAAATGAGTCTCCTCTAAAGCTCTTGGGGTCTTTCAATGTAGTGCAAAGCAACAAAGGGACTTAATTAATGAATGTTCAGAATTGATTCAAAAGTATGTTCAGGGGATTTCCTGACTTGATGGAGAAATATTGTAGGTGTCACTGAAACATAAACATTATAATAGTAATATTTACTGTGTGTTTCATTCACAGCTCACCATCTCCTGTAAATCTACCACCATTGTGTGTTTGTATTGGTGTGTTTCTGTGTTATCATCACATTACTAGAAGCATTAATTTCTTCATTTGTGTCTCCACACCTATGTGCCATTTCATGTGTTCTCTTTCCTTTCCCAGCGTCTGCGCCCGGGTCTGTCTAACCTGCCTTTTCTCCTCGTCTCTGTAACCTGCTGTCTTGCTTTGAGCCTCACCTCGACTCACGTTGCCCAGGTAACAGTCCCTCAAAGACTGCATTGTTTCTAATGGCTGACTGGCTTTCTTACTTTCGGTGTGTGTTTGTGTCTGTGCTTATTAGGAGCAGCTATACAGGTCAGACGTTTTTTTTCCCTCCGAGTATTAATATTGGACGGCTTTGCAAAAGCAGGGAATATCAGTAAGGCAGATTGATAATGACAAGGGGAGAAGGAGCACAGTGACAGAGTTAAGACAGCCTAAAAATAAAATACTTCAGACACATCTACGCACAAAGGCAGAGCAGCGCAGATAGCAATCTGTCACAAGATTTTGATGCACGGCTCAAACGCCTGCTGACTATCTATCTTTTACATGCCATTATGACTGTATGATTAACACATGTTGACAAAAAGGTGGACTCAAGCTGTTGTGTTGTATTTATTGTAATATTAACCTAGTACACGGTTGTGTGATGTGATGCATCTGACTAACAGAAATATAAACAGCTGAATGTGTCCCAAATATGACAAAAAGCATTTTGAAGGGGAAAAAAAAACATATTAGGGCAAATTTGACTCGCCATCTGAAATAACCCTCACCATGGCAGAACACACATCCCCAGTGAACAGTGTGAAGTTATATAATTCACAGACCCACCGAGTATGGGCTGGGCACACCGAGATTGGCTGACACAAGCAGCAACTAAGATTAAGATTTTCATACAGAAATAGAGAGAAACAGCGTGCTTTGAAGTTATTTGAAACAAATAAAGCAGAGAGGATTGTCTCGTCTTTAGGCCGTCATATTTCATCTTGTACACCAACAACAAAAATCAAATAGTCTAGAGTTTGGTTTGCAGTAACCCAATTACTATGGCAACGAGACAATAAATCATCAGGATGCTGTAGACTACAATAGCATGAATAATCCTAATACGCCCAGTATAGATCTACGCCAGCTATAGGCTGCTGGAGACAATAAAAATGTCCACCCTAGGAGTGCCTCGTACCCATGACGTCCAAATATGGCCGAGGTCCTTTGTTGCGAATCATTGCTCCTTCTTCCTAAACATATTTCTTCTTAACTATCTAACAAGGAAGAAAGCTTAGAAAACATCTTTTTTTGAAATTCCTCTTTTAGATTTCCTAAAAGATTCCAGTTGTCAGGGTAGCAATATGTGTCCCACACTGCTTTTTTTCTATTTTGGGGTTCTGTGAGATCTCCCTTAATATTTAATGTACTGCATCAGCATCGCCCACACATGGTCCCAGACTTGCACGCAAACAAGAGCCCTGCCTCCTCTGCCAAACACATGAACCCAGACTTGCACGCAAACAAGAGCCCTGCCTCCACTGCCAAGCACACGTACCCACCACCTACACTGTACACTATTAAATTACAAAACACAGAAGCATTACATGACTGAATGTAAATGCAGTCCCTGTCTTCTGATGCCTATAAACTGCTTTCACCCAGTTCACTTCTGCTCCAAATGCAGCGCAGCACTGGAGGCTGTGATGTACAGAACAATAATCATCTCCAGGTTTAAGTCAGAGCATGTGATTTGCCAGGTTACATGTTACAAAGCAAAAAGAATCACCTATTTGAATGTGAGATATAACAACAGAGACAAACATCAGTATTTTGTCTTGGCTTGTTCCAGCAAAAACAGTAATTGTCTGGACATTTTAAGATTACTGTAGATTTAATTTAACCTGCTGTATGTGTAGATGTACTTTATTCTCTTTGTGTAGACAGAACTAAAACCTGGACATTTTCAACTAACAGTGATGATACAGATTTCTCCCTTTAACATATAACCTTGTCTCCAGTCCACATTATAATATATTATATAAAGATTTTTTTTTCTGGAAGGCATGAATCAAGACTGAATGCTAGGCTGAAGTGTAAATGAGCCCTCTAAATAACACAGATTACGGGATTATCCCAAACAAAGGGCATTAGCCACACTCTCTGCAGCTTAAGGGATCATGGTGGCAGCTGTAAAACAACAGGACGACAGGAGTCACAGCCCATGTCAGCCGTGCACTGAGGCTCCATCCTATTCTCCGCTCCGCAGACTAAAAATAAAAGATTTCTAAAAGATTTCAGCTTCTCTGAGTACGGGGTTTTTCTTTGATAAGATGGAAGCAGACAACGTCAAAAGGCTCAGGGAGACAAATCTGTCCTGCAAGTCCTTGTAGCATGCGGGGCGCTATCCAGCGTGCTGAAAAAGGGAGTGGCTTTCGGACGGTCTCGTTTGAGGCCACAGAGGCCCGTGAATGCAACACCACCGACTCGTTTTATTTCACATTTCCTTAACTTAAAAAACGCTTTTATTCGAGTAGTTAAAAAATAAATCACACATGCGCTTATTTACATATGGCAACTGCATAACAAAATCCCTCGATTTCAACGTTTCTCTTATTTACCCCCCCTCCTCCTTTTTTTTTTTTTTTTTTTAAAGGCAAGACTTGTGAGCTCTGCAGGCATTCATGAACCGGAGCGCCTTTTTGCTGAATAAACGTATTGAAACGACCAAACAAAAGAGCCACCCGTTCCTCCTCTTCTCCCTCGCAGAGGCTATGGCAGCACTATGAATATTAATGTAAACAGTGGCGCTTTGTGTCGTGGCCAGGGGCTGCAGGACTCTCCGGGAACAATGACTGTTACAGTTGCCAGCCACAAGTCAAAAACGCCATCATAGGTCAAATAAAAATCCCCAATCCGAGATATTTACGCACTGATTTGGCTCATTTACCCAGACAGAAAAACAGGCTTGTATTTGGTGATAGTTGCATTAAAAAAAAAAAAAGCTGGCTGCTATTATAAAAACATAAAATATTTTCCAAAACTCTCATAAAATTACAAACCTTCCTGTACCCTGTTCATGATATTTAATTTCTATAATTTGTCATCTAAAATCATGAGCTCAAGAGACTCATTTTGCAGTCTCAGAGATGGAAAGCACATTCACCTCTTTCTTCCCTACAGGCTTTATATTTGTTGCTGATAATTACATGAAGTCGTTGGCAACAGGAGGCAAATCACCGCTTACATAACACAATCACATTTAACGTTTCATGTAACTTAGACAGGCCATGTCTTAACTGCAAAAATGAAGCCTTTTAATCGTTGTATTTTGGACACAGGCTTAAAAAATGGCCTCTAACCTCAGATAAAAATACTGATATTTAATTCTGTATTTTTAACCTAGCATCTGACAACAGTTTAGGGTGCTTTACAGTGATGGCCTCGGCTGCCCTTGTCCTTGAATTGTGTAAGTGCCTTGGATAGGTTATCTGACTCAACGCTTTTATTTGCTTGGCACTGCGGAACAGGCATGGAGGACTGCGGACCATGTGGAGGGGAGCTACAGCCTGTGTCGGTGTGATTCTGTCTGTCTAGGCCTGAAAGGGGGACAATAGGTAATGTACAACAAAGAGAAAATAAAAGTGGGATTGACTGGGGATGTGTCAGTTAGAGCCTCACACATGATGAGGCAACGTGCTGTCCAGCGTCCATTTTGCTTAATATTGTCGAAGCAATATTTTTTAAATGCAGTGACATGAGATCTTTGGGCCATCTCTCACATCCTTTATGTGTTAAATAATTTATCTTGTGTTCATGCTTTTAGTCATAGACATTTTACCACGTGTGGATATAATTCAGATTCTAATAATATTTTTATAATTCCCCAAACTAATCAAATACTAAAGAGATTTTATTAATGTCTCTGGGTCTTTAACACCTGCTTGAACCGAGCTGATTCTTGCTCTTTTATTTATTTCCTGGCCCTTATAATTCAATGTAAATGTGCCTTAATTGCTCTGCATAAATAAACGATCCGCTGTCAGCCATAGAGGATGTCAAGAGGTAAAGCGGAGCAGGCCTTTTGAGGCTTCAAGGCCCTCGTTTGGTGCTTAAGTCCAGCAGAGACACGCCCAATCCGGCCGTCGGCTCAGTGCAAAGCTAATTTATCACCGCTCACATCTCCTTTTCATCCGACACGCGCAACGTAAGCATGGCCATCTTGTACGTACGCGCTGTGATACTTGGAAGGAAATGCGCTTAAAATGGAGATGTCCGCGCGCGTCCTCACTGTCTCGGCCTCAGAGATTTCCAGCCCATTTACCCGGTTGCATCGCAACGAGAACCCTGAGGAATTTGGACTTTGTCTGATTCAATGCAAACCAATGGATGCGTAATCTCCCTCCTCCTCCTCCATCTCACCCCCCCTCCCTCCCCCTCCCGGAGTGACTCGACCCTTTTTTCCTTTGCCTTGCTGGATGGGCCCTCAGCCTCCGAGGCATCATGTTTTGTCTCAGAAAGCCGTCTCCAGCATCCTTGTGCTGTGCCAGGCAAAGAAAGCAAGACCTTCCCCCCCGCTGAAACCTCTCTCCATCTCCCATCTCCCATCTCCATCGCCTCTCTCTCCATCTCTGTAATCCTGCGGAATTCCGAAACCTTGACGCCTGCATCGTTTAGGAAATACACTCAAAGCTTCGACATTGAGGCGGTCGAAGTGGCTGTGATACACAAACGTAAAGGCTGTGCTATCTAAAATGGCAGGATAAAGACTTTATCCATCGCTCAGGATGACTGCAGGCTGGAGCGCAGCCGGCATGGCGCATCACTCAGTATTAGACTGCTAATTGCCTCTATCGATCGGTAATCTTATCATAATAATACGGCAATACATATTGGACAAAAACACAGGACACTAATCCAAAAGCTTCTCTGTGTTTTGGCATGTGGGCAAAGCAACGGAGCTCCGTTTAAAATGACATATGTCTCCACTACAGATACACCAGTAGGAAATAAATCTGTGTATGGCTACATTCAATGTGTACATGCATTGTAATGCATCACAGATCAACATAAAGGGACTGAGATACAATGTAAGCATGCTGCTAAGACACCCCCCTTCACAAAAAGAAGAGAAATAGAGTCATACGTACAGTAACCATTCTTGACGTACAATGAAAGAAATCTAGGTCCTTCTTTCCACTGGTCTTGAAGCTGGAGGCTGAGTCTCTATATGCTCTTCGGCCTTTATATTATATGGCCCTTGTGTTCTGTCAGGAGTCCAAATGAAAAGAAAAAAAAAAGAAAAAAAGGAAAAAAATACAATCTTCGCCAGGGAGTCTCAGCCCTCTGAGATTGTAGGTGTCCTCTATAGGATGAAAATGAGGAGAAAGGGGTTTTCTACTGGGTGATGATGAGGGAGAGCGTTCTCTCCGAGTGGCGTGGGCGATGGTTCAGAAAAAAAGAGAAGCAGTGATCCTCAGCAGGGTGTGTCCAGGGGAGGGTGTTCTGGTTCTGCTGTTTTTATGTGTAATTCCCTGCTCCTCTCGCAGTCTCCTTCTGTGCCTCTGCTGCAATGTTCTTCTTTTATGCGTCCTCCTGGCTGGCAGAGCGCGCTGCTGATTGGCTAATTGTGCAGGGAGGGTACTACATGGCAGCCATTGCAATGCGCTCCTCTCCCATTATCCCCTTCAGGAGAGATCACCAAGAGTCCCCCCCTCCCTCCCCTCCCCTCCCCTCCCCTTCCCTCTTCCATCCCTGCCCTTCCATCTCTCCACTCCCTTTTTCTCGCTGCCCTTCCTTTCTTCCTGCCCCCCTCTTCACACTCACACGCAGAGCGGAGTGAATAGGGCTCCACCTGCACTTTCAGAACAGATGGGTGCAGCAGAAGACAGCAGACTTGTCTCTCTCATTCCCCACACTTTGCACTCACTTCTCCTTCAGCACAGCCCCTTCCTTTCTCTCTTATTCTCCATTTAGGTCTGTTTGAAACCATAGCAAACAACTTCACTCCTTAGGCCTTTGTCTTTGCATATAAAAGCGATTTTTGAGAGTGGATCAGCAGACTTTTGGAGTCCACGTTCTCAGCTGATAATCACAGAATTGAAGCACTAGGGGAAACACACAAAATATGCAATAATTGGGTGTGAATTGTGGCCACAAACAAAGCGTCAAATCCATAATACGACTAATGAGTGGATGATTTCTGGACCTCTCATATGCAAGGCAGATGGCTAGCTATAGGGTCAGGTGCAGACGTGAGAATAACAAATTAGATACCCACTGAATTAATTCATGGCTATTCAGTGAAAAGTTGAGAAAGGTGCAGTTGTAGCTCCCCTCAGACTGTGCTGAATGTCCTCTTTTCTTTGCTTCTTGAACAGAAACGTGGCCAGCAGTGATTTTCATCTTACTTTACGATATCTCAGTTTCCCCTTCCTGAGGAGTTCTCATCCCTCTCTGCCCACCTCCTGCTGCTCCCTCCTGTGTCCCTAGCTGTGTGGTGAGTGCTCACTGAGACATGCTGTTTGGGCTCATCTATAATGCATCCCCTGCCCCGGGACATCATGTGTGACAAATGACCTATTTCTGTGCAGACCCCCATAGGGCCTTGACCTGGGGGGGTGGGTGTGCGAGCAAGTGTGCGTAAATCAGTGTATGTTTGTTTATTTGCGTGAGAGTCCAGGGTTGCTGTTCGTGTCAGGAAGTGAGATGGTGAAGGGTGTTTGTGCTTTGTGTAGAATGTCTCCTGTGTGTGTTTTTCTCTGTCTATGAGTGGATAAGTGTTGCTGATGTGAGCCCTCCTGCAACAATCTGCTTTCCTCTCCCTAACTGACCTTGAGGAGTCCTTAGACGTCCCTGGCTGGAAGGAGTGATGTTGCAAGGGAGGAAACAGTTTGCATTATTGACACTGACCACTTGCCTTTAGTGGATATGTGGCTGATGTCTATATTCAGATGAAGATATAGCACAGGACACACAAGTAACTAATTTCCTCGTTCTGTATGTGCCTTATTGTTTTTCCCACCTTCCCAGTCACCCTTGTATACCCCCTCTTTCTCCCTGTCATTGTCCTGCAGCTCTCTTCCAGTCAGATTCTGAACATGGGCTCTGTCTGATATTTTACATAATTGCCTTACATAAGTAGCAAGCTCGGCTCAGAGCTTGGATGATATTAGTGGAGATGAATATTGCATGAGGAAAGCACTCGTTAAGCGTTAATAAGAGGATAGAGATGGAGCCCCACTGTCAGTCTGTCTTAACCCCGCCCCCACCGTTCTGTCAAGCAGTGACTCAACTCAGCCTTTGAGTCAGTTTGTTAGAGAGGGAGGAAGAGGGTATGTGTGTATGTGTGCATGCGCACACTTGTGTGTGTGTGTGTGTGTGTGTGTGTGTGTGTGTTTCTGCCGGTGTGTATGAATGTCTGAGAAGAGACGGCGAGATTCGGTCATTAGGTGCTTGTGTTTTTTCCATCTTTGTTTGCCGAATAAAAGCGGCTCTTGTAACACAAAGGCACCCAGGTCCGGCAACTGACTGCAGCCCCACTTACAGTTCACACTTAATGTGAATAAATGGGCTTAATTGTGGCCCCTCATTAGAGCCCTGGTTAGTAGCACGGCAGCTGAATCCTCCCTTTGGGTAAGAGGGCATTTGAAGCGCCTATTGTACATTACTGAATCAAAGGATCAAGCATTGGTTTTGCTTAAAAGCCTTTTTGTTATTCTACTGATTGTTTTCTTATTGTTAAGGGTTCCTCCACTAGTGGTGATTAGGAGTCTTGTTGCAACGGTCCTTTTCTCTTGGCATATCATGGAATGCTCCTTGGTGCCAGAGGGATGAACTCTAAGCATTTCCAAAATTAGTTCACTAATTTTGAAGTTCATCAGCCCACAGAGGAAACATGTTAAGCTGCTAAATATGCAGTTATCATAGGAAATGCAGTAGAAGAGAGAAAAATGCTTATGTTCTATAGAGTTGTTCTGATAACGATACCAGTAAAGGAAATGCCTCTGATACTGCCCAAAATGCTGGATTGGAAAATGGCAAATATATACCACATAATATATTTATAACCTTTAAAGTAGTTTATTACCAGGATGTAACAGCAGTTTTCCTGGAAATAGGCTTTTCGCTGCTCTAAAACAGTAGCCTACACAGCAAGTGACCCTGCACAGCTTACAGCTACAGTTTTAGAGCCGTGAAGAAGAATTGATTTCTGGTATATAGTGTAATATTAGCTGTAAGCAAAATATCAGCAATTAAGTTTATATTAATTAATTTATATTTTCCAGGGAAAGTCGTACTAATAATAAGGCAATGTGCTTTAGTTTCCAGTGGTGGTAGGGGTGTTGTCAGTTTCAACACCAGCAATCTTATACAGCATTTGAAGATGCATAATGTATGTATTTTTTGCCATACAACCGTGATACCATTTACTTCATATTCATCACATTCATACAGGATTGGTATTATACAGCTGTTATTTTTTTAATGTAATTGTATTGGATTGGTACTCTGTATTGGTGGATACACAAATTTGGATTACAGTATCGGGAAGGAAAAAATGGTACCATAACATCTTTAATGTTTTATCCATGCAGCACTACCAGAACAGCAAAAATATGCCAGTAGTACAGCAAGTGGATTACAAATTCATTATGTGCTTGAACTCTGGATAGTAAATATATAATTAAACTTAACTTTGTAAATTGCAAAAACCCTTTAGGTCTGAATTCCTTAACCCGGCTTTTTCTGTTTCTCATCTCTATTATTCTTGTAGTATTACGTCAAAATGAATGCCTGTTGCCATTGCCCTGCGGTAAGGTAGTGGCCTTGTGTGTGTGTGTGTGTGTGTGTGTGAGAGAGAGAGAGAGAGAGAAGGAGAGAGGGGGAGAGAGCGAGAGACAGTGACACTATGACAGTGTATCTGGGGGATGGGTAGGATGATTCAGCCTCAGGTCTGGTTAATTCAGTGGTCTCTCCACTAGGCCTGGCTCTTGGCAATTCAGGGTTTTTGTGGCAGCAGCAGTGAAGCAGTTATTGCTTTCAGGAAAAGATCCAAAATTAAATTAGCCTCTTTTTAAAAAGGACATTTGTTGATAATGGCAACTGGCCTAATCCAACCCCTTCATGTATTATTTGGCAATTTTCTTGTGGTCTCCCTCATGGGTTCACTCTTGCACTTTCTCTCTGTCTCTCTCCTCTCTTTCTCTCTATATCTTTCTCTCCCTCTGTCTGTCTGGATGTGTTGTCTCTGGGCTATTATTAGAGTAGACAGGCTGGTGGGAGGAAGTCTCTGAAGTAGACGCTCTTGTCATCTTTTTATTTATGGATTATATTCTGCTTTCCATGTGCCTTGTTTAATTCCCGGTGAACAGTTATCTGTCTTTTGTTTGTGTGTGTTCAGTGTGGAATGAGATACGTTTCATTTTTTCAGGCAATCTTTATGTGCCACATCCTTCTTATTTCACCAAAGCAAAAAAAAATAAAAAAGTCAAGGTGCAGGTATATATTAATATGTATATATCATAGGATAATCTGTGTTGGTGAGTGTGTCTATGAATGTTCATGTGGCTTTGAGGTTGGGTGAAGCAGGACTAACCTCCTTTACAGAGACCATGTTTTACTGAAAACCTTTTTAAATATAAAGCCGTAGTTATTAATCTTTCATCTTGTCCTGTCTGAGCTGGTATCTAGGGAGAGACCTTAAATACACAAAGCTCTTAGACATTCTCTTTGTTTTTTCTTCCTCGCTCCTCTTCCTGCTGCTTTCTTTCTATCTGACATGAACAAAACACACAAGTGACAGACACAAAACGAATAAAATTGGTACAAGGCTGCCTGCTTCTGTTAGGCAGAGCTGTTTTTAGCTTCATGAACCGTGTCAATGCCCTGACTTTTAAGGAACAATAAATAATATAAGATATATTTCCTGCCTCAGTCTGAAATTTAAACCTGAGTTGTGCTTCCATGTTGAATTTGAAACATATTTACCTGACAGAGATAGACAATATGGGCTGTCCAAATACTGTATGATAATGTTTCTTAGAGAAACTTGCTGTTTTAACCATTGCACTCAATTTTCTCCCCCTCCATCTTCGTCTCTCCTCCTCTCCTATTTCAATCTCTTTCTCTCACTCCCTGTAGTCCAGCTCTCTCCCCATCATGGCCCTCCCCCGTTTCAGTAATAGGAGACTTGAAATCAATAGCACATTAGTCTGGCCGGAAACTCTTGTGGAATTAAATATGAATGACTGAGATTGCAGCTCTACCTGCTGCCGAGAGAGATGCACGATGGCTCTTGGGGATATGGGTTTTAGTTTTTCGTCCTTTCCCTCCAGTAAACAGTCAAGCCATTTTGTGCTGTGCTTACAGCTTACCGGATCACTGGGCTACCTTGTTTTGTCGGAGATCGGCGTGCAGCACTGTGGACTTTGATAGGCATTGTCGGGGGTTGTCATTTCGTCCTCGGCACTGAACAGTGACCAGTCCGATAGCATAATTTGATAGAGCAAATGGGATCGTGGACGTCACAAAGCCGCGACAGCTCAGGAGGCAAGAAGAATCAACGGGCCACACCCATCTTCCAAACACAGCAGCAGCACCATTTAAATATGAAAGAGCTCTCTGGTTATTAGCAGATTGCATCTTACTTTTTTTTCCCCCCAGTATTTCCTCCAAATACAATATGTGCTGTCTCTTTCATTAAGCTTTCAGGTTCGCTGCTCTGCACATTCATTCTGGAACTTTTTACATGCAAATTTCGTTACTTGGTAGTCTTCCATTTTCATTAACTGGTTCACTGTGTAAAGTGGAATAATTTCTTTTAACATGCTGTTTGGCTTAAAAGCATAATTTGCAAGGTGGTTGGAGAGTGCGGGCTGGTGGGAGGAAAGTAATATGAGACAAAAAGCCACTGCGTATGCTTCTGGGAATTGATAGAGGCTTGGGCACCGGTAAGCTAATACACATAGATGATATAGAGGTAGATGTATTTGTGAGCTATATTTCATCCCATCAGAGATGAAACGGTTTGTGACAGATGGAGTGATATTGTTCCCCTGAACGGCCCATGAGTGTGGCCCCTCCTGCTTTCCCTCCCTGACAGATGTAGGGGGAGGACCACAGTGCACTCTTCTTTCTTTCAATTGATTTGGGTGCTTGAACCCTTAGGGACTGGAGGATGGTGGTGGGATGGGGGTGGTGGTAATGGTGATGGGGTTTTAGTCGTTTCCTGCAGCACGTAACCTGTAAAAAGTCTACAGCAAGTACTGTAAAGAAGTCATAAACATATCACATGCATATATCTGCATACATTCACGGAGCACATTAACAGCAGTGTACAATGTGCACTGCACCGAGTGGAGCTGGAGGGAAATATTTCCATAAATCTTGGTTAGTGAGTGACAGCATAGCACGCATCCATGCATGTAATGTAGGCAGAGGAGAAAGTGTGGCTGTGCATGCTGGTGGCTGAGTCTTATGCCTTGCTTTTCAAGATACATTCAATTGATTCTTTACAGTTCATTAGTGAATAAGTGGAGAGCTACAGTACAGTTTTCTTCTGTCTGATTAGCTCATTATACTGTGTTGTAGCTGAAGGAGGAGTGAATACCAAAAGGTGTAGGTTTCTGTGTCTTTCGCAATTAAGCAGATTTTAAATGATTCAGCAGTGATTACCTTTAGCCCCCTCAGCCCCCCCAAACCTTGATTGTAGGATCAACACTAGGAGACTTAACAGCTGTCTTGTAGCAGATGTGTCCTGTTGCTACACCTCACTCTCTGTCCCTGGAGGGGAAAGGTCAGGACAGGGGTGGAGGTCGAAGCAGAGGTTCTCCTGAAGACGCTACATGTTGATGCTTTGAGAGGAAAAAAAACAAATGAGCATCTGCCTGCCCCTTGTATGTGACACCACCACAGGACAGAGAGTAGAATTAGCATTATTGATTACAATATTCAGTGTGGTGTAATTCCGCTATACTGCTTTAAAAGGAGCAGAGCAAGGAAGACCTAGCATGACCTGCGCATTATTTATTTTTATTTTTATATCACATAATGTTGCAGAAAATCATTACTTTTTTTAAACAGTTAGTGCATGTGTGTTTTTTCTATTGTTAATTGTATTTCCTTTTTATTCCAGAGATAGATGATTTGTCCTTCCTTTTTAGGAGTTAATGTTGTTAAAGTTTTTACTGCTGGCGGAGTAATGTCCTGGAAGCAGACCCCAGTAAAAAAGTGGTTAATGATTTTAATAGGACTCCCTGGTGGGGTGGGAGAGAGGGGACGTGCCCTGGCCACGGGCGCGTGGCGGCGGAGCAGGTGGATGACGGGCAGCTGAGTAGTGGGCTCCAGGGGGAGGGGGCCTCCATTTTGGAGGACTCTTGGGGTTGAGAGAAACCCTGAAAAAAAGGCAACCCCATCTGGAACTGAGGTGGGGGCTCTGGTGTGAAAGAGATCTAGTGGGTGGTGTCTGACACTCTCTCTTTTGTTCTTTGGTAACACAGCAGTGATGGTGGTGGTGGTGGTGGGGGCTCTCGCTGCCGTGGGGGCTGGGCGCTCAAACAATAGTGCCGATCTAGGAATTGAAAGCCTTCGATGAACAGAAAGGCAAGGAAGCAGGCAGGGAAGGTGCAGACAGAAGGATAAAGCAGGCATGGGTTCAGCCCACTTATAGTAGGTGGGTTTTCCAACTATGCAAGGACACTGCAATGTCACACACAAACACATGCACACTCACTCACAATATATATAAATACATATATAAACATACATATATGTATATGTATATATATATATATATATATATATATATATATATATATAGTTACATTGGATGTATCAGAGAGCTTTGTACATGTCATACATACATATTAAAAAACAAATCAATTATGGACCATTGCACAATAAATTTGAATTTCCTGAACCTTGGAGCAAAAGAAAAATAAAAGATGAGTTTTGGCATTGTGATGGAAGTGTGCCTGTAGCAGGGAGAGATGGAGAGCGTTAGCTTCATTTATTTTCATTAGCAGTGTCCATGCACCAGACTCATGCCTGCTGCGAGCTCTGATGCCGCTCTGACTGCTGTTCCATGCATAAACATACATCCCTGAGATGTCTGTCCTTGCTCGGCTACAGCCAAGCCACGGTCACGCAAGGTTAATTTTACCTCCGTCTCCCTCCTTTTTTATATTTCACATCCCTCCTATACAATTCCTGCCATTCATCAGCCATCTCACAGAGGACGGCCCGAGTACCTGCAGCAGCTCTCCAGGGTGCTGAATAGGACGACTGTGGGGTAGAAGGAGTGAGCAGTGGGGGGGAGGGCTGCTGCAGAGAGCATTGCTATATTAATTCCTCATAGTAGACATGGGGGTATGGAGTGATTGCACGCAGGGAGGAGGGAGACGTAGACCTGCCATTACAATACACTGACAAGTCCTCCATTAGTGGGAAGACTCAGTGACAATGTCATTTGCTCAAACCGACAGAGAAAGGGCCTTGCCAAACATACAGTTTCTGATATTTTACCAACCATAAAGAGCATCCTTTCATGGCTACTTGTTTTATACCTGCTAAATATTTCATATCAGTAGTCCCACTGATCTGACTCCCGATCACTGTTAGGCAGGAGGCCAGTAAACAAAGCTACAGCTATTTCTTGTGTCCGTGTAGAGGTCAAATTCTAGGACTGAATCTTAAACAATCACTGATGAGGCAAGGCTTTCTTTCTTCTCCAATCATGGTGAACAGCGCCACCCGCTGGTGTGGTGTGGGTACAACATGTTCTGTTGTCTTGTGGAGACCTGATGTACTGCAGGCAGTCCTCTAGATGCTGCTATTGTGCATTTGTTTTCTAATTAGATTAAACTTGACATCAACAATTACGCCCATCAATGTGAGCTAAACCTAACGGAAGAAACATGAAATACCAAATCTTGTGCCACTCAAATAGGACATTTCATATCAATTGTTTTAGTGTCAAGTTGTCAGAGTGGATTAATCATCTCTAAAGCATGACACTGAGAGTGACTGAGAGCTCAAAACTTCTCTGTCCTGCTTCCTAAATTCTATACAGAAATGAAACCAGTGAAACCCTAAACTGAGGTGGATATGAGCCGCTTGCAGGTCGCTGTAAACCGGTCAGGTGAGATTTCTGCATGAACAGATGGTGGATACAGCCAGCCAGTGCAAACTGGTCAAATGAGTGGGGAAGAACAGTAGGACCGGAAGTAGAGTAATAACTTCCACTGCACTGTGGCACTCAAATATATTAATACGCTCATTTGAAATCGCTTATATCTGTAAAATTGGACTGTTAAAAATACGCCGCAAAACTGGTGTCACTTTATTGCGTGTAACTAAATAGAGAGTAAATAATGAAAGCGAATTTGGGTTTACATTCTGTTTTATTTTGAAGTCCTACCGGAAGTAGTGCATGTAACATGGCGGACTTGACGCTTACTGCCGGCTCCCAGCCGCTAGGAGGAACAAGGAGGGATCCATGCCCAGTCCCAGCGTGGAGAAGGAAGCGGTCTGAGAGAGTCCGCATCCCCACACGACAAGACGGGACGTAGCCAAAGCGCAGCAGGAGGGGAGCACTTTCAGTTTGACTTCGAAGAGTTTCTTTACATGGGGACGAGAAATGACATCTACGGCGAGCGAAAGGAGGGCGTTTGCTCATAAAATCAACCGGTGAGACACTAACTGAAGTTATTGTTTAACGGCTACAGTTGTGCCGCTCGCACTGCGTGAGAGTGACCTGCTGGACAGACGGCACATATAGCCAGTATGCTAGGATTTAAGGTATCCCTCGCCATAAACCGGTCAGTGTAAACACAACTTTACTTTTCTGGAATAAAACTAACGTTAATTAAAGCAGTTGGCGCCCGTGTAAACGGTCCGAGACTCTTTGGAGAGTTTACTAGCATGTTTTGTGTGCGTTAACGTAGCGTCGTCAGAGCATTGCCATCAACAATGATTGAGCTACTTAACGATAACATTAACACGATGAGGGCTAATCTGCTGACTCAGTTTTGCCGTTTATGAGAATTAAAGCACAGTAACGCCGAGTGTAATGTTTCACACACGCATTTACATACTACCAAGTGACATTCATCATAATGTTTTGTTCTTGTGTCGTGTGAACGCCTCGCAGCATTATTGTAGCAACCTGTTTCCACATGTTGTAAACTGGTTTTGCCTCCTCATAAGAAGGTATAACGTTAGCACTGCACGGACTGGAAATCTAGTATGTCTTATTGTACTGAATAAATATTGATCAGATTCCAGGAGAAATCGTAAAGGCATGTCACATCTGTCAACTGGCTCTTTGAATAGCATGCTTTAATAGCCCTTGAGTGTGTGTGGAAGTATTTGCAGCCAAGTGCTTCCCTGTTTGCTGCAATAGACCTGGGACTCCTTCAAAACTACTATTTGACTGTGCATTACATTTAAGTACCAAACCACCATGTCGACACAGTTCATCTCATAGAAAACAGCTGCTATCTTCTCCAGAAGCTTGTGAGAAAACAAACAGGATGGCAGATTCTTATCATCACCTCTTGGTGAATATTTTCTCCTCTCAGTGAAAACTTGGCTGAAATCATGTTAACACAGCAGTTATTATAAACTTTAGACCAGGCTCCATCTCATGGTTGCATTATTTTGATTAGTATATTCCACTATTGGTAGCCTGTCACTGTGTTTATATGCCTGTTGATTGTTAATAAAATATCTTGTAGGTATTTTAGCTGTATTGAACATTCTCCTGCTGCATTCCCCAAGTTCTGTACGTCCTCTTCCTAGTGGGACCCAGACCATTGTTTGGTGCAGGATGCAGGAAGGGGTGGGAAGGGGTGTTCTGGCTATTGCCCTCGCAGTCGATAGCTTTCCTTTTTCCTGTTTTAGCTTGAAGGCTGCAGAAACTGTTTCCACGTCTTCACATAAAAGTTAAACATGCAAAAAAAGGGTTGATTTTAAAGTATGCTATGTCATCATCAGGAAGTCTTGCTACATCTCGGAGGTGGGAGTAGAGGTCATAGGTCTTCATGTCTGCCTTACAGTCCATGTGTATTGATGGAATGAAGGCCTGAACCATAGCTATGTAATCACGAGGACCATGGTTTGGGAAATGTTGAAGCCTTTGCAGCTGTGTATATGAGAGAAACAGACATTTTGTGGTTCTAAAGGAGCAGCTGCCTGCTGTCACTGTGAGAGGATTGTTTTTTTTCCTGCTTTGTCTCACTTTAAGCCTCCATTTGCCGTTACTCCATAAAGGCCCTGGACAGAGCTCTGGCTCTGTGCCTGCTCCCTGGAGCCAGCTCGCCACCTCTATGTGAGATCCGCTTGAGTCCCTATTCAGAACAGCTGCTGGCCTTGAGCATCGCTACCAGTAGTACCAGAAGCTTAAAACTTCTGCTTTGCAGATTGTAGAGGACATGTCTCTGAAACTTGGGGGTTGAGATATGCAAGTACAGATTGACTTGGCACTTCCCTATTACAGTTTATAACACAGAGACTAAGAAATGAATCATCAATTTAGAAACCATGTCATGTATGTGTATACCAAGTTTTTTGCAGTGGTTTTAGTTCTAGGATCCTTAAGTGAAGCATGATTAAGAGATTTTTGCATTCAAATCTGTCACTTGGTAGCTTTGTTTATCTTGAACACGACACATCTTGACAATTAACTGTATTTTACCAGCTAGCTTTCATGTCTGTAAATGTGTGCTTTTCTTCTCTGTTCACTTGCTGACAAATCTTTTATATCTTTCTCTTGTTCAGGACGGTAGCTGCAGAGGTCAGAAAACAAGTGTCCAGAGACTATGGCTCTCCCCAGCTGACTAAGAAACGAGGAGGCGCACACCACCCTGTGAGTCACCCTGTGTTTAACCTGCCAGAGTTTTAAGCCAGCAGGTTTAAAGCTCCAATTAGCAAGGTCAGAAGTTGATGGGTGTAACTTTTTGAATTAGGTTCAAGTTTAGATACAAGTAGTGCACATAAGTGCAGTTTTAATTAGTGCTGACAAGCAGGCAGGACGGGAAGTTGTTTTGAAACATGATATACCGACGCTTTGCTCACCTGTGTTGTTTAACAGCCAGGCAAGATTTCTGCATGGATGCTCAACCAAAATAGAGTATAAGATGCTGTGTTTTGGGAAATGTCTGTTGTCACATTACAAGGATGATGGTGGAGTTTTAAATTAGTCCAGCAGACTCTGTAGACTTTGCTGTGAACCAGAAACCAGACATACTGTAAGTTGTTGAGTACAGACTTTTAACTCGGTGCGGTCTCAAGGTGCTCCATAAGATGATAAGAGAAAATGGATTTTAGGATAATATTCCTGACACAGTATATTAAACTATAATTTCTGTAAATGCGCAGTGGCTTTACATACGGTAAGTGATTCTTTGGCTGTAGCATAAACAATGGAAAGTAAATAGGTGCATTGAGATTTGAGGAATTGAGAACCGAAAATTAAAATACCATTCAAATATATGTGTAGTCTCATATTATATTCCAGCTATCAGGAGAAATGTGTATTTTGAGATCACGTTTAAATGACTAGCATCAGTAAACAAAGAGCACAATATAATTACTTTGATGATAAGGCAGCCATCATGGGGCCTGGAATAAAGAGCAGGACAGAAACATTGGAAAATGAAGCAGGCAAAGCATTATTCAGTTACATTCAATATGTCTTGGCCTCAACATCTTAAAATGTTTCATAGGCTATGCAGAGCTGTCAGAGAATATACAATATTTCGCTGTGAGCTTTGATTAAGGAAAAAAACACATTTAATATTGTTTGGTATAGCAAGGTTTTTATGTTTTTGTTAAAATCATGATTTATTGAATAATTGATCATCTATTTTACCAGGGATCAATTATGGAAAGTGCTTGCTATTTGCAACCCCACCTGGAAGTCAATCAAAATATAATCTTTGACACTGTGTGTTTAGTGAAAGTGCCCATGAACTTTTAAATTTACTTGACCAGGGTGTCCTACAGGTCCTTAAGAAGTCTTAAATTTTCTTAAATTCAGATTCAATGGGCCTTTAATATTTTCAGTCACATTACTGTGAAAATTTCTCCAGCCATGACTGTTTACAATGATTGGACAGACTGAAGATTTGCAATTATAAATATTATATATGGCAGCGATAAGATTTTGTTTTCTTTTTACATTAAACCCATTAAAAGTAAACTCACCCAATTGTTTGAATTTTTCCTTACTTTTCATTTTGAACTGACATCGGTGTGTTTACTTGAGAATAGTACTTACACATGTATGTCGCACACGCACACACATATATATAATGTGTATTTCCATTGCAGGTTTGGTCTTAAATTTCATATTAGTTGGTTTGAAAAAGGTCTTAAAAAGTCTTAAATTTAACCTGATTATATCTGTAGACACCCTGCTGACAATAACTTAGTATTTTCTGTTATATTCATGTACATATTCACAAGGCCACGAAAATTCTAAGTGTTGTATCATGACTACCTGTCTGTTTTGTTGTTATTTTCTGTGTTTTGTGTCATATATAAATGTTAAATGTCCCACATCGGTCTATCATGGCATCGTGCTCCTTTTGCTGCTCCTTGTAAGTCCTTCTGATCCTACTGATCAGATTAAGACCTGTCATCATGGCTATGTCATAGTTATTGGTACATAATAGTCTAACGTTGATTGACAGTTGCCCCTGACAGAGGTGGTTGAGCCGGTGGACTTTGAGGAGTATGTGAGCAGTCATGCTCCTGGGGTGGAGCCTGGCCCACTCAGGCAGTTAATGGAGTTCCCCCAGGATGACCTGGAGCTCCTCCATCTGGACAAAGAGTGCATTACACTGGAGCCCCCACTGCCTGAGGAAGAGGAGTGAGTCTGAGTGCTAATGGGCGACACAACCCTCGTACTGTAACACACACATCTCTCTATGGCTTTTACACTACCACTCACACACACACACACACGCAGAGGATAAATATTACTGTAATGGAGGACACACATCATCACAGATAGGAACAAAGCCTTTCTCTCTGTGACACTGAATGAACATAAATATTAAAAGCACGCTTTGCTCAATTATTAATGTGTTTTTCTATGTAGCTCTTTAGATCCCAGAGTGAGAGACGCCTTGGCAGTCTACACAGATGACTGGCTCGTCATTCAGAGAAAGTAAGTGGTTTCAGCTGTCAGTGTGGTACCAGCTGAATTAACCTACAGTACATGTTTCATTAATTGTTTAATAATGTGAACCACTCTTCCCTCTTCACTGTTCACGTGAGTGACAGTTACATTATTATTAGGACAACTTTTTTTGTGGATTTCCCATAGATATCAGCGCTACAGCACCATATACACGCCTCACAACTCTGAGCGACAGAGGGAAAGGCAGCGACGGCTGGTCAAACAGACCTTTGAACTGGACGAGGTTGCTGCTGCCGAGCGCCAGGACGACCAGGTAGTTGATGGTGATGTTCAAAGGACTTGTTATCTTAAACACTGTGAGCAATCAGTCATTTTAGGTTCATTAAACAAATTGTATTGATCTACTGCACACAGTAATGCCAGGAGTAAAAGCTTAGCGCATTATCACTTTACTGAAACTCCCGTCATCTAATACCTGGGTAAAGAGTTGTGGGGAATAGCCAGCTAAAGAAGCTTGAGTCTTGTTATGATGGGAAAGGCAGTATGACTTGTACTCTGCTCAGCGAGTTCATCACATGGAGAATGAGTAATGGATAGATGGATATATACCTTGTCCATTATCCATTACACAGTCTCCATATGAATCATCTTAAATGGGTAATAAGGTAATGGGATCTGTAGCATATTGTCCTCATGTTTCTAAAACATCTGCCGTGAGCACTTAAAGGTGACATCTTTGCCCGGAAGGAAAAAAAAAAAAACACATGATCTCACCATCTTCGTTTCACTTTTATGTGCTTCAGGATGACGCAAAGCGGCGGTCAGTCAGCATCGACGAGACTCCTCGGGGCAGCTGGGCCTCCAGTATCTTTGACCTGAAGAATTCTTCCCCAGACGCCCTCCTGCCGTCTGTGCTGGAACGTGCAGCTGCAGAGGACATGGACCGCCGCAATACTGAGGCACGCCTACAGGGGCGCCACAGTGACCTCCTGGGCCTGTACCCTCCCCCTGATGAGGTTTGTAGTAAGCGTGTATCTGCCCCTTGTTGTGGAAGAGGCTGCGTTAAAGGAAAAGTTCACCCCCTAAAATGATCGTTTGTATTTAGATTACTCACCTTGGTGAGGCTGAGTTTTTGCTTATCTGCCATGAGGGTCCAAGGACAGAGGGATACGCTGTAAAGGACTCTGAGGCAAATTGTGCTTTATCATATTGGGCTTTATAAATAAAATTTAATTGAATTGAAATTGAAAAAGGAAACATATTTTTTCTCGCCTTTGCTACATGAATTCAATGTAACACAGAATTACAATATAATTATTCCTTTAATGTAAACAAACCGTAACTTAATCATATAAATAAGTATCTTTAATCACTCTTTATTACTAGTTCATCTTCAATAATACGGTTTCTTAAGCTTTACGAAGTTAATAAGGGTTTCTTGTAGCTGAATAGAAATTATTGCAGTAAGCTTTTTTTTTGGCATTATTGGGCAAAAAATCCACAATAACCTTTCAGCGTATTGTAATTCAAGTCATCTCGGAGAACACTAGACTTCACCTGCTCTTGACTCTGTTTTCAGGCATTAAAAAATCCAGCCTGTGATGGGACACTGACCAATCACAGGTCATCTCAGAGAGAGGGCGTTCCTATTGGCTGTTCTACAAGTGCAGATTCGTATGCATGTCCATTTAGATGGTGAAAGCCTGATTCAATAGCGTAGAGTCCTGCAGAAAAGTTGCTATTCCAGCATTGGCAACAACTGCTTATACTGCAGAGCAACCCAAAAGGAAGATGGACTTGTCAGAAAGAGAGTCTGACAGTAAACGCAACTCTTGAGTCAATATCGGGAAAGCATTTCAGAGATGAAGAGAATCCTCTAGAGAAAGCCACATCTGTAGCTAATTCATGTTCATGTTTATGTAGCTAACGTTAGCTAGAGCCTCAAATTACAGTGTGTCCTTTGAAAAGGTTTTACAGGTGCACAAGTTTGCAAAGAAAACAGGAAGGTAGTTCACATAGAATTACAGCAATATAATGACATCTGAATCACAATCGAGATGATTTGAATGAAAGACTATTATTTATTACTGTATCATCTGTTGGGAGAGACCAGAGAGGGGGGAGCTACAGGAATGAGGTGTATTTTCAAATTCTGGTCATTTCTGTTTTTGTTTGTTTTGTTTTTGCTGCTTTAATAAGTGAGGTTATTGTCTCAACCTTCATTTAGTAACTAAGTATTACTATCTGTAATGTCAGTGTTTAACATCAGAGCTTGATTGCAACTTAATCTCAGAGATCACAGCTTGAAACTATACCCAGAAGAACATTTGGTTGGAAATGTTGGCAAATGCAGTCGCCATTTGTTCAGCTCAGAGTAACATTATTGAATGTTCCCATGAAGTGAATGTCCATGATGTCTGAGAACCCAACCACTTCTGCACAACTGTTTGCTTTTCTTTCCTCAATGTTCTCCTTTTCTTGCTCCATCCTTCTTCCTTTTTATCTGTGTACACACTATCGCTTTCACTGCCGCTACGTTGCCATGACATCTGTGTAAATGTTATGCTGGTGTGTGTATTGTACACTGCTCTCTTTGTGTGTGTGGCAGGATGAAGCAGTAGAGAGATGCTCTGTCCCTGAAGTGCCCAAGGAACACTGCGGCCAGAGGATCATGGTCAAGTGTCTGTCTCTGAAGTGAGTAACGTTTACAATATAAGGGCTGACATTTATGTCTTTCAATCGAATTTTTAGAAATACCCATGATGCTCTCCATATCTCACAATTATATTATATTTGGTTTTCAGGTTTGAAATAGAAATCGAGCCGATATTTGGAACACTTGCCCTGTATGATGTCAAGGAAAAGAAAAAGGTAGGGTTTTTTTTTTTTGTCTGAGCAGATCATTTTTTATTTGATAAAATGAGTAGTCCTCCAGTGACTTTCACTCTATAAAACCACTTACGTAATGCTGAGCTCATGCTTAACTAATTGAATTTCCTTTGTCTCAAAAAGGTCTAAGTGGTCTTGCGGTTTAGATCACGGAGTCAAAACTGAATTAAAATCTCTTGACGTGCATTTCCATTATCATCTTTCCTTCCCCTCCCCACTCTGTTTCCCGCTTATCTCAATCTTTCCTCCAACAGATCTCTGAGAATTTCTACTTTGACCTGAACTCGGATCAGATGAAAGGGCTGCTTAAACCCCACACGCCTCACATAGCCATCTCCACACTGGCCCGGTCTGCCATTTTCTCCATCACATACCCCTCAGCCGATATCTTCTTGGTCATTAAGGTACTGAGAGCAAAACAGAACAGTCTGACCTAATGTTAGTGCTATAAAACACTACATTGGCATTTTAAGATGTACGTAACTTAGATTTAAATTTGAAAACTCAAGTTCAAATACTAGTATGTGATTAAACATGTGTTAACAATAGTGTGCATGTATTTCAGCTTGAGAAAGTCCTTCAACAAGGAGACATTGGAGAATGCTGTGAACCCTACATGGTTATGAAAGAGTCAGATTCCACCAAGGTAATGGAGCCAAAAATGTGTTTTAAACTGTTGCAATGCTCGGGGCAGGTGGCCAGCATCCACGTGGGATCCTTTTTCTGTCTAGTCATAAAAATTACTCAATTCTGTCTGGGTAGCTGCAATATTTACCATCCTCTCCGACAGGCCAAATCTCTTGGCCGCTGCATATACTTTAATCCTTCCTTTATCTTTTGATTTCTTTCATCATGTCTTGTCTGCTCTTTGGCTCACTTCAGCACAAGGAGAAGCTGGAGAAGCTGCGTCTGCAGGCGGAGCAGGCGTGTAGCCGCCTCGGCCGTTTTCGCATGCCTTTTGCCTGGACCGCCATTCATCTACTCAACATCGTCAGCAGCGTGGGAGGTCTGGATCGGTCAGACCCTGACTCAGACTCTGGTACTGCTGACCTCAGACACGTCCTCAGTTTCAGTGTCACACATGCATGTACACGGGGCATCCAACCGGTTTCAGTGACAAAATATATTGCAGAAGTAACATGCCTCACTAATTTATGACTTCTCTTCTTGCTAGAGCGAAAAGGTCATGGAACATGGAATGAGAAAAGGAAGAAGGGCTTTGAGCGGATGAGTGTTGGGGACGACATGTGTAACTTTGCCACTTTCCGTCCAGCAACATTAACCGTCACCAACTTCTTTAAACAGGTCAGACTTTGTCTTATGACTCATGTAGTCATGAATGTTGTTACAGTTATGCTGACTCTAAAGTGGCCCAATTACTCATCATTTCACTGGTAAAACTGAGTGTTGTCACTGCAAGGAAAAAAGGCTAGGGAGCCAACAATTACTAATGATTTCATAACAAAAAAGTCCTGATTTGAGTCTATAATTACACCACGTCACTGAAGAGGGAGGGGGAACAACACAAGTGAAAATGCTACAGGTTTAACCAATAATCTGGAAACAAAAATTAGAAGAGGCTGAACACTTGCCTTTATAAAAATTTAAGGGTAAGCAGTGGTGATCAGGAAGCTTTTTACCACAGAGGGAATCATAAAATAAAGAACGTTAGGCAATACTTTTAAAGCTATATTTATCTTTCCAGTAAAATCCATTATTTCAACATTTTAAGTTTGTGTTGTTCTGCTACTGTGATAAGAGCAAATGCACCACCCCCCCCCACCCCCCCTCAAAAAATGTGCACAAATACTGATATCACACAGAACAGTCAACTGTAGACGCCTTTTCAATTTTGAGTCGTGACATTGCCCCACTTGAACCGATTTCTGTGGGTGAGGGGGTTAAAATCTTCTAACCAGTCACCAGAGACCTGAATCTAACATCATTTTCAGTGCACAGTGATGTGTAGCCATGCCAACATACTTGTTTTGCCTGGGTTTGTATTTAAGTAAAAATAAAATACAATGTTGGGCGATATTGAGACATGTCAATTTGGACCAGCCTCGACCGCCGCACCTATAGCGCTCTTGGTTGTTATTACCCCTCACTGGTTCCAGCATACTGCTTGATAATGCTTGACAGCATCTTGATAGCGGTGTTCATCCCTCCTGGGGTGCTGATTGGCTAATCAATTCCCTGTGTGGCGCACATTGGACATTGTTTATTCTAACTGAGAAACCGCTGTCTCATGTTACGATGCTAGATGAATCAGTCCACTGGAACTCTGTGGAGTTGACGTGTTTACAGGTCTGTACCTGGGGTTGTAGTTCAGTACTGTTGTTGCTCTATTTTAGAAGTGACAGCTATTGTAACTATCTTATAATAAAATGTATGTAATCTCAGTGCACACTCTGCTCTTCTGTTTGTTAACATGAAGGAGGGGGACAGACTGAGCGATGAGGACCTCTACAAGTATCTGGCAGATATGCGCAGACCGTCCTCTGTTCTGCGACGACTGAGGCCTGTCACAGGTAAATGCCATGAATAGTCGACGTGTTTATGAGAAATTGTCTGATTTCAAGAGGAAATGTTTATGGAAGATTTGTGATTAAATGTTTTTTCTATCTCGTCGTGTAACCATGACTTATTTTGTCCTTCAGCCCAGTTGAAGATTGACATCTCTCCAGCTCCGGACTCGCCTCATTACTGTCTGTCACCAGAGCTGCTGCACGTGAAGCCTTACCCTGACCTGCGTGTTCGCCCAACCAAAGATGTTCTAGAGTTCCCTGCTCGCTATGTATACACACCACACACCACCTACAGGTGAGTGTTCACCTCTCTCAGACACACACACACACACACACACGTGCACACACACTCTTTAAGTTGACCCATAGGATAAATATACAGTTACCCCATCACTGCATGCATGGCTTTCTGTGTTTGTTTGGGTATTGATTTTTGACAGAGCTATAGTTGTTCTGCCTTCACCTTAATCTGTAGTTTCAAAGGGTGGCTCCACCCAAATTTAGAATTACAGTATGTTGTTTCCATGGCTGAGAAAAGTTTAATCAATATTTGTGAACCTGAGCTGCTCCCTCTCTCAAAGCCAGAAACCAGAGAAGTGAGTCTCAGACCTGTGATGTCATAGGGCATAAAGTCTGGAGCTGCTCCATAGACAATGAATGGGAGACTGATTTTGTGGACCCACAGAATATTTGATTATTTTCTGGTTTTTTTTTTTATGAAACAGAAAATGTACCCATAAAGTCAGAACGTTCCCCTGCATACTCTCAGCGTCATCTATAATGTCTTTACCAAATTTTTGTCCATGGAGCATCTCAGACTTTACACCTTATAAAATTACAAATTTGTGTTTTCACACTTTACTTTTTGGATTTGGGAGAGAGTTGTTTATGTTTACTTGTATTTTTAGACTGTCATAGATCATTGGAATGACATGCACAAATTCTGAAAATGGGTGTAGTTCCACTTTAAGCAAAGATGACAGCAAGCTCTGAATTTCAAATTGAAACGCATTTTATTGATATCAATTTTTTGTAAAATATATAAATACAAACACAACTTATGATCCATGATGTGTTTTTTTTCTATACATGGGTTTGCAAACTATACAAGATACTTAAAAAATCTTAAATAATGTAACTATTACTAATAATTAAACTATTTGAACAACAAAGTACATCAAAGTCAAGACAAATGAAAGACAAAAAAATTACAAAAATATGAGAAATAGATAAACAACAAGCACATAATCAAAAAAGTACTATGTTCTGGGCATACAGTAGATCTGTATCACACATTGTAGGGTCTGAAAGGAGTGCAGTGACATTACAGGTTGAGATCTGGGGGGAATCGGAGATTTCAGTGGTGAATCTTATAACAATTGTGTCGTAGGTTCACTCTGGAAGAAGGAAATACATCTGTAAGTTTAATTAAATAAAAACATTAATGAAACATTACATGTTTCCACCAAGTGACTCACCATCTCCTGCAGTTTTGAGAGTTGCTCATTCAGCGTCTCAGTATTCTCTTTATGGAACTGAGTCAAATGCTGTAACCCTTTCAAGATGTAGGAGTGCTCCTCCGCTCTCTCCTAAGGAACAGGAATATAGTTAAAGTAGACTGTTGACTGTATGTCAACATGTAAGTGTCAGGTGTTCAGACATGAGAAGTTGCTTGTGTATTTTGAGGCTGGTGTGACAGTGTGGGTGTTTCTTGTATCTATAGAGAGGTTGTCATCTGTCTGTTACCTGCAGCTCCTTAATGCTGATGTTGGTGTCGACATACGTCTCCAACTTCTTGACTTTTGTCCTCAGCGCCACCTCTTCCTGTTCCATGCCGGCCAGCCATTCTTTAGTCATCCTGGTCTCAGCCTGTTGCTCGGCCATCTGGGCCTGTCAAAAGAGCATCTGCCCATATTATCCTCTTCCCCCAGCACTGATCCCAGTGCAGCTGGCGGCTGCCTGCCCCACAGTGTGACATGCAGCTTTCTAATGACACTCTCTTATCTCAGATGAAAGAGTTACATTTATCCATATACATCAGGAACATAGATGAAAGAATCCTATGATGATTTTGTGCCTTGCAAAAGAAAAGGAGTAAGAAGCCTAAGCTTAAGGTTACATAGGGGCTTATGAGACATAATATAGGTAGTGTTGTGTTGTTTAGTACTTTTGGAAATCAGAAAAGAGCTGCTTTGTTATGTCTGTTCAACATTTTTTCTCTTGAGAGCTGCAAAACACAGTAGTTTAATCTGATGGGATTTTACATAGTTGAGATACTGCCTCTGTCTCCCTCTGCTCCTGCATGTTGTGCCTTTCAGATCTCTCAGTGGTTATCTTTTTTTGTAATAACACAAGCATTCAGCAGCACATGGGGAAATCTGCTGTTTTCATATTTCTGTGTTTTCTTACCTGTAGTGACTGTATCACTTCTTTCATCTGTTTCTCCACCTCTGCGGCCTGCTCAGACTTCTCTCCCAGCTCTTGGAGAGTCCCCTCATGGCTCTCCAGAGTCTGGCTGATTTTAGCTATCTTTGCCTCAGTGGTCTCATAAACATAGTTCAGGGATTCGCTGAACTGTATGACACCAAACATGAGTACATTGATGTCTTCCTGTGCCATCGTCTCGTCTTCCGTCTTGCCTGGTTTCCTGAGCGGAGCGGCATGGGCTGCTCCCAAACCCCCGGCCAAACAAAGCAGGCACAGACCCCAGATCATCTTCAAAGTATCAGTCGCTTACAAACTGTAGTCTAGTTGTCTGTTTCAGTCAGCTGTTCAAAAGTTTGTGATGTTCTTCCCAGCAGTTCAGCCAGTTAAAGAAACAGCTTGTGAAAGAAAGGCTATAAAATATGTATTTGTCTATTGCAGCTGTACAGATGTTAGCGTCATCAAAATATCCAGTGGATGATGAATTTGGAGGGTGATCAGTGCGCCTTATATTGGATGGTGTACATGCAATACCATGGTAAAACATTAGCTCAGCTGCAGTTCGATCACAGGTCTTGTCCGTGGCCGTAGTCTCAGTGACCCCGCCTTGAAGTTTAACCCCTGAGGGACTCACTGTGTCATGTAGATCACAAACACATGAGACGTGAATAACAACATGTGTATCACTCCTGTGTTTGATTAATAAAATGTACAAGCAGTGTCATAATCTGCATAGTAAATGTTAATCAATGTTATTTTAACAAAGTGATCTTGTTGCCTCTTGACAGGTGGATAAAATCAGCTGTTTCAAAAGGTGAACAAATGTTACCTCTAATGTTTGCCTTGGATAGGAGTAAGGTGACTTTCACCGAGCTAATCCAATACTGGGTCACACTTTTCCCATGTGCACACATGACACTTTTATCTTTTTCTTTTCCGAGAATAAGACTCAAATGTTTTCGGGGGTTGTCAGGAATGATTGCTGCGGAGTAATGTGATACACTGTTAACACACGTTGACAACATAACAAGCTTCAACCAGGCTGTGAAACTGCCCCCCTACAGCTTGTTGTTTATTGTGTTTATGATTGTCATTTAAGTACAGTTCACGTACCAACAATGTTTCTCTAACTCTGCAGTGGTTTGTTTTTTTAAGATTTCTCTCTGTGTCTTTCTCTGCCCTGCATCTTTCTGCCTTTCAGGAATTTGCTCTATGTTTACCCCCAAAGTCTGAACTTCAGCAGTCGTCAGGGCTCAGTGAGAAACATTGCTGTGAAGGTTCAGTTCATGGCAGCAGAGGACCCCAGTCAAGCTTTGCCGGTGAGTCACACGCAAGGATAATAAGTGACTGTGATGTTCTGAGGAAAATGAAACTCTAGTCACAAAGAACAGCTTGAGGCAGTGAAATAATATATGATGTCTTCTTGGAAGAGTGAACTTCTTCAAAGGGGCCTTTTTTTTAGCACAGAGGGGAGGAAAGTCGAGTTACATTTAGTGATCCATCCTGTTTTAAATGTAATTATTTTGGTTTATTGAATATGAAATGGTTGATTCACACTATGCATTACTAGCTTTAAGTGTTACTCTACCCGAAATCTACCTTTTGAGTATCAGACACTAACCCCCTGTACACTTTGAAGGCAAACATTTGTGGTTTGCTCAGTTGCAGATAAAGAGGCTGTGGGCAGACAGTAGTGGCATGTTGACACAGAAAAGGTGTCAAAACATCCATAGCACCCTCTTAAACAACGTCTCCAGCATAATCCACCTCAGGGGTGTCTCCAACTACGAATTTATATAATTTAATCTGAGCAGTTAAATCTTTCATTTTTTTTCTTAGCTCACTGATCCTTTGTGATTCACTAATTCTCATTTGTGACATTAGTTTCCATTTTTTTCCACACCAGACAAAAGAGCTGAAACAGTCAAATAAACAAGTTGTCTTCTCGACTGGGTGCAAGAACTTATTTTATAAGAGGATGCATCCCATCCAGGGCTGTTTGTTTTGAGTTGGGCGTGCATGTGTAGGCACACAAAACAAACTGTGTGCAAGTGCGTCAGCGGATCTGTCCGCACCACTGAAAGGGGTTGACAGCACACAGTTGTTGTTTTCTTCTTCTTTTTTTGGCTTTTTGCCTTTTATTTTTGAGGACAGACTTTCATGTAAAAAGGGGAGAGAGTGGGGATGACATGCAGCAAAGGGTCTTTGTACATGGGATACTCACTCTAACCACTGAGCTACTGGGCGCCCCTAGATAGAATTCTTTGCTTATTTCGGTCCCTACTTGCTTTCTGTGGTTGTAAACAGAACTTTTAAACTTTCTCCTAGAGTGAAAGATATGCAAGCTGCAAACAGCTGTTTCTATGTACCTCCACCCTGCTGATTTTGACAGAAAAACGTTCATAAATTATTTGTTATTTAGTGCTCTGTGAGTGCTGCTTTTTATGTGAGCGCTCTGCTTAACAACTTTATACCAAAACAGGATATATATCATGATTTATTGGGAGAAACCACAGTATGAAATCAGACAGTCAGCACTCCCATATAGCCCAGAATGGAATGATCCTTTGTTTTATTACCACATTTTCCTGCAACTGCGACAATTACACTTTGAGATTGGCAGTCTAATCAGGCTCCAAAGATTGGACCATCGTATAGTCCACAATTCAGGGTCACTCCTAATCCATTTATCCTCTGTTGTCCACATGGTCAGTGTATTTAAAACAATAAATTTTGCCACAACACTGTTATATACATTGATTTTTTTGTTGCCATTTATCAACTTTCATTACGTTCTCCCCTCAAAATGTGTTTTGCTCATCGTTTGATGTTTGACCTTCACTGTGCAGAATGATGTGTGTGCAGAGTTTTACACCAGAAGGCCCTCTGCCCAGTAGTTAATCTTTTAAATTAAGCAGTATATCCATTTTCATAGATTTTGGATTTTACTGTGAAGGAGAGTCGTTTTTCTGACAGTGAAATCCTTTGAATGATTGATGAGACTACCATGAGGATGATTATGTCAAAGGACGTCCTCCTGCTGGTTATGGAACAACTATATTTAACCTCTGCTGTTTGACCAGGTCATTTTCGGGAAATCGAGTTGTGCGGAGTTCATGCAAGATGCGTACACCCCCATCATCTACCATAACAAGTAAGGCTCAATCACCCGTTTACCTCCCACCGGGGTTTGTCCAACTTGTTTCTTCCTTAAACATTGTGTTTAACTTTTGCTCTAAAGGTCTCCTGAGTTCTACGAGGAGATGAAGATGAAGATTCCTGCCAACCTGACAGACAACCACCATCTGCTGTTCACCTTCTACCACATCAGCTGCCAGCCCAAACAGAACACTCCTCTGGAGACTCCTGTGGGCTACACCGTGAGTACTCTCCTTCAGCTGGCCCACATTGAAAACTTCCGCCCACACGCTTTCTTGTCTGATAGCTCCTTCTGTTGTCTTGCCATCGCTGAGCGATCGCGTGTCTCTCTTTCCGCCCGCAGTGGATCCCTCTGATGCAGCATGGCCGACTACGCACCGGCTCCTTCAGTTTGCCTGTCTCGGTGGAAAAGCCTCCACCTAGCTACTCTGTGCTCACCCCTGACGTGAGTGTGTTTAAAAAAGACTTTGTTAACATCCGTTTGGCTGCTGTTACCTACTCATTTGTGATAGGACGGAGTGTTAAATGAGTTGGGTGTCATTCTGCGGCAGGTTCAGCTCCCAGGCATGAAGTGGGTGGATAATCACAAAGCAGTGTTCAATGTCGAGGTGACGGCTGCCTCCTCTGTTCACACTCAGGTACACAAATATGCCTTTCATACTACTGTTTCCACCTGTTACTGTGTTTTTTCCTCCCACCTTTATAAGCCCTATTGTAATAGGTTATAGGTTGGTGTTACTAGGATAGTTTCTGATATTGTAATTCATTTAAAAATTATTTGTTTTTACTAATAGCATCCACTGACATTTGAGATACTGACAACTATATCTTTTCTGTGTGCTAGTGCATTACATGTTTGTAGGCCTACATATGCTATCAGCAGTGTATGCATGTAATGTCAGAGCACTTAACATTCAGATAATCACACTCTCAGTGTTGTCTCAAAAGTTGATTGAATTTTATCAACAAAAATTTTACTGAAACATTGCTGCCGGATTAAAATTCACCCAGTTCAAGTGATACTCAGTATTTATTCTGTTGTTAACTCCAGGACCCCCACCTGGATAAGTTCTTCACTCTAGTGTATGTCCTGGAGGAGTACTCCTTCCCCTTCCGCCTGAAGGACGTCATCATCACCGAGGCAAACATGGAGGGGGAGCTGAAGGCCAGCATGGCTGCACTGAGAGGGGCTCTACTGGATACCTGCGTCAGGTTCCTGCACCAGCTGCTCAACAAGCTCATTCAGCTCATCGTCTACCCACCGGTCATTGCGGGCCAAATTGGTGAGTGAATTCTGAAGGACAGCCATTTGATATTTGAAGTGCACTTCCCAGAACAAGGCTAAATGCTAATTCTGATCATTTGAGTAGATAATGTGACGATTATTAATGACTGTTGTAGATGACTTCGGCAACAGAGCTGTTTGATTTATGCATGTTACTGTGCATCCTTATCCTGTTTATGTTTATTAAAATTGTGTCAGTGTTCTGGGAAGCATGTTTTTTTTTTTTTTTTTTTTAAATACCTTCATGCTGGTGACAGCCTTGGCCAGAGGCATTATTATTTTCGGTCGTCTGTACATCCGTCCTATTCTTGTTAAGGCGATATCTCAGGCACACCTTGAGGGAATTTCTTCAAATTTACCACGAATATCCACTTGGACTTATTAATGAACTGATTAGATCTTGGTTGCCAAAGGTTAAGGTCACTGTGGCCTCACAAACATGTTATGTGCCATGATTTAACACCAATGTCTAGTCGGAAAAAATAATGAAAGGATGACATCATATGTCCAGAAGCTCAAAGGTCAACTTCACTGTGACATCATAGTGTTTTGCAAAAACACTTCTCTGGCCATCACTCAACGCCATTACTCAGGAAGTAAGAACAAAAGAAATGAGAGATCATTTTTGTTTTGTCTTTACTGAATATTTGAAGGCATAGTGTTAGGTTGACATGTAAAATTATAACAATGATTTTGTTGCAGTTCTATGTTAAATTAATAATAAAATATTTTTTTTACTAATTTGTCATATCGTGAAGAATATTGTTATCACAAAAATACCCTGAAATATTGTGATAGTATTTTAGGGCCATATCGCCCATCCCCAGTGGAGGCATACAACAACAAGCCAGCAATTTTAGTTTTCCCAGCCATAGTTCCGCCTCTTCCTGATTTCACTCCTAATTTAACCACAGTGAACCTGGGCAGGGCTGCCTTCGAAACTATGGCTTTACTGGTCAACCAGATCCACAAGAACCTGGAGGGGAACCAGGACCAGCACGGGCGCAACAACCTGCTGGCATCCTACATCCACTACTGCTTCCGCCTGCCAACCGCTGAACCCACTATGCCCCCGACAGGTGAGTCACAACTCTGAACTGGGGGCAGTCTGTATCTGAGAAGCAGAAAGAGAGTCTCTCAATGGATGTGGAAGTCATTTTATCAGGCTTGTGGCTGTTGACTTGCTTATATTTCACCATGTGACAATTCTATTCGTCCATCTCTGTGAGTAGCTGGCACGCAGTCCTATGAGATGCCTATGCAGTACGCCACCATATCGAGAGCAACAGCCCGCCCAAGCAGCCTCCACCTGTCGCGTTCCAAGAGCATCAGCAACTCCAACCCAGATCTGGCCAGCACGCCAGTTTCTCCTGACGAGGAGGTGCAGAGGATCATAGGGAGCAAGGTTAGCTGCACCTGTTTTTTCAAAATGTGACATTCCTATTAGATGTATACAGCTAATTCTGTAGTTAATCTGCGTGAAGGTTCTAGGAAGTCATTTTGAAAGTCGTGAAAGCAGTGAAATACTTTGTATTCACTTTTTTAAAGCTCCTAAAATGACCTATTTCTTGGTCTTCTTTTGTTTTGTGAGAAATCTGCAATGTATTGACACTAACGTTTGGTCTCATAAGCATTTGTTTGATGTGCACACTCATTTCGTTTGCAAATGGTCTCATGTTTTTTTTCTGTCTAGTATTAAAGTTTGTTTTTAAATGATGAATTTTCATCTTGTTAGAGTAGATTTAAAAGAAACAGCAGCACAAAAAATGATCAAGTCTGTTTTATGGCACCCCTTGTGACAAATTCTCACTCTTTGTTTATCCAGTATCAGTCTGTTATTGTGTTGTAATGACAGTGTCTCAGCTCTTCACAGCAGATTCAATAAGCTCAGGCTGATTGATAATTCTGTGCTGACAGTTAATGATGCTGCTTGTGTCAAAGATGCAATTATGCTTTGTGCCTCTGTCCCTTGTGTTTCATTCAGTACTTCCAGCCCTTCCTTTGTTTTCCCCTATTCCTGCTTTCTTTGCTGATTCAATCCTCACTCTCCTATACTCCGTGTCCTTTACCTTTGTTTCTTCCCATTTTTATTCTTAAAAATATAATGTTGTGTGGTAAAAACCTTCCCTTTACTCACTGTGCCCTTGCCTCTTGCTGCGCCGTGTGTTTGTGTATGTGTTGTGTGTGTGTGTGTCTCTGGTGGCTTACGGCAGGGTATTGACCGCTCCCACTCCTGGGTAAACTCTGCTTATGCCCCTGGGGGCTCCAGATCTGTGCTACGCCGAAACCCCAACTCCAGCTGTGAGCTCAAGCAGGTGCCACATCCCTCCTCCTCCTCCTCACCTTCACCACCTCCATCCTGAACCATCTCTGATCTACACTCATGGGTCATTTCCTACCTCACCTCTCAGGCGTCGTGTCTGTGACTGCTTCTGTCTGCCTCTCACTCTACTAGACATGTGCTAGCCGTCACACTTTCGGCATCTTGTCCGTGTTTCACAATTCACCCTCTCACCGCCGACTAACACACCATGTCTGTTTGTTGTGTACAAGAGAAATAATCTCTGCCTGGGCTCGTCAGATTTCTTTCCAGAGTTCATGTAGAGTTCTCTCGCCACCCATCCATTTCCATTCACCCATTTTCACATCACTTTGTCCTCATCTCTGTGTGTTCACCTCACCGTCACTCCATGTCAGGCAAACGACCGCAGCTGCAATCGCATGTCTGCCTTTCTGGACAGCGTGGCCTTGTTTTCAGTTCCCACAAGGCAGATTACCAAGAAGGTAAAACTGGCGATAACAAACTGTGAAAGTGACATTCTTCATAACTAACACATTTTGATGTCCTAACATTCATCAACTCTCAGTGCCATTAACATTCGTCATCACTCGTGACATTTTAACAATTGTGTCTCTCTGCAAGATGGTGTGATTATTTTGTTTGTTGATACACTGACATTTAATAGTCTTTTGTCCAAAGATTTCAGGACTCAATCAGTGGCAGATTTACTGATGAGTGTGTTAAATTTATTTTTACTATCACTTGATAAAACATTTTTATATAAATATATTTTATTTCAGGCTGTTTTACCTGAATTAGTGACTGAATAACTATCAAAAAATTGCACTATCATTGTTTACAAACCACAATTAGAGCTCATAGCTTGCATCTCGTAAAAACAAACACACACCAATTTAAAGGGACAGTTCACACCCAAATCAAAAGTGCATAATTTTCTTCTTACCTGTAGTGCTATTTATCAGTCTAGATTGTTTTGGTGTGAGTTGCCAATTGTTGGAGGTACTGGTAGTAGAGATGTGTGTCTTTTCTCGACAATAATGAAACTAGATGTACTCGCCACCAAAAAAAAGACGTTTAAAAAAACTCAACAGCAATGTCTCTTTCCAGAAATCATGACCTGGTTAATCGAGCTAAGCTAAGACCTTGTTTTGAGCAGTTTCATGTGGGGACTCTTTAATTTATACTGAACTACACCTGCGAACTGTATTAGAAGGAAGCCTGCATCTACTGCTAGCTCACGTAGCACCACTTAGCAAGATAATGTTACAGCCGAGGAGTACGGCGTCATTGTTTACATCTCACACTGTCACAAACTCAAGCCTTTCGTACATGAGTAGATACACACTTCCTTCTGCACAGTGATAAAGTCAGTGGGTGTAGTTTGGTAGAAGCAAAACAGTATGTTTTGACCCTTTGAGCACCACAAACCGAGTGCCATCTAGTTCCATTACCACATCTCTACGGCTGCTATCTCCAACACTCAACAACTCACACCAAAACAATCTAGATTGAGAAACAGCTCTACAAGTAAGAAAAACATATGGGTTTTTGATTATGGTGTGAATAACAGCTTAAGATAGCTCATCTAGTTTCTAAAATGGTTTGCTCATGTAAGCTAAAATTAGCTCTGTGTTGGTCCCGTGTAGCTGCTCCATGAGGAGCTGGCACTGCAGTGGGTGGTCAGCACCAGCACAGTGAGGGAAGCAGCGCTGCAACAGGCCTGGTTTTTCTTCCAGCTTATGGTGAGTATGTCTGTGTACATTTATATTAATATTACACCACTTAATTAAGATTCTTAAGAGAATACTACAAAAACAAGCCTCATACTGGAAGAACTACTGTCACAGCAGGATAGGTAATATTTTCATTAAATGACTATTTTTCTTATTTGCCCCTGCCTCTAGACAAAGAGCATGACCCATCACCTTTTCCTGACCTCCAAATTGGACACTGCTAGGCGTCAGCGTTTTCCAGACCGCTTTGTGGACGACATTGCTGCACTTGTGTGTGCCATCAGTGCAGACATCGCCAGTCGATACCACAAGGTACATTACAAGCAAGAAATCAACTGCTGGAAATCCATTTGTTTTCACTCAGCCTTATTTCTTACCCAATGCTTGACTGTTATTGGTATCATTGATTTAAATAATCCAATGTACAGTGACCAGATAGCATATCGTCCTTTTTATCTTGCTCATTTCCATCCTCTTCCTCTCTCTCCTGATGAATATCTCCCTCTGTCTCTCAGGATGTGGAGCTTGTGGAGAGGTTGAATAGCAGTCTGGCCTTCTTCCTGAATGACCTGCTGTCTCTCATGGACCGGGGCTTTGTGTTCAACCTCATCCGCACCTACTACAAACAGGTGCCTGTTGCTCCCCTTCCCGTTTTCCTTCAATATCAAACACTTTAAATCCCAGTCTTCCCACGCATATTTCGCAACAGCTTTTACAGTTTCAAACAAACTTATGTGTTAAACAGATTGCCAACAAGCTTCACACAGCGCAGAACCCCAGCTCTCTGAATGCCCTGAGGGTGGACTTCACTCGTATCGTCTGCAGTCACGAGCACTACGTCACCCTCAACCTGCCGTGCTCCACTCTTAGCCCTCCAGCCTCCCCCTCCCCCTCCACCTCCTCCACCACGTCACAGGTATCAGAGCAGGCTGGAAAATACAAAACAACAGATTTGAATGGCTCATGTATTATTTTCATACTCTTATATCCTTCTAGCCCATCTTCACCCTCCTATCTGCATCCACAGAGTTCAGCCTTTTCGAGTATGGTGCAAGATCAGGGTGTGGCCACCATGTTTGAGCTCTCCGTCCCTTTCCGCCAGCAGCACTTCCTGTCTGGCCTGCTGCTTACTGAGCTCTCTCTCATCCTTGATCCTGATGGAGAAGGGTAGGCACTGTCTAGTTGCATTTATAACAGTCAGAAGTTTCATTCAGTTTCCACGTAGGGATCATCTGAGTTTGAACTTTAAGAGGAACTACAGTATAGTACAAAGCAGCGAGGGCCTCGGCGCACCGTCTAGGTCAGTGGTTCCCCACTGGGGGGGGGGGTAATTTATAAGGCTGGTTATTTTTGTATTTAAATATTCCCAAGACTTCACATAAATGAAAAATGTCAAATCAAACTGCGCAGTTTCAGTTACCAGTTATGTTTGAATATCACCACGCCAATCATGACTAAGTGGTTGAAAGATAAAGCCAATGCGGGAGTGCCAAAAACTGCAGTTCATTGAATGGCCACTTGAGGCTGGCTCCAAAACAAGAGTAAATCCCCTATACCCTCATGTTACAATGCCTTCTTTACAGCAGAAATAAACATATTTATAGCGTGGTATAAAGAACTGTTTTGGTCCCTCTAGCTAATTTACCGTCATGACAACTGTACGGAGGGTGAATTTTTATATAACTCACCTGTTTACGTTTTATTGAAGCCTAAAGTTACACATCATTAAGGGCCTGGCTGCTTTGAGTGACAGACTGTCTGCCGATAGTGACCTCGGCTTCTCGGTCAGTTCCACCCCTCGTTCCTCTCAGCACTAACCTCTCGCCCAAATATGGTCACTTCTGGCTCCAAAAAAAAACAAGATGGGGACTGCTAAAATGCCAAACTCGAGACTTCAGAACAGGAGTCCACAAGCCAATGGATGATGTCACATTAGCTACATCCTTTATTTTAATAGTTTATGCCCTGAATCATTAAACTTGGATTCATAATTGCATGATGTGATGTAGAGCTGCAAGCACAGGTGTTGAATGTGGTGGAATCCTGTCAAATAAGGTGCTAAAACCATCAAAGCTTCAGAGACACAAAGCAGCAGCTGGGGTGTGTTGGAAAGTCATTTCGCAAGGAAACAGCTGACAGTGGCATAACACATATTTGCAGCCCAGGAGGGTGGGGTGAGGGGTGGTTTTCTCTAACAAGCAGAAGTAGATCTTTAAGTTAGAGAAGATCGACTAGCATAAAGAGAACCAGACCAAATATGCTGATATACTTTTTTTTCACCCACAGGGTTTTCTTCCTTCATAAAAAGGCCATTAGTGCAGTTCACTCCCTGCTGTGCAGCCATGACGCAGACCCTCGTTACACTGACCCTCAGGTTAAAGCCCATGTTGCTCAGCTCTACCTGCCCCTCATTCCCATCGTCATGGAGACGTTGCATCAGCTCCACGACTTCTCTGGTCAGCAGAAAATATATGCAATCCACCTTCTCCGCACATTTATTTCATTTGCAAAATGCTTTTATTTTCAGCACTATTGTACCTGAGAGTGCTTTTCTTCTTTCTTTCTAGACTCCTCGCCTGCTCGGGTCCGCCATGCATCAGCCCACACTGACGATGCTGACCCAGACAGCGGCAACACTATCAGTCAGTCTGTTGCCATGGCGATTGCCGGCTCCCCTTTGCCGCATGTCAAAGCCAACCCGTTTGCGCTGCCCACGGTGGTGAGTGATAGCGGCAGGGGTCAGGCTGTTCCCCCGGGCCCTACACACTGACAGGTCACAGATCAGCCTCTGTGTGGGAGGCTGCTGCCTCAGCTTAACAGGCGATCACTCTCGTCTTTCTCTAACTCCACACAGACGAAAAGCATTTACATTCTTCCCATGTTTTTGTTCTTCTCTGAAGTACAACTGCTCCTCTAAGCCTGTAGGTGGCTCTCTGTCCTTTTCCTTTATAACTCACTGTAAACAGCCATTTTGTACTGAAGCAGATTAAAAGACTGGCACTGAGTTTGTGTGTTTGTCTTCACCAGGCTGGGCGCCAGTCCAGCTCTCTGTCTGCCGAGTGCAGCAGGACTCTGCTGGTGTGTTTCCTGTGGGTGCTGAAGAATGCAGATGCTGCTCTCCTGGAGCGCTGGGTGTCTGATTTGTCTGTTCTGCAAATCAACCGCCTGCTGGATTTGCTGCATCTCTGTGTCTCCTGCTTTGAATACAAGGTACAATAACCAGACAGTGTCACTGCTATGAGAGTCTTTCACACCCAATAGGAGTCAAAACCAATTTGATCTGAACGTGCCAGAGCCACAGATCATTACAGATATGTCAGTCGTCGTTTCAAGAAAGTTGCCTGTCTGGATTTATCAGCAGTGCAAGTTTTTGTGTTCTTAAGTTTCCATTTCATGTATTTAGTCTAACTTGGCTCGCGGCTTCTGACCAAATAATCCTGTTTTTCTGTAATCTGTTTTATTGCCATTTGTCCCTGTCCTGTGATGTCCAATGGTTGTTTTAGGGGAAGAAAGCTCTGGAGAGGATCAACAGCCTGACGTTTAAAAAGTCTCAGGACATGAAGGCCCGACTGGAGGAGGCCATACTGGGCACCATCGGGGCTCGTCAAGAGATGGTCCGCCGCTGCAGAGGTAATTACATGAGAGCGCGGTCATGTGTGTTTGTGTGTGTCAGTGGCTGTGTTTGTTTGAGGTGTTTATAAATCCGCGTTCATGTCATGGAAACTGAAATTTGTTTACTCTTCCAGAAAGGAGTCCCTACGGCAGCCAGGAGAATGTTAGGTGGAGGAAGAATGTCACTCACTGGAGACAAAATACAGACAGAGTCGACAAGTATGTTCTTTACATTAATTATGAAAAGATTTCTGGATTATATTTAAAAGTATTTTCACTCATATTTTCACATTAAAATGTCTAAAAATAACTGCACCTATGTTACATATTTTGTCCAGTTGTGTACTTACATTGTCACAGATGTTTCCAACAATGTTCAAACTCAGACTCAGAGTAATCTGGAATTTTATTCAAGACGTGGTGCATTTCATTTAGTCCCCTGTTAATGGCGTCATATCCCCTTTATCCTCTCTAGTTGCTCGTAACTTCAGGGGAAACATGGGAAACACCAGATGATATGTCAGAGAGGGAGGAAGTAATCATAAAATGTCACAGAATTATACTCAGTAACATTAATGCAGCATTTTTTTTCTGCCACACTTGAATTCCACTTTGCAAGGCGGTAATCTAGGAAAGACCTAATATAATGATACAGTGTTTCAGTAATGATCCAGCGGTTTACAGTGTTTTACTGTGAAAAGTGGCTCATGACAGACATGTGTATGTGTATGGTAATGTTATACACTGTTTTCCCATACATTGATGTATTTACAGCCACACAATATCATCATTTACCGCCACATGTTGAATTTCTATTTTCAGCCCCTCCTTGCCTCGCCCTCGCTCTGTTTATCAGATCACAAACAAGACAAGCTAAATGAAATAAGGTAGTTAGCTCACCCTCCTCTGCCTTACTCCCCACCTAGGAGGAGGAGAGTGGACCACAGCTCTGGAGACTGACCTCCAGAACTGTGTAGGCTTAGCTGTAGAAACTCGACTACAGCAAGCTCAAACCCCAGTGCAGGTGGCCAGTGGCAGCACTGGGTCGAATTTGAGTTGCCACAGGCCGCTGTCACACTCATTAAATTACATTTTAGGATGATTGTTTTGACTATGAACAACAGCGCTGGGTTACCTCGCTACTAAATTCACCATATTTTGTTAACTGCAGTAGCTGTATGAGTAGTCGGCTCATCTATTGCTAAAGGAAAATTAGCATGTTAATGTTTCATTAGTTGCGGCTGTGTCATCAGAGTGAAATGACATAACGTGAATAAACGTGACTAAACATGAACTGACTAAACCTTTGATACATTTCCTCTTCTGTAAACATGATTTTCTGCCTGAGTCACATCATATAGATTAACCATGAAAACAACAACACCCATGATCCCACGCCATTTCACAAGATCATCAGAGTCTGTTTTTTGTTATTGTTTTAATTCAAACACCCCTTGCGGCTAAAATGAACTTTCATGTTTAAATCACTATCAGTGTATAATGTGCTGTTGTTTCATCCAACTGACGGTTATAAAATAACACCTATTCCAGGACTAAAGGTGAGGTGGAGCAGGAGTCTGTGGTCGATGGGAACTTAGCTACAGAGGCCTCTCTGATAGTTCTGGACACACTGGAGATTGTAGTGAAGGTAAAGAAATCATCACCACACACCGTATTTTCCAGTTTATGTAGGATTGGCTTGCTGTAATTTGATATGTCTCTCCGTCAGACTGTGGTGGCATCAGAGCTGAAGGAGAGTGTTCTGGGTGGAGTACTGAGAGTGCTCCTCCACAGCATGGCAGGCAACCAGAGCGCCCTCTTCCTGCAGCACTGCTTCACTACACAAAGGGCTCTGGTTTTCAAGGTAAAAATGTCTCTGTTGGTTTATTGTTTTTTAAATAATCTAATATAAACGCAGCTTGAAATATTGACACAATAACACACCTGTAATTTTTCTCCCTACTTGTTATCACTCTGAAATGTTGAGCTACCAAAACTTTTAACCCTTTTTAGAGGAAACAACAGTATTTCATGAGTGTTTTGACTTTGCATTGACTCGGCATGTATTTTTACCAGTGTACAAAGAACCTTAAGAGTCAGAAGATCATACTTAATGTATTTGTGTTAGGAGTATACAAAGTGAGAGAGTGTGTTTGTGTGTGTGTAGTTTCCAGAGATGCTGTTTGAAGAGGACACAGAGCTTTGTGCCGACCTGTGCCTGCGTCTCCTGCGTCACTGCAGCAGTAGTGTCGGCTCTGTCAGAAGTCACGCCTCCGCCTCTCTCTACCTGCTCATGAGACAGAACTTTGAGATTGGAAATGTAAGTCCAGACAATATTAAAGATATTGTCATTGTAGAGCACTTGTATTTTAATGTTCTTGTTATAACCAGGGACATGCCAGAAACAGGGCTTCCGATAATTGTGCAGTAAAATTTGTTAAAGTCTGACAAATTTGTTAAATATCTCTGATCAAAATGCTTAATGAAAATAACTGCTTCTACAACACAATGTCCTGAATGAATGTGACGCCAGCATCAGCAACCAAATTTTAGAAATTATCTATACAATACCTCCTGATTTCTATTCAATCGTCTGTTTGGATTCCTGGTAGTTTTAAACTTCTTGGCATACACTCCTCAGACACCTTCACGTGTTCAACTAACACCTTCTGCATCCTCAAGAAAACACAACAGACACAGCACTTTCTGGGGCATCTTAAGAGGTTTGGAATAAGCACCAAAACTCTCGTGAACTTTTATCGCTGTTCTGTTGAAAGTGTTCCAACAGGCTGTATTACTGTGTGGTTTGGCAACCTGACTGCTCAGGACTTCAGACGGCTGTACGGACTATAAAGACAGCAGGAAAAATCATTTGCACAGAGCTAGCTCAACTTCATGACAATTACTACACAGGTAGCGAAAGGAAAGCCCAAAACACGATTAAAAACACCTGCCGCCCCACTGATGCTGTTTTCTCGCTCCTTCCATCGAAAAATGTTAGCAGAGCATCAAATCAGATGCCACCCTTCTCAATAACGGCTTCTCTCCTCCGAGTCAGACAGTTAAACTGCTGAACAGTTGACTCATCCGTGTACACTGCACATTGTTGCTTGTAGATTGTATGTATTGTATATTGTGGGTAATGTTATTTTTTGTTGTTATCGGGGGATGCGTACCATTTGTATGAGGCAGAGAGAGGCTCTGAGCACAAGCATTTCATTGTAGTTTTTTACACAACAATAAGCTTTACCTTGCTGGATGGAGAGAGATTGCAAGGGAGCTGAAGGTTTCTGGTGAATGACCATCGTCAATAACAACCTACTTGCTGTTGGATATATTGTATGTCATTTCCGGTCAGTATCACAATATAAAACATGTATTGTCTGCTTGAAAAGTACAAACTTAGAAAGACAGCAAGTATCTTTTGAGTCTTCGTTTGAATGACATGACAGTTCCTTCAATTGTTTTTAAGCTCAATAAACAAAGCTGATGTTTGACTGATATTTCTTCCAGTTGCCCAGAACATTGAAGTTTTCATGATACGTGGACTGGCACCAATTTTTTCAAATGGAAACCCTGGCCAGTACAAAAAAATTATCTGTAGGACACATACAGGATGTTTGAGGAAGAGGTTCTGTATTAAAATTGTGAGTTATAATCTGTCCCAATTTTTCCTTTGAATCAGAACTTTGCACGTGTAAAGATGCAAGTCACAATGTCCCTGTCATCGCTGGTGGGAACGTCACAAAACTTCAATGAGGAGCATCTTCGCCGCTCGCTCAAGACAATCCTGACATATGCTGAAGAAGACCTGGAGCTACGTGACACGCCCTTCCCAGAGCAGGTATGAACAGCCTCTGTGCAAAGTCCCATCTGGAGCTGCTGGAATGGATAAGACTTGTATGCTAATGTGCTGTGTTGTACTTTAAAACAGGTCCAGGATCTGGTGTTCAACCTGCACATGATTCTTACTGACACTGTGAAGATGAAAGAGCACCAGCAGGATCCAGAGATGCTTATTGACCTAATGTACAGGTACTGTTGTGCACATTTATAAGCCGTGCATACAGCAATGAAGTGTCACAAATAAAATATGTGATAGTTTCTCTTGTTTTTTTCTCCAGGATTGCAAAAGGCTACCAGAACTCCCCTGATCTGCGTCTGACGTGGCTCCAGAATATGGCAGGGAAACACTCTGAGAGAGGGAACCATGCCGAAGCTGCCCACTGTCTGGTCCACAGCGCGGCGCTGGTGGCAGAATACCTCAACATGCTGGAGGATTGCCGCTACCTGCCAATCGGTTGTGTCACTTTTCAGGTCAGTGCATGCTGTTTAATATGAGTACTCACTCTAGTTAAAGGAGGTTGTCCCAAAACTGGAGCACCGCGATTGGTGAAATGAGCAAACACAAAAAGTTCTGACTTCTCTGTTTTTCCCTCAGAATATTTCCTCCAACGTGCTGGAAGAGTCGGCCGTATCCGATGACGTCCTGTCTCCAGAGGAGGAGGGAATCTGTGCTGGGAAGTACTTCAGTGAGTCTGGTCTGGTGGGCCTCCTGGAGCAGGCAGCTGCCTCTTTTAACATGGTACGACTCATATTCTCCGACCGCATGGTGACAGACTGTATGTTAACACAGCGCAAGGTTACAGTATTAACATGGCTGAAGGGGAGTGTTATGTGATCGGGTGGTGTGTGTGAAACTGACTTTTTCTTGTGCTGTAACACCAGGCCGCCATGTATGAAGCCATAAATGAAGTGTACAAGATACTGCTGCCTATCCACGAAGCCAACAGAGACTTCAAAAAGTTGGCCACTGTCCATGGGAAGCTGCAGGATGCCTTCAACAAAGTCTACAACCAAGTGAGTCGACAGTTTGACCCTGGGCTGTCAGTGCTTATGAGAAAATTAGTTTTATTCTGGATTCCTTCTTATATGTGTCTTTTTTTTCAAACTTTTCCAGAGTTCAGGATGGGAGGTAACATGTTAATTTGTTATTTTGATTATATTGCATTTTAAGTGAAACTAATGCTGCAGTTCTCTTTATTTTGTATTGACAATGTTTTCTTTCTTCCCCATTGCTTGTCGTCTTCTCCCGCTCTGTGTGAATGACATGTTTCTGGTGAGTGAAAAAAAAAACTAGCTTTCACACTTTGACATAGTCAAACCACTGTTGCAAAACAGTTTCCATCCCTTTTTTCCACCCTCCTACTGTGTGGAACTACACTTTAGCCTAGATATGTATTTTCTCTTTGTCCTACAACAGCTGCTCCTCTATCAGAAAATATTCCGTCATCTTTTTAAAGTAACAAGAGACCAGTCAGTGTAGCCTTTTTATCTGTGTTGCTTGACAAAATGAGCAACAAGGTGTAAAATCTACAAAAAAAATTCACGTAATGAGTAAGGATGTCCTGATTTTGCTTCCAATCCGAGGTGTTTATCTGCTGATACAGAGTCCTGATCTGTTACTTCTGTTTTCCTAGATAAATCAGCTGCACAGTGCACACTTAAAGTACTTTAAAGTTGTTATAATCAATCCACTGTATATGTTTGACAGTTTAATAGCTCTGCAAAGCATTAAGAAAAAAAAAGCCTGCATCCAAGCTGTTCCTCAATGTTTTATTTTTTTATTTTCATATTAATATAATAAGATATATAATAACACATACAACATAAAACAACAAACCCTCTCTTTAATCTTTTTGGCCTTGTCACCGTCTCAAGGATATTTCTCCAGGCTGTCTCTTTAAGAGAGTATCATCTAGTGCAGCTGTTCCCAACTGGTCCAGCCACGGGGTCCAGATTTCTCCTTGGTCATTAGTTCAAGGCCCACACAGTTAAATACATTCAGCGTCACACTTGTGTTTGGCCATGTCTTTGAGTTAGTCTGCTGTGTCTGTTAAGTAGCTGTCTGCTAGTCACTCACTCTACAGCAGGAGACAAAATGCTTTAAAATAAAAGGTCTGTCTTGGAATATTCAGAACGGACCACGACACATCAGTTGGGAACCACAGCTCTAGTGTTTGTTGCTTCAGTGCAGCCTTTGCCTGAGTTACCTGAATGAATTGTATTCCATTGAGTGTTTGTGTTTATCGTCTGTACATGTTTTGCACAGATTACGTAAATAAATTTGTCGAATTGGCTTTTTGACGTAAACTCTGCAACGCTTTCTGCCTCTCCTCCAAGTAGGGCGGTGAAAAACCACACACCATAGATGACATCAAAACAGAAGAGAGTAACACTGAGCTGTAATTAAATGAGTGCTTGTTACTTACGTAAATAACATAGATTAACACTCTCATGCTGTGGTTTGCTGTCGTTTATGGCATGGTGTAGTTTCGCTGCAGGCGGGATGTAGCCCCTGCTCTTCCACAGAACTCAGTGTAGTGGAGGAGAGATGGAGATTTGGAGATGGCTGCACTCGTTGTGTTGCTGTGCATGAAAGCTCCAGGAGTAAAAGCACCTGTGTGATAGCTGACGTAAAACAAAGGATAGGATTACACTCTATATAGCTCAATATTGCCAATTTCAATCAGTTAAACTTTGAGATCAAATCGGGACAGTCCTGATAATCAGACCACATACTGCACAGATCTATCTCTAAATTTTTAATAGAGGCAATTGAAAGACTAGCAGCTCCTCTGTATCAAAATTTTTTCTAAGTTTTGCTTTGTTTACATCTTTAAACTAACCCAAGCTCCTCAGGAAATAATGTTGTGTTTTCATCCCGTCTTTAGTGTTTAGAGAATGTTTGGGACCTACTTCCGGGTGGGCTTCTATGGCTGCCGCTTTGGAGACCTGGATGAACAAGAGTTCGTGTACAAGGAACCATCAATCACCAAATTAGCTGAGATCTCCCACAGACTTGAGGCATGTTAACTCGTCAGGATACTAATAAAGATGTCAGCAGAGATTTATGGTCAAACATATTTCTAAAGATAAATCTCATTGGTGCGCAGGAGTTCTACTCAGAGAGGTTTGGGGATGAGACGGTTGAAATCATCAAAGACTCCAACCCAGTGGACAAAAACAAACTGGATCCCAACAAGGTAGCATACACATATAGACACTATGTGACTAATAATATATTAGTAGATATTGCAAAAGGCATAAGTGTACTGATGACTGCATTGTGCTTGTTTCAGGCCTACCTCCAGATCACCTATGTTGAGCCATACTTTGACACATACGAGCTGAAGGAAAGAATCACCTACTTTGACAAGAACTACAACCTGCGTACTTTCATGTACTGCACTCCCTTCACTCTGGACGGCCGAGCCCACGGCGACCTGAATGAGCAGTACAAACGCAAAAGCATCCTCACAACATCTCACGCCTTCCCTTACATCAAGACACGCATCAATGTTATCCACAAAGAGGAGGTAGGTGTCTGATCTGGAGGGATTATTAGTCGTTGTTAGAGGGACGGTTAACTTCAGAATCAAAAATACACATTTTTCCTCTTACCTGTAGTGCTGTTTATTACTCTAGATTGTTTTGGTTGAGCTAGATGGCACTCAGCTTGTGGTGCTCGAAGCGCCAAAAAATACACTTGAAAAATTCAACAGCAATGTCTCTTTCCAGGAATCATGACCTGGCTACTCAAATCCACAGATTTTGCTGTGAGCAGTTTAATGTGGGAACTATTTCCTTTCTACCAAACTACACCTGCCAAGCGAATCACCACACAGAAGAAAGAATAAGTCTACTAATAGACAAGAGGCTTGTGCTTACGACAGAGTGACACTTAAACATTAATGGCGTCCTCCTCGGCTGAGCTGTAATGTTAGCTAGCTCAGTGGTGCTAGCCATAGATGCACACCTCCTCCTGCGCGGTGATACGGCTGGCGGGTGTAGGCTTACATCTCGAGGCCGATTTCTCCAACACTCCTAGGTCCAGACCTTTGAATCGACTGAGTTGAGTTGACTGCTTCATCTGGCAGTGTGAAATGGCACAGTGGTTTCTCAGTTCAAATTAAAACCAGCCAATGAGCGCCACAGTGGGCCTTCGACTTTGTCAAGTTCTTATCAAGCGTTGTCAGGCAGTGCCAGAGCCGATAAGGAGTAGTAACAACAATGACAAGCGCTGTAGACAGTATAGACGCTGCTGTAGAGGCTGTTCTAAATCCATTTTATCGTAGTATTGCCAGATATTGTAGTTTGCAGTTTTTCCACTCTTAGAATGCTGGCATAACAGGTTTGTTGGCATGGCTACACATCATCAGTGTGGACTTACAATAACGTTATATTCAGGCAGATGTGTTGGTCTCCTATGAAAATCAGAGTTGACGCAATATCATGCTGAAGATTGAACAGAGTCTATCAAGTTCACAGTTTTGCATTATATCAGGCAACGAGCACTTAGCAACTCACACCAAAACAATCTAGATTAATAAACAGCACTAGAGAAAAGAGGAAGAGTGTGTATTTTGGCCCTTTGAATTAATGTAGTGCATGAGGAAGGAAATCCAAGTATTTCTGTTGTCTTTGGTTCTCCAGATCATTCTTGTTCCGATGGAGGTGGCCATTGAGGACATGCAGAAGAAGACTCAGGAGCTCGCCTTCGCCACAAATCAAGACCCTGCAGACGCCAAGATGCTGCAGATGGTGCTGCAGGGCTGCGTGGGCACCACCGTCAACCAGGTTTGGACACTTGCAACTGATGATGTATAACCGTAATGTATTAAAAATTCCACATCCTGCTGGAATATTAATCCACTCCAAGTGAGGTTGAAAGTCTGGGTCAGTGTTTTAAGCAGCGACAGACATTCCTCAGCAGATATGTAACAGTTTCTCCCCCTCACAGGGCCCCCTCGAGGTGGCGCAGGTCTTTCTCTCCGACATTCCTGATGACCCAAAGCTGTTTCGCCATCACAACAAACTGCGCCTCTGCTTTAAAGACTTCACCAAGAGGTGATGACACACTCCACAGCCCAGACGCAGACTGCTGTGCAACTAATAAAAACAAACCCCAACTCCCTGTGTCTGTGCTCTCTTTCGCACAGGTGTGAGGACGCCCTGAGGAAGAATAAAGCCCTGATTGGACCAGATCAGAAGGAGTACCACAGAGAGCTGGAGAGGAACTACAATAAACTGAAAGAAGCTCTGGGTCCTCTCATCAACCGCAAGATCCCCCAGCTATACAGAACCCTGCCAGCTCAGACTACGCAAACACAACGGTAACTTGAGACACTAAACACACACACACACGCCTACGCACTGACACACACAAAATGAGCTCATGCTGCTGCTCCGACTCCATCAAACCAACACAAGAGCAACCTAAAACCAAACTTTATCATACCCCAGGTCATAGACTCGTAGACATGGTGTGTTTGTGCGCACAAAATTCAGTTAGTTACACACTGACACATTTTCTCGAAGAGTTAATGATCATCTATTAGAGAAAGTTGATGCAGTTCATGAGGTATTGTAGCCTGTTTGACTACGGAAACTATCACCATATGTTTTTTGTTTTCATTTGCTTTTGGCATCAGCTCTGTGTTTGCATGTGAGGGTCTGAGCGCTGCTGGTTCATAATCAAAAGCAGACCTACAGTCAACAGCACCTGCCAGAGCGATGCTCTCATACTGAGGACCAAATGTATATTTAAGAAGTAGATGCTCTTTCAGGCTTATTAAAGTAACTGTAAATAGATGTTTAAACATAACATTGAAACAAAATGTCTCTTCTATTGATCCGAATAAAATGATGAGGTGGTTTTTTTCTCATTCTTAGTCTGACTCACCGGATGTTGACAGTGGCTGTAAGCCTTGCTATTGGCAGACTGTTCAGGCCGGCATTCTCTTTTCCTTCCGCTATCTGCATGTTACCATTTTTACAATCCCTCTTGCCTCAGGAAACAACAACCTACTAGCTGAAAATTGCAAATGCTGACAAAGATTTGGATCGTGCAATAAGGCAAACCTGCTCAGGTCTTTTGGTAAATCGTTGTAAAGATCTACGATGATCTACTTGTCAGCGCACCACTGAAAAGCCTAGATTCCAACTGGCACATGCCCCAGTGTCACTGACTTCAGGAACTTACCGCTTTTTCCACTTCACACGACATTCTGTGGTATTGTCGTGATAATGTTCTGCAAGAGCCACATACAGCCACCAAATCGAATGTGGCTTTAACTGGTGCAGTGAGTTCCTCCAGAGTCAGGCTTCACCTCTGGGGCAACAGTTATCAAATTATGGTTGTCTTGTTATTAGGAAAAGTTGAGTCACAAAGCCGACATACCTGTTGCTGTTTTTTAGCCATTTTAATAACAGTGCTCGCCTCCTTTTGCAAGGTATGGTCACTGCATCCTGGGCCTAGCGCCGTCCAAGACCATTTCAATTGGTTTAAACAAATACAAACAAGCTCGAACATTTTTCCCCTGTAGCAAAATTATCATTTATGCGTCCACACCTTTATCTAGTGCTGACACAGCACTTGGAGATAGGTCTGGCTACACTAAACTACCTCATTCTCGCTCTTTGAAAACAGATACTCATTCAAATTGATGCAGGTGTGTAGTAGGGTACCACGAAATTAACAGGTTATTAGCAGGTTTCATGGTAACACCTTCACTTCCTGGGTCAGACTTTAGGTCTAAATAACAAATAATCAACTGTCACAGAATTTAATATTGAACTGATAACCCCTCACATTGATTTTACAGGTTTTTTAGATGTATTTTTCACGAAATATGGCCCAAAACACTTGAAGTAAAACATTCTTTATTGTTGCTTTTCTCTCACAGGAACTCCTACAGTAGGTCCAGTTTCCGCAGACTCGACTGTTGAGGCGCAGCACACTGGATAACAACACAGGAAAAAAAACAAGCTTTAGAAATTAGCCACATCTCATCCCGTCTGTTCCCCCTCCCCCCACTGTACTTCACACCAACTGTCACAAGCACACACGCACCGTCTTCTTCCTCATCTAGCTTGTTATTTTACCCACCCACCAACCCCCCCGGCCACCCAGACACGCTATAATCCCTCCACCACCACTGCCACCACACACACACACTTGTCACCTTTTTCCTGAACCATCTCCCCCCGACCGCCGCCAAGCTCACACCTCTGTAGGAGAAAACGCCGGCTGTTTATACTGGAAGGTTATCTGCACTGTAAACATCAACGTTTGGAGCAAGGCTCTGACATGTCAGTGTTTTAAACCAAGCTTTCAAAAGTCGTCTCCTCACAGTAATCTCTCTGTGTTTGATCTGGGTTTAGCTTAAGTTTTTACAGGACCTGAGCTGCCAAACGCATTTTGCATCCAAATAGTTTGGGGGTTTCATGAGCGTATCTGTTTTCCTTTTGCTTCTCGTGTTTGCTTTTGAAGAGGCTGTAGTTTGTCTGTTTTGTGTCGTGGCCTTATTTAATTTGTAAGAGATATTTTCTCCTAAACTATGCCTGGTTGTAGTCACTGCCAGACTTGGTTATTAAATAGTCCCAGGGAGTTTTCTTTTGTTATCAACAGACCAAATAACTGACATTCCTTCTTCCTCAAGTCGTCACGATTATCTGCCTATCTCATTATAAGAATTCATTAAAGAGCGGAGGTGGGGTTATTCTGTCCACGCTCAGGCCTCCGTCTCAGCCTCAGTCCAGCAGGAATGAACTGTAGTAGCAGCTTTAGCGGAAAAATGATGCTTATAGTGAGAAAAGGGCAGAATGTGATGTTTAAATGTGTTTTTTAAACTGTGAAATTCTCTTGTAATGCACTGCAGTCACATCAGATGTTTATCGCAGAAGCACTGCCGTCGGCCAGGCCATCTCCCTCACCCACACAAATATGTTCAAACTGTGACATTAACTATCACCCTGCAGTACAGTCTGATCGCTGAATTCATTTTGTCTGTGGTATAAGCCGAGTCCTCGTTTGACTGCATTTGAACTGTTGTCAATAAGCACTCCAATATGTCTCGTATATGTCCAGCACCCTGGTTGTGGCAGATTTATATTCATTGTAGCTATTTCTAACTACTGTATCTATTATATTGCACTATTGTAAACAAACTGCAGCACATTAACACTGTAACTACTAAAGTATCCATGCTTTTGTTATTTTATGAGGCTGGAAACTGTTTTTTTTACCAATTAGATCAACATTTTTTTATTTATTTACACTGTCTTTTTTACTGCCTTCTATTAAATTTTTCTTCCTACGCCTTTGGTCAGCTTTTATTTGTGTAGCTACACAGCTGAAGAATAAACACTGTAGTGGATTTCACTTAGTATAATACATTTATAAAGGTGTTTTGGAGTGACAATAACTAAAATATGTGCAATATTCCCTTTAAGGTCTTAGTCTGTGCTCCTCAGTAGTGACTCCATACTGTTGGTACCATTGTAATATAATTGGCCTGTGTGGTATCTGTAATGTTAGACCAAATTAACATTTCACAAGGGACTTGCAGGTTAGATTTCTGATTTCTATTGTAGTATTATGGAAGTTAATTTAAGCAGAATCAAATGTTTTATTGTGAATTAGTTTTTTGTGATCAGGGGCCTCGCAGAAAAATGTCCTAACTGCTTGTCCTATCTCTTGTTAAGTTTTAAGATCCTATCTTGTTGCAGAAGCAATTCCTGAACTCATGGCTTTGTCCTATCTTATCTCAGACCTCTCATCTTAATCCAAGAAATCCCAACTAGAACTGTAAACCTGAGTTTTCATTCTGCACTAATCCTATATAAGTCATCGTAATATTTATTTATGAAGCTCTTTTCAGAACAGTTCTAAAGTGCTTTACATGTCAGTAATTAAAACAAACAAAGACATGAAAACAGCAACTTTTAAAAGAACTGATAAAAACACTGAGGAACTTAAAGACAGGTCAATGACCTTAAAATCAGGAAATGCTCCTCAATAAAAGTATCTTTTAAGAAGGGACTTAAAAGAGATCACTGACTCGGCAGTGATCCTGTTCCAGAGCCTCAGGGCGCTGACAGCAAGCACTCTGTCCCCTTTAGTTTTCAGCCAGGGCCTCTGGAAGAGACAAAAGACCTCTGCCCGAGGACATCAAAGTGCGTCCTGCTGTGTACGGCACTAAGAGGTCGGGGATATAGCTGGGAGAGAGACCATGAGGAGCCTTAAAAGTTATCAGTAAAATCTTTAAATCTAAAACATACTGGGAGCCAGTGTAAAGAGGCTAAAACTGGAGTGATGTGATCACATCTCTTGGTTCTATAATGTATAACTTTGATTAGAATGTACCAGTAGGCTGGAAGAATTGCCAATGTAATGCCAAAAATCCTAAATGTCATCCTTAACTGAGAGAAGAGAGGATTCCAGACTTGGCATAATGAGGACCTAGTCTTTTATTGCTTATCTAAACAAACAAAAAGAATGTGACAGATTCAGACTAACCAAAGTGAGAGCAGTGTCCGTATCCTCAGCACAAAGTCAAACTCGTTTCCTGTGCCAGGGTTTTCCCTTGTCGCCAATTTGGTTTGTGATATTCATGAACAGAACCTCAAGGTGCAGCCAAGGGAAGGAGAGTGTCCGCTTTGAGGACCTCAGAATCGTGGCTCTGCTCTTTGCAGATGATGTAGTTCTGATTTCATCATTGGACCGTTACATCCAGCGATCACTGGGGTTGTATGCAGTTGGGATGAGAGTCTGAGACCATGGTTCTCTGCCGAAAAATGGTTGGGAGAGAGTTACTGCCCCAAGTGAAGGTAGTATCTTAGGGTCTAGTTCACGAGTGAGGGTAAAATGAAGCGTAAGATGGATCGGCAGTTTGGTGCGACGTTGGTAGTAATGAAGAAGCAGCTGAGCAAGAAGGCAAAGCTTTTAATTTATCGGTCCATCGACAATTCCAGACCTCGCCAATGGTCGTGAGCTTTGAGTACTGACTGAAAGAATGCGATTGTGGACATAAGCAGCCAAATTGAGTTTCCTTCGTAGGGTTGCCGGGCTCAGCGGGGAGCTGTGAGAAGAATCACTGCTTCTTTGTGTTGATTGGAGCCAGTTGAGGTGGTTCGGGCATCTGATAAGGATGCCTCCTGGGTGCCGTTAGAAGATTTCTAGGCATATCGAACTGGTAGGAGGCCCAGGGTAGATCGAGAACATGCTGGAGGAATTATATGTCTCATCTGGCTTGGGAACACCTCGGCATCCCCCAGCTGGAAAACAATGCTGGGAAGAGGGATGTCTGGAATGCCATGCTCAGCCTACTGCCCCCATGACGTGACCTGGATAAGCAGAGAGTGATGGATGGATGAAGACTAAATTTACAGCACATCAAAATAAACAAAAAAAACAGGTAAATAAAGCAAACACTGTCCTGCGCCCCTGTCTTACCTGATCTTACATGTTTACAGACTCATGTAGCTTCACGCAACTCTTTTAGTAAATGTAGTTTTTCATGCTACTTGCCAGAAGTCTGCATGGTGAATTTCTGTGGTGAATTACCTGCTGTTGACTAACAGATAGAGCAGCTGAAAATAATTTGTGATTCACTGATTATTTCACCTTCTACAGCTTTTGGTAGACATAAAAACATGCAACCTGAAAACCTCAGCACTTAGGACCATGTACTAAATCTCACTGCTCTCTACATTAACACAGGCCTGCACTGTTCACTAAAGTTTGTGTTACATGGTTATCAAGACAGGGCAAAGATATATTTGCTCCAGATGTCTTCCTAGCCTTCCTTTTCCATACCATTAGTCTTAATTTCCTGTGGCGGTAGGATGATCCGTATTATAGCCTGCAATGTTTGTCTAGTTTACCAGATTGGAAGGCCCCTGCGTTTATTTCCAGGTACTTCAGAAAGACTTGTGATGGCTCAGTCTATCAGAACTGGAAGTTTTCCAGTAAACGGGAACACTCAGGTGCCAATACTCGGTACTGTGGTGTAGTTGTTGTGGGGGGGTAAACTGTCCTTTTTGAGTGCATGTTGTTGAGGAGTATTTGCACCTTGAGGTATCAATACTTTTACTTACATAAGAGATCCTAATAACACTACACAAGCTTCAAGGGAGGTCTACAGATCCTTGGAGGTTCTTCATGTCCATAAAGATCCATGGACATAGGCAAGGATGAAGGTTTCATAGCAACACTGGGGGGATACATGTGATACAGGGGATTTGGGGGTCCTCCGCCAGAAAATTTTGACCATCAAACACTTAATTTCCTTTATTCTTGTAAATTTTTATGCACCAATTTGTGCCTGTTCAACATCGATTTGCGGTGTAAATGTTTTTAATTTTGTCAAAATAAAAGTCCTCTGCTACTGTTATGTTTTTATTGGGGGGGAAGTGTCCCCTGAGCCTGTGCAAATTGTAGCCTCAGTGTCCTGTTCTTAGATGACAGGAGTGGTCTTCTGCAGACCTTGGTTATAATGAGTGGTTATTTGAGTTACTGTTGCCTTTCTATCATCTTGAACCAATCTGACCATTCTCCTCTGACCTCTGGCATCAACAAGGCATTTTCACCCAGAGAACTGCCGCTCACTGGATGTTTTCTCTTTTTCGGACCATCCTCTGTAAACCCTAGAAATGGTTGTGGGGAAAATTCCAGTAAATACTCACCAACAACCATGTCACGTTCAAAGTCACTTAAATCACCTTTCTTCCCCATTCTGATGCAGGTTTGAACTTTAGCAGGCCGTCTTGACCATGTCTACATGCCTAAATGCATTGAGTTGCTGTCACGTGATTGGCTGATTAGCTATTTGTATTTACAAGCAGTTGAACAAGTGTACCTAATAATGTATTTACATATCAATTGGTCCCACACCTCAATAGAAACATGAAAGTAGCAGAGGACTTTCATTTTGAGAAAATTAAAGACATAAATTGATGTCAAAAATGCACAAATCTGTGCAAAAAAATCTCTAGAATACAGGAAATCGAGAGGTTGATGCTCAACATTTTCTTGTGGAGGATCCCCAAATTCCCCGTTTGATATCCTCCTGGGACCCGAACTTTTGTTTGGCATGCATTTTTAAGTTCTCCTAGCTATGTGGGATCAGTAGGACCCAACAAGTATACTAACCAAATATTGCCAATGATCATAAAGTCCCAGTGGCCTCAAACGAGACAAAAGTAAAGCCCCGATGTCTTTAAAAGCATACTTCCTGATTACTAAGCTTGTTACTGTCGCTAAAATTTGTTCCCATATCAAACTACAAACATTATTTAACACAAATAAACAAGTTTCAACCATAAAATGTGATCAGGTTTTGGACCTTGTCCACTTTTGTGCAGGGTTGGCTGCAAACTGACTTGGTGAAGATGGCCTGCCATCTTGTTTTTACATGGATTAGTGTATTGTGGTCTTACTACCACTAGATGGCACAAAAAGTGTCCATGGATGAGGACAACAGGTCTAAGTTATGCAGAATGAAGTATAGGGTCAGGCAAACCCAAAATGTGATGTCCTTATATGAGGACACAGGGTCTCAGGAGGTCAAGTGTCGCCCATGATGCTGAAATGAAACCCATGCAGCTGGACATGAAGGTCTTGAACGGCCTTTAAAGTCATATTGTGTTGGTGGAGGTGTTTGGAGTTCTTTCCTGTAGGTTATTTAAGGAGCATGGATCCTTGGAGGTGCATGGAGCCCTCTGTGAGGTGATGGAGACACAGTGTGAGCTCCCTGTCTGGCCTCGTGGCCGCTGGCCCTTTAAGAGCAGCGGGAGGGGGCGCGGAGCATCTTGGCTGCGGTGTTTTTGTCTCTCTGTCAGTGAGCGCTCCTGGGCCGAGGCGGCTGAAAGGATTTCCAGAGGGCAGGTAAGAACAGCTAATAAGTTACAATTCCTCTGTTTGAACACTGTCTCGGCCTCTCTTTGCCACACTGTTATTTTAAAGCGCTCCAGATGAGGCGCCTTCTCGGGAGTGTGACTTCTTTTGTGAAGCGGCGGTCCTGCCCATTCTCCCGGTCCTCTCTGCGCGAAGTAACGGGTCCTTTATCCTTCAAAAAACACCCTACCTCCAGCTATAATGCTACCTGCTGCTTAGTCTAATTAGGTTTCATAATTTTACATGAGTATTTATTCAGCTTTAGAGTTCAGTGAGTCTCACGGCGGCGTGTCTTTTTGTTCAGAGCATCATTGGAGGCTAACTCAGGCTGCACGGCGGCGAGAAGTGCCGTCAACGAAAAACCTTATAATATCATAATAATAACAATATTTCTTTATGAACTTAAAGTGAGTCTGTCAAGCTGAAATGTGGCTTTACAGCGACCCTACATTTAATTGGGTTTGTCTATGATAATACAGTAAAAGAGTCTCCACAAAAGCTGTGCATTTTCTATACAGTATCCCTGTTATATGCACCATGTACAGAGTGTATTGTTGTTTCCACAGAGGGCTCGTGCAGGCAGGATTTTGCCACGCGACCTCAACTTTTGTCCACATTGATTGAAGCAGGAGTTTGTTGCAGAGAGCTTACAGTATGTTGCATTGCCAAATCTTTCCCTCATGCACACGTCATTTGTGAACGAGCAGCACATTTGGGTGTTTGTCTCTGTGCCCTTCATTATGAAACTCCCCCCCCCCCATGCCTCACACATGATCTGTTGCAACAATCTAACCATTTTATAATTTCATTATAAAAAAGAAAAAGCTCAGTGAAGACTGGAGGCTCAGGGGAGAGGGTGGGTCCGTGCATTCTGCAAGTTTTCATTACTTCCAGATGTTCGTCAGCTTTTCGTTGCCGCTTCTTGCCCTCAAATTTGCTCGTCTCGCCGCCTGTAGCCGGCCAGTGGTCACTGAGGGGAGGTTATATCCTCAGAAGATGGATGGTGACTGATGGAGTTGTTGTGTGTCAGCCGGACAGGAGGAGTGTAAGAGCACTTAAAACTCTATTTAACCCCATTTTGTGCTCTTCAGACTAACTGATGACCCTCACTGATGTCTCTTAATAAACGAATTAGTTGGGTCTTACAGGCAAAATGCATGAATATGTATTTGTCTTATGATAAAACAGACAGTTGCTTGATTTTTATGTGACATAGGGCTTGTGTTTTCCTGCTTTTAAAGGCTGCATAACAGTAAAGTGATGTAATTCTCTAAACTTACCACACTGTTCCAGTTCTTCTTCACATTGCTGATGATTATCAAAAATCTCACTGTGTAAATATCTTGGAAACACCAACAGCCAACCCGAAAATATCATGGCAATATTGATATCATCATATTTGGTCAACACTAAAGTGGTATGTCATTTTCTCCATGTCGCCCTGCCCTGATGTCTCATGATGTGTATAGTAGACTGTCCTGATTCATCTGTAAGAATGTCAGATGTTGTTTTGATGAAGGACATGCAGAAGTTGGCAGGATGTGGGGGTGTAGTCATCAGCCCGTTACACTGCATCATACAATACACCACTGTCCTGCTGTTGTGCATTGGGAGCTGGCTGTATTAAATCACCTACCAGCGGATGGACAAAGATCGTAGCAGCTGCATGGCACTCAGACGGCGCTCTGTCCTGTCATTCATGATGATACACGTGCAGGTTGTTGGTTTGTGGCTCCAGTAGTTAGTCTAATGTTGAGTTTACTGCGGGGATCTTGTATTAGTTTTAACCAGGTGTACCTAATAAACAGGCAGCTGAATGTTTCCATGTTGTTTTGAGATATACGCAGTGAGTGTAATAATAGTGAAAGCTGACTCTTACTTATGTGTCTTGGGACCCCTTGGAATCCCATCGGAGTCCCCCAGACTGCAGTTTGGGAATCTCTGGTCAGGTTTGTGTGCAGCTGGAGTTTCCCTACGCATTTTTTTAACCGAGTTGGAATGTGATTGTCTCATTACAGCTTTTGGACCCAGGGGTGCTGTTGAGGAATGCAGGGTTATAAACCCCATTTGCACACTGGGCCACACGCCGGGCATTTAAATGGTTTAGTGGGAGGCTAATGAAATTACACCATGAACCTGCATGAGATTGTCTGTCCCTGTCCGGGGTCTACCACTGATAAGTTTTTCCAGACAGCTTTACCACATGATGAATAAACCGCTCTGTTAAAACGCAGGGTGCCTGCAGGTCCTTAAAAAGTCTTAAAATGTCTCAAATTAGTGCCTTGAAAGTTGTTAAATTGTCTCAGTTCCAATTTGTGAGAACTCAATTGCTGTTAACAGTTAAGTTAATTTCATTTATCTATCTTTTCATTTCTTTGTGTCAAAATGAGTCCAGCTCTGCTGCGTGAAAGTCCACATTTCTGACTGTTACAAATCTTTAAACCCTACAATACTGACTTTATACTTAATACTAGCACTTACCTGCAGGCAAAATGTAGAGTGTAACTCATTCTAATAACCATATTCCTACATAAAACCTACCTCTGCACTGGGACCACACGGCTACTACTCACCTGCAATGCATTATGATTCAGATTCAGAATATTTTATTGATCCACGGGGGAAACTGGGAGACGTTACAGTTGGTCTTATATACATAGAGAAATTACAAGCAAACAGAAATAGGTATGAAAGAAAAGAGTATGCATTATGCTACAATATGTAACACAATATATATGTATGAATGTAAAAATCTAAGAAGAAATATGTCACAAAAGATGTAGAAATGTGTACAAATATGTGCATCATACTACAAGTGTATAAAATAGGAATGCAAAAGTAGAATAGGTGAGAATTAAGAGTGTATTGTGCAGTGGAAATATTGCATTATTTATTATGGCACAAAAATCTAAAGGGCATCAAGTCAGTATTGTGTAGTTCAAAAAGAAAAAGATGATTTGTCCAAAAATCTGTCTTAAATGTGGTTAAATATTACATTTAAAAGTCTTAAAATGCATTAAATTTAAGTGTCTGTCACCTGAAATAATACACAGCATTAATGATACTTTATTTTTATCACTTCAAAATAAGGAAAGTTATATAGGATATATAATGTGGATAACAGTCTTTTTATTGTATCTGCATGTGCATTTAGATAAAAGCAAAATAACAGAAACCTCAACAGGTTGTCACTTCACCTGCTTTCCACCCTCCGAAGCAGCCTGCACCTATCGTCCATCGTCACAATTTGTTATGATGATTAAACCCAAAGTTCTTAATTGCATTAGAAGTTGATTAATTTATAAAGTAGGGATAAACATACTGCTGAGTATTGCAGAAGTACCATCAGCCTGATTTGTCCAAAACACAGAGGGTTAATACTCCTACTTAATTATATTGATTGGAGCAGTGTGGTAACTTTACAGTGAACATATGGTCTAATCTGGCTTTTGAGGTTCTCAGGACAGTGATTATCTGCATAAATAATCCGCCTTGATCTCCTTTAATACATTAATCAGTCAGAAAAGCAAGATGGACTTTCTGTCCAGTAAAGTACACAAACAGGTTTGAACACTCAGTGTTGTGAATGTTTTCCTGCCCTGTTTTATTGTATCTACGTCCACAGTCTTTCGATCAACAGTTCTCATTGAATCAGGAAGTAATTGATTAGATCCCTGAGATGGAGCCACTTAACTCCATCACCGCTGCAGTAAGGTTACTTCCTCTGCTCTGCTCTGTTGTACCTTCCATTCAGTACAACAACACACACTGGCCTGAGCTTTTAACCCCAACACTGCTCTGACCGCTCTCCACCACCCGTCTTACTGCCATCTGGACTTCGTCTTCCTCCCCTCCAGACCCTGCAGTCTCCTCAAAACAGTGCAGCACCCTGGCCTCTCTGCTCGGCATCATTCTTAATCCCCACCTCCGCAACTGCACAGGAATTTTCTCCCAAATGACCTTTTTTTTGTCTTTTTTTCCGGTGCCGCTCCTTGCCGCTCAACCCCACCCTTGCTCAGTTTCCTGTTGGAGGTCAGCACAATGACCAATAGCAGACTGGCGGGTGTTTACTCTGCTCCTGTTCCAGGAGTAATGGGAGCTGGCCGGCCCCTCCCCTTGGCCGTACTCTAGCCAGCACCAGACTGCTCAGCCCAGCGCCGTCTGCTCCTCCATACCACCACTCCTTAATGCAGAAAACAGGGCTTTTTGCTAAAGGGCAAAGAATCCTGGAGGGGACGTCCCACTGGGCTATGATTTCACTGTCCTGAGTTTAAAGCCCAAATTAGTCAAAAAACCACATGTCAGCCAGCAGCATAAGCACACACTGTGTTGCCATGTTGATATGAGATCATCTGGCCTCGTTGCACATGGTGAAGGCCTGTCTGTCAAGCAGTGACGTACGCCGTGCAGCCACATCATGTGCGGTGACAAACGGCTGTTGTTGCTTCTACATTAAGGATTCTTTAGCTGCTCAGGGTAGAGATTTGTTGTAATTTTTTTCTGATTTATTATTCATGCAGGACCATTTGGCTGAATGAAGCCATCTGTGCTGCAGAGTGAGGAGGAGGACAAAGAAGTCTTAGTAGATAGATCAACAACCGTGTCTCCTGTTGTGATCTTTATGTAACATTTAAAGCACTCCTCCGTGTCTATATTAAGGTCTTTGCGGCCTGTTACTCTGAGAAGTAAAACCTCTGAACAACAATCTGCTTTATTTAGCAAGACAAAGTGCAGCTTCTCATAGAGATTCTCTATTGTCGATCTATTTTTAGGGGTGGAATGCACCAATGATGGTAATCTTCTAGGCGGAGCCTTAAAGATTATGAGGAAAGGTCCTTTGAAACTGTATATACTCAGTGTAAGGAGCTCTTGCTGCCTATGTTATCTTTCTGATGTTCTTCCTGCGCTAACAGCAGCAGACTGCATTTGGTGTCAGCGGCAGGATTCGCAGTGATTCATACTGGTGGAGTCCAAATCTGAGAACAGTCATGGTCTTCTCATTCGAGAAGTTTCCATCTGAAACTCTCAGCAGCATTTTTTTTCTTCTCCCCCCTCCTCCGGCAGTTTTGCCTTTCTTTTCTCACATTCCCACTCTTTTCTCTTCCCACCCTCCCTCACATACTGTACTGCTCTCCTCTGCTTTCTCTCTTTCTTACCCCTTCTCCCTTTTTTTTGTCTTTTCAAGTTACGCTCTCCCCTTGTTACTCTTTCTCCTGGGCTGGGAGGAAGTGACTGGGTTGTTTCTGGATCCTTTGGGAATAGAAAGATGGAGCTCCCTTTTCCTGTAACCCTTTCTTCATCAGAACTCAGACTATAGCCACACTTTTGCCACGCCACTTAGCTCGGCATGATAAGACTGGCACATGCACTGGCAAAGCATTGATCATCTGAAAACTCCTTGTGCTAAACAGACTTTAAAAAGATGCGTTTTTTATCATCTGTTGTTAAAATGTTACTACTTATTAAGGGGATGATAAATCAAAAATTTATCTTCATAGTGTCAGATTTATCTTCACAAACACAGACGAATTAAAAACATCTAAATCACTTGGCGTTTATATCATCCGTGCCCTCACCTGAATAAATCAACTTAAGGGCTACAGCTGTGTTTGTTGATCTGTGGGAGTCTTCAGGCCTCGGACAGTTTTGGGAGATGTGTATGTTTTCATCTGTGCTGTGTGGGAGTCGGTGGGAGTTCAAGTTGTCTCCTATAACGTTTGGTATTTGTCTTGCACAGGCAACCGCATAGTTCACTGTCTGTAGTCCCATCCTTTGAGAGCAGTTTTTGATGTCTATATACACGTTTCTATAATCGGGTAGAGATGCTTTTATAATGCTGTGTTATCTCACACAATTAGCCGCGCAGATAGCCAGTCATTTCTGGAGCCTCAGGGACTTTTAGATCTAGATATCAATCAGTCAGTCCTTCCTGTTTCTGTCAGTGTGTGGGTCCATAACAGCACTCTGTCAACTGTTTGTTTGTTTTGAGGCAAATTTCCTCACCACACACTCATACACACACCGTTTCCCTCTCCCTCTCTCTCTCTGAGATGCCCCTCCTTGCTTTATATTAGAACCAGCTGTGGAACCAGGGGCTGAATGAATGGCTCTTTGTGATTTGGCTGTCGTTCCAGTCTAAAAGGTCTGTTTCTCCCCCTACCCCTCCACCCTCTGTGGTATTGGCATGACAACAATATGAAACAATGGACCAAACAACAGCCAATCTTGTTATCATATTATGCAAAGGTCACCCATCAGAGTTTTTTAGACTGCGAGGCCCCCCCGACAAAATGTCGACCACACTCACACAGCAGCCGGAGTCCGAGCAGCCAGAGCAGAATGTATGAGAATCAGCAGACACAGTCATGCAGCTTATCTGGTGGACACGCACGCAGAAGCTACGGCTTCAAGTCTGTGTTGCTCATGAGGGGAACACATAAAACGGCTCGTGAAATCAGTCTGGCTCTAAGGTGATCTGTGCAGATGACGGCTGTTCCCACAAAAACTGGGCGTGTGTGCCCGTGGATTTGGGAGTGTTAGTCGCAGAGGCAAGAAAACAGAAAACATTGCCCAATCACATGGCAGGGAGGCTCCCAGCCTTGGATTGATTAGAGAGCCTTGAATTGGAGAAAGGAATGGGGTGGGGGGGAAAGTGTTTCTAGAAAGCTGCTATGCATGGTTTAGGCTTCACCCAGGCTGCGCTACAAGGAGGTCAGAGAATGATTGTCATTTCATGGGGGTATATTGTTCACATCCGGCGTGTCAGTCAAAACCACTGGAATGTTTTGGAATGTTTTTTCTGGCGTTGCACCCTGTGTTTATCGTCTTGCGGGGGCCACTGTTTTGTAACCTGTCTGTTTTTATCTCTGAGTTAACGGAGCTTCGCACCTTTTAATGGAGTTTTATTTACATCCTCTGATGACTACTTGTCTAGATATATCCTTTTATTTCCGTGCGATCCGGGCTACAAGCCGCTACAGTCAAAAGCCGTGACTGCCAAAGTTCAAGTTTCCTTTACTCTTGTTTCCCACAGGTGCTGACTGTTAGAGCGCAAGAAAAGGAAGGGAGAGCAAGGAGCCTGGGGAGGAGAGATCCCGTCCTCGCGGCGCAAGCAGCTGGTATGAAGCGGAAAATAAATCCCTCTTTTCCTAATTCACAAACCATTCCCAAGCTTGAGCAGAATAGTAATCACCAAAGGCTGAGAGAGTCAGTAAGGCAGTGGAAAAATCCATAAAGATCTTCTTTGGGTGGTGGGAAGAGTGGTATTTCTGACTTAGCAATACTGAGGTCTAATCCTTTGTAATGGCAATAATAATAAGGTGACTCAATGAGTGGAAGCAATGAGTTGGATAAACCTGAGAGAGCTGACCTCGAAATGAAGCCTGGCATCTTAAATTACATTTCAGGGTGGTCTCAATCCTCTGATACAGCAAAGGCACAAGAAACTATACACATGCTGTAAATCAAATCCAGTTTTTAATCCTCCAGATACTTACATGAAAAGACTTCGCTTGTAAATAAATCAATCTGAAGCTGCACAAAAACAAACGTTTCTGCTGCGAGAGGTCGCAGACGTTACAATATGATGCACTTATTTGCGTGACATCTTACAGGACATACCACAGACGTGTAATTTGTGCTGGGTGACCTGCATCTTACCCCCCCAGGGGCTGTCTTAATCTTAATAGCAGGGAATAGAGGGAGTAGACGAGGCGATGTTAACTTCCGTTAGTATGGTATGCAGCTGTATGAGGAGGTAGGGGGGTGTAATGGGGGCAAGGCATTTGTCCTGGATGAAGCTGGCCAGGCAAAGTGGTCTGAAGAATGGCAGTGTGACGCTGGGGAAGGGCGCACACTGGTTTCTGTTCAGATGTCATCTCAAAGGAACTCTGTTTGAGAGCCGAGAGAGAGGGAGGAAGGTCAACCACTCCACCCCAGCCAAACACACACTCATAGTACGTACACACATGCTAACACATCTGAAACACCCAATGAGCCACTGTTGGAGAAGCAGATGTGGAGGCCTGGTGGTGTGGGTGTTTTGAGGGGGTGATGTGGGAGGAATGGCACCCAGAGACGGAGCGAGGAAAGACATCTTTTGAAGCAGAGAATATGTTGAGTTTATATGATTTGAAGGAGCAGAAAACTGCATTCAGAGAGGAATCCAGTGGACAGTGTCAGCCGTCTCTCCTCTGCTGGGCTGGGATGTTTGGTTGCTAAACTACAGATGCTAATTATATCTCATCAACTGTCCCCTGTCAGCGCTGTCCTCCACCCTCCTGTACACACACTCAGTTTCTCACACACACATCGACATGCTCCCTTTCTCCCAACCACTACCCTCCTCTCTGTCTTGCTCTCACTTTCTCACACATGGAGGCATACTCTGACCGCTCTGAACACGTAGCACATAATCAATCTAACACTTTGATTCCATACTGGAGATAAACACACACTCACACTGCCTCGCCTCAGATGTCTTCAATCCTTTTTTAAACATAACTTAACTTGTACTGTTATATTTGTCCGGGCAGTTCCCTTTCTTCCTTTTTTTCTCTACAAATCTAGTTTAAGTCAGTCTTAAAGGGACAGTTCACCACCAAATCAAAAATACATATTTGTCCTCTTACCTGCAGTGCTATTTATGAATATAGATTGTTTTGGTGTGAGTTGACGAGTGTTGGAGATGTCTGCCTTCTTTCAATATAATGGAACTAGACGGCACTCGGCTTGTGGTGCTCAAAGCGCCAAAAAATTCGAAATTTGAAAAAGTCAACAGCAATGTCTCTTTACAGAAATAATGACCTGGTTACTCAAAATAATCCACAGACCTTGTTGTGAGCAGTTTCATGTAGGAACTATTTTCTATCTGCCGAACTACACCTGTCAACCGTGTGACCTTGAAAGGGGAGTGTGCATCTACTTACTGACGAGAGACTCGTGCTCATGACAGCGGAGGTGAAAGCAGTAATCAGCAGAGCTGTACTGTCAAGCCCTGTTTCCACCAAACACTTTCAGTATGGTACCTTTGGAACCAAAAGTAAACCCTCGGACCATCAGACCCGAGACCCTAGCGTTTTCACCGCAGACAGCACTCTTACATTTAGTCCTTCTCAGGCAAGCACAGGGGTTTAGTGTTGCCGGAGCCCACAGAAATGACGCTCCACAATGCTTTTTGTCTCCCTGGGTGTTTGGGATATATTCCGTCCCAGTCCAAATCAATATATATAAATGCTCAAAGATCCACTCATTACTAAATGTGTATGTCACATAAAAACTAAAGTAATAGTCAAAGTTGTCACCGTGAAATTTGAGATGTGCTGATCGATTCAGGTCGTCAAGTCATGCATTGAGTAACATTACAAGTTAATATTCCACCTTAAAAGTCGCTGGCAGTCGGCCCAGTGAATTCAGTTTTTTTTTTTCTCTGACTACAGCTGCTGTGAGAGGCAGAAAAACATCCTTTAATTTTATAGTTACAGTCTACTAGTAAATCTCTCCACAGTATGAACAGTGGTTACTCTAAGTGCTGTATCATAGGCAACTGGACTTGCTTGCATTTCTTTAAGACATTTCGCCTCTCATCCTAGAAGCTTCTTCAGTTTTAAATGACTGGTATGGAGACGCAGGCTTTAAACTCTGTGTGGGTGTGAGCCCTTACAGAGTAGTTGGGGTCACGTGTGAATTGAGACGAAGAGCTCACATGTGACCCCAACTACTCTGTAAGGGCTCACACCCACACAGAGTTTAAAGCCTGCGACTCCGCACCAGTCATTTAGAACTGAAGAAGCTTCTTGGATGAGAGCCGAAATGTCTTCAAGAAATGCAAGCAAGTCCAGTTGCCTACGATATAGCACTTATGATTACCATGACCTGTATGACTGAGAATCTTCACCGACAGCAGTGGTAACATGAGCTTCAAAACCAGCCACAACTCAGCCCTGAGCAGAGTGACTGTCAGCTATGGACCAATCAACAGACTGCAGTGTTCACAGCTCCACCTTTTAGTACCAGATCTGTGTGATAGGTACCCCAACAGAGGGGGGACCAAAAATGGGGACAGTACAGAATAGTTCAATTGGTACCATCCTCAAGTTTTCACAGTGGAAGTTTTTGATTTGGGCGTGAACTATCCCTTTTAAAGTTGACATGTAGGACATCTTCCTCAACTGTAAGCTGAAACACAGTTGGCTTAGTGTTGATGCCCTGTAAAATTTACAGTCTTTTCTTATCACAATGGAGGAAGGAGTATTTTTGATTCTGTTGATGTTTAAATGGGTCTGTGTGTGTGCGTGGGTACAGTATTTCCATGCCTTATAGTGAGTGGCAGTGTTGGTATGAGAGGGTGATGAAGGGGCACAGATAAGGGAAATGGCACCAGGACATTAAACTGACTACAGGACTTCAAAAATACCAAGTCAATATAGTCAGCGTTTCCAAGTGCCCTACTTTTCACAAACGAGCAAGCACTGACTAAGGTCACAAGATAGCACGAGAGAGGGAGAGAGAGAAAGAGCTCGACTTAGAGAGGGAAGACTGAGTTTTTGCTGAAGAAAGAAAAAAGCAGCCTGAAAGTGAAGTGAACTTAGTATGCCCTAAAATACAAAGTGGAGGTTTGCAGTCCAAACTTCTGATCTTAGCTCCTTAAAGACTGAAGTAATATAACGATGTTCGACTGGGTAATGCTGTGGATGGCTTAAACATTACATCCCCAGTTCCCACAAAGTGATGACCTAGAAAGTTAATCTTTTCCAAGCAGACACAAAGTTAGAGGCACTGGCGATGTGGGCTTTATGTTGTTTCTGGCTCTGTGTTTTTCTTCGTAGGAGGAAAAAGCACAACTTTTTGTTTGTAAAGAGTCAAAATGCCTCTGGTGTGAAAAATGTACCAAAGTTCCCAGCAGTTGCTTTCTGTGTCGAAGTACTACTGAGCAAGTGAATGCGGAGGGAAAGAGGCAGACAGTGACCAGCTGAAACCTCCTGATCGTCAGCTGACGTTGAGAGAGGGAGAAAGCACCAGAAAAACACAAAAAGAAGGCAAGATAAGAGGAGACCCAGGAGGGGGAAGATGTGGAGAAAGTGGGGGAGAGAAAGAGGAGAGAGTGTCTGTAAACCTTAAATTGAGAGGCGAAGTTAGCGTGCACAGATGATTCCTAATAAGGTTGTAACTGGCAGTCTCAAACCTCTGTCCTGGAATTAGCTGCCAGGAAACTTTCCTCTGTAACTCCTCTTCTCCGAGCGCTGAGAACAGAAACAAACACACGCTCGACTGTGACCCATTATGCTCCCAAAAATGAACAGATAAAATTAGACAGTAGAGCAGGAGGGTAAAGAAACACGAAAAGTACTTCTGACCATCGCACAAAAAACCAGACAGGATGCAGCCGTTACTTCCAACCAAGTAATTTGATTGGACAAAAGGCGTTCCATGAGTGATGAGTACAACATCACACATACTGTACAACATAACTGTGCATGTATCACTCTGCTTTAAGCCGTTAATTATGTTTACCATTAATTAGCCTACATTAACAGATGTTGTAACAATGTTGAACATATTTCCACAAATAACATTTGAGTTACACTATGAATGTTTGTCAGAAGAGGACAAAGGAACGGAGAGATGCCTCCAGGTGTGCTCATACAACATCAGCTGATGTGGCAACGCACTGTCTGTTAACTCATCGACATCACATATGCCACCAAAGCGACTGTCAACAGACTCTTATTCCACTGGTTGCACAATGAATGGAAACACACAGCAGTAACATTAAGACCTACACAAAGTTGCAAGCTCATCTGCAGGAGTGTTTATTTGTTGCTTAGCAACAGTCTAGTCCCAGTCCACTTACGACACTATTTGGATTGGTGGAGCCAAATGGTGATGATTAAATAAACAAACAAAAAGTAATCTGTTGCCGTAACCAGATGTGGGACCCATAATCATTTTGCAAATGACAAATAAGTCTCAAGTCTTTGCACTCAAGCCCCAAGTCATGACTGACTAGTCCCAAGTCATAATGTGCTTTCCACCCGAAGTAATGCCATTTTAACAACAGAGTTCATTTACAAAAATCATGAATGCTTTTTAAAAATTGTTTTTATTTAGTTTGTTAAAACAGGTGCACAAGAATTAATCACAAAAAAGAAACGTTGGAATCGCACTTTTACAGCATACAGCACTATTAACCAGTACAACAGCATTAATTTTGCATGTTACTGTCCCATGTTGTATTTAACTTATCTGATATTGGGGAAAATATGTGTCTTTCTCCTCCCAAACTGGCTTAGGGAATGGTATCAAGTATTTTCAAGTCAAATGGCTCAAGTTCAAGTGAAGTCAAGAGTAACTGATGTTAAAGTCAAGTTAAAGTTGAGTCTGAAGTCATCAAATCTGTGACTCGAGTCATGTGACTCTAGTCCACTCCTCTGCTGGTAACTAATAAATAGTGTAAGTTGTACGACGCTTGTATGAAAGCAGTACCACACAAGGGGAGGTGCTGCATCAGCACAGCTGTGAGTTGGTCCCAGGCATGAGGCTGCAGGCTGAACACTCATACTCGTGTGATGCTGCTTAAAAAAATAATCGCCAGTATCCAAACCATATGTAGATGAGTACTCACATCTCTGTAGTCCATATGAATTTCTCGCTGAGGACATTTTGACTTGTCAGAGTGGGTAAAGCACAAGTGTAAATAACAAAATTAAAGACGGCTGAATTCCATTTAGCTGCTTTGATTTCAGGGTTCTGGTGCTGTGCATGCTTGCTCGCTGTCACTCTTACTGGAACATTTGAATAATACGAAGCCATCATTGGTCTTATTAGTAACACCTGTGCTTTTCATACTTTAACAAGTCAAAATGTCTGCTGTGAGAACGGCCTGTTTATAAGATGTCCATGTAAAAACACTGTCAGGTTTCTGTTGAGCACACACAAGATATTTTGTGTGGTCATTTATGAAATTAACACCTGTCTGTCTCTCCACAGGTGAGAGTTTGTGGGTGACTATTTGGATAGCAGCCACAGGCTCAATATGGCTCAGGTGCTGCATATGGACCCCGGCTTCCCAGGTACTGCTCCTTATTTATTTTTTACTAATATTATTCCCCATGATAAAGAAGTTATTTTAAGATAAGTAATTACTTCTGTCCAACAGCTTCCAAGTACATTTACCAGTTGCCATCTAACAAGGTCAGGCTGTAGTAACTGTGCCATTTCACGTTGTTCCTAATTTGCTGATTGTTTCAGAGTAAATATATAAATACACAGTCGCCCAAAGTTTATGCTTTTTTCTAAAGTCTGAGCCCAAGATTAGACGCAGATTTCCGTTTGTTTAAAGTTGATTTCCTTCCCCCGCAGGGAAACTCAACCCGCCTGCTCCCCCTTCCCTGCATGGCAAAGAGCAGGAGGCGCCCTACTCAGTGGAGACCCCCTATGGCTACCGTCTGGACCTAGACTTCCTCAAATATGTTAACGACATAGAGAAAGGAAACACTATCAAGAAGGTGCCCATCCAACGCCGGCCGCGCTATGGCTCCCTGCCCCGTGGCTATGGCTACACCGGCTCCTGGTGGACCTCCACAGAGTCCCTGTGCTCCAACACCAGCATGGACAGCCGACACTCCTCCTTCTCCTACTGTGCCCCGGGCTACCACACATCGCAGAGGCCTAGCTTCAGCACTGCCCGGGTGGAGAAGACCCTGTTGGATGCGCGCAGGAAGCTGGAGGAGGAGAAAGAGGGGCGGAGATTCTCTAACCTAGGCAGCATGCACAGCAGCGTAGCAGGCTCAAACACCTCTCTCAGCAGTGCACACAGCTTCAACCGAGCCCATGGCGGAGGTGGATCGTTCACCCCAATGAGTTCCGGCCTGTCCACACCAGTGACCCCAACACCAGCCCACCTGCAGCACGTCAGGGAGCAGATGGCTGCGGCCCTCAGGAAGATAAGAGAGCTCGAGGAGCAGGTGAAGACCATCCCTGTGCTGCAGGTCAAAATCTCTGTGCTGCAGGAGGAGAAACGGCAGCTCAGCGTCCAACTGAAGAGCCAGAAGTTCCTGGGTCATAGTCTGGGATTCAACCGAGGTCGCTCCCGAGGAGAGCTCTACATCGACATTCCTGAAGAAGAGGTGAGCACTGGAGCTAAGAGCAGCAACAAGCCAGCAGGGCCTCTGTCTCCCACTACACCCGAGGGCGCCAAGCTCCAGGACTCAGGGTGTGAAATTGAGGACACAGTTATTGTAAGTGGAGCGCGACCAGATGCAAAGAGGGAAGTGCGCACCATTGGAGTGGGACCAGAGGACTTGAGGGGCAGTCGTCAGGTGGGAGTCGGGGTTCGGGAGGAGGACCTGGGGCTGCTGCCAGAGACAGAGGCTCTCAAGAATCAAGTGGGTCAGCTTGAGGGCCAGCTAAAGAGGACGGTGCAGGAGCTGCATGATGCGCAGCAGCAGGTTGCAGCAGTCCAGAAAGCGCCTCAGGCAGAGCATCCCGTCATGGCTACCAGCATGGGCTGGCAGGAACCACAAGGCTGCAGCCTGCACACTCTGGTCAGCTTCACACAGCTGCCCCAACAGAGAGAACAGAGAACTGTGGGAATCCAGGTGTACACACTGGAGCAGCCCACTGTGGTGGAGGTGGGCACGCTGCTCCGAGCAGAGATCTGCAGCTCTCCGTCCATTCAGCCAGCTGGTGGAGTTGTGGAGGGCCACCACAGAGGACAAGCTGAAGGTTTCTGACACTAAAATTTAACATTATAAGGCAGGATTTACTGCCATTGCCGTTGGATTGTACAAGTGTAACTAATAAAGTGACCAGTGACATCTTGTGAAAAATGTTAAAAGTAGTTTGCTCTTTTATTGTGTTCCAACATTGGATATTTGATCAGTTAAAGCTGAAAAGTTTAAGTCTTCTTCCTGTCTCACAGATGCTCCAGTTGAGTTGCCGATAGCAGTCAGCTCCAAGCAGGTGCGCGATGTCCTAAAGAGTGAGTTGTCCACTTCGGTACCTGTACCTAGCCCTGCCATCGCCATCAGCACGTCTGGTAACCAGATCGGTTTGTTGCACTCAAAAGAAGAAGAGACACACCTGCATGCATCCACTGAGGCTGTTCAGTCACAGGAAGGACCTAAAACAGGTAACTGGACTGAACTCTGCTTAAAACACACGACCATCATCCAAACTTTAACCACGTCATGTTCCCACTCACTCTGTGTATAATCACTGGTGTCTCTTTCAGCCTCATCTCCCCAGTCTTCTCTGAGGTCCATTATGAAGCGGAAAGCAGAAGGTGAACCAGGATCTCCCTCCACAAAGAAGAACCTACAGTTCATTGGAGTCAATGGAGGGTAGGTGTCAGTCATTTTCACTCACTGTATCCATCCAGTACACCCAACCAAGGGTACACTGTCAGTGATGAAATAGAAACAGGGGTGTTGTCTACTAGGTTATATATAATGCTGCATACCCACTAAAAAAGCTCTGGTATTTTCATATACCTATTTGAAAATGTGCAGGGGTATGTAACAGCATACTTTTGTGACAGAACTTTCACTTCAGATATTTGTTTTTGAAGAACATAAAATAACATCAGTTCAGAGTTCAAATCCCAGTATACCCCAACATCAAAGCGACTACACCGCTAGGAAGAAATGCTGCTTACGTTCAGTGTTAAAACGGATGTGAATTGCAAAGATTTGGAGCTGTTTGACAGTGACATGTATTCTTGTCTTGCAGCTACGAGTCCACATCATCAGACGACAGCAGCAGCGAGAGCTCAGATGAGGGCAGCGACTCCAGTGAGTATCATGAAGCCAGAGAAAAACTGCCAGAGTCCGCAATCCAGCACCAGCAAATAACCCACAGCAAAGCTTCCCAGCCTCCAGAAAGCAACAGTGTACCTCAACAGACTGCCGTCAATCTACCAGCTGCCATTCCAGACTCGCAGCAGAGTCCCAACCAGCCTGCAACTGTAGTCACAGGACTGCCAGACAAAGCCCCACAGTCACCAGCACCGGCCTCCGACTCCGCTCTAACTCCTCCGTGTCCAGCAAACAATGCTGCCTCTAAAGAGAGTGTCGACCAGTCGTCAGAAAAACTCACAGTCACACAGGAGATCACCTCCACGTCATCAAGCACTGAATCCACTCCCGTTCAAAGCTCCATAACGTCCTCAGTTACCAGTTCTTCATCGCTGTGTGTCACTAAAACCACTGAGCAGCAATACAGCGTCCGGTCAGAAACAACCATCCCCTCCAGCCAATCAGAGCCAAAGCCAGCAGCTGAAAGCATCACACATGACACTGCCACAGTATCGACCAAGCAAGTCAGGTAAATATACACGTGGTTGACAGACAGCTGATGTAGTGGTACTGGCACTGTGAAGCATCAGTGACTGATGTTGTCTCCTCGCCTGTCTCAGAGTGGACCTGAGTGACAGCTTGATGTCAGCTCTTCATGCCCTGCAGAAAGCCCTGGGGGAGCCCAATGCCTTCAGCCAGCAAGGAGCAGTAGGTGTTCATTTAATTCACTTTATTTAACCAGAGTAATCCACTCTGTATCGATTCTGCTGCATTCCAGGAAAGCCAGGAGTGTCCCTTTTTAAAATTGATCACACTGACAACAAGCAGAAACACGACAAGGCAAAAGAACAGCTCCTCAAAAATAGATTCATCTTAAACATACAGTATGTAGTTTTCACCTGCTAGAGGTCGGAGCAATGCAGTCAGTTTCTCTATCAGGATTCCCTCAGTGTGTTTGGATGAGGAGGTTTTGTAGCGGGAGACAAATTGTCCGCAGAGATCTCTTCCTCTTTAAAACAAACAGATCCGGGGGCTCATTTATAAAACAATGCGTAGGATCCATAGTAAAAATGTACGTACGGACAAAAGCCATAAATGGCGTGCACCGAAAAATATTCAACAGTTTCTACAGTCAGGCTTCCACCTCACCATCTGCGTTGCCAATTTCCTGTTTCCAAAATGTTTGTAGGTAAAGGTCAAAGTTATTCCATCAAGTCTCTTTTAATAGATCTCAGTTTTTTGTGTGGGAAGTGACATATGCCTCTTTCAGGCCTGGTTTTGTGCATATGTTATGTTTATAAATGAGACCCCAGATGTTTAAAACTGGCAAATACACAGAAGAAAGCAGTTTCACGTTAAAAATCAGTGTTTATTGGACACCAAGTGGCTCATCGCGAAGGGACTGCTATCTCAGATCCTGTTAATGTGGGCTCATTTTTCCTCCCTGATAACTTAAGATCCAGGTTTTCAGGAGGTTGTAAAGGGGAGCAAAGTTATCTGCAGAGTTCTCTCCAAAATGCACCTGGTGATTTAAGCTGGTAAAAACACTGAGTAAAGCAGTTTTAAGTAAAAAAAATCAGTGTTTCTCAGACATTGATAACCTCATCACAAAGGAACTGCTTGTTGAAATCCTGTTAACGTGGGCTCACATTTTCTCTCTGATAACTTAAGATCCAGATTTTCATGAGGTTTTTAAGTGGAGCCAAGTTATCAGCAAAGGTCTCTTCCTCTCCAAAATGCACGTGGTGATTTAAACTTGTAAAAACACTGAATAAAGCAGTTTTAAGTTAAAAATCAGTGTTTCTTTGACGCTGTTCGGCACAGCTGGAGCCAAGCTGCCACTAAAGTTTCCTTAGCTTGTTTGCCTGTTAACCTAAGATCCAGACGTCTTATGACTGAAATCCTTCATCCAGTTAAATATATACTTAAAATCAACCAAAATCTAAAAGGCGTGTTGTAAAAATGTGGCTTAAAATTGGCTTAGAAGTCAATATATGACAGTTACTGGCAGACAACTACAGCCCTGACGACAAGGACAAAGTAACACGCACTGTGTTGTTTATTCAAATAACTGATTTTTCTAGGTTTGATAATTGTTGGAAATGTTTCGACTGATATGTGTACACAACTCAACAAACTATATAACATTGATCTAGTCATTTTAAGACATTTTAAATGTAGAAAAGTGACACATATCTTAAAGTGCACACTCAATCATTCTCAGAAAATCATGAGCTCTGTCCGACTCTTACAAAAGGGGCATGTTTTTTAATGTGATTTTTAAACTCAGGGTTATAAGTTTCTTTCAATTCAAGATCTCTAAACGTTTGAATAAGTCAAGAAAACAGTTTAAGCTTTTGTAATGCAAAAATAACAAGAGCAGAGGGTTTGCCATTTTTTGTTTACATGTCCTTAAGCATTATTTCAACTCCTGGAAGAGCAAACAACTTATTTCCTGTGTGTTTCCTCTGAGTTTTGGTTTCTATCAAAGCCTTTTTCTCATTTTTGAATTTGATGTGGTCAGTCTCCATGCCTGTGCTCTTGCATTTCTCCAACAGTCAGTCAAGTGTGCATGTGTCTCTAATCGTCCCCATTGTGTCTGATCTCAGAGGGCAGCCTACACCACGGTGCTGCAGGAGTGGCTGCGCGTGTCCTGTCACAAAGCAGCGGACACGGCTGTTGTCAAGGCCTATATGAACACCTTCGCCTCAGTTTCCCCTCAGCTGCTGGAGTTTGTGATCAACATGGCAGACGGCAACGGGAACACGGCGCTTCACTACACCGTCTCCCACTCTAACTTCCCCGTGGTCAAACTGCTGCTGGACACTGGTGAGATTTGTGTGTGTGTGTGAGAGAGACTGAAGTGTAGAGGTGTGAAGTATTCAGACTCATAAATGAAAAGTTTTCATCCTACTGAGTCAGATGTTTCAGTGTTTTCCTGTATTAAATCATCAGGTTTCAGTGTCACACTGAAACATTGGCGTCTCCAACACGTCATACATGTCTGTCACCGTTTGTGCTGCTGCTGTGTCACCTGTCACACTGATTGCCCTATATACCTGACAGGCCTGTGTAATGCTGACAAGCAGAACAAGGCGGGCTACACGGCCATCATGCTGACAGCGCTGGCCGCCTTCCACTCTGACAGTGACCTTGAAACTGTCCTGCAGCTGCTTCGCACAGGGGACGTCAACGCCAAGGCCAGCCAGGTGCTCCCTCTACTGCTCATTACATTTTACTGCACTTTCACATACAAGCAAACCCGTGTGACCTGCAGAGTATTCACATGTGCTTCTCAAAACTCAGCTCACTAATGTGTGTCATTACACCGCAGAGTTTTAGTTCGTCAGGTGCATGCTGCAGCATGTAAACAAAAACAGTCTTAGTGGCATTTAGTTCTGAAGTTAGATCTAAGTTTAAAGATTTTAAATGCGTGTTTGTAGGCTGGTCAGACGGCGTTGATGCTAGCGGTCAGCCACGGTCGAGGGGACATGGTGCGGGCACTTCTATCCTGCGGGGCACAGGTCAACATCCGTGACGATGACGGCTCCACGGCACTCATGTGTGCCTGCGAACACGGTCACGTGGACATTGTGCGTCAGCTGCTGTCTGTGCCGGGCTGTGATGCCACTCTCACTGACAATGTAAGCATATATTTGCTTTCTCTGTCTCTCTCTTACTTGTTTTTTTTTTGCCATCGTCTCACCATCATCCTCTCTTCTCTTACAGGACGGCAGCACTGCTCTGTCCATAGCACTGGAGGCCAGCCAGAACGACATTGCTGTGCTTCTGTATGCTCACCTCAACTTTGCAAAGCCTCCTTCTCCTGTGAGTACTTTGATACACTGCTTACACACACTTTCTGTCATCAGAGGGCCTTTTGTTAGAGTTGCACCATCATACTGGAAGAAATCTGTCATACAAAGGTGGACAATGGCAACTGATTTGTCAACTTACAGTTGCCTCAATAATGCCTACCATACACCAGAAGACAATAAAAAGACTAAAAAGATGAAGAGCTTTTAGTCACACCATAAGAGCTGGCAAAGACTGGGGATCTTGCAGGGTCACTATATCCAAAAACATAACTAGATTCCTTCTGAGATCATTTCCCATCCTGCTCCCAGTGGAAAAACTACCCTAGACTCCCTTTGAGAAATATGACATATTAACAATACCTTAAGTGTCCCCAAAAACACATGACTCTACAAACACAAGATAAAAGGTGTCATATGTCGACAGTATTTTTGTCAATTTGGCATCAATGTAGTCCATAAATATGAACTGAAATGAGCCGAAAAAGTGGGAACGGTGGGAATGAGAGAATTCTCACTAAAACAATGTCCATGTTCACTGTCTCCCTGGTTTGCTGTTTGTCCTTAAATTTCACTATTTGCATGAGCCAAGACTAAAAACTTAAGATATGATCTTAAACATGTTTGATTTTATCTGAAAGTCACGATGAGAAACAGACTGACTTGAGACCATTTAAGTTTTTTGACCATCTTGTACCAAACAATCAAGATCTCGGGAGCGTGCACCAGCTTTACTTTATTTTATCTATAAGGACAACGCACGTTAACCAACATTTCTGTAAATGTGCCAGTGTTAGCCAGCTGGCTAATTTTCATCTGCAGTCCTTTGGCAAGATGTTTTGAAACCAATAAAAGGATAAAATTCACAGGACAAAGACAACATGAAGACATAAAGACAGCATTAACTACAGCAATTAGAAATTATCAAGGTAGAACAGAAACCATGCAAAACAACAAGCAACAGCAAAGCACCAGTACAATACAATAATACAACAACAACAACAAACAGCATGTTAGCACAAACAGACATGCAAGCAACATGAAGCACCAACACACATGAAGACATGCAGAGCAGCAATAGAGAGGAAACACAGGAGTCCTTATGTACGGTCACATGCACTAACACTCAAGCAATGCAACAGGAAGTTAGCAATTATGTTAATAAAATAGATAACACATACATACCCCTGCAGAGTTGACTGCCTGGCAACGGGCAGCATGTAAGCCAGAAATAACAAGGACAGTGTTTCGATAAGCGATGTACTGTGTTGATAAGAAATGTGAGCCTTTGTTCAAAGGTGTGATGGATGTTACTGAAGCAAAACTGTCATGATTTTATTCTGACGCTGGAAATTAGTCTGCGACAGTGAAGGCACTTGAAAAGTCATTTAAGGTAAGGCTGGCCTGAGGCACGGTGTAACACAGGAAGTCACTAACTGAAGAAGAGATGGAAAATCAGCACAAACTTGAAAAGACTAGATATTGTGAGTTTGATACTAAGCTGTTGATAAATATCTGAACCTGGGTTTGTTCTTCAGATTTCACATAGATTCAGATTTTTGCAATAAAAATCACACCAACACTCAACAATAATATCTCGGGGTTTTTGTTTTTTTATTTATTTATTTATTTTCGACAGAACATGAAATATGATGACCAAAGTAATCTCTCCTGCTGTTCAAATTTTTTCACAATTTAAAATTTTTGGTGAACATTTTGGGAGAGATGAGTGTATGTATAAGTGCCATATGTCTGGGAGACTTGAGGAGGGATTAAATAAATAGAATAGCATTCAATGAGGTTTGCTTGACAAAACATCATAGATTCTTTTGTACAATACCTCCACAAAATCAGGTCCTAAGAGTCTGACGTGTTTCACCCTCTCCACCCAGAATTTAATGAACACATAATTTACAATATCGATCCACTCCTCTAACGTGGAGGGTTCAAGAAGCAACCAGCGCCTTGTGAGGACTTTACTGCAAGCAGATATAAAAAACCAAACATATATTTGTCAGAGCGCTTTGCCTTATAATCAATATGTCCTAAAAAATAACCCACACTGTCTCCAGCACTCGGTGTCCCCTCCAGCGAAATGAGCTTTCTGCTTCGGTGTTGTAAAAAAACGAATAAAACATTTCCACCCAAACTCACGCCACATATGTGAGTTGTTGCATTTCCACATCCAGCCAGTCCTCATTTTAAATATACTCTGTAGTGTGGGGTTTTCTTGTTTATAGGGTTCAGAAACAGCACCCTTATTTCCAATTATGTCTTGTTTTTAAACTTGTCTAGGTTTCCCCGAAGTCTCCTCTCTTGGGTTCCTCTCCTCCCGCCGGTGAAACAAAATAAAGCCTGCTACAGCCGATCCACAGTAACTACTCATATTACAGTGTGATTTTTTATTTTATTTTATTTTATTTTCATCTGTGTAATTAAGAGCAACAATGAGTTTGTGTGTATGTTTGTTTTCACCCTCTATAATTTAAGTACGTTATAATGTGCAGATAATTACATGACAGCTTGCACCATTATTATCCACTGCTTTTATTACACTGTGGTTATTTTTAAATCACAGTGTTGGTTGAAAACATGGATGTCTTATGTGGTAGAAAAACTGAACATCTAGCGGCTGTACAGACGTCAATCCAGTCTTGCAGTCATCCAAGTTGTTGACACTGTTTTTAGTGGCACTTACAAGTCAAAACTGTTCACTAAATTTCATTATACAGTTCATTATTATACACGTGTTGTTTTACTCCATATGAATCTCATATTAGTTGCTTTATAGAGCGATGTGTTTTCATTGTAACGTGTACAATAGCTCTTCCACAGTAGCATCATTACGTGTGTGACCATCACTTGGAATAACAAAAGCCACCCCTCTCATGGATAAGTGTCCTTGCATCAAGTAGCTCATTGGTGCTACAGAAATCTAATACAGAAACACCACTTCAACAGTAGACCAATATTTATACACAAGATTTATTTACTCTAGAGTATTTTTGATATTGATTTTTTAAAATTCCGACTTAATTCAGGACCTCCAAGGATCACGGTTTTTATTTGCCCGGGCTGACTTTTATGTGTCGACCACATTTCCCAAAATAAACCCAAAGATGTATCTCTCCTATCAGCTCTGTGACACTGTATATTGTGGTGATAATATTAGCACAGGCCTAGCATCAGTGTGAAGGAAGACAGAGGTCAGCATTATTCTCTGAAGGCTACGGTACTATGGTCTTTGTATTTTTATACGTGAAGGTATTTTGGATGGTAGCAGGGAAAGATTAGAGAGTATCTGTGTTTGTAATATTCTGTGCTTTAAGATTTACCGAGACTTCGTCGAGATGACTGAGAGCACTGGTGTTAGCCACCTCCGCTGTGGTTGTGCTGGTAAGATTTGTCAGGGAACCAGGAAGTGACTGATTGGGGTCTTTAAAGGACGTGCCGTGCAAGATGTGAATATCAGAATAATATATGTCAATATAAACTGGTAGTTATTATGCCTAAAATCAAATTCCTTGAACAAAAGTGCATAGGCTATTGATGTCAAAGTTTCTATTACTTTTTAAAGATTTTTTCACAATTTTCATATTCACTTTTAAGCAACTGAATTTTTATAAACTTTCAATTTTTTTTAATTTAAGTACCTATCTTTTATACATTTAGAGTTTTTAAGCTCACACCTACTTTATGTAATCGCACAGCTCCTTAGTTTATGTTTTATGAAGGTTTATGTAAAATTCTAGACTTTGTTTCTCCTCTTCTAATTTGTGCATTTTTGGAAAAACAATGAATTAATAAATGTGGACCACACTGTTTCTATTGCATTTATTCAGTGTTTATTGTGTTTGCATGTAAGTTGACCACACCTGAATTTCCCCTCTGGAGATCAATAAAGGCTGATCTTATCCTCTGAAGTCAAAAAGGTAAACCAGGCAAGTTGCTGTTACAGTTTACATCCGTATCTGTCCAGATTTGTGTAACCATGACAGTAAGCAAAGCTTCAAATATGGATGTTGCTGCAAAGAAGCTGCAAATTCTGAAACGTGGACGTTTAACACACATCTGTAACCAGGCAGATCAGCACAGTTTCAAAATGGACACCAATTCATCATCTGACCAAATGTCTTACCTTCTGTTCCTGAGTTATGACGTTGAATAATGACCGGAGAAGTGTTTTTTGCTGAACAATATGATGTCACAGCGAATCTGACCTTTGAACTTTTGGATATAAAATGTCATCACTTTGTCATTTTATTATAATCCGTAGGGCTGGGTATCGATTCAAATTTCAAGAATCGATTCGATTCCGATTCTTGAGATTCAGAATCGATTATTTCGATTCGATTCGATCCGATCCGATCCGATCTCGATTCAGGTTAGTGTTATTAAAACCGTTTTTTGAGCTGTTACCTGATTGTCTAGTTGCAACATATTAATAATAGTTTTATATTGACATTTGGCAGCAAATTAACGAAGTATTGGTAGTTAATGATGGCTATAAGACTGGTGAAAATGGCAAGGACCAATCCCCCTCCCAGAATGTTGATAGACAAGTATTTTACAAACATGATGTAGGGCAGAATTACTGGTGCATTATTAAAAATATGACATTAAGAATTCACCCAAAAGCTGTTGCTGTTAAATTCAAATGTACCTTTAATTTGGCCATTTTGTCCACAAACAGCTGTGAAGTCATTTATCAATATGTATAAAAAATAAAAAGATTCAATGTAAATGTAAACAAAGTGCTGCTGCTTACTGGCTAAGTAATCAAACTAATGTAAACAATAAACATCAGAGGTAGCAGGGTACCTTAGAAAACACAAGTGCCTCACAGTTTTTCTTTAGAGTAAATCTCACAGTAAATCTTTAGAAGTACAAGACATTCAATTGCTTTCAAAGTGCAAACATGTAAACTGGACATTTTAAACATGAACTGTAAACTGTCTAAAAGTCACAGCAAAGCTTTAGTGCACTGCATTAGAAATAGAAAGGCACTGCCTATTTAAGTGCAAACAAAAAACAAACTGGACAATCTGTGAGTGTAAACTGTCATAACTGTGCTAGCCTAGCACTTGGGAATTACAAGATTCTTATTCATGAAAAGGAGTTCATTCACGTGCTCTGGGGTAAGGCAGCTCCTCTTTGCCGTAACTATATCACCTGCGGTTGAAAAAACCCTCTCAGATGCAATACTGGTCCCGGGAACACAGAGGTATCTCTTTGCCATGCGAGCCAAGAGAGGAAAGTCTGTCTCATTCTCCCTCCACCAGGCCAGAGGATTGTCCTGCAGTCCCGCAGGTCTCCTTGACCTGTACCTTTTGATCTTGTCTGCTGCCTTTTCTGCTTGAGATTTTGGTGCTTCTCCCTCCTCTCTTGGACTGTAGGCTTGTTTGGGATAACCTGTTCAGCCATGCGTTTGCGTGTCACCACAACGTAGTGCGGTTCACATACCTTGATGAGTTGCCTGAAGCCCGGGTTTTCAACAACGGAATACGGGACCATAGCACTGCAAATGATGCCCGCAATCGCCTCGGTTATTTTGTTAGCGGGTGGAGAGCTAGCTGGTAGTTGTAGAGCTTCCTTAAGTTTTTTCTGTTGCGGTCCGGTGGGCTTGGACATGATGTCTTGGTGGTGTCGCTGCATGTGGTTCCTGAGGTTGGTCGTGTTTCCGCAAAACTTTACCTCCATCTGGCATATCTTGCAAATTGCTTTGCTCTTGTCAAGCTCCTTTTTTGCCTCGTCATTTCTAAACCCGAAATAGTTCCAGATATCCGCTTTGAGCGACTCTGGCCTTTTCAAATCTGGAGGTCAGCTGACTTCACTGCTACCGTCCGACGCCATGTTGTTATGAGTACTCGCAGTATCTTCACACGGCACCTGCGCGAATCACGTCACTAGTGGGGTTAAAGTTCACCCAGGAAAAAATATAAAGAAAATATATATATATGTATAAAAATCGATCTTTGGACGTGTGAATCGATTTTTTGAAATTAAAATGAGAATCGATTTAAAATCGGCGGATCGATTTTTTCAACCCAGCACTAATAATCCGCCATCCTATACACACTCACTCTGCCCTCACCAGCTGCATCACTGAAATAAAATCCTCGCTGCAAACTGTCTTCCTCAAACTTAACTGTGACAAATCAGAAGTCACTCTGCTCTCCTCCCATCATGTCTGTAACCTCGGTGTCATCCTCAATCAAACTCACCTTTGACCAATGTATTAAACACATCACCAAAACTGCCTTCTTCCATCTCAGAAACATCGCCCGCCTCCGTCCACCCCTCTCCTTTTCAGCTGCAGAGACTCTTGTCCACACATTCATCACTTCCAGACTGGACTGCTGCAACAGTCTTTACAGTTTGTCAGCCAAAACACTCAAGAAACTACAGTATATCCAGAACTCAGCTGCTTGTCTTCTCACACACTCCTGCACCCGTGACCACATCATTCTCATCCTTCATAACCCCCACTAGCTCCCCATCCCCCAGCGTATCCACTTCGAACTCCTCATCATCACTCACAAAGCTCTCCACAACCTCCTTCCTCCGCTACATGTCTGAGCTCCTACACTGGCACACTCTCAGGTCTGATGGTGCCAACCTCCTGCCCAATGTGTCTTGTAGGGGAAAACATGGATTAAAGGACCATATTTTGCACATGTGTAAGGTAAGGTAAAGTAAAACTCAACATGGAGAGGAACTTTTGTTATGTCTCAGTGCCGCAACAGCTGTGGCTGAAGGCTTTTATGTTTTTCAGGTTATCACTACATCCATACACACCTATTATTGTCTACATCATATCTCAAAAATGCCTTGAGGGATTGTTTTTTTTTTAATTTGGCACAAACGTCTGCTTGGACCTGGTTATATTTAGGTCATTAAAGGTTACTGTGATCTCACAAAACATGGATTAGGGCCAAAGAATTCCTACACTAACTATGACAAAATTTCACACAAATGTCCAACAGAATAAAGTGATGAAGTAATGACATTTTGTATCTAAAAAAAAAATCAAAGGTCAGCTTCACTGTGACATCATAATGTTCTGCAAAACCACTTCTCTGGCCATTATTCAATGTCATAACTCAGGAACAGAAGGGGAGACATTTGGTCAGATACTGAATGTGTGACTCTAATCTTGGGTGTCCATTTTGAAACTGCTAATTGTACAAATCGTCTGTGCTGCCCAGTTGAAGATGTGTGTGAAGCCTCCATATTTTGGAATTTATAGCTTTGCAGCAAAGGATTTTCACCTGTCATGGCTACATATGAGTCTGGACAGACATGGATGTTGAGGGAGTCATACAAATGCGAGGCGGTAATCCAAGTTATATATTTTCTTTGTAACATTTTTCACAGACTTGAAGTCAGTTGATCCATCTGTCATTGACATGTTGGGATGTGTCCACCAGAGGGCGCTCCAACACAAACAGCTAATTATGTTCTCTCAGTCTGCAGTGGCTTGTGAAAGTATTCACCCCCCTTGGTACTCTTTATATTTTGTTGCCTTTCAAATTTGATTTTATGTAACAGACCTGCACAAAATACTTGAAATTAATGATGGTAAATGGAATTTTTTGGACTGCTTTAAATAATTCTAAACAATACAAAACTGAAAAAGGGGTGTGTGCATATGTATTCATGCCCTTTGCTATAAGGCCTCATCCATTACCTTCAGAAGCCACATAATTAGTTAAATAAGATCCACCTGTGGGCAAGCTAAGCGTCACATGATCTCAGTATATATACACCTGTTCTGATAGGCCCCAGAGTCAACACCAGTGCAACACCACCAAGCAAGCAACACTATAAAGACCAAGGAGCTCTCCAAACAGGTCGGAGACAAAGCAGATCAGGGCTGGGTTATTAGAGAATATCCCAAAATTTGAAAATTCCACTGAGTACCATTAAATCCTCTATCCTCTAATTCTACAGCGTAGATTGGAGTATCCGTCCATAGGACCACTATAAGCTGTACACAGGGCTGGCCTTCATGGAAGAGTGGCCAGGAAAAAGCCTTGCTTGAGGAAAAACATAAGGCAGAATGTTTGGAACTGATTAGAGGAAACATCCATAGGGAGACAACTTAAAGTACAAGGAACAGTTCAGCCTAAAATCAAAAACACATACATGTCTTTTTACCTGTAGCGCTGTTTATCAGTCAAGATTGTTTTGGTGTGAGCGTGATGCTCAAAATGAATAAAAGTTACATTTAAAAATGTAAACAGTAATGCCTCTTACCAGAAATGATGAGCTGCTTACTCAAAATAATCACAAGACCTGGTTGTGAACAGTTTTATGTAGGAACTACTTTCTTTCTACCAAACTGCACCCACCAACAGTACCACTGTGCAGAAGCAGATATGCATCTACTGCTAGTTTACCAAGCACAACTGAGATAGCCAATGCTACAGCTCAGCAGAGGAGGACGCCATCGGTGTTGCATCTCGTGCTGTCATAAGCACAAGCCTCTTGTCCAGGAGTAGATGCACACTTCCTTCTGAACGGTGATACAGTTGGTTGTTGTTGTTTGTTTGAAAATAAATAGTTCCCACATGAAACTGCTCACAACAAGGTCTGTGGATTATCCTCAGGAACCAGGTCATGATTTTTGGAAAGAGGCACTGCTGTTGAGTTTTTCAAATGTATTCTTTGGCGCTTTGAGCACCACAAGCCGAGCGCTATCTAGTTCCACTGTATGACTGTATGACCTCCTGCACTCCTGCTGTAAGCTGTTTGGATTGGCTTTCTTTTTCAACTTGTTGAGGGAGAATAGTTATTTGCACAACATGTAGGTGCAAGGCTATCAAAAAAAAAAATAGTTTACATGAAGGAAAAAAGCAATACCTGCACACATACTCCATGCCATAAAAGTTTAATGAAGACATTTTGATCCTACCTGGATCATCTGCTCTAAACGTTTTCTAGTCCTTCAAAAACTTCATTGAGGTCCAACTGGGGAATCAGTTGGATGAGTCTTGAATGGAAGCAGGTGAGAAGCAACATGGAGGTGACAACAAAGAGGTGAAACTCACAACCTCATTATTAGCCCAAATCATTTTGGCTTACGGCCTTTGCTTATCCACCACAAGCCGAAATGTTTTGTTCTTACGATAAAGTTGTTCGGCACGCTACAGTTGTTGCTGGAGTTTCATCTTTTCTGTCTTTTCCCTTGTTCGTGCATCTTGAAGTGGGTAAAGTTGTGCTGGAAACCCCTTCTCAGCTTCTACAGTCCTCACCAGTTGTGGCCAGCTGTGGTCACAGATGCAAACAAGCCTACCTTGGACTCAGCTGGACCTTTTTGAGGCAGCTCCTGCAAGACAGTAAGTACATACTGGATTGAGGCTTTAACACAAAAAGAGCAACCTGAATCGAAGCTGTTGTTAGATGTAGAGCCAAGCTGAAACCATCACCAAAATCAAGATGAGTTGTGTTGTGGCGTTTGGTATGTTGACAGAGAGGAGGAGGAAGAGAAGTAGGATTTTTCCCAAACTTGTGTTTGAACAACTTGAAGTCCTGATGCTCTGTTTGGGCTCCGCAATCATCTGTATTCACACACTATATGAAGTGAATTTTCTTTTTACTTTATGTGCAAAATTGACTTGTTTTATGAGGCAATGGGCAGCCATGTACATTCCTTTAAGGGTCCAGTGTGTAGAGTTTAGGAGCATCTAATGGCAGAAATGATATATTTAATTTTTATTTGTTCCTCTCATGTCCATACACAGCAATCAAAGTCACAATTGAAAAAATTCTAATACACACACCATGAGCAAAAAGGAGCAGGGAGAAGAAAACATTCTTATTTCACCTGCCCCCTCTCTCAAAACACAAATAATCATAAGAAACAGATGGTCTGTCAGTTAAAGTTAATAACCAATATTTGGTTACTTCAGAAAGAAACATAAATATATAAATAAGTAAAAGAATAGGAAGCTATGCACATTGTTCTCTTCAACAGGGGAACAGCTTCGCAACGACAACACCATATAGTGCAGTTGTTCTTTCTTTACACCTTTTTTCTTAATCTGAAAAACATTGACACAACCCTTTAAATCCACAGTTTAAAGCCCAAAATAAGTGAACAGTACAGAATCTTATTTCCTTGTGATCTAACACATACTTTGCTGTGTTTAAAACAAAAATATTCTTGAGCACCTTTGTCTTGACAGTTCATCATCCATTATCACACCCAAAAATCTGATCTGAAACACTCTTTCAATGTCAACTCCATCTATAGACAGTGAAACCCATATAATATTCATAACTATGCTGTCATTAATTTACAATCACCTGAAAATAAGTACACTGTTTCTGCTACCTTAGAATGTGCCATTATATCTGCATATGGAGGGGGGCTGCCATGCCCACAACAGACAAACCAAAGGCCACCGTAGTTCTACACACCTAGCACATGGCAGTAGTTGGATGCAGTATGCAACCTCACCACTAGATGTCCCCGAATCCTACACACCAGAACTTCAAAACACTGCAAGTATGTGTAACGTCTTCAAAGTGTGCACCGGTCACAATCTCAAAGAAAAACGCCTGTCATCTACCAGCTGTTTTCCTCAGACAGCTGCTTGTCTTAGGGAGGGGTCGCTGAGATAAGTATTCCAGTGTAAGCAAAGCCTCCAGTCTGCACCATGACAGTGCTGTTATGAGGTCGAGATGCTTTGTCATCGTGCTGAGGTCATTGTGTGTTATAACATCAGTCTCTTGTCTCTGTGAGGCAGGCAGCTTTTATTGTTGATTGTATTTCCAGTTGTTTAATTCTTAATATTTGTGCTTCTTACTCTGGGGTGTCAAACCCAATTTGATCTCAGATGAGCCGTGCCAATAAAACCATCACACAATAGCCTATAAGTAACTTCAGCTCCAATATTTAACCTTTAATTACAAGTACATTCTGTAGACATTCATCCTTTTACAAAACAGATGAACAGCCTGAGATGTCTAAAGAAAAAATTGTGCAATTTCAACAATATGTCTCAGTTCTTCCACATTCAGTCAGTCTACTCCTCACTGTCATACATGTGCATTTATCCATACATTTCCTGATACAGATTCTTTTGAACTGAAGCTGCTGACTGACAATATTTTGCACAATGTTTAATATCTTTAAACATGGTCACAGTAAGCATTTATTGTTATGTCAGAGAAATGTATTCTGCAGGGTGGAAAAGCCTCTGAAGCAGAATTTTACATGATAACTTGCTCCTGAAACCTGGCACCTTTTAGGTGGAATTCATACTTCTGCAGATAAGAAATAATAAATTGTGAAGACAATAAAGCCTCCACAAAAATAGTATTTTAAGTCTTGCGTGTCATTCATCCTTCAGGGATTTATACTTCGGGATTTATCCTGGCTTCATATGAGCAGAGGAAATCTCCACTTGTCGCTAGGCTAATTTATACAATGTAAAATGCAATAGGCTTGTGCTAACAACGTTAGCATGTTATATTTGTTTGGAAAACATTATTAGTATAAGACAGTTGTTTTGTCAGTGAACCTTGTGAGTTGTAATGGAGCCAAATTATGTACCGTTACCTTTGTTAAATGTTGCTGTTGTTCCTGGTTTTATATGAGTTGCTGCTAGGCTAATTCATACAATGTAAAATGCCATAGGCTTGTGCTAAAAACATTAGCATGTTGTATATGTGGGGAAAATGTGTCCAGATAAAGACAAGTGTTTGTCTGTGAATGCTGTGAGTTAAAGTGAAGCTGATTAGTGTACTTGTGTTTGAAACTGTCTCTATTAAGACATGTTTAATGTGTGTTTAATGTGTGTTTTGAATCAACTTAACTTTACAGCACTTCACAGAAACTTCAGTCGCTGACAAGTATAGAAGTGTAACTGCAGAGTGACACAGACACACCACAGCACAAGATTAAATGCTCACAATGGCGTAAGTGACATGCATAGGCTACTGTGTAGGGTCTGTCGCACAAGTAGAAATCCTGCTTTGGTCTAGTCATCTAGTGGATCGGATTGGACCCTCTGGTGGGCCAGTTTTGGCCCACGGGCCACATGTTTGACACCCCTGGTCTAACTATTGCCTGCCTGGGGACCAAAGATGAAAATTAGCCTCTCTGACTAACTCTAGCATATTTTCAGAAATATTATTCATATGCACCGTCCCTGTCACATAAATGAAATAAAATAAATGAGCCAATAATGACACGGTAAAGCATTTTAGAGGGAAGTTATCAGCCAATCAGAAATGAGTTGGCAATTTTTAATTTAACCTTTGTTGTATGATAGTGTCTCTAATAGTTCAATGATACATCACAAGTGAACTGGCCTAATATGAGCATATAAAACCAAACTGTCCAGACAGTATAGCTCCTAACTCTGCCTCCATCCAAAATCCTCCAGCCCTAGAACAATTTCTCATTTAACTGACTGCCAATTTCCAGTTATGTATGTCAGTAGTGTGTAACATGAACTGCACCATCAGCTGAGCTACATGTCTTATCTGTTTTTGTTACTTCTGTGTGGACCCACCCTTGCAGCTGCAGTGCACTGGGTTAGATAAGCCTCAGAGACACCACGTATGGCAGGCAGCAGAACATGACGTTAGACATCGAGTTGGAAAGTTTTCAATAAATCTATTACCACCTGATTGCAGAGCCTGGATTTGAAACCTGATTGAATTAGGGCTGCTTGCTCTCTGCGTGACTGAACAGTTTCAACAGAGGACAACAATATGTGCACACAAACACTGGTGATCAGTTTGGATTCGTAGTTGATAAATATATTGCTGATTGCTCCAGAGAACATTTTGCAAGATCCTGAGAGCTGATTGTTTATGAAAATACATGCTTTGACCTGCCCATATAAATCTATTTTAAATGCGACAGTAAGTTCATTTTTTGCTTATAATTATTATGATAATGAGCATGATGATTCAAGGTTTTGTTCCAGATGAACAGTGAAGATTTGTCATTGCGTTTATCTCATGCAAGCTGCAACATGGACCGCCTCACGGCAGCCTATCTCAGAGCTGGTCCAGGGTGGGACCATTCTCTGCTCCAAGCATAAAACCCCCGCGGTGTGGGCCGATCACAGCAGTGAACAGGAGGAAAACAAAAAGTCAAGATGACCACTCTCTCTGAAAAGGACAAGGCAGCAGTCAGAGCTTTCTGGGCTAAAATAGCCCCGAAGACGGAGGATATCGGCGCCGAAGCTCTGGCCAGGTAAATATGACCAAAGACTGTCTGCTGTTGGCTCCAATATTTATTGATTATTATTGATTATTATACTGAGTCGTTATTTTTTCCTTTACCCAGGATGCTGACGGTGTACCCGCAGACCAAGACTTACTTTGCTCACTGGAAGGACCAGAGCCCGACCTCTGCCTCTGCCAGGAAGCACGGAATAACTGTGATGAATGGCATTGGAGATGCTGTGTCCAAAATCGACGACCTGAAAGGAGGTCTCCTGACCCTCAGTGAGCTGCACGCCTTCACCCTGCGTGTGGACCCTGCCAACTTCAAGGTGCAGAGCCAAAAAGATAACAGCACGTCATGTAAATCAAGTGTCCCTTAAACATATAGGGCCTTGAGGGCTTTCAGACCTGCAACATGTCCATATGTTACTACCACACACACATGGCCCACATGTAACACCTGTGTGATTGTCTTGTTTCACAGATTATCGCCCACTGCATCCTCGTGGTCCTGGCCATCATGTATCCCAATGACTTCACCCCTCAGGTCCATGTGTCTCTGGACAAGTTCCTGGCTTCTCTGGCTCTGGCCCTGGCTGAGAAATACAGATAAACAGCAGGAGAAGATGACTGAGCATGCAGCATGAGCTCAAGCTGAACTCAATAAATAAATATGAATGAAAAAAATATATGTATTTTGGGACTTTTTTTGCAGTGCTTTCTTGTATATGTTGGTGTTTATTAAAAGTCGGCTGTTGTTTCAGCCTGTTCAACAACACTGTTTTTTTTTTCTTCAACAAAGGATGGAGACCACAGTGTTGAGTCAAAATTATTACACCTGTATTGTCACTATTATTACTATTACAGTTATTCTTGTGGTCATTTGTGACACGGTAACAGCTGCAATCAAAATAAATAACTAAATAAATGAATGATTAAATACATAAACATATGACTAACTAAATAAATAAACAAAATAGCCCATATAATAATAATAATAATTATTATTATTATTAATTATTATTATTTTAAAAAGTATTATTTTTTCGTTTTTTTTGTTTTATTTTTTTAATTATTGGTATTGATAATAATAATTCTTTTAAAAAAATATTATTTTTTCGTTTTTTATTTCATTTTCTTTATTGTTATTATTATTATTATTGTTATTATTATTATTATTATTATTATTATTATAGTAGTAGCCTATATTTAAAATACACAGGTGAACATATAGTAAAATTGTAAAATAATAACAAAACAATAAATACATTTTTAAAAGTGTATACATAACGAATAGACATCAAATAAAATAAAATAAGGGATAAATCAATATATACAATGGATAGAAATATAAAATATTATGGTGTAATTAATAATATAATATAATATAATATAATATAATATAATATAATATAATATAATATAATATAATATAATAATAAAAAAAATGTCCAGGATCTTTACAAATATCACATTTCAGAATGTACTCAGCTCCTCTGCTGTACATGAAAAGACCTAACATATGGTATGTATATGGTATATATGTTCATCCGACACTTTACATTTGGTACAAATCTATGACACAGTAAAAATAAAGAAGTTCGAGGCTCGCTTTGTTCTTAAATATCCCTTTCTTGAGCAGTTTGCAGACCCTTCTCCCATCGTTTCAATACTTAATCTATGTTTTGTTTAGTTATTTAGGAAGTTATTATAAAAAAAATAAAACACAAGCTTTGTTTCTTGTGTGATGATAATAGATTCCTCCACTAGTCCAAGGATGGTCTGGTGTTAATAAAGTGGCGAAACTAAGCAAAGGTATCTTTCAGTGGGACTCCAAATGTAGTTTGAACCATTTCAAAGGACATAAGAGCATCATGTTCATCCAACAGATCTTCTGACACTCTAACTCCTCTATCATGACATGAGTCAGTGATGCTGTGACCTAATAAGCACTAACAGAGCAGACTTTGCAGAATTAAACTGCTCTCATGTTGTGCATATGTTGAATCATGTGTTATATTTTACCGTTTGTTTCACTCTAAACTAAAGCTCTGTGTCTAAGAGTCGCTGTTTGTGTTGGTGTAATGTCATCATGTATTTTAGACATCATCACAGACAAAGAGTTTGCTTCTTTAGCTCATTGTTTTATTTGTTTCTGAGACAAAAAACAAAAAGCTTTTAAATGAATGATCACTGATGGTCTTCTGCTGCAGCTCTCTAGTGGTACTGTCTTCCCAGGGCGTTCACGACCACGGCGATGAACTTCTGGAAAGTGGCCTGGACCTCACCGGTGAAGTCTTTGCCCATGCGAGCAGCGACCACAATGGTCAGGCAGTCGGAGATGAGCTGCAACACAAACGCCAGAGCACATCAGCAACATGAAAGGTGGGTCGCTTTGGAATAATTACTGAATATGATTTAACATGAATAACAAGAAATTACCCTGAAATTGTCGGGGTCCACGTGCAGTTTCTCGGAGTGCAGCACGCTCAGCTCGGCATAGGTCGCCTTGATGTCGTCCATGTTCTTCACAGCCCGGTCCAGACCGTGGAGGATAGTTATTCCGTGTTTTGCAATCAATGGATTTCCAATGATAGCAGCTGCGTTGTAGAGGTTTCCAAAGTTGCCGAAATACCTCTGAGTCCAGGGGTAGACGATCAGACACCTGAGGACACATGCAGAAACATAAATGTTACAGGGCTGGATTAGGAAACGAAATGTGTGTGTGTGTGTGTGTGTGTGTGTGTGTGTGTGTGTGTGTGTGTGTGTGTGTGTGCAAAAATAATATCTGAAGTGCAGCCTAAGTTGCAAAGACTCACCTGGAAAGAGCTGCAGGTCCTACGACCTCATAGTCCATCTTGGAGAAGATGTCCTGGATGGTGGCGCGCTCGACGTCTGTCCATTCAACCATTTTGCTTGCTCAAGTGGTTTCCGTGCTGGTCAGTAAATCTCCGGCACCAGATGCAGCTTTTAAAGCAACCTGCTCCCCTCTCAGAAGCATATGATTGGATGAGGGACCAGTGGGCCGGACAAGGGTTAAGGATTTCCAATAATGATAAGAGAAGGGTGCGTCTGCACCGCCTAGATTGGCCCCGAGATAGAGGAAATTGTTGTCCTGTGACCGCAGAGTTTCCCCCGTGGTCAGCCCCTCAGAGGCCATACAACAAGCCAGTGTGATACAAGGGGCCTGACATCACAAACTGTGGCTGCGAGCATCAGCCTGATATATCCACATATGGCCAAGAGCTAAAAAGGCAAATCACGGTACAATAACAGCTGAGTTACGCACGAGGTAAAACCTGAAACCTGCCAACCGGACAGCTCCCAGTGTGATGAAGATCCCAGCATCAGCACCTTGGACAGCGGTCATTAAACTGGACTGCAGAGTGCTGAATGACCACCTGAATCATTTCTGTCAGTGCAAACATCAGCCACTGTTTAATTCTTCATCATCCACCATCAACATCCAGCAGAGGAAGCAGCATTAAATGGAAATTACCTTAAAAATGTGGGGCACTTAAGTAGGCCTACAGTGCCTCTGTGACTGTCCACCACTACCCATGACTCAGCATTAAAAATGTTTGCTTTTTTTTAATGATGAAGTTGATGACACACTGTTAATAGGAAATTAGAGTTGAAACGTTGAAACGTCCAGCACTTTTAGATCATGTTACACCTTTCAGCAGCTGTCAGTGGACCTTTTCGATGTAATTTCCCACACATTACACAAGATTCTTTGAAAAGATCGTATCAAATTCTAGGAAGGAGTCATTGTGTGGGGCCCTTTTGTTTATCTCATGGGGGTGAAACGCCTTGTTGTGCACCATATCTTGGAGGAGGTTCTGGGTGTGTCCATGCTGTCTCAGGCATAAAAACCCTCAAGTTTTGGGCCCATCACGGGAGTAAGCAGTACTCAATCAAGATGACCAGTCTCTCTGAAAAGGACAAGGCAGCAGTCAGAGCTTTCTGGGCTAAAATATCCCCGAAGACGGAGGACATCGGCGCCGAAGCTCTGGCCAGGTAAATATGACCAAAAGACTGTCTGCTGTTGTCTGCAGTAGTTTTGATTCATGCATATACTGAGTCATTATTTTTTCCTTTACCCAGGATGCTGACGGTGTACCCGCAGACCAAGACTTACTTTGCTCACTGGAAGGACCAGAGCCCGACCTCTGCCTCTGCCAGGAAGCACGGAATAACTGTGATGAATGGCATTGGAGATGCTGTGTCCAAAATCGACGACCTGAAAGGAGGTCTCCTGACCCTCAGTGAGCTGCACGCCTTCACCCTGCGTGTGGACCCTGCCAACTTCAAGGTACCGAGCCAAAAAGATAACAGCACGTCATGTAAATCAAGTGTCCCTTAAACATATAGGGCCTTGAGGGCTTTCTGACCTGCAACATGTCCATCTGTTACCACCACACACATATTGTCCTCGTGTATGACGGGCGCGTTGAAGCTAAGAACTTGTGTGATTGTCTTGTTTCACAGATTATCGCCCACTGCATCCTCGTGGTCCTGGCCATCATGTATCCCAATGACTTCACCCCTCAGGTCCATGTGTCTCTGGACAAGTTCCTGGCTTCTCTGGCTCTGGCCCTGGCTGAGAAATACAGATAAACAGCAGGAGAAGATGACTGAGCATGCAGCATGAGCTCAATCAGAACTTAATAAATAAATATGAATGAAAAAAAGTTTTTTTTTCTCTTTTGCAATGCTTTATTCATTTATTTTTTAAAGCTGGAGACTGCAGTTTTGTTTCTAAAATACAAATCTAAAATTTCTAAAACAAAACTCACCAGCTGTGATAAATAATGTCTGCAAATGTCAGCTTTATGTAACAATAGGCTTTGGGTTCATAGTAGGTTTGCATTGTGGATAATGCAATGTAAAAAAAAAAAAAAAAATCAAAATTATTACACCTGTATTTTCACTATTATTACTATTACAGTTACTCTCATTGTCATTTGTGACACCTTAACAAATGCAATGAAAAAAACCCAGGCTCATATAAGAGTGTGTCTGTGACAACCAATCACATCTGTCAAAATAATGCATCATACCTAGCAACAGGGTCAACCACACCTCTGCACTGAGGTAAAAGTTTCTGTCCCTTCCCTGCTCAGAGTTGCTCTGACTCCTTACTGAAACATTTCAGGCTACTTTTGGAGCTCTCTTAGATTTTTTCCACGCTTCTTTTCATTCTCTTCTACATTTATCCAGGGCTGCTTTCTTTCTGAAGGCTTGGAGGTGCAATTATATCAAGAGAAGACATGCTTATTCAGTAGAAACGCTCGGCCAAATCGTTGGTGTGGGAATGTTGAAAGAGCTGTGGGCTTATAGTCAAATAATTTGCAGGACTATGAGACTCTTTGTGTGTTAAGGAAGCCAGTGCACAAGGAGCTGAGTGACAGTGTGGACAAGTGATTCACAGTGTTTCGTCCCCCAAGGTGGTCTAGGGGATGAGGGAAGCAACATAAGGCTAGATGAAGAAAATGAGGAGTCGGGTAATGCAGTTTGACCCTTTTACTGCCAGTTGTGGAAACATAGCAAACATCAGGAAGAGCCCTGGCCAAAATAACAAACAAAATAGCCCTAAATACAAACAAAAAATGCAATCGTATTGTCAACTCTCTAACCAAACATGAAAAACAGGGGGAAAAGAGGGTTAACAAAAGTGACAGCTCTACACAGAGCCTTCTGGCAATGAATTTTACAGTAGTGAATTAGGGCAAATAAAAGTAATAAAGGCTTCAAAGATATATTTATAACAACAGCATGGCTTGTTTTACAGCTGACAAAGGTTTGCCTAACAGCAACAAGATTGGCTCAACAAGTAGGCTAACAGTAGTCCAACACAGATTCATCTAACAACAATCATTGCCTTCTCAAGTTTACAAAAAGTCGCAAAGAGCTCTGGACTATCTCTACAAAGTGGCTCACCAACACACCAGCAAAGCAACACATGGCAGCAGGCGGAGAGCCAGGAGAGCAGCCCCTCAGCCTTTATATACCCCACTCAGACTGACTGGCTGCAGGTTCCCAGATTCAACCAGCCAATGGCACAGGAGAGGGGAGGAGGAGCTTCAGTTGAGGCCCAGGGAGCCTGAGGAGTTTACATTCACCAATACACCCACAGAGTGAAGGTCCAATGTATGTTTCCACACACATACTGTTTAAAGTAGCAATGTTTAAAAGTTCATTAGCATTAGTGCAGTCATCAACGTGGGTATTGAAATCACCACACAGTACAACCTAAGATAACTTTAAGATAAGAGAAGATTAAAATTCAGGGAGTTGTGCCAACAAGCTGCCAGCTGGTGTCAGGGTGATAAGTGGTTGCAAATAAATTTGGCTGGGGAGTGCCAAGTTCAAAATTGAGAAGTTAAAAGCAAGAAAAATCATCACATGGTCATTTAAGACAGCTGAAGCTCTTCATATGAACTCTCACAAGGCCACCACCATGACCTATGACCCTGGGTTGGTTAAAACAATCAAACAGTGGTGGACATTTATAATAAAAGTCTAAGTAGACAGAGATCTCACACTGAAGAGTGCCATTTTGAGTTATTAGGCCTAATTACTGTTAATATTGTTGTTATTTCAATAGTAGTAGTAGTGGTAGTCTATATTTCAAAAAAAAAAAAAAAAATCTCTATTTGATTCTATTTGATATTTTTTCGTTTTTTTAAATAATGATTTTGATTTATTTATTTATTTTTCCACAATTATGGCATCAACATTTGTGGAACACTAGCTTGGTAAGATAATACACCGGTGAACATTACTGAAAACAACAACAACAACAACAACAAAACAAAACAATAAATACATTTAAAAGAGAAGTAAATAAATAATAGATATTAAATAAAATAAACTGAGTGAGAAATCAAGAAATGCATAAATTATTATTATATTATATTATATTATATTATATTATATTATATTATATTATATTATATTATATTATACTCACATTAACCACAAAAAGACATGTCTTGTACACGCTGTACCCGATGCACTATTGTTGTAGGAGCCAAAATGTGTGTATAACCTCTGTTGTTTATGATTTGTTAGGCTGCACACGTTCTTTTGGTCACTTTTGCTTCCGGTTGTAATTGACACCAGGTGTGGTTTCACATCATTTCATCTGTTCATTCACTGGCGTGGCGCTTTCTTTAGACAGAGAGGGTGAGTTTTTGGCTCCGATATTTTCCTGAAAACTGATGAAAATGCAAAAGCAGCGCATGAATCAGTTATTTTACTGCTTCCCAAAGAAGTGGCAGAAGATTAAATGCATGAGTTAACTTTTACATCAGTGTTTAATGTCTTATGTTTAGACTGTGTTGATCATACACAGTGTGGCTTGTCAGTAGCAGAGAGGAATTGCCACCGTGGGAGACCCGGGTTTGAGGCTCAATACCTGCACAGTATTACTTAATGGAAATTAAATTCTGCAAGGAAATTTTATTTGGTTTACAATTTTTTTTAAATGTGTAGTGTACTTTGCACCAACTAATATGCCAAATAGTGTTATCTCTGCACAGGAGTGGTGTCAACAATGTTAAACACACGGCTGTGCAGGTGTTACTCCAGTCATATGGACAAGTGTTAATGTTAGGCCTAGCTGATGTTAAAAGTTCTGTAGGCTACAAAGTTATGATGAATAATTGTCGGCTAAATGGCATTACATTTCACATACGTGTAATGTGTGACAAATGTACGTGTAATGTGAATAATGCCATAATATAGATGCGAACTCCAGATGCCCGCATGACAGCCGAGAGATGAGACCACTCTGCTACCGGTAATTTTGCTATAGCAGAAGAAGAATTTTAATACTTCGAGATATCATCACGACAACGACACTTTTTTTTAATCCTTGGGAATTCGACGAAACTAACCAAGAATGTGTGGTGAATTCATTTTTGCTGAAGTTGTCAACTTTGTTTTCGGACAACACGGATAACCAAGCGAAAAGTGTGAGGAACTGTTTGTCTGAGACTCTGTTTACTACAGGTACATATTCTTTGTAACACCGATTCATTAAGCATATGTTACCCCAGTAACTCAGCTGAGGTTCCTGTTAGAGAGTCATGTGACAGCTGATTTACCAACTGCTGCAAATCCAGGTATTTCTCTTGTTTTACCTGAGGAGGCACCTGTTGAATTAAACCTTTGAACCCAGAGCAAATTGATCCAATTTATTTCAAAAACTTGACGAGAAATGTTTCACAAATTACAGATTTAGAAATTTATGAAATAAATAAATACATTTTTAAAAATAAAAAACCGAGTGAAAAAAGTTAAGGAAAAACTATATTTATAATAATAATAATATGATATTTCTTTGTTTGTTATAACTTTCTTTATTTCCTTTCTATTCCTTTTCTTTTTTAAGAAATTGCAATAAATAAATAAATTTAAAAAATGTAGAAAAAAAAATAGAGAAAAAAGAAAAAAAGCTAGGGAAAAACTATAACCACATTTAAAAATTATGTTACAGAATTATTCTAATTTCTTACCACTCTTTCCAGGATATAACTCTCTGTTTCTCTTTTTTTTCCTTTCCTTGCTTTATCTTTTTTTTTAATTTTTGTCACTATAATTTTTTTTCTTTTATTTATTTATTATTTTTTTTACAAATTTCCTTGTTTTTAATTTTCTCTTTCTGCTAATTTCTTGCTGTTTTTTGGGTCATTTCTTCTTTCATTGCTCATTGCCTTCTTGCTCTGTTTTTATAGGAAATCAAGCTAATTTGCTCAGGTTTCAAAGGGTTAAAGGGGAAACTCAACAAGCCATTCCCTCCTCTCAGTCAAATAATTAGGCAACATCTGACATACAGCATGAAATACAACCAAGTGACAGTGTGTCAAATGTTGAAGCAGAAAAAGCAAACTAAGTTCTTCTGGCCATGCAACAACTGCAGACAGAGACAATACTCAAATCCAATCTCTCTACACGGCTCCTTTAACACTTCAGTTAAGCATCAGAAATCCAGTTGAACCTGCTGCAAACAATGGTAAACACAGTCATATCAAATCAAACTTTATTTATAAAGGACTTTTCATACATTACAAATGCAGCACAAAGTGCTATACATGTTAAAAACAGTCTCGCCCCCCCCCGTCAGGGAAAGTTTGGGGTTGGGAGAAAGTTTTTTCCCTGGGTAATTTCAGTGGAAACACACCGGTTTTTCAAAATCCCGGGTAAATGATATAAGTTCCTGCGGTGGAAAAGGGGCTGACGTTTCATCGGGTAAAGGTACCAAATGAAGACTGTGACTTGTGACTTGAACATGGTGAGATACAGAATGACAGTACATCTGACGTCTTCCCCAAGTTGTGCAAACTTTGCCCCTTGGAAATGTGCTGAGGACAACATGAGATACTTCAGCCCTCAAGCTGTAAACACCATCCTGACTAACTTTTATGTTGACAGTTGCCTCAGTTCAGCAGCTTCAGAGGAAGAGGAAATAGCTCTTTATCATGAGGTACAAGCGATTTGTTTCATGGGAGGCTTTAGCCTGGCAAAGTGGACAAGTAACAGTCGTCCAATCACCAAGGCTTCTACAGACCCAAATGACCTTGAAGCACTTACTCCAAACTACCTCCTGCTTACGACTTCACCATCCCTGCCACCAGGACAGTTTCAGAAGGATGACATATATGCTCGCCGCAGGTGGAGGAGAGTTCAATATATGTCAGATTTGTTTTGGAAAAGATGGGTTATGCACGGGGCTGCACGGTGGTGTAGTGGTTAGCACTGTCACCTCACAGCAAGGTTCAATCCCAAGAGGGAGCCTTTCTGTGCGGAGTTTGCATGTTCTCCCCACGTCAGTGTGGGTTTTCTCCAGGTACTCCGGCTTCCTCCCACAGTCCAAAGACACACAGGTTAACTGGTGACTCTAAATTGTCCCTAGGTGTGAATGTGAGTGTGAATGTTTGGCGATAGTCTAGCGACCTGTCCAGGGTGTACCCCGCCTCGCTTCAGCACCCCCAAGACCTATGATGGGATAAGCGGTTACGAAAAAATGAAAAAGTAATATTGAATTAAGAAATTAAGTTGACGTTACAACTAAAAATCAAGTAACCTGGACATGATTAACTTATTTAACATTACATAATGATTTGGCATTACAGTAACTTACAAATTATATGTACAACCAACATGATTTTTTTTAAACAGTCGGATGTGAATGAAAGTTTTGTTTTACAAGCATTATGTCAGTTGTCCACATTCGGATAATTTGGGATTGGTGTACACATTAAAATCAAGTAAATCCAAAGGACTTTTTTTTTTTGGTGTGGCCTCAAAAATGCTAAAGCGAGGGGCCGCTATACAGATTGGACATGAGAGGGAGTTAATAATGTTACAGCAAAGTTCTGTGGAAACATGAGGACCAAAATCTTTGGCATACAGCAACATACAAACAATGTAGACAATGTAATATAATATGTTTATCCTTACTCGCGTATTTAATACTGCACTTATAGAAAAGGCTGTTAGATATACATATATGACAAACCCTTTCCTCAGTGAAAATGTACGTATTTTTAATACATGTTGTATTTACAGGTTTCCATTATATCAAACAAGTTCCTCCAGCCAGAGGGACCCTGCATTAATTATGTATTTTCTATTTCATTGTTTACTTGTATTTAAAAAGCATTTTTCATGTTATATTTAAAATGTTGCTTAATAAGTACACATATATTGTAGCATGTGTCACATGGTCTTCTTTATCTTTTAAGTGGAAGCTGTAAATGCGTTAGTGTGACTAACATGTCATAATCATTTACAACTTGATATTTGCAATGTTGACTTTCAGCTGAGAAATTTGGATGTGGTTTCTTAGGGTCCAAAATGATGCTGGACTAATATTTGCACACTGTGGAGGATGAAAACTCTCATTTTTTTGCAAATACCGGTGAAATATGCTGTAAATGTAACCGTTCAAGCAACGTCTTCAAATAGTTGGTGAAAACAATGTTCACTTTTGAACCATTTCTGAACTGTTTGCGTATTGTCATCATTTGTTTTGGACATCATCACAGACAAAGAGTTTGCTTCTTTAGCTCATTGTTTTATTTGTTTCTGAGACAAAAAACAAAAAGCTTTTAAATACATGATCAGTGATGGTCTTCTGCTGCAGCTCTCTAGTGGTACTGTCTTCCCAGGGCGTTCACAACCGTGGCGATGAACTTCTGGAAAGCTGCCTGGACTGGACCGGTGAAGTCTTTGCCCATGCGAGCAGCGACCACAATGGTCAGGCAGTCGGAGATGAGCTGCAACACAAACGCCAGAGCACATCAGCAACATGAAAGGTGGGTCGCTTTGGAATAGTCATTGATCAAGAATAACAAGAGTTGCTTGAGCTCCAGCACTTTACCCTGAAATTGTCGGGGTCCACGTGCAGTTTCTCGGAGTGCAGCACGCTCAGCTCGGCATAGGTCGCCTTGATGTCGTCCATGTTCTTCACAGCCCGGTCCAGACCGTGGAGGATAGTTATTCCGTGTTTTGCAATCAATGGATTTCCAATGATAGCAGCTGCGTTGTAGAGGTTTCCAAAGTTGCCGAAATACCTCTGAGTCCAGGGGTAGACGATCAGACACCTGAGGACACATGCAGAAACATAAATGTTACAGGGCTGGATAAGAGGACGAAAAGTGTGTGCCAAGAAAATGAACCTTTGTGATAATGAGACGCATTGTGCACAATGAGAAAACGCAACACATGAGTCCTGATCTGTAAATAAAATGATGTCTCATCCACAGCCTAATTTTCAAAGACTCACCTGGAAAGAGCTGCAGGTCCCACGACATCATAGTCCATCTTGGCGAAGATGTCCTGGATGGTGGAGCGCTCGAACTCTGTCCATTCAACCATTTTGCCTGCTTAGGGGTCTCTCTGTGCGGGTCAACAGATCCCTGGCACCAAATGCAGCTTTTAAAGCAACCTGATCCCCTCCCAGAAGCATATGATTGGATGGGCGGCCAGTGGGCCGAACAAGAGTGTCTAGGATTTACAATAATGATAAGAGAAGGGTGCGTCTGCACCGCCTAGATTGTCCCGGAGATAGAGGAAATTGTTATGGTCTGGCATTAAAGTTTACTCCCTCTCAGCGCCACAGAGGCCATCCAACAAGTCAGTGTAATACAAGGGGCCTGAGGCCTGATGTATCCACATATGACCAAGAGCAAAGCAAAATGCCAAATTATTACACAGACAACAGACAATGGTACAATAACAGCTGAGTTACGCACGTGGTAAAACCTGAAACCTGCCAATCAGTGTTGAAACAGCGGGTCCCTCGGACAGCTCCCAGTGTGATGAAGATCCCAGCATCAGCACCTTGGACAGCGGTCATTAAACTGGACTGCAGAGTGCTGAATGACCACCTGAATCATTTCTGTCAGTGCAAACATCAGCCACTGTTTAATTCTTCATCATCCACCATCAACATCCAGCAGCACATCGAGGGGATGACTTGGGTCAGTTAATATTAAGTTTCATCTTATAATTTTATCCTTCCTCTGAGGTGTAATGAAGGAGAAGTAGCATAAAATTATGGGCCACTTAATAGGGTGAATGTACTTAGTTACTGTCCACCACTGCTAATGAGACTACACAAAAAATGTACGCTTTTTTAATGATGAAGTTTATTACACACTGTTAAAAGGAAATTTAGAGTTGAAACGAATCGCCCAGGCCACTTTTAGATCATGTTACACTCTTCAGAGGTCGTCAGTGGCCCCTTTAGATCTGATTTTCTATACATTAATGCAGATCATTTCTAAAGATCATCTTAAATTAAAGGAGGCCCGGAGTTATTGAGAGGGGGCCCTTCTGTTTATCTCATGGATTAGAAACGCCTTGTTGTGCACCATATCTTGGAGGAGGTTCTGGGTGTGCCCATGCTCTGTCTCGGGCATAAAAACCCTCAAGTTTTGGGCTCATCACGGCAGACATCAATACTCAATCAAGATGACCAGTCTCTCTGAAAAGGACAAGACAACAGTCAAAGCTTTCTGGGCTAAAATAGCCCCGAAGTCGGAGGATATCGGCGCCGAAGCTCTGGCCAGGTAAATATGACCAAAAGACTGTCTGCTGTTGTCTGCAGTAGTTTTGATTCATGCATATACTGAGTCGTTATTTTTTCTTTACCCAGGATGCTGACGGTGTACCCGCAGACCAAGACTTACTTTGCTCACTGGAAGGACCAGAGCCCGACCTCTGCCTCTGCCAAGAAGCACGGAGTAACTGTGATGAATGGTGTTGGACAAGCTGTGTCCACAATCGACGACCTGAAAGGAGGTCTCCTGACCCTCAGTGAGCTGCACGCCTTCACCCTGCGTGTGGACCCTGCCAACTTCAAGGTGCAGAGCCAAAAACATAACAGCACGTCATGTAAATCAAGTGTCCCTTAAACATATAGGGCCTTGAGGGCTTTCTGACCTGCAACATGTCCATCCGGGAGCTGAAAACTTCATATATGTAACACCTGTGTGATTGTCTTGTTTCACAGATTATCTCCCACTGCATCCTCGTGGTCCTGGCCACCATGTATCCCGATGACTTCACCCCTCAGGTCCATAGGTCTCTGGACAAGTTCCTGGCTTCTCTGGCCGGCGCCCTGGCTGAGAAATACAGATAAACAGCAGGAGAAGATGATGGAGCATGCAGCATGAGCTCAATCCGAACATAATAAATAAATAAATATATAAAAAAAAGAAAAGTTTTGGGGCTTTTTTTGGGCAATACTTTCTTTAATATGTTGGTGTTCATAAAAAGTCAGCTGATTTTTTAGGAATGTTCGGTAACTCACATGGTAACAGTAGGTTTTTTATAAAAGGATGGAGACCGCAATGTTTCTTAAACTGAATTAACATCTTCTAAAACAAAACTCATTGGTTGTTATGAATGTCTACAGGTGTCAGCTTTATGTTAAAATGGGCTATAGGCTTGCATTGCGGATAATGCAATGTTTTGTTGATCAAAAATTATTACCCACGTAGTAACTCACATAATAATTTGAGACAGCTGCAACAAAGAAACCCTCATTCAGTCTGTCATAACGTGTGACTGCAGCTGTGAAGAAGCGCTGATGTGTGTAGAAGGAAACAAGCCAAATGTGAGCATGAAAATAAATCAACCCCATTCACCTATAACCTATTATTTTACATTTTCCGTTTTAAAATTGATTCAGTGTTATGTAGAGTAATAAAGAAATATCACTACTACTCATTACATTTCTATATTAAAATATTTATTTAAATATAATTAATTAAAATATCGAATTATTTATTATTTTATTGTAATTAATGATGTTAAATAATGATAATTATAATTATTATAATTAAATTATTTTATATTTTAAAAAATAATAATTATAGTAATATTTTTGCTTCCAACCTGAAATTTCATACGTTTTAATCACATTCAATGATATGTTAATAGATAAATCAAACCAAGTAATTTTTTGGTATAAATGGAGATGAAACGTTATCAGTTACTATTTTAAAATAATAGTTTTGATATTCAGTGATGCTGTGACCGAATAAACATTAACAGAACAGACTCGTGTTGTGCATATGTTGGATCATGTGTTATATTTTACCTTTTGTTCCTCTCTAAACTAAAGCTCTGTGTGTAAGAGTCGCTGTTTGTATTTGCGTATTGTCATCATTTGTTTTGGACATCATCACAGACAAAGAGTTTGCTTCTTTAGTTCATTGTTTTATTTGTTTCTGAGACAAAAAAACAAAAATCTTTTTCACAAATGGTCTTCTGCTGCAGCTCTCTAGTGGTACTGTCTTCCCAGGGCGTTCACAACCGTGGCGATGAACTTCTGGAAAGCTGCCTGGACTGGACCGGTGAAGTCTTTGCCCAAGCGAGCAGCGACCACAATGGTCAGGCAGTCGGAGATGAGCTGCAACACAAACATCAGAACACATCAGCAACATGAAAGGTGGGTCGCTTTGGAATAGTCATTGATCAAGAATAACAAGAGTTGCTTGAGCTCCAGCACTTTACCCTGAAATTGTCGGGGTCCACGTGCAGTTTCTCGGAGTGCAGCACGCTCAGCTCGGCATAGGTCGCCTTGATGTTATCCATGTTCTTCACAGCCCGGTCCAGACCGTGGAGGATAGTTATTCCGTGTTTTGCAATCAATGGATTTCCAATGATAGCAGCTGCGTTGTAGAGGTTTCCAAAGTTGCCGAAATACCTCTGAGTCCAGGGGTAGACGATCAGACACCTGAGGACACATGCAGAAACATAAATGTTACAGGGCTGGATAAGAGGACGAAAAGTGTGTGCCAAGAAAATGAACCTTTGTGATAATGAGACGCATTGTGCACAATGAGAAAACGCAACACATGAATCCTGATCTGTAAATAAAATGATGTCTCATGCACAGCCTAAGTTGCAAAGACTCACCTGGAAAGAGCTGCAGGTCCCACGACATCATAGTCCATCTTGGCGAAGATGTCCTGGATGGTGTTGCGCTCGAACTCTGTCCATTCAACCATTTTGCCTGCTCTAGGTTTTTACTATGCGGGTCTGCAGGGTCCCTGGCACCAGATGCAGCTTTTAAAGCAATCCTGCTCCCCTCCCACACGCCAGCAAGTGGGTGGGCGGTGGGCTTGCAATGCACTGTGTTCTGGATCTGTAACAATGATAAGGGTCCCTGCGCCGCCCACAATGTCCTGGCACCGAAACAGAGACGGTTTTGGTGCCAGAACATGTGTCAAAACAACTTTCTCTGTGCGTCTACTGTCAACGTGCAGTTCATGTTTTCTCTTCTCTAAGTTGAGCAGTTTGATAAGAGAATGGGAATCGTATGCATATGGGAAATGTTACAGGATTTGTTTTAGTATCAGCAACACACACGTGTTGTGCCCAAGAATCAAAGTCATAACAGAGAGCACCCAACTTTGTGTCAAACCGCCAGCAGGGGACGCTTCAGTTCTTCACTCGAGGAGCTAGACCTAAAGACACCCACTACAGCTGCAACAACTACAACATATTTATAGATTTAATTCTTCTGTGTGACTTACAACACATTTTTCCCATATGAGCTCAACAACAGCATCAGACTCCAGGTTTTATTGTTTTCTGTGATGTGTTATTTCACTGATAATGCCAAATGGGCCCCATGTTTTATTCCGGTTGCTGTTAGAGTTTCTCACGACTTTTAGGCTTCTAGATTGTGTATCAGTGAACTCAATGACACTCTGCGTCATTCGTGACCTTGTCTTGTTGAACTTGAGGGTCTGATGATGGGCGTGATGAGAATATGTGGGTTGTTGACAAATACAACCAAGCGAATTTCTTTCTTTGAGAAAAAATAAAATACATGTACTTAGGCTATGTCATGTGAATATAAGGGGTCAATAACTTTGTCAGTTTCTCCGCAATTCTTGTTAAAAAAAAAAAGAAAAATATCTTGTATAAAGAACAGCAATACTCAACCTTATTTTAAATTTATTTTGAAATTTAAAATAAAAATAATATGTTTTTTTTTTTTTTGTTCTTAAATGTGCGTCACACCATCGGACGTTATGTAACACCAAAGGACGAAAGAAGGTTCAATTTTGAAACAAACCATTGTTTTATGTATTTATTTACTTATTTGCGCAGCTCATTCTGCCTCCTTTCTGACAGCAGCTTGATTCTGAAGGTCTCCACTCTCCCCTCAGCCTTGTTTTTATGATACCATGTGAAAATTTCATAGACAACAGCAGCAGGTCCATATAAAGCAAAGAAAAGTTTAACCATTTAGTGCAACATCAGTGATGACAATAATTATGGCCTGTTAGTTTTTATCTTGTGTGACAGTGACAATGCTACTTCAGGTCAACAACCTGGTGTGTATAACATGGATCAACAGTGTTCATAGTCAGCAGTCATAGATCAGCTGATCCGGGGTGAGTTGAAAAGCAAAGTGGTCTCGTTTCTTATGAAGGTAGATTTGTGTCTTTATTATTCAATCAAAAAAAAAGTTGCTTTAATCCCAAAAATATTTTCAATCAAAAAAAACTTCACTTCAATGGAAAAAAAAAATTCAATCAAAGAAAAACAGTGTTTGAACGCAAAAAAAAAATTGAGACCCAAAGAATTGCATTTGAACACTTTTTTCTTTAATTGAAATAGCCATTTTTGATTGAAGTGAGTTATTATTTGATTAAAAATAATATTTTTGATTGAAGTCATATTTTTTGTATTTGGGCCATATTATGGGTAGGATATTTGTGTCTTTATTATTCAATCCCAAAAAATACCATTTCAATAAAAAAAAATATTTTCAATTAAAAAAAACTTTGCTTCAATAAAAAAAAAAAATCAATCAAAGAAAAAAGTGTTTGAATGCAAAAAAATATTTGAGACCCAAAAAATTGCATTTGAACACTTTTTTCTTTTGATTGAAGTGCAAAAAGTTTTGAAGTCGTTTTTTTTTTTGATTGAATCATTTTGACACAAACATTCCGCTGTGGGCGGATGCTTCCCCATTGGTCAGACATGTTTGAGTGACAAGTGTCTACACCAATGACGTTTGACATAGGGATCTCTTTGTAGAACAAGCAAGTCGCCATTTGCAATGTACAGCTATGCGGTGAAAATCCCTTCTATCCATCTTTTCAAACGACAGCATTTCTTCTCCACAGACAACATTAGATGCCTTTTGAAATGTACACCGAGGGGTTTGTTTACTTCAACGATGTGGACATGTTTGTAAAAGGAGTAATAAAAGTCAGCTGCAGCAAGGACTAGCTCGAATCGTGGCAGCGGCAGCAAGCAGTGGGTCTTCCCGTGGCAGCATGGACCTGTCGCGGCTAATGCCGCTGTTTGAGGCCGTTGTCACGGATCTGCCGGTCCGGGGCAGCTGTCACAGACTTGCTGCGGCCAATGCCGGTGTCTGAGGTAACAGCCTCGGTCGCGAGTGTTTTTTCCCCCTATACATTTAGTGATGCGATGTGCTGCCACAGACACGCACACACACGTATGTGACTGCGGTCAAGCCGGCTGTCTCTCGTTTATATGAAGTCAAGCTAGCCGCTCCAACATTTCAAGTGCTCCTGTATTGCACACTCTATGGCAAATAGACGGAGGCGGTTGACAAAGACAGCGCGAGGATGCTACAGCGAGGACCAGCTTCCGGTTTTCAAAATAAAATGTGGGCTATTAAAGGCAATAAAAAGACGTGACAGTGTGAATCTGCACTGGTTTTGAGGCTACTGACAAAAAAATACAGGAGCACTTGAAATGTTGGAGCGGCTAGCTTGACTTCATATAAACGAGAGACAGCCGGCTTGACCGCAGTCACATACGTGTGTGTGCGTGTCTGTGGCAGCACATCGCATCACTAAATGTATAGGGGAAAAAACACTCGCGACCGAGGCTGTTACCTCAGACACCGGCATTGGCCGCAGCAAGTCTGTGACAGCTGCCCCGGACCGGCAGATCCGTGACAACGGCCTCAAACAGCGGCATTAGCCGCGACAGGTCCATGCTGCCACGGGAAGACCCACTGCTTGCTGCCGCTGCCACGATTCGAGCTAGTCCTTGCTGCAGCTGACTTTTATTACTCCTTTTACAAACATGTCCACATCGTTGAAGTAAACAAACCCCTCGGTGTACATTTCAAAAGGCATCTAATGTTGTCTGTGGAGAAGAAATGCTGTCGTTTGAAAAGATGGATAGAAGGGATTTTCACCGCATAGCTGTACATTGCAAATGGCGACTTGCTTGTTCTACAAAGAGATCCCTATGTCAAACGTCATTGGTGTAGACACTTGTCACTCAAACATGTCTGACCAATGGGGAAGCATCCGCCCACAGCGGAATGTTTGTGTCAAAATGATTCAATCAAAAAAAAAACGACTTCAAAACTTTTTGCACTTCAATCAAAAGAAAAAAGTGTTCAAATGCAATTTTTTGGGTCTCAAATATTTTTTTGCATTCAAACACTTTTTTCTTTGATTGATTTTATTTTTTCTTATTGAAGCAAAGTTTTTTTTAATTGAAAATATTTTTTTTAATTGAAATGGTATTTTTTGGGATTGAATAATAAAGACACAAATATCCTACCCATAATATGGCCCAAATACAAAAAATATGACTTCAATCAAAAACATTATTTTTAATCAAATAATGACTCACTTCAATCAAAAATGGCTATTTCAATTAAAGAAAAAAGTGTTAAAATGCAATTTTTTGGGTCTCAATTTTTTTTTTTTTGCATTCAAACACTGTTTTTCTTTGATTGAATTTTTTTTTTTCCATTGAAGTGAAGTTTTTTTTGATTGAAAATATTTTTTGGGATTAAAGCAACTTTTTTTTTGATTGAATAATAAAGACACAAATCTACCTTCATAGTTTCTGCCTCTATCCGTTTTGATCCTTCCTCTTCTGGTGTCTCCCATGGGACCTTATTTAGAGAAAAAATATGTACAGTAGTCAGTGGTAAGAGACAAACATTTTTTTAACCTTGTTTGAGTTGTGCCATGAATTACACATATGATGTTTTCAGTTTCAGGCTTTCAGGCATTCTGCTTTGAATTCACGCTCCTGTAAATCTACTTTTTCTGCTTCAGTGTTATCTCTGCTGAATCAACACACGATTTAATCTTTTGTCCTATTTTGTGTCTTTTTGGGGGGAATTTACCTTTTTAAATGTGCATGTGGCACCTATTCACATCAATGATACATTAATTAATTTTAATTCAATTTAAAAAACTGATTTTATAGCTAATAGATGATGAAGTTTAGGCAGTGGTTTTATATATATATATATATATATATATATATATGTCTTTTTTTTTTAAATCAAAATCATTGCTAGGAACAATTCAGTAGTTGTTTGATATAAAATTCTACAAGCTTGTAAAATGATTTAAATTCAGTTTCTAGTGTCCTTTCCAGGTCATAAGAGCTGAACTCGAGCTTTGGCACTGGGTCTTCACAGGGTCTTCAGTTGAGGTGTTTATATTCTTAAACTTGTGTGTTTTCGACCTCATTTCAGCACCAGGCGCTGTCCATGGTGAGGGGCTGTTGAACTGGTCAAAGCAGTGACGAACATGGATGGACATCAGAGGCCCCCTGTGGCCTATAACGGAACTGCAGGTAATTTCCAGTGTGGGAAACCATTCAATATTTTTCTACATTGCTAATTTACTAATTTTGGTACCAATTTGTAAAGCCTTTAGGCCTATTTATAGAATATATGTAACATGCCAGGAGAGCTGTTGTGAAAAATTGATGGTGATAAGGTGAGGCAGGGAAATACAGTGAGATCTGTCCTCAGTGAATACTCAATTTGCCATGTTACAGCAGGTACTGCAGGGAATTAGGAAACCTCAGCACAGCTGGCCTGTGTGAACCATCACAGCAGTCACAAAGTCTTCAGTACAGCAAGAGGATGTTTTGACTGGTTACTAAACTGAGGCAGCAGACTCGTATTTTGGACTCTTTGGACTTTTTTTTTCTTTGTGCCAGGGAAACAAAAAATCTACACTTTAAAAAAAAGAACAGTTTCAAGGTCTTTCAGTTTTTCATTACACTACATTTGAATACGCACAAATTGAATAATATAATACAAACAACCTTTAACTCTTAAAGAATATAAGCAAAAAGCTGTTTTACTATTTATGACACATCATGATTTCCACTCTAGTATCTGTTTTACAGTGCTGTGAAAGCATCAAAACGTTTCTCCTTCCAACAGCAGGATTTATTCAAGTTTCTCACCAAAAGCTACATTTTACAAGTTGACATTGAACACATCATGATAACATTATAATCTACCTTCGCCCAAGCCTCATTTTTACTGAATAGAGCTTGAACGCTTGACAATGTAAATCAATGCAACCTCAAACTGCTCTCCTCCTGCAGATGTCAACACGGATTTGTTGTTGTTTTCATAGTAGTGTAGTGGTAGTTGAGTGGGCACCAGAGAGCTTTTATGTCTTAACATGATAACAATACAGCATGTTCTGGGGTTCACGTGACGTTGGATAACTCGCCCATCTTCCCCCATGAGTGGCGCCCCCTGTGGCTGGCACTGGTTGTAACAATGGAAAACCTTGCAGGCTATTTGACATCAATCAATGAACTTTGTGATATAGCTGGAGAAGCTGGGCTCATTGCTATTTGTTGTTGACAAATAAGAGCACTTTGTGTCAACATTTGAGAGCTTTAACTCAAAGATTCAGCCAGTTCTAGATGCTGGGATCAAAAGTGTTACAACCATGCCCGGTCTCCCCTACTGATGCCCATGACTCTGCTGCAGTAAAGATGGAGCATGTATGAGTGCAGTGGAGGTGGACAGCAGATGGACGTTGACAAGTTCAGCAGGTGGCGCTCAAGACCAAGAGTGGTCAGTGTATAATTCTGCTGACGGCCAAATTAATCTTCTTACATCATTACAAGTGTTAAAGCCAGTGTTTTACATTTTCACAAATTGTGCCAACAGCAGAATCACTACATTTGGGCTGACCGGGAGTGCTCACATCATAGAAGCGACTTTCTTTACCATGCAAATGTATTGAGACAACTACATTTATAACGTGGATTTCTGCTGGATAAACTCGTTGTTTTCTGACAGGCAAAGTATCGATTAAAGAAAATACATTTGTAATAGTAAGGAAAATAAACATTTTATTCAGGGTGGGCTATTGTAAATTAATCTTGTAATAATATAATTGTGTTGCGTCACTTTAAATGTTTATGTTGGATTAGGGTTTGAGTCATTTTAATGAGCCACTTGGATGGAAGACGAAATATAGACCTGTCGTGAAATAAGCCTAGTTAGCTTTACAACCTCGTTTGAGAGGATATCTCTTGAAAATGAGCAGTTCAGGTTGTTAAGTGTGAGTAAGTGGTTGAATAGTTTTTTGTATTTCACCTGCCAGAGGTGACAGGTCCCTTAGAGCTCTGTAGTGACGCTCAGCATCTGTCCATTGTACCTTGGTGTTTTCTGGTGTCAGATGTGAACAGGTATGTTCAGTTTTACTGGCACTTGAAACAGATTTTTATGAAGAGCCACGCATATTCCCCGAGGTCTAAACAGTGGAATTAAAGGTAAAAAATACCAGCTACAGGCATTTGGATTTGTGTAACAATCATTTTTTACGCAGCAGTGCTCTCAGAAATCCAATAAAGTTTTAACCTTGAGAAAAGTATTTGACTGAATGTATTACAACAGCCATGAAAGTGCAATTAAATGAAACTGTAAACTCCAACTTTTACCACAGCATGAAATATTAGCAGTGTTGTAGTGTGTCTGTATCAGCTGCACACTTCCTCTCAGAGCGAACCCACCCTTTGGCACTCCTTCAGATAAACAAATGTTACTGCAGCTTCATCGCAAATGACCTCAGGGTTCATGTTTATATCAAATGATAACCAAGTCTTTCAGTATTAATTAATTAATTAATTGCAGACCATATGTCTGGGCTGACATATAAGATGCTTACTTCCTATACATTAAACGTTTCACCCATGGTTGTCAAACCTGTTCTCCAAATTACACCATTTTGATTTAGATTTATTTTACGTCTGATTTATTACAGTATATTTTGGTGATATGCTGTACACATAGCTTTTATTTCAGGAAAGGTGAACATGTGTTATCAATGAGAACAAACAGCTAAAATATCCTGGTGAAAAATATATTTTTAAATATAATTAATCTAATAAGAACAAGAAATAAATAAAAAAAAATGCGAGATTTTGTGCCAAGTGAAACCACTTCCGGGTCCTGTAAACTATTCCGATTTTGTGAATAATCTCAATTTTTTTTTTCAGTTTGGCGCAAATCGTTAACAGGTATTAAACTCTCACACAGGAGCCATATTCGCATATGAATTAAAGGTTTTAATTTGTAGTCACCCTGCCTGCTTCAGTAACACGTGGCCCTATAGTTTAAATTCAGCGGCTGTCACTTGGAAATTGGAAATTTTTTAAAGCATGCACACTGACTTAATTAATGTATTGGGTTTCATGAGTTAAGACAATTTGAGAATTGTTTGTCGCTGTCGTTTGGGTTTATCTTGTATTTCCCAGTAGTCCTCAGGGCCTGTATCTCATGCGCGCTGCAGCATCATTTGGAATTCGTCCAAATGCTTTCCGGCCTATCTTGGACATGGTCAGGGTGTGCCCATGCCCCGTTACTTATATAAAAACTCAAAGCTGGGCAGGCTGACCAACTAATCAAAAGGCAAGATGAGTCTCTCACCCAAGGACAAGGAGGTAGTCAAAACCTTCTGGGCTAAAGTAAGTAGCAAGGCGGATGACATCGGCGCCGAAGCTCTGGGCAGGTGAGTATGACCCTGAACCGGCTGATAAAACCTGCTCCGAAAATGACTGTTTATTTATTTACTTTTTATGCAATAATAACGTACTTGCGTGCTTGTTTTGTTTGCCCAGGATGCTGACGGTGTACCCGCAGACCAAGACTTACTTCGCCCACTGGCAGGACTTGAGCCCCGGCTCTGCCCCGGTGACCAATCACGGGAAGGTCATCATGGGTGGAGTGGCAGACGCTGTGGCCAAAATCGACAACCTGACTGGGGGTCTTCTGACCCTTAGTGAGCTGCATGCCTTCACTCTGCGAGTGGACCCTGCCAACTTCAAGGTAGATGTAACTGATTACTAACGCATGGAAGTCAGTGACGCACTGTTAGTTTAATCTTCTTTGGCCTTCTCTTCAAGATCTAATTTAAAAAACGATCATTATGTACATCCAAAGTAAGGATGAGTTAACCTCCGATATCCTCTTTCCACAGATCCTCATTCACTGCCTGCTTGTGGTCCTGGCCATGACGTTCCCCAAGGACTTCACCCCTGAGGTCCATATGTCCGTGGACAAGTTCCTGGCTGCCCTGGCCCGTGCCCTGGCTGAGAAATACCGATAAACTGCAAGCAGGAGCAGATGGCTCGCACTACAGCATAGGAGTCTGAATATGAATAAAACATCAAATGCAATCAAACTGTATGTGTGTGGTGGAGTGAATTTCTCTGTTGAAGGTGCAGATTAAAAAGGTTTCAACTCATGTCAGCAGCACGCATGGCATCCACTCATTGCATATTTAGTAGGAATGAGGCATGTTGGGGATGTTTCAACAATATTAACCCATGTATAAACGTCTATAGAAAAAATAAAACAATAATAATAAGAAGAATAAATAATAAATAAATAAAATAATAATAAAAATAAAAAGAATAGAAGGCCTTTCGTACAATTAAATACGCTTTAAAGCTGTTTGTAAAGAAGTGTTCAATACGAAAGTATAAATAAAACAATTTCCACACATAAAACCAAAGAACAACAATTTATGCATCTCTATTAGCACTATTACAAATACACTACAGCGTAACCAGCCTGTATATACTTAATGTACTCAGTGGTATTTAGTTTATTTAGTCAGAGTTGCAAGTTGCAATATAAGTGAGATGAATGTCAAAGTGATGCATTCAAAGCTTTTAATATCAACATTATTCATCTCAAATACTCAATTTGCAAAATGGTCACTTTTTAAAATGTCTTCTTCTTCTTATTCTTATTATTATTATTATTATTATTGTTAATAACTAACGATTATAAAATGTTAAATTTAATTTCTGATGTATAAAAATGCGTCATACTTTGTTAGCTCGTCTTGTCTTATTTTTGTGTGTGTATACACAGAGGAGCAGGTCTACAGTGCCTAAGGTGCTTGTGCTTTACGTGAATATTTTCATTTTATCCTCTATACGCCACTACATTCCAGAGAGAAATGTAGTAAATAGTAATGAAATGTAATAATGATACGTATAACACATAATATTGTAATTATTACATTACATCATAATATAATAATAAATACATCAGTGTAACACTTTTAAAGTGCTCATTCAGTATGATGGATGTACTTTATGATGCTGACAGTACGTATTCTCACTTAAGCAATTAAAAAAAAACTTAATATTTTTACATTATGTTCTAGAAAATTTGAATGGAATTACATCTCCCATCACTTAACATGCATAAATATGTATTATGAAAAAGGCATTCACAATATAATTTTTACTTGTGTCCTGGTGCAGCCATTAACACAGACAGACTCAAACCGTTGAGTATGCGTATTCTTTTATTTATTTGTCCTCTGAAACATGACCAAAAAAGAGCTTTTTTGTGTGATCAGCATGTGATGGTCTTCTGCTGCAGATCTCTAGTGGTACTGCCTTCCCAGGGCGTTCACAACCACGGCCATGAACTTCTGGAAAGTGGCCTGGACCTCACCAGTGAAGCCTTTACCCATCCGAGCAGCGAGCACAATGGTCAGGCAGTCGGAGAGGAGCTGCAACACAACAAGAATCAGAAGACATCAGCAATATATATTAATATATTTTGATATAACAAGAGTTACATTAATTTCACCACTTTACCCTGAAATTGTCGGGGTCCACGTGCAGTTTCTCGGAGTGCAGCACGCTCAGCTCGGCATAGGTCGCTTTGATGTTATCCATGTTCTTCACAGCCCGGTCCAGACCGTGGAGGATAGTTATTCCGTGTTTTGCAACCATAGGATTCCCCATGATTGCGGCGGCGTTGTAGAGGTTTCCGAAGTTGCCGAAATACCTCTGAGTCCAGGGGTAGACGATGAGACACCTGCGCGTAAAGACATGCATTAGGTACGCGCAGAAAAAGGGGAAAAATACATATAAATGCACAAATGACTTGCCTTGCACATCAAATTCATGTTCAGGAATTTGTCTCACCTGCAAAGAGCTGCAGGGCCCACGGCGTCATAGTCAATCTTGGAGAAGATGTCCTGGATGGTGGAGCGCTCTGTCTCTGTCCATTCGACCATTTTGCCGACTCTAGGATTGTACAACTAGTCCTGTGTTGGTCAGTTCAAGATGCCATTTATAAAAGAACCGTTTCACCCCTCCCCATCATATGAGATTGGAATCCAATTCAGTCATTGGATGAAGCAGGGAGGTGGGCCGGCCATGTATTACGGATTTGCAAAAATGATAAGGACAGGGATAATCTGCTCTGCTTAGATTATGTCCGAAACTGAGGAAATAGATATTGCTGCATGTGGTCTGTAATGACACTGACCAACATGTCTACCATGATCAGAAATAAAAGATATATTAAATAAGTGTTGTAAAACGAATTACTGTTTAAGGATGCCGTCCGATTTGATTCCACGATTATTTTCTTGTGAAAATGAGCAGTTTAAGATTTCAAATACTTTACTTCACTTTTACTCTCAATCTTGTAACTCTTTCTACAATATTAGCTACAGAAGTGGTTCTCAACCAGGCGTCCTCAAGATCCCAAGAGAGTGGGAATAGTTTATTTTCACTATTTAAGTGAGCCCAACGCGAGTGAAAGTGAAATCTTATCAAATGAGGCCCTTGACTTAATGTGTATCAGTTTAAGGATCCTTGACACAAACAGGCTGACAACCAATATTCAGATTTAGCTCCAATTTAAATGACATCATACCAGCTTTATATCTGACAACATTTACCATCAGTATAACTTGTGTTACACAGCACAGTCTATCTAAACTAATCATAAACTAATCAACTCCACAGCAGTGTCCACACAAGGCTAATTAATCCAGTAGAGGGCGCTTCTATACACCAGGAAGATCTGACCACTGCATGACTGGACATGACGCAACATCAGCTCATCATGAGGACAGCGCGGTCTGTCTCACTTCATTTAAACATTAGCAGTCTATGTAAAATCATGCTTGGAGCTCAACCTAGCCTGTGCATTTATCAGATCTACAGTTTACACAATATATAATTGAAAAATGCATTACCTATCACAAGTGATTACCATTTGACACCATTGTAATCTTCATAAGTACAAAAGAAAAGTCCTATATTTATGGCTTTTTTTGTAATACAGCATTATCCCCCTGGTCCAAAATTCCTCTCCACCTTACTTCTGATGTGATTACATGAAAGGACCTCTGATGGATGTGCCACAGTAATGAAGCTGCACTGGAAATCACCCTGACACTAGAGTCAGGCATAGCCTATTGTCATGATCCGTGTTATTTCTGGGGTGTGCCCTGACTCAGATCAGATTAATAACACAAAATAAAGCCTATAGGTGTATTAATGTATGTCTCACATGATCTGCATTCCATCAATGTTTTAGTTGGGTCTGAAATTTGGATGGTTTGCTTGATTAATCTCTTAATATTTCCGAGGTCTTTGGTGTTCTTTTTGCTGTGCTTTTAAGCAATTCAGGGTTATACTAAACTGTTGGGGAGAGGTGATGAAGTGGGTGTACTGCTGGGAGGATGGGTAGGTTACCGAGGAGAGAGTGGGTATACTCTCTTATATACTGTATATTCCACTGTTTTTTTGGCTGATAGGTGGGTATACTATCTGCATGTAGAGCATGCCCCCCACTACACCACTGCTGTCAAGCCAAAATGGCCCCAAATATGTGTTGAAAACTGCATTTGATTCATAGACCTTCAGAAAAAAGTTACAATATAGAGTCGGTATTCAGTAGAGGTAGGCTATATTTCATTAGCTGAGAACTGCTTCCCCTCCTTTCTCAAACCAGGTGAGTGTTACATGTATGAATGCATTTATATGTTTTGCATTCTCGATGAGTTGGTTTTAAAGGGAGGGCCGAAAAGGGTGCAGTGTGTCATATGCTGTGCAGTCTGGAAAGCCCCCTGAGGCAGCTTTGTGATTTGTGGTATTGGGCTGAATATATGAACTTTACTTGACTCGACATGCATTATTCGGCAAGATTTGCAACCACCTGCTGTTTCAGCCAAGATCAATGTTGGATGTATGAAAATACCAGCTGGTAACAGTGTTTGATGCTCAAGTGTGTGTTAGAGGTGGATGCATTATTCTGCAGAACTGATATTGTACCTGCAGAGATTTGCATCCACTTCTTTTCACAGACGCCAGTACCCTGGACAGCTCCCTCACCGCTGACACACACAATAGGACCTTGGCAACCCCATGTTAACCCTATATCAATCACTCAGACACATATTTAATATCATCAGTACGTCATTTACACATAACAATAATGAGTTCCTGCACAGATAGGTTTGATGAATTACCACTGAGCCTGTAGTGGGGAGCGTGCAGATATGTGCCTGGCTGAGGTGGTTTCACCATTTGAGTCAGTGGTATATTAGATTATAAGCCATCTGTGGCTTATGTTTGTGAGGGAAAATATTGTTGCCAGTTACTCTGGTTTCTTTGAAATGTGAAATTTGATATAGGCCTGAATGAGTTCGGTCATCTGAGGTTAATGATAACAGGGCATCCAAACACTGTGGGACTGCAGCCAATATACCTGCTAATGTTAGGTCTTTATCAAGTCTATTGGATGGACTGTGTAAAGTGTCATGTTTGCTTTCAGTGTGAAATTTAGCCCAATGACTGAACAGTGTACCGAAAAATGATTGGATGTCTTTTTTTTTTAGAATTAATTTAATAAGATAAAGATAAAGTGATGCAAGTAGACCTCTATTTTTACGTTAATTTAATGCTGCAGGATTTGGGGTCATAGGCCTGATCTCATCTTTTACACGGGTTGTGTGGTGCAATAAGTGCTAGACTGAACATAACAGAGATGCCATGATACTGACATGTAATGTGGTGCATATAAGAATGACTTTAATATCTCTTGAGATTGTTGTGTTATGAAGTAATGTAGATAGCCTTGATAAGTCTGGAGTATTTATGTCTGGAATAAAACAAGGCAGCTTTATTTGTAAAGCACATTTCATACACAAGGGCAATTCAAAGTGCTTTACAGAGCAGTAAAATATAAAACATAATAAAGGATACAGAAATGAGTAAAGAGAAAAAAGATATAAAAGGTCAAATTAATTACTAATTTACATTTTACATGAAAAAAAAAACACCATTAAAAAAGCTAAACTGCAGACAAGAGGTGCAAAGATAAAAAGATTATTTAAAATGATGTAAAATTGAGTTTAAAAATAATGTTGCAGTCATTACAGTGTGGAGTAGGCAGTTTCAAAAAGGAATGTTTTTAACTTTGAATTAAAAGTGGTCAGAATTGGGGCTTGTCTTACATCATCTGTGAGGTTATTCCAGGTTTGTGCTGCATGATAAAAAAAAACACTACTTCACCTATGTTTTGTTCTGACTCTTGGGACGGTCAATAGGCCGGCCCCAGATGTCTGCATGGTCCTAGAAGGTTCATATGTCACAAGCATGTCAGAGATATAATTGGGTGTTGAGCCACAGAGTGATTTATACACAAGCAGCAAGATTTTGAAATTAATACTCTGAGTGGCAGGTTACCAGAGTAAGGATTTTAGAACTGGAGTAATATGGTCACATTTCCTAGTTTTTGTCAGGACCCTACAGCAGCATTTTGAATAAGCTGAAGTTGACAAACAGCTTGTTCTTTGAAAGTCCTACGAACAGGAATTAAATAGATTTGCCTACATGCCTAAAGCATATCTAAAGCAGTATGCAGTATACCAAGTCTCCCGCAATCAGCCAAATGTACCATCTAGTGGATATTATGTAACATGGAAAATGTTTATCAGATAGGGCTGATCATGATTATCTTTTATATCTGTTGAGTTGTTGCAGATTTGTTGGCTGCACATCCATGATGTGAATCTCCTGTTCCACCACATCCCAAAGGTGCTCTATTGGACTGAGATCTGGTGACTGTGGAGGCCACTGGAGTACAGCGAACTCATTGTCATGTTCAAGAAACCAGTTTGAGATGATTTGAGCTTTGTGACATGGTGCGTTATCCTGCTGGAAGTAGCCATCAGAAGATGGGTACACTGTGGTCATAAAGGGATGGACACTGTCAGCAGCAATACTCAGGTAGGCTGTGGTGTTAAACCATGCTCAGTTGGTACTAAGGGGCCCAAAGTGTGCCAAGAAAATATCTCCCACACCATTACACCACCACCACCACCAACAGCCTGAACCGTTGATACAATGCTTTCATGTTGTTCATGCCAAATTTTGACCCTACCACCTGAATGTCACAGCAGAAATTGAGACTCATCAGACCAGGCAACGTTTTTCCAGTCTTTTATTATCCAGTTTTGGTGAGCCTGTGCAAATTGTACCCTCAGTTTCCTGGAGTAGTTCCTGGAGTAGCACCCTGTGTGGTCTTCTGCTGCTGTAGCCCATCTGCTTCAAGGTTGGACGTGTTGTTGGTTCAGAGATGGTCCTCTGCACACCTTGGTTTAAACAAGTGGTTATTTGAGTTGCTGTTGCCTTTCTTTCATCTGGAACCAGTTTGGTCATTCTCAACAAGGCATTTTCACCCAAAGAACTGCCGCTCACCTAGAGATGGCTGATCAGCAGGTACTGAAATACTCAGACCAGCCTGTCTGGCACCAACAACCATGCCACTTTTAAAGTCACTTTATTCACCTTTCTTCCCCGTTCTGATGCTTGGTTTGAACTTCAGCACGTTGTATTGACCATGTCATGCTGCCTATCTTTCAGTAAAAAAAAGTATTAAACTCTCCTCCACTCCCGAAAGCAGTGGCCCTTAGGAAATGTCTGTTGTTTGGCAACCATTCGTTTGCTTGTTTACCATCTGTTTATTAAAAACCTGTTAGTTCCACTTGGTGCATGTTAAACTTTATAATAGTCCTGCCATCTTAAGATGAATGGAAAAAATACAAAGCGGTCATACTGTATATATATAGTATATTTTGGGGCTATGATTGGCCTTGGGCCAAACTTTGGAAACGCCCTATGACATCACAAATGTGATTTTTATCACTCTGGTTTTTGGATTTGGGAGAGAGTTGCTCATGTTTGCTAATATTTTTGGACTGTCTTAAACCATAGGAATGACATATATAAAATCTGAAAATTGACATAGTTCCCCTTTAAGTCAAAACGATGGCTTGATGTATGGGTGTATAGACAGATGAAGTGAAGCTAGGGGGGACCTTCAGCCGCACTCTTTGTTCCAGGCGAACATGTTTCTAGGTGACACAAAACAATCGCAGCAGCACTACATGGCTGTGTGGTAGGGAATACTTTAAACCCAGGCCTTCCAGTTAACACCAGTTAGACTGTTTTTGTTCCAGTTTGGTGTTTGTGTATGGCAGACATTGGTACGCCAGCAGCAAGCTAACGGTCACTGTTTGGTTGAAGGAAACAGCCATAGCTCGCGACCGACTTTACTGTGTCGCAGCTAGCTTGAAGTTAGCTAGAATGCTAACATGATGTTCAACCCATTAGCCGGGTTACCAGATGACCGAAAATCCATGTACAGTCAGTCACAAAACAGCGTGTACAAAACCGGCGATAAGACCAGCCCTATTAGCGTCATCCTGGTTAGCTCTGGCAGCCGAGGGAACAAACTACTTTTCCGATACCCTTTCCAAAGAGTGGCTGAATGTCCGTCGTCTCTGACAGGTAGGCGTAGCATTAGCTAAGTTAGCATTAGCCAGAGAATCACAGTTGATGTCCTAACGCTAACGGGAGTTACTTTTTATTTAATTTAGGGAATAGACACGCTGCCCTTATTGTCTCTTTTTCACTACACACACAAAGAAGCTGTGCTTAACCACAAATAACCACAGTATAACACAACCGGGGGCCACCCTTATGTTCCCAGGGTCCTGTGTTTCCAAGGGGGCCGAGTCTAGTTTTTAGTATTGAGCAGGTGTCTGCAGATATAAACCAACATTGTGAGAGATTGGTAAGGGCTATCTTCGCAATTGTAATAGCAGAAAGCGGAGGAAGATGGGTGTTTCAAATGCAGTTAAAATCTGTTCAGCTACTGTGGAGGTATCAGTGTCATCTAAGGTCAAGAAAGCTGTCTTGCCCTTATATTTTGGGGCGTAGGTCCCACAGAGTGTAACACCAGTAGGCTGCAAGCTGTAGGTGGGTGATTTGAGCGTATTGACACATACACTGAACAAAGCATTGCTGAGGAAAAAAACACACACTTTAAAGGTCTCCCAATGGTGTCATACTAAGAGGATATTGAGCTGGGAAACACAGGACCCTGGCAGCATAGATACACCCCCAAACAACAGCCCAGAAATATAATGTGTCTCTTTACTGCATATAATATTTAGACTGTCACTGTAATCTGTAAAGCCACAGTTTTTGGTTAAAAGCAAATATGAGGTGTGTGTCAGTATATGTAAGGAAACTTTGAGTCCACTGTTCCCCTTTTTAAGAAACACTTTTCCTGTTGTTTTGCATACTGGTATGTCAGTCGTTGTTTATTTGGCTTACTGCACACTGTGACCTAGCTAGTTACTTTAAGTCTAGTGCCCCTTTTTGTGTGCTTGTTATTTTGTCCACACCCTGTAAAACAAAGTTATCTGAATTATATGTATACAAACTAGTAGCAGTTCTGACTTTTACATAACTTTCATATACGTTTGTTTTCATAGCAACATAAGAGAAGTTGGAGTATGGCAATAATAGGCCAAGAATGACTTTCAAACATGGGAAAATGGTTTTGGCAAAGAGCAACAGTGGTCACAAATAGCATCAGCAGAGATAAAAGCCCTCAACAACAACAAATTGTAAGATATAGGTTCATACAGTAAGAGTTTCATAACACACCTCTGACATGTTTGACATTAAGATTGTTTTTTGTGGCTCTTAAAGGGGGCAAAATCTCAACTAATGTGTTTTCTTATTGGCATCAATAATCATGTGAACTAACACTATTATTTCTGTCCAAAAGCAAAACAACGGAGTCCATATGCTCTGAACACAACCGGGGATGGTCTTGAAGATCAGGATGGTGATTCAAGGTATTCTAGTGGTCTTCATTTGATATTACTAGTTGTATAAATGAGTTTATAGATTGACTTTTCTAAGACCTGCTTGAGCCACTTACTCTTATTAGGGGTTTCCTCCCTAGCACTGGAACTTATTTTACTTTTTCAAAAACCTCATTGAGGTTGAGCTTCATAAAACTCCTAAAAAAAACTCTGTACAGGGCGGCGCAGTGGTACAGTGGTTAGCACACAGTCGCCTCACAGTAAGAGTCTTTTGGATTCTAACCCACTGGCTGGTTGGCTGGGGCCCTTTTGTGTGGAGTTTGCATGTTCTCCTTATGTCAGTGTGGGCTTTCTCTGGGCTGTCCTGCTTCCTCCCACGGTCTAAAGACATGCAGGTTAGGTTAACTGATGACTCTAAGGCTCAATCCAAATTTCCAGATTTGGAGGGCTTAGGGCTGTCCAAAGCCACAATATAACCAGTCCACAAGGGGCCTAAAGCGGACTTTCTGCAGACTTCCAGAGAGTCCGCTTGGGGTGCAGACTTCAGCAGACTTCAATGATTTAATTGCTCACAGGTCATTGCAATACGGACGTGACGTTGTGTTTTTTTTCCCAATAGCTGTCTAAAAAACCAAAACATATGTTTCTGTAATACAGTCACTGTAGCCTAGTAAAACAATACTTTAATTTTGTAGGCCAGAAATAATACTCAGCAACATCATGATACAGAAATTTATAGAAATATAAGCTATAGAGGGGAATCAAAAGGCATTGTATTATTATTGCAGCCTACTCTATAGGTGCAGCAGTGTAATGCCAAATATATAGGCTAGAAAAGAGGTAGAAAAACAACTAAAGAAGATCACCTGATGTAACTAATAGGCCCTCCCGATTTTTTTTTTGTCACAGCTCAGTCCTTACTTACAAACATCTTTGTATTTGAATGTCTGCAGTCTACATGTTATACAGAAATTCATTTTGTTCACTCACAGAACAACCCTTTACATGGGATTTACATCTTTTTATCAACAGGGACAGTTTAGCAGACAGAATATGACAGCATATGGGGTTGTAATTGTCGCTCAAACATTTGCATGGCAACGAGTAAAACAGTCTTGAGGGCTGTCAATCAGCAGCGTGCAGTCTCTGCCCTCGTCACAGCTTTTACATGATGACAGTGAACTCGTCACTGTACTTGTGTCTGATGTTTTTGAGGGCTCAGTCCGCAAATCCAGAGAGTGGACATTTGGATTCAGCCTGAATTGCCGTAGGTGTGAAAATTAGCACAAATAGTAGTCTTTCTCCATGTGTCAGCCCTGGGATAGGCTTTAGCCCCCCCATGCAACCCTTAACAGGGTAAGTGGTTATGGCTAATAAATAAATAAATTAATTAATGAAAATGCTGTATGGGTCGTGCTCCAAAACCCAAAGCTATCCCCTACCATGTGTCTGAATGTCCCTTGACGTTTGTCATAGTGCCAGCTGCTCTTTGCGTATGCTTGCTTATCTCAGCTGGTTCAAAAAACAAACCTCCCCTTCAGATGACTTTATTTTTGTTGGCTTTGGTAGTCAGAAATGGGGCTCAAAATAAAGAAGTTAAATAATAAGTAAAGAAGCCAAACCATATCAGACTCTTTTTAAGTTAAACATGAATGTTAGGACAAGAAGCTGTCAGTGAGATTATAAACACGAATTGATCATAGATACAAGTAGAGAGGATGACTTGTTTATCTATTGAATAAATAAAGAAAAAGTTAGGAAACTGCTGTGGATAGATGCAGCAGATATTTTACCAAGGTTCATCTGTTACTTATGGTAAACTGCTCTGATTGTGAGGGACATGGGAATAAACATAATGACTGAAATTAGTACACATTTGCAGTATGTAAAAATGTAGCCACAAACAGACACTATAAAAGTGTAAAAATTGGACAGTTCCCCAAAACATGGAAACATGGACAGAATTTGAGCTCCTCCCTGTTGTCGATGTCTGTTAATAGAAATAAAAACAAAATGATAATATTAAACAGAGAACCTTTCTGTCTTGCCTGTTGTTTCCAACAGCATTTAGTTTTCATCATTGTTTCCTCTTTATGGATGGTAATGCTGGTCAGTTGTTGGTTGGCTGAAATTACTTTGGTCACAAGGCTGTAAGGAGCAGATAATTTAAGGCCTTTTTTTTATCAGTGCAGCTCACCACGCAGATAAAACTAGCGCAACTCTGTTTTTTTTCTTTTGCTCAGTTTTTCGTCCAATGACTGCACTTCTAACTGGCTTATCTGAGAGAAAACTACGACCCTATATGACCCTTTAGAGAGGTTAAACTGGGATATAGAACTGTAAAAAGCACCGCAGAGCTTTGAGAATTAAGTATGTAAGATAGATGTTATATGGCCTGGCATTTTTGTTTTGGTTAAAACCTGTGGACCCATTTTTGAACGGATTGAAGTCATAGGATAACGGCTTTATAAATATTAAGTGATTTTCAGTATCAACTTACTTCCACAACATGTCTTCTTCCACATAGGTTGCAAGTTATGAGTTAGGAATTTATTTTAGATTAGATTTCTGTTTCGGAAATACATGCAAAAAGCACATATTTAATTAGTTTATGCATAATTTGCATATTTAAAGGGTGACAGCGCCCAAATTAAGAATTCCAATATGTTATTTATATGATAGAGGAGAGTTCAATCAATATTTGTGGACATGAGCTACTCTCTCTCAAAGCCAAAAACCACAGACGTGTGTCTGAAGGTTGTGATGTCATAGAGTATTAAGTCTGGAGCTGCTTCATGGTAGCCTGGTTTTGTGGACCCACGGAGTGTTTATTTTCTTTGTTATACCCAAATTAATTTTATTCTATTGTAGTGTTTTCAGTTATGAAACAGAAAATGTACCCATATACTCTTGCTTTTTGATTTGGAAGAGAGTTGTCCATGTTTACTGATACTGTTGGACTGTCTTAGACCAAAGGAATAACATGTGAATTTTGAAAATAGGCTTAGTGGCCCTTTAACCACAAAATTTAAGAAAAATTAATATACAAAAAAATTATCAACTGGGGAAGTTTCATGGTGATATCAGTTAGTTAAAAATTTTACTCTAGTGTACTATTTTTTTTTTAATCTAAAAATGTATGGCATTTTACAATACATATCTTAAGACCGTTTTCTCAAAATTAGTTTTTCCCTCATACTCCAAAAATCTCCATTTCAGTAGCGCTTATACACCAGACTTTCCACTTATATTCCTGTCTATATTCTGAAGGTTTTTGACAAAGGGGTCAATTATTATTCATAGTCCAGTTTATTTAACATTTTATTCCTAGAAACATGGCAAAAAAATATTTCTTTCTATGGCTGTTGGCAGTATTTTCTGATTTATGGAGTGATAAAAAGAAATATCCAAAATTCCCTCTGTACAATCTTTGACCAAAATATAACAACAGAATGAAACCCAGGCTTTATCCAATGTTGACACTTTTGTTCTTGAACTGTATTCTGGAAATCAGCACATGTTTTATTAGACATTGCCTCATTTGCATGTTCAGACATAAAATTTCAGAAAACTTGTAATATAAAAAATAATTGTCTTACTTTAAGTAACTGCTGAAGTTTCATGGTGACATCTGTTAGTTACAGATTTCACCCTATTGACCTGGGGTGACTCGCCTTAAAGGAAATACTTCACCCCCTAAATGACCATTTGCATATTAATTACTCACCTTGCATTATGTTGACTATATGGAGAAAACTTTGTTTTTCTTCACAGAGGAAATTTTAGATGGATTTAAGTAGTATGGGGCTGTGTTTAACAGCAGCAAAACTATATTTTCAAACAGCCTTTTACAAACTCATCTACACAATTCAGACAGTATAATCCAAGTCTCATGTATCCAGTTGTATGCTCAGTACTTCCTTTAGGATTTAAGGCCCTATCTACATGTATACAGATATTTTTGTAGATGTTATTAACATGACCATTGTTGTACAAAATAGTTCTGTCCACACTAGAACGCAAAAACAACTCCAAAGGCTTGCTGGTGTTGGCTGTCATCCACAGTCTCCCCTCATCAAGTTACCTTTTTCAAAACACCTATTGGAAATCTCATCACCATTGATTTGCCTTCAATATAAAGACAAAGAAGCTCACTCAATGATACAAGTAATGCTCAGGAGTGGAAGTTTTCCGCCCACTCCTCTTTAACTACTGTCCCACTATTGAAATTGTCCCACCATCTGCTGGTTCAATTGAGCCTGATCCCAAACTGCCATTTTAGACCATGGATGCTGAGGTGAACCAGATAACACTGGGTAGTAGTCATCAGTCCAAGGAGTGCTAAAAAACGTAAACCAACTGGTAAGTCAGTCCGCTGCTGGTATTGTTTCTGGCACATGCTCATTACACAAAGCAACAACGGTCATGCAGAAATTAAGGAGATGATGTCATTGTTTCCCACATGCTGTTGTGTATGTCCACATGGAGTTTTGAAAAATCTGCCCTGTAGAAGGCATTTCAAAAAATCTCCTATATATTGACCTAAAATTCAGTTTGCGTATAGGCGAGAGGCCAAAAACAAAGAAGAAAACATCCATATACCAAAATATCTGTCTACCTGTACACAGGGCCTATAACACTTTCTCATAAACATTCTCACACACGGACAAGTAGCACACCTGTGCTGTTTATGGGAGACTCAAAATATACCGTACAAGTTGTGTGAGAGTTTGTAAATGAATGTGTGATACAGTTTTGTTGTTGTTAAATGTGGTCCCCCTTTTACTCCAATTCATCAAGAATTTTCTCATTTTTTCGATTATTCGTTCACCTTGCAGGCACGCTAGAAAAACAAAGTTTTCATTTCATTTATTTGACTCGACCATATCACATTATATGGAGTACAAACATTACATACAATAACAAAACAATGGCACACAACGTGGCTAAAGTACAACCAATGTTACTTTAACGAAGGAAGGACATTCTCCAAAAAAGCACCCAGTTTACAAATTACTTTTGGCTTATCTGATTGTAATAACAAAATAATAACAATTAACTCAAACATAGATGAACAATTTAAATAATACTTTGGCAAATACCTTTCTCTGTAAGTCATTAAGCTTACATTCTGACATTCAAACAAAATGATACTCATATTCCAGATAATTATCATCACAGAAGCTGCTGATCCTCTGGTGTGTGTCCAGCCCTTCATATCTTCCAGTAACTTTTCTGCTCTCTGGTGTTATTTCCTCTAAAATTACAAATACTGTACTTTTGGATTTCATGCAACAGGTACTTCTGCAGTTTTAACTTCAACATATAAAGCACATGATGTCATACTTTTGAGCTCACTTTGCCACCTTTGTATAAACTGATCTGTAAGCCTCTGTTCAACAGTTAGTTTAGTGAGTCAGAGGTAAGAAAAGCCACATTCATCCAGTACCTGTGAGACGCATGGTGACACATACACCCGACTTATGCAGGCTGAGCAAATACTTGTACATTATTCGACTGAATTTAGTTTCTTAAACCTCCATCAGCCTCCCACAGTGGCCCATAAAGTAATATAGGGTGAGTAATTGATACACAAATGATCATTTTGGGGATGACGTATTCCTTTAAGTGGCTGGTCGTGTCTGCAGAAGGTAGCATCGCAGTGTCATTTTTAACAAGAACAATTTTAGTTTCCCTCATGACAGTGTTTAGATGGCACTTAAGCCCACACAGTTATATCAGCTGGTGTATGTTACCATCAATGACACTCAGGCTGAGTCAGGGTAACCTGGTAATTGGCTTGAATCAACGTGCAGACCAGCATTTTCACATCACGTTATCACATGTTTGTTTGGGTTGTTTTGATGTCCATTTTTATGCATTCAGCCCAACTGTGTGTTGCATTTTCCCTTTTGTTTGCTTTTTTTCTTCTTTTTTATGGCCCAATTCCCATTTCAGAGAACAATCTCCGCTAACTGACGAACAGTTGGTAGCAGGGTAAGACCAAATCATTCTAAACCACCTTTCCTTCGCTTAGATCACCCCTGTCTTTTTTTTATCCCCTTCTTTCCTATTTTGTGTCCTATATGGATCCCCAAACCCTAATTTCAGTAAAATCCTTGTAAATTATCAGTAGCAGATCCAGTGAATCAGTGCTTTGGTTAATTAAGGATTTCTGTTTTGCTTTCCTCTGTACTGTATGCCGTTTAAAAAAAAATCCCAACAGTTTAAAACTCTAATTAAAAGTTTAATTTACATTGATTATATTACCCCTAGCATCACAAAACAAAATATAAATCAAATGCAAACTACAATAACTACACATTCATTTTAAATTGTGTTGTGAGGTAAGTCTATAGTGTGTTTAATTTTTGTCTTGAAGTTAACGTCTTGATTTTTATCCCTTTGATTGCAGCATGAGTTACTTAAGTCAAACCAGCATGTGTCTTTCACATTCTTTATTCATACAGCGACTTCACTGTCTCTGCAAGGAGGCCTCTTCCTCTTTCCTCCTCTCCAATAGCCACACAAGCTTTTTTTATTCATACCGTTACATTACAGGCAGATGCATCTGATTAACGCAACCCCTCTCCTAGACAGGAATGTGAAACATGTAAAACAAACAGCTAATTTAAACTCTCTGACTTGTCCCGGCTATTTCTGTGCTGTGACTTCTCATCCCACCTTGCACACTGTTCTCACTGAGGCTGTTCCTCCTTCTTCAAGGTTCTCGGACATCATCCTGGCCACCATCCTGGCCACCAAATCAGACATGTGTGGGAAGAAGTTTGAACTGAAGATAGACAATGTTCGATTTGTGGGTCACCCTACTCTCCTTCAGCATCCTCCCATCATTCAGGTAAGAAAACATGTCAAGTCATTCTTGATTTGAGCTAAAGTTAAAGTGTAAACAAGATGTTATGCTACGTTCCTCTGGCCAGATCACTTGTTACTACCTGATTAGATTATATAGATTATAGATTATATATAATAAAATTGGGGGAAAAAAGCATCATAGAAAGTAATTGTTAGTAGGTACAGTCATTTGCAATACGTATTTTGCAATAGCTTTTATTATAAATTGTATTACCCACCCTTGATTAGGGCTGCAATTAATGACTATTTTCTTTGTCGATTAATCTGTTCAATATTTTCTTAATTAATTGATTAGTTGTGTCGTCTATTAAATGTCAGAAAATGGTGAAAACTGTCGATCAGTGCTTCCCAAAATGCCCCCCAGTGTCTTGTTTTGTCCACAACCCAAAGATATTTAGTTTACTGTCATGGGGGAGAAAAGAAACCAGAAAGTATTCACAGAGAAGAAGATGCTGGATACGAGAATTTATTTATGTTTCGAAATGACTCAAAATGATGATTATCAAATTAGTAAGCGATTAATTTAATAGTTGAGAACTAACAGATAAATCAATTAATGCAGCTCTACCTTTGTCAATGTTAGGACCATCTTGAGTTCTATTTACATTAATCATGTAATATCACGGTCTTTTCATCTGGCTTTTATGAAGCTATAAGGCCATTTCACATGTCACCACGATCCTCTAAATGTATGTGAGCTTTGACATTTGGCTGAGCAGTCTTACCATCAGCAGTGCCCCCTGCTGACAGTTTTTTTGTTTGAGCACTTACTGCTGCATTGCCAGGATGACGCTATTTAAAAGAGAGAAAGAAAATGCCAAGAACATACCAGCACAGAAACAGTGCAGTCCAATAATGTATTATATAATAAGGTGTTTATGTGTTAATAACAGGAACAACTTGCCCTTTACTATGATACAATCCAGCAACACCTACTTTGCATTTATTACTATAGAGCTCAGTCAACACTTCTCTGACACAGTCTGAATAAAAACTATTGTAGGTTTGAAAGGTTGATTTTTTTAATTGAGTTATTTTACTCTGTTGCATAGAATTGTGCTGGTGCAGCTTTTGTTTTTGTATTTGTGAATTGAACCACCTTTTGAATGAAGTGTTGACACATGATAAAGAAATCTCCCTGTGCATCTTGTGAATGTTTATTTTATGCGTCTTTATGCAAAATTTTTCTTTCTGTGCAGGTTTCTAAAACAGATCCTTCACCTAAGAGAGAAATGCCCACGATGATCCTGTTTAATGTGGTGTTTGCACTACGGGTAAGAAATGACTAATTATAATTTAGATTTTAAATTGTAATTGTGAAACGTTTTGCTCTACTGGTTGAAACAAGTTGTGGATAAAAGCTATAACATTAGGAATTTATATATTTTACTTTTTAATCTTGGCACAATAAAGTCAGCTGGCTGTGGGTGGGACACGTATATTTTGTGTGCTTTTAATCAGCGAGCCCTGCGAGTGGGAGGGGTGCGTGTGAGTGATAATATTCCTGTATAGTCTATCTGTGAGAACATTGGAACTTAGAGGGGGTAGGGGCCAATGTATTCTGCTTAATCATGCTGCCCAACATGGTACAGCCTGTTCCTGCCCATGCTGAGTCATGCTGTACCCAGTAAACCCCAGTACAGCTGGCATGGGCAAGAAGTGCCTAGTCATGTTTTGTTGACGCTATCCGCCCAGCAACGGTGGTATTTGTGCCCTAGAAATTTATATACATATAAAACCATTTATATATACAACCAGTTCAGATTTGTATTTTATATTATTTTCCATATATTATATACTATATTTATTTATATTATATTCCATATCTATAATGTTTTTATATCTACCCAAGAACATGAGGGCCATGAGGACATCTGATCTATTTAACAGTGCCAAGAGATACTGTTTGCCAGTGACTACTACTATATATTATATTTATTTATTGTATATTGTCCACAAAACAAACTTCTAAAGTACCACAGAGGTGAGGCAAAACCTTTGTGACACAGGCTCAATAAAAACTGAACAATAAGCTTTAGAGTAATAGGAGTTATTATTGGGTTATTATGCTGCATTGCACTACAAGTGATGTTTGAGTAGTTGAAACTCAAACTGTTAACTCTGTGAATTAGTATTAGCTACAAAAAAAATGATAAGCATTCAATAATAAACATGCACTTAGATATTTAGCACAAGTATCATTCAAATTATGTGTCACAGTCATATGTAGTAAAGTTTCATTCATCTCTAAGAGCTCAAAAGTCATTTTTATATTAAAGACCGACACGTTTAACAGTTAACAGGCTGGTAACGATTGACGTGAATCTAACCGCTCTGATGTTGAAAATGCAGTGTAATGGGTGTAATTGCCAAGTTGTATTTGTGTCACTAGCATTTTTCTGGCAAAATAACAACACTTAAAAACTGTCTCCCTCTCATTTTTGGCCTGTACAGGCGAATGCTGACCCGTCTGTAATCAGCTGCATGCACAACTTGTCACGTCGCATCGCCATAGCCCTGCAACATGAGGAGCGCCGATGCCAGTATTTGACCAGAGAGGCCAAACTGATGTTGGCTGTCCAGGATGAGATCACCACTGTGACAGAGAGTGAGAGACACACATATGGCACCCTCAGGATCAACAGCAATCTCATGCACAGTTTAAAGAATTTCAAAGAATCCACTGTATGTAATAGCATGTGTATTATAGTCCCACGTAGCCTGTGAGGATGTCATAATATATATTACAATTGAGACTTGAAAGTATATACTAACAGTGTTCTCTGTTCGTCCTGATCTAAGCGGATGGAAGCCCCCAGTCCCCATTTAGACAAATTCTTCCCAAATGTAAACTAGCCAGAGACCTGAAGGAGGCTTATGACAGGTGTGTGATAAAGTACAGTATACATTGTTATTTTTGTTTTGCTATTCCTTCCTTTTTCTTACCATACATGATGTTGATTCTGACTTTAATACTTATGTTTTTGCAGCCTTTGCACGACTGGCGTGGTGCGACTTCATATCAACTCCTGGCTGGAGGTGAGCTTCTGTTTACCACACAAGATCCACAGGATTGGCGGCAACTACATCCCCCCTGAGGCGTTAGAGCGCAGCCTCAAGGCTATAAGGTGTGTTTTAACCTTCTATGCACACACATAAGAAAACATCTCTACATTATTGTACTTGGGTTTTTAGAATTACGCTTGTGGCAACACCTCAATCAGCAGTTGTGGAGTGTGATACTGAAAATTTCCTATCATAACTGACCACAGATACTCCACCCAACGCTGCCTTTCTCAGAGCATAAACACATGCAGAGCAGGGCTGCAGCTAATGATGCTTTTCATTATTAATTCATCTGTTGATTATTCTCAATATGAATGAGTTGTTTAGTCTATAAGAAGTAAAATATTGTGAAAATGCTCATCAGAGCCCAAACTGACATCTTCACATTGCTTCTTTTGTGCAACCAGTTGGTCCAAAACCCAAAGACTTCCACACATTTACTCTGTCATACATCATTTACTCTCATAAATGATGAAGAAAAGCTGCAAATTCTTACATTTAAGAAGAATGTTTGACATTTTTGCTTGAAAAATGACAAACAATTAATCAATAATCCAAAATAGCTGGCGATTAATATTCTTTTCATTTACTTATTGATTAAGCGGCTAATTGTTGCAGCTCTAATGTAGAAAGTGTTATTAATATTCAGTTATTACATATAAAATTGCCATTTTAATATACCACTCAAGAAATTCATAATATTTACTATTAGCTGCTAATGTAATGTCCTTCTCATTCATTTAAATTCCTTTAATTCTGAATAAAACCTTTAAGCAGCATAGTGTTAATTTGTTAATCTGATTTGGCTGCGGGTCTTTTAAAACTGCAAATTAGTCTGTAACTGTCAGAATATGAAAGGTAGATTGCCCTAAATTGACCTGACTGAGGATAAAGAACTGTATGAAGAGATACACACACGCACAAACACACAGCCTGTACAAGCCTGCACTTGACAACCAAGTAACACAGAATTGTTACATTTCTGTTTTAATCTGTGTTTTATTTAATTTTTTTTATCAACACTACGATGTCAACTTGTGGAATAAACACATTGTGAAAGGTTGGGATATTACACTCAGGGATTTAGTAGTTGAAAGAGAAAAACTGCATTTAAATGTTAGTCAACATGTATAGCTACTAAAATTTAATTTCTTTCATGTAATTATCAAAAAGTGTGTTGTATTTTAGCAGCATACTGAAAGCAGCAGAAAGACAAAACTGAGAATACTTTAATATCTGTTTAATGCAAGTTATATTATTATCATGTCACATATTTTCCTTATATCATGCAGCCTGCGTGACGAGAAGTCTCCAGACCTTGAAACTGAGAGTCTTATCTTTTGTCAGTTTATGTCAAAGTAATGTTGTGTCTTTAACAGCTAAATGCTATTCAAATGATCTTAAGAAACAAACTGAAGTTTCCTGTGGAGCATACTGCCACCTATTGGTATCTTAGGCATACTGACATCAGAGTTGTGATCAAGATCTACCCCTGCTTTAATTTATTTTCTTTTAAAGCTTCACCATATATACCAAGGTAAAATAGGTTCAAGTGCATTTAAGCAATTACTCTGATTTTATTTTTAATTAATCGGAGTGGTCAGTCCGTCCTCTCAGACACATAGCTGCTCTGTTGTGCAGACTGGTGCTGAGGAGAATTCTACTGAAGTTTCTCTGTTAATTCAGCGGCTGTATCATACGTTGTTTGATCCTTTCAGACCTTATCATGCCCTGCTGCTGCTGGAAAATGAGAAGGCACTGCTGAGCCAGCTGCCTCTGGACTGCTCGCCTGCGATGGTGCGCCTCATCAAAACGTGCTCAGCAGTGAAAAACCTGCAGCAGCTCGCACAGGATGCTGATCTGGCTTTGCTTCAGGTGGAGGACAGTCACACCACTCACAACATGTCATTCTCTGAGCTCAAACAGCATTGATCGTAAATATGAAGCACTTAAATTATGTATAACTGTGTAAGTTGTCAAGCTCAACCACAAATAGAGTTTGATTGTTATTGTTTTGTATTTTAAAACCTTTATCATTTAAATTGAAGACATGAAAGGTAATGAGTGTCATTAGAGTATAACATGGGGAAGATCATGATCTCTTTGGCTGTATGTAGCACTTGAATTGAACCATTAAAAATAAAAAAAGTGCAAGAATATTGTATGCCTGAGCTCTTAGTAAAATATACTGAAGCTGTTTAGCCAGTGGGATCACTGTGTTGATGGTGTCGTGCTGCCATCTAGTGGACAATATACAGTATGTACATCCAAATCAAACCTGATGGTCACTGAAGACTGAGTGGTACAAGAACTTCTTATATCTTCCTTCTGTCGTTGATTTTCAGTTGCAGGCATTTTATTTCACATCATTTACATAACGTACAAATAATTTTCCCTTTCAGATTTTTCAAATTGCTGCTCACTTGGTTTACTGGGGCAAAGCCATCATCATCTACCCACTGTGTGAAAACAACGTCTACATGCTGTCTCCTCATGCCAACATCTGCCTGTGAGTGTCCATGATGGGATGTAGCCAGTGCGGTAGAGCTAATGAACCATAATATTGCTGAGCACCCATCCATGTTATTGCTTCAAATTCAGATTTGCACTTGTTTGTGTAAATCACCTCAAAATGTGTTGCCAGAGAGCTTTCTTCTGTGTACGTTAAACTCTAAATAGTCATTCCTTTACAACATTGTGGACAATGAGTTTTAAAAAAGAGCTGTGTTAATGGAAAAGCTCACTGTTGTAGAATAATGTCTACCATCTTTCTCTGGTTAGATACTCACCATTGGCTGAACAGTTTGCACAACAGTTTCCTGGTCATGACCTGCCCTCCATGTTAGCCAAGTTCTCACTACCTGTCTCACTGGCCGAGTTCAGAAACCCCCTGGAAGCTCCTGCACAGGAGGTATTGTACATTCATTCCTTCATTCATTTTTATTTAAGGGTCCTGCCTTTTGTGGCCAATACTGCATGGGATTACAAGATACTGTCATTTTATAACCATCTCCTGGTTTTGCATGTACAAAACAAAATGTGGAAAAGAAACAAACATTTAAATCAAACTAATTGAAAGCAAAACAAAAACAACAGACAAGACGATACCAAACGTTTACAAATGATCCTGATAAAGAGTCCTCTTTCTTTTCTCACAGGCTTTCCTACAGATAAATGGTTCATTTCTGTGTTTCAGATGTGAACAGGTGCCTCAGTCTTTGTGAATCGTCCATGTTTACAAAATCAATTTCTATTTTTAACTCACAAACAAAGCATTGTACACTTCACTATGATCAAAACAGTAGAAAACAGATACAAATGCAGAGCTAATAACATAACCCCTCCACACTGGAACCTAAAATAAACACAAGTAATGTTATGAATGACTGAAAAAGTGAGACAATATCCCCGGTTTCAATGTAAGTCCACTTTAACTTACTTTAAAAAAACGTAATTATGAAAAGGAGGTTTCTACTTATATGTCAAGTGTTGAGATTACAGAATAATTGACCGTGACATTGTGAGCAAAATCAGACATTTTTGTACGAATAATACAAAAGTGAGATTAGAGTATCCTTGTAAATCCCTCGCACATGTAGGCTTGTTCCTGTAAATTTAGATACTGTATTGTAAGAGCAGAACCATCTGGTGTTCTCCTCCGACTCGTCTTGTTTTGGCATGGCTGCTTGAGCGTCAGCGCTGAATTATAAATGGCAAAGGGACATAAGCTCCAGCTTCTGTAGCCTCCATTTTTCATGAGAACAAGATCAGAGCCAGAGCTCTTTCTTTTGGCTCTATTTTGAGCTTGTATGGCACCCATGGCTGATTTAAAACATTTGACCTGGTTGGGGACATGAGCGTGTTCATCTTCACTTTTATCCTGCGCTCGGCTGTGATGCAGTTTGTCGCTCTGCTCCTGACCAGGCCCAGCTGATCCAGATGGTTGTGTGGATGCTCCAGCGCCGCCTGCTGATCCAGCTGCACACTTACGTCTGCCTGTTGGTACCACCCAGCGAAGATGAGCCCGGGGCGAGGGATGAAGACCCTCCACTGGCTGCCCGAGTTGGAGGCCGCAGTCTCAGCACCCCTAGCGCTCTCAGCTTCGGTTCCCCAAGTATGTCCTCACTCAGCTCTCTCCTCTGCTCAACTCGTAGAGCTAAAACATGTTAGTAGATAATCTATGATCATCTTCTTTCATCCTGTGTGCAGCCAGCAGTGATGACATGACTCTCACCAGTCCCAGTATGGACAACTCCAGTGCAGAGCTGCTACCTGGTGGGGACTCTCCGCTCAACAAGAGGATGACAGAGACGCTGCTTGCCAGTTTATCAGAGCATGAGAGGCAGGTTATTCTTAACATCCCTGCTGCACAGAATCCAGAGGATCTGCGGATGTTTGCCAGGTAATTTAGACAGATGCCTAGTGCATATTCTGTGCTTTTTTGTCAGTGAATTAAAGGTATACTTTGCAGGATTTTCAGAACAGATGGACTCATACAGAAGTTATCCCTGTCATTCATCACTTATGACGCTGTAGAGGTGTGTGGTGGTGTATTTACCTGCAGAGACTCTGCCCTCTGCCTGTATTTTCTTACTTTCTTCTTATTTTGCTCTGTTTTGGATATTTCTGGCACCACACATAGGTGAGGTTGGATCTGTATAAAAAGGTAATGATCAAAAATTGCAGACACTGGATGGGTCTTAAATGTTTTTCAGTCGCGTCACTAAGAGAATTTTGGGTGTTGTGTTGAAGACTGTTTACCAAAAAGGGGGACAGGTGGGAAACAATTTGTCAGGGAACAGATTTCAACACAAGCCCCTTCTATACATTAGATCACACAATGAGTCTGCATCATTAAACTGGGCGCAGCAACTGTTCGTTTTGAACTGACATTATATGTTTATTTGGAACAAATACATTTTCACTTATGGTGTGTATTTCAATTGCAAATTGAATTTGAATTTGAATTTAAGTAGTATTAAAAGAGGTCGTAGAATGTCCATCCATCCATTTTCTAACCGCTTATCCTCTTGAGGGTCGCGGAGGTGGTGAAAGCAGTAAACAGATTTAGGGTTTACATGCTGGTTTTAAGGGTGCTATACTGAAAGTGGTGCATTGGCTGGCTTTACTTACAATTCCTGCATAGTATACCTTTAAATGTTTCTCAGTTTTCCATTGTCGTCCGCTTTTAGACAGCTTGACTAAAGGCGCTTTTACATTGTGTGATACTGGGTTGTCTGGGATGAACACTGACTATCATGAGAGAAATCCTCAGTTGTCAACCCATCGATATTGAACGGTCTCACACTGAGACAGAGATTTTAGTAGACCCATCTCACACAGTGTGATTTGCAATAAACTTCCATGATTGCTGTTGTTGCACAGCCTAAAGGCGCCTTAACAGATGGGATGCGTTTTAGTGAGTCACCCAATGATTCATGATGTTATAAATCACTCTTAATGCTTTGTCTCTTAGGAAATAAGAAGACATTTGTGCATTGGATTGGAAAATAAAGTTCTTTAATTGCATTCACAGAATATTGGGAAATCTAATTGGAAAATATTGGCGGGAGAGTCGAGATCATTTGCCAGCTGTTAGTTGAGTGCATGTTTAAAATAGGAAATGTCTAGAAAGCTTCCCAATTCAGCAATCGGTGTTGTGTGCTACCTGCTGCACAGTAAGGAAAAATGTCATCAGAGCGGTCCTGTCTCATGGTTGATTTACACAGCTAATGATTCAGTGAAACTTTAGCTCTCAGCCCATTTTGTCTGCCTGTTTTGTTGATGTCTTCCAGGCTGCTGCACTATTTCCGGGGACATCACCACCTGGAAGAGATTATGTACAATGAGAACATGAGGCGCTCGCAGCTCAAGACACTGTTTGACAAGTTCCGCAGTGTCCTTGTGGTGACCAACCACGAGGATCCGATTATTTCAATCTTCCAGTCACCCATGGAGTAGTGGCACAGGGAAGGTATCAGCTCTCACCAACTGGAAAAGATGTCAGCCTGAAAGCAGTTAATAGCCTGCTGTGCTCACAGCTAAGTGCTATTGCTCAACAGTCTTTTAAAATGAACTGACACAGTGGTTGCGTTAATGAGTGCAGATCTAGAAATGTAGAAGGAGTTTTTCCTTTATGAGCCAAAATGTTTGTTTACAATATTAAATTATTTTGTACATATCAGAAATGTCTCAAGTGTTTCCTTAGAATATTGGAAATATGAATGTAGTGGGGGTTTAACTCACAGATGCTCTGATTTATTGGCCAATTTATGGACCAATATTTGCCTCATTGGCAAATAAGATGACATTCACAGATGGCGATGGCTTGTGTTTTTCTGTTGTGTCACATCAGTTTTGTGCAGGCCACAAAGCAGGGCTCAACACTAATGGCATCCCATCATCAAGAGGAAAATACAAAATGTGTTCGGGATGGACAGAGATCTTCCCCGGGTTGTCTGCGGCAAAAAAGGACGCAGTAAATTCACTATCAGGGAACGCACCCTGTTTTCCTATTGATGCTACATTAAGAACAACAAATCTGTGTTGAAATCAGGAAGAGGAGATCTAGTAAATGTTAGGTGTCAGCAGCTGGTGGCTGGAACTACCAGTTTATAGAGGCTGCATTGAGTTACATCATGATGCATTCAAACAGCAAGTGTGTTGAGCTTTGAAACCAATTTTCATTGTGACCAAACAGTGTAATTACACCATCACATGATGCGCTATGGCCCAGAAAGACTCATTCCCTTTGACTTACATGGTGAAAGAGACGTGTGTAAAACAGTGTATACTTTTTAGGCATCTCAAGCCCTGTTCAGTGATTCGTTTCATGACTGGGATTGAACTCATTCAGACTGATAACATTTGGAGAGTCTAGAGGAGCTGAAGAACTGCAGCATTTTTCATTACTTCTAAAACAGTACTGTTACTTTTTGTAATGAAGAGTTCTTTAATTTACTGGTACAAAAGTAGAAATAAAACAAAAACAAAATAACATTGGTATTGCCCAAATTGTTATTTCAAAAACTGGCGTCGGTGTTGGCCCAGAATTTCACACTCTGTGCATCCCAAATTTAACTTCATCTTCCCGTCGCAGATGTGTTAGATCATGTGCACTGACCACAGAGGGGCACACTGGGTAATGATCATTCCAGACCTCCAGCTACCTCTCCTCAGGAATCCCAGAGGTGGGGAGAGAAAGACGGCGAGAAAAAAGAAGACTCTAAACATCAGACAGGCTGAAGTGGAGCGTTCCAAACATCTGTGAAATCACTGAGTCACCGGGCAGAAAATTTCCCAAGTACGAATGTTTATTAAAAACCACACATGGAAGACATAAACAAAAGACACTTAGTAATGAGTGTGGTCATTGTAGAGTTGAGTTTTTAGTTCACACTGTGTTGCAGCTTACAAAATGGATGATAAACATTTTGTTTAATTTATGCAGATCATAATTGAGACGTTACACCAGTGGTGGAGGTTACTCTGCCATCTTCCTTAAGTTTTTATACAGCCTAAATGGTGCACAAAGGGAACAGATGGCAGAGTAGTTTCAGGAATATTCCTGTTAAGTCCTTTTGACATTGTGCTGTCCTGTGTCAGACTGCACATCTGAGAGACCTAAATTGTTCATTACATTTCCAGACACAGACTGTCTTTCTGCCTCTTTATTCACGACACTAACACAGGGGTGCCCACGTAGATAAAACCGCCAGGGCTTCTTGGCCCATTCCCCATGGGACTCAATCCCAATGCGTGGTGCTGATACTATATCACAGGGTTCTACAGGATTTGTGTCAGGGTCCTTCTCCAGCCACACTTCTTCATCTGAGGCGAGGTCTCGTCGGTCAAAGCAGCGGGGTATATTTAGAGCCTGGCACAGCTTTGAAGGCCCGTTGCAGAGCTCTTTGTCCTTCAGTTGCCGGGCTCCCTCTTTGCGTCTGGCTGCCCTCAGCTGCCTCATGACGGGCTGACCCTGCAGGGGCTCGAGGGAGCGCAGCAGCACGGCAGCACCCTCCCCTGGGAAGACAGCACACAATATGCATCAGTCAGCAAGGCTCCACTCTGTCTCCTTCCTTTTGCCCTTTACCCACCAACCATAAAAAAACACTACTGTACTGATTTAATGTGGCATATTAATGCTAAAAAGGGCACTTTAAACTAAAAAGAAAATTCCTCAGTATGCACCATCTTCAGTGGGTAATGCTTTTACCTTGACTAGACACGTTCATACAGAGATAGATGCCATAAATTGGATACACATAGATTGTGCCGGGCTTCATGAACATGGCTGTGTTCCTTTCAGTGCGTTTGCCTCCTGCTGAGTGTGAGGCTTTGTCCTCCCCTCCGAGGTAGGCTTCAGTTTCCACTATCCTCCCTCGCAGCTCAGGGCCATCTGCACACCTGCGGACCAACACCTGCGGGGACAAGAAGCATGACAGACTATATTAAAAAAAAGAAAAAAAAAAAAAACAAGATCCAGAAGTCTAAATTAATGCAGACAACCATGGGAACAAAGAAGGCAATCCCACTTCAGGTTAAATAATTTTGTGTTTTAGGATTAATTGAACAACAGAATATTAATTAGCAACACTTCTGATAATCTATAAAGCCAAAATGGCAAAAATTCCCTTGGTTCAAGCTTGTTAAATGTGAACATTTTCTTTTATTAAAGCCTTCTGTGATAGTAGACCTAATATCTTTTGGTTATGGACTGATGATCCTACTTAACCACACATTTGAAGATGTGACAATGGCCCCTGGGAACTTGTAGTGGGCATATTTGCACAAACTTTAGACCAAATGATTGATCAGTTTAGTATGGGATAATCTTCTGTTGCAGTCTTACATTTAAGGGGAATGATGTGCATGCATTTTGGATTTTTTTTTTCAAGGCTGTAGCTTTGGAAATACAATGTTAGAGTGTGACAATGAAGAACTAAAGAGACTGAACTGATAGGTGACTTAATGAAGCTCCTGCATGAAATACAAGGTAACCCAACATTTTCAGACGAGGTTATCTTGTCCCATGTCCTTGTAGCTTGGATAGATTAATAGATTCAGCGGTTAACTTCGGTTGTGTCTGAGCCATCAGCTTCAACACTCAGAAATCATCCTCACAAAACAAATGGATGTAAGCTGCAAGTGGGATGGCAGTGTTACCTTGCCGAGGAATGCTTTTGCCAAACTGATGCAGGGCTGGTTGAAGAAATCCTCTCCCAGTCTGTGCTGCAGGTCAGTCTTGGTGAAATAATGGCTTCTCTCTGTCTCTGCACTTTGGGCAGTCTCACACTTTTTCTTCAGCTCTGCAGGTGAAACATTTAGTGTCAAATCCGTCCTGTTGTTATGTTTATTTATTGTCTGTTCAGATGCTGCTGCTACTGTCAATGCTAGCATCTTTCTTTTTCTCCCTGCCATCATAACAATGACGCGAAACACTTCGGGATAAAGAGAAAAACAACTTTACGTCACCCTCACTGTCGCTTATGTCAGTAGCACTTTTATTTACTACGTAATCCATTTATTTTATACTTCATATGAGTCTCAAAGTAGATTCATGCTAGCGCTAGCGCTAGCGCTAGCATACAGGAAGTGAACGATTGTTTTGTTTCTCTTAAAGGGACCGCGCACCATTTCGGCTCGGGCTCATGAACGTCACTGCATATGGTGTGTAATATTTTGTATTGAAAAAATATATAAATATTAATACAAATTTCACATATAAACTTTAAAGTCATATTTAAATAATCAAATACTTTGTGGTGCTGACATAGTGTTATGCTAAGGACAAAACAGGGAACAAAACATGACCATCAGCTAAGAAGTGTGAGGGTCATGGTTAAGTTTATTTGCAAATTTAGATATAAACAACAGAGAAAAGTAAAACATAAAAAAAATAATAATAAATTATTTACATGTGCAGGTGAAGTAGAAACCCAGAAAGGGCTTTTCATGCTACCTCACCTAAAGGGAAGAATAAAATGTGCATAAATTTAAAGACACAATTAACACCACAGTGGAGAAATAAACAGAACATCTAATAAATCAGTACTATACAGAAACACAGCAGCCACACAGCACAGTGATGATTTATACAATACCAAATATTTCTGTCATATTTTTCAGTTTCCTTTTGTTTTGGGACAAGGTCATAAAGTCACTTGGGCTCCATGGTATCTCAGAGAATACTGTCCTCTTGATGCACGACACATTGGTAGGGGAAGGTTATTGATTTGTCTAGTTGCATAAAAATTAACTCGAGAATTACAGATAAAAAAAATCATTAAAGCTTTCTTGTAAGTCAGTGATCATATACTTCACTTTGAAAATAAAAGTACATATTTGAGGCAATAGTCAGTACATTTAATTTCAAGAAAAGAAGGGAGGTTGCAGCACATGTCTTGGAGCAAATTGATGTTCTAATAAAATGTTTTTGCAGCAGAAAAACATATATGAAGATATGTGGGGCATAACAGTAAAGAATGTTACTGTATACTGTACTAAACATGTACTATTATTTTTGTGATGTAATGTTGAGGAGGAAGGTTCATCTTATGTTTTGTTTTCTCAAAATTCTCAAACAGGACTTTGCATTTTCTTAAATACAATATTCAAATGTATTAAAAAGTGTTATGTAGGTTATATCACTATAGATTGATATGGTTTTTGTAATGTGTTGTCATAAACATGTCATAAAATTGTCATTAAGAAAGTCAAAGTATAATATGTCATTTTAAAGCCATGTGGACTTTTCCTGTGCGGCCCTCAACCATTTTTGTTTCATAATGCTCTAAGGCAGTGGTTCTCAATTGTTCTCAAAAGATTTCTCCTTGTCATTAGTTCGTCGAGCTAGCTTGCTGTCTGTGTCATGTAGCTGTCCATTTAGTCACTCACTCCACAGCTGAAAATGGCACTTCAAAATAAAAGCCCTGTGCCGGAAATTCACTGTACTTAAAAATAAACTGTGTTTTTACAAACTTGATGAGTCACTTGTGGTCCATGCAGAATTGGACTGTGACCCACCAGTTGAAAACCACTGCTCTAATGGTCCATTTAGCTGTTCAGCTTCTACAGTTTTTGCATGGAGGGAATTCCCCTCAGACCCCCCTGGATTGAGCTGCAGAAGGTGTTGATTGAAAATGCCCCCCCTCCCCACCCTCTCAATGTTGATTACGACCCTGCTTCCTGCTACAAATAGAAGCCACATTTGCTGATAGGTAACCCCCCCCCCTAACAGTGGCCTTTTCCTGTCGCTGTCTTATCTTTTCAGCCTCATTTGAAAACACTCGCTCTAATAAGAGGTTATAAATAGAGCTGGTGTGCTCATGCCTGCCTGTGCCCAGGAAGTGGATGGCGCCAGTTTGGCTCCAGGCACTGTGGGTCCATGTGGCTTTCTGGAAGACTAACAGTGTGTGACATGGTGCCATGCCACAGACCACAACTTTATCAGGAAAGCGCAAGTTTGCTGTGCTCTGCTGCATGCAATGAGGGATATAACAGTGGATAGATGGGCCAATAGATAGATGGGTAAATGCAGAAAGCGTGAATGAAAAGATAGATTAAGTGATGTTATGTATGAGGTATTGATTTCTTGTGTCATTGAGATTGTTAAGGAGATGCATTGATAGGTATTTGAGATGTGTTAGTAACAGATGACAGAAAACAAACCTGTTAAAGTTAAAGAAAGGCCAAATTCCTCCAAGTTCCCCGCAATGCAGGAAACAAACTTGATGGCCCTCTTCATTAATACTGTCAGTTCCTGCTTCACCTTTGCACACATAGTGGATTTAAAATGCCCTTCGTTACAGCATGGGCATTTTCATAGTTCTGAACTTCATCAGCCTTGTTTTTCTGCCTCCTGGACTCAAGTTTGGCAGAGTTCTTCCGCAGATCCTCCTGAGCTTTCTACAGCTGCAGCATGAGCCCTGATACATCCCTGTCTTTACTCTGGGAAGCCTTTGTGCCTCCTGCAGCTGGGCTGGTGCTCTGTTTTGCAGCTTCTTGTTTATCTCATCTACAATAATCTTATCTGGAAGAAGAAGTAGCCTGTAAGTGGACTTGATTTATCAAAAATATGATAACAAAGGAGGCACAGACTATAACAAGCTCTATGTGCATTAGTGCTAGAGGGCTGGTGTTCACTCTGCTCTTGATCTAAAGTATACTTTAATCAAATTGGCTTTATTACATTTACAGTGCACTGGGCATTTGAAATAAGTTACAGCTCCCCAGACCTCTAAAGACTTTCAGAATAAAAAAAACAGTAATAGAAATTATATATACAGTCAAAAAAACTCTCATTTCCACTTTTAATATTCCAAATATTATGTAGATTTTTAAGTACTACATGTAGTATAAGAAGTCATCCTCAGTCTTTGTTCATTAATAAAAAAAAAGAAATGACGGAAACACAGAGAGCAATATTGCTAAAAAAAAAGTCTCCCCTCACAGGCCTCAGTCAGATGTTTGGAGAGGTGCCAGAAAGTGCAGCATGCTGGTGAGGTGGCAGCCTGGAGTGTGTGTGTGTGTGTGTGTGTGTAAGGCACTGCAGAAGTAGGTGAAGGGCACACGACATTGGATCAAGGGTAAGCCAAGATTCAAAAAGCTTCATAAAAATTCCCAGCTCAAATATTTGCATGGCGAGCTGTTGGATGGCATTGTACCTATCCTGCAGTATTTCTTCTTGCTTGCTTTTGTTTGCCAAAATGGAAAACGTTTTCAGAGTAAAATCCCCAAATCAGAGTTATTGTTTACCCACAAATAAGAATAGGATTAGTGCAGTCGTGCCGTTATTATAGACTTAAAGACCTGGATGGATTTATTGAGCCAGGATATGATCCAGACAGAAATCTGCTGAGCATGTTCAGTAGAACAGTTCTGGCATGGCGTGTTGACTTTGTCATGGCTGGTGGACCAGTGAAGGCCATTGTTTGCTTTGACTGTGTTTCTACTGCCTGTCAGCAGTGATGCTGAGGTCTGAGCAGGGCAGCTTTCATAGTTGCTGCCACTGATAATCTTAGCAGCCACAGCTTGGCTGTAACATTGCATTCTGGATCACTTTCAACTCCAGCAGTCACCGCAGTGATAGTGACGCCGATCAGGGACGCCAGAGACTCATCTGTGTGTGCAGATGGAGGAGCAGAATGCAGGCAGACTGAAAATATCTTACTACACCATGAGTCAGAGAATCCTATGAAGATTAAGGTTTGATCTGCTGGGTATAATATCCTCCCGTCATGAGATGTTTAGACAGGAAGTAACTCCTCGTGTTTGTTTTTGATTAAAGTTCTGATTAGTTTGATCAAATTCATGCTAATTAAAATTTACACAGTGAAAAGTTTTAATTTGATCTAACTCCTCATAAATCTGTAAATATGTACTCATAGATAGTTTCAAACAGGGGTGGTGCTTCATAGGCGACACAGGTGGCTGCCCAGGGCCCCACCCAGAGGGGGGCGCCAAAATTGCAACCAGTTTTCTGACATTATTGATCATATCATCATTCATAGTGAGGATATTTGGTATTTCAAAAGTACAACAACATTTAAACAACAACTTAAGAATACTGGACTCAGATTATTGTATTGTATCTGATAATCATCCATAATGTAGCCCATTCTTCCTGACAGGTGGGACTGTTGTATCCGCACTGACCTCTCTCTTGCCTTCTAAATATTCCCAACTCGCTCTGACATATAAAACAACGAAAACTTTGGGTCAGCAAAACTTTTTTTTTTAGTATTTGTTTTATTTTATGACAGTATTGGCTCTGAAAATGGGGGTCATGGTAACCTTACCTAGGGCGCCGAATGTGTTGGGCTCTGCCCTGTTTTCAAAACTGTGACAGACTGGCATTGCTATCTTTGTTTTATATCAGGCTGTATTAAAATATTACATCAAATACGTGACTAAAATGAATGGACCAGAATAATGTAACTATTTTGTCCCGCAGTGTTTATGATATCTTATTTTTGAATGCCAGTGCCATCAGTGCAAAAGTCGCAAAGCTTTCCCTGAGTATACTGCCACTGTAAAGAAAATATAAAATTGTATCTATGGTCTTAAAGCTGTACTTGTTTACTTTTTCCCTCAGCGAGTTCATCTGTCATAACAAATTCTGCCTGACTGACAAACACTAACTGGGTCAGACTGTGCTGCAGCTCTTTTATATGAGAGTCATGATTTTAAAAAAGAACGTCTCTGATGTTCTTTGTTGTAAATAAACACTGTAAACTATTAGTGGCAATGTGTCATAGCTTTTGAGCTGCTGAGACAACCTCTTCTTTTATACTGAGTTTAAATTTGCATTGCTTACATGACATGATCGTATTTATAACAGATTTCAGTGTTAGCCATTCCATTACGAGGTGTGGCAGCACAACAACAAGCAGATTGATTTAATGATGCGAGTTTAAAAATACCAAAACATAAACACAAAGATCATCTTTCGGTAGGCTTTGAAATGGCTTCTAAGAACCCCTTCAAGAAGCACCTTTCACTGCAATCATTTTTATGACAAGTAACAGCGAGGCTTCTCCCTCACCGAGCAAATGAGCGGCAGAGCCCGGGAGTCATCTGCATCTTCAGTGTTTGACGGGATTAATTATTAATTGATGACAATTAATGATTTATGAGCCGCTTTTCTTGTTTGCCGCACAGGTGGCTGGGCTCTCACTGGGAGGCAGGAACAGGAGGATTATTCCATGTGAGTTCAGACACCTGCACAACAGAGACATGCTTATAGAGACACAGGTCTTTTTCCACATCTGCGTGTCCACAGGTTTGAACAGAACCACTCGTATATAAACACAGATGAGGGAAAAGCATTCATGCTTGTGTCTACTGTATGTATTTGTCTAGACCACATGTGTAGTTCTGCATTGTAGACGCATCAGTCGAGTTGACACACTTGAAAAACAGATACAACTGTGCAGAATCTTCTGTTTAAGCCTGTCACGTACAATAAATAAACCCACATTAGTTTTTTATACCATGTAACAGTTTCCAAGTGTACATGAGAGAGTCAGTAACAGGATGAGGGCTGTTTTAGTAGATCATTAAAAGACAAAAACACAGCCCTCCATCTGTTTGGTTTATTGATCGAGCCAGCTCTAAAATTTCCAGCCCCCCTGACCTTTCATGGTCTACTCTGATAACAGCTTCCTTGTCTCAGCTCACACCTGTGGCTCTCAGAGGGAGCAACCGTTGAGTCTGGTGGTGGGGGTGGTGGGAGGGCCGTCTGCAGGATCTCACTGGTCTTATCACAAAAACAAGGGAGTGTTAATCTGTTCAACATGCCCACACAGCGAAAGCTTTTCTGCCCACTTTGATTTCTTTGGGAGCGTCCTTCTGCTGTGGTATTTAGCTGCGGTACAGTTGGTTTCCCTTTGCCCAGTGATAACAGTATGTGGTCTATTAGTGAATAAAAACCAACATGTGCTGAATTTTAACTCTTTAGATCTACCCTGCTATGGATTGTGTGATCAGTGCTACAAACAAAACCTTAAGATAACAATATTTCATTTTGGTTTAACATGTCTTTAACAGCCTGTTTTCACTCCCAGGGTGTAAAAATACACCACCTGTGCAAGGGCAACTTTTAGTGTCTGTATGAGACAACCAGGCTTTCAACCAACTTCAATGTAAAACCATCTGCATCATTATTAGACGTTTAGAGCAACAGATGTAGTATAAAGAGAGCAAAAGGCCACTTGTGGCAGGCGGTAGGAGAGGTGGATGGGTCCAACAAGCACAGGACTTTGACCCAGGAGACCAATGTTTGTGTCCTGTGTGGAACTAAACGCCAGTGTTGACTTGTTTTGTCATGTACCTGACTAACGACTTACCTAAACCTAACTGCCTGCCTTAATGTCAACTATGATATTTTCCAAACCATAGACCGTATATAAAATAGGGGACGCAGCTAACATTGCGTCACCCAGTAGGTGTGGACCTAAAGTTTGGCATTTGGGCTCTTGGCATCTTGGTTTCTTAAAGCCAGAAGCGACCGTATTTGGACAAGAGGGTGGAGCTGTGGAGGAGTGAGGGGTAGATCTAGTCTGTGGTAATCCAACACATTCTCACTCCGACCTTTTCACATACTGATGTTTTGGTCATGGACTTTCCACGTCCACATACGATGTGTAAGGTACCCTGGGTGCGTTGGTTGTTGACGTTCTGGGGCACCTTGTCAAGTTCTGCCTGTTACATGCATTGTCTTCTTTCAAAATACCCTTTGGTTTTCACAGGAAATTTACAATTTACATACAGTCTCTTTCAAAATCAACACACTACATTGGTACAACACTGCAAATTGACGTTTTTTTTCTGTCCAAAACAAAAACACATGGTTAGGTTCAGGAAAAAAGAACAGGGTTTGGCTTTAGAATCTTACAGGATGCGAATACGCTCTCTCAGGTGAAAGTCAGTGCTTGTTGGACCCATCCAACACCCCTCCCACCTGCCTCACAAGGACTTTCACCAACTTAACTTTCGTCCTTGTCCCGCTGCGTTTCCTCCTGATGCCGCCTGGCTGCGCTTAACCATAACGGCAACCAGACAGTTAAAGGTCGCCTTTTTTCATTGGTTTCTGACACCACAGGTCACTGCCCAAGCGCCAGATTTTGACGACTTTGGAGTTAGACTGGGCTCTTTTTGGCACCTGTGCGTTGGCTTGATTTTTCAGCCCTGAAGTGTGCCGCTTGCTCCTAACCCTAATACTGAAAACACTTCAAGCAACAGCAAAGTGTTGCTCACCTCAATAATGACATTTTTCTGCAGCCAGAAGGCGTGATCATGTGGTGGAAGAAATTCTTTGTAACAAAGATAACCATGAACAGGAGTCACCTGACTCTGCTTATTGATTGCAGGTATTCTCTGGCCACAAGTTTAGTTTGCCCGCAGTTTAAAGTGTAGGCCACACTTTCCCGCTGCTTTAGGCATCTTTGGCATAACCAGGTAGTTTTGTTGCCAGAACCTACCTGCCAACCCCTTTGCAGTCATGTGAGCTGACCTACATGACTTTCGGCTGACCCCCTCTGCATCAAGATATGTTGCGAGAGGCTTCCCCTGGCGTCACTATCGTAAAAGCCCCAGCGTTAAAATATGACGAATATGGACAAAATTGTGCCATTAATTCTGACTGAAATTTCCTGTTCTCGCAAAAATCAATAGACCCATAAAATTATCCTTTAGGAGACACATGCTTGTTAACAATATTTGGCTTCTTTTGAATATTTCTTTGGTGTGGAAAACCACGTCACGCATGTACAAGCAAAAACCTCTCTGTGGTCTTAACCCAGAAATGATGGCCTCCCCTCCACTTCTCTGCTCGGTTGAAGAAAGAGGAAGCTGTTTATGGACCGTCTGACAATGTCCTTTTGCTTAAACATTACCCTTGCGCTCAACCCTTTTATCTGAGTCTGATTGATGGGGCTTCAGGGGGCCCTGAGTGCTCCTACAGGTCCTGCGTTGCTTCCTAATTGCTGCCTTTGCCCCAGCTTCAACCCTTCTCAATCCCAGGGGAAACTTCACCATTAATTACTACAACTTCATGGTATATCAATCAGTGACTCCCGGTAGGCCACTGAACGGTTCTTACATAGCTGAGTACTTGTAAAAGAGTTGATGAAGTCCAATAAACTCCTGTGGTGGAAATACTGTATTTTGTCTAGTTTAGGAGCATGTCTCTGAATCAGCTCAATTTTCAGTGTGGCTATCAGTCATGCTGGCAGGGACGAGACCCGTGGGTGCGAGACGGAGAGGAGACTTGAGCTGAGATAAAGCTCTAGGCTTTCATACTGTGAACTACAAACAAGACCAGTTGGGACACATGTCTGCTGTGAGCCTGCTGTTTACCCTCACATTTGAACTAGCAAAATTCAATCTTGATGTTTCTTGCTACCAATATCACTTAATGTATGGGAGCAGAGCTGCTGATGGTGTTTAGCGGTGGAGGAGCTGCAGAGGAGAGGCGTTACAAAATTCAAAACCTACTTAGCCACTCCCTGTGTGGTGCTGGAGGTTTCAGTTTTGCATATAAGATAGCTATTAGCTTTTGTATTAGTGATGTACTTAATGTAACTCGCTCGGGGTATGTTTAAATCTCAGATTTTAGGGACTTGCACAAACACTGCCCCCACTTCATTAGAGGAATGTGAAAACACCCCTTCAGTCTTCATCTCTACCACACCCTTACAAACTGTTGGTGTGTTGGTTTGTGTACAGCATATCCATGACAACGCACAGAGCAGACAGTAAACATACAAAAACCAGTGTGTCGCAAACTGCGGTACGAACCCGGCTTAGACACATATTCTGAACACGCTGTTTACATGTCCAAAAAAGTGATATTAAAACCTGAATAATATCGGCACATCCCACGTCTTGATTGGAAATAGCTAAAAAAAAAAAAAGGCCTAAAAAAGGCGGAAAAGGCCTGTTGTATACATGACCTGTGTCAAATTTAGAATATTGTCATTTGGAATAATAGTGGAATGTTAGTGTGCATGTAAGCACAGCCAATGTCAGGTATATGGGCTGAACAGGACCTCAAGGGCTTGAGGAACATCCAGTCTTTACACAGATATGTGTCGTGTAGGCAAGGTCAAATAAAAAAAAAAAAAAAAACATTTTTAAGTGGAGGGGATCTTTAATTAAAATCTGGAATGCACGACTTGTAATGTAGTATTTTTTTAGTGTAGTAATGCTACTTGTATAATACTTCTTCATAGGTCTGTAAAAACACCATTGAATATGAAAGTCAGGCAGTCTTATGACCCCTTGTTAACACAAACAAATCATCCGTACAGTCAGCATAAAAATGAGACCATATTATGTCTTTCTTTATTTTAAAAGCAGAGAGTTTGGCGGCTGGGTGTCTTAATCGAGAAGCACATCAAAGCAGCCGTGAAGGAGACTTTTCCAAGAACCTGAGCCGCTTGTGCCCCGAAACCTCATCTGAGGAGAACTGCGTACTTGGTGCCCCTTGTCAGCACCTCAGAAACCTTCTGCTTCCTAACATCCATCTCTCTCCTGCAGAATATTCCCAGGTGGATCTGAGCTTTCACTGAAACCATGATGGAATGCACTGTGATGGTCTTTTCATTAGATGGAGCAGCAGCAGCAGCAGCAGCAGCAGCAGCAGCAGCGTGTATTACCTGATGCAGTAAAGGGGCTCCATTTCCTCTAATGAAAATCTTCTCTTTTACAGTACAAAGCAAAGTGAGTGTGAATGTGCTGTGTTGCATTCTTGTTATGTCTTTTAACAGATGTAATTTATTGAATGCATAATGTATTAGACACCCAGAAACAGAAATAACTCGGTAGAAGAAGATTGCCTGGTTTAATGGTGAGAGTCTGTTAAAAAAAACATTTAAATGTATAGGTATGCAGTCACAGAGATAATTGCTGTGAAAATGCCTCAGCCTCAGTTTCTGTACATGCTCTCACACTGGGGAATGCCCATGAGGCTTGGGTGTGAATTAATGATTAAGACATGGCTGCAGAATCCCACGAGGACAAGTATGGGAGGAATCTCAGCAACAATGATGGGAATATAATGGCATGCCACACATGTGAATCTCATTATTGTGTGCAGTTGTGGTGGATTCATCCCTCCTTCTACATCTATCCATCTCCGAGTCATTTTTATGCCGTTGTGTCCTAACTAAATAAGACAAAGCAGTAGCAGCAGGCGTGTACGCAGAAAGTGCTCAGGCTTAGTTTAATAGGCATCAGTCAGTCAGCCATATTACCATCAGCAGACCCAGACCCCAGGCTCATATGACACTGGTGTAATGGGCTCATTGATTTGAAGAAAACTTGTGGGATTTACATGACAGTAAACAGACAATCAGTCGCTTCATTGGCTCAGTAATAAAGCAAGACTGTATCATTCAACTGAAAGTGAGCACAGGGTTCACTGGTATCATGTGATGTCATGAGCATCATCGTGTCATGTGGCAACATTGCATGGTTCATCTAAAAAAGAGAAAAACATGAAGGTTTACATAATACATTTGTAATAGTCCCTTTATCCAAATACACAATTTATTTATCAGTATTTGTGTATTTATATAAATTAATTTCTGCCTCCCAGGTTAGCTCAAAATATGATTTTAAGGGGTTACACATTACAAAATGTATCTATGACGAAATCCAAATCTAAATCAAAATTTAAGGAGTTAGTAGAAGATAGACATGTTTCATGGGAGTATGCAGAGGGGAGGAGGACTGTCTCGTCTCCTGCAGCTCTGGTGACGCTGTCAAGTGTGCTGACTGTCATGCATAGCACATAACCTCAAATGAGTCAAGAGAGGTTTGTTTCTTTCTGAGTGCAAACACTTTATGTTTTTACTCTATGTATTTACAGTTTAACCCGATAAAGCAGCCTTATTGTTTTGTGTTCTACAGGCTCTGAAAGTACCAACAGTTACTGGCGACTGAAAAAGTGATTCAAGATTCATGTCACTGATAATGAAAAAAAATAGGGGGTCCAGCTCTGGGTCAAGAAACTAGGTGTTTGATTGTAAAACAGTAGGTGCTCTACAAGGAGGGCAAGCACTTGAATAAGAATAAAAACCAATGACTGTCCAGGTCACTTAATGTAGAAGTCCTGCATGGAAGGATTACTGAACGGACTTAACGGGCACATGCTCAGGGGCCCAAAGTATAAGGTGCACCTGCAAAATGTCACTCAAACTAACACATACTGACAAGGAAGAGATAAAGAATGACCACAATTAGTCACAAAATAACTACAGAAAGGAGTCGGCACAGGCTGATAGTCTGAAAGCATCCAAGGCACTCTGACTACAAGAAAAAAATCATTTATTAATAAATGGACCATTGAAACACAATTTTTACTTGCATGGAGCTCTACATTAAGTTAAGCTGGACCGTCACTGTTTTTAAAATTCTTATTTAGATGCTTTATTTGTCAAATGCTCATGCAACATGTAAAGTTAAATGCAGGGTGCCATGCTGAAACACAAACAAACAAACAAACAGCACAGGCCAGCATTATTTACATGCTGGCCTATGCTGTTTTTGTCTGCAGGGACATACTCTTCCTCTGAACTTTCGCCCTCATGTCATTCACTTTTCAAATGGTTATTTTCAAAAAAGTTTCAGTATTATTTTAATAAAAAAATCAGTCTTCAAGTTGCCCTTTAAGGCTGTGCTTTAGACTGGTGTTTATTAAATATTAATGATTAGAATAAGAGTAAACATTTGGATCAAATTGTGTTGCTAAAACTCCCAAATAGGAATCTACCATCTTCTTTTTTGTAATGTTGCATCATCTATCATGGCATGTCACCAAGTGTTTTATTTTGAAATTGTCCTCTTGTATGTTGTTGTGGTCATATGAGCCATAAAACATGTATCAGGCCCACGTTCATCAAACAGCTCTGTGAAGTAAGCTGTAAGCAACACTATCTTTGATCATGATAACCTTTGAACCTCCACAAAAGAAATCAGCTGTAATTATTTATAGGCCCAACTGTTTGATGATTCTTCAGTCGCACAGGTTTATGTCAGCCCACAATATGGTAAACTGGTACACTGAATCCTCTTGCTGCAGATCCTGAAATGATTATGAAATTATGTTTAATTTAATTTAAGGGGCCTTGCTAAAGATTTTACAGTTTTACTTTTGACGGTATATCCATTGAAAGAGTGTCCTCATACAAGTACTTTAGTATATGGATAGATGACAAGCTTTCTTTTAATGTACATATTGCTAGTTAGGAAGCTTGAAATGAAGATTGGCTTTTATTTTAGAGTCTTGTTGTACTTGTGGAAGCTACTCCTCTGTGTGTGATTGATTAAGGTGACATATTGTATATGAATGCAACCCTCTCCATTTTACGTAGCCTTGATTCAGTATACCATGCATCTCTATGCTTTATTACTAATGCAAATTCGCTTACTCATCGCTGCATTCTTTATTATTTGGTGGGTTGGACAACCATTCGCAGACAACAGCACTGGTATATATTTTTTTATCTATAAAGCAATATTGGGCAAACTTGCGGCCTACCCCTGCACCCTGCTGTGTGTCAGCTCTGGTAGTCACCAGCTACGCTTCTCAAACTGGGTGCAGATCTGGGGAAAACTATATTCTCCTACTTTGCGCCACAGACGTAAAAAGCAATCTTCAAAAAGATCTAAAATTAGAAACACTTATATCCACTGATAAATTTAAGGGCATCATAAAGGATGTGGTGACAGAGACATGTGCTTGATTTTCTTGGGGGGTCACTATGTTTGAATAGTTGTGGTTTTATTTTGGGCTTTTGTATTATATGTTGTATTTATAAATCAAGTATGGTGTGCCTCAAGGGTCTGTCCTGGGTCCTATCTTGTCCTCATTATACATGCTCCCCTTGGGTGATGTCATCCATCGACATGGTGTCTCTTTCTGTTATGCAGATGACACTCAGCTGTACCTCCGTATTAAAGCCACTGACCTCAGCATGCTGAGTTCTCTAGGACTGTCTATATGATATCAAAAATTTGATGTTTTTTAAATTGTCTTCAGCAGAACTCCTTGTAATTGGGTCTCAGCATGTCACGAAACAAATACTGCCATCTACTGGTTACCTGTCACAACACATAAAGCCTGTTGCAAGAAATCTTGGTGTCATGTTTGATAGTAATTTATGTTTTGAACAGCGTGTCACTGAGCTTGTCCAATCATGTTTTTATCACCTCAGAAACATTAAAAGATACAGAAACTGTTACACATGCTTTCATCTCTTCATGTTTTGATAATTGCAACAGCCTCTATTCCTGTCTCGTTTAAAAAACCTTGACTTCAGATTGTTCAGAACTCAGCCGCAAGGCTTTTAACCAAAACCAAGAAGTGTGACCACATCACACCAGTTTTAGCCTCTTTACATTGGCTCCCTGTTTGTTTTAGGACTTCAGAATCTTATTAATTACTTTAAGGCTCTTCATGGCCTGGCTCCAGATTACATTTCAGACCTGTAAGTCCCTTTTGAACCTCTGCGTAGTTTGAAATCCTTGGGCAGAGGTCTTCTGCTTGTTCCAGAGTCCAGACTGAAGACCAAAGGAGACAGAGCATTTGCAATCAGGGCCTCGAGGCTCTGGAACGACCTGCCTGAGGATATAAGGCTGTCTGAGTCACTGGCTTTGTTTAAGTCTCTCGAAAAACAAACACTTCTTTTTTTCCCCCATCAACTATTTTTTTGAAATATAACATAAGTACATATGCATATACAAAAAAAGAAAAAACAAAAACAAAAATAACCCAGGTGAACCCAACAGAAGGGAATTAAAATAAAGCAAACAATGCCATCATTACAACTTGGGTAAGAAATGTATGAATGATTACAAAAACGTCTTTTTTTTGTCCCTCCCACAGCACCCACTACCCCTCTACCCTGCTGACTAATAGAACATACAAAACACGCACACATATACACATACATATCCTCCTGCGACCCTGTTTCCTCATACGAGGACGTCACAGTTGGTTTGTCTTGACCTTATACTTCATTCTACATAACTTAGACCTGTCGTCCTCATTTGTGGACACTTTTTTGTGCCATCTAGTGGTAGTAAGAGCACAATCCATATAAAAACAAGATGGCAGCCATCTCTGTCAAGTCAGTCTGCAGCCGACCCTGACACAAAAGTGGACAAAACCTGATCAAATTTTATAGTTGAAACTTGTGTATTTATGATTAATAATGTTTGTAGTTTGATACGGCAACAAATTTGACCAATTTTAGCAACAGTAACAAGCTAAGATGTTACTTAGGAAGTACACGTTTAAGGATATTGGAACTTTATTATCATTGTCACTGTTTAGATTTTTATACTTATCGGGTCTTACTGATCCCAAATAGCTAGGAGAAATTAAAAATGCATACCAAACAAGAGTTCAGGTCTCAGGAGGACATACATATATATATTTATACACATACACATTTGCACATACACACACACACATACATGCATACATGTAAATACGTGCATGCATGCATACCTCTGTACATGCATACATACAAAGCCATACACATTTGCACATTTATCCATAGTGAAAAAATATATATTTTAACAAAAATAAAATGTACAAAAAAATATTGAAAAAATATTACACACATATAGGTACATATAAATGGATTCCTTCTTATGAAGATATTATATAATTTATAGTATAAACATGTATCAGAAAGCAAATCCTGACTTTACCTGAGCTGTCTGGCTATTTTATTGCTATCTTATTGATGTTATTTCCCATTTATTATCTTGCTTTTAGTTTTGACCTTCCTTATTTTGGCTACTAGATTTTTTATGACATGTTATTTGCTCAATTTTTGTGTTTTAATTGTGTTTACTTTTATTGCACAACACTGTAACTGTGTTTTTGCAGGAGCTATATAAATAAAGTTTATTATTATTATTATTGTTATTATTATTATTGTTTGTTGACTTCATGGTTAAATAGAGGTTAAATAAAATAAATAGATGACAATGTTGGGGTGAATAACCAGTGTAGATGGAGAGAGTTGAACCCCGGGTTCAGTCCCCCTCTCTGGCTGCAGATATCGCTTAGTCACCGCCGCTCACCGGGAGAAGCAGCGCCTCCCTGTGTACACACCGATTGGTTGGAGATCTTGACGGGCTCGCCTTCTCCACAGACCGTCTCCAGTCCAGGGCGGGGCTGACTCTCCGCCAAACTGAATTAGGCTACAACCGGCAGAAGAAAACTTACCCCGGGTCGATTCATGGAGCAGTGTGGGAATGCTCTGTCCGTAGGTGGGAAGCAGAGATCCGGACGGCAGCTGTACATTTCTACCACCGCACCTTGGACTGCCTGTGCTGCTGCTGCTGCTGCTGTGATCAGGAGTGGCCAGATTTAATACCACGGCACCGGGCTTGGTTTAAAAAACATCTGCGAGCTGGGAGAAAAAAGAAGCGTGTTTATTCCTGCGCCTCTGTCAGGATGATGTGACAAATCATCTCGTCTGCTGCCTGGAGGGAGAAAAAAATCTGTGAAACCGGATTTGTTTTCACTGCTGGAGATCATCTGAGCCGGTTGTTAGAAGGGTAAGTTGTGTCATAATTTCGTGACTGTCTCCTGTGGTCGCCCATACGGAAGGCAGCAGCCGGAGGAAGCGCTCACGCGTCGTGATCGAGGAGGATAAACCAGCATATATACTGGTAGTCTATGAATTACTGGCCAACATGGGGATCCTTCACATACAGGCTGGGCATAGTGAGCATAGTGAGGTTACAAGGGGCTGTGCCATCTGCGCTGCGTGTTGTGGAGTTTTCATAGTGAAAGTAGGCTATTTAAAGTGCTCATGTAGTATAATTGGCTCTACCTTTTAGGCCCCATCACCTTTTAAAAAAGTGTGAAACACCCCACACATTCAAGAGATGTGGAAGTGGAATTAATGAGGTGTGAAATGAGCCTCATGTCCAAAATGAGCCACAGGCTGAGAAGCTAAATTACTTTTTTTTTTTTAACTTAAACTTGGCCAAATTCAGGAGAGATTACTTTCATTAGAACCACACTGTATGAGCCAAAGGCTTGATGGTTTAATTTCAACATCAGGCACCATTATCTCATGTGGCTGGGGGCTGATAGAAGATGGCTCAATTGTAATTTTGGACCTAAATGACTATGTTGTTGACTAATCATGCAACACATCATGCATAAAGTCACACCATGACCTCAGTCATCCTCCTCCTCCCACTCCTCCTCCTCCTCTTCCTACTGCTCAGCATCATCTTCCGTAAAGGCAAATCATGAATGTTTTAATGTTTCTGTGCATCAACAAATAGCAGCTCGACGCTTTGCTATAATATGAGTGGCTACACACAAATGTTGCATAATTCATAGTGAAAATGTGGATGAAAAAGAGCAGCAGGCACCTTCTCATGTCACCTCCTTGAACCCTTTGAACCTGAAAGCATTACTGTATCCTTTACTTCTTTGTTTTCTTTGGTGTTGTGGCTTTCATGAGGCGCTCGCACTCAGTGACTCAAAGTGACTCACGGCAGACGGTCACAGAAGGGCACAAATTCCACAGAATCGTACGCGTGGAGGGGCCACCTGAAAAAGGCTACATTTGACTCATGAGAGGCCGAAAGCTCCAGGACGGCAGCTCGCATATTAACAAACTGCAAAGTTGTTGACATCAGGAAGGTTACGCGCTCCAATGTCCTACAATACCTGGGCAGACTAAAGTGAAACCATAGACGTACTGTATTAGAAACTGCTGAGTTATTTTGGCAGACAGGACATAGTAGCACATGGCCTGGTTTGTGTGCCCAGTGTTCCTGAAACCTTATCACATGGAGGGAGGGGGATCATGGCTCTGGGTGATGTAATCGCACCAATAAAGCAGGGCTCTGATGTGTGATAGTGGCAGTCATGCTCATCCTCTGTATCTGATCCAACTGGACCCCAGAGTGAATATTCCCAATGTGTGTGTGTGCGTGTGTGGATGTTTATGTGGATTCATGTGGGTACGTGATACTTGGAGGGAGCTGGGAGTAGCTCTGCTGAGGCAGGTGGACTATCCAGGCTGGCCTGTGTTGACTGGCTGGTATGTGAGTTTTTCAGGGGGCTGCTGAGGGGGCCACACTGTAGTCATGCCTGCATGACTCATGGCGCGGTATCTGTCTGTCTGTCAGTCTTGCCAAGTGCACAGTCCTGTACAACTGCATCACGGTGTTGCCCTCAAAAGAGCTACAGAGCATGATTTTACGCTCACTGGTTTTGTTATCTACCTTGATTCATTGCCATTCTTCAGTGCATGTTTTTTTCCTTTATCTCAAAGAGTGCCTCACTATGCAGTGGAGATAAGGGTGGGAATCCCCAGAGAGGCCTCATGATGTGATATTATCATGACACTTGAAGTCACGCTACAATATTACTGTGTTTTTTAACCTTTTTTGAGATATTGTCAACCGCAACTTATGCACCAAACGGAAAACTTTGTCAATGTTTCATTTAATAAGATAAAGTTTTCAGTCGGTTCGTCTCACTTCAGTCGTTTTTATTGCAGAGAACTCTATTTAATTTGTATTTGCAATATCATGAATTTAAATACATTTTTGGTCTGTGTATCAATACCACTTTGCCACAAAAAATATTGCCATAATATGCTGTATTTTTTTCCACCTGTAAATAGAGAGGTGAGGTCTCTCCCCTTCCTGTGTCCCCTATTTTGGAAAAAAATATGAATGCTGGTCAACAGCGAAAGGCATAAATTGCTTTATTTTGTTTGAAATGTGCCATGAATTACATAAATAATGTTTGTATAATAATGTAATAATAATAATAATAATGTTCAATTTAAAAGATAATTTTGCAAATCAAGACAGTCATAGTTTGTTGTGTTTTTGTTGTAGCACCATTGAGTTTTAGATGAAACCACTCAGTGAACTACATCTCTTTCACAAATATAACACAAATGTAATGTTATCTCACCTGATGTGTTTTATCCAGCGACTCCTGCGCTTTTTATTACTCTGGACGCAAAAGAACGAGCAAAACCTGTTGCTTGTGCGACTACATCATGGTACAAAACACACAGGCATCGTAGCCTTAGCCTCCTTTACGGGACTTTTGGGTGTGTAGTCTTTCTAATTATATAGTTTCACAGTCTTAAACAGTTTTACGACAAACAGAGACTTTTTAAATTGACAAACATCATATCTGTAATACATAGAAAAATTAAAGCAGGATCAAGGAATTATTTGTCTCCCTCCCTTAACTACTGAACACATATTCTCCAAAATAAGGTCCCATGGTGGTCCACCTGAAGGAGAGGGACTTCTCCTCTCTATAGCACCACATTATGTTCGTCCAATGTTTTTTTTTCTGGCCTAATCACTTCAAGATGATGCATCTACAAGCAGGACGCGGTTATTTAGCCCAGAATGGTGTTTCTCTGTAGATTTGATGCTCTGCTGATGAGGAAAAGCAGGACTACAAAGCAGTGATAGATTTCCTGGAAGAAACCTTCTGAAATCTGAAATCTGAACAAGGGTGTACTCTCTGTGATTGTCGGTCATTTTCTTCGGTCTCTGGACAGAGCTCGCTGTGAGTTCAGGCGAAATGAACGTCACTGGGCTGAGCAGTCCCATGTGTGCAGAGCACATGCTTCTCCAAATAACCTCAGGCTGTTTCTCCAGCTAACACATCTGTATCACCAGTGGAAAATATGTTTTTTTTTCTTTTTAAGATGACCTGAAATTAACTTTTATTACTGATCATGTGGAAAATTGCTTTGATTATATGTTAAAGCAGTAATACTAAACAGTACGGCAGTATAACAAACTATATAATGTCTGTCTCTATCTGTAATATTTAATAGACATGTACTTCTTTAAGGATTCCACCATATCGAGCTGATAATTCTGCATACTTTAATTTTAACAGTTAAAGTTCCCTTTTAGCAGCTTTTAAAAAGTCCACATTGTATAAAAATATTTCATAAAGATTCAAAATATGAGATTTTGAACATTAATAAAGCAGCAAACAACTGTTTGCTGTGTAAAGATAAAGTGGAGTAATGGCATCCTGGGCAGAGAACGAAGTCACACTCTGTTTGTGTTGTTATCTGAGCTTCTCTGGTCTTTGTTGTGTGTGCATGCTTATTAGTGTATATGAGTCCATGTGTGTATCCCACTGGCTAGCTAATCACCACTACACTGGCGTCATAACGGCGTCATCGTTGCGGAAGCGTAACACCCACCCTCCAGTCCCAACCATCATTAGCTCTGTCACCACTGTTTTCCAGTGCTAGCCACCGCCATTTTGGCTCAACCGCCTCTGTGTTTGCTTGTGACATCAGAGGTGAGAGCCTCCTTGATTTTAAGTTCATATATAGCACCTTTAATATGCTCTGCTTATTTGTGTATTCCAACTCTTTAGTGAACTTTGAAAAAAAATATAAAAACACAAGAAACCATGTTTTTTTATGACTGCACTATTACAAACACAAGTTTCGTACCTTATATGGAAACTTCGGGGTCTTGACTTGAATCTACAGAACATTTCTGTGAGTTCAGACAGTGCCTCCGGTCCACTCATTCTGCGATTTGACTGCTCTCTAAGAGTGTGTTTGTAAACGCTTTATGTTTAGAGCTGAATTACATATTTCTCTTTATGTGTCATCTGTCTGCTTTGTGTGAAAACTGCCACAGTGAAGACTGTCTCCTGGGGCACGGCGGCAGTATCTGGAGAGGTCAAACATGTTACCCAACTTGTTCTGCTACTCTGGAGACAATACGCATGCTTTCCTGCAAAATATATTGGTTACAACTGTTCCCACAGCTGAGCGCAAACAGACATTAGCTTAAAAAGCATGTCAGGTATGTTTCCTTTTTTTTTTTTTTTTTTTTTTTTTACACAGGATTGATGGTGAGAGAGCCCACAGGCAGCGTTTGATCTAGTTCTCGCTGGTACTCGCTCAGCTCGTACCTTTTTGACTTTGATGTGGCTATATGGTTTTGACTAAGTTGTCAGGAGCAGGAACAGTGATTTTTCTCGTATGTCAAATAATGTGGTATTTGTGGAAAAACAGAAAGCGTGTTGTGTCTCTAGTGTCTGTCATGCAGATGCAGTAAGGAATGTAAGCAGATACATTCCGCCTTATTATCAGCGGTTGTGGTGCATTGCTTTAAATTACACAGGAAGTGTGGTGTTTGTTGCTCGTATGGATCCTCATCCTACTGCTACTTGTTTGCCTGCCTGCTTCCCCTGTTGACTGCTCGCTTGTGTGACTCACAGCCGTTGCATCCAATTGTTCCCATCCTATGACATCTCCGTGGTGGCATGATGCAGCGGCAGCCATGACGGTGGACTCAATTGTGATGTAATGCTGTAATGCAGCAGCAGGGCTATTTCAGGTCTACCTCTGAGCCTCCAAGGCCTCCGTCTGCCAGCATGCCACCCTGCCCTTCTCTCAGTCAGCACCTCATCTGTCATGAGCCAGACAGCCATACATGAACCAGCATTCACAGAATTTACTAGAAACCTTTGATGCAAAGGTTTGGAGAAACATCGGAGGCGTGACTAGATTGAAAATACGGGTTACTGTGATTTGTTTTCACAGTTATTTGGTTCAGGCCTACATTAGGCTGTAGCAGAGATGAAAACATCTAATTTAGGTAAGTTACAGGGTGTTTTTGTTCCCAGAGCTTGTGTTCCCACTGACATGGTGTCTGAGGCTGGTTAACCTCAGGACAACACTCGTTTTCAGGCCTGTGGGAATCTTTCCCAGAAGGCTGGTGCTTACAGACGCGCAGCAATGGTTCCTTGAACTTTGATCTTCCTCTCTTGAGTGTGAAGAGCTTTCAGAGGGCGTGTCCGCAGATAACCCAATAAATGTCTTTCTTTACCTGGTGCCTCGAGACAGAAATATATCAGGCATGTTGCAATGAGTGAAATCCTGTTGCAAGGGGTTTTGTTTCACAGCTCACACAAGCTTAAATAACAGCAGTATAACCTGATGATCAACTAGTGAAAAATCAGTGCGGTGTCCTTGTTAGTAATGTACTTAGCTTTGTGCAGATTTGAGTCTTTACTATCCTTTGGAGAGGAGTTGGCCTGCATGATACAGTAAATTAAAGGCTAACTAAAAGAAATTCAAGTTATGCTCGAAAGGCTGCGCTACAGTAAAGTGCTGTAATTGTCTGAACTTACCAGACTTGTTTTGCTCTTCTATTATTTGCCTTTACACACTTAGTTATTATATTAACATGATTATTTATAAAAAAAATCTCATTGTTTATTTCATGAAATCAACACTACAATATCGTTGCAATATCATATCGAGGTATCGTGATATTTGATTTTCTCCTTATCTCCCAGCCCTAGTTTAAAGAAGAACTATACGACATTCAGCACATTAATATAGCAACAGTTTTTTGTTATATAAAGATATAGTGGAATAATGGCGTCCTGAGTCCGTTGTGTCCTCATCAGAACTTCTCTATCGTTTTGTTGTGGTAAGCTGGACCAGCCATGCATGCATGTTGCATGTGTGTATCCTATTGGTTAGTAAACTGCTGCAGCTTTGCACTGTGCTCATGGGGCGGTTACTGCTGATATTAGGATGGCGTCATTGTGGAAGCTTAGCACCCACCCCCAGTTCTTCCCTGGTTAACATTGTTAGCTCTTTCAGTACTGTTGCTGTTGTTTGGCGCTGTTTACGGAGTTTGCAGCATTAGCTGTTAGCTGCTGGCTTAGCTACCTCTGTGTGAGGAATTGTGTCCTGACAATTCATATGGTCTCAATTTCCAACACAGTCTCACGAAAAAAACACAACCCTTTAACAGCGCACAAGGTGGTGATGCACGAATTGTGTTAAAATTATTTGAATGCAACATGAAAACAAGGCTATTGCCAATTGGCATTGCTTAGTCTATTGTGAATAGTTGCAGCTTAGTTTTGAAAACAGTCAAAGGAAAGAAAAACTCTCAAGAAATACTTAAAGTTTAAGAAGAGATTGTGGTTTCAGTGGAAATGTAAATTTGTGTATTTTGCATAGTCACGTTAAGTTTGAAAAATCACTTAACAGCGTCAACTTTTGGTTTCAAACGGGCCGTAAACAGCAGGCTCCTGGTTGAAACTCCATGTTTGTGTGACCCATCCACCACCCTCTCATCCATCCTGCGCAGACTTTCTTGCTCTTTATACTTTATCCACATGTCCACCACAACCAAAGATGGTCATTGACTTTGCTTCGGCATTGCTTGCGTGTTGCATTTCATGCCCACCACCACCACATAATGCGTTGTTAAGACTTTGTGTATTTCTATGAGACTGGGCTGGAATTTAGCATAGAGCCCCTTTAAGGGATTTTTCACAATCTAGCAACCCAAAAGTTGCTGTGTTGTCATTAATATTGATTCATTGATAAATTCAATAGTTACAATCTTTAAAACCTTTCTAAAGTTTGACTTATTAATAAAAAGTAAAACAGACTTAATATTCAAAATACAACCAGAAAATGTTGTTTTTTATGTGTGTTGTGTATCCACAGTGGAGGATGTCGTGTAATGCACGCAGCCTATGCCTCAACTGCTGTAATGACAGCGCTGTGTTATCTGTTTACTTTTTCTCAGATCATTGTTAGGCCAGAGGACCAACTTAAGGAACACCCTTACGGATACAGTATCCCAGCACTGTTACAGCGTCGATGAGAGTGCAGTTTTAAATAGGATAGCCTTCACCCCCCCCACCCCTCTATCTTTGGCAGCACAGTCGGTCGTCATACCCAGAGGCTGTGAGTCCTCATTGTGTACCAGACTGCAAGTTGACTGTTCCCTGAGTGGAGCTGCACACACACAGTTATATCTGGACAGTTTCAACAGTCCCACCAACATCACATACCATGCGCCAAACTCACTCCAGCAGCTTTCCCAGAAATGAGGGTGTGTTTTGGAATCCTCCGCGACTTTTCTTTTACTGGCTTTTTTTTTGGAAGAGGTGGGTCTTGGTCGGTTTGAATGCTCTTTTCTTCTGACAGAACTTGAACCTTTGAAGTGTTGAAATACGAGTGCTGAGAGGTGACCAAAATCTGCCCGTGGCGCATCCTAACTCCTGTTTTGTTTTTGAGTTGCACTCTTTCTAAACAAATAGATATTGGTTAATCTGTTGGATTGTGTTCAATGCTTGTCATTGACGTGGATTGCAGCCAGGTGCCGCCGGCATATTTGAACACGTACCTGATCCCGTAACTCTCAACTTTCCTGTCTCTGCTGCCTCTGCTTCTCTTCACACCCGTGCCAACTTTCCCTTCCATTTGCCAGTTGACAGAGCTTGTAATGCCGCGTGCCAGGGAAAATGATGTAAAGCCTCTCATTTATGGTGCCCAGTTGATCACGCCCAGTTGTAGTGAAGGCATCACGCTGGAAGCCTAATATGTGGTGAAGCATATTCACTCAGAACTCGGCAAAAACAAACATGAACAGTAATGCAAATCAAAAGTAATTTATTCCTGGAGGCTGTTGGGGTTCGTACTCCCACTCTGGGATGCAAGTTTTTTTTTTTTTGTTTCACTTCTCTCATCTTGTCTGAAGTAGACATTCTGTCTCCTCACCAGTATTACATTTCCTGATCATCTGTCACTCCGGCATGACAATATTTGCTTGTTGGCAAATCACAAGCCAAGTAAGGAAGCATCAGACTCACTTTACAGAAAAAGAATCTGTGTGTTTTCTTTAGTTTAATCAGTTTTGAGGAGGCCTCCCCCTCACTAGGGCTGTGACTGTCCCAGAGGACCTGCCCCAGTCTTCCCAGTTTTCCTGTGCCTTTGTCGGGAGTTTTCCACTGATCTCTTGGCCCAGCTGCATGGCTTCATTCATCCTACTTCCTCCCCCATCATGCTCGCTTTTACATCTCCCTGATCACAGTATGGAGACCCTGGCTTCACCTCTGGGTGTTCCCCTGGGCGCCCCCTCACTTCCTTAGAGTAGCTTTTATCAGGTTCTCTAAAATAAGTAAAATTGTCATTTCACCACTGAGTCTAAAACGATTACTGCTTATATGAATTAGTTTGTTTAATACAACCATTTTGAATTCAGTGCCATTCAGCCCACATATTTACCATCTACAGAGTAACATTTGGATCTGTGAATGTCCCCATGATCTGAAAGGTTTTTCTGTCACAGAAATGGCGCTGCCTTGATGAGTGATTCTCACTTACTTTGACACAGAGACCCAAATCTCACCTCACATTTATCTGAATCATTGCTCCACAATCTACGTCGCTCACAGCCACTGCCAAAAAGCATTGTGGCCCACATGTGTCCCACCACACTGACTGAGTAACTGTCAGACCCACAGATTTGTCTTGTGGGTGGGAAATGTCAGAGACTATGTCAGAAACACAGCTGTTTGTGAACTTAATGTTTCTCCTTTTCTTCACAGTATTTTGAGCTGAGGGTGTGTTGTAGTTGCACAACATGGCTATGCTATGTTTATATGTTATTATGTTGCAGATAAGCTGAAACTTTATGTTTCAAACATACTGTGTTTAATGTGCACTTATTTTTGGGCACAAAAACCACTTGCCTCATGGTTAGGAAAAGATCATGTTTAAGCTTAAAAGAGCCCATGGGGGAATTATCCTGGCCGGAAACGCAGCAATATCATGAGAAGAAAAACAACTACTTTTTGTGGCACTCTCCTGACTAAAACTGCAGTGATGTCTCTGTGAAAAACAACCATTATTTGTGGCAATATCCCGGTTAGAAACGCAGCAAGGTCTATGTAAAGAAAAAAAAAACATATTTGTGGCAATATCCTGGCTAGAAATGCAGTGATGTCTCTGTTAAAAACAACAGCTATTTGTGGCCATATCTCAGTTAGAAACCCAACAATGTCTACGTAAAAAACAATATCCTTGCTAGAAACACCATAATGTCTCTGTAAATAACAACTGCTATTTGTGGCTCTATCCGCCTAGAAACCCAGCAATGTCTCTGTAAAATACAACCGCCATTTGTGGCAGTATCCCAGCTGGAAATGCAGTAATGACTCTTTAAAAAGCAACCACTATTTGTTGCAATATCTTGGCTAGAAACCCAGCAATATCTACATAAAAAAGAACCACTTTTTGTGGCTCTATCCTGGCTAGAAATGCAATGATGTCTCAGTAGAAAACAACCGCTTTTCATGGCACTTTCCCGGCTACAAACCCAGCAATGTCTCTGTAAAAAACAGCCACTATTTGTGGCAATATCCCCGGCTAGAAATGCAGTAATGTCTCTGTAAAATACAACCGCTATTTGTGGCAGTATCCCAGCTAGAAATGCAGTAATGTCTCTATCAAAAACAACCGTTATTTGTGGCGATATCCCAGCTACAAAGCTAGTAATGGCCAATAAAAAACAACTGCTATTTGTGGCAATTTCCTGGCTAGAAATCCAGCAATGTCTACATAAAAAACAATCATTTTTTGTGGCTCTATCCTGGCTTGAAATGCAATGATGTCTCTGTCAAAAAGAACTGCTTTTCATGGCAGTGTACCTGGTGGTAACAAAGCGACAGGTCACTGAAAAACAACCACATGTGGTGACTAAAAAGGCGGCTGAAAATGCAACAATGACTTGCTAAAAACAGCTGGTTTTGTTTTTTGTTGTCATAAACAGTGATTGGCAGCTTGGTAGGCGCCTCGCCGAGGTGTGACGCCATCCTGCATCTATTCCACCTTCCAGTGACAGTCAGCATGTATACTATGTCACTTAAGAAATGTAGATATGATACATATGAAACATACAAATGTTACATATCCATGGTTTGCAGAAATTTACAATGCCAAAATTTTCTTCTGGCAGCTGGACTGTGTATGTGGGATTGATGTGTGTGCTCTTCCCACCACATGCAGCGCTGGGAGCTACAGCACATACTGTAGCATCTGTCGGTCAAACTACTTTGTTTTTTCATAAGTCCTTCCCTATCAGATAAACTTTGTGCGTGTAATTCATTTTAATGATGTCTCTTCTGTTTCTCTTTCATCCGCATATTTGCCTGTGCATCAGATGAAAGAGATTCAAATATGGAAGCTTTATTAAAATGACCTAGTTGTTGTGCTTGGAACAAAAACGGTTTCCCCTCCCTCCAACCCAGAGGGGAACCTGAAGATTAACTAGGTCTCTGCGGCTGTTGCCTCTGCAAAGATAAAATAAAATCCTCCAACCTGTGGCAGAATCGAGTTTGTACCTTCATCCCAGACAGAAAATCTGGCTCGATGTGAAAATGATATGTGACAGTGAATGTGATTTGGTGCAGGAGGACGCTGCTGGCACAACAACCTCAATTGATATTCCCTGTCCTTCACTTGACTGTTAACTCAGGCTGTGCACACCTACACACACACACTCGTAGATGCACATGCACATGCTTACCCTCCCACATGTGTACATTTATTCACAGCCTGCAGTGGTGAAAATCGATGCAGTCAATAATCTGTACTCTGGAGTCTAACAGGTCTGCAAATCTTTTAAGAAAAAATCATTGTCTGAGGCATTTCAGTAATTTGAGCAAGTGTATGATCTGAAATGCTTAAAAGATTAAAATGATAGAAACCTTAATTAGACCTTACTACGAGATTCAATCTATGAAAAAATTAAAGAGGCTTTGAATCAAATTTCTAACGCGGCCGAGTGTGATTCATGTAGAGAAAGATAAATTACCCTATCATTTAAATAGTTTAACTTTGGATTGAATGATTAATATCCTGTTCGTAATGTAAGCTGGCCGTAACATTTTTGTATCTCATGCTATGTCCCTGTCCTCCTCAGATTTAGGTGTGATTGTGGACATGGAAGGCCAACAGCTGCTCCCAACTAGAAAAAGAGAAAAAAATTGAAGAGGGGTTTTCCAACTTACTCAGTCCTCTTCAATCTCTATAAACAGAGTCTTCATATGTATGCAGAATCTGCAGGCGAGATTGTGGTATCAGCAGTTTTCTGGTGTCAGTTAGTAGTCCGTTGGTCGTCTGAGTGCTATTGACCAATCACTTTTAAACAACAGGGAAACAGTCCAGTGTGGTGAGGTGGAACGTATTGGTGGAAATGTAACCTCAGAACCCATCAGCTATCGTCAGACAACGAGTTTGCGTAATGTTAGCCTTCTTAAAACTTTACCTGGATCATTTGCAGACATGGGTTTTTACAGAGATTAGCTGAAATAAACGGCGCACAGAAGAAGTCCAGGCCTGGATGTCAGCTAGTTACAGCAGATCAGCCTGAAATATTGGCCCTCACCCCCAGAGGCTTTATCGTCATTAAAGAAGAGCCAGTGGGTTCCGAGACCGAGTCCCCTGTGACCAGTTTTAAGGGAAAAACATCATCAGTCTTGTTTTCTTGTTAATTAGTATATATGTTTTTGCTTATAAGTCACATCTTAATTCTTAAATCCAGAAGAATTATTCATTGTAGCCACAAATAAAATGTTGTTTTGATTTTGAAGTGGACTAAGTGTTCTTTGGAAAATGAAATTAGGCATTTTGCTGGCCTCTTAAGTCCTTCGTCGTCATGCTGTGGATTACTTTACCCTTTGAAAAGCATCATCTTTAAGAGCATACCATGCAGGATTGTGGGCTACTGTTTGTATACAGACTCGGCAGGAGTCAGTTTGTAGTCATTTTGTAGTCTGAGGCTACTAAATGACTTAATTTCATTATCCAAAATACACTTAGTGCCGGCATCATGCTGTGGATTACTTAACCCTTTGAAAAGCTACATCTACAAGCGTACCGTGCAGGATTGTGGGTTACTGTTTGTAAACAGACTCGGCAGTGAAAGTGAAAATCCAATCCTAGATTCACTCTCATTTGGTGTTTCATCTCGCTATATCCTCTTGAGACCCTGCGCCCTCACATGAGGACATCACATTTTGAGTTTACTTGACCTTATACTTCATTTTACTTAACTTAAACCTGTTGTCATCATTCGTGGACACTTTTTTGTGCCATCTAGTGGTGGTAAGAGTGCAATACACTAATCCATGTAAAAACAAGATGGCAGCCATCTTGCTAAGTCAGTCTGCAGCCGATCCTGATACAAAAGTGGACAAGATCCGAAACCTGATCACATTTTATGGTTGACTTGTTTATTTATGATTAATAATGTTTGCAGTTTGATATGGCAACAAATTTGACCAGTTTTAGCAACATTAACAAGCTAAGACGCTGTTAATTAGGAAGTAGTAGAAGACATTGGAACTTTATTAGCGCCACGTTTGAGGACGTTGGGACTTAATTATCGATGACAGTGTTTCGTTTTTTAAGTTTGTCGGATCCTACTGATCCCAAATAGCTAGGAGACATTAAAAATGCATACCAGACAAAAGTTCGGATCTCAGGAGGATATGTATATACATATATTTTTTTGGCACCTGTGTCTTTTTGATGCCTGCTGCTTGCAGTCTGGCAACCAGTCTCTACCTTTTTATAAAGCCCTGACCTCACCTGAGTGTTTTGGGGGTACACGCCCATAAATGTCCTGAACAGACAGAGAGAGTCTCTGCAGAAAACTATACAGCCACACTCTTCTAGTGGGTCATAAATAATGAATGAGAGGAATTACTTCTATTTAAGTCTATACATTATGTTTTTAAATCCTGCATAGTATATCTTTAAAGTAATGGTATAATTTAATAAGAATTCAGTTTAACCAATCATTTCTTATCACCTCAGGCAACCGTTTAAGCGCCAACTCAGGGGTTGACTTTGTTGAGCTCTGTGCAGGAAAAACTCAACAGCCTCCACTCTCTCCTCTGCTTGAATCCATGCTAATATGGCTAATTCCCATTGTCCCAGTGCTACAGGCCACACTTCATCTGCTCTCTCCAACAGACGTGTCAGCTTCAATGTCACACTACTCTGAGATCTCGCTCTGTGGCCGCTCTGCGCCAGCCCAGAGTGGGCGGTCAGCCTGACTCAAACAAGGCCTATTATTTTCTGCGTATGGTGACGTTTGCTTCATCATGGCCAGGGATGGGATGTGTATGTTTACACGTGCGGTGTGGATGTGTTCCCGTGCATGTGAGCAAGTGTATGTTGTTTCCGTGGTTGTGTGGACCGGACACGGAGAATGCGCCTGGTCTGCAGTGTGTTTCCTGCCTTCGTTTGCACGTCTCCCCCTCCTCTGCTCTGCTCTGCTCTGTCTGCACTTCCTTCCTTCCAGCACTCCTCGGCAAAATAAGCAGTAACCTGACCTCTCTCCGTGCTGGTGGTCTCCAACAGAGGATGTAAGATGACAGAGCTGATGGCTCTCCTTTGTGAAGTATTTTTAACCCTCTTGATTGATTAGATCACAAAGATAAACCTAAACAGTTGTAATAGTAGCACGACACCGTGTGCTGTACCTTCTTTGTGCTTATGACTTCATGCTTAAGTTGGATATAGTTGTGTCCATTAACCATACGCTGATACGACTACTCTGCTAAACCATAATGGAGTTAACTCATCTTGCGCCTCACCCTGAGTAATTATCTCAGCTGGGAATTTGCTTAGTGCGCCATTTCCATTGATGGAGGAATGAAAACTTCTCTTGCTTTTTTTGACTACGATCAGGCAGCACAATGACCCTTGTTCAGCCCGGTCCACACCAGGCCTTACAATGCAGCCTTTTGTATGCTTGATTCAGGCTGATATCATGCTGGAAACTATTTAGATGGGGATCACATGTTGTTAGGGCACACTGTTTCTGAGATTCTCCTCTTACTCACTTAAAGAGAGAATGTCAAACCTCCTGTAGACAATGTGGTGCTTGTTTGTAGTCTCAGGACACTTTTGGGAGGCTGCAAGAAAGATGGCTTACTTCCCTTTGTTGTCTAAAGCGTCCTTCCTTGATAAGCCATAAATCTGAGATGTTGCATCAAACCAGGGCAGATCAAGGGATGAGAAATACACTACAACCTTGTCAGAAAGTCTAATGCCCGTGTTATTGATCTCCTGATTATGGCAAGTAGTGCAAATTGAGCTCTTTGACATTTATGTCTTTGACAAGGGCTGTCAAATGCTTGACCATCCTTGTCTGATTTGGAAAATGTATTCAGAAATACAAGCATGTCCATGCTTGGAAAAGGCAGATTTATTAGTCTCTGTGTCATTTTGAATCAAATTAATATCATGATTATTATTCATTGCTTGTAATCCCTCTAAACCCTGTGTGCAGAATAAGCTATTAGGGCCGTACCCGACTTAGAATTATGTCAGTCGAGTCGGTTTTGGCTGTTAAATAAGAATATCTGTCCATTCACTCCTTGTTTCCCATGTAGAGTCTGAGAGTTTGAACTGGGTTTGGCAGTAAGTTCAGGGTGACCTGTGACGCTCATGTAATATAAGCCCTTTTCAAACAGAGACTGCGCTATAGGGTGGCTATAAAGTCCCTTCTTTATGCGGCCTTTGCATTTTTACACAGAACCAAACCACAGTGGCATCGTGCTGCTCCTGTGTGATATTAAACAGCATGCTGGCATTGCAGAAGCAAAGGAGGCATGACTGGTGCGACATGTAACGCAACAGTGTCGGCCTGAAGTGTGACATATAACACGCAATGGCAGCGCTTTCTAAAAAATAATGGCGTAACATGCCAATAACAATCATTTACTTTCCCTGTTATATGGCGGCTGTTTTCGCCCTCTGCTTGGAGGGTACGGCGCTTCAGGACCTCGTTGTTTTCCCAGTGTGTGGACATTTTCGGTCACTTCTTCTTTGGGATAGCTGCTAACTGCTATCAGCTTTTTTAAAAATCTCTCAGTGGTGAGCCACACACATAACACATCTTCAAAGCGTCACACCTGTCCTGTCGATGGTCCTGTCCTGTCGGCTAACTCTTTTACACATAGGTTGTGTCAGTGCTATTACTACCTCCGCTGCCAGCTTAAAGGCGAGACAACTCTTTCCACTACACTCCACGATTGTACCTTTTATACAGAACAGCGAGGCGACATGAGGGTGTGAAATCTGGATCGAAAATGTGCAACATGTTTTGCTGACAATAGATATCAAACAAAAGCCAGAGACTGTGTCGTATGAAGGTGCTGTGAGCTGTAAATTCACTACTTCTAAGCAGAGGGCAGACGATAATGTTACCTCGGAGTCTGATCAGGCAAAGCCTCTCCTCCTCAGGGCAGCTGCCCCATCTCACACTCACCCTTGCTCTGGGTCTGCAGCTGCCTGTGCCGGAGAGCAGCGTGAAAGTAAAGAGCACTAAATCTGCCACTAAATCTGGGGACCAAAGAAGCACACAAAAACAAAACAAAACACAAGTGCTTGATTTGAAGAATTTCAGACGACTGAGGGGTCTCCGACTGATGATTTGAATCTTTGACTTTCAGGGGGCAGCTTTAAAAACTATACTATTATACTGTAGACATGTGAGTCCGTTGCAGAACCAGATGTGCAGCTGCAGCCATGTTTTTATTTGGACACTGTAGCTGTTGGGTTTAGACATCTGCCGCAGTTCCCTGTCAGCCTCTGAGATGAGGTCAGGTCCTCTGGAGTATCACAGTCTCGTTGAATTTCATTAACTGTCCATGTTTGTCATGCCCTCTTTAGCCCAGTGTGGAGTTAGGTTTCAGGAGCCGCTGGATTTTCCCACTCTGTGATAGGCATCAAGCTTCCTTGTAGGGCACAGCTGGAGATACAGTAAGTTGAAGATAAGCTTCTACAGTAAACAAAGAGGTTTCAGGTCCAGCAGCTGTGGTCCCAGCCTAAAACGAACTGCTTATCAACAGCTTTATCCCAAAGTGGTGAAGGCCGTTTCACTGCAAGCTGATTCAACAGGGTGTTACCTGATCTAACTGAATGGAATATTCACACAACTCCACTGTTGTTGTATAAACCGTATTTAGTCGTCTTGGCCTGCGAGATATATTTAGCCCACGCCGAGGGAGTTTTCACTGTCAGCCTCTTCCTCAAGATTAGAGACACAAACACAGTTCTGGACAGAGATGTGACACAGATTTACTAAGTGAGCTTTATTTTTCCACTGAAGTGAGGACAGGCTTTAACTGTCTGTTTTGAGCTGAAACAGGCCCGTTAACAATCCTGAGAACAGAGATGCTGTAGCCGAGGGGCCCCCAGCCATGTGCCCAGCAGCTCCAGTAGCTAGTGTGTCGTAAATAATTCACCTGCGCTGAACGACTAAATAATTCAAGTGCTGAATTAGCAACGCATGTAGTAATGTTCCACCTGTGCAGCAAAAAAGAAGAAAACTTTTCTGCTAAACTGATCTGATATTCGGCTGATATTCTGTTTGTAAACACATTGAGATTAAAGTGAACGTATATCTCGGCTCCTGTGTACACATCTCACCTCTCCATCATATTGATTTCCTGTGCAGGATATTGCTGCACGTAGAAAGGCTGGGTCTTGTGCTGATAAAATAACCAAGCGCAATTTTCTAGGACCTGCATTCGTCTGGCAATATATAAGGCTTTGTAGAGGAAGATGTGGAGAGGTGCAGGCAGTATGATGGTGAATACAGATATTGCTTATGGCGGTGGTTATTTCTTGCACAGAGATAAATGGACGCATCCAGTTCCATTAAACTGATTTGATTTGCACAGCTTTTAAGAGGTGTAGTCATGTATTTTTTTTTTTTTTTTTGACAGAAAACAGCCCACTGCCTGGAGATCTGGAGCAGGATGTTTTTCATGTTGGTCTACAGTTTCATCCAGACGTACATTTGCAATTGAGCTCTATAAATACACCACATGCACACAGCCCGCTGCTGGGAGGCCATTTATACTTTCATGAGCTATTCATATCTCTGGCACTCGATCCTGTCATTTAGTAAACACTGTTATGACAGAGAGGGAGCCTGGCAATGGACCTGATACAAATCTGTCACTCCGGGCTGAAAGCACTGAAACTAAAAGGTTAAGTCTTCCTTGTAAAACCCCACCGAGTGCTGACAGGCTGAGCTGAAGATCTGTGAGAAAACATGGGAAAAGGCATGAGCGGCTCCACCCTTCTTGGCCGGGCATGTCAGCCACCCTCCACCACGCGTACCTTGCCAGTCACAGCAGCCCCGCCCGCCCACCATGCCTACCCCTCAGCGAGCTGTGACACTTGATCTCAGGGTCAGCTGCGACGGATATTTCTGCTGTCTCTCCGTGTGTGTGTTTTTTAATGTCGTAAGGGCTGGTTTGGTGTGACAGCCTGTCACATGTCGCTAGGGTCAATTCAGATGACGGCAGCTTTACTGGTGCTCAGTTGCACTTCACCTCACTCTCCCTGCGGCTGTTTTCTGCGAGATGGGCAGAGGGAGAGATAGAGAGGCTTTAAGACCTTACTGTGGACGGCTCAATTTTATTTTTGTTGAGGTGCAGTGTGTTTGGAAGCCTCGTGTTAAAGACACATGATTTTCATTGTCTCCAGAGCAGCAAGAAATGAATAGATACATTAGAGAAATCTTATACTTGTATCATAGATTTCACTCTGTATCCAAATCAACTTTCACAACTGATGATGTCACCTGCCATTGATGCTTGCTCTGCAAAATAACACGTTTATCTCAGTGCATGTTTCAGTCTCAGTTCTTGTTCTCTTCACCCAAATAAAAAATATCAGTAGCTTTGTAGTTTTGTCAGCTACTTAATTCAACCCGGGTCGGAAGCACGATGTGCTATATAAAGATCAAAAGCATAGTTCTGCAAATTAATGTGCAGATGGGCCTCAGATGCCTGTGCGAACTACAGAAGACACAAGCCTGTAGTGTTATTAAGTGCAAAGGATTTATGTTTAGATCATCTGTTGGGGTGAATCGCCAGAACTGTTACTTCTTCATAATGTTTCCCACATGCCTTCAACCGCTCACTAGGATGACTATGTGGTCATGAGTTTCTGCTCATCGTTATGAAATTCCGTTTCAGGGAACTACAGCTACTGTATATTAAGGATGATTTCACAATGGCATTAAAGAAGTATTTCACTGCGGGAATATGGTCTTTTCATACAACTTGCAAATAGTTTAGTAAGAGGTGCTCTAGAGAAAACAGAGAAAGGGACTGTGGCATTTGCTTTTGCTCAAGAGGTGGAAAACCTACAACTACCAGAATGCACTGTGCTGCACCGGAACAAAGATATGCTCCCACTGGTGGCATCTGGCTGGTAACAAATGATTTGAATTACATTTAAACAGTAGGCTCAATTGTTTCTGAAAACATTTTAGACAAGAAATAGAAAAAACACAGGCACAAATCTCATATTTGATCAGCACTGCTCAGTTTTATCATTAGATCTTAATTTTTACATCCTATGTTTTTTACACAATACAGGAAACAGTATGGTGTCCACTTCCTGTTCGTAAATTCTTGTATTGCACAAGTGGGGCAGGCAAGCAGGGCGGCTGTGGGTCAGAGGTAGAGTGGTACACCAATCAGTAGATTGGCGATTCAATCCCCAGCTCCTCAAGCCAACATGTCGACGTATCCTGGAGCAAGATACTGGCTGATGGCTGGTCCATCGGTGTGTGAGTGTGTTAATAGGTGGCGCCTTGTATGGTAGACGTGGCCACCAGTGAATGTGACACATGAGTGGTCAGATGACTAGAAAGGCGCTGTACAAGTGCAGGTCCATCTACCATTTACAAGCAGCGTCAGGCTGTCTACCGATAGCATCCTAGACTTCTCATTCAGATCCGCCCCTCGCCCCTCGCTCCTCCACAGCTTCAGCATCTTACCAAAATGTGGTCACTTCTGGCTCCAAAAAACCAAGATGGCAAAAGCCGAAATGCAGAATCCGAGGCTTTAAAATGGGAGTCCACAAACCAATGGGTGACGTAAAGGTAGCTACGTTCATTATTTTTACAGTCTATGGTGTTACAGCTAAACAGTGCACTAAAATAGGTGTCTGAAGACATTTTAGGTGAGAAACAGGCAATGCAGTAACAGAATCTTGGTTTGTACTTGATCAGCACTGCCTAGTTTTACAGTTTGGTCTGAGTTTGAGAGGGGCGCTGTCTATACCCTTTGTGTCCTTGGTGGGGGGCATTAAAAAATGTAGAAGTACAATCTGTAGTTCAAGCAACAGCCCAAGAGCCTGACATCTGCTCGATGATTCGTAACGTGTCATCGGGCGAATTTGAGCTGGGAGATAAGCAGAGAGATCTGGGCGCTGGTAAGATGGAGGGAAGTTTACCACAGTTCATTTACACATACTACCTACATTGTTATGATACAAAGCTGGTTGAAACTCGGCAAAGTGTCCCTTTAAGTGCGTCTGATCTAGGTGGCATTTCTGTCTATAAAAATGTTGCTTTGTATGTCTTCTTATATTGAGAAGAGGCTTCATTAAGAATGTTATTAGTTCAAGAATAACACAGGGAGAGTGACTGTCTGAATTGCCTGGTTTCCCTTCATTGTTTCCAGTGTCAAGCCTTGCCTCTAGCATGGAGTGAAACATAAGAAACAATGGATAGTGGGAGCATTTATAGAGAATGACTAACTGTTAGAGCATGAGGAAAACCAAACATAACCCGTTTGTGCCATTGGATTCTCAGGAAGACAGTAATCTGTTAATCTGGAAGCGTCTAACATTACAAAGAATTGAAGCAACAAAATATGATATTAAAAAAATGTTTAGGTAACAGTACAATAATAATTTGAGCCAAAGTTGTTAAAAAAGTTAGGGGACAAAGACGCAGGAAGAGAAAGAAGATGAAAGAGGGAAAGGAGGAATGACGGCCCGGGGCAAGGAAGCGTCCTTCTCACTACTCAGATTAATGAGGTCATTAATCATGGCGCCTGCCTGAGCACGCAAGGCAGCATTTCCTCCTGTCTACTGTCCACCCTGGCTTTATAATCCCTGTTGGGAGCGAGCAGGGCCTACTTGGCCAGCCACCTGAGGCTTTGTCAGCCTCTATGACACAGTGCTGTCAGCCACCCTCAGCGTGGCTGCAGCTCGCCTGCCTCCTGTAGAGCAGCGCATAGCAGTAGAGTACACACAGTACCCGGAAACCAGCCGGCTCCTGTCCATAATGGTTAGACTTCATGTGGTTTCCTTCTCTGCCATTTCAGCTTGGTTCAGTTTCAGCCAGAGATCTTGAGGAATGTGGGTATGGCATGCACGGAGATTCGAAATGGCCCCGACACAAGAGAAGATTTCAAGATTGTACAAACATTTTTTCAGACTGTCTCAGAAAGGTTTAATTAATGAATTATCTTTTCTAAAACACACATTATGGTAGAGTCATGTGCGCATTCCTAATTAAGTTAAAAAGCTTGTGTTAATCGTGAACGGGGACTGAAGATTTTAAAGAAGACATCTGCAGAAAAGATGATGGATCCAGTATAAAAGAGGCCATAGCCAGATTACTATTTTATTTATGATGAATGTGAAACAGGAGGGCAATGCTCTCTTGCAAGCCTCTGCACATATTTGAAGCGTGAGAGCGGTCGGAGAAAACTGGTTATGTTGTGCACCATGAACACGCACAAACTGAAGCAGTAGCACAGCCCCCACCCTCACTCAACTTTTTTCTTTGTGCCTGTTCAAGGTGGCACTTAAAAGCTCCATCCAGTGAGCCAGTCTTCTGTTTGACTTTAAGCCTCACCTGTGGCAGCTGTTGTCATAAACCAGTGCCTTTCTCTGCATGACTGAAGACCATTACCAAGTGATTATACAGGATGATGGCATGGAAAACATCTTTGGGCTTGAGTTTGTATGCAGACGGTATTGCAATAGATCACAGCTCCCCAGACAGAGAAAGAGAGTGCTGGTTATGCCTGTCAGCCCCAGTCATTATGGCCTGCTGGACGTCCCTGCACCTGGAGAGACGTCAGCTTGTCCTCTGTGTTTTGTCCGCCTGTCTGTTTTCCCCTAATAGAGAGAAGAAGAGGCCTGGCGAAGCAGTGTCAGCCCCAGAATTAAAAACAATCCGTGCGGGGTCGTCTCGGGTCTCGTAATTGAGTAGGAAGTGTTAGTTTCTCACAAGGACCAAACGACGGCAGGAAGCCAATCTTGCGAGGCGCAGTGCAAAGTTATGGGTGTGGGTGTTTTCCCTCTTTAGATGTGAATCTTGAAGTAAAAACAAATCTTTTTGAGAAACTAGATTAAATCGCTGTGGTCTAAAGAATGTCAGCCTCAAATCAGTGCTGGGAATGTAAACACTGTAGGACTATTACACGTTTTGAATTGTTGCCATACAACATCTCAACCAGAAAAAAGCCCAATCACCTTGAGAGTAAGATAAGACGTTGTGGTGCATTCGCTAAGCGGTTGGTCGGGCTGAATGAATTCTATAGCGCCTCACTAAGCCATTACCTTTCATCTGATTTTCTTTACCATCAAACTTGACCATGAACAGATAACATGCGCTGATAAGAAAGGGCTAATCCTCCAGCCTGGATAATTGCCAAACAAAAAATTCAATCATCTCCCCTTCCCTCAAGGATATCTCTCCTTTTGAAGGACTTTCTGCCTATGAAGACTCGTCTTTCTCAGGCGGGGACCAGCCTTGAGTCCTGACTTCTCTGTGCAGTGATTTCTAATTATCACTCGATGGAGAGATGACTGACAGAGTGCTCCGCTCACTGTGAGAAATGAGTCGGTGGCTGTCAGAGCCGTGCTCGCGTCTGAGCAATGACTATGCCAACTGTTCCAGCTCAGCTCCTCCTGAGACACGAGTCGCAGGCCCATGCCAGTTCAGCTGCCATGTTGACTTTGGAGGAGGACAAGAGAGAAATAGGGAGACAGACTTCCAAAGGACTTGGCTTGGCTTGACTGTCGAACGTTGGAGGTTTACCTTGGGCTGTGACCAAATGCTCTTACAACCCACTGATCAGTGGGCTAATGGAAAACCATAACAATAGCTGCATGACTGATACCAGAACCAACACCAGTACCCTTAAAGTAATACCGATACCAACAGAGTACGTCATTTGATACCTTTATTTTTCTACATCATTCAGTCCCCATGAATGGGAGCAATCAGGTTAGGTCTGGTATTTACCTGACTGTTGGAACTAGACAGTGTGTAAGTCTATAAGAAAAAGCATGTCTGTCCAATTTGCTGTTTAACTGATACAGGAAATGAGTTCCATTTTGTTTTCTACTGGCCCTTTTATTGTGAACTGTCCAATGCTTTGTTCAAGAAGATAAAAACAGATACTGATTTTGTGAGAATGGAGGATGTGCAAAGTCTGTGATATCTGTTCATATTTAAAACAAACAAATTGGCCAGGTATCTGGAGAAGGCTTGGGAGAATAGAAAAGGGGGCTCTTTATCAAGATAGTAGTAGTAGTTCATATTGGGATGTTGTTTCTTTGTCCCTTTTCATGTCTTCCACATGTTTTTGTTCTGCACTTGTAGGACCGGAAGATGGTTGTTATGTAAAAGTGTCTTATAATCCCATGTGAGACGGGCCAGAAATGGCAGGACACTAAAATAATACAGAGCACTGTCAAATACATTGTGCTTGATTTCACCACACCACAGACTGTATGGGTTGTAGCTGTTGCAGTAGTGGGCCAATCACGTCCCATTGAACTGAAGGACACTTGCAGTGATTGGCTATGAGCAAAACCATACAAATAGCCATTTCTTTTGAGATCTAGGTACAAAATAAATCAAATGCAGGCATCGTTTAACAGAAGAAGTTTCAGCACGACTTGGTACTGGGTTATTAAAGTTTTTCTGGCATCTTCTGCAGGCCTGCTTTTGCATATCTGTGTGTTAAAGTGTATTTGGGATGATCAGAAATCATTTCTTGCTGCTGTTTGAGCTGCAGATGTGAAGTACTCACTGTCTTTAAAGCTGTGAAGTAATTCAGCCACCCTCTCACTTCATTTACATAGTTTGAATGTTTTTTTTTTTTTAAGTCTGTCTGTGTGGGCTTAATTTGGCGAGCAAGTAGACAGCCGGCATCAAGAAACTATGAAGCTGTAATTGCCTGTAAATGGCAATCACTCACACAGAGACCACATGCAAGTAAGGACGAGAGGAGCGGGAGACAGGAGGCAGGAAAAAAGCCTAAAGCAGGAGGGGAAGCGTAGTGCAGGAACAATGAGAGTTGTTTAGTTTGCTTCCGCCTGTCCCTCCCTCACTCTCTGGAGGCAGAGCAGCATCAACGCAGGATTCAGGGTAAACGGAGTTAAAGCAGGAGGAGCGAGCGCTTAAGCAATCAAACAATGTTTCGTGTGGAGGAAAATTAGGTTTCCCTCTCTGTCTGCTCTCAGTTCCAGTCTGTTCCAATCTGCAACCCTGAAGCTGATGTCCCCTCCCCTCACTGATCTGCTCTATATCAGGAGCCCCGCTGTTTGAACTAATGGTGAAAGTAATTAAATGTCGGGTGTTCTAGCCTGGGGCAAGAGAGAGGGCTGTTGTGCACAAGCAGAGATACTGGATTTGCATTTCCCTAATGTTAGTAGCAGGTCCATGAGAGAGAGGAAGTTTGTGATGATTCTTCTTAGTGCAGATGACTTTGCAGTCTTTTTTTAGTGATCCGAAAAAAGCACAGCAGAGTGAAGCAGAATGTGTCAAAAAATATGTCACTTTGCGTCTGTTTACTGGTCCTCGTGCACACAACTCTCTCTGTTTCCCACGCTGGGCAGCCTCTGACTCTGCTCCAGCCGGCTTTGGTCCTTGCTAATCTGGTATCATAGTCCAGACAATGTCACTGGAGGTCAGACAACATCCGATGTAAAAGCCTAATAGGCGCACAAGGACAAAACCTTCCAGACTGACAGTGAATAAAAGATGAAGGCCCGCTGTAACAACTTACAATACACACTGCTGTTTTATAAACATCCGATCTAGATTTTCTGCCTCCTGTAGCACGCTCAATAAATATCACGGTACAAATGTCAGCGTATGATATATTAACTATACCAGTGTCCTCCTGGGAACTGGTGAATTGAGAAATATCTGTCAGCAAGAGCCAGACCGTGTTTAAATATTAACACATTGGTGATGACCCCTGCCGCCCTCAGTCTGAGGTTTTCCTTCCGCTTCTGCTGAGAACCACTGACAACACTTCCCATCATCACTTGGGCTAAAACAGAAGCCTGTGGTGCGTTGAAATGGCAATGGGAAGCAGATGTGGTCACCAGAAGCCGTGGACATTTTTTTTGCCAAGGAGCTGGATTTGTAACAAGAGACGTGAGGACGTGACCTGTTGTGACTGCTCAAATCTCAAAGCCTCTGATACGACGCTGAGACTGAGTGTGTGACAAAGCCATTTGGTGAATCAGAAATAACTTAAGAATGGGAAAGGGATTCTTCAAATTCATTTGGTTTTGTAACAGCGCCGTAGCTGAGGAGACACCCTCTTTCGCAAGTTTACACATTTGTGCTTTGCAGAGAGGTGGTCATTATTTTGTAGCCTGCATTCCTCACGTCTGCAGAGTGAAAGATTGTTTTAATCAATGACGAATGCATAACTCTGCATATACACATTTTTGTGGGATCCTGCTTGACCATTTGAAGTGCAAATGATGCCTGTGTGCTTCTAAAGGAGTCGATTTCTGTGGGAATGGCGGGATTTAAGTAAATGACAGGAAATGAACCACCAGGCCCAGAGAAGTGAGGTTAGATGGTGGGACAATAAAATGAGGGCCCTGTGATAACAAGGCTGCAGCTACAGGCAGGCTGTCTGATGGTGAGGTTTACTGTGCTGCACCTCCTTCGGTCCACAGGCCTCGTCATGGGAACGCATACACAGTCATTAGTCCCTGATAGATGGCTGCTGGAAGTGGAGCAACTTTTAACCGCGCAGAGGGATTACATTTGATTTTAACTGTAGAATTAAGGGATTATTTTTAAGACTGCTAACTTCCTCACTCTCCAGCGGGAATATTTATTGCCCTTTTTTTTAATGGCTCTGTGAATTGTTTTGGGGAAGGGGTAAATAGCTGTAGGCTGTGCTCAGTGGTTTCCCCTTTACTATCTAATGAAGAGAAATATGTGAACGCCCATGCTTGAATCAAGTAAGAGGCCTTAGCACCCTCTTGTGAAACAACTTTGCAGCAAAAAATCATTTACCATCATGTTTAGAGCTGCAAACAATACCCTTATATTTTGTGCACAAAATTACCCACAAAATGAGCATTTGTAAATCAGTTACTCACACCGTGTAACGTTGAATCTGTGAATGTAAATTGCATAAACCAATGTCCAGTGCGCTTTATCTCTTTGGATTTGGCGATCCATTTATTCTCAGTACAATATACACATGCTCACTATATCACAGAAGGATGACAGCATTGCACGACAGCACAGCAATTCAGTTTTACACGCCAATACTACATGATTTTCGTCATGCTTCCATAACATGATCACAAACTGTTTCCTTCCGATTACCTGGAGCTTAACTATGTGCCCTTTACGCATGAACGCTCCACCCTGTGTTCAGTTTAATAACTGCATGTGTGTATTTATATTTACCTTGAGTTAAGGTAAGAATAAAATTAACAACAGTTATATTATGGCTCCAACAAAACTTTTTCTTGCATGCCGCAGAGGTGAATGAAGAATCCAAAAATGGAATGAACTAGGGTGAAAGGGGGGCATGTTTAACAGCAGCAAACTATATAAAAACTCGGGTTTACAAACTATCATGCAACTTAAGGGTTTTTTTCACATGCACCTTACTATATAAAACACTTAGGTACAAACAGTCTCAAGCACAAAGTGAGTGAAGAGCCTGCGCAAGTGTGTGCACTTGAATCCTGCTCAGTGGAATGCACAAACAAAGATCAAATGCATCTGTTGCCCATGCGCACTACTCATATAGGGTACTAGAAGTGTTGTAAATTGTATGTTTTAAGTGATGTGTTTGGGAAGCACTGAGACTTTGATTATGCTTCCTGAGTATTGTGAGAGTTGGTAAACAGATGTTTTGATATAGTTTTGCTGAGTTTTCTCCATTTTGGAAAATCCACCGTAAAGGCATGCAAGACAAACAGTGTTTTCTTTACAAATTCAATGTAACATGAGGTTTGTAATGATGATTAAGTGATCATCTTGTGGGTGAAGTATTTCTTTAAGATTACATGTGATTCATTAAGACTCATGATAGCGTCATCTTCTTCTCTGTCTGTGTAGCTGGCAGGCCTAGGGTGGGACAGAGAACATGGCTGAACCACGGCGGGAGAGTACCAGCAGCCTGCAGAGGAAGAAACCTCCCTGGCTCAGACTGGACATTCCCACGGCTCAGATGTCACTAGATGAGCCTCCCACTTTTGTTCAGGTGTTCTCTCTCACTGAGTCCCCTTTTGGTTTTGTTTTTTTTTGTCACATTTGTTATTTTTGTCAAGACTTGTGTTCACACTTTTTGTGTGTGTGTTCTCCCGTGTAGCCGGTGAAGAGGCAGGGGTTCCTGCGCAGTATCAGCATGCCAGTGGAGACCTCTCACCTCCAGTCCCCTCCTCGCGACCTGTTTGACACCCGGCGGCCTGTCTTACAACGCCAGTCATCCATCACACAGACCATAAAGAGGTAAAGACAGGATTTATATATCAGAGCTTGTTGTAGGTGGGTTGTAGCATGCATCAAGATTAGAATATAAGGAACTTGTTTTGCAGACAAGCGTGCCAATGTTGTTTTTTTACATCTGATTTGTGTTCCGAGTTTGCAGATTGTGGAAAATGCTACAGTATGTAATATAAGCAGCACATGCTTATATAGGATTCATGATTGAAATGGAGGACATTAGCAGCCTGTTACAAATAACTTTTCCATTTAACAGTATTTCTGCTTTCCATACCTTTTCCTAAACTGCATGGCTGTTTCTATCATCTGCCTGGTAATAACTCTCCTAATGTTGTAAATCTCAATGAAAACCGAGTCTTAACCTAACAGACTGCTTTGCTCTGTCTGCATGATGGCTACAGCACTGTCCAGCTGCACTTTTCCTTCTCACTGCCTGTTGTTGTCTTTTCTCTTTCCTTCTCCTTCCCTCTGTCCCTGTCCCTGTCCCGGCCCTGCTCTGCCTGGTCACAGCAGCAGAAGGGTGCACTTTGAGCGGATTAACACGGTTCCCATTAAAGGGCAGCGGGCTGCTCGCCGCAGCATCAGGAAACACCACTCGCTCTCCAGAACCCTGCTCAGGTACGGCAGGAAGTCCCCCACATCACAAGACGGCAGGTGTCAGGGTCAGGAGTCAGGTCTAAACTAGTAAAAACACTGAGTAAAGCTGGTTCACTGTAAAAATCTGTGTTTTTTTGGACGCTGCTTGTCAATGTGAAAATGCAAATAGCTCTATCTAGTGCCAGTGTTAGGTTTGTCCAATCTGGGCTACTGTAGAAACATGGTGGTGCAACATGGCGATGTACACTGACGAGGAACCGCTCCCTAATTGCTAAGGTTACAAAATTAGATTCTCATTTTCAGGTGATTATACACAAAAGAAAACAAACTTATTATATTGTAATCCATTTCTGCACATATATCCCCCTAAACCGTACACACTGGACCTTTAAATACATATTTTATAACACCATGAATAGTATGTGTGTTATGAATAAATGTAACTGACAAGGACATCTGTACTTGAGGTTTGTTTAGCTTACAGTGTTAATTCAGCCATGATTTTGTCAGTGTTAACATTTAGATTTTATTCACTTCAGACGTCACAAGATTTACAAGAGGAGTTGTTTCTCACTCAGCCACCAGCTGTTGCAGCTGTGAGTCATAAAGATTTCTTTTTAAATGAGTCATAAGATGACCTGAAACCAAAAGCTGTCATTTCCCTGTTGCAAATTCCTCTTTATTCAGAGTTTCAGTAATGACCCAGCCGGGCAGTGAGAGGTGGGGCCACACATTTCCCTACACATCTGTCAGACAGCATTCATCACAAGAGGTTGTTGCTTCTGAGCGGTACTTGTTAGTGAGCCAGCATTTTAAGGCTGACATGCCATGTCGAAAGGCTTCTTTAGCGGACACTGATTAGATAAGACTACATTCATACTTACAGAAAACAAGGTTAGCGAGGGCATGCTCGCTGCTGCAAAGAAAGACACCCATATGCTAGATGATGAGCCGTACAATCTTGTCACTGGCGCATATTTTGAGAACCGAGAAGCAGACAAGCATTACAACCACTGACAGAAAGAGTGAGCTGAGCCAGTGAGAAATAGATTCAAACCAAACTCCAGTGAACATTCACTCTGCAGCTGGTAATTAGTGAAGAAACAGCTAGCTTGCCTGAACTCTCCTTTGAAGAATGTTTCCACTTCCACTTCCTGCCCTCAGGGTGCAGCAACATTGTTTGCTCTGGTACTTATTAAGCTTCAACTTCAACAACATGATTGCATGTATATTCATCAAGGTCTGGTGGAGAGGGAGTAGGACACAATTAAAAACTCAGAAATATCCCTCATTCTCTGTTAATTGGATTTGCTGTCTGCTTGTGTCAATTAAGATCAGTAAAATCTGAATAAATTGGATTTTATTTGTAGCATCAGAAATTCAGTAAATCCCTCCCTTGCTCTGTTTCTTTGAACATGTAGACTTTGAGAGAGTTCGCCACTTTGCATTCAGTGTGTGTGTACCTGGCTACCTGTCTTTCCCACTGTGTCTGGACATAAACATGCCCAGGCTTGTTCCCTCTACTCTGCCTGTTACCTGCACTATCTGGGGCACTTGTTTGTGCATCCTGGGAGTGCGGTCTTATCAGTCCCACACATGTTTGCAGACCCACTCCTCCATACACAGGGAGTTAGTGAGTGCCTCTATATTTCAAGTCTCACTGTGCCGGATTGCAATTAAATACGGTGTGTGGACCCGGAGCTGAAAGGTCAGTGTTTGTGGTGTTAGGGGGACGGCAGACTGGTTTGGGGTCAGCAAGGACGGAGATGCCACCCAGAAATGGCAGAGGAAAAGCCTGCGCCACTGCAGCCTGCGCTACGGGAAGCTCAAACCGCAGGTGATCCGAGAGATGGACCTGCCCAGCCAGGACAACATCTCCTTGACCAGCACGGAGACTCCACCTCCTCTCTATGTGCCCTCTTCACAGCATGGCATGCAGAAGGTAAAGGAATGCATGGGTTGCTAAATGTTGTCCTTAACTGAATCCATATTTCTTAATGGTAATACATAATGCAGATGGTGGACAATCGTGTAATTTAACCTGAAAAAATAAACAATTGATCATTCTTTCTTCATTACTCTTTAAATTAATCTTGTTTACAGCATGTGCTCAAAGTCCAAGTGTTCCTGATAGTGTTCTGCTCTTCCTAACTACCACTTACCCATTGGTCTGCAGATTGTGGACCCGTTAGCGCGAGGACGAGCCTTCCGTATGGTGGAGGAGGTGGATGGCTACAGCGTGCCTCAGACCCCCATCACCCCTGGAGCCGCCTCGCTTTGTTCCTTCACCAGCTCCCGCTCAGGTCTCAACCGACTGCCTCGTCGACGGAAGAGGGAGTCTGTGGCAAAGATGAGCTTCAGGGCCGCAGCAGCGCTGGTCAAGGTGAGTCGGGGGGGAAGAAATCCACTGAATACATCACATACAAACGTGCACAATGCTTGCATAAATAACATATATCATAAGTGTAAACCGAATACTTGGATGAAAGGAGTATCCGGTATGGATAGCGTACTTCTTACAAGTACAAGTATCATCATCGTGAAGTGTTTTACTCTTGTACTGCTCAATTCTGAAAAAGTTCTGTAAATAGTTTTCCAATAAATGATAAATACAGCAACTTCTGATCATATACCATTATATCTGGTTAGGCTCCACCCACTTTGATCCCGCCTATTCTGAGTAGAAAAGAAAATTTAGTTGCTTGAACTCTTACAGATACAGATAATGGCGCACTCAGTCTTCCCTAATATATGCATTGGATATACAGGAAAATAAATATACTAAAACACTTGTTGGGTGCTTGTTTTTTTCTGTACTTTATTGCTACTGTATTACATTGTAATATGCTGTGATAGAACAGTTATAGCGATTGTTTTTGTGTGTGTTTGTGATCCCCAGGGGCGTTCAATACGGGAGAGCACTCTAAGACGAGCCCAAAGACGCAGCTTCACCCCTGCCAGCTTCATAGACGAGGACATGGTCGACTTTCCTGATGAACTGGACACATCTTTCTTTGCCAGAGTAAGACAGGACAAACAACAACGTTGTGAAGCTGTTGTTTCTATATGACTGATTATTTTTAAATAGATAATAATTTGTATTTTAAAAACCCAAGTGATTACTTTATTCTGTCCACAACGTTCTTTACAGGATATTCTGATGCAGGAGGAGTTGTCCACGTACACAGACGAGGTGTTTGAGTCGCCGTCTGAGGCAGCCATGAAAGAGGCAGAGCCCAGCGGCAAGAAGGACGAGACGGAGCTGACAGGCAGTGCCCTAGATAAGACAGAGCTAGAGAGAAGTCATCTCATGCTGTAAGTCACTGTACCGTAGCCACAGTGTTAGTCACTCAGGCGGTGCTGATACCATCGTTTTTAAAATAATGATTCACACGATCAGTGTTACTGGAAAACACTTTTTCACTCTGAGATTTGCACATAATGACAGAATACACAGCGATTTGGATAAATAAATAAATATATACACATATACAGCAGTCAGCCACAATATTAAAACCACGGACAGGTGAATTGAGTAACATTGATCATCTCCTTACAATCCAATGTTATGCTGGGAAACTTTGGGTCGTGACATTCATGTGGATGCCATTTGACATGCAGAACAAGTACACTTCCTCATGGCAACAGCACTGTGCCCTCCCCCAGCAGTACAATGGGCCATGCCACCCTATAAAAACTTCTCAGGAATGGCTTGAGGAACTTGGCAAAGAACTCAAGGCGTCAACTTGACCTCCAAATTCCCCAGATCCCAATCCGATCAAGCATCCGGGGGATGTGCTGATATCACATCTCACAACCCAAAGGACTGAAAGGATCCACCACCAACGCCCTGGTGGCAGACACCACAGGACACACCCGGAGGTCCTGTGTCCATGCCTCAGCAGATCAGAGGCCCCACCACGGATCAGATTTGGCTTTGACCTCTCGAGGCATGGACACAGAAACTCTGCGGTATCGACATGTCCGGGAGATGCCTGATTGGCTTGGGATCTGCGGAATTCGTAGGCAAGGTCAATGCCTTGATCTCTTTGTCACGTTCCTTGGGTCATCCTTGATCAGTTTTTGCCAGCGGGCCACTGCCATCAGGAAGTGCTGTTGCCATGAGGGGAGTGCTTGGTCTGCAATGATATACATGTCAAAGGGTATCCACACGATTGCCAGAACCAGATGTTGCCTAGCAGAACGTTGCATTGTAACAAGACGGTCAATGTTATTCAATTCACCTGACTGTATTTTTAATGTTGTGGCTGAGTAAACATTAAAAAAAAAAGTTTAATGATTGTTTTTCTCAGCACTATTGATAACCATACTGACAAAAATATGACTAGTATTGATCCTGTCGGTGATACAGCTGGCTCATGCCTCTGAATCCTTAAAAATAATCAGATGTTATCTCCTCTCTTAACTCTTCCAGACCTCTGGAGCGAGGGTGGCGTAAAGCCAAAGAAGGAACTCCAGGACCGCCAAAGGTGCCCTTGCGGCAGGAGGTGGTGAGCGTTACCGGACAGCGGCGTGGGCAGCGCATCGTTGTACCTGTCAAGAAGCTTTTTGCCAGAGAGAAGAGGCCTTATGGATTGGGCATGGTAGGGAAGCTCACAAATCGAACCTACCGCAAGCGCATTGACAGCTACGTCAAGAGGCAGATAGAGGACATGGATGACCACAGGTACTACACCTCTCCACAGATCTGACTAATGAATGCTTTCTCCTGCTTCCCTCAGTGGGTGACAGTGATGGATGTTGAGCGCCGCTGTTCTTTTTTTTTTTTTTTAAAATACAATCTCTTTCTCCTCTAGGCCTTTTTTTACATACTGGATCACCTTTGTCCATTTGCTCATCACTATCCTGGCTGTATGCATCTATGGTATTGCACCAGTGGGCTTTTCCCAGCATGAGACAGTTGATTCTGTGAGTAACGGCTCAGTCATAATGACTTATTAACATGCTTTCACAATATTTTCATTTCATTATGGTTCCTTTTATATGAACTGTACTCTTTGTGATTTGAATGCCTTCTAATTTAGGTTTTAAGAAACAAAGGTGTTTATGAAAATGTCAAGTTTGTACAGCAGGAGAACTTTTGGATCGGGCCGGGTTCGGTGAGCACTCTTCTCTTGGTAGAAAATCAATAAAACAAGCAACAGTCATGTGTAAATATCTTTAAATATACAACATTTTCGATTTTTGTTTTTGTTGTTGTTGCCCTTTTATCCATCGACAGGAAGCTCTGATCCACTTGGGGGCCAAATACTCTCCATGCATGCGGCAGGACAAACAGGTGCATGATCTTATCAGGGAAAAGAGAGCTATCGAACGCAACTCTGCCTGCTGTGTGCGGAACGATCGCTCCGGCTGCGTCCAAACCTCAGAGGAGGAATGCTCGGTGTGTAAACAAACCCAATTCTTCTTTGTACTCCTCGACTTTTATAATGCAAATACAGACAGAAGCTGTGCACAGTTCTGACCCCTTTGTGGTTTCATTTCTAGAGTACTCTAGCTGTGTGGGTAAAGTGGCCGAGGCATTCCAGCACACCTCAGTTAAATGGTGAAGACAGACAGTATGGATCCGTGTGTCATCAGGATCCCAGGTAAGATACACAACTGGTTCCTCTGTGGCACAGTAAAATTAACTGATACGGGTTGGTAAATATAATGTGTGCATGTTGTTTGTCTCATCACAGGATATGTCTGGAGCCTGCCTCAGTATCACCTCATGAATGGCCTGATGACATCAGCAAGTGGCCAGTGAGTACAGTGAAACACTGTCTGGTATTCAGGCATAAAGAGGGAGATCATAGACAAGATTGTCTGAGTTACATCACAGATGATCACTCACATATCATCTGACCCTGATTCAGTGCTTGAGGGAATTAATCATCTTTAGCCCAGTATTTAAGAAAGGCAAGTTTTCTTTCTCAATGATATGCCACTGCTGTATTATATTCTCAATAAAAGACAGGGAAATCAGAAATACATATTTTACTTCTTACCTGTAGCACTATTTATCACTCTAGACTGTCTTGTTGAGAGTAGCCGAGTGTTGGAGGTGTGGGCTGAAGAGATGTCTGCCTGCTCTTGAATATAATGTGTAGCATCCTCTAACTGATGGTTCACGAGGCTTTATTTTCAATAATGTATCTCCAAACATATCAAGAGCTAGAATGAAACAAAACAAAAACAAAATATTACATTTCTATCTCAGTAGAACAAACCATAGGCACACTGGGCTAACAGCAACGTAGCATTTTTCTGGTGCTCACATGCTCATTTAAACTCTTTAAATATAATTATTAAGTAACACAATATTAAAGACAATATGAAATAAAATGTAGACAAACCTTGTGCCTGTATCAGCCAAATGCTTAACATTTACTCTAGTCATGAAGAACAACATTTGTTCAGTTTTTTCCTTCTACTACCGGCAACAAACCCTTACAAAATAAGAGCGCCTGCCTTTACAATCTTACTTCCTGGTTTGTACCTTTCAAAAGAAGAGGGCGCTTTTAGAATTTAACACAATAAAAGCAAATTATATGACTATAATAAAGCATAATGAAGGTTGTTTACATGATGGAACTAGATGGAACTCGGCTTGTGGTGCTTAAAGTGCCAAAATATACATTAAAAAAAACTCAGCAATGTCATGACCTGCAACATGCGACGTGCATCTACTGCTGGCTCACCCAGCACCACTGAGCTAACTAATGTTAAAGCTCAGAACAGAAGGGCGCCATTACATTAATGTTTACATCTCATGCTGTCATGAGTATGAGCCTCTCATGCACACTTCCTTCTGCACAGTGAAAAGGTTGTCAGGTGTGGTTCTGTAGAAAGAGAGTAGTTCCACATGAAACTGCTCACAACAGGGTCTGTGAATTATATTGAGTGACCAGGTCAGGATATCTGGAAAGAGACAATGCTGTTGAGTTTTTATTAAATGGATTTAAAAAAATTTTTGGCACTATAAGCCAAGTGCCATCTAGTTCCATTATATTCAAGATAAGGCAGACATCTCTATGGAGGATATCTCCAGCACTCAGCAACTCACACCAAAACAATCTAGATTAATAAACAGCACTACAGATAAAAGGAAAAATATATATTTTTGATTTGGGGGTGAACTGTCCCTTTAAGCATGATTATAAAGTGGCAGGAATCTACCAGGCTCCAGTTGTGGGTTCAACTACAAATAAGATATCTTTTTTTATTTTGATGAATCAGGGAAGTCTGTCACATTCTGGCACAGGTGAAGTTTTAATACTGTAAATCTCCACCTCTATTTTTAGATTTGTACCAGGTACAACACAGGGAACCACACCAACCTGCCTCATATAGACTGTACCATCACAGGCCGACCCTGCTGCATTGGAACTAAAGGGAGGTGAGGAGAGCTGGAGAACCTACACGAACGATGAAGCTTTGTTCTGTCTAGTAAAACACATGATGACAAGTTTATTAATTTAGTAATTGCTGCGTGTTTTCTTTAAGGTGTGAAATCACATCCCGGGAATATTGCGACTTCATGAACGGCTACTTTCATGAGGAGGCTACTCTCTGCTCTCAAGTAAGCATCTTTCTCTTTGAGTTGCATCTGTCGCTATCTTAAATGTGGTGTACTATTTTGTGTACTTCCTAAATACCAATCTGTCTTCATGTTGTGCCGTTTGTGATCTCAGGACTGTATGACTGAGGGGCCGTTCTTAATATAATGTGCTGTGTTCTTCTTCAGGTGCACTGCATGGACGATGTGTGCGGACTGTTGCCTTTCCTCAACCCAGAGATCCCAGATCAGTTTTACAGGCTCTGGCTCTCACTATTTCTGCATGCTGGGTGAGTCAGTAGCTGTCAGCAAGTAGTTTTGCTTATTCTAAGATTTCTTTCTTTACCTTTATTTAACTAGGAAGTCCGATGCGATGGAAATCTCTTTTCTAAGGGAGACTTGGCCAAGATAGCTAAATCCAGCTAAAAAAAGCAGCTGCATTTCTGAGTTACCTGGACTTAAACATGGGTTTAAATTTATCTAAGGGGAACAGATTATTTAAATGTAGTACACTCTGCAGATTAATCCAAGTCCAGGGAGTTAAGTAGGAGAAGGCTTTTTTTCCCCTGGAATCTGGTAAGAAAGTTGCCTGGTAAAAAAAAAACTGATGACTGACGTAGGTCTGCATCAGGAGGTGACATTTATATTGTAGGAGTTTGCCAAGCATGGCCTTACACATGATAATATTAATAAAAATCTTTTTGTAAAGCGCTTTCAATCAAAGTGCTGTTCATCTTTAAAAACAGAAAGGCTACTAAAAACAGTATACAATAAATAAAACAATGACACACAACTCAAGACAGACCAATCAAGACTTGTACACAACAGTGAACAAATGGGTCTTTAGCTTTGCTTTAAACATATCACCTGAACATGCCTGCACAATACCAATAGGTAGATTGTTCCACAAGGTTGGTGCACGAAATAAAAAAGCACGCTCACCAATCGTCTTTCTGTGGACCTCGGGGACATTCAGAAAATGGGTGCAGGTCACGTGCAGGCCTGTATAGTTTAACCAGGTCAGACAAATACTGTGGTGCAATGCCACTCACAATTTTATATGTGAGCAACAGCACTTTAAAGTCTGCTCCAACCTCTCCCGGAAACCAGTGGAGCGAGGCCAACACGGGAGTAATATGCTCATATTTACCCACTCCGGTCACAACATGAGCTTCTTCGTTCTGTACCATCCTCGAAAACTCTTCTTTGGCAAACCTGACAGAAGGGCGTTGCGATCAGCTAGCTGTGATGTAACAAAAGCATGAATAAGGATCTCAGCATCCTTAAATGAAAGGATAGGTCGTATCTTAGTAATGTTTCGTAGGTGAAAAAAGGCCGCCTCCTTACTCTGTACTCTGCACAGTCTTAAGTGTTGTACGTAGGCAGCTGGACTTGAATTTCTTAAAGATGTTTCACCTCTCATCCAAGAGGCTTCTTTAGTTCTGAAAAGCCACTTGGATGAAACAACTTTAAGCAAGTCCAGTTGCCTACAATATAGGACTTAAGGTTACCATGACCTGGATGACTGAGAATCTTCACCAACATCTTACTCTGTTCAAGACCAACATATTAAAACAAGCCTTATTTAGAAATCAGATATCCTCAATATTAGCTTCTTTAGATCTTCAGGCTGCCGTGTCTGGTAAAGAGCAGAAAGTCAGCTTTGTCCCAGCCTGATGTTCCAGATGAGTGTTTTCAAGGACAGTGTTTGCACCGAGCGGGGAGGAACAGGATGATTAAAAGATCAGAATCAGGGTCAGGTTTATTGGCAGAGTATGTTTGGCATATACAAGGAAATTGACTCAGGCTGTCAGTAGCTCTTAGTGTATTCATACTGACATCATGACAAAAGAAATGCATAGAAAGATAAAGAGACATTCGACAAATATGGAAAAGAAACAACAGCAGAGGAAAAGCAAACAGCAGCGCAGGTGAGGTTATTGGTTTTTAACAATATGTATAATAGAGTAAAACACAACTTTATTGTCCAGCTGAGGACAGAAGATCACCTTTGGTGTTACCAGATACTATAAAAACATCATTAGAGCAAATTTCATCACTTTGCATCAGTTGTGCCACAATTAATACAACATACACACAGTGTACAGCAAATATTCAGTGAAGAAAAGTGGAGGTGGCGCTTATTGTCACCAATGATGGACAAAGTTTTCCTTTGTGCAGCTTTACTGTGAAGGACATGCAATGACTTTTGCTGGCGGTCACTATCTTTCCTGCTGTTATGATGGTCCTGTCCAGCTTGTTTTTTGTTTGTCAATGTCACATGTCCACAAGTTTACTCTATCAGCTTACAAACATACAATTTTTTGTAATGACTGACTCTAAACTGCTTCAGTTTCCTACTTAAAAGTGGTCTCTCGTAGGCTTTTCTTTCATATAGAATTAACATCGTCTGTGAAACTCAATTTGTCATCCATGTGTGTTTCTGGATTCTTAAAACAGCTCACCGTTTCCACAGATTGGTCACAAAGTGTAAGCGATAAGGGCAGGTTTGCATGGTTTAGAATAAGCTCCTTTGTTTTGTTCTCATGCCTCTGCACCAGCAGCAGCCATGGTTGGACGGATTACTTTTTCGGGTTGTCTGTCCATCTATCCGTCCATCCATCTGTCGGCTCGCTCCTTAAACACAGTACAAATGTCCACTTGGACTCAAGGATGGGCTGACAAATTTTGGTGTTCAAAGGTCTCTACAGCCTTGTCTGTCTCATTCTCGTTAACGTGATATTGCAAGAACGCCTTGAGGAAATTCTTTTTTTGGCCATAACTTACACGCTCATTATACGCTCATATGCTAATTATGACAAAATTTCACACAAATGTCTAATAGGATAAAATGATGAAGTGATGACATTTTATATCCAAAAGGTCAAAGGTCATCCTCACTGTGACATCCTAGTGTTCTACAAAAACACTTTTCTGGCCATTATTTAGTGCCATAACTCAGGAGCAGAAGGAGAGACATTTGGTCTGATACAGAAATGGCGACTCTAATCTTGTGTGCCCACCATAGATCTTTAGTGCTGCTGGGTTAAAGATGTGTGTGAAGCATCCATGTTTTCACAGACATGGATATAAGATTAGCAGGAGGCTGGATTTACAGCAGTGTTCCCGCTTGGACGCTTGGGAAAAGTAATCAGCGGCAACATCATTCAAAAAAAAACAATAGAAAGTAAGAATAGGCATGTCATCAGTGTGTTTGAAGAACTTAAAATTGCTGTCCTGTGGTGTCATCTCATTGGTGTACACAGAAAATAATGATCTTTAAATAATGTTTAAAATAGGAATGTTCCTAAAATTTAAACAGAAGTTAAAACTTAAACTAGTCACATTGTCTAAAAATAAGAAAACACTCAGAAATCACTGAAAAAAAAAACGCCATTTAAGAAATGTCATCCGAGTTTTCAGTAACCGAAGCGTATTTTAAATGCTGCTGAAATGTGTGGCGCTTGGCCCCGTGCATTATGAACATCGCACATTATCCTACAAAACATGACAACTCACTCAATGAAGGTTAATACAAGTAAAAATTTGTTTACTGTGTATTTAACACCTCACCTTATCTCCATTCAAAAACACACACTCAGACAGTAAGTCTGTCATGCACGAGTGTACTTGCAAATTCACACACAAATACAAACACACACACACACACGTGCACCCAACTAAGCCTAAGCACCTTTCTTATTCAGCCTAGCGAGAACAAATTCAGGCGTAGGAGTATGTGTGAAGGCTCGAACATGCTTTCTGCATCTGTGGATGCGCACGTGAGTTCTAGGGAGCCTGTGATGATCAGAACCACTGGTTAGTCCCACATGGAGATCCAAACTCCTCCTTTAAGTATCTTAATAACAAGTTTAACCAACCAGTATTTCTGGTGTCGACTAGCAAGGGCTGCAACGTTTTATTGGCTAGTCGACTAATCAAGTTCATAAAGTGTTGCAAAATGCAAAAATAAGTGACATATGTATGGTCCAGTAAAGTAAGAGACTTCCATAGTCCTGTGATGTAAGATTGGCTGAATAAAAATATTTCAGTACAGTTTAGTAAATAGTCTTATTCATTCACTTTTAGCTGGAGTTGCTCCCACTGTACTTCCCTCTGTACTGTGCATCACAAATATGTTAAATATGTGTGGATGGAGTAATTGCAGTTGCACTGTATATTTCAGACTGATGGCACTACTTAAGCGCAGTTCAGACCTGTCAGTCAGTCAGCACAAAGAGCTGACCTCACGGTTAAGAGGAGCAGTGCTTCATCTTTGTACTGTCTGTTATCTGCCTCCTGGGTAATTAAACAAAGTGCCCTTACTCCACGAACTCATTAAGCTTCAGTGAGATAGAGACTGATTTTGTTGATGGGCAAAGTCATTGGTCTGCTGAGGGCTTTGCGAATTATCTTCCCCACACGTGCAGCTTTTCTCCCACATACACACTCACACACACACTCACACACAAGCATATGTTACACTGCACACTCATGAACACTTTGTCCCTGTCTGTCCCCCAGGATCCTTCACTGCCTGGTGTCGGTGGCTTTCCAGATGACCATCCTGAGGGACCTGGAGAAGCTGGCGGGCTGGCTGCGCATCTCAATCATTTACATTCTCAGTGGCATCACTGGCAACTTAGCTTCAGCCATCTTTTTGCCCTATAGAGCAGAGGTAATCACCAAGAAAATATTAGTGTAGAAATATCACAGTGCAGTTATGAGTAACATTAATGTTTATTAAGAATGCAATATAATGTCGAACTTTAAAGGGACAGTTCAACCCAAGATCAAAAATGCATATTTGTCCTCTTACCTGTAGTGCTATTTAATTATCTAGATTGTTGTGGTGTGAGTTGCCGAGTGTTGGAGATATCAGCCGTAGAGATGTCTGCCTTCTCTCGAATATAATGGAACTAGATGGCACTTGGCTTGTGGTGCTCAAAGTGCCAAAAAAACATGACCCAGTTACTTAAAATAATCCACACACCTTGTTGTGAGCAGTTTCATGTAGGAACTAGTTTCTTACCATCTACCCACACCTGCCAACTCCAGCGCAGAAGGAAGTGAATCTCCTGCTAGCTCATTTAGCACCTAGCTAACCTTACAGCTCAACTGAGGAGGACACCATTAATGTGTACATTTTGAATCTCACTTATCCATGAGTAAAGACACACTTCCTTTTGTGTGGTGATACAGTCGGTGGATGTAGTTTGGTAAAAAGAAAATAGTTCCTATATGAAACTGCTCACACCAAGATCTGTGGATTATCTTGAGTGACAGGGTAATAATTTCTGGAAAGAGACATTGCTGTTGAGTTTTTCAGATGTATTTCTGGCGCTTTGAGCACCTCAAGCCAAGTGCCATGTAGTTCTATTATATTTGAGAGAGGGCAGACTTCTGTACATGTGATATTTTCCAACACTCTGCAAGTAACACCAAAACAACCTAGATTGATAAATAGCACTACAGGTAAGGGGGGGAATATGTAGGTCTGATTTTGTCTCTTTAAAATCATGTCATAAATGTTATCCAACATGTTGTTGTAGGCTTACACCTCTCTCTCTGCTGTCTTTGTGTCAGGTGGGCCCAGCCGGCTCTCAGTTTGGGATCCTGGCCTGCCTGTTTGTGGAGTTGTTTCAGAGCTGGCAGATCCTGGCCCAGCCCTGGAGGGCCTTCACCAAGCTGCTCTGTGTGGTGCTCTTTCTCTTTGCCTTTGGGCTCCTGCCCTGGATCGACAATTTCGCCCACATATGTGGTTTCATCTCCGGCTTCTTCCTGTCCTTCGCCTTCTTACCCTACATCAGCTTCGGCCGCATGGACCTGTACCGCAAACGCTGTCAGATCATCGTCTTCCTGCTGGTGTTTGTCGGGCTCTTTTCAGGCCTCGTGGTGCTCTTCTACGTCTACCCAATCAAGTGTGAATGGTGCGAGTTGCTCACCTGTATCCCTTTCACGGACAAATTCTGCGAGAAGTACGACCTCAACGCTCACCTTCACTGAGGTGTGGACAGTGTGAGCGCGGCAGGAAGGCATCAGGTCAAAACAGGTGGACTAACAGATGATATCAGCCAGTCTGTGTCTCCACTCTGCCCCCGTGTGACTGTCCCCTTCTCTGTGAACAATGACAGTATACTTGTGTTGTTGTTTTTTTTACTCTGTCAGTATGAATACCTATGCCACTCATCTTAAACACCTCCTTTAATCACCTCCCTGTTCACCGGCAGTCATTGTCACTCCTTCACTGTCCAGTGAAACAAAGGTATGGCACTTCTGAACCTCATCAAAATTCCCAGCTGCCCTTTACATGTGAGGCAGGAATTAGTGAAGCCAGCGCTGGTACAGAGAGAAGGAATATTTAATTTTTTACATTCACACTCCAGACATAGGTTTTATTATTCAGGCAACCTCATACAGAAGCAGGGACAAAAATCAAATATTGATACCTTTTGTGCCTTGTTGAGAAATGTACCAACTACTGCCATATTTTTGTTACATTATGCTGAGCACTCGAATGTTTTCTTTTATTTGTTTATTGCTTCTCAAGAAGTGATGATTGTTTTGAACACGGTAGTGTTTTAGCTACCTGTCTACTCACATGTAACTGAAAACAACAGTAAAAAAAAAAGACAAATTCAACTGGTCTGACTTTCTCTTAATTTCAAGGAAACGCCTGTTGAAGATTGTTTTATAGTTTATTCAAATTATGCAAGAAAGAAACAGCAAACATCTCTTTTAGTGGCTGCATTTAAGGAGCTCACTTTACAGTACGGACTATGAATTCATAACACCTTTTTCTTAATGTGGTTTACAAAAATAGAACAGTATTTACATCACAACTCCAGATATAACATGATGTTTTTAATGGATTGATTACATTCATACAGTGATTTGTGACAAATAAATAATAATATTAGCAAAGCCAAGATGCTAATGGTGACAGGGGAGTATCGTTTGATGTCAGCAAAGCCACTGGTTCCTCTTCTCCTCTTGGTCTCTCCTCACAAAGACCTCACTCCTTGTTTAGTGGGATACTGTGCAGTGCAGACATCAGGAGGTCCACTAAGACCTTGTTACCATTACTAAACCCAGTCCACTGGTGCATACATGGTCCTGTGCCTCTACCTGTCCATCTGACAGCTGTGTTTTGTTAATCTTATCTGTCCTGAGTCCATGTTAGAGGTGAGTAAGTGGAAGGAGGTTGGGGTAGGGGGTTCATGGACTAGCAGCCGCTGTTTCGCCGCGCATACGCCTGCCCACCGAGCATGTACTCCATCTCTTGGAATTGCATGTTGGATATGGAGATGGCTGATGGTCCTTTCTCCTTGAAGCCGGCCTTGAGGTAGAAGGGCACCAGGAAGTCCTCGCAAATCAGCAGGGCCCGGCGGAGGCCCGGCATACAGCGCAGGTACTGTAAGTAGCGCCACAAGAGGATGGAGCCCTTGCCTTGCTGGCGACAGTGACGGTGCACTGACAGCACATGGATGTGCACAGTGGGGGTGTGTGGGACATGTTGAGTCATTGCCTCCTGGAGAAGAGAGAATACATTCACATGCAGCAGAGCAAGAAGTCAATAATTTGCATGGAAAAGCAAAGTTTGTCACATTGTATTCGTTGCACATTTTCCAAATGTTTTCATACCTGCGAAAGCCTCTCCTTGTCCCAGCCAGAGCCGATGATGAAAGCAACCAGCTGTCCTTCCTCAAACCAACCCAGCGACAGCTCAGGGCACTGACCCAGGAAGTTGAGCACTTCATCCAGGGTAAGTGGACACTCGCCAGACACAGAGACAAATGCTGTGGGGTGAAAAGAACCAGTTCATGCAGAGGGTAATGTCCTGGGAGTCATGATAGATCAGGAACAGACTACTGGATGAAAGAAATATGTTCCCTTTCAAGTTAAAACTGGCACTAAGATGATACTGAACACTGAAAAGATAAATTTACTCTTCTTTCCCCATGGACAGAATGGAAAACACAGGATATTATCTCTGTCAAATACACATAAAAGTCAGTCAAGTTCTTAACTGATAATACATGGTGTTAAAACACTGATCAGGTGAGTTATGTAGAAACTTGACTTACCTTCTCTCTCAATCTCAAACACACTGATGGCATCCTGTGGCGTGAGGTTCCTGAACTCGCTGGCGGGGAGTGTGTGTCGTCTCTGTCGCAGAGGGCTGACCACTCTGACAGGCGTCTTCAGGAAGAAGGGCTTGAGGAACGGTGAGCCACTGATCTGCTGAGTCATGTTATCTCAATAATAAGAAACAGGACTCTTCTGTCAGTCTGTTTTCTTCTCTTGCAGCCTTCCGCAATATAAAGTTTATACTGATGCTATAAACGAGGCAAAGTGAGTCAAACCCTGCCACAGAACTGTCCCTGATCTCTATTTGTCCGACAGCTCTGACTGTAAAGTATCTCACTTGAGAAGGCGAGATGCTGCCCTGCGTGTCTCTCCTGCTCTCCTCTTCTTTCTCACTGATCTCATACTGTGAAGTGGTCGTCCCAAAGTAGGATAACTGTCTGTGCACGTGTCTCCAAAGTCTCTAAATCCCCTGCTTTCAAATGCCAGACATTTTGTTGTTGAGGCATTTCTTTTGTGTGTTCAAAGACAGACAACTCTGTAGTTACAGCTTTCATTGTGCATATTTTAATGAGACAATGATTTGGATTAACTTAAGATAAGGGTGTTGACAGCAATTATTTTTATATTTCCCATACCTTGATTTAAATTTAAAGAATCTGATATTCACTGTGTGATTAGTGTTTTTTTGACATGACTATCTGTACTCAGTGGCTAAAAAAGTTCACAATAATGATAGTATCATGATATCAATAGAAAATTTGGAATTATTTTAATAATGATGCTTTTAATCAGTTGTGTTTAGTCTTTTTTTGGCACAAAAAGAGCAATTACACTTACACTTAGAAACAAGGACAGTTATTCAATCAACTTCAACCAAACTCTATTCTTAATTATTTAACTTTTTACTGTTTTTTTTTTTAATTGCTGTTTATAATTCTTGACGGATGTTGCTGCTAATTATTTGTTTTTATGGACTTTGTGAATTGAAGGACAGAGACAAATAGACATGATTTAAGAGGCTTTGAATTTTTTTTTTACACAATATTTCATTTTTAAATAACGCAGTTATCACTGGTATCTATCTATCTATCTATCTATCTATCTATCTATCTATCTATGATTAGTTTTTGCCTTGCACATGTATATTGACACATGCCCTCACTGTACATTCGGGTGTGTGTTTTTCAAGGTGGGGATGAGCAAGATGTGGCGTGACTGGATGTGGTGATGCGCATGTTTTCCGGACATCAAGGGCATGTAGGCTAATTTACCCGCACTGGGTAAGGGCAGAGATTTGTGTGGATTGCTGTTGGGATGATTTCATGCCTCAAAGAGGTTTAGCACCGACTAATTAAATGAGAGAGCACTTGTTTTGACTGGCCTGAGGTAAACCGGTTTACCCAGACATGACTGTCAGTGCATTATAGCAGACGAGTCCTTTGAAATCAGTATAATTATATTCATTTTTTAATACAAAGATAATACTCAAGTCATCAATTCCCATCTTAGCTGTTTATTTTGGTTGTACAGGTGTCTAGTAGATTTAAATTGTATTCTTGGGTCATTTTACTTTTCCACAAGCTTTTATTCTTAAGCATTAAATAATGAAAGTAAGCACTGTATCTTTGTATTGGTCTTAGCTTAGTTTTTTCCTCTACAGAAAAACAGGCTTCTCACAGTCATCCAGCTCAAAGCTTAGCCCTACTGTTGTTTAATTTAACCTCTAGAGATGAAACCAAAATAGAATTGTTTTAAGGATTATTGTTTCACCCCGCTGCCTCCTTTTGGCCTTTACTACAGTGATGAATGGGAAATCTCCCACGTCATCTGGACAACTGGCCAATCACAAACACAAAAACATTTCTGCCCGTGAGATCATCAGATGTTAGAGGCGAGCACGTATGCAGTTGTCCAGAGATTAAATCACCTTTTCTGACCTGCAGCTCTGTCACTCTGTGTGGCCTGTGAGGGGAGGGGCCGTCTGAAATAAGTCCCCGTGGCCTCTTAAAACAGCCTCTTATAGCCAGCTGAATGACACGGTTGAGTTTTGAGAATCCCACAAACATGTTTCAGCTTTTAAGACAAGCTAATAAATTTAGTTTAGGACTCTGGCTCTCGAGTTGATAGAAGATTAAACTCTGATTTCATATGTGTACAGTGTAACCTCACCCACTAACCTTCTCTGGCTTTAAGTGTCATAGACCCTTATCTCATTTACAGCATGTGTATACACACACACACTCAGTGTATTATGTTTTTACAGGCAAGCTCGAGGCCACAGTGTAACTGAATCCTCATTAAACTTTACACTGGCGAACTACACCTGTTGGTCCAGCTGAGCAGAGAGCAACAGTCAACTAATACTGACGGAGAATATCATTAAGTTTGAAATCTGACACATTACACATTTTAAGAGTGCGTGGCAGCCAGAAAATTCATCCTGAAATGAACTGTAACGCCACAGCAGGTTATTATATGTGTGCTTCATCCACAAAACATAAAGCATAACCACCGAAACTCTTTCTTTTAATGCTTCCTCTTTCTTCATTTCTTCATTCTTTTAAAATGTTATATCTTATTTGATTTTATGATTTATGGTTTTACAATTCTACAATTTTAAGCCTTTTTATGATTTATTTCATCTTGTGATTTTTTAAAATTATTTTAAGATTTGTGGTTTTGCTATAGTGGGTGGTGGATTTGACGGAGGAAGACTGTGGTGAGTTCTATTTGATCCACAGTCCCACAACAAGATTCTGGGGCAGCTGTGGGCCGTACCCAGCACAGACAATACCTGCAGTAAGGTTAAATCTTGAGAAGATGTTCTGGGGTAATCTGAAAGACAGTTATTTCAGTTATTCAGTGTCTAATGGTGAGTCTGTGCCTGTTGGGAGTTATAGGCTCTGATTGTTAAATGATGTCAGAACGCTTAAAAGGTGACGCAAGAAAAAATGCCATATGAGATTTCCATTAATAGGATCTCAAATCACCTGCCACTTTTAAATGAACATTGTTGGACCAGTAGTCTTTGTTTAAAAGTGTTTTTAAATGTCCTTTTATATTGAATTGCCTTGTTTGTCTGTTTTATGTTCATGTTGTCTATTTTCAGTTGAAGCACTCAGTGTTTATAATTTTTGTATTGTGAAGCATTTTGTGCTGCAATTCTTTCTATAAATAAAGTTTTAATGTTGTCGTTGTTGCTATTGTTATTATTATAATTATTTATTTTTAATATTACTATTAACAGTGTCCGTTGAAAGCTAATCAATGACTGCTGTGAAACTGCCCCAGGTGGAGTGCCTCCTGGCAACATAATGTTCAGTTGAAGTTGGTGTCAGAATACAGACTGTCGCTTTAGTAATACCAGTTAGTGGCTGTGTTAAATTGTATTGGGATTTAACAGGACTTCTGATTAGCTGCTATTTTTGGCCTTTCTTGAGACAAAGATTGTAAATGAGCTTAGTGTGTGTGTGTGTGTGTTAATATTCATCCACTTGGCTCTGAGTCAGCTCTAATTAATCTGATGACACTGCAGGTTGTACTGTTTTATCATGCTTCCAGTTTTCTGGGGGACGTCCAGAGTTCTTTGTTTTCAGTACAAGCTGGTTACAGCGAAAAACTGCACTTTCACAAATGGCGAGCAGTGACACACTTGGAAGGCCTTTAAGGTGGAAGATTAACTGAGCGCCTGGCTTCATGGTTTTACAGCAGTCCATGGTCCATGTGTGAGTAAACTGCAGCGTGACCAAAATCCACAGGACAGTTTTGGTGCCTGCTTTGCCAGCAGAGGGCACTGCTTATCCTAATAGAGGACTCATCTTTGCCAGGTTGACACACAGTATGAGATGGACTCGAAACACATCTATGAAAATAATCCCCATAGCTTTAAATTTCCAATGAATATTGATGTAATATTTATATGTCTAAGTTATCAAAGAACATCAATCTCCAGAATCTATCTGTAAGTTACATACAAGTAAGTGTGCACTTCTCGTTTTGTGCGGACCTCAGTCACATGCTGGCAGCCCACACAGGCACTAAGTCATCAAAGCTTTGAAAAACCCTGGTACAGTATGTGATGAAGAATGTCATCACATTTCATAAAAAAAGTCATGTTGAAGTATGCCATAAAAATGTCATTATGTAGTATGCCAAAAAAAGTCATAGCGTATGTCAGTACAGTATGCAAAAAAAGTGTCGAAGTATAGTATGTCATAAAATTTTTCATTGTAATAAATGTCATGAAAAATGTCAGTATAATATGCCAAAAACTACCATAGTATAATATGACATAGAAATTAAAGTATTTTTTTTTCCAAAAAATGTCATAGTATAGTATGTCATAAAATATGTCATAAAAAAGTATTCCAGAAAAATTTCATAGTATAATATGTCATAAAAAATGTCATAATATAGTATGCCAAAAAAATGTCATACTACAGCATACCAAAACAATTGCATGGTACAATATGTCATGTAAATGTCTTAGTTTATGTCATAAAAATATTATGATAAAATATGCCCCCCAAAAAATGTCAGCATAGTATGCAAAAAAAAAAAAAAAAAAAGTAATACCATGGTGTGTCAAATAATGTCATAGTATTATATGCCAACAAATCTCATTCTATAGTATGTCTTAAAAACTGTCATAGTATAGTATGAGAAAAAAAAAGCCATAGTAAAATATGCAAAAAAAAAGTTCATAGGAAAGCATGTCATAAAAGGTCATAGTATAGTATGTCATAAAAAGTCATAGTATAGTATGTCATAAAAAATGTCATAGTATAGTATGTGATAAAAATGTCACAGTATAGTATGTGATAAAAATGTCATAGTATAGTATGTCATAAAAAATGCCATTGTATAGTATGTCATAATAAATGTCATAGTATAGTATGTCATAAAAAAGGTCATAGTATAGAATGTCATAATAAATGTCATAGTATAGTATGTGATAAAAATGTCATAGTATAGTATGTCATAATAAATGTCATAGTATAGTATGTCATAAAAAAGGTCATAGTATAGTATGTCATAAAAAAGTCATAGTATAGTAAGTCATAAAAAATGCCATTGTATAGTATGTCATAATAAATGTCATAGTATAGTATGTCATAAAAAATGTCATAGTATAGTATGTCATAAAAAGTCATAGTATAGTATGTCATAAAAAGTCATAGTAAAGTATGTCATAAAAAATGTCATAGTATAGTAAGTCATAAAAAATGCCATTGTATAGTATGTCATAATAAATGTCATAGTATAGTATGTCATAAAAAATGTCATAGTATAGTATGTCATAAAAAGTCATAGTATAGTATGTCATAAAAAGTCATAGTAAAGTATGTCATAAAAAATGTCATAGTATAGTAAGTCATAAAAAATGCCATTGTATGGTATGTCATAAAAAATGTCATAGTATAGTATGTCATAAAAAATGTCAGTATAGTATGTCATAAAAAATATTGTATATTATGTCATAAAAAATGTCAGTATAGTATGTCATAAAAAGTCATAGTATAGTATGTCATAAAAAAGGTCATAGTATAGTATGTCATAAAATGTCATAGTATAGTATGTCATAAAAAATGTCATAGTATAGTATGTCATAAAAAGTCATAGTATAGTATGTCATAAAAAAGGTCATAGTATAGTATGTCATAAAAAGTCATAGTATAGTATGTCATAAAAAAGTCATAGTATAGTATTTCATAAAAAATGTCATTATAGTAAGTCATAAAAATGTCATTGTATAGTATGTGATAAAAAAGGTCATAGTATAGTATGTCATAAAAAGTCATAGTATAGTATGTCATAAAAAATGTCAGTATAGTATGTCATAAAAAATGTCATTGTATAGTATGTCATAAAAAAGGTCATAGTATAGTATGTCATAAAAAGTCATAGTATAGTATGTCATAAAAAAGGTCATAGTATAGTATGTCAAAAAAAGTCATAGTATAGTATGTCATAAAAAATGTCATAGTACAGTATGTCATAAAAAATGTCATAGTATAGGATGTCATAAAAAAGTCATAGTATAGTATGTCATAAAAAGTCATAGTATAGTATGTCATAAAAAATGTCATAGTATAGTATGTCATAAAAAATGTCATAGTATAGTAAGTCATAAAAAGTCATAGTATAGTATGTCATAAAAAAGGTCATAGTATAGTATATAATAAAAAATGTCATTGTATAGTAAGTCATAAAAAGTCATAGTATAGTATGTCATAAAAAATGTCATTGTATAGTATGTCATAAAAAAGGTAATAGTATAGTATGTCATAAAAAGTCATAGTATAGTATGTCATTAAAAATGTCATAGTATAGTATGTCATAAAAAGTGATAATATAGTATGTCATAAAAAGTCATAGTATAGGATGTCATAAAAAAGTCATAGTATAGTATGTCATAAAAAATGTCATAGTATAGCATGTCATAAAAAAGGTCATAGTATAGTATGTCATAAAAGGTAATAGTATAGTATGTCATAAAAATGTCCTAGTATAGTATGTCCTAAAAAGTCCTAGTATAGTATGTCATAAAAAATGTCATAGTATAGTATATCATAAAAAGTCATAGTATAGTATGTCATAAAAAATGTCATAGTATAGTATGTCATAAAAACTCATAGTATTGTATGTCATAAAAAATGTCATAGTATAGTATGTCATAAAAAAGTCATAGTATAGTATGTCATAAAAAAATCATAGTATAGTATGTCATAAAAAGTCATAGTATAGTATGTCATAAAAAAGGTCATAGTATAGTATGTCATAAAATGTCATAGTATAGTATGTCATAAAAAATGTCATAGTATAGTATGTCATAAAAAGTCATAGTATAGTATGTCATAAAAAAGGTCATAGTATAGTATGTCATAAAAAGTCATAGTATAGTATGTCATAAAAAAGTCATAGTATAGTATTTCATAAAAAATGTCATTATAGTAAGTCATAAAAATGTCATTGTATAGTATGTGATAAAAAAGGTCATAGTATAGTATGTCATAAAAAGTCATAGTATAGTATGTCATAAAAAATGTCATTGTATAGTATGTCATAAAAAAGGTCATAGTATAGTATGTCATAAAAAGTCATAGTATAGTATGTCATAAAAAAGGTCATAGTATAGTATGTCAAAAAAAGTCATAGTATAGTATGTCATAAAAAATGTCATAGTACAGTATGTCATAAAAAATGTCATAGTATAGGATGTCATAAAAAAGTCATAGTATAGTATGTCATAAAAAGTCATAGTATAGTATGTCATAAAAAATGTCATAGTATAGTATGTCATAAAAAATGTCATAGTATAGTAAGTCATAAAAAGTCATAGTATAGTATGTCATAAAAAATGTCATAGTATAGTATATAATAAAAAATGTCATTGTATAGGATGTCATAAAAAGTCATAGTATAGTATGTCATAAAAAATGTCATGGTATAGTATGTCATAAAAAATGTCATAGTATAGTATGTCATAAAAAGGTTATAGTATAGTATGTCATTAAAAATGTCATAGTATAGTATGTCATAAAAAGTGATAATATAGTATGTCATAAAAAGTCATAGTATAGGATGTCATAAAAAAGTCATAGTATAGTATGTCATAAAAAATGTCATAGTATAGCATGTCATAAAAAAGGTCATAGTATAGTATGTCATAAAAGGTAATAGTATAGTATGTCATAAAAATGTCCTAGTATAGTATGTCCTAAAAAGTCCTAGTATAGTATGTCATAAAAAATGTCATAGTATAGTATGTCATAAAAAGTCATAGTATAGTATGTCATAAAAAATGTCATAGTATAGTATGTCATAAAAAGCCATAGTATCGTATGTCATAAAAAATGTCATAGTATAGTATGTCATAAAAAGTCATAGTATAGTATGTCATAAAAAATGTCATAGTATAGTATGTCATAAAAAAGTCATAGTACAGTAAGTCATAAAAAGTCATAGTATAGTATGTCATAAAAAGTCATAGCATAGTATGTCAAAAAGTCATAGTATAGGATGTCATAAAAAATGTCATAGTATAGTATGTCATAAAAGGTCATAGTATAGTATGTAATAAAAAATGTCATAGTATAGTATGTCATAAAAAGTCATAGTATAGTATGTCATAAAAAAGTCATAGTATAGTATGTCATAAAAAATATCATAGTATAGTATGTCATAAAAAATGTCATTGTATAGTATGTCATAAAAAAGTCATAGTATAGTATGTCATAAAAAATATCATAGTATAGTAAGTCATAAAAAGTCATAGTATAGTATGTCATAAAAAAGGTCATAGTATAGTATATAATAAAAAATGTCATTGTATAGTAAGTCATAAAAAGTCATAGTATAGTATGTCATAAAAAATGTCATTGTATAGTATGTCATAAAAAAGGTAATAGTATAGTATGTCATAAAAAGTCATAGTATAGTATGTCATTAAAAATGTCATAGTATAGTATGTCATAAAAAGTGATAGTATAGTATGTCATAAAAAGTCATAGTATAGGATGTCATAAAAAAGTCATAGTATAGTATGTCATAAAAAAGGTCATAGTATAGTATGTCATAAAAGGTAATAGTATAGTATGTCATAAAAATGTCCTAGTATAGTATGTCCTAAAAAGTCCTAGTATAGTATATCATAAAAAATGTCATAGTATAGTATGTCATAAAAAGTCATAGTATTGTATGTCATAAAAAATGTCATAGTATAGTATGTCATAAAAAAGTCATAGTATAGTATGTCATAAAAAAATCATAGTATAGTATGTCATAAAAATTGTCATAGTATAGTATGTCATAAAAAGTCATAGTATAGTATGTCATAAAAAATGTCATAGTATAGTATGTCATAAAAAGCCATAGTATCGTATGTCATAAAAAATGTCATAGTATAGTATGTCATAAAAAATGTCATAGTATAGTATGTCATAAAAAAGTCATAGTACAGTAAGTCATAAAAAGTCATAGTATAGTATGTCATAAAAAGTCATAGCATAGTATGTCAAAAAGTCATAGTATAGGATGTCATAAAAAATGTCATAGTATAGTATGTCATAAAAGGTCATAGAATAGTATGTAATAAAAAATGTCATAGTATATTATGTCATAAAAAGTCATAGTATAGTATGTCATAAAAAAGTCATAGTATAGTATGTCATAAAAAATATCATAGTATAGTATGTCATAAAAAGTCATAGTATAGTATGTCATAAAAAAGTCATAGTATAGTATGTTAATAAAAATGTCATAGTATAGTATGTCATAAAAAAGTCATAGTATAGTATGTCATAAAAAGTCATAGAATAGTATGTCATAAAAAATGTCATAGTATAGTATGTCATAAAAAATATCATAGTATAGTATGTCATAAAAAAAATCATAGTATAGTATGTCATAAAATGTCATAGTATAGTATGCCATAAAAAAGTCATAGAATAGTATGTCATAAAAAGTCATAGTATAGTATGTCATAAAAAGTCATAGAATACTATGTCATAAAAAATGTCATAGAATAGTATGTCATAAAAAAAATCATAGTATAGTATGTCATAAAATATCATAGTATAGTATGTCATAAAAAAAAATCATAGTATAGTATGTCATAACAAATGTCATAGTATAGTATGTCATAAAAAATGTCAGTATAGTATGTCATAAAAAGTCATAGTATGTCATAAAAAATGTCATTGTATAGTATGTCATAAAAAAGGTAATAGTATAGTATGTCATAAAAAGTCATAGTATAGTATGTCATAAAAAATGTCATTGTATAGTATGTCATAAAAAAGTCATAGTATAGTATGTCATAAAAAAGTCATAGTATAGTATGTCATAAAAAATGTCATAGTATAGGATATCATAAAAAGTCATAGTATAGTATGTCATAAAAACTCATAGTATAGTATGTCATAAAAAAGTCATAGTATAGTATGTCATAAAAAATGTCATAGTATAGGATATCATAAAAAGTCATAGTATAGTATGTCATAAAAAATTTCATAGTATAGTATGTCATAAAAAAGGTCATAGTATAGTGTGTCATAAAAAGTCATAGTATAGTATGTCATAAAAAAGTCATAGTATAGTATGTCCTAAAAAGTCCTAGTATAGTATGTCATAAAAAATGTCATAGTATAGTATGTCATAAAAAAGGTCATAGTATAGTATGTCATAAAAAGTCATAGTATAGTATGTCATAAAAAATGTCATAGTAAGGTATATCATAAAAAGTCATAGTATAGTATGTCATAAAAAATGTCATAGTATAGTATATCATAAAAAGTCATTGTATAGTATGTCATAAAAAGTCATAGTATAGTATGTCATAAAAAATGTCATAGTATAGTGTCATAAAAAATGTCATTGTATAGTATGTCATAAAAAATGTCATAGTATAGTATGTCATTAAAAGTCATAGTATAGTATGTCATAAAAAATGTCATAGTATACTAAGTCATAAAAAATGTCATTGTACAGTATGTCATAAAAAAGTCATAGTACAGTATGTCATAAAAAATGTCATAGTATAGTATGTCATAAAAAGTCATAGTATAGTATGTCAAAAAAGCCATAGTATAGGATGTCATAAAAAAGGTCATAGTATAGTATGTCAAAAAAAGTCATAGTATAGTATGTCATAAAAAATGTCATAGTATAGAATGTCATAAAAGAGTCATCATATAGTATGTCATAAAAAGTCATAGTATAGTATGTCATAAAAAAGTCATAGTATAGTATGTCATAAAAAATATCATAGTACAGGATGTCATAAAAAGTCATAGTATAGTATGTCATAAAAAGTCATAGTAAAGTATGTCATAAAAAGTCATAGTATGTCAAAAAAAATGTCATTGTATTATGTCATAAAAAAGGTAATAGTATAGTATGTCATAAAAAATGTCATTGTATAGTATGTCATAAAAAAGTCACAGTATAGTATGTCATAAAAAGTCATAGTATAGTATGTCATCAAAAATGTCATAGTATAGTATATCATAAAAAGTCATAGTATAGTATCTCATAAAAAATGTCATAGTATTGTATGTCATAAAAAAGGTCATAGTATAGTATGTCATAAAAAGTCATAGTATTGTATGTCATAAAAATGTCATAGTATAGTATGTCCTAAAAAGTGCTAGTATAGTATGTCATAAAAAATGTCATAGTATAGAATGTCATAAAAAAGTCATCCTATAGTATGTCATAAAAAGTCATATTATAGTATGTCATAAAAAAATCATAGTATAGTATGTCATAAAAAGTCATAGTGTAGTATGTCATAAAAAGTCATAGTATAGTATATCATAAAAAATGTCAGTATAGTATGTCATAAAAAGTCATAGTATGTCAAAAAAAATGTCATTGTATTATGTCATAAAAAAGGTAATAGTATAGTATGTCATAAAAAATGTCATTGTATAGTATGTCATAAAAAAGTCATAGTATAGTATGTCATAAAAAGTCATAGTATAGTATGTCATAAAAAATGTCATAGTATAGTATGTCATAAAAAAGGTCATAGTATAGTATGTCATAAAAAGTCATAGTATAGTATGTCATAAAAATGTCATAGTATAGTATGTCCTAAAAAGTGCTAGTATAGTATGTCATACAAAATGTCATAGTATAGTATATCCTAAAAAGTGCTCGTATAGTATGTCATAAAAATGTCATAGTATAGTATGTCATAAAAAATGTCATAGTATAGTAAGTCATAAAAAATGTCATTGTATAGTATGTCATAAAAAAGTCATAGTATAGTATGTCATAAAAAGTCATAGTATAGTATGTCAAAAAAGTCATAGTATAGGATGTCATAAAAAATGTCATAGTATAGTATGTCATAAAAAATGTCATAGTATAGTATGTCATAAAAAGTCATAGTATAGTATGTCAAAAAAGTCATAGTATAGGATGTCATAAAAAAAGGTCATAGTATAGTCTGTCATAAAAAAGGTCATAGTATAGTATGTCAAAAAAAGTCATAGTATAGTATGTCATAAAAAATATCATAGTATAGTATGTCATAAAAAGTCATAGTATAGTATGTCATAAAAAATCATAGTATAGTATGTTAATAAAAATGTCAGTATAGTATGTCATAAAAAAAGGTCATAGTATAGTATGTCACAAAAAATGTCATAGTATAGTATGTCATAAAAACTCATTGTATAGTATGTCATAAAAAATCATAGTATAGTATGTTAATAAAAATGTCAGTATAGTATGTCATAAAAAAGGTCATAGTATAGTATGTCATAAAAAGTCATGGTATAGTATGACATAAAAAATGTCATAGTATAGTATGTCATAAAAAGGTTATAGTATAGTATGTCATAAAAAGTCATAGTATAGTATGTCATAAAAAGTCATAAAATAGTATGTCATAAAAAATGTCATAGTATAGTATGTCATAAAAAGTCATAGTATAGTATATCATAAAAAAAAGTCATAGTATAGTATGTCATAAAAAAATCATAGTATAGTATGTCATATAAAAACGTCATAGTATAGTATGCCATAAAAAAGTCACAGTATACTATGTCATAAAAAATGTCATAGTATAGTATGTCATAAAAAAGGTCATAGTATAGTATGTCATAAAAAGTCATAGTATAGTATATCATAAAAAATGTCAGTATAGTATGTCATAAAAAGTCATAGTATGTCAAAAAAAATGTCATTTTATAGTATGTCATAAAAAAGGTAATAGTATAATATGTCATAGAAAAGTCATAGTATAGTATGTCATAAAAAAGTCATAGTATAGTATGTCATAAAAAAGGTCATAGTATAGTATGTCCTAAAAAGTCCTAGTATAGTATGTCATAAAAATGTCATAGTATAGTATGTCCTAAAAAGTCCTAGTATAGTATGTCATAAAAAATGTCATAGTATAGTGTATCATAAAAAGTCATAGTATAGTATGTCATAAAAAATGTCATAGTATAGTATATCATAAAAAGTCATAGTATAGTATGTCATAAAAAATGTCATAGTATAGTGTGTCATAAAAAATGTCATAGTATAGTATGTCATAAAAAGTCATAGTATTGTATGTCATAAAAAATGTCATAGTATAGTATGTCATAAAAAAGTCATAGTATAGTATGTCATAAAAAAATCATAGTATAGTATAGCATAAAAAATGTCATAGTATAGTATGTCATAAAAAGTCATGGTATAGTATGTCATAAAAAAATGTCATAGTATTGTATGTCATAAAAAATATCATAGTATAGTATGTCATAAAAAATCATAGTATAGTATGTTAATAAAAATGTCATAGTATAGTATGTCATAAAAAAACGTCATAGTATAGTATGTCATAAAAAAATCATAGTATAGTATGTCATAAAAAGTCATAGTATAGTATGTCATAAAAAAAGTCATAGTATAGTATGTCATAAAAAATGTCATAGTATAGTATGTCATAAAAAGTCATAGTATAGTATGTCATAAAAAAGGTCATAGTATAGTATATAATAAAAAATGTCATTGTATAGTAAGTCATAAAAAGTCATAGTATAGTATGTCATAAAAAATGTCATTGTATAGTATGTCATAAAAAAGGTAATAGTATAGTATGTCATAAAAAGTGATAGTATAGTATGTCATAAAAAGTCATAGTATAGGATGTCATATAAAAGTCATAGTATAGTATGTCATAAAAAATGTCATAGTATAGCATGTCATAAAAAAGGTCATAGTATAGTATGTCATAAAAAGTCATAGTATAGTATGTCATAAAAATGTCCTAGTATAGTATGTCCTAAAAAGTCCTAGTATAGTATGTCATAAAAAATGTCATAGTGTAGTATATCATAAAAAGTCATAGTATAGTATGTCATAAAAAATGTCATAGTATAGTATATCATAAAAATTCATAGTATTGTATGTCATAAAAAATGTCATAGTATAGTATGTCATAAAAAGTCATAGTATTGTATGTCATAAAAAATGTCATAGTATAGTATGTCATAAAAAAGTCATAGTATAGTATGTCATAAAAAAATCATAGTATAGCATGTCATAAAAATTGTCATAGTATAGTATGTCATAAAAAGTCATAGTATAGTATGTCATAAAAAATGTCATAGTATAGTATGTCATAAAAAGTCATAGTATAGTATGTCATAAAAAATGTCATAGTATAGTATGTCATAAAAAGCCATAGTATCGTATGTCATAAAAAATGTCATAGTATAGTATGTCATAAAAAATGTCATAGAATAGTATGTCATAAAAAAGTCATAGTACAGTAAGTCATAAAAAGTCATAGTATAGTATGTCATAAAAAGTCATAGCATAGTATGTCAAAAAGTCATAGTATAGGATGTCATAAAAAATGTCATAGTATAGTATGTCATAAAAAGTCATAGAATAGTATGTCATAAAAAGTCATAGAATAGTATGTCACAAAAAATGTCATTGTATAGTATGTCATAAAAAAGTCATAGTATAGTATGTCATAAAAAAGTCATAGTATAGTATGTTAATAAAAATGTCATAGTATAGTATGTCATAAAAAAGGTCATAGTATAGTATGTCACAAAAAATGTCATAGTATAGTATGTCATAAAAAGTCATAGTATAGTATGTCATCAAAAATGTCACAGTATAGTATGTCATAAAAAATGTCATAGTATAGTATGTCATAAAAAATGCCATTGTATAGTATGTCATAAAAAATGTCATAGTATAGTATGTCATAAAAAGTCATAGTATAGTATGTCATAAAAAGTCATAGAATAGTATGTCATAAAAAATGTCATAGTATAGTATGTCATAAAAAATATCATAGTATAGTATGTCATACAAAAAATCATAGTATAGTATGTCATAAAATGTCATAGTATAGTATGCCATAAAAAAGTCATAGAATAGTATGTCATAAAAAGTCATAGTATAGTATGTCATAAAAAGTCATAGAATAGTATGTCATAAAAAATGTCATAGAATAGTATGTCATAAAAAATATCATAGTATAGTATGTCATAAAAAAAATCATAGTATAGTATGTCATAAAATGTCATAGTATAGTATGTCATAAAAAATGTCAGTATAGTATGTCATAAAAAGTCATAGTATGTCATAAAAAATGTCATAGTATAGTATGTCATAAAAGGTCATAGTATAGTATGTCATAAAAAATGTCATAGTATAGTATGTCATAAAAAGTCATAGAATAGTATGTCACAAAAAATGTCATTGTATAGTATGTCATAAAAAAGTCATAGTATAGTATGTCATAAAAAATATCATAGTATAGTATGTCATAAAAAGTCATAGTATAGTATGTCATAAAAAAGTCATAGTATAGTATGTTAATAAAAATGTCATAGTATAGTATGTCATAAAAAAGGTCATAGTATAGTATGTCACAAAAAATGTCATAGTATAGTATGTTATAAAAAGTCATAGAATAGTATGTCATCAAAAATGTCACAGTATAGTATGTCATAAAAAATGTCATAGTATAGTATGTCATAAAAAAGTCATAGTATAGTATGTCATAAAAAGTCATAGTATAGTATGTCATAAAAAGTCATAGAATAGTATGTCATAAAAAATGTCATAGTATAGTATGTCATAAAAAATGCCATTGTATAGTATGTCATAAAAAATGTCATAGTATAGTATGTCATAAAAAGTCATAGTATAGTATGTCATAAAAAGTCATAGAATAGTATGTCATAAAAAATGTCATAGTATAGTATGTCATAAAAAATATCATAGTATAGTATGTCATAAAAAAAATCATAGTATAGTATGTCATAAAATGTCATAGTATAGTATGCCATAAAATAGTCATAGAATAGTATGTCATAAAAAGTCATAGTATAGTATGTCATAAAAAGTCATAGAATAGTATGTCATAAAAAATGTCATAGAATAGTATGTCATAAAAAATATCATAGTATAGTATGTCATAAAAAAAATCATAGTATAGTATGTCATAAAATGTCATAGTATAGTATGTCATAAAAAATGTCAGTATAGTATGTCATAAAAAGTCATAGTATGTCATAAAAAATGTCATTGTATAGTATGTCATAAAAAAGTCATAGTATAGTATGTCATAAAAACTCATAGTATAGTATGTCATAAAAAATGTCATAGTATAGTATGTCATAAAAAATGTCATAGTATAGTATATCATAAAAAGTCATACTATAGTATGTCATAAAAAAGTCATAGTATAGTATGTCATAAAAAATTTCATAGTATAGTATGTCATAAAAAAGGTCATAGTATAGTGTGTCATAAAAAGTCATAGTATAGTATGTCATAAAAAAGTCATAGTATAGTATGTCCTAAAAAGTCCTAGTATAGTATGTCATAAAAAATGTCATAGTATAGTATGTCCTAAAAAAGGTCATAGTATAGTATGTCATAAAAAGTCATAGTATAGTATGTCATAAAAAATGTCATAGTATGGTATATCATTAAAAGTCATAGTATAGTATGTCATAAAAAATGTCATAGTATAGTATGTCATAAAAAATGTCATAGTATAGTATATCATAAAAAGTCATAGTATAGTATATCATAAAAAATGTCATAGTATGGTATATCATAAAAAGTCATAGTATAGTATGTCATAAAAAAGGTCATAGTATAGTATGTCATAAAAAATGTCATAGTATGGTATATCATAAAAAGTCATAGTATAGTATGTCATAAAAAAGGTCATAGTATAGTATGTCATAAAAAATGTCATAGTATGGTATATCATAAAAAGTCATAGTATAGTATGTCATAAAAAATGTCATAGTATGGTATATCATAAAAAGTCATAGTATAGTGTCATAAAAAATGTCATAGTATAGTATGTCATTAAAAGTCATAGTATAGTATGTCATAAAAAATGTCATTGTATAGTATGTCATTAAAAGTCATAGTATAGTATGTCATAAAAAATGTCATAGTATGGTATATCATAAAAAGTCATAGTATAGTGTCATAAAAAATGTCATAGTATAGTATGTCATTAAAAGTCATAGTATAGTATGTCATAAAAAATGTCATACTATACTAAGTCATAAAAAATGTCATTGTACAGTATGTCATAAAAAAGTCATAGTACAGTATGTCATAAAAAATGTCATAGTATAGTATGTCATAAAAAAGGTCATAGTATAGTATGTCAAAAAAAGTCATAGTATAGTATGTCATAAAAAATGTCATAGTATAGAATGTCATAAAAAAGTCATCGTATAGTATGTCATAAAAAGTCATAGTATGGTATGTCATAAAAAATGTCATAGTATAGTATGTCATAAAAAGTCATAGTATAGTATGTCATATAAAATGTCATAGTATAGTATGTCATAAAAAATGTCATAGTATAGTATGTCATAAGTAATAGTATAGTATGTCAAAAAAGTCATAGTATAGTATGTCATAAAAAATGTCATAGTATAGTAAGTCATAAAAAGTCATAGTATAGTATGTCATAAAAAATGTCATAGTATAGTATGTCATAAAAAAAGTCATAGTATAGTATGTCATAAAAAGTCATAGTATAGTATGTCATAAAAAAGGTCATAGTATAGTATGTCATAAAAAAGGTCATAGTATAGTATATAATAAAAAATGTCATTGTATAGTAAGTCATAAAAAGTCATAGTATAGTATGTCATAAAAAATGTCATAGTATAGTATGTCATAAAAAAGGTCATAGTATAGTATGTCATAAAAAATGTCATAGTATAGTAAGTCATAAAATGTCATAGTATAGTATGTCATAAAAAGTCATAGTATAGTATGTCATAAAAAATGTCATAGTATAGTAAGTCATAAAAAGTCATAGTATAGTATGTCATAAAAAATGTCATAGTATAGTATGTCATAAAAAAAGTCATAGTATAGTATGTCATAAAAAAGGTCATAGTATAGTGTGTCATAAAAAATGTCATAGTATAGTAAGTCATAAAAAGTCATAGTATAGTATGTCATAAACAATGTCATAGTATAGTATGTCATAAAAAAGGTCATAGTATAGTATGTCATAAAAAAGTCATAGTACAGTTTGTCATAAAAAATGTCATAGTATAATATGGCATAAAAAGTCATAGTATAGTATGTCATAAAAAATGTCATTGTATAGTATGTCATAAAAAATGTCATAGTATATCATAAAAAATGTCATTGTATAGTATGTCATAAAAAATGTCATTGTATAGTATGTCATAAAAAAGGTCATAGTATAGAATGTCATAAAAAAGGTCATAGTGTAGTAAGTCATAAAAAATGTCATTGTATAGTCTGTCATAAAAAAGGTCATAGTATAGTATGTCAAAAAAAGTCATAGTATAGTATGTCATAAAAAATGTCATAGTATAGTATGTCAAAAAAAGTCATAGTATAGTATGTCATAAAAAATATCATAGTATAGTATGTCATAAAAAGTCATAGTATAGTATGTCAAAAAAAGTCATAGTATAGTATGTCATAAAAAATATCATAGTATAGTATGTCATAAAAAATCATAGTATAGTATGTTAATAAAAATGTCAGTATAGTATGTCATAAAAAAGGTCATAGTATAGTATGTCACAAAAAATGTCATAGTATAGTATGTCATAAAAAGTCATAGTATAGTATGTCATAAAAAAGTCATAGTATAGTATGTCATAAAAAAGGTCATAGTATAGTATGTCCTAAAAAGTCCTAGTATAGTATGTCATAAAAATGTCATAGTATAGTATGTCCTAAAAAGTCCTAGTATAGCATGTCATAAAAAATGTCATAGTATAGTGTATCATAAAAAGTCATAGTATAGTATGTCATAAAAAATGTCATAGTATAGTATATCATAAAAAGTCATAGTATAGTATGTCATAAAAAATGTCATAGTATAGTGTGTCATAAAAAATGTCATAGTATAGTATGTCATAAAAAGTCATAGTATTGTATGTCATAAAAAATGTCATAGTATAGTATGTCATAAAAAAGTCATAGTATAGTATGTCATTAAAAAATCATAGTATAGTATGGCATAAAAAATGTCATAGTATAGTATGTCATAAAAAGTCATAGTATAGTATGTCATAAAAAAATGTCATAGTATAGTATGTCATAAAATGTCATAGTATAGTATGTCATAAAAAAATGTCATAGTATTGTATGTCATAAAAAATATCATAGTATAGTATGTCATAAAAAATCATAGTATAGTATGTTAATAAAAATGTCATAGTATTGTATGTCATAAAAAAGGTCATAGTATAGTATGTCATAAAAAAGTCATAGTATAGTATGTCATAAAAAGTCATAGTATAGTATGTCATAAAAAAAGTCATAGTATAGTATGTCATAAAAAATGTCATAGTATAGTATGTCATAAAAAGTCATAGTATAGTATGTCATAAAAAAGGTCATAGTATAGTATGTCACAAAAAATGTCATAGTATAGTATGTCATAAAATGTCATGGTATAGTATGTCATAAAAAATGTCATAGTATAGTATGTCATAAAAAGGTTATAGTATAGTATGTCATAAAAAGTCATAGTATAGTATGTCATAAAAAGTCATAGAATAGTATGTCATAAAAAATGTCATAGTATAGTATGTCATAAAAAGTCATAGTATAGTATATCATAAAAAAACGTCATAGTATAGTATGTCATAAAAAAATCATAGTATAGTATGTCATAAAAAAACATCATAGTATAGTATGCCATAAAAAAGTCACAGTATAGTATGTCATAAAAAATGTCATAGTATAGTATATCATAAAAAGTCATAGTATAGTATGTCAAAAAAGCCATAGTATAGGATGTCATAAAAAATGTCATAGTATAGTATGTCATAAAAAAGGTCATAGTATAGTATGTCAAAAAAAGTCATAGTATAGTATGTCATAAAAAATGTCATAGTATAGAATGTCATAAAAAAGTCATCGTATAGTATGTCATAAAAAGTCATAGTATAGTATGTCATAAAAAAGTCATAGTATGGTATGTCATAAAAAATGTCATAGTATAGTATGTCATAAAAAGTCATAGTATAGTATGTCATATAAAATGTCATAGTATAGTAAGTCATAAAAAATGTCATTGTATAGTATATCATAAAAAAGTCATAGTACAGTATGTCATAAAAAATGTCATAGTATAGTATGTCATAAAAAATGTCATAGTATAGTATGTCATAAAAAATGTCATAGTATAGTAAGTCATAAAAAGTCATAGTATGGTATGTCATAAAAAATGTCATAGTATAGTATGTCATAAAAAAAGTCATAGTATAGTATGTCATAAACAGTCATAGTATAGTATGTCATAAAAAGTCATAGTATTGTATGTCATAAAAAATGTCATAGTATAGTATGTCATAAAAAAGTCATAGTATAGTATGTCATAAAAAAATCATAGTATAGTATGTCATAAAAAATGTCATAGTATAGTATGTCATAAAAAGTCATAGGATAGTATGTCATAAAAAATGTCATAGTATAGTATGTCATAAAAAGTCATTGTATAGTATGTCATAAAAAAAGTCATAGTATAGTATGTCATAAAAAAATCATAGTATAGTATGTCATAAAAAAGTCATAGTATAGTATGTCATAAAAAATGTCATAGTATAGTATTTCATAAAAAGTCATAGTATAGTATGTCATAAAAAAATCATAGTATAGTATGTCATAAAAAAGTCATAGTATAGTATGTCATAAAAAATGTCCTAGTATAGTATGTCTTAAAAAAGGTCATAGTGTAGTAAGTCATAAAAAATGTCATTGTATAGTCTGTCATAAAAAAGGTCATAGTATAGTATGTCAAAAAATGGTCAGAGTATGGTATGTCATAAAAAATGTCATAGTATAGTATGTCATAAAAAGTCATAGTATAGTATGTCATAAAAAATGTCATAGTATAGTAAGTCATAAAAAGTCATAGTATAGTATGTCATAAAAAAGGTCATAGTATAGTATGTCATAAAAAGTCATAGTATAGTATGTCATAAAAAAGTCATAGTATAGTATTTCATAAAAAATGTCATTATAGTAAGTCATAAAAATGTCATTGTATAGTATGTCATAAAAAAGGTCATAGTATAGTAGGTCATAAAAAATGTCATAGTATAGTAAGTCATAAAAAGTCATAGTATGGTATGTCATAAAAAATGTCATAGTATAGTATGTCATAAAAAATGTCATAGTATAGTGTGTCATAAAAAATGTCATAGTATAGTATGTCATAAAAAGTCATAGTATTGTATGTCATAAAAAATGTCATAGTATAGTATGTCATAAAAAAGTCATAGTATAGTATGTCATTAAAAAATCATAGTATAGTATGGCATAAAAAATGTCATAGTATAGTATGTCATAAAAAGTCATAGTATAGTATGTCATAAAAAAATGTCATAGTATAGTATGTCATAAAATGTCATAGTATAGTATGTCATAAAAAAATGTCATAGTATTGTATGTCATAAAAAATATCATAGTATAGTATGTCATAAAAAATCATAGTATAGTATGTTAATAAAAATGTCATAGTATTGTATGTCATAAAAAAACGTCATAGTATAGTATGTCATAAAAAAAGTCATAGTATAGTATGTCATAAAAAGTCATAGTATAGTATGTCATAAAAAAAGTCATAGTATAGTATGTCATAAAAAATGTCATAGTATAGTATGTCATAAAAAGTCATAGTATAGTATGTCATAAAAAAGGTCATAGTATAGTATGTCACAAAAAATGTCATAGTATAGTATGTCATAAAATGTCATGGTATAGTATGTCATAAAAAATGTCATAGTATAGTATGTCATAAAAAGGTCATAGTATAGTATATCATAAAAAGTCATAGTATAGTATGTCATAAAAAGTCATAGTATAGTATGTCATAAAAAATGTCATAGTATAGTATGTCATAAAAAGTCATAGTATAGTATGTCATAAAAAAATGTCATAGTATAGTAAGTCATAAAAAAGTCATAGTATAGTATGTCATAAAAAACATCATAGTATAGTATGCCATAAAAAAGTCACAGTATAGTATGTCATAAAAAATGTCATAGTATAGTATATCATAAAAAGTCATAGTATAGTATGTCAAAAAAGCCATAGTATAGGATGTCATAAAAAATGTCATAGTATAGTATGTCATAAAAAAGGTCATAGTATAGTATGTCAAAAAAAGTCATAGTATAGTATGTCATAAAAAATGTCATAGTATAGAATGTCATAAAAAAGTCATCGTATAGTATGTCATAAAAAGTCATAGTATAGTATGTCATAAAAAAGTCATAGTATGGTATGTCATAAAAAATGTCATAGTATAGTATGTCATAAAAAGTCATAGTATAGTATGTCATATAAAATGTCATAGTATAGTAAGTCATAAAAAATGTCATTGTATAGTATATCATAAAAAAGTCATAGTACAGTATGTCATAAAAAATGTCATAGTATAGTATGTCATTAAAAAATGTCATAGTATAGTATGTCATAAAAAATGTCATAGTATAGTAAGTCATAAAAAGTCATAGTATGGTATGTCATAAAAAATGTCATAGTATAGTATGTCATAAAAAAAGTCATAGTATAGTATGTCATAAAAAGTCATAGTATAGTATGTCATAAAAAGTCATAGTATTGTATGTCATAAAAAATGTCATAGTATAGTATGTCATAAAAAAGTCATAGTATAGTATGTCATAAAAAAATCATAGTATAGTATGTCATAAAAAATGTCATAGTATAGTATGTCATAAAAAGTCATAGGATAGTATGTCATAAAAAATGTCATAGTATAGTATGTCATAAAAAGTCATAGTATAGTATGTCATAAAAAAAGTCATAGTATAGTATGTCATAAAAAAATCATAGTATAGTATGTCATAAAAAAGTCATAGTATAGTATGTCATAAAAAATGTCATAGTATAGTATTTCATAAAAAGTCATAGTATAGTATGTCATAAAAAAATCATAGTATAGTATGTCATAAAAAAGTCATAGTATAGTATGTCATAAAAAATGTCCTAGTATAGTATGTCTTAAAAAAGGTCATAGTGTAGTAAGTCATAAAAAATGTCATTGTATAGTCTGTCATAAAAAAGGTCATAGTATAGTATGTCAAAAAATGGTCAGAGTATGGTATGTCATAAAAAATGTCATAGTATAGTATGTCATAAAAAGTCATAGTATAGTATGTCATAAAAAATGTCATAGTATAGTAAGTCATAAAAAGTCATAGTATAGTATGTCATAAAAAAGGTCATAGTATAGTATGTCATAAAAAGTCATAGTATAGTATGTCATAAAAAAGTCATAGTATAGTATTTCATAAAAAATGTCATTATAGTAAGTCATAAAAATGTCATTGTATAGTATGTCATAAAAAAGGTCATAGTATAGTATGTCATAAAAAATGTCATAGTATAGTAAGTCATAAAAAGTCATAGTATGGTATGTCATAAAAAATGTCATAGTATAGTATGTCATAAAAAAGTCATAGTATAGTATGTCATAAAAAGTCATAGTATAGTATGTCATAAAAAGTCATAGTATTGTATGTCATAAAAAATGTCATAGTATAGTATGTCATAAAAAAGTCATAGTATAGTATGTCATAAAAAAATCATAGTATAGTATGTCATAAAAAATGTCATAGTATAGTATGTCATAAAAAGTCATAGTATAGTATGTCATAAAAAATGTCATAGTATAGTATGTCATAAAAAGTCATAGTATAGTATGTCATAAAAAAAGTCATAGTATAGTATGTCATAAAAAAATCATAGTATAGTATGTCATAAAAAAGTCATAGTATAGTATGTCATAAAAAATGTCATAGTATAGTATTTCATAAAAAGTCATAGTATAGTATGTCATAAAAAAATCATAGTATAGTATGTCATAAAAAAGTCATAGTATAGTATGTCATAAAAAATGTCCTAGTATAGTATGTCTTAAAAAAGGTCATAGTGTAATAAGTCATAAAAAATGTCATTGTATAGTCTGTCATAAAAAAGGTCATAGTATAGTATGTCAAAAAATGGTCAGAGTATGGTATGTCATAAAAAATGTCATAGTATAGTATGTCATAAAAAGTCATAGTATAGTATGTCATAAAAAAATGTCATAGTATAGTAAGTCATAAAAAATGTCATTGTATAGTATGTCATAAAAAAGTCATAGTACAGTATGTCATAAAAAATGTCATAGTATAGTATGTCATAAAAAGTCGTAGTATAGTATGTCATAAAAAATGTCATTGTATAGTATGTCATAAAAGAGGTCATAGTATAGTATGTCATAAAAAAGGTCATAGTATAGTAAGTCATAAAAAAGGTCATAGTATAGTATGTCATAAAAAAGGTCATAGTATAGTAAGTCATAAAAAGTCATAGTATAGTATGTCATAAAAAATGTCATTGTATAGTATGTCATAAAAGAGGTCATAGTATCGTATGTCATAAAAAATGTCATAGTATAGTAAGTCATAAAAAGTCATAGTATAGTATGTCATAAAAAAGGTCATAGTATAGTATGTCATAAAAAGTTTTAGTATAGTATGTCATAAAAAAACTGTCATAGTATGTCATAAAAAGTCATAGTATAGTATGTCATAAAAAATGTCATAGTATAGTATGTCATAAAAAGTCATAGTAAAGTATGTCATAAAAAAGGTCAAAGTATAGTATGTCATAAAAAATGTCATAGTATAGTATGTCATAAAAAATGTCATAGTATAGTATGTCATAAAAAATGTCATAGTATTGTATGTCATAAAAAGTCATAGTATAGTATGTCATAAAAAATGTCATAGTATAGTAAGTCATAAAAAATGTCATAGTAAAGTATGTCATAAAAAAGGTCATAGTATAGTAAGTCATAAAAAGTCATAGTATAGTATGTCATAAAAAATGTCATAGTATAGTATGTCATAAAAAGTCATAGTATAGTATGTCATAAAAAATGTCATAGTATAGTATGTCATAAAAAGTCACGGTATAGTATGTCATAAAAAATGTCATAGTATAGTATGTCATAAAATGTCATTGTATAGTATGTCATAAAAAAATGTCATAGTATTGTATGTCATAAAAAATATCATAGTATAGTATGTCATAAAAAATGTCATAGTATAATAAGTCATAAAAAATGTCATGGTATAGTATGTCATAAACAGTCATAGTATAGTATGTCATAAAAAATGTCATAGTATAGTAAGTCATAAAAAATGTCATTGTATAGTATGTCATAAAAAATGTCATAGTATAGTATGTCATAAAAAAGTCATAGTATAGTATGTCATAAAAAAATCATAGTATAGTATGTCATAAAAATGTCATAGTATAGTATGTCATAAAAAAGGTCATAGTATAGTATGTCATAAAAAGTCATAGTATTGTATGTCATAAAAAATGTCATAGTATAGTATGTCATAAAAAAGTCATAGTATAGTATGTCATAAAAAAGTCATAGTATAGTATGTCATAAAAAATGTCATAGTATAGTATGTCATAAAAAGTCATAGTATAGTATGTCATAAAAAATGTCATAGTATAGTATGTCATAAAAAGTCATAGTATAGTATGTCATAAAAAAAGTCATAGTATAGTATGTCATAAAAAAATCATAGTATAGTATGTCATAAAAAAGTCATAGTATAGTATGTCATAAAAAATGTCATAGTATAGTATTTCATAAAAAGTCATAGTATAGTATGTCATAAAAAAATCATAGTATAGTATGTCATAAAAAAGTCATAGTATAGTATGTCATAAAAAATGTCCTAGTATAGTATGTCTTAAAAAAGGTCATAGTGTAGTAAGTCATAAAAAATGTCATTGTATAGTCTGTCATAAAAAAGGTCATAGTATAGAAAAAAGGTCAGAGTATGGTATGTCATAAAAAATGTCATAGTATAGTATGTCATAAAAAGTCATAGTATAGTATGTCATAAAAAATGTCATTGTATAGTATGTCATAAAAGAGGTCATAGTATCGTATGTCATAAAAAATGTCATAGTATAGTAAGTCATAAAAAGTCATAGTATAGTATGTCATAAAAAAGGTCATAGTATAGTATGTCATAAAAAGTTTTAGTATAGTATGTCATAAAAAAACTGTCATAGTATGTCATAAAAAGTCATAGTATAGTATGTCATAAAAAATGTCATAGTATAGTATGTCATAAAAAGTCATAGTAAAGTATGTCATAAAAAAGGTCAAAGTATAGTATGTCATAAAAAATGTCATAGTATAGTATGTCATAAAAAATGTCATAGTATAGTATGTCATAAAAAATGTCATAGTATTGTATGTCATAAAAAGTCATAGTATAGTATGTCATAAAAAATGTCATAGTATAGTAAGTCATAAAAAATGTCATAGTAAAGTATGTCATAAAAAATGTCATAGTATAGTAAGTCATAAAAAGTCATAGTATAGTATGTCATAAAAAATGTCATAGTATAGTATGTCATAAAAAGTCATAGTATAGTATGTCATAAAAAAAGTCATAGTATAGCATGTCATAAAAAAGTCATAGTATAGTATGTCATAAAAAGTCATGGTATAGTATGTCATAAAAAAATGTCATAGTATTGTATGTCATAAAAAAGGTCAAAGTATAGTATGTCATAAAAAATGTCATAGTATAGTATGTCATAAAAAATGTCATAGTATAGTATGTCATAAAAAATGTCATAGTATTGTATGTCATAAAAAGTCATAGTATAGTATGTCATAAAAAATGTCATAGTATAGTAAGTCATAAAAAATGTCATAGTAAAGTATGTCATAAAAAATGTCATAGTATAGTAAGTCATAAAAAGTCATAGTATAGTATGTCATAAAAAATGTCATAGTATAGTATGTCATAAAAAGTCATAGTATAGTATGTCATAAAAAAAGTCATAGTATAGCATGTCATAAAAAAGTCATAGTATAGTATGTCATAAAAAGTCATGGTATAGTATGTCATAAAAAAATGTCATAGTATTGTATGTCATAAAAAATATCATAGTATAGTATGTCATAAAAAATGTCATAGTATAGTAAGTCATAAAAAATGTCATTGTATAGTATGTCATAAACAGTCATAGTATAGTATGTCATAAAAAATGTCATAGTATAGTAAGTCATAAAAAATGTCATTGTATAGTATGTCATAAAAAATGTCATAGTATAGTATGTCATAAAAAAGTCATAGTATAGTATGTCATAAAAAAATCATAGTATAGTATGTCATAAAAATGTCATAGTATAGTATGTCATAAAAAAGGTCATAGTATAGTATGTCATAAAAAGTCATAGTATTGTATGTCATAAAAAATGTCATAGTATAGTATGTCATAAAAAAGTCATAGTATAGTATGTCATAAAAAAGTCATAGTATAGTATGTCATAAAAAATGTCATAGTATAGTATGTCATAAAAAGTCATAGTATAGTATGTCATAAAAAATGTCATAGTATAGTATGTCATAAAAAGTCATAGTATAGTATGTCATAAAAAAAGTCATAGTATAGTATGTCATAAAAAAATCATAGTATAGTATGTCATAAAAAAGTCATAGTATAGTATGTCATAAAAAATGTCATAGTATAGTATTTCATAAAAAGTCATAGTATAGTATGTCATAAAAAAATCATAGTATAGTATGTCATAAAAAAGTCATAGTATAGTATGTCATAAAAAATGTCCTAGTATAGTATGTCTTAAAAAAGGTCATAGTGTAGTAAGTCATAAAAAATGTCATTGTATAGTATTTCATAAAAAGTCATAGTATAGTATGTCATAAAAAAATCATAGTATAGTATGTCATAAAAAAGGTCATAGTATAGTATGTCAAAAAAAGGTCAGAGTATGGTATGTCATAAAAAGTCATAGTATAGTATGTCATAAAAAGTCATAGTATAGTATGTCATAAAAAGTTTTAGTATAGTATGTCATAAAAAAACTGTCATAGTATGTCATAAAAAGTCATAGTATAGTATGTCATAAAAAATGTCATAGTATAGTATGTCATAAAAAGTCATAGTAAAGTATGTCATAAAAAAGGTCAAAGTATAGTATGTCATAAAAAATGTCATAGTATAGTATGTCATAAAAAATGTCATAGTATAGTATGTCATAAAAAAGGTCATAGTATTGTATGTCATAAAAAGTCATAGTATAGTATGTCATAAAAAATGTCATAGTATAGTAAGTCATAAAAAATGTCATAGTAAAGTATGTCATAAAAAAGGTCATAGTATAGTAAGTCATAAAAAGTCATAGTATAGTATGTCATAAAAAATGTCATAGTATAGTATGTCATAAAAAGTCATAGTATAGTATGTCATAAAAAAAGTCATAGTATAGCATGTCATAAAAAAGTCATAGTATAGTATGTCATAAAAAGTCATAGTATAGTATGTCATAAAAAAGTCATAGTATAGTATGTCATAAAAAAATGTCATAGTATAGTATGTCATAAAAAAATGTCATAGTATAGTATGTCATAAAAAATGTCATAGTATAGTAAGTCATAAAAAATGTCATTGTATAGTATGTCATAAAAAATGTCATAGTAAAGTATGTCATAAAAAAGGTCATAGTATAGTATGTCATAAAAAATGTCATAGTATAGTATGTCATAAAAAGTCATAGTATAGTATGTCATAAAAAATGTCATAGTATAGTATGTCATAAAAAGTCATAGTATAGTATGTCATAAAAAAAGTCATAGTATAGTATGTCATAAAAAATGTCATAGTATAGTATGTCATAAAAAGTCATAGTATAGCATGTCATAAAAAAGTCATAGTATAGTATGTCATAAAAAGTCATAGTATAGTATGTCATAAAAAAATGTCATAGTATAGTATGTCATAAAAAAATGTCATAGTATAGTATGTCATAAAAAAGTCATAGTATAGTATGTCATAAAAAGTCATAGTATAGTATGTCATAAAAAAATGTCATAGTATAGTATGTCATAAAAAAATGTCATAGTATAGTATGTCATAAAAAAATGTCATAGTATAGTATGTCATAAAAAATTGTCATAGTATAGTATGTCATAAAAAGTCATAGTATAATATGTCATAAAAAGTCATAGTATAATATGTCATAAAAAGTCATAGTATAGTATGTCATAAAAAATGTCATAGTAGTGTGCCAAAAAAAAGGTGAATCATAATTTTAGAAAACCCTTAAAATCTCTGTGCAACGTCTAACACATGGCCATATGTCATTATACTTTAGGTCCCAAGTTTAAACTGACCAATTTTCCAAATTTACCAACTAACCATGGCATCACAGTGGATAGAAACAGATTCGAGTTTGCAGAAAATTAAAGAACAGTACTGTCAACAGTAAATAGGTATTGTAATGAGTTAAAATACAACTGGTGAAGTACTGAATCTTTGTTCTTTATTGTTATACACATGCTGCTATACACACAAGGAAAGACAAGTATTGATTTTACAGAGAGCCACAAACCACCTACTGTGGAGTTATCCTGGATACCAGGTCAATAGTGGTCAGAACAGGAACAGGAAGGCACAGTGTCAAGTTGAAATGGCACAGAAGAGGAGGGGGGAAAGACAAAATAACTTACTTAAAAGCAATAAGACATTTCAGCCTCTACAAATTCACATGCAAATGCTAGCCCAATTATTGAAATGCAATGTTTGCACTTATTGCATTGGATGTGGTCCTTCCAATCAAATACACATTAAGAGAATCTGCTTGAACCTAAATACTAAGATTAAATGCATAATTGATACATGGCCATAACATAGTAAATGAACAGTTCAATTTCATATTGCAATAACAAGATACATTTTCCAGTAACATGTAGATTGCGATAGAAAAAAAGGCTCTGTACATCAGCATCAAAAATCCTGTCGACGGGCTGACAATGTTTGTATATTGTAGCATTTATAAGAACACTAATGTCCAATGCAACAAGCAGGCAGCCATATCAATTCAAGGCACATAGATCTATATGCATGGCGCTACACATACGTACAGGACCAAATTATGTAAAGGTGTTGCAGCCAAACAAACACCAGACCCCTTTTTTTGCAGCTACATCACATAAGCAGACACTGGCATTGCCACAAAAAGACTGTACAGAGATCTGCCACATCTACGACAAGCACACTTACTGTGCCATAGTGAGTCAGCGTACATGTAGCTGGAGCATCTATGCTTGTTGCAAGGCTTTATCTATCTTTGAGTTTAGCTGTTAGGATGTGAATCTGTAGCTCTTATCGATTATCCAAGTCTTAAATAATGTGCATGTTAACTGTATCTACTTCCATTATTTTAATATCAGGATTTTTTTTCCCTCTATGTAATATGCAAGAATACAATTTCGGAAGTAACTACACAGGATTCTAGTACAGTTATGATACATAGATATCACATCTTCTGTGAAATAATAAAAAAGTGACATGTAAATGTTTGCAGACAACTTAAACTCATCTCATCATAAACTCTGTTATAAGGAATGGATTATAAATGATTTTGTTGGAGTGCAAAATCACTTCAAATGGACACACAGATACATACTTAATATGACTTCAAATTTCTGCTCATAACCCAAATCAACCTTGCTGTAAAAATAAGTTCTTGAGTCATTAATGCATTTAACTGATAAACACAATATCTAGACACAAACTGTATTTATAAATTCTTCTGAATTTAGTGTTTAGCAATCGGTACAGAGTTAATTTAAGGTAAGTGTGCTTAAAGCCACCGTGACAGGTGGTGAAATATCTCTGGAATCCACATTACTAGACCACAACTCTGGTCAACACACACACAACTGAACACCATCTGACAGTTAATGAAATGTTTTCGAAGCTGGGGAAAATCTTTTTATAAACATAGGTCACAAAGTAAGGATCTGAGAAAATCTTTGCAGGAGTCAAATTTCTTTTCTAATGTCAGAGACACTGATGGAATAGACAGTCCTCTCTTGTCCTGGTGGACTTCCTCTCAGGGCTGTCCTCGGCTCTGATCACTGAAGCAGAAAACTGGGCTGGAGGGTAAACGGTATTAGAGCGACTGGATCATCTTTGTAACGCATAAATCTGTTCTGATGGAGGGGAAGGGGAAAAGGCTGGATGAGAGTCAGGGGTTGAGGTGCTCGTCTTCCATATGAAGGCTGCTCGTGGGACACAGGAGAGGCTGGCTGGAGCAGTTTGTGCTCTGACTTTTCAGGCTTTCTGTTGACTCTGATGACCCTGCAGAGGAAGCAGCGACAGATGAGCGGCATGCCTCAAAGTGAAGTCTCCACTCGGACTACACAGAGAGCCTGTTTACACCTGGTATTACCTCATGTCGGATCTTGTGATCGGATCACAAGTGTAAACGACCATTAAGAAGCATTATGATCCGATCACTCAAACCACTTGCTGAGATGGACTGTGACACGTTCGACCGCTATGTTTTGTAGTGTAAATGCTACTGTGTCCTAATAAAGCAACCAGCACCATATTTTGAGGCCAATTTTACATAGTGGCCAAAAGTGGAATTACAACTTCCAAGTCTGTCGTGTGATGCCAAGGGGCCCAAAAAAGCCTTTTTCTCATAGACTTGCGTTGTGAAAGAGATGTCTGTAAATCAGTGAATTCATTTTTTTTGGTCAACACAACTCATAAAATGACTTGTTTCACTTGGGTTTGATCCACAACATTTTATCAGTCTAGAAGAGCTGCATGATTAAATCATTTTGATCCCCATTCAAATTAGAGGAGGGCTAAACTGGAAGCTAGCCGCTTGGCCACGCTCAGCCGCCTTAAGTCTTTAGTGCGCTTGCTCTACGGGCCCCACAGTGTGGTAGATCTCAGTAATCTCATAGCACTGAAATCAAGCTTTTTTTTGCTTTATGTACAACTGAGCAACTTTTATAGGAATGACTGGGGCCCCACATCGAATGCTGTATCCAGTTCTTTTAGACTTGCTTTAATTGAATAAAAGCTGCTGACACAGTTCCGCTAATTCAGTGATAAATACATTTCATTTCCTATAATTCTTCACAATAAAAGTCCCCTGTTATTTTGTTATGTATAAACTTTTATTGTGAAGCAGCAGTTGAGTTTTCGAGCAGCAACTTCACACAACTGCTGATACGGCTGATAGCAAACATGAAGCAGTAAAATAAAGCAGATATCTAAAGTGAAAACAGGATGCAGAAGAGAAGCTAAACTCCAAACCACAGAGATTCAGTTAGAAGCAACAAAAGTACTGAGAGCTGAACACACAGAGACTTTCAAAACGTCTCTCTCTGGTCTCCTGCAGACAGAGGTAAGTAGAGTCTTGCAATTTACATGACCAGCTTGAGGGGGAGAAGCAGGTTCGGTCGAGTGCTGGCTGCAGTTGGCAGGCCATCACCGCTACTTGCTTGAGGGCGAGAAGGTCCATCTCTGGCGCAGTCTAAACTGATAATGGAAACGCAAATCGGTGCGGCATGGCTTGACTCAGCGCGGCCTAAAGTGACAGAGGAAAAGGCCCACAGTATTGTGCTGAATTACCGCATCACGTGCAACTTATAGACCAATGTCACACTGTAGACTAATCAACAGACAGGTTAAAAAAAGGAGCAGCTCTGTGTCTCTGTTGGTGTTGCCGGAGAACTTTTGAGAGAGTGAGTGAGAAAGCGGGGCGGAGCTGTGTGGAAAGTGTGAGGGAGGAGAGATGCACACTGGTATGTCTTCTGTAATGCAACTTGATCCTATATTGATATGAAAGGTATCTATATCTTGCTTGAAAATATCCATAAATCATACACAGTCGTGATGTCGCCCAGCCCTAATAGACACAGGTGTTAACAGTGATGTGTCTCAGCTGCTCAACACATGTTAATACCAGGTGTAAACAGGCTCACAGAGATGTGTAAAGGAAAACGTTTTAAATTAGATAGGTCTTATTTGCATTAAATTCTGGCGTAATCACGAGAAACTCACTTGATGACAATAATAGTTTATGGGAAACAGGATTCAGTGAGTGCAGGAGAGCTCATATACAGAGAAGCAGAGCAGACAGGAAAGCCTACATACCAGTTATTCCTCCATACCAATAGAGCAGGAATCAGGACCGAGAGCTGCCCAAAGTGAGGCGGTACGAAGGGACAGGACGGTAGGGAACAGAAGAGGAGTGTTAGGAAACAGAGAAGCACAACAGCACACAGGTTAGATGCAAAGCACAGGGAATCACAGCCTCAAGTCTTGGATTTAAGAAAAGAAAAGTTAAGAGAACCAGAACTAGAAAAAGTCTAAAATAATCAAGAATCAGATGATCTGTAAATGACAATGCTCTCAATTTCGCGAGCTGCAGTCAATGCTCGATCATCTGATTTGCTCTGAGATGTCATCAGAAAGTACAGATTGAAATTGTATATGGCTTTACACATAAGAGATAACTTATATAGTTCATATTCTGCTTCTTTTCTTTTCGTTCCTGTTTGCTGGGGCTTACAGAGTAATTTTTAAAGTCTGATTTCTTCTCTGTTCCTGGCAGAGAAACTCTCACCTGGCAGAGACAAATCACCCGGTGGGTCGCTCTCTGTTTTGGTCAAGCTGCTGTGTTCACTGCTGCAGTCCTGTAGGATGTCTCCTCCAGAATGCATCCTGTCCTCTGGATCACCCAGGAGAGTAAATGTCAATGCACGTAACTCTTAAAGCCAGCAAATCTTTAGCACTGTCACATAATTAACTGTTTATTGACTGCCAAAGTAACAAACTCACCATCATCTGGAGACAGGGACTCTGCCACGTCCTCGGTGGCTGTAGCCTGGAGTAAGAGGGAAAGGAGCTGGTTAAAGCTTTTGTGTGCAACAGCGTGTAAGTTTAAAAGTCAGGTGGTTAAGTGGCGGCTTACGTCAGTGGGGGCAGGGCTGCTGGACAGCAGTGTGTGTGGCTGAGCATCAGACATCTCAGACAGCTTCTCCTCATCTTCCTCCTGGATGGGAGAGGATGGAGACCTAAGGGTGCTGTGGAGGGGGACAAGGCAAAAAATTGGTGAATACAGAAAGACACAAGGAGAAAATGTTATTAATCAATCACAGCTAGCAACACGGACCAATTTTAACTCAATCTGGGAAAGGAGATAATCGTGGCCATTCTAGATGATGCATGCAGGACAAAAATGACAAAAAAGTTTTAATTTTCATTTCATATCGTGCCTAACCTTAGCGAATCATAACATAACAGGTATGGAATTAATACGCAGATTCTCCGGTTCAAAATGAGACCAAACTTTACTATGGATGTCAGATTCTGAGACACGATGAAGGCTAAAATGTGGCCTACAACAGATGGTAAGGCTTCTTGTTTTTAGCTGAGATGATTCCCAGACATGCCTTCACTCTATGCTTTTATACACACAAAATATTAGGCTGATTGGTCCAATAATATGTGAGATTAGCTGCAGACGGACAGATACAGCACACACAACGCTTAACAACTTCACCTCTACCTTTTAAAGAGAAATGATGTTGTGACCTTCAGAATAAATTTAAATATACCTGGCTTAAGGCTGGCAGCAGGTAGAAGCTGCAGTCTACAATTATGTCACGACACCTGTCCCACATGAAAGAAAATCTGCAGCAACCACTTGCGCTCTAAAAGTTCGTGTACATAATGGACAGAATCACATGGTGCACATGATGTAGAATCAAAATTCACAAGGGCAAGTTCTCCCCAGAAACTTTTAACTGTATACCATTAGCAGCAGGTCCTGAGAGAGGCACAATAAGCAGACTGGCGTGTGAGTCAGTCGCCATGAAACATCACAGCTGAAAGGCCAGCAACAAGGAGAAAGTTGTGTATAAGACAGCGTGTCAGTGTTACTCCAGTGTTGTTGGGTATGTGAATGAAAACTCATCAAATATGCTAAGGCACATTTAACGATTCACTCAGATGTGCCGATCACTGGGACAAGGGAAAAAAAAAAAAAGCCGGAGCCCAGCATGCCTGACGTTGAGTGATGTTTGTGGTAAGTCTTACACATACAGTCACATGATCTTATTTCCTGTCCCGACCTGATTTCTTACAGCAATGTTTTTGTAAGCGTAAACATATAAACGTACCTGTCAGGTGACTTGCTGACTTTGCCTTTCTGCAGACTTCCATCACTTAAATGCTCTGGGGAGCTCAGCTGTCTGCTGTCACCTCCCAGACCCCCTGAGAAGTTGATCTCATCATAGAGGGGGGCAGATGGGATGGCAGGAGACACCGACCGCAGACCGTTCAGAGCCTCTAACAGCGAGATGGGCTCAAAGCCGGGAGGAACCGAGTCTGTGCTCTGCAAAGAGACATAGACAAGGACTGGTGGTGACAATGCACAGCTCATAAACAAACTGCCGCATATTCACAACAAGTACTATAAAAAAGTTTTAACTATTTCATTTAAAGACGGCTTATTGCTAGTTAAGGTGTCACAGCTGTTAGCCATCAGTCTTTTTTTTAACTGAGCTATAAGTTTGAAAAATGTTAAGGTAAAAATTAACTTAATTTTTGGACTTCAAGTTGTGAATTCCAGCTCTTCCAATACTTCACCCATTAGAATACTTTTACTGCAGAACTTCATATTGCAATAAAGATAGAAATATGTAATGCAGCCCAAAGTCAGCCCTTGATGTTGCTGCACATTAGCCAACTGTACCTGATTATACACAGATGTACATGACTTACTGAGTGCTCCTCATGGTCCATAGTCTGAGCCAGAACAGGGCTGAAGGACACAGGGGAAAGAGCACCAGGCTTTTTCCTCACAGCTCTGATCTGCAGCAAGGCTCTGAAGGCTGGTTAGAGGAACACAGGCTCAAATTAAACACAACAACAATGTCAAACTTTGACTACTTTTCAAAAAAGCTCCATAAAGAGCAGAATTTTCTGAAGATATTGCAAAACTTCTTACGCAGCCTGCAGATCGGACAGTTGTTGGCCTGGTAACGCAGAGTGTCTGCGCAGGAGTTGCAGAGACACAGATGTCTGCAGGGCAGGATGAGTGTATCTCTCAGGTCAGACAGACAGACAACACACTCGTTGCTGTTGTCACTATTCTCATCATCTGATGGCTGGAAAAAGAAAACAAATCAAATCAGAAGTAACACAAACAAATCTATCACAGCAATGTTATTCGTGTTTAAGGTAGTATTTTAACTGAAACCTTGGTTTCTTGGTTGTTTTTGTTCTCAATCCCATAGATCTCCTGTAAGAGGTAGCTCACACGGTCCACCTGAGAAGATATAATACCACAAATTATCATTCAGAAACCTTTGATCATGCAAACAATGAGGTCAAAGGGAGCTGGAAAAGCAAACTGCAGAACATAATCTATCAACTGTCTTGTTTTGTCTTCCTTTATAATTTTTAGGGAAGAATGAGAGCAGTGACACACAAAATACATTCATATATTTCACTGCTGAATGTCTTAAAATTAAAACAAAAACAATGTTTCACATTTAAAGACAAATCAACACACAAAAACAGAGTCTACGTTAACATACATCAGCTTCCTGAAAGTTTACATTCAATGTCTGCTTCACAGATTTGCTTTATTTCCAGACTCCCAAGGGTCTCGGCACAGATCTGCGTGGCTTTATTTTTTCAAAAGCTGCAAATGAGTATGAGGATCACTCATACCCAACAACATGCTGCAGCACATACAGTACGTCCTTCATAATTTAATCAATTGGATTTAGGTTGATTAAGTAAACAAAAAAAGTACCTGATTAAAGCAAAGTGAGGATATTTACTATACATTCAGCTTAATAATTTAGCTAAACAATAAAAAACGCAATATTGAAAGAGGAACGTTCATAAACCTACGATTTGCTTCTGCTTCAGAGGCTTGACGGAGAAACTGCCATCAACGTGCTGGAGGAGAGAAAAGAAACAAATGTGTTTTAGCTCATGTAAAAACTTGTTTTATCAGGACTAAAATTATTTACTTTAATTTCAGCGTTCCCAAATCTTCTTAAACAACTAATTCAAGGACTTTTACAAGGACTTTCCAGGCCCATTTCCTCAAATTCAAGAACCCAGTACAGCATAGTTTGAGACACGTATCAAAGTTAATTTTATGATTAAAATTAGCAGGCTTTACAGAAGCTCACAGACCACAATTAAAAGAGAGTGCTGTGACTATGCTGCGTTACAGTGATGACAAAAACTATCAAAAGAACATCAATTTTTATTCTTACACAAAATATATAAATCTCAGCACCTACAATGACCCATGTCTATTGATGTCTTCTTTAAAAAACTTAAAAGACTTTCCTTGAAATTTACAAACAACCCATGGAAACCTTGTTATTCACATGTATACGTACTCTTTCAAAGGCTGCCAAAAGCACGTGAGCATGTCCGAGGCAATCTTGAGAAGAGCACACAGTATCCTGGTTAGTACAACTGTATATTTAAGCTTACAGTTTCATTGCTTATACTGACAGAATTGGTGCAATTCCTCATGACTGTTGAACTGCTATTATATGTTACTATTTCATAATATTTCACATTTCATCAGTCGCAGCAGAAAAGCTATACTGTCCTGACTGTTCTGCGACTGCAGTAACTTACCGTCCCCTTCATCAACCACAGCTTGGATGACCATGGGAAACACTCCTCGGTCGAGGTCAAAGTTCAGCTTTAGGGGAAGAGATACATACATTTTATTATTCACTGAGACATGGCTATAAACAGAGGACACGTGTGTGTGATAACATGGATAACATGTCATTAAAACATATTAATGAACAACATTAACGGCATTTTTCTGTAGAAATAAGACATATAATACCCAGTAACTCTTCTACCTCTACTTTTCAACTTCTTAGAGATTATTGTTTTGTCTTAGGACAGAATTTAAGCGTAAAAGGGGGAGAAAAAGAGGGCATAAAACGCAGCGAGGGGCTGTGGGCTGGAATCGAGCCTCTGGCTGCTGTGGCATGAACACTGCCTTTGTACACAGGACGTCCGCTCTACCCACTGAGGGTCGCTTCTCAATATAGTCTCTCATTCTGCCCTTAGGTTCATAACTGGGGATAGCTTTACAGCACATCGTTGCTTATTATATGAGGAAGTTGGGTGGCAGTTGTTGTTAGTGAGGAAAGTAACAACTCTGCTTTGTATTTATTTATAAAGCACTTCTGGGCAAAATTCACTCTGCACTAGGTCCCAAGCTTATTTGGTCCTTGAAAGTCATCATATTAATGCTGGGACTGGGAAGCTAGGTCTTAAACACTATGCAACACACAAGTTTTAGACAAGCTAATCCCTTTTAATCAATTTAGATACCCTTTGACTGACTCTGAGCAGAGTGAATGTGTGTGCTTTCTGTGAACTGATCATGTCTCTTCTGCTGATGTCCTTGTCCTGTTTGTTGTATCATTTGTTGATACACACTGTAACTTTCATGTTCCCCTATTGTTTTATAATTTGTTGATGTATACTTAAACTTCCATGTGCTTCTACTGTTTTATCTGTACAGCAATTAAGGCTGTCTTGTAAAAGAGAACTTGCTCTCGGTGGCCTTCCCTGTTTCAATAAAGCCTATAATAAAAAGTCAAAGGTTGTGTTGATGCACTGATGTAAACCTCTGGTAAAAAGTGTGCTGTGTAAGTGTAAGCAGGATATTCGAAGACATAAACCGACACCGGTGTGTGACCCAGAAACAAACTGCTGCAGATACTTACATCTTCCTCTTTCCACTCGCTGAAATCTATTTTAAAAGATGGCATGGAGAACTGCTGGCTCACACCTCGCTTGTAATGCACAGTTTCAGAGACCAGCGATGGATTCTTTGGGCTGTACCTGCACACAGTATGATACAGAGAAATGTTATCAGTGAGCAGGAGGATGAAGGAATCCTGGATGGACAGTGCACTCTGGTTTTCTAACTGGGCAACAACAAAAGTTGATATTTATCAATAAAACCCTTTACGACCTACCATAGAAGAAGTCCACCAGAGCATATCTTTAAATTTTTACATTCTGTAGTGCTATTTTTGGGGTAGTTTAATATGCTATCCATCAATATAACCCTCATATCCAAAATCTTAATAATATGTAAGTCCATGCTAATTAAATATATCGCTAAAAGTGCAATAAACTACAAAAAAATGATTTTTTTTAAACATATTTTTCTAAATACATGCAAGACAGTCAGTTCATGCTCACAACGTGATGACGCTTATTACAATGTAGGAAGTGCTGTGAATATCCGCAGTCTGGATTATGATGTTTTTGTTGTGTGCGCTTTTTACTGGATTTCTACAAGAAAACAGCGCTCTGGGATACGATGAATGCATGATATGTTCGTGCAACTCCCCTCGTTTTATGTGCAAAAACAGCTATTGCTCTATCTTATTTGATTGCAATTCTACCAGCATTTAAAAGTAGATATGCAAATGGAATCGCGGGCGCTCCCGTCAGTCTTAAAGAACTATGGAAAGCCTAGTGGCAGCTGTCATCTTTAAGTTCTCAATGTATGCATTAGCGTGCCAAAAAAATGGAGACACACAATGGAAGTAAAGAAAAGTGAATATCATAGCACAGCGGCAGCAACATCTGATCTCTGTCTCATCTCATCATAACTGAATAACTTTGGTACCAACTATTACTTTCATCTTCTTCTAAGACTTATCTGCAGTATCCATGGCGACTGGTGGTTGCTAAGGACGGTCTGTATCTATTCTAGTCTTTGTGCTCTAAGGCCTGAATCTCACTACCCATAAAATAGAGATTAAATGTCTCTGGCACAGGATTTTTCTCTAATATGATGCTGCTGTGTCTGTTCCAACTGATCCTCTCATAGACAGATAGATGTGCCCTGTACTTGTTTCATAAATGGATTCATTTGGTGGTGATTTTTAAATTTAAATAATTAAAGACAGATAAACGTCTGAATCCAGTTGAATATTTAAGCGGCAGTTCACCCTTTGTGGTGCTGATAGTTAAAGCTTCATCTGACTCAGCCCCATAAAGAAAGGAGTTTTGAGATCAAATTCTTACACTGCCATCCCATTGGAGAACTCCTCAAATGCTTGGCAGTAGAGGGTGATGGCCACCCGAGCATCAGCGTCAAAGGTGAACTCAACACCATACTGGACCTTTGGTTTTCCACCTTCCTCCACCGGTGTGTCGGAGTCATCTTTATACCTGGAATCAAGAGGTTTGACACAGTTGTGAGAGGCTGCCACAATGAACACTATTTTCCTTAAAACTGTTATTTGCTTTTAATGTACTTATATCGCAGTTTGCCTCGTTATCTTTACCTGACCAAACGCAGAGAGTCCTTTCTAATGTTGACCAGGCTCCTCAGGGTCTTCACAGGCTCATGTGGTGCAGGTGTCACATATGGAAACTAGTAAAATAGCAGCAATTTTGATGATATCTGATTAGAAATTATCAACTTGGTGTGATTAATCGATTTACTGACAAGAAATGTAGCGTTGCAACACCGTAGCTTTAAAACTGTGACAAATATACAGTACTGAATTCTCAGATTATTAAAATAACCGGGATGAAGAAACATCAGCTTTCACCTGCACTGGCCTATTTCCAAGAAAATTCAGGTCCATGTTTTCTCCAAAAAGGTACCCCTCTGGATGCGGTGTGTCAAATTTCTCTCCTCCCATGAAGAAGTGGCTCGCAAAGTAATTCCCTGAGGACAAGAGAAGTAAACATGAATAATAAAGGCGCTGCCAGCAATATAAAACCTCTCTACTAGTGTTGATGTAAGCAATAACTCAGTTTATATATAGTTACTTTGAATGATCTGTCTTTAAAAAATGAAATACCTTAGCTGCACAGGTTGTTGGCTGGAGTGTAATATGACTCTTTTGTGCAACATGTTAAAGCTCACATTTAATAGTGCACATATTTCGGAGGCAGGAGGACAGAAGCCTTGACAAGACTTTAACCCCGAAACAGACAGGTAGTGATATTATCGTATTTTCAGATTCTTTCCTTGGCTTTTTTTGCATTAAATGTGAGTCTATAATTCAGATGATAAAAAGGACAATAAAGGCTGGGAGCCTAAATGGGATCAACACATGTGTCAGAGGTACATCAGCAAGTCGCACACCATGCCACTGTTAATTATGTCTGCCACCCATAAACAAGAAAATAACATTGAATAAAATTACGAGTAACTTCAATAATACCATATCAGTCCTCATAGGTGTGTACTGAAATGCAGGAGACTACATAACCAGCTGAAAGGCCAGTTGACAATAAAATGTGTGGTGATTTTTATGGGTTTTAAACACTCAGGTTTCTTGGTCTCACACTGACATATCTTTCTCAATACTAATCTTATTAAAGAATATATAAATTTATCGATACTTATCACTTTTGCATATTTTAAATGGTTTCAAAAATAAATTTCAGCAGTATTGATATATTGGTAGCAGCTGATGTTTCTTGCTCTCTTATTGTAAATGTTTACTACAGTCAGTCTGCTGTTCCCTGCTGCTAACCAAGTGAAGGAAACCTGTCTTCATCATGTTGTGGCTTTGTTAAATTTATCCTTCATTTAAAAAAACAAACATGTTCCCCATATTTTTCAAGGCATTGTATCAAAGTTAGAAATTCCAGTGTTGTGACAACACCATACTGTGTTTTTACTGTTTGTAATCTCAAAGTGAGAGTGTAATAAACATGTAAGACTAAAAAACATTTGCTTTAAATACATTTACAGCAAAACTAACACACTAACAGGAAATGGCTTTTGTTGTTGTTTTTTTTCTCTGTAAGCTGACAATCCTTTGTTGACATGGGTGTCGTGTCTCATCAGCTCCTGTAGCATCAGTTTAATGTGAACATAACACACATGTCAGTTCAGTACACTCAGTTTAGGTGTTAGACATACAATGCTTCAATGTGTTACCATAACAGTAAACCCGTTTGCATTTACCTGACAGTCCTCAGCAGTAACACAATGCAGGTTATAAAAACCACAGTACATGTCAGAAGCTATCTAAACGTGTGCACCAGACAGACAGACAGACACATTTTATACTCATATGTTACCAATCTTTATCGTGACGAATAACATTAGCTGATGGTAAGCAACACAAAACAAACACTAATTACAGCCTCACTAACGTTAGCTAGCGTAAGCTCGGTGTGTCCATGTTTATCCTTGCTTTAGATGATCCGTGGTAATAAGGAATCTGAATTCAGCCAGAAGATACTACCGATCACATACCAGATTTCGGTGGAAATCGATAGGCCGAGTTGGCCTGGATATCGATATCCTCAACCCCAGCGATTCTGCGACTCAGAATGGACCCCATCTTTCTCTGCTGGATCGCCGATGTTAGCTACAGTTAGCTAGCAGCTTGGCAGCTAACAGCGCGTCACAGCTCCGACTAGCTCCTTCAAACGAACACCAACGTCAAATCGAAGATAACATCGACGGGGTATAAACGCTGTAGTTAATTTGACATTTTACACGCTAAGTTTTGTCGGCGGCTCTGATGCTAACGCTAGTGCTAACAGGAAACAAATTGAGACGGGCTGTTGTTTTGCCAGAGCTGTGCTAACGTAGCAGGGAGTCCACCTGATTGGCTGTCGTCAAGCGTTCCAGAGGTTCAGGGCGTTCGCTCTGTGTGTTGAGACCGCCCGGCGGGGAGGCGGTCAGGAGGGGAAGGGGTCAGGGCAGGGGCGTCGATTCGTTTGATTTATTTATTTATTTATTTATTTATTTTTAACAAAAATCAGTATAGCCATAAAAGCGGTTTCTTATTTCTCCCTGAAATGAAGCCTGATATGTGGCACCAGAACACACTTAAGAAATAAAAAATAAATGTATATGCCCCATAGTTTAAAAATATCAAAATAGATATTCTCCCCCCAAGATAATAAACACAACAGTAGAGACACCACTCGCTTTTAATTTTTTATTTTTACGAGCTGATTTTGTCTTGTTTCTGTGGTGCGACAATACAGGAGACGATGGTTTACTGCCACCTAGTGGTCAAACTGAAGAAATACATTATTACATTTGTGGTAACTATAAGACAAATATCAACAGCAACATCAGTACTGGTATATTGTATTCATATGTCTGTTACACACACACACACACACACACACACACACACACACACACACACACACACGCACACACACGCATACACATATATTTATAACAGATGGGCAACATTCACAAAACTGCTATTATTTATTTTCACAACTTTTGACAAGCTTTGAAATTGCAAACCTCCTTCCATTAAATAATTTATTCTACATTGTAATGTTTATTTACTCATTACAAAAGCACAGTGACGACTGATATAACCAGATTTTTCACAGTGACTGTACTGATCAGAAATGTTTCTGTTAGAATTCAAATACCATTTTGTGAGACACAGTAAGTGACTTTATCAGTTTGTTTCCAACATGAAAATGAGACTAATCTGATCAAAAATATTTCTAAATTTGTGATTGATGGATTTGTTTTTTAAAGGAACACTATTAGGTGATGATTTCTAAATGTCTTGCAGCTATAAAATGCTACTGTCATGCTTTGTATGAATGATTCGACTCCTAGTTATCTGATGAATGTCCTGTGTGTATTTTCAGGCTCCAGCCTCCCTCCTCCTGTCCTGACAGTCTTCCCTCCGTCCAGTGCTGAGCTCCTGTCCAACAAAGCCTCTCTGGTGTGTCTGTCCAGTCAGTCTGTGCCTTTTGCAGATGTGAGCTGGTTGCTTGCTGGGAGTCCAGTGAGCAGTGGGATCTCTACCAGCACGGCTGTTCAGCAAGCAGACCAGACCTTCCAAATCAGCAGCTATCTGGCCGTCCAGACGGCAGACTGGAACACGGATAAGCTTTACACATGTAAAGTGTCTTTGGGCTCCCAGACTGCAGAGAAGAACATCAACAAGTCAGACTGTCCCACTGAAGAACAGTAGAGGAGCAGAATGAGCATTTAACATCTGCTTCTTTACTCTTTGTGCTGTTTGCTCATGACAAGGTTTACATGTTAGAAAAGATGTGTCTGCATGCTTGGAATAAATGTTGTGACAGTTAGGTGGAGGTGTTATATCAGCTTTGCAAATGCTGCGTTTTTCAACAGTCATTCAATAAAACAAGAAAAAAAAACAGTTGGAAAAGTGTTTGTATTTATTTGTACTTGTGAAAACATCATTTAAAATGATAATGTTCTGCAAATTTTGCCTGGTTTTAGTTGCTCACAGTCGTTAAGATGTTAGAAAAATCAGATAAAATGAGCAAACGAAACTGAGTGTTCATCCTCCATCAGTGAAGCATCACCTCTCTGCTCCTCCCTCTCTTCCTTCCCAGGATGCACCTGCAGGCCTCCTCTCCTTATTTATAGCTCCATGTAAATGAAGAGGTCAAGTGTCAGCTCTCTGTAACATCAGAGGGAACTGTCTCTGACTGGAAACACACTGATAGTTTAATCATTAACATGTTGTAAATCAAATACAGTTTACCTCTAATGTCTGTTGTTGACGTATGAGAAACTTGCTAAATGATACAAAAATGATGAAGCTTTCATGAATGAATTCCCTCCGTTAGGAGCCAAAAAAATAGTGACATCCATGTATACTTGAGTATTTTGTGACATCATTACACTGAATATAATAAATCTTTGTCTACACTGACAATAATGGATAAATGTAAGAAGATAAGAGTAAGAAATGTGAGAAAGCATGCAGATTGAAGCAAAGCTCCTCCTCCTGTCAGTCACTCTCAGTTTCAGTGTGGTATTAAATTGCTCCTCCAGCACCTCCTCTCCTCATCCTCCAAAGCCTCTGATCTGTCAGCAGTAAGCTGACTTTCCAAGTTCCAAGGCCATTCTCAGCACACACTGACAACATGCTGGGGACCCTCTGCACTCTCATCACTGCTCTAACATGTAAGGAGGCTGACTTACTGCAGCTTTGACCTCATGTTGGATTCATCAGTCTGTGTTTCTCTTGACTCCATGTCATCTTGTTGTTTCCAGGTGTGAGTGGTGTGACGGTGGTGACACAGAAGCCTCCTGTTGTGACGCTGAGGAAAGGAGAGACAGCCACCATGGACTGTAACCTGGGGACTGTTACTGACACTTCTGCTTATTGGTATAAACAGATTCCAGGAGGAGTTCCTCAGTTTATCTTATATATTCATCACAGCTATAGTTCTCCAGGCTATGGCTCTGGTTTCTCCTCTCCAAAGTTCACATCTAATCATCAGTCAACAACAGATTATCGTTTGATCATCAACAATGTGGAAGAGGGAGACTCAGCAGTCTATTACTGTAACACATGGGACAGGTCTGCTACTCAGTACGTATCACAGTAATTTACACTGTGACAAAAACCCCCTCACAAACACTTCTGCTTTTTGGGACTCTGACACATCTAATAATTGAAACATCAGACAACACTCTGTGTAACAACTCACTATACAAAAATTTGCTTCCAGTATTTAAATGATAATATTTGATCAATTCTCACATTAAACAGTGACAAAATATATCTGTGAACAAAATGAAAAAATGAATACATCAGCAATGCACCAGTAAATGCACACCACCCTCATCCATAATATCTGACATCTTAATATACCGGTAATTCAGGCTTTACATGTGACACTGTATTGCCATATAAAATCTTAAAGTAATAGAAAGTGTGTAGACACTGGTTTGAATACACAATATGAAGTAAATATTTTTTAGATCATTCCCCTGGTACCCAGGTAGTGATGATTGTTACACTTCAAGGTACAGTAACTGTGACAGTTATCTGACAACATGAATCCTGTTTCATGAGAAACACCTCAAGCCAGCTGTTACACAGTATTACATAAAACACATTTGATTTATGTTTAACAAAAACAAAAGAAAACCAGATGAAAATGTTACACTGAATTTACATCACCTCATTTAGAGGGAGCGATTCTTAATTTACTTTTAAATCAGTTTGGATTTTGAGGAAACAAGTTTGTTTCATGGGAAAAAACGTCTGACCTGTGAAGATACAGAGATTAGAGGACAGCAATTTCCCTTGACACCCTCTATGAACGAGCACTGTTTACTTCACATACAGCAATGAAAAATGGATCTGAACTGAAAAATAGATGATGTAACTTCTTTAGTTATTTGAAGGTGAATTGAAGTTGAGGTTTCATCAGGAAATCTGACCAGAGTTAATGATACTCCTGCAAAGGATATCAACAGACTTCAAACATCACCTGCTCATAAACACTAACATTATGAAAATTAGATTGATGATAGGAAATGATTCAGTGACATCATGTGAAACCACGTACACTACTGAATTTATTAATGATTGAAAACAGTGTTGAGATGGATAAGGTTTACACATGTCAAGTGTCTTTGGGCTCCCAGACTGCAGAGAAAAACATCAACAAGTCAGACTGTCCCACTGAAGAACAGTAGAGGAGCAGAATGAGCATTTAACATCTGCTTCTTTACTCTTTGTGCTGTTTGCTCATGACAAGGTTTCCATGCTAGAAAAGATGTGTCTGCATGCTTGGAATAAATGTTGTGACAGTTAGGTGGAGGTGTTGTATCAGCTTTGCAAATGCTGCATTTTTCAACAATCATTCAATAAAATAAGAAAAAAAAACCTGTTGGAAAAGTGTTTGTATTTATTTGTACTTGTGATTTTTATATTCAAAATCATAAAGCAACATTTTTTATGTGTTAAGTTACAATAAAAGCACAGCAGAAAGATTAATATTCCTTTGCCTGGTTTTAGTTGCTTGCAGTCATTAAGACGTTAGAAAAATCAGATAAAATGAGCAAATGAAACTGAGTGTTCATCCTCCATCAGTGAAGCATCACCTCTCTGCTCCTCCCTCTCTTCCTTCCCAGGATGCACCTGCAGGCCTCCTCTCCTTATTTATAGCTCCATGTAAATGAAGAGGTCAAGTGTCAGCTCTCTGTAACATCAGAGGGAACTGTCTCTGACTGGAAACACACTGATAGTTTAATCATTAACATGTTGTAAATTAAATACAGTTTACCTCTAATGTCTGTAAATTACAATATGTACATGTGAGCAGAGCCAAAAATTGTGACATCCATGTATACTTGAGTATGTTGTGACATAATGACACTGAATTTAGTAAATCTTTGTCTACACTGACAATAATGGATAAATGAAAGAAGATAAGAGTAAGAAATGTGAGAAAGCATGCAGATTGAAGCAAAGCTCCTCCTCCTGTCAGTCACTCTCAGTTTCAGTGTGGTATTAAATTGCTCCTCCAGCACCTCCTCTCCTCATCCTCCAAAGCCTCTGATCTGTCAGCAGTAAGCTGACTTTCCAAGTTCCAAGGCCATTCTCAGCACACACTGACAACATGCTGGGGACCCTCTGCACTCTCATCACTGCTCTAACATGTAAGGAGGCTGACTTACTGCAGCTTTGACCTCATGTTGGATTCATCAGTCTGTGTGTTTCTCTTGACTCCATGTCATCTTGTTGTTTCCAGGTGTGAGTGGTGTGACGGTGGTGACACAGAAGCCTCCTGTTGTGACGCTGAGGAAAGGAGAGACAGCCACCATGGACTGTAACTCGGCTATAGATGGACCTCGCTGGTATAAACAGATTCCAGGAGGAGTTCCTCAGTTTATATTGAATTACTATCACAGCTTTAGCTCTCCTCAATATGGCTCTGGTTTCTCTTCTCCCAAATTTACACCTACTCATCAGTCAACAACCGATTATCGTTTGACAATTGCCAATGTGGAGGAGGGAGACTCAGCAGTCTATTACTGTGCTACATGGGACAGCTCTACTAAGGAGGTTGTATCACAGTGATTTACACTGTGACAAAAACCTCCTCACTAATACTTCTGCTTTTTCAGACTCTGACACATCTTGTCTGGGAGTAAAGCCATCAGCCAATTATTTATGTAACCTCCCTCTTGTACATATTTAAAACACATTTTAAAACTTCTTCACCCTTTTTCGGGATTCTCACATGAAACTTCAGATCTAAGTGGTAGATACGTGCAGTACGTCATGTATACGCTCTTTAATGCAAAAATAGACAATATGCTTGCTGGTAAATGTTAACCACAGGATCTGTTACACTGTTGGAAAATTTCATGTTTTTTTTCCACTCATAAAATTAACAAGTTATTAAAACTTAACAGCAGATTCTCATTTTCTGTTCCAAACTCAGTTTATGTGATAAATCTTTCTTGACATAAATCCTCTGGTGCACATGTAGTGAGTTTGTCCCTCTTCATGAACAGGTCCAAAGGTCATCTGGCAGCCAAGAGTTACAAAAATTAAAAGTCATGTGCAGCTGAAACACAACCAAATGAAAGTGTTACAACATTTCAAATATATTTTGTGATTTAAGATGTGTTTCCAACAGATGAAACACAGGTCTCCTTTAATATGGAGTAATGGTTAATGGGGAAAGAGAACTTGGTTATTAGTACAAGCAAAGTTACTCAACATGGCTATCCATACTATATACTAAAATAAAGAGGTGAAAATAAGTAGGTCTACATAATATTTGATGATGAAGATGAAACATGTACGATGCCCTGCTCATTATTAAACAGTTTATAGTGAATACACAACATGACAAATCTTGAGCTTCGAACATGAACCACATATTCATTTGAATATTTAATATTTAGGAGAAAAAATGTCTGATAGCACTCCTACAGGTACACAAGAGAAATTTAATAGTAATATGTAATATTATTTAGATTTATGGTCATGAGCAAAAAACATTATCGAACATGAGATGAGTGGTACAAAATGATCTGTGGATATGACACTTACAAAAAAAAAAAAAAAAAAAAAAAACTAGAGTGTAACAACACACTGTACAAGCATTAGTTGTTTTTATTTTAACAATTTAGTGATAATATTTGTTTAATTCCCAAATTAATCAATAGAAAAATATATTTGTGAAAAAAAAATAAAAAACTTAATAAGTCAGCAATGCACACGTAAATGCACACCACCCTCATCTAGAATATCTGACATTTTAATATACAAGTGATTCAGGCTTTAAATGTGACTATATATTGCCATATATAAACTATAAGTTATAGAAGGATGCAGACACTGGTTTGAATACACAAAATGAAGTAAATATTTTTTAGATCATTCCCCTGGTACCCAGGTAGTGATGACTGTTACACTTCAAGCTGCAGTAATTGTGACAGTAATTCCACTACACGAATCCTGTTTCATGAGACAGACCTCAAAGTCAGGTGATATACAGTATTACAAAAAACATGTTTGATTTATGTTTCACAAAAACAACAATGAGAATGTTACACTGAATTTACATCAGTTCATTAAGATGCAACGATTCTTAATTTGTTTTTAAATAAGTTTAGTTTTTAGGAAAGATGTTTGTTTCATGTGATGCGTGTTCTGACCTCCGAAGATCCAGAGATTAGAGGATAAAAAAAATTCTCAACGCCTTCTATAACAGAGCACTGTTTACTTCACATACAGCAATAAAAAATCAACATGAACTGAAGTCATCATTATCATTAACTGAAGAGTTAATGATACTCCTGCAAATGATATCAACAGACTTCAAACATCACCTGCTCATAAACACATTATAATATAACATTATAAAAATTAGATTGATGATAGGAAATTATTCAGTGACATCATGTGAAACCACGTACACTACTGAATTTATTAATGAATGAAAAAAGTGTTGAGTGTTGAAACTCCTCCTCCTCCACTTGTCCTCTCCTCAGTGTCTTTATAAGCTTCAGTCTCTCTTCTCCTCACACTCCAACCCTGCTCACCTCTCAGCTGGACAGTAAGGGACGTTTACAGCACACACTGACAACATGCTGGGGACCCTCTGCACTCTCATCACTGCTCTAACATGTAAGGAGGCTGACTTACTGCAGCTTTGACCTCATGTTGGATTCATCAGTCTGTGTGTTTCTCTTGACTCCATGTCATCTTGTTGTTTCCAGGTGTGAGTGGTGTGACGGTGGTGACACAGAAGCCTCCTGTTGTGACGCTGAGGAAAGGAGAGACAGCCACCATGGACTGTAACCTGGGGACTGGTACGAATACAGCTTATTGGTATAAACAGATTCCAGGAGGAGTTCCTCAGTATGTGCTATATTTTCATCACAGCTATAGCTCTCCAGGCTATGGCTCTGGTTTCTCCTCTCCAAAGTTCACATCTAATCATCAGTCAAAAACAGATTATCGTTTGATCATCAACAATGTGGAGGAGGGAGACTCAGCAGTCTATTACTGTAACACAGAGGACAGCTCTGTTCGTGAGCGGGTATCACAGTGATTTACACTGTGACAAAAACCTCCTCACTACATACTTCTGCTTTTTGAGTGTCTAGCAAACCTTGACTGAGTTGAAGCCAACATAAACAATGCTCTTTGTTATCTTATCAATACTTACTGTAGAATGTCAGAAGTTTTAATTTAATCGGTGAATCCAGTGGAAAAACGCTGATGACCAAAAGTATCTGTGAAGCACTCAGTTCATGTGTAACAGGTCCATCAACAGGCCCAATATTAATATTATCACAGCCATACCTGTCTTTAATGACTCAGCAGAGCAAATAAAAAGTCTACATTCACCCAACAGATACATTCAGAGATCCACAATGTGTTTTTTTTTCCTTTTTTAAATCCTGTCATCCAGTGTTGTAGTAGAGGATATATGCAGGTATACAGGACACACACACCTCTCTTTCTAACATTTTAAAGAACCCTCCTATCAGACAAAAAAACATAGGAATATATAGAAGTATACCCTCTTACTCTTCAGTAACCTACCCATCACCCTCCTCATCAACTACCACTACATTAATGTTTTTATTAAGTTGGTCCTACAAACTCAACTTAGAGTGAGCCAAGAGGAAACAACAAACATGACATAACCCCTCACTCCCTTATTTGTTCTGACCTACTGTCCGATTCACCCTTATCCAACCAAGGCCCCACCTAGCTTGTCTGACAGAGTCGGTACGTATGAGGCAGAAACAAACAGGAGAGAAGAAGATGTGTTTTTAGGAGATGAATCAATGTGTCTTGCAGAAAAATGTATTATAATTTGCTGGACTCATATCCAGCCTGAAGAGACTAATGACAGAAACCTGACTACATATGACTTTGTCCTTCTTTATCTGCCCCGTCTGCAGCCTCAGTTGGATCAAGTCTAAATTCAGATCATGGCACACATGATGAGAAACCATGCAGATTGAAGCAACACAGGTTGTGATGATTGTTTCACTTCCAGATGAAGTTAATCTGACAGTAATCTGACTACAGTAATCATGTTTCATTAAGTAAACTGCTTCACAATGATTCAAAAGCCAAACACACTATTAATGTGCAGCTAAAACACAAATAGATAAAAATACTACAGTAACCTACAGGTCAGGTACATAAAGACATTTTTGGTTAGTTTTTCAAAGTTTAAGTCAAAACAATTCAGATGTATAGTAAACATGGTTGCTTAGTAAGAGGGATATTGAAAAGTAAAAAAAACACTGCTTTGACACTCTGCTGAGAGTGCTGTTTACCTACATAATACACAACTTTGTGAGAATTTTTTTATAACACATGCTCATAAAGAAGTTATCAGATATTTGTTGTTTAATGAGAAATGATTTAACATTAATGTGAAACATGCTGTAGCTGATTAATGGATGAAACCAGAGTTGAGTGTTGAAACTCCTCCTCCTCCACTTGTCCTCTCCTCAGTGTCTTTATAAGCTTCAGTCTCTCTTCTCCTCACACTCCAACCCTGCTCACCTCTCAGCTGGACAGTAAGGGACGTTTACAGCACACACTGACAACATGCTGGGGACCCTCTGCACTCTCATCACTGCTCTAACATGTAAGGAGGCTGACTTACTGCAGCTTTGACCTCATGTTGGATTCATCAGTCTGTGTGTTTCTCTTGACTCCATGTCATCTTGTTGTTTCCAGGTGTGAGTGGTGTGACGGTGGTGACACAGAAGCCTCCTGTTGTGACGCTGAGGAAAGGAGAGACAGCCACCATGGACTGTAACCTGGGGACTGGTACTAATGACCGAGCAGTCTGGTATAAACAGATTCCAGGAGGAGTTCCTCAGTATGTGCTGAGTTTTTTTCACAGTTGGAGCTCTGTTTATTATGGCTCTGGTTTCTCCTCTCCAAAGTTCACATCTAATCATCAGTCAACAACAGATTATCGTTTGATCATCAACAATGTGGAGGAGGGAGACTCAGCAGTCTATTACTGTAAAACATGGGACACCTCTGCTAATGAAGTTGTATCACAGTGATTTACACTGTGACAAAAACCTCCTCACAAACACTTCTGCTTTTTGAGACTCTGACACATTTAAACTAGAAGTAAAGCCACCACTTAATACCTTCTTTAACTTCCCCACTTACACATGTAAATCATATTTTTAAACTTCTGAACCCTTTTATTTCTTCGGAAACAAAATCCTCAGCACTTTGACAGTGGTAGGTAAATACAGTGTGCCATGTGTACATGCTTAAACACAAAAACAGAGAATATGCTCACTGGTAAATGTAAACCACTAAAAGACCAGTTATGATATATTACAGTGTTGTAAATATCATCATTTACATTAAATATTAATGTCTTTCGACACATAAAAAACAAACAAGTTTTAAAAATTTGCAGCAGATTCTCATTTGCTGATCTGTTCTCAGATAATGTGATAAATCTTTCTTCATACAAATCCTCTGATGAATGTTACACAAGTACTTATATTTAACAGTTTTTTTAGCTGCATTTTTAAAAGACTGCCCAATAAAATATCAGAGAGCTGTTAAAACTGCTAACACAGAGTTTTATCAAAGCTTGTCTCCAGCACCAGTCATAGGCCTCAGGTTATTTTTAATGTATTTTAATTCCCTTTTAAATCCTTGTGATACAGTTCATATTATTCCATCACCTACACTCCATGAAAACTTTCAATTCTTTTTTATTTTTTTTTTTACTTTAGATACAGTTTATGAGCAGAAGAAGTTATCAGATATTTGTTGTTTGATGAGAAATGATTTAACATTAAAGTGAAACATGCTGTACTTGATTAATGGATGAAAACAGAGTTGAGTGTTGAAACTCCTCCTCCTCCACTTGTCCTCTCCTCAGTGTCTTTATAAGCTTCAGTCTCTCTTCTCCTCACACTCCAACCCTGCTCACCTCTCAGCTGGACAGTAAGGGACGTTTACAGCACACACTGACAACATGCTGGGGACCCTCTGCACTCTCATCACTGCTCTAACATGTAAGGAGGCTGACTTACTGCAGCTTTGACCTCATGTTGGATTCATCAGTCTGTGTGTTTCTCTTGACTCCATGTCATCTTGTTGTTTCCAGGTGTGAGTGGTGTGACGGTGGTGACACAGAAGCCTCCTGTTGTGACGCTGAGGAAAGGAGAGACAGCCACCATGGACTGTAACCTGGGGACTGGTACTAATCAAGCAGTCTGGTATAAACAGATTCCAGGAGGAGTTCCTCAGTATGTGCTGAGGTTTCGTCACAGCTGGGGCTCTCCAAGCTATGGCTCTGGCTTCTCCTCTCCAAAGTTCACATCTAATCATCAGTCAACAACAGATTATCGTTTGATCATCAACAATGTGGAGGAGGGAGACTCAGCAGTCTATTACTGTAAAACATGGGACAGCTCTGTTAATGAGTACGTATCACAGTGATTTACACCATGACAAAAACCTCCTCACAAACACTTCTGCTTTTTGAGTGTCTAGAAAACCTTGACTGAGTTGAAGCCACCATAATCAATGCTCTTTGTTATACATCAAAACTTATTGGAGAATGTCAGAAGTTTTAATTTAAGTGGTGAATCCAGTGGAGAAACGCTGATGACCAAAGGTATCTGTGAAGCACTCAGTTCATGTGTAACAGGTCCATCAACAGGCCCAATATTAATATTATCACAGCCATACCTGTCTTTAATGACTCAGCAGAGCAAATAAAAAGTCTACATTCACCCAACAGATACATTCAGAGATCCACAATGTGTTTTTTTTCCCTTTTTTAAATCCTGTCATCCAGTGTTGTAGTAGAGGATATATGCAGGTATACAGGACACACACACCTCTCTTTCTAACATTTTAAAGAACCCTCCTATCAGCCAAAAAACTCAGGAATATATAGAAGTATACCCTCTTACTCTTCAGTAACCTACCCATCACCCTCCTCATCAACTACCACTACATTATTGTTTTTATTAAGTTGGTCCTACAAACTCAACTTAGAGTGAGCCAAGAAGAAACAACATACATGACATAACTCCTCACTCCCTTATTTGCTCCAACCTACTGTCCATTTCACCCTTATCCAACCAAGGCCCCACCTAGCTTGTCTGACAGAGTCGGTACGTATGAGGCAGAAACAAACAGGAGAGAAGAAGATGTGTTTTTAGGAGATGAATCAATGTGTCTAACAGAAAAATGTATCATAATTTACTGGACTCATATCCAGCCTGAAGAGACTAATGACAGAAACCTGACTACATATGACTTTGTCCTTCTTTATCTGCCCCGTCTGCAGCCTCTGTTGGATCAAGTCTAAATTCAGATCATGGCACAAATGATGAGAAACCATGCAGATTGAAGCAACACAGGTTGTGATGATCGTTTCACTTCCAGATGAAGTTAATCTGACAGTAATCTGACTACAGTAATCATGATTCATTAAGTAAACTGCTTCACAATGATTCAAAAACCAAACATGCTATTAATGTGCAGCGAAAACATAAGTAAATAAACTAACTACAGTAACCTACAGGTCATGTACATAAAGACACTTTTGGTTAGTTTTTAAAAGTTTAAGTCAAAACAATTCAGATTTATAGTAAACATGTTTGGTTACTAAGAGGAATATTGAAAAGTATAAAAACACTGAAATAAAAAGTAAACTGATTAGAGTGCTGTTTACCTACGTAATACACAACTTTGCGAGATTTTTTTTATAAGTAAAGCTTATAAAGAAGTTATCAGATATTTGTTGCTTGATGAGAAATGATTTAACATTAAAGTGAAACATGCTGTAGTTGATTAATGAATGAAAACAGAGTTGAGTGTTGAAACTCCTCCTCCTCCTCTTCTCCTCTCCTCAGTGTCTTTATAAGCTTCAGTCTCTCTTCTCCTCACACTCCAACCCTGCTCACCTCTCAGCTGGACAGTAAGGGACGTTTACAGCACACACTGACAACATGCTGGGGACCCTCTGCACTCTCATCACTGCTCTAACATGTAAGATATTCTTCTCAGTCCTTTTATAGTCCATATTTTCACACACAAACCTTTGACTCATGTATTTTTCTCTGTATGTTGACAGATGTTGATGCAGTGAAAGTGCTGACCCAGACGCCTGCTGTCCACACAGTTTCTACAGGACAACAAGTTGTTCTCAACTGCAACATTCAGAGAGATGATGGAAATTATGTCAACTGGTATAAACAGGTTCCTGGTGAAGCTCCTCAGTATATCCTGAGTTTTCACCATTCTGACAGTGCACCCAGCATTGGATCAGGATTCTCCTCAGACAGATTCAACTCTAAAGCCTCATCAAACATAGATTACCAGTTCATCATAAAGCAGACAGAGGCAGGAGACTCTGCTGTCTATTACTGTCAGACATGGGATGACTCTGCTGATGCAGCTGTATCACAGTGATTCACACTGTGACAAAAACCTCAGTGAGAGACTCACTACAGATTTGATGACTGCTGACCACAATCATTGTATTTAAATCAGTAAATGTGAAATAAGACATTAAACATAATGAAATAAAGTCCTATAAAAGTACACAAGTGTTTAGAAAACAAGTCCAGCAGTGTTTTGGAATATAATGAGACTGATGAAGTGAAGAGACGCTGACAGTGAAAGTTGGTCTCAACAGGATGTTTCAGTTCCACTCCCCTCATTAGTGAGAGTCAGGAGGTTTTTGTACAGCCATGTGTACAAACTGAATCACTGTGGTATTCGGACAAGGCACCAAGCTGACTGTGACAAGTAAGTACTTTTTAAGTCATCATAAAACAGGATAGATTTTATGTTTCTGATTCAACTTAAGAGAAAATGGTCAATTCATAATCTCACAAATGAAAAAAAACAGAAATATATTTCAACATGTTGTTTGGTGAATAATAGATTGATGTTTTTACATCTGCTTTGATATCAGGCTGTGTGTCTGAAGGGAAAAATCTGTAAATGATCACAATATTTTTAATATTTTCCACAAACATGCTGAAATTTTTGAAGGCTGAGAATTTTTTAACAGTTGAACATTTACACAGTTATTCTTTATTTTCACAACTTATGACAAGTTTTAACATTTCAAAACTCTGTGTTAATTCATATGTCAGGAGTATTATACATTTTGATATCAATACTAAAATACTGTTCATGTGATTTTTATTTACTGATCTTCTAAAGCTCTGCTATGTTTTTAACTTTAACTGAATATGATTGTGTTTTTGTGAAGTATTATTTTTATTTGTTGGTTAGATAGACACCATATAAGCAAAGTGACTTCTGATAAACCTGAAACTGTCACAGTGATTTAAATGATTATATTAGAATTTTAATAACATTTTGTAAAACACAGAAGGTGAATTTATGACAGTTTCCATCTCAACAATTACATTGAAAAAATAAGATATATTTCTAAAATTGTAATTGATGGATTGTTGATGTTTTAAAAAGGATCACTGCTCATATTTTAGGTGATGATTTCTAAATGTTGGTACTGATGTAAAATATTTTGCCTCTTCAGCGTGTTGGTTATATCATCAACACAAAGAATAAATGAATCTCCTACTGTCATGCTTTGTATGAATGATTTGACTCCTAGTTATCTGATGAATGTCCTGTGTGTATTTTCAGGCTCCAGCCTCCCTCCTCCTGTCCTGACAGTCTTCCCTCCGTCCAGTGCTGAGCTCCAGTCCAACAAAGCCTCTCTGGTGTGTCTGTCCAGTCAGTCTGTGCCTTTTGCAGATGTGAGCTGGTTGCTTGCTGGGAGTCCAGTAAGCAGTGGGATCTCTACCAGCACGGCTGTTCAGCAAGCAGACCAGACCTTCCAAATCAGCAGCTATCTGGCCGTCCAGACGTCAGACTGGAACATGGATAAGGTTTACACATGTAAAGTGTCTTTGGGCTCCCAGACTGCAGAGAAAAACATCAACAAGTCAGACTGTCCCACTGAAGAACAGTAGAGGAGCAGAATGAGCATTTAACATCTGCTTCTTTACTCTTTGTGCTGTTTGCTCATGACAAGGTTTACATGTTAGAAAAGATGTGTCTGCATGCTTGGAATAAATGTTGTGACAGTTAGGTGGAGGTGTTGTATCAGCTTTGCAAATGCTGCATTTTTCAACAATCATTCAATAAAATGAGAAAAAAAAACTGTTGAAAAAGTGTTTGTATTTATTTGTACTTGTGAAAACATCATTTAAAAAGATAATGTTCTGCAAATTTTGCCTGGTTTTAGTTGCTCACAGTCGTTAAGACGTTAGAAAAATCAGATAAAATGAGCAAATGAAACTGAGTGTTCATCCTCCATCAGTGAAGCATCACCTCTCTGCTCCTCCCTCTCTTCCTTCCCAGGATGCACCTGCAGGCCTCCTCTCCTTATTTATAGCTCCATGTAAATGAAGAGGTCAAGTGTCAGCTCTCTGTAACATCAGAGGGAACTGTCTCTGACTGGAAACACACTGATAGTTTAATCATTAACATGTTGTAAATCAAATACAGTTTACTTCTAATGTCTGTAAATTACAATATGTACATGTGAGCAGAGCCAAAGTTTATATCCTCTGACAGATGTCTGTTGTTGACGTATGAGAAACTTGCTAAATGATACAAAAATGATGAAGCTTTCATGAATGAATTCCCTCCATTAGGAGCCAAAAAATAGTGACATCCATGTATACTTGAGTATTTTGTGACATCATGACACTGAATATAATAAATCTACGTCTCCACTGACAATAATGGATAAATGAAAGAAGTTAAGAATAAGAAATGTGAGAAAGCATGCAGATTGAAGCAAAGCTCCTCCTCCTGTCAGTCACTCTCAGTTTCAGTGTGGTATTAAATTGCTCCTCCAGCACCTCCTCTCCTCATCCTCCAAAGCCTCTGATCTGTCAGCAGTAAGCTGACTTTCCAAGTTCCAAGGACATTCTCAGCACACACTGACAACATGCTGGGGACCCTCTGCACTCTCATCACTGCTCTAACATGTAAGGAGGCTGACTTACTGCAGCTTTGACCTCATGTTGGATTCATCAGTCTGTGTGTTTCTCTTGACTCCATGTCATCTTGTTGTTTCCAGGTGTGAGTGGTGTGACGGTGGTGACACAGAAGCCTCCTGTTGTGGCGCTGAGGAAAGGAGAGACAGCCACCATGGACTGTAACCTGGGGACTGCTAGTGATCAATACGCTCGCTGGTATAAACAGATTCCAGGAGGAGTTCCTCAGTTTGTACTGACGTTTCATCACAGCTGGTGGTCTGTTTCTTATGGCTCTGGTTTCTCCTCTCCAAAGTTCACATCTAATCATCAGTCAACAACAGATTATCGTTTGATCATCAACAATGTGGAGGAGGGAGACTCAGCAGTCTATTATTGTCACACATGGGACAACTCTGCTACTCAGCACGTATCACAGTGATTTACACTGTGACAAAAACCTCCTCACTAACACTTCTGCTTTTTGAGACTCTGACACATCTTGTCTGGGAGTAAAGCCATCAGCCAGTTGTTTATGTAACCTCCCTCTTGTATATATTTAAAACACATTTTAAAACTTCTTCACCCTTTTTTGGATTCTCACATAAAACGTCTGATCTAAGTGGTAGTTACGTACAGTATGTCATGTTTACGCTCTTTGATGCAAAAATAGACAATATGCTTGCTGGTAAATGTTAAACACAGGATCTGTTACAGTGTTGGAAAGTTTCATGTTTTTATCCACTCATAAAAATAACAACTTATTAAGAGTTCACAGCAGATTCTCATTTTCTGTTCCAAACTCAGTTTATGTGATAAATCTTTCTTGACATAAATCCTCTGGTGCACATGTAGTGAGGATTGTTACACAAACATTTTTTGTATTCAATAGTTATCTTGCAGTTTGTCCCTCTTCATGAACAGGTCCAAAGGTCATCTGGCAGCCAAGAGTTACAAAAACTAAAAGTCATGTGCAGCTGAAACACAACCAAATGAAAGTGTTACAACATTTCATATATATTATGTGATTTAAGATTGTTACGACCCTTTAGCTCGTGGTGGAAAAGGGAACAAACATAAACCAGATGTAACTGGTAAAATAAAGTTATTTATTAACACAAAGGCTGATTAATTGACAAATGATAGAAAAGAGAACAAAGATTCCTAGAGGAGACAGGGCCGATGGGTGCTGCTCAACACAAAGAAATAAATATAACAAAAAGAGGACTCACTAAAATGGAGCTAACCACTATATGTAAGGGCCTGATAAACAAAAAGAGATACAACCAAACTCTATACACTATATGCCTAAAACATAACTACAAAAGAGTCAGCACCCGTGTGCCTAGTGTAATCTAGTACAGAGGTTAATCTACCAGGCGTGCAAAACAGAATCAGTGTTTGAAGCTCTTCCTAACCCCGCTCCTCTCAACACAACTATGGTGCCTCATGTCAAACAGTCTACACAGATACGAGCTTAAGAGGTACATAATACAAGCCGAGCGTCTAGGTGACAGCTGACCCGAGCGGCACGCTCGGCGAGCTCTTAAGACGTCACCAGCATCCCTGCGATTGGTAGACGAATGATGGCGCAGGCCACGCCTCCCCTGCACAGGAGCCAACCACAAGATGGAGACGACACACTGCAATTAACATAAGGAAAACTACACGGGGAAAATGGTTAAACACGGGGAGGAAACGACAGTGGCCGTAACAAAGATGTGTTTCCAACAGATGAAACACAGGTCTCCTTTAATATGGAGTAATGGTTAATGGGGAAAGAGAACTTGGTTATTAGTACAAGCAAAGTTACTCAACATGGCTATCCATACTATATACTAAAATAAAGTGGTAAAAATAAATAGGCCTACATAATATTAGATGATGAAGATGAAATATGTACAATGCCCTGCTAATTATTAAACAGTTTATAGTGAATATACAACATGACAAATCTTGAGCTTCGAACATGAACCACATATTTGTTTGAATATTTAATTTTTAAGGAGAAAAAAAATGTCTGATAGCACTCCTACATGTACACAAGAGAAATTTAATAGTAATATGTAATATTTTTTAGATTTATGGTCATGAGCAAAAAACATTATCGAACATGAGATGACTGGTACAAAATGATCTGTGGATATGAAAAAAAAATAGAGTGTTGAAACTCCTCCTCCTCCACCTCTCCTCTCCTCAGTGTCTTTATAAGCTTCAGTCTCTCTTCTCCTCACACTCCAACCCTGCTCACCTCTCAGCTGGACAGTAAGGGACGTTTACAGCACACACTGACAACATGCTGGGGACCCTCTGCACTCTCATCACTGCTCTAACATGTAAGGAGGCTGACTTACTGCAGCTTTGACCTCATGTTGGATTCATCAGTCTGTGTGTTTCTCTTGACTCCATGTCATCTTGTTGTTTCCAGGTGTGAGTGGTGTGACGGTGGTGACACAGAAGCCTCCTGTTGTGACGCTGAGGAAAGGAGAGACAGCCACCATGGACTGTAACCTGGGGACTGTTACTAATCAACCGGCTTGGTGGTATAAACAGATTCCAGGAGGAGTTCCTCAGTATGTGCTATATTTTCATCACAGCTATAGCTCTCCAAACTATGGCTCTGGTTTCTCCTCTCCAAAGTTCACATCTAACCATCAGTCAACAACAGATTATCGTTTGATCATCAACAATGTGGAGGAGGGAGACTCAGCAGTCTATTACTGTGAAACATGGGACAGCTCTGCTACTCAGTACGTATCACAGTGATTTACACTGTGACAAAAACCTCCTCACTAATACTTCTGCTTTTTGGGACTCTGACACATCTGATAATAGAGACATCAATCAACACTCTGTGTAACAACACACTGTACAATACATAGTTGTTTTTTTAACAATTTATTATTAATATTTGATGAATTCCCACATTAATCAATAACAAAATGTATTTGTAAAAAAATGAAAAAGTGAATACCTAAGTAATGTACAAGTACATGCACACCACCCTCATCCAGAATATCTGACATCTTAATATACAAGTAATTCAGCCTTTAAATGTGACTATATATTGCCATATATAAACTATAAGTTGTAGAAGGATGCAGACACTGGTTTGAATACACAAAATGAAGTAAACATGTTTTAGATCATTCCCCTGGTACCCAGGTAGTGATGATTGTTACACTTCAAGCTGCAGTAATTGTGACAGTAATTCCACTACATGAATCCTGTTTCATGAGACAGACCTCAAAGTCAACTGTTACACAGCTCTGAAAAACAAAGCTGATTTATGTTCAGCAAAAACAAAACCAAATGAAAACTTTACACTGACAATTTCCACATCATCTACACTGACAGATTGTTTCCAATAAATGAATCACAGGAGACATTATTAATATGGAGCATGTTGACTTGGTGAGAGGACATTTGAGAAAAGTGTGATGAGACTGAGATCAGAGATAAACACTTATGTTTACTCTCTGTTAGTTTAGTGAGTTAGTTAGTTAGTGGTAATCTATGTCAGTCCTTGTTAACACTTTTCCAGGATGAATGCACGTAATGAAGAATAAATAACAGGCAACAGTAACTCAGTCCATAGGGACTTGGCTTAGGAACCAAAGGGTACCTGGTTCAAGTCCTTGCCCGAACCAAAAAAATATGGCATGTGGTAGCTGGAGAGGTGCCAGTTCACCTCCTGGGCACTGCTGAGGTCCGAGGTGCCCTCGAGCAAGACACCGAACCCCCCAGCTAATCGGGGTGCCTATCCATGGGCAGCCCCCTCACTCTGACATCTCTCCATTCAATGCATGTATAGGTCCCGTTTGTGCATGGGTGTGTGTATTTCGGACCTGTGTGTATATGTAAAACAACCACAGAGTGAAAACATTGAATTTTCCCCTTGCGGGATTAATAAAGTCTATAAATCTGAAAAAAAAAGAATAAAAATTAATATCAAGGTATTAAATCAAAAAAGAAGAAAAACAAATACATACACACAGGCTGTAGTTGATTAATAAATGAAAACAGAGTTGAGTGTTGAAACTCCTCCTCCTCCACTTGTCCTCTCCTCAGTGTCTTTATAAGCTTCAGTCTCTCTTCTCCTCACACTCCAACCCTGCTCACCTCTCAGCTGGACAGTAAGGGACGTTTACAGCACACACTGACAACATGCTGGGGACCCTCTGCACTCTCATCACTGCTCTAACATGTAAGATATTCTTCTCAGTCCTTTTATAGTCCATATTTTCACACACAAACCTTTGACTCATGTATTTTTCTCTGTATGTTGACAGATGTTGATGCAGTGAAAGTGCTGACCCAGACGCCTGCTGTCCACACAGTTTCTACAGGACAACAAGTTGTTCTCAACTGCAACATTCAGAGATATGATCTAAATTCTGTCCGCTGGTATAAACAGGTTCCTGGTGAAGCTCCTCAGTATGTTCTGAGACTGCTTTATTCTAGCAGTGCACCCAGCTTTGGATCAGGATTCTCCTCAGACAGATTCAACTCTAAAGCCTCATCAAACATAGATTACCAGTTCATCATAAAGCAGACAGAGGCAGGAGACTCTGCTGTCTATTACTGTGAGACATGGGATGACTCTGCTGATGCAGCTGTAACACAGTGATTCACACTGTGACAAAAACCTCAGTGAGAGACTCACTACAGATTTGATCAATTCTGACCAAAATCATTGTATTTAAATCTGTGAATATGAAATAAGACATTAAACATAATGAAATAAAGTCCTATATATGTACACAAGTGTTTAGAAAACAAGTCCAGCAGTGTTTTGGAATATAATGAGACTGATGAAGTGAAGAGACGTTGACAGTGAAAGTTGGTCTCAACAGGATGTTTCAGTTCCACTCCCCTCATTAGTGAGAGTCAGGAGGTTTTTGTACAGCCATGTGTACAAACTGAATCACTGTGGTATTCGGACAAGGCACCAAGCTGATTGTGACAAGTAAGTACTTTTTAACTCATCATAAAACAGGATAGATTTTATGTTTCTGATTCAAATTAAGAGAAAATGGTCAATTCATAATCTGACAAATGACAAAAAACAGAAATATATTTCAACATGTTGTTTGGTTAATAATAGATTGATGTTTTTACATCTGCTTTGATATCAGGCTGTGTGTCTGAAGGGAAAAATCTGTAAATGATCACAATATTTAAAATATTTTCTACAAATATTCTGATGCTTTTGGCCTTTTAACAGTTGGGCAACATTTACACAGTTATTCTTTATTTTCACAACTTATGACAAGTTTTAACATTTCAAAACTGGTGGTTAGATAGACACCATACTGTATAAGCAAAGTGACTTCTGATAGTGATTTCAATTATTATCTCAGAATTGTAATAACATTTTGTAAAACACAGAAGGTGAATTTATGACAGTTTCTAGCTCAACAATTAATCTGAAATAATAAGACATTTTTCTAAATTTGTGATTGATGGATTGTTGATGTTTTAAAAAGGATCACTGCTCATATTTTAGAAGATGATTTCTAAATGTTGTGAATGATGTAAAATATTTTGCCTCTTCAGTGTGTTGGTTATATCATCAACACAAACAATAAATGAATCTCCTACTGTCATGCTTTGTATGAATGATTTGACTCCTAGTTATCTGATGAATGTCCTGTGTGTATTTTCAGGCTCCAGCCTCCCTCCTCCTGTCCTGACAGTCTTCCCTCCGTCCAGTGCTGAGCTCCAGTCCAACAAAGCCTCTCTGGTGTGTCTGTCCAGTCAGTCTGTGCCTTTTGCAGATGTGAGCTGGTTGCTTGCTGGGAGTCCAGTGAGCAGTGGGATCTCTACCAGCACGGCTGTTCAGCAAGCAGACCAGACCTTCCAAATCAGCAGCTATCTGGCCGTCCAGACGTCAGACTGGAACATGGATAAGGTTTACACATGTAAAGTGTCTTTGGGCTCCCAGACTGCAGAGAAAAACATCAACAAGTCAGACTGTCCCACTGAAGAACAGTAGAGGAGCAGAATGAGCATTTAACATCTGCTTCTTTACTCTTTGTGCTGTTTGCTCATGACAAGGTTTCCATGTTAGAAAAGATGTGTCTGCATGCTTGGAATAAATGTTGTGACAGTTAGGTGGAGGTGTTGTATCAGCTTTGCAAATGCTGCATTTTTCAACAATCATTCAATAAAATAAGAAAAAAAAACTGTTGAAAAAGTGTTTGTATTTATTTGTACTTGTGAAAACATCATTTAAAAAGATAATGTGCTGCAAATTTTGCCTGGTTTTAGTTGCTCACAGTCGTTAAGATGTTAGAAAAATCACATAAAATGAGCAAATGAAACTGAGTGTTCATCCTCCATCAGTGAAGCATCACCTCTCTGCTCCTCCCTCTCTTCCTTCCCAGGATGCACCTGCAGGCCTCCTCTCCTTATTTATAGCTCCATGTAAATGAAGAGGTCAAGTGTCAGCTCTCTGTAACATCAGAGGGAACTGTCTCTGACTGGAAACACACTGATAGTTTAATCATTAACATGTTGTAAATCAAATACAGTTTACCTCTAATGTCTGTAAATTACAATATGAACATGTGAGCAGAGCCAAAGTTTATATCCTCTAACAGATGTCTGTTGTAGACGTATGAGAAACTTGCTAAATGATACAGAAATGATGAAGTATTTTATGAATGAATTCCATCTTTTAGGAGCCAAAATTAGTGACATCCATGTATACTTGAGTATTTTGTGACATCTTGACACTGAATTTAGTAAATCTTCAGCTACACTGGGTATAATGGATAAATGTAAGAAGATAAGAGTAAGAAATGTGAGAAAGCATGCAGATTGAAGCAAAGCTCCTCCTCCTGTCAGTCACTCTCAGTTTCAGTGTGGTATTAAATTGCTCCTCCAGCACCTCCTCTCCTCATCCTCCAAAGCCTCTGATCTGTCAGCAGTAAGCTGACTTTCCAAGTTCCAAGGCCATTCTCAGCACACACTGACAACATGCTGGGGACCCTCTGCACTCTCATCACTGCTCTAACATGTAAGGAGGCTGACTTACTGCAGCTTTGACCTCATGTTGGATTCATCAGTCTGTGTGTTTCTCTTGACTCCATGTCATCTTGTTGTTTCCAGGTGTGAGTGGTGTGACGGTGGTGACACAGAAGCCTCCTGTTGTGGCGCTGAGGAAAGGAGAGACAGCCACCATGGACTGTAACCTGGGGACTGTTACTAATTATCCAGCAATCTGGTATAAACAGATTCCAGGAGGAGTTCCTCAGTATGTGCTGAAGTTTCGTCTCAGCCATCGCGCTGTTTCTTATGGCTCTGGTTTCTCCTCTCCAAAGTTCACATCTAATCATCAGTCAACAACAGATTATCGTTTGATCATCAACAATGTAGAGGAGGGAGACTCAGCAGTCTATTACTGTGCTACATGGGACAGCTCTGTTAATGAGTACGTATCACAGTGATTTACACTGTGACAAAAACCTCCTCACTACAGACTTCTGCTTTTTGAGTGTCTAGCAAACCTTGACTGAGTTGAAGCCACCATAAACATTGCTCTTTGTTACATCTTAGATTGGTATTTTATCAATACTTATTGGAGAATGTCAGAAGTTTTCATTTAACTGGTGAATCCAGTGGAAAAACGCTGATGACCAAAGGTATCTGTGAAGCACTCAGTTCATGTGTAACAGGTCCATCAACAGGCCCAATATTAATATTATCACAGCCATACCTGTCTTTAATGACTCAGCAGAGCAAATCAAAAGTCTACATTCACCCAACAGATACATTCAGAGATCCACAATGTGTTTTTCTTTCCTTTTTTTACATCCTGTCATCCAGTGTTGTAGTAGAGGATATATGCAGGTATACAGGACACACACACCTCTCTTCCTAACATTTTAAAGAACCCTCCTATCAGCCAAAAAAACTCAGGAATGTATAGAAGTATACCCTCTTACTCTTCAGTAACCTATCCATCACCCTCCTCATCAGCTACCACTACATTAATGTTTTTATTAAGTTGGTCCTACAAACTCAACTTAGAGTGAGCCAAGAAGAAACAACATACATGACATAACTCCTCACTCCCTTATGTGCTCCAACCTACTGTCCATTTCACCCTTATCCAACCAAGGCCCCACCTAGCTTGTCTGACAGAGTCGGTACGTATGAGGCAGAAACAAACAGGAGAGAAGAAGATGTGTTTTTAGGAGATGAATCAATGTGTCTCACAGAAAAATGTATCATAATTTACTGGACTCATATCCAGCCTGAAGAGACTAATGACAGAAACCTGACTACATATGACTTTGTCCTTCTTTATCTGCCCCGTCTGCAGCCTCAGTTGGATCAAGTCTAAATTCAGATCATGGCACAAATGATGAGAAACCATGCAGATTGAAGCAACACAGGTTGTGATGATTGTTTCACTTCCAGATGAAGTTAATCTGACAGTAATGTGACTACAGTAATCATGTTTCATTAAGTAAACTGCTTCACAATGATTCAAAAGCCAAACACACTATTAATGTGCAGCTAAAACACAAATAGATAAAAATACTACAGTAACCTACAGGTCATGTACATAAAGACATTTTTTTGGTTAGTTTTTAAAAGTTTAAGTCAAATAAATTCAGATTTATAGTAAACATGTTTGCTTGCTAAGAGGAATATTGAAATGTATAAAAAAAAAACTGAAATAAAAAGTAAACTTTAACAGTCTGCTGAGAGTGCTGTTTACCTACATAATACACACCTTTGTGAGATTTTTTTTAATAACACAAGCTTATAAAGAAGTTATCAGATATTTGTTATTTAATGACAAATGATTTAACATTAAAGTGAAACATGCTGTAGCTGATTAATAAATGAAAACAGTGTTGAGTGTTGTAACTCCTCCTCCTCCACTTGTCCTCTCCTCAGTGTCTTTATAAGCTTCAGTCTCTCTTCTCCTCACACTCCAACCCTGCTCACCTCTCAGCTGGACAGTAAGGGACGTTTACAGCACACACTGACAACATGCTGGGGACCCTCTGCACTCTCATCACTGCTCTAACATGTAAGGAGGCTGACTTACTGAAGCTTTGACCTCATGTTGGATTCATCAGTCTGTGTGTTTCTCTTGACTCCATGTCATCTTGTTGTTTCCAGGTGTGAGTGGTGTGACGGTGGTGACACAGAAGCCTCCTGTTGTGACGCTGAGGAAAGGAGAGACAGCCACCATGGACTGTAACTCTGCTATAGATGGACCTCGCTGGTATAAACAGATTCCAGGAGGAGCTCCTCAGTTTATATTGAATTACTATCACAGCTTTAGCTCTCCAGAATATGGCTCTGGTTTCTCTTCTCCCAAATTTACACCCACTCATCAGTCAACAACAGATTACCGTTTGACAATTGCCAATGTGGAGGAGGGAGACTCAGCAGTCTATTACTGTGCTACATGGGACAGCTCTGTTAGTGAGTGGGTATCACAGTGATATACATTGTGACAAAAACCTCCTCACTACATACTTCTGCTTTTTGAGTGTCGAGCAAACCTTGACTGAGTTGAAGCCATCATAAACAATGGTCTTTGTTACCGCTTTGTTTGTTATACATCTATACTTATCGGAGAATGTCAGAAGTTTTAATTTAATCGGTGAATCCAGTGGAAAAATGCTGATGACCAAAGGTATCTGTGAAGCACTCAGTTCATGTGTAACAGGTCCATCAACAGGCCCAATATTAATATTATCACAGCCATACCTGTCTTTAATGACTCAGCAGAGCAAATAAAGTCTACATTCACCCAACAGATACATTCAGAGATCCACAAACTATAAGTTATAGAAAGATGCAGACACTAGTTTGAATACACAAAATGAAGTAAACATTTTTCAGATCATTCCCCTGGTACCCAGGTAGTGATGATTGTTACACTTCAAGCTGCAGTAATTGTGACAGTAATTCCACTACATGAATCCTGTTTCATGAGACAGACCTCAAAGTCAACTGTTACACAGCTCTGAAAAACAAAGCTGATTTATGTTCAGCAAAAACAAAACCAAATGAAAACTTTACACTGACAATTTCCACATCATCTACATTGACAGATTGTTTCCAATAAATGAATCACAGGAGACATTATTAATATGGAGCATGTTGACTTGGTGAGAGGACATTTGAGGAAAGTGTGATGAGACTGAGATCAGAGATAAACAGTGATGTTTACTCTCCGTCCTGCTTATTACTGAACACTGTTCACTGCACATACTGTAATATACAACTGTGAGAAAACACAAACCTGAAAAACATTGAAGATATATTTAGTATGTGATCATATTTTCTTTATTTCTTACACATGAAACAGAAAAGCACTTTAATATCTACCTCCTGTGAGATTATTAACACTGATTCAAAGGACATCAGCAGGTCTCCAAAGACAACAGGAACAACAACAAAACAAAGTGGAACAAACTGAATTGTTAACAAGATGTGTAAACACATAAATCCTGTCATTTATTAATGAATGAAAAGTGTTGAGTGTTGAAACTCCTCCTCCTCCACTTGTCCTCTCCTCAGTGTCTTTATAAGCTTCAGTCTCTCTTCTCCTCACACTCCAACCCTGCTCACCTCTCAGCTGGACAGTAAGGGACGTTTACAGCACACACTGACAACATGCTGGGGACCCTCTGCACTCTCATCACTGCTCTAACATGTAAGATATTCTTCTCAGTCCTTTTATAGTCCATATTTTCACACACAAAGCTTTGACTCATGTATTTTTCTCTGTATGTTGACAGATGTTGATGCAGTGATAGTGCTGACCCAGACGCCTGCTGTCCACACAGTTTCTACAGGACAACAAGTTGTTCTCAACTGCAACATTCAGAGATATGATGGAAATTATGTCAGCTGGCATAAACAGGTTCCTGGTGAAGCTCCTCAGTATGTTCTGAGATTTCATTACTCTAACAGTGCACCAGACAGCTTTGGATCAGGATTCTCCTCAGACAGATTCAACTCTAAAGCCTCATCAAACATAGATTACCAGTTCATCATAAAGCGGACAGAGGCAGGAGACTCTGCTGTCTATTACTGTCAGACATGGGATGACTCTGCTGCTGCAGCTGTATCACAGTGATTCACACTGTGACAAAAACCTCAGTGAGAGACTCACAACAGATTTTATGAATTCTGACCAAAATCATTGTATTTAAATCTGTGAATGTGAAATAAGACATAAAACATAATGAAATAAAGTCCTATAAAAGTACACAAGTGTTTAGAAAACAAGTCCAGCAGTGTTTTGGAATATAATGAGACTGATGAAGTGAAGAGACGTTGACAGTGAAAGTTGGTCTCAACAGGATGTTTCAGTTCCACTCCCCTCATTAGTGAGAGTCAGGAGGTTTTTGTACAGCCATGTGTACAAACTGAATCACTGTGGTATTCGGACAAGGCACCAAGCTGACTGTGACAAGTAAGTACTTTTTAACTCATCATAAAACAGGATAGATTTTAATTTTCTGATTCAAATTAAGAGAAAATGGTTAATTTATAATCTGACAAATGACAAAAAACAGAAATATATTTCAACATGTTGTTTGGTGAATAATAGATTGATGTTTTTACATCTGCTTTGATATCAGGCTGTGTGTCTGAAGGGAAAAATCTGCAAATGATCACAATGTTTTAAATATTTTCTACAAATATTCTGAAGCTTTTGGCTTTTTAACAGTTGGGTAACATTTACACAGTTATTCTTTATTTTCACAACTTATGACAAGTTTTAACATTTCAAAACTCTGTGTTAATTCATCTGTCAGGAGTATTATACATTTTGATATCAATACTAAAATACTGTTCATGTGATTTTTATTTTCTGATCTTCTAAAGCTCTGCTATAGTTTTTAACTTTAACTGAATATGATTGTGTTTTTGTGAAGTATTATTTTTATTTGTTGGTTAGATAGACACCATATAAGCAAAGTGACTTCTGATAAACCTGAAACTGTCACAGTGATTTAAATTATTATATTAGAATTTTGATAACATTTTGTAAAACACAGAAGGTGAATTTATGACAGTTTCCATCTCAACAATTAATCTGAAATAATAAGACATATTTCTAAAATTGTGATTGATGGATTGTTGATGTTTTAAAAAGGATCACTGCTCATATTTTAGGTGATGATTTCTAAATGTTGTGAATGGTTTAAAAAGTTTTGCCTCTTCAGCGTGTTGGTTATATCATCAACACAAACAATAAATGAATCTCCTACTGTCATGCTTTGTATGAATGATTTGACTCCTAGTTATCTGATGAATGTCCTGTGTGTATTTTCAGGCTCCAGCCTCCCTCCTCCTGTCCTGACAGTCTTCCCTCCGTCCAGTGCTGAGCTCCAGTCCAACAAAGCCTCTCTGGTGTGTCTGTCCAGTCAGTCTGTGCCTTTTGCAGATGTGAGCTGGTTGCTTGCTGGGAGTCCAGTGAGCAGTGGGATCTCTACCAGCACGGCTGTTCAGCAAGCAGACCAGACCTTCCAAATCAGCAGCTATCTGGCCGTCCAGACGGCAGACTGGAACATGGATAAGGTTTACACATGTAAAGTGTCTTTGGGCTCCCAGACTGCAGAGAAAAACATCAACAAGTCAGACTGTCCCACTGAAGAACAGTAGAGGAGCAGAATGAGCATTTAACATCTGCTTCTTTACTCTTTGTGCTGTTTGCTCATGACAAGGTTTCCATGTTAGAAAAGATGTGTCTGCATGCTTGGAATAAATGTTGTGACAGTTAGGTGGAGGTGTTGTATCAGCTTTGCAAATGCTGCATTTTTCAACAATCATTCAATAAAATAAGAAAAAAAACAGTTGTTGAAAAAGTGTTTGTATTTATTTGTACTTGTGAAAACATCATTTAAAAAGATAATGTTCTGCAAATTTTGCCTGGTTTTAGTTGCTCACAGTCGTTAAGACGTTAGAAAAATCAGATAAAATGAGCAAATGAAACTGAGTGTTCATCCTCCATCAGTGAAGCATCACCTCTCTGCTCCTCCCTCTCTTCCTTCCCAGGATGCACCTGCAGGCCTCCTCTCCTTATTTATAGCTCCATGTAAATGAAGAGGTCAAGTGTCAGCTCTCTGTAACATCAGAGGGAACTGTCTCTGACTGGAAACACACTGATAGTTTAATCATTAACATGTTGTAAATCAAATACAGTTTACCTCTAATGTCTGCAAATTACAATATGTACATGTGAGCAGAGCCAAAGTTTATATCCTCTGACAGATGTCTGTTGTTGACGTATGAGAAACTTGCTAAATGTTACAGAAACGATAAAGCTTTTTATGCATGAATTCCCTCCGAGTAAGAAATGTGAGAAAGCATGCAGATTGAAGCAAAGCTCCTCCTCCTGTCAGTCACTCTCAGTTTCAGTGTGGTATTAAATTGCTCCTCCAGCACCTCCTCTCCTCATCCTCCAAAGCCTCTGATCTGTCAGCAGTAAGCTGACTTTCCAAGTTCCAAGGCCATTCTCAGCACACACTGACAACATGCTGGGGACCCTCTGCACTCTCATCACTGCTCTAACATGTAAGGAGGCTGACTTACTGCAGCTTTGACCTCATGTTGGATTCATCAGTCTGTGTGTTTCTCTTGACTCCATGTCATCTTGTTGTTTCCAGGTGTGAGTGGTGTGACAGTGGTGACACAGAAGCCTCCTGTTGTGGCGCTGAGGAAAGGAGAGACAGCCACCATGGACTGTAACCTAGGGACTGTTACTAATCAACCAGCTTATTGGTATAAACAGATTCCAGGAGGAGTTCCTCAGTATGTGCTGAGGTTTTTTCACAGCTGGGGCTCTCCAGACTATGGCTCTGGTTTCTCCTCTCCAAAGTTCACATCTAATCATCAGTCAACATCAGATTATCGCTTGATCATCAACAATGTGGAGGAGGGAGACTCAGCAGTCTATTACTGTAAAACATGGGACAGCTCTGCTACTCAGCACGTATCACAGTGATTTACACTGTGACAAAAACCTCCTCACCAATACTTCTGCTTTTTGGGACTCTGACACATCTGATAATAGAGACATCAATCAACACTCTGTCTGACAACACACTGTACAATACATAGTTGTTTTTTTAACAATTTATTATTAATATTTGATGAATTCCCACATTAATCAATAACAAAATGTATTTGTAAAAAAAATGAAAAAGCGAATACCTAAGTAATGTACAAGTAAATGCACACCACCCTCATCCAGAATATCTGACATCTTAATATACAAGTTATTCAGGCTTTCAATGTGACTATATATTGCCATATATAAACTATAAGTTATAGAAGGATGCAGACACTGGTTTGAATACACAAAATGAAGTAAATATTTTTTAGATCATTCCCCTGGTACCCAGGTAGTGATGACTGTTACACTTCAAGCTGCAGTAATTGTGACAGTAATTCCACTACATGAATCCTGTTTCATGAGACAGACCTCAAAGTCAACTGTTACACAGCTCTGAAAAACAAAGCTGATTTATGTTCAGCAAAAACAAAACCAAATGAAAACTTTACACTGACAATTTCCACATCATCTACATTGACAGATTGTTTCCAATAAATGAATCACAGGAGACATTATTAATATGGAGCATGTTGACTTGGTGAGAGGACATTTGAGAAAAGTGTGATGAGACTGAGATCAGAGATAAACAGTTATGTTTACTCTCCGTCCTGCTTATTACTGAGCACTGTTCACTGCACATACTGTAATATACAACTGTGAGAAAACACAAACCTGAAAAACATTGAAGATATATTTAGTATGTGATCATATTTTCTTTATTTCTTACAAATGAAACAGAAAAGCACTTTAATATCTACCTCCTGTGAGATTATTATCACTGATTCAAAGGACATCAGCAGGTCTCCAAAGACAACAGGAACAACAACAAAACAAAGTGGAACAAAGTGAATTGTTAATAAGATGTGAAAACACATAAATCCTGTCATTTATTAATGAATGAAAACAGAGTTGAGTGTTGAAACTCCTCCTCCTCCACTTGTCCTCTCCTCAGTGTCTTTATAAGCTTCAGTCTCTCTTCTCCTCACACTCCAACCCTGCTCACCTCTCAGCTGGACAGTAAGGGACGTTTACAGCACACACTGACAACATGCTGGGGACCCTCTGCACTCTCATCACTGCTCTAACATGTAAGGAGGCTGACTTACTGCAGCTTTGACCTCATGTTGGATTCATCAGTCTGTGTGTTTCTCTTGACTCCATGTCATCTTGTTGTTTCCAGGTGTGAGTGGTGTGACGGTGGTGACACAGAAGCCTCCTGTTGTGGCGCTGAGGAAAGGAGAGACAGCCACCATGGACTGTAACCTGGGGACTGTTACTAATTATCCAGCAATCTGGTATAAACAGATTCCAGGAGGAGTTCCTCAGTATGTACTGAAGTTTCGTCTCAGCCATCGCGCTGTTTCTTATGGCTCTGGTTTCTCCTCTCCAAAGTTCACATCTAATCATCAGTCAACAACAGATTATCGTTTGATCATCAACAATGTGGAGGAGGGAGACTCAGCAGTATATTACTGTGCTACATGGGACAGCTCTGTTAATGAGTACGTATCACAGTGATTTACACTGTGACAAAAACCTCCTCACTACAGACTTCTGCTTTTTGAGTGTCTAGCAAACCTTGACTGAGTTGAAGCCATCATAAACATTGCTCTTTGTTACATCTTAGATTGGTATTTTATCAATACTTATTGGAGAATGTCAGAAGTTTTCATTTAACTGGTGAATCCAGTGGAAAAACGCTGATGACCAAAGGTATCTGTGAAGCACTCAGTTCATGTGTAACAGGTCCATCAACAGGCCCAATATTAATATTATCACAGCCATACCTGTCTTTAATGACTCAGCAGAGCAAATAAAAAGTCTACATTCACCCAACAGATACATTCAGAGATCCACAATGTGTTTTTCTTTTTTTTAAATCCTGTCATCCAGTATTGTAGTAGAGGATATATGCAGGTATACAGGACACACACACCTCTCTTTCTAACATTTTAAAGAACCCTCCTATCAGCCAAAAAACTCAGGAATATATAGAAGTATACCCTCTTACTCTTCAGTAACCTACCCATCACCCTCCTCATCAACTACCACTACATTATTGTTTTTATTAAGTTGGTCCTACAAACTCAACTTAGAGTGAGCCAAGAAGAAACAACATACATGACATAACTCCTCACTCCCTTATTTGCTGCGACCTACTGTCCATTTCACCCTTATCCAACCAAGGCCCCACCTAGCTTGTCTGACAGAGTCGGTACGTATGAGGCAGAAACAAACAGGAGAGAAGAAGATGTGTTTTTAGGAGATGAATCAATGTGTCTCACAGAAAAATGTATTATAATTTGCTGGACTCATATCCAGCCTGAAGAAACTAATGACAGAAACCTGACTACATATGACTTTGTCCTTCTTTATCTGCCCCGTCTGCAGCCTCAGTTGGATCAAGTCTAAATTCAGATCAGGGCACACATGATGAGAAACCATGCAGATTGAAGCAACACAGGTTGTGATGATTGTTTCACTTCCAGATGAAGTTAATCTGACAGTAATGTGACTACAGTAATCATGTTTCATTAAGTAAACTGCTTCACAATGATTCAAAAGCCAAACATGCTATTAATGTGCAGCTAAAACACAAATAGATAAAAATACTACAGTAACCTACAGGTCATGTACATAAAGACATTTTTTTGGTTAGTTTTTAAAAGTTTAAGTCAAATAAATTCAGATTTATAGTAAACATGTTTGCTTGCTAAGAGGAATATTGAAAAGTATAAAAAAAAACTGAAATAAAAAGTAAACTTTAACAGTCTGCTGAGAGTGCTGTTTACCTACATAATACACACCTTTGTGAGATTTTTTTTAATAACACAAGCTTATAAAGAAGTTATCAGATATTTGTTATTTAATGACAAATGATTTAACATTTAAGTGAAACATGCTGTAGTTGATTAATGGATGAAACCAGTGTTGAGTGCTGAAACTCCTCCTCCTCCACTTCTCCTCTCCTCAGTGTCTTTATAAGCTTCAGTCTCTCTTCTCCTCACACTCCAACCCTGCTCACCTCTCAGCTGGACAGTAAGGGACGTTTACAGCACACACTGACAACATGCTGGGGACCCTCTGCACTCTCATCACTGCTCTAACATGTAAGGAGGCTGACTTACTGCAGCTTTGACCTCATGTTGGATTCATCAGTCTGTGTGTTTCTCTTGACTCCATGTCATCTTGTTGTTTCCAGGTGTGAGTGGTGTGACGGTGGTGACACAGAAGCCTCCTGTTGTGACACTGAGGAAAGGAGAGACAGCCACCATGGACTGTAACCTGGGGACTGTTACTAATGTTGAAGCAGTCTGGTATAAACAGATTCCAGGAGGAGTTCCTCAGTATGTGCTGAGGTTTCATCACAGCTGGAGCTCTGTTTATTATGGCTCTGGTTTCTCCTCTCCAAAGTTCACATCTAATCATCAGTCAACAACAGATTATCGTTTGATCATCAACAATGTGGAGGAGGGAGACTCAGCAGTCTATTACTGTGCAACATGGGACAGCTCTGCTACTCAGTACGTATCACAGTGATTTACACTGTGACAAAAACCTCCTCACAGACACTTCTGCTTTTTGAGACTCTGACACATCTGACAATAGAAACATCGAACAACACTCTGTGTAACAATACACTGTACAATTTTTTTTTCAGCATTTTAATGTTAATTTTGGATTTATTCACAAATTCATTTGTGACAGTATATACTTCTGAAAAAAATGAAAAAACAAACAAACAAAACTAATACATAACAAATGCACCAGTTTATGCACTCCACCCTCATCTGTAATATCTGACATATGTGACAATATATTGCCACGTATAATCCTTAAGTAATATAACGTTGACAGACACTGGTTAGAATACACAAGTAAATATATTTTTTAGATCAATCCCCTGGTACCCAGGTAGTGATGATTGTTACACTTCAAGCTGCAGTATCTGTGACAGTTATCTGACAACATGAATCCTGTTTCATGAGACAGACCTCACCCCATCTGTTACACAATATTACAAAAAACATATTTGATTTATGTTCAACAAAAACAAAAGAAAAGCATTTACATCACCTCATTTAGAGGGAGCGATTCTTAATTTACTTTTAAATCAGTTTGGATTTTGAGGAAACAAGTTTGTTTCATGGGAAAAAACGTCTGACCTGTGAAGATCCAGAGATTAGAGGACAGCAATTTCCCTTGACACCCTTTATGGACGAGCACTGTTTACTTCACATACAGCAATGAAAAATGGATCTGAACTGAAAAATAGATGACTAACTTCTTTAGTTATTTGAAGGTGAATTAAAATGGAGGTTTCATCAGGAAATCTGACCAGAGTTAATGATACTACTGCAAAGGATATCAACAGACTTCAAACATCACCTGCTCATAAACACTAACATTATGAAAATTAGATTGATGATAAGAAATGATTCAGTGACATCATGTGAAACCACGAACACTACTGAATTTATGAATGATTGAAAACAGTGTTGAGATGGATAAGGTTTACACATGTCAAGTGTCTTTGGGCTCCCAGACTGCAGAGAAAAACATCAACAAGTCAGACTGTCCCACTGAAGAACAGTAGAGGAGCAGAATGAGCATTTAACATCTGCTTCTTTACTCTTTGTGCTGTTTGCTCATGACAAGGTTTCCATGTTAGAAAAGATGTGTCTGCATGCTCGGAATAAATGTTGTGACAGTTAGGTGGAGGTGTTGTATCAGCTTTGCAAATGCTGCATTTTTCAACAATCATTCAATAAAATAAGAAAAAAAACCTGTTGGAAAAGTGTTTGTATTTATTTGTACTTGTGATTTTTATATTCAAAATCATAAAGCAACATTTTTTATGTGTTAAGTTACAATAAAAGCACAGCAGAAAGATTAATATTCCTTTGCCTGGTTTTAGTTGCTTGCAGTCATTAAGACGTTAGAAAAATCAGATAAAATGAGCAAATGAAACTGAGTGTTCATCCTCCATCAGTGAAGCATCACCTCTCTGCTCCTCCCTCTCTTCCTTCCCAGGATGCACCTGCAGGCCTCCTCTCCTTATTTATAGCTCCATGTAAATGAAGAGGTCAAGTGTCAGCTCTCTGTAACATCAGAGGGAACTGTCTCTGACTGGAAACACACTGATAGTTTAATCATTAACATGTTGTAAATCAAATACAGTTTACCTCTAATGTCTGCAAATTACAATATGTACATGTGAGCAGAGCCAAAGTTTATATCCTCTAACAGATGTCTGTTGTTGACGTATGAGAAACTTGCTAAATGATACAGAAATGATGAAGCTTTCATGCATGAATTCCATCTGTTAGGAACCAATGAATAGTGACATCCATGTATACTTGAGTATTTTGTGACATCATGATACCGAAATTAGTAAATGGTCATCTCCACTGACAATAATGGATAAATGAAAGAAGATAAGAGTAAGAAATGTGAGAAAGCATGCAGATTGAAGCAAAGCTCCTCCTCCTGTCAGTCACTCTCAGTTTCAGTGTGGTATTAAATTGCTCCTCCAGCACCTCCTCTCCTCATCCTCCAAAGCCTCTGATCTGTCAGCAGTAAGCTGACTTTCCAAGTTCCAAGGCCATTCTCAGCACACACTGACAACATGCTGGGGACCCTCTGCACTCTCATCACTGCTCTAACATGTAAGGAGGCTGACTTACTGCAGCTTTGACCTCATGTTGGATTCATCAGTCTGTGTGTTTCTCTTGACTCCATGTCATCTTGTTGTTTCCAGGTGTGAGTGGTGTGACGGTGGTGACACAGAAGCCTCCTGCTGTGACGCTGAGGAAAGGAGAGACAGCCACCATGGACTGTAACCTGGGGACTGTTACTAATCAAGCAGTCTGGTATAAACAGATTCCAGGAGGAGTTCCTCAGTATGTACTGAGCTTTCATCACAGCTTTAGCTCTCCAGGCTATGGCTCTGGTTTCTCCTCTCCAAAGTTCACATCTAATCATCAGTCAACAACAGATTATCGTTTGATCATCAACAATGTGGAGGAGGGAGACTCAGCAGTCTATTACTGTGAAACATGGGACGGCTCTGCTACTCAGCACGTATCACAGTGATTTACACTGTGACAAAAACCTCCTCACTAACACTTCTGCTTTTTCAGACTCTGACACATCTTGTCTGGGAGTAAAGCCATCAGCCAATTATTTATGTAACCTCCCTCTTGTACATATTTAAAACACATTTTAAAAGTTCTTCACCCTTTTTCGGGATTCTCACATGAAACTTCAGATCTAAGTGGTAGTTACGTACAGTATGTCATGTGTACGCTCTTTAATGCAAAAATAGACAATATGCTTGCTGGTAAATGTTAAACACAGGATCTGTTACACTGTTGGAAAATTTCATGTTTTTTTTCCACTCATAAAATTAACAACTTATTAAAACTTAACAGCAGATTCTCATTTTCTGTTCCAAACTCAGTTTATGTGATAAATCTTTCTTGACATAAATCCTCTGGTGCACATGTAGTGAGTTTGTCCCTCTTCATGAACAGGTCCAAAGGTCATCTGGCAGCCAAGAGTTACAAAAATTAAAAGTCATGTGCAGTTGAAACACAACCAAATGAAAGTGTTACAACATTTCATATATATTTTGTGATTTAAGATGTGTTTCCAACAGATGAAACACAGGTCTCCTTTAATATGGAGTAATGGTTAATGGGGGAAAGAGAACTTGGTTATTAGTACAAGCGAAGTTACTCAACATGGCTATCCATACTATATACTAAAATAAAGTGGTGAAAATAAATAGGCCTACATAATATTTGATGATGAAGATGAAACATGTACGATGTCCTGCTAATTATTAAACAGTTTATAGTGAATATAACATGACAAATCTTGAGCTTCGAACATGAACCACATATTCATTTGAATATTTAATATTTAGGAGAAAAAATGTCTGATAGCACTCCTACAGGTACACAAGAGAAATTTAATAGTAATATGTAATATTATTTAGATTTATGGTCATGAGCAAAAAACATTATCGAACATGAGATGACTGGTACAAAATGATCTGTGGATATGACACTTACAAAAAAAAAACAAAAAAAAAAAACTAGAGTGTAACAACACACTGTACAAGCATTAGTTGTTTTTATTTTAACAATTTAGTGATAATATTTGTTTAATTCCCAAATTAATCAAAAAAAAATATATTTGTGAAAAAAAAATAAAAATCTTAATAAGTCAGCAATGCACACCACCCTCATCCAGAATATCTGACATCTTAATATACAAGTGATTCAGGCTTTAAGTGTGACTATATATTGCCATATATAAACTATAAGTTATAGAAGGATGCAGACACTGGTTTGAATACACAAAATGAAGTAAATATTTTTTAGATCATTCCCCTGGTACCCAGGTAGTGATGATTGTTACACTTCAAGCTGCAGTAATTGTGACAGTAATTCCACTACGTGAATCCTGTTTCATGAGACAGACCTCAAAGTCAGGTGATACACAGTATTACAAAAAACATGTTTGATTTATGTTTCACAAAAACAACAATGAGAATGTTACACTGAATTTACATCAGTTCATTAAGATGCATAGATTCTTAATTTGTTTTTAAATACGTTTAGTTTTTAGGAAAGATGTTTGTTTCATGTGATGCGTGTTCTGACCTGTGAAGATCCAGAGATTAGAGGATAAAAAAAATTCTCAACGCCTTCTATAACAGAGCACTGTTTACTTCACATACAGCAATAAAAAATCAACATGAACTGAAGTCATCATTATCATTAACTGAAGAGTTAATGATACTCCTGCAAATGATATCAATAGACTTCAAACATCACCTGCTCATAAACACATTATAATATAACATTTTAAAAATTAGATTGATGATAGGAAATTATTCAGTGACATCATGTGAAACCACGTACACTACTGAATTTATTAATGAATGAAAAAAGTGTTGAGTGTTGAAACTCCTCCTCCTCCACTTGTCCTCTCCTCAGTGTCTTTATAAGCTTCAGTCTCTCTTCTCCTCACACTCCAACCCTGCTCACCTCTCAGCTGGACAGTAAGGGACTTTTACAGCACACACTGACAACATGCTGGGGACCCTCTGCACTCTCATCACTGCTCTAACATGTAAGGAGGCTGACTTACTGCAGCTTTGACCTCATGTTGGATTCATCAGTCTGTGTGTTTCTCTTGACTCCATGTCATCTTGTTGTTTCCAGGTGTGAGTGGTGTGACGGTGGTGACACAGAAGCCTCGTGTTGTGACGCTGAGGAAAGGAGAGACAGCCACCATGGACTGTAACCTGGGGACCTCTAGTGATCAATACGCTCGCTGGTATAAACAGATTCCAGGAGGAGTTCCTCAGTATGTACTGACGTTTCATCACAGCTGGAGCTCTCCAGGCTATGGCTCTGGTTTCTCCTCTCCAAAATTCACATCTACTCATCAGTCAACAACAGATTATCGTTTGATCATCAACAATGTGGAGGAGGGAGACTCAGCAGTCTATTACTGTCACACATGGGACAGCTCTGCTAGTGAGTGGGTATCACAGTGATTTACACTGTGACAAAAACCTCCTCACTACATACTTCTGCTTTTTGAGTGTCTGACACATCTTGTTTGGGAGTAAAGCCATCAGCCAGTGCTTTCTGTTACTTCCCTTATGTATGTATTAGAAATACATTTCAAAACTTCTAAATCCTTTTGGTGGATTCTCACATAATAAGTAGTAGCTAGTAAACGTTAACCACAATCTTTATTGCACTGTTGGAAAAAAAATCATTGTTTACAGTAAATATTCATGTCTTTTGACACTGATAAAAATTATTTTATTTTATCTTTTTTAATTTATTATTTTCTGCTGATTCTCATTTTCTGATTTAAACTTAGATAATGTAATGAATCACTCTTGATATAAATTCACCAGTGCACATATTTCTTACACAAACATTTTGTGTGTTTGTGTGTTAAAGTGTATCTAGTTGCTTTTTTCTTTCTTCATGAACAGGCCAAAGGGTCATCTAGCAGACAGAAGTTATAAAAACTAGAAGTCATGTGCAGCTAAAACATTACCAAATGAAAGTTTTACTTTCACCTGAGAATATTTCATATATATCTTGTGATTCATAATGTGTGTTCAACAGATGAAACACAGGTCTTCATTAAAATGCAACATGCTACTTCAGTGAGAGCAAATTTATAAGCAAGGGTGATAAGTTTAGGTGAGAAATGAACCGTTCGTTAACTTTACACCCTGCTCTGTTTGCACATACTGTACGTACAGAAAAGTAGAGTCATATAGAGTGCTTATAAATCAGAGTGATCACCATGACCTGTGGAGTTCCCCAGGGCTCGATTGTTGGGCCGCAATTATTCAACCTGTAAATGTTGCCTCTATGACAATAATGTTTGTTATCACAGCTACGTAGACAACACTCACATTTTTAAGGTCTGTCAACAAGTGACTGTTGTCGCTTAAACTGACTCTATCAATACTTAGAGAATATCAATATCTGGAATTAAATCTGTTTAAGGAAATCATGGAAAGAAAAAAAAGAGGAAAGAATGATAGTTTGACGATACGAGTACATATCACACTGACTTACACCATGACAAAAACCTCCTCACTAAACACTTCTGCTTTTTGAGACTCTGACACATCTGATAATAGAGACATCAAACAACACTCTCTGCAATCATTTGTTTTTCAACAATTTAATGATAATTTTTGATTAATTACCATATTAATCAGTGACAAAATATGTTTGTGCAGTAATGATAAAAATAATAATGCACACGTAAATGCACACCACTTTCATCCAGAATATCTGACATCTTAATATACAAGTGATTCAGGCTTTAAATGTGACTATATATTGCCATATATAAACTATAAGTTATAGAAGGATGCAGACACTGGTTTGAATACACAAAATGAAGTAAACATTTTTTAGATCATTCCCCTGGTACCCAGGTAGTGATGATTGTTACACTTCAAGCTGCAGTAATTGTGACAGTAATTCCACTACATGAATCCTGTTTCATGAGACAGACCTCAAAGTCAACTGTTACACAGCTCTGAAAAACAAAGCTGATTTATGTTCAGCAAAAACAAAACCAAATGAAAACTTTACACTGACAATTTCCACGTCATCTACACTGACAGATTGTTTCCAATAAATGAATCACAGGAGACATTATTAATATGGAGCATGTTGACTTGGTGAGAGGACATTTGAGAAAAGTGTGATGAGACTGAGATCAGAGATAAACAGTGATGTTTACTCTCCGTCCTGCTTATTACTGAACACTGTTCACTGCACATACTGTAATATACAACTGTGAGAAGACACAAACCTGAAAAACACTGAAGATATATTTAGTATGTGATCATATTTTCTTTATTTCTTACAAATGAAACAGAAAAGCACTTTAATATCTACCTCCTGTGAGATTATTAACACTGATTCAAAGGACATCAGCAGGTCTCCAAAGACAACAGGAACAACAACAAAACAAAGTGGAACAAACTGAATTGTTAATAAGATGTGAAAACACATAAATCCTGTCATTTATTAATGAATGAAAACAGAGTTGAGTGTTGAAACTCCTCCTCCTCCACTTGTCCTCTCCTCAGTGTCTTTATAAGCTTCAGTCTCTCTTCTCCTCACACTCCAACCCTGCTCACCTCTCAGCTGGACAGTAAGGGACGTTTACAGCACACACTGACAACATGCTGGGGACCCTCTGCACTCTCATCACTGCTCTAACATGTAAGATATTCTTCTCAGTCCTTTTATAGTCCATATTTTCACACACAAACCTTTGACTCATGTATTTTTCTCTGTATGTTGACAGATGTTGATGCAGTGATAGTGCTGACCCAGACGCCTGCTGTCCACACAGTTTCTACAGGACAACAAGTTGTTCTCAACTGCAACATTCAGAGATATGATCAAAATTATGTCAGCTGGTATAAACAGGTTCCTGGTGAAGCTCCTCAGTATGTTCTGAGATTTCATTACTCTCACAGTTCACCAGACGACTTTGGATCAGGATTCTCCTCAGACAGATTCAACTCTAAAGCCTCATCAAACATAGATTACCAGTTCATCATAAAGCAGACAGAGGCAGGAGACTCTGCTGTCTATTACTGTGCAACATGGGATGACTCTGCTTCTGCAGCTGTATCACAGTGATTCACACTGTGACAAAAACCTCAGTGAGAGACTCACTACAGATTTTATGAATTGCCTGGTTTTAGTTGCTCACAGTCGTTAAGACGTTAGAAAAATCTGATAAAATGAGCAAATGAAACTGAGTGTTCATCCTCCATCAGTGAAGCATCACCTCTCTGCTCCTCCCTCTCTTCCTTCCGAAGATGCACCTGCAGGCCTCCTCTCCTTATTTATAGCTCCATGTAAATGAAGAGGTCAAGTGTCAGCTCTGTAAAATCAGAGGGAACTGTCTCTGACTGGAAACACACTGATAGTTTTAATCATTAACGTGTTGTAAATCAAATACAGTTTACCTCTAATGTCTGTAAATTACAATATGTACATGTGAGCAGAGCCAAATTCTTTTCTATTATTACTCGATACTGAAGTATTTTGTGACATCATGATATCGTATTTTCTAAAATTTAATCTCCACTGACAATAATGGATGAATTAAAGACATTTCCCTCCACAGAAGATAAGAGTAAGAAATGTGAGAAAGCATGCAGATTGAAGCAAAGCTCCTCCTCCTGTCAGTCACTCTCAGTTTCAGTGTGGTATTAAATTGCTCCTCCAGCACCTCCTCTCCTCATCCTCCAAAGCCTCTGATCTGTCAGCAGTAAGCTGACTTTCCAAGTTCCAAGGCCATTCTCAGCACACACTGACAACATGCTGGGGACCCTCTGCACTCTCATCACTGCTCTAACATGTAAGGAGGCTGACTTACTGCAGCTTTGACCTCATGTTGGATTCATCAGTCTGTGTGTTTCTCTTGACTCCATGTCATCTTGTTGTTTCCAGGTGTGAGTGGTGTGACGGTGGTGACACAGAAGCCTCCTGTTGTGACGCTGAGGAAAGGAGAGACAGCCACCATGGACTGTAACCTGGGGACTGTTACTGATCGACGGGCTTGGTGGTATAAACAGATTCCAGGAGGAGTTCCTCAGTTTGTCCTATATTTTTATCACACCTTGAGCTCTCCAGGTTATGGCTCTGGTTTCTCCTCTCCAAAGTTCACATCTACTCATCAGTCAAAATGAGATTATCGTTTGATCATCAACAATGTGGAGGAGGGAGACTCAGCAGTCTATTACTGTAACACAGAGGACAGCTCTGTTAATCAGTGGGTATCACAGTGATTTACACTGTGACAAAAACCTCCTCACTACATACTTCTGCTTTTTCAGAGACTTCCACTTGTGGACTTACAAAGTGAGGTTGTGCTGCAGCCAAACTCTACAAAACTCTTTGTAACTACGTACAACTTTATTCTGTTTCAGATGTGACAATACTCTATTGGTTTCATTCTCACATTAACTAATGAAAGTATATATTTGTTTGTAGGTTGCCTACTTTGTTTTAGAATGAAAAATATATAAATGCATAAAGAATACAACAGTAAACGCACTTCACCTTCATCCTTAGTGTCTGATATTTCCATATTCAGGTTTTAAATTCAACTGTATTTTGCCACATATCATTTTACCTTCACTGACACTGTTTAAAGTACAGCTATTTTGTTTGGATCATTCTCCTGGTACCCAGGCAGTGACGATTGTTACACTTTCAGCTGCAGAAGCTGTGACAGTAACCAGACAGCATGAATCCTGTTTCATGAAAAAGACCTCAAAGTCACCTGTAAGACATTTTTGAAAAAAAAAATACAGTTGATATACTTTCAGCTAAAACACCAAATGGAAATGCTGCTTTGCTCATATATGATCTGACATTGACAGATTGTTTCCAATAAATGAATCACAGGAGACATTATTAATATGGAGCATGTTGACTTGGTGAGAGGACATTTGAGAAAAGTGTGATGAGACTGAGATCAGAGATAAACAGTCATGTTTACTCTGTTAGTTTAGTTAGTTAGTTAGTTAGTTAGTTAGTTAGTTAGTTAGTTAGTTAGTTAGTGGTAATCTATGTCAGTCCTTGTTAACAGTTTTCCAGGATGAATGCACATAATAAAGAATAAATAATATCGAGGTATTAAATCAAAAAAGAAAAAAGAAGAAAAACAAATGCACACACACATGTTGTAGTTGATCAATGAATGAAAACAGAGTTGAGTGTTGAAACTCCTCCTCCTCCTCTTCTCCTCTCCTCAGTGTCTTTATAAGCTTCAGTCTCTCTTCTCCTCACACTCCAACCCTGCTCACCTCTCAGCTGGACAGTAAGGGACGTTTACAGCACACACTGACAACATGCTGGGGACCCTCTGCACTCTCATCACTGCTCTAACATGTAAGATATTCTTCTCAGTCCTTTTATAGTCCATATTTTCACACACAAACCTTTGACTCATGTATTTTTCTCTGTATGTTGACAGATGTTGATGCAGTGATAGTGCTGACCCAGACGCCTGCTGTCCACACAGTTTCTACAGGACAACAAGTTGTTCTCAACTGCAACATTCAGAGATTTGATAGCAACTATGTCCGCTGGTATAAACAGGTTCCTGGTGAAGCTCCTCAGTATGTTCTCAGCTTTCTTTATTCTAGCAGTGCACCCAGCTTTGGATCAGGATTCTCCTCAGACAGATTCAACTCTAAAGCCTCATCAAACATAAATTACCAGTTCATCATAAAGCAGACAGAGGCAGGAGACTCTGCTGTCTATTACTGTCAGACATGGGACGACTCTGCTGATGCAGCTGTAACACAGTGATTCACACTGTGACAAAAACCTCAGTGAGAGACTCACTACAGATTTTATGAATTCAGACCACAATCATTGTATTTAAATCTGTAAATGTGAAATAAGACATTAAACATAATGAAATAAAGTCCTATAAAAGTACACAAATATTTGAAAGAAGTCCAGCAGTGTTTTTGAATATAATGAGACTGATGAAGTGAAGAGACGTTGACAGTGAAAGTTGGTCTCAACAGGATGTTTCAGTTCCACTCCCCTCATTAGTGAGAGTCAGGAGGTTTTTGTACAGCCATGTGTACAAACTGAATCACTGTGGTATTCGGACAAGGCACCAAGCTGACTGTGACAAGTAAGTACTTTTTAACTCATCATAAAACAGGATAGATTTTATGTTTCTGAATCAAATTAAGAGAAAATGGTCAATTCAGAATCTGACAAATGAAAAAAAAAACAGAAATATGTTTCAACATGTTGTTTGGTGAATAATAGATTGATGCTTTGACATCTGCTTTGATATCAGGCTGTGTGTCTGAAGGGAAAAATCTGCAAATGATCACAATACTTAAAATATTTTATATAAATATTCTGAAGCTTTTGACAGCCGGGGATTTTTTTTAACAGTTGGGCAACATTTACACATTTATTCTTTATTTTCACAACTTATGACAAGTTTTAACATTTCAAAACTCTGTGTTAATTCATCTGTCAGGAGTATTATACATTTTTGATATCAATACTAAAATACTGTTTATGTGATTTTTATTTTGTGATCTTCTAAAGTTCTGCTATAATTTTTAACCTTGATTGAATATGATTGTGTTTTTGTGAAGTATTATTTTTATTTGTTGGTTAGATAGACACCATATAAGCAAAGTGACTTCTGATAAACCTGAAACTGTCACAGTGATTTAAATTATGAGAATATTTTACCATTTTGTAAAACACAGAAGGTGAATTTATGACAGTTTCCATCTTAACAATTAAACCGAACAAATAAAAAATATTTCTCAATTTGTGATTGATGGATTGTTGATGTTTTAAAAAGGATCACTGCTCATATTTTAGAAGATGATTTCTAAATGTTGGTACTGATGTAAAATGTTTTGCCTCTTCAGCGTGTTGGTTATATCATCAACACAAACAATAAATGAATCTCCTACTGTCATGCTTTGTATGAATGATTTGACTCCTAGTTATCTGATGAATGTCCTGTGTGTATTTTCAGGCTCCAGCCTCCCTCCTCCTGTCCTGACAGTCTTCCCTCCGTCCAGTGCTGAGCTTCAGTCCAACAAAGCCTCTCTGGTGTGTCTGTCCAGTCAGTCTGTGCCTTTTGCAGATGTGAGCTGGTTGCTTGCTGGGAGTCCAGTGAGCAGTGGGATCTCTACCAGCACGGCTGTTCAGCAAGCAGACCAGACCTTCCAAATCAGCAGCTATCTGGCCGTCCAGACGGCAGACTGGAACATGGATAAGCTTTACACATGTAAAGTGTCTTTGGGCTCCCAGACTGCAGAGAAAAACATCAACAAGTCAGACTGTCCCACTGAAGAACAGTAGAGGAGCAGAATGAGCATTTAACATCTGCTTCTTTACTCTTTGTGCTGTTTGCTCATGACAAGGTTTCCATGTTAGAAAAGATGTGTCTGCATGCTTGGAATAAATGTTGTGACAGTTAGGTGGAGGTGTTGTATCAGCTTTGCAAATGCTGCATTTTTCAACAATCATTCAATAAAATAAGAAAAAAAAAACAGTTGAAAAAGTGTTTGTATTTATTTGTACTTGTGAAAACATCATTTAAAAAGATAATGTGCTGCAAATTTTGCCTGGTTTTAGTTGCTCACAGTCGTTAAGACGTTAGAAAAATTCAGATAAAATGAGCAAATGAAACTGAGTGTTCATCCTCCATCAGTGAAGCATCACCTCTCTGCTCCTCCCTCTCTTCCTTCCCAGGATGCACCTGCAGGCCTCCTCTCCTTATTTATAGCTCTATGTAAATGAAGAGGTCAAGTGTCAGCTCTCTGTAACATCAGAGGGAACTGTCTCTGACTGGAAACACATTGATAGTTTAATCATTAACATGTTGTAAATCAAATACAGTTTACCTCTAATGTCTGTAAATTACAATATGTACATGTGAGGAGAGCCAAAGTTTATATCCTCTAACAGATGTCTGTTGTTGACGTATGAGGAACTTGCTAAATGATACAAAAATGATAAAGCTTTTTATGCATGAATTCTGTCTGTTAGGAACCAATAAACAGTGACATCCATGTATACTTGAGTATTTTGTGACATCATTACACTAAATTTCGTAAATCTTTGTCTACACTGACAATAATGGATACATGAAAGAAAATAAGAGTAAGAAATGTGAGAAAGCATGCAGATTGAAGCAAAGCTCCTCCTCCTGTCAGTCACTCTCAGTTTCAATGTGGTATTAAATTGCTCCTCCAGCACCTCCTCTCCTCATCCTCCAAAGCCTCTGATCTGTCAGCAGTAAGCTGACTTTCCAAGTTCCAAGGCCATTCTCAGCACACACTGACAACATGCTGGGGACCCTCTGCACTCTCATCACTGCTCTAACATGTAAGGAGGCTGACTTACTGCAGCTTTGACCTCATGTTGGATTCATCAGTCTGTGTGTTTCTCTTGACTCCATGTCATCTTGTTGTTTCCAGGTGTGAGTGGTGTGACGGTGGTGACACAGAAGCCTCCTGTTGTGACGCTGAGGAAAGGAGAGACAGCCACCATGGACTGTAACCTGGGGACTGTTACTGACAGTTCGGCTCGTTGGTACAAACAGATTCCAGGAGGAGTTCCTCAGTATGTGCTGAAGTTTTATCACACCTATAGCTCTCCAAACTATGGCTCTGGTTTCTCCTCTCCAAAGTTCACATCTAATCATCAGTCAACAACAGATTATCGTTTGATCATCAACAATGTGGAGGAGGGAGACTCAGCAGTCTATTACTGTCAAACATGGGACAGCTCTGCTAGGGAGGTTGTATCACAGTGATTTACACTGTGACAAAAACCTCCTCACATTACTTCTGCTTTTTGAGACTCTGACACATTTTAACTAGAAGTAAAGCCACCACTTAATACCTTCTTTAACTTCCCCACTTACACATGTAAATCATATTTTTAAACTTCTGAACCCTTTTATTTCTTCTGAAACAAAATCCTCAGCACTTTGACAGTGGTAGGTAAATACAGTGTACCATGTGTACATGCTTAAACACAACAACATAGAATATGTTCACTGGAAAATGTAAACCACTAAAAGACCAGTTATGATATATTACAGTGTTGTAAATATCATCGTTTACAGTAAATATTAATGTCTTTCGACACATAAAAAACAAACTAGTTTTAGAAATTTGCAGCAGATTCTCATTTGCTGATCTGTTCTCAGATAATGTGATAATTCTTTCTTCATACAAATCCTCTGATGAATGTTACACAAGTACTTATATTTAACAGTTTTTTAGCTGCATTGTTAAAAGACTGCCCAATAAAATATCAGAGAACTGTTAAAACTGCTAACACAGAGTTTTATCAAAGCTTGTCTCCAGCACCAGTCATAGGCCTCAGGTTATTTTTAATGTATTTTAATTCCCTTTTAAATCCTTGTGATACAGATCATATTATTCCATCACCTAAACTCCATGAAAACTTTCAATTCTTTTTTTTTTTTTTTTTTTTACTTTAGATACAGTTTATGAGCAGAAGAAGTTATGAGATATTTGTTGTTTGATGAGAAATGATTTAACATTAAAGTGAAACATGCTGTAGTTGATTAATGGATGAAAACAGAGTTGAGTGTTGAAACTCCTCCTCCTCCACTTGTCCTCTCCTCAGTGTCTTTATAAGCTTCAGTCTCTCTTCTCCTCACACTCCAACCCTGCTCACCTCTCAGCTGGACAGTAAGGGACGTTTACAGCACACACTGACAACATGCTGGGGACCCTCTGCACTCTCATCACTGCTCTAACATGTAAGGAGGCTGACTTACTGCAGCTTTGACCTCATGTTGGATTCATCAGTCTGTGTGTTTCTCTTGACTCCATGTCATCTTGTTGTTTCCAGGTGTGAGTGGTGTGACGGTGGTGACACAGAAGCCTCCTGTTGTGACACTGAGGAAAGGAGAGACAGCCACCATGGACTGTAACCTGGGGACTGTTACTAATCAACCAGCTTATTGGTACAAACAGATTCCAGGAGGAGTTCCTCAGTTTGTGCTATATTTTCATCACAGCTATAGCTCTCCAACCTATGGCTCTGGTTTCTCCTCTCCAAAGTTCACATCTAATCATCAGTCAACAACAGATTATCGTTTGATCATCAACAATGTGGAGGAGGGAGACTCAGCAGTCTATTACTGTAACACATGGGACAACTCTGCTACTCAGCACGTATCACAGTGATTTACACTGTGACAAAAACCTCCTCACTAACACTTCTGCTTTTTGAGACTCTGACACATCTTGTCTGGGAGAAAAGCCATCAGCCAGTTATTTATGTAACCTCCCTCTTGTATATATTTAAAACACATTTTAAAACTTCCACAACCTTTTTTGGATTCTCACATAAAACGTCTGATCTAAGTGGTAGTTACGTACAGTATGTCATGTTTACGCTCTTTGATGCAAAAATAGACAATATGCTTGCTGGTAAATGTTAAACACAGGATCTGTTACAGTGTTGGAAAGTTTCATGTTTTTATCCACTCATAAAAATAACAACTTATTAAGAGTTCACAGCAGATTCTCATTTTCTGTTCCAAACTCAGTTTATGTGATAAATCTTTCTTGACATAAATCCTCTGGTGCACATGTAGTGAGGATTGTTACACAAACATTTTTTGTATTCAATAGTTATCTTGCAGTGAGTTTGTCCCTCTTCATGAACAGGTCCAAAGGTCATCTGGCAGCCAAGAGTTACAAAAACTAAAAGTCATGTGCAGCTGAAACACAACCAAATGAAAGTGTTACAACATTTCATATATATTTTGTGATTTAAGATTGTTACGACCCCTTAGCTCGTGGTGGAAAAGGGAACAAACATAAACCAGATGTAATTGGTAAAATAAAGTTATTTATTAACACAAAGGCTGATTAATTGACAAATGATAGAAAAGAGAACAAAGATTCCTAGAGGAGACAGGGCCGATGGGTGCTGCTCAACACAAAGAAATAAATATAACAAAAAGAGGACTCACTAAAATGGAGCTAACCACTATATGTAAGGGCCTGATAAACAAAAAGAGATACAACCAAACTCTATACACTATATGCCTAAAACATAACTACAAAAGAGTCAGCACCCGTGTGCCTAGTGTAATCTAGTACAGAGGTTAATCTACCAGGCGTGCAAAACAGAATCAGTGTTTGAAGCTCTTCCTAACCCCGCTCCTCTCAACACAACTATGGTGCCTCATGTCAAACAGTCTACACAGATACGAGCTTAAGAGGCACATAATACAAGCCGAGCGTCTAGGTGACAGCTGACCCGAGCGGCACGCTCGGCGAGCTCTTAAGACGTCACCAGCATCCCTGCGATTGGTAGACGAATGATGGCGCAGGCCACGCCTCCCCTGCACAGGAGCCAACCACAAGATGGAGACGACACACTGCAATTAACATAAGGAAAACTACACGGGGAAAATGGTTAAACACGGGGAGGAAACGGCAGTGGCCGTAACAAAGATGTGTTTCCAACAGATGAAACACAGGTCTCCTTTAAAATGGAGTAATGGTTAATGGGGGAAAGAGAGCTTGGTTATTAGTACAAGCAAAGTTACTCAACATGGCTATCCATACTATATACTAAAATAAAGTGGTGAAAATAAATAGGCCTACATAATATTTGATGATGAAGATGAAACATGTACGATGTCCTGCTAATTATTAAACAGTTTATAGTGAATATACAACATGACAAATCTTGAGCTTCGAACATGAACCACATATTGGTTTGAATATTTAATTTTTAAGGAGAAAAAAATGTCTGACAGCACTCCTACAGGTACACAAGAGAAATTTAATAGTAATATGTTATATTATTTAGATTTATGGTCATGAGCAAAAAACATTATCGAACATGAGATGACTGGTACAAAATGATCTGTGGATATGACACTTACAAAAAAAAACTAGTGTTGAAACTCCTCCTCCTCCACTTGTCCTCTCCTCAGTGTCTTTATAAGCTTCAGTCTCTCTTCTCCTCACACTCCAACCCTGCTCACCTCTCAGCTGGACAGTAAGGGACGTTTACAGCACACACTGACAACATGCTGGGGACCCTCTGCACTCTCATCACTGCTCTAACATGTAAGGAGGCTGACTTACTGCAGCTTTGACCTCATGTTGGATTCATCAGTCTGTGTGTTTCTCTTGACTCCATGTCATCTTGTTGTTTCCAGGTGTGAGTGGTGTGACGGTGGTGACACAGAAGCCTCCTGTTGTGACGCTGAGGAAAGGAGAGACAGCCACCATGGACTGTAACCTGGGGACTGTCACTAATAAAGCAGCTTATTGGTATAAACAGATTCCAGGAGGAGTTCCTCAGTTTGTGCTATATTTTCATCACAGCTATAGCTCTCCAAACTATGGCTCTGGTTTCTCCTCTCCAAAGTTCACATCTAATCATCAGTCAACAACAGATTATCGTTTGATCATCAACAATGTGGAGGAGGGAGACTCAGCAGTCTATTACTGTAAAACATGGGACAGCTCTGCTACTCAGTACGTATCACAGTGATTTACACTGTGACAAAAACCTCCTCACTAATACTTCTGCTTTTTGGGACTCTGACACATCTGATAATAGAGACATCAATCAACACTCTGTCTAACAACACACTGTACAATACATAGTTGTTTTTTTTAACAATTTATTATTAATATTTGATGAATTCCCACATTAATCAATAACAAAATGTATTTGTAAAAAAATGAAAAAGTGAATACCTAAGTAATGTACAAGTAAATGCACACCACCCTCATCCAGAATATCTGACATCTTAATATACAAGTGATTCAGGCTTTAAATGTGACTATATATTGCCATATATAAACTATAAGTTGTAGAAGGATGCAGACACTGGTTTGAATACACAAAATGAAGTAAATATTTTTTAGATCATTCCCCTGGTACCCAGGTAGTGATGATTGTTACACTTCAAGCTGCAGTAATTGTGACAGTAATTCCACTACATGAATCCTGTTTCATGAGACAGACCTCAAAGTCAACTGTTACACAGCTCTGAAAAACAAAGCTGATTTATGTTCAGCAAAAACAAAACCAAATGAAAACTGTTACACTGACAATTTCCACATCATCTACATTGACAGATTGTTTCCAATAAATGAATCACAGGAGACATTATTAATATGGAGCATGTTGACTTGGTGAGAGGACATTTGAGAAAAGTGTGATGAGACTGAGATCAGAGATAAACAGTGATGTTTACTCTGTTAGTTTAGTGAGTTAGTTAGTGGTAATCTATGTCAGTCCTTGTTAACACTTTTCCAGGATGAATGCACGTAATGAAGAATAAATAACAGGCAACAGTAACTCAGTCCATAGGAACTTGGCTTAGGAACCAAAGGGTACCTGGTTCAAGTCCTCGCCCGGACCAAAAAAATATGGCATGTGGTAGCTGGAGAGGTGCCAGTTCACCTCCTGGGCACTGCTGAGGTCCGAGGTGCCCTCGAGCAAGACACCGAACCCCCCAGCTAATCGGGGTGCCTATCCATGGGCAGCCCCCTCACTCTGACATCTCTCCATTCAATGCATGTATAGGTCCCGTTTGTGCATGGGTGTGTGTATTTCGGACCTGTGTGTATATGTAAAACAACCACAGAGTGAAAACATTGAATTTTCCCCTTGCAGGATTAATAAAGTCTATAAATCTGAAAAAAAAAGAATAAAAATTAATATCAAGGTATTAAATCAAAAAGAAGAAAAACAAATACATACACACAGGCTGTAGTTGATTAATAAATGAAAACAGAGTTGAGTGTTGAAACTCCTCCTCCTCCACATGTCCTCTCCTCAGTGTCTTTATAAGCTTCAGTCTCTCTTCTCCTCACACTCCAACCCTGCTCACCTCTCAGCTGGACAGTAAGGGACGTTTACAGCACACACTGACAACATGCTGGGGACCCTCTGCACTCTCATCACTGCTCTAACATGTAAGATATTCTTCTCAGTCCTTTTATAGTCCATATTTTCACACACAAACCTTTGACTCATGTATTTTTCTCTGTATGTTGACAGATGTTGATGCAGTGATAGTGCTGACCCAGACGCCTGCTGTCCACACAGTTTCTACAGGACAAGAGGTTGTTCTCAACTGCAACATTCAGAGATATGATGGAAACTATGTCAGCTGGCATAAACAGGTTCCTGGTGAAGCTCCTCAGTATGTTCTGAGATTTTATTACTCTAACAGTGCACCAGACAACTTTGGATCAGGATTCTCCTCAGACAGATTCAACTCTAAATCCTCATCAAACATAGATTACCAGTTCATCATAAAGCGGACAGAGGCAGGAGACTCTGCTGTCTATTACTGTCAGACATGGGATGACTCTGCTGATGCAGCTGTATCACAGTGATTCACACTGTGACAAAAACCTCAGTGAGAGACTCACTACAGATTTGATCAATTCTGACCACAATCATTGTATTTAAATCTGTAAATGTGAAATAAAACATTAAAGATAATGAAATAAAGTCCTATAAAAGTACACAAGTGTTTAGAAAACAAGTCCAGCAGTGTTTTGGAATATAATGAGACTGATGAAGTGAAGAGACGTTGACAGTGAAAGTTGGTCTCAACAGGATGTTTCAGTTCCACTCCCCTCATTAGTGAGAGTCAGGAGGTTTTTGTACAGCCATGTGTACAAACTGAATCACTGTGGTATTCGGACAAGGCACCAAGCTGACTGTGACAAGTAAGTACCTTTTAACTCATCATAAAACAGGATAGATTTTATGTTTCTGATTCACATTAAGAGGAAATGGTCAATTCATAATCTGACAAATGAAAAAAACAGAAATATGTTTCAACATGTTGTTTGGTGAATAATAGATTGATGTTTTTACATCTGCTTTGATATCAGGCTGTGTGTCTGAAGGGAAAAATCTGCAAATGATCACAATACTTAAAATATTTTATATAAATATTCTGAAGCTTTTGACAACCGGGGATTTTTTTTAACAGTTGAACATTTACACAGTTATTCTTTATTTTCACAATTTATGACAAGTTCTAACGTTTCAAAACTCTGTGTTAATTGATCTGTCTGGAGTATTATACATTTTTGATATCAATACTAAAATACTGTTGATGTGATTTTTATTTTGTGATCTTCTAAAGTTCTGCTATAATTTTTAACCTTGATTGAATATGATTGTGTTTTTGTGAAGTATTATTTTTATTTGTTGGTTAGATAGACACCATATAAGCAAAGTGACTTCTGATAAACCTGAAACTGTCACAGTGATTTAAATTATGAGAATATTTTACCATTTTGTAAAACACAGAAGGTGAATTTCTGACAGTTTCCATCTTAACAATTAAACCGAACAAATAAATAATATTTCTCAATTTGTGATTGATGGATTGTTGATGTTTTAAAAAGGATCACTGCTCATATTTTAGAAGATGATTTCTCAATGTTGGTACTGATGCAAAATGTTTTGCTTCTTCAGCATGTTGGTTATATCATCAACACAAACAATAAATGAATCTCCTACTGTCATGCTTTGTATGAATGATTTGACTCCTAGTTATCTGATGAATGTCCTGTGTGTATTTTCAGGCTCCAGCCTCCCTCCTCCTGTCCTGACAGTCTTCCCTCCGTCCAGTGCTGAGCTCCAGTCCAACAAAGCCTCTCTGGTGTGTCTGTCCAGTCAGTCTGTGCCTTTTGCAGATGTCAGCTGGTTGCTTGCTGGGAGTCCAGTGAGCAGTGGGATCTCTACCAGCACGGCTGTTCAGCAAGCAGACCAGACCTTCCAAATCAGCAGCTATCTGGCCGTCCAGACGTCAGACTGGAACATGGATAAGGTTTACACATGTAAAGTGTCTTTGGGCTCCCAGACTGCAGAGAAAAACATCAACAAGTCAGACTGTCCCACTGAAGAACAGTAGAGGAGCAGAATGAGCATTTAACATCTGCTTCTTTACTCTTTGTGCTGTTTGCTCATCACAAGGTTTCCATGTTAGAAAAGATGTGTCTGCATGCTTGGAATAAATGTTGTGACAGTTAGGTGGAGGTGTTGTATCAGCTTTGCAAATGCTGCATTTTTCAACAATCATTCAATAAAATGAGAAAAAAAAACTGTTGAAAAAGTGTTTGTATTTATTTGTACTTGTGAAAACATCATTTAAAAAGATAATGTTCTGCAAATTTTGCCTGGTTTTAGTTGCTCACAGTCGTTAAGACGTTAGAAAAATCATTCAGTTACTTGCAAAAAACTCTCTGGGTTGTTCTATACAATTAATTTATCTTTAAAACAACATTCTTATTAGGTGTTAATTTGCAATGAAAGAACCATAAAGAGATTAAAGTGACTTTGCCTGGTTTTAGTTGCTCACAGGCGTTAAGACGTTAGAAAAATCAGATAAAATGAGCAAATGAAACTGAGTGTTCATCCTCCATCAGTGAAGCATCACCTCTCTGCTCCTCCCTCTCTTCCTTCCCAGGATGCACCTGCAGGCCTCCTCTCCTTATTTATAGCTCCATGTAAATGAAGAGGTCAAGTGTCAGCTCTCTGCTAAATATGACAAAAAATATAAAACTTTCATGAATGAAGTTCAGTCATTACAAACCACCTACAGTCAGAAACTGATTTGTAGACATCATGATTTTTTTTTTTTATTTTGCAAATTCTACAAACAAACGTTCATCAAATCTCCACTGACAATAATGGATAAATGAAAGACGATAAGAGTAAGAAATGTGAGAAAGCATGCAGATTGAAGCAAAGCTCCTCCTCCTGTCAGTCACTCTCAGTTTCAGTGTGGTATTAAATTGCTCCTCCAGCACCTCCTCTCCTCATCCTCCAAAGCCTCTGATCTGTCAGCAGTAAGCTGACTTTCCAAGTTCCAAGGCCATTCTCAGCACACACTGACAACATGCTGGGGACCCTCTGCACTCTCATCACTGCTCTAACATGTAAGGAGGCTGACTTACTGCAGCTTTGACCTCATGTTGGATTCATCAGTCTGTGTGTTTCTCTTGACTCCATGTCATCTTGTTGTTTCCAGGTGTGAGTGGTGTGACGGTGGTGACACAGAAGCCTCCTGTTGTGGCGCTGAGGAAAGGAGAGACAGCCACCATGGACTGTAACCTGGGGACTGTTACTAATCAAGCAGCTTGGTGGTACAAACAGATTCCAGGAGGAGTTCCTCAGTATGTGCTGAAGTTTTATCACAGCTGGAGCTCTGTAGAATATGGCTCTGGTTTCTCCTCTCCAAAGTTCACATCTAATCATCAGTCAAAATCAGATTATCGTTTGATCATCAACAATGTGGAGGAGGGAGACTCAGCAGTCTATTACTGTAATACATGGGACAACCCTGGTACTCAAAATGTATCACAGTGATTTACACTGTGACAAAAACCTCCTCACAAACACTTCTGCTTTTTGGGACTCTGACACATCTGATAATAGAGACATCAATCAACACTCTGTGTAACAACTCACTGTACAAGCATTAGTTTTTTTTTTAACAATTTAGTGATAATATTTGTTTAATTCCCAAATTAATGAATAACAAAATATATTTGTGAAAAAAACAAAAAACTTAATGAGTCAGCAATGCACACCACCCTCACCCAGAATATCTGACATCTTAATATACAAGTGATTCAGGCTTTAAATGTGACTGTATATTGCCATATATAAGCTATAATTTATAGAAAGATGCAGACACTGGTTTGAATACACAAAATGAAGTAAATATTTTTTAGATCATTCCCCTGGTACCCAGGTAGTGATGATTGTTACACTTCAAGCTGCAGTAATTGTGACAGTAATTCCACTACATGAATCCTGTTTCATGAGACAGACCTCAAAGTCAACTGTTACACAGCTCTGAAAAACAAAGCTGATTTATGTTCAGCAAAAACAAAACCAAATGAAAACTTTACACTGACAATTTCCACATCATCTACATTGACAGATTGTTTCCAATAAATGAATCACAGGAGACATTATTAATATGGAGCATGTTGACTTGGTGAGAGGACATTTGAGAAAAGTGTGATGAGACTGAGATCAGAGATAAACAGTGATGTTTACTCTCCGTCCTGCTTATTACTGAACACTGTTCACTGCACATACTGTAATATACAACTGTGAGAAAACACAAACCTGAAAAACACTGAAGATATATTTAGTATGTGATCATATTTTCTTTATTTCTTACAAATGAAACAGAAAAGCACTTTAATATCTACCTCCTGTGAGATTATTAACAGTGATTCAAAGGACATCAGCAGGTCTCCAAAGACAACAGGAACAACAACAAAACAAAGTGGAACAAACTGAATTGTTAATAAGATGTGAAAACACATAAATCCTGTCATTTATTAATGAATGAAAACAGAGGTGAGTGTTGAAACTCCTCCTCCTCCACTTGTCCTCTCCTCAGTGTCTTTATAAGCTTCAGTCTCTCTTCTCCTCACACTCCAACCCTGCTCACCTCTCAGCTGGACAGTAAGGGACGTTTACAGCACACACTGACAACATGCTGGGGACCCTCTGCACTCTCATCACTGCTCTAACATGTAAGATATTCTTCTCATTCCTTTTATAGTCCATATTTTCACACACAAACCTTTGACTCATGTATTTTTCTCTGTATGTTGACAGATGTTGATGCAGTGATAGTGGTGACCCAGACGCCTGCTGTCCACACAGTTTCTACAGGACAAGAGGTTGTTCTCAACTGCAACATTCAGAGATATGATAGTGCCTCTGTCAAGTGGTATAAACAGGTTCCTGGTGAAGCTCCTCAGTATGTTCTCAAATTTTTTCTTGGAGATGGTTCACTCAACTTTGGATCAGGATTCTCCTCAGACAGATTCAACTCTAAATCTTCATCAAACATAGATTACCAGTTCATCATAAAGTGGACAGAGGCAGGAGACTCTGCTGTCTATTACTGTCTAGCATGGGATAACTCTGCTAACGAACATGTAACACAGTGATTCACACTGTGACAAAAACCTCAGTGAGAGACTCACTACAGATTTTATCAATTCTGACCAAAATCATTGCATTTAAATCTGTGAATGTGAAACCAGACATAAAACATGATGAAACCAAGTCCTATAAAGTACACAAGTGTTTAGAAAACAAGTCCAGCAGTGTTTTGGAATATAATGAGACTGATGAAGTGAAGAGACGTTGACAGTGAAAGTTGGTCTCAACAGGATGTTTCAGTTCCACTCCCCTCATTAGTGAGAGTCAGGAGGTTTTTGTACAGCCATGTGTACAAACTGAATCACTGTGGTATTCGGACAAGGCACCAAGCTGACTGTGACAAGTAAGTACTTTTTAACTCATCATAAAACAGGATAGATTTTATGTTTCTGATTCAAATTAAGAGAAAATGGTGAATTCAGAATCTCACAAATGAAAAAAACAGAAATATATTTCAACATGATGTTTGGTGAATAATAGATTGATGTTTTTACATCTGCTTTGATATCAGGCTGTGTGTCTGAAGGGAAAAATCTGCAAATGATCACAATGTTTTAAATATTTTCTACAAATATTCTGAAGCTTTTGGCTTTTTAACAGTTGGGCAACATTTACACAGTTATTCTTTATTTTCACAACTTATGACAAGTTTTAACATTTCAAAACTCTGTGTTAATTAATCTGTCTGGAGTATGATTGTGTTTTTGTGAAGTATTATTTTTATTTGATGGTTAGATAGACAACATACTGTATAAGCAAAATGACTTCTGATAGTGATTTCAATTATTATCTCAGAATTGTAATAACATTTTGTAAAACACAGAAGGTGAATTTATGACAGTTTCCGGCTCAACAATTAATCTGAAATAATAAGACATATTTCTAAATTTGTGATTGATGGATTGTTGATGTTTTAAAAAGGATCACTGCTCATATTTTAGGTGATGATTTCTAAATGTTGGTATTGATGTAAAATGTTTTGCCTCTTCAGCGTGTTGGTTATATCATCAACACAAACAATAAATGAATCTCCTACTGTCATGCTTTGTATGAATGATTTGACTCCTAGTTATCTGATGAATGTCCTGTGTGTATTTTCAGGCTCCAGCCTCCCTCCTCCTGTCCTGACAGTCTTCCCTCCGTCCAGTGCTGAGCTCCAGTCCAACAAAGCCTCTCTGGTGTGTCTGTCCAGTCAGTCTGTGCCTTTTGCAGATGTGAGCTGGTTGCTTGCTGGGAGTCCAGTGAGCAGTGGGATCTCTACCAGCACGGCTGTTCAGCAAGCAGACCAGACCTTCCAAATCAGCAGCTATCTGGCCGTCCAGACGTCAGACTGGAACATGGATAAGGTTTACACATGTAAAGTGTCTTTGGGCTCCCAGACTGCAGAGAAAAACATCAACAAGTCAGACTGTCCCACTGAAGAACAGTAGAGGAGCAGAATGAGCATTTAACATCTGCTTCTTTACTCTTTGTGCTGTTTGCTCATGACAAGGTTTACATGTTAGAAAAGATGTGTCTGCATGCTTGGAATAAATGTTGTGACAGTTAGGTGGAGGTGTTGTATCAGCTTTGCAAATGCTGCATTTTTCAACAATCATTCAATAAAACGAGAAAAAAAAAACAGTTGAAAAAGTGTTTGTATTTATTTGTACTTGTGGAAACATCATTTAAAAAGATAATGTTCTGCAAATTTTGCCTGGTTTTAGTTGCTCACAGTCGTTAAGACGTTAGAAAAATCAGATAAAATGAGCAAATGAAACTGAGTGTTCATCCTTCATCAGTGAAGCATCACCTCTCTGCTCCTCCCTCTCTTCCTTCCCAGGATGCACCTGCAGGCCTCCTCTCCTTATTTATAGCTCCATGTAAATGAAGAGGTCAAGTGTCAGCTCTCTGTAACATCAGAGGGAACTGTCTCTGACTGGAAACACACTGATAGTTTCATCATTAACATGTTGTAAATCAAATACAGTTTACCTCTAATGTCTGTAAATTACAATATGAACATGTGAGCAGAGCCAAAGTTTATATCCTCTAACAGATGTCTGTTGTTGACGTATGAGAAACTTGCTAATTGATACAGAAATGATGAAGAATTTTATGAATGAATTCCATCTTTTAGGAGCCAAAATTAGTGACATCCATGTATACTTGAGTATTTTGTGACATCTTGACACTGAATTTAGTAAATCTTCAGCTACACTGGGTATAATGGATAAATGTAAGAAGATAAGAGTAAGAAATGTGAGAAAGCATGCAGATTGAAGCAAAGCTCCTCCTCCTGTCAGTCACTCTCAGTTTCAGTGTGGTATTAAATTGCTCCTCCAGCACCTCCTCTCCTCATCCTCCAAAGCCTCTGATCTGTCAGCAGTAAGCTGACTTTCCAAGTTCCAAGGCCATTCTCAGCACACACTGACAACATGCTGGGGACCCTCTGCACTCTCATCACTGCTCTAACATGTAAGGAGGCTGACTTACTGCAGCTTTGACCTCATGTTGGATTCATCAGTCTGTGTGTTTCTCTTGACTCCATGTCATCTTGTTGTTTCCAGGTGTGAGTGGTGTGACGGTGGTGACACAGAAGCCTCCTGTTGTGGCGCTGAGAAAGGAGAGACAGCCACCATGGACTGTAACCTGGGGACTGGTACTAATCAAGCAGTCTGGTATAAACAGATTCCAGGAGGAGTTCCTCAGAATGTACTGAGGTTTTATCACAGCTGGGGCTCTCCAAGCTATGGCTCTGGTTTCTCCTCTCCAAAGTTCACATCTAATCATCAGTCAACAACAGATTATCGTTTGATCATCAACAATGTGGAGGAGGGAGACTCAGCAGTCTATTACTGTAAAACTTGGGACGGCTCTGCTAGTGAGTGGGTATCACAGTGATTTACACCATGACAAAAACCTCCTCACTACATACTTCTGCTTTTTGAGTGTCTAGAAAACCTTGACTGAGTTGAAGCCACCATAATCAATGCTCTTTGTTATGTTATCAATACTTATTGGAGAATGTCAGAAGTTTTCATTTAACTGGTGAATCCAGTGGAAAAACGCTGATGACCAAAGGTATCTGTGAAGCACTCAGTTCATGTGTAACAGGTCCATCAACAGGCCCAATATTAATATTATCACAGCCATACCTGTCTTTAATGACTCAGCAGAGCAAATAAAAAGTCTACATTCACTCAACAGATACATTCAGAGATCCACAATGTGTTTTTCTTTCTTTTTAAATCCTGTCATCCAGTGTTGTAGTAGAGGATATATGCAGGTATACAGGACACACACACCTCTCTTTCTAACATTTTAAAGAACCCTCCTATCAGCCAAAAACACACAGGAATATATAGAAGTATACCCTCTTACTCTTCAGTAACCTACCCATCACCCTCCTCATCAACTACCACTACATTAATGTTTTTATTAAGTTGGTCCTACAAACTCAACTTAGAGTGAGCCAAGAGGAAACAACAAACATGACATAACCCCTCACTCCCTTATTTGCTCCGACCTACTGTCCATTTCACCCTTATCCAACCAAGGCCCCACCTAGCTTGTCTGACAGAGTCGATACGTATGAGGCAGAAACAGACAGGAGAGAAGAAGATGTGTTTTTAGGAGATGAATCAATGTGTCTCACAGAAAAATGTATCATAATTTACTGGACTCATATCCAGCCTGAAGAGACTAATGACAGAAACCTGACTACATATGACTTTGTCCTTCTTTAACTGCCCCGTCTGCAGCCTCAGTTGGATCAAGTCTAAATTCAGATCAGGGCACAAATGATGAGAAAGCATGCAGATTGAAGCAACACAGGTTGTGATGATTGTTTCACTTCCAGATGAAGTTAACTGACAGTAATCTGACTACAGTAATCATGTTTCATTAAGTAAACTGCTTCACAATGATTCAAAAGCCACACACACTATTAATGTGCAGCTAAAACACAAATAGATAAAAATACTACAGTAACCTACAGGTCATGTACATAAAGACATTTTTTTGGTTAGTTTTTAAAAGTTTAAGTCAAATAAATTCAGATTTATAGTAAACATGTTTGCTTGCTAAGAGGAATATTGAAAAGTATAAAAAAAAAACTGAAATAAAAAGTAAACTTTAACAGTCTGCTGAGAGTGCTGTTTACCTACATAATACACACCTTTGTGAGATTTTTTTTAATAAAACAAGCTCATAAAGAAGTTATCAGATATTTGTTATTTAATGACAAATGATTTAACATTTAAGTGAAACATGCTGTAGTTGATTAATGGATGAAAACAGTGTTGAGTGTTGAAACTCCTCCTCCTCCACTTGTCCTCTCCTCAGTGTCTTTATAAGCTTCAGTCTCTCTTCTCCTCACACTCCAACCCTGCTCACCTCTCAGCTGGACAGTAAGGGACGTTTACAGCACACACTGACAACATGCTGGGGACCCTCTGCACTCTCATCACTGCTCTAACATGTAAGGAGGCTGACTTACTGCAGCTTTGACCTCATGTTGGATTCATCAGTCTGTGTGTTTCTCTTGACTCCATGTCATCTTGTTGTTTCCAGGTGTGAGTGGTGTGACGGTGGTGACACAGAAGCCTCCTGTTGTGACGCTGAGGAAAGGAGAGACAGCCACCATGGACTGTAACCTGGGGACTGTTACTGATCGACGGGCTTGGTGGTATAAACAGATTCCAGGAGGAGTTCCTCAGTTTGTCCTATATTTTTATCACACCTTGAGCTCTCCAGGTTATGGCTCTGGTTTCTCCTCTCCAAAGTTCACATCTACTCATCAGTCAAAATCAGATTATCGTTTGATCATCAACAATGTGGAGGAGGGAGACTCAGCAGTCTATTACTGTAACACAGAGGACAGCTCTGTTAATCAGTGGGTATCACAGTGATTTACACTGTGACAAAAACCTCCTCACAAACACTTCTGCTTTTTCAGAGACTTCCACTTGTGGACTTACAAAGTGAGGTTGTGCTGCAGCCAAACTCTACAAAATTCTTTGTAACTACGTACAACTTTATTCTGTTTCAGATGTGACAATACTCTATTGGTTTCATTCTCACATTAACTAATGAAAGTATATATTTGTTTGTAGGTTGCCTACTTTGTTTTAGAATGAAAAATATATAAATGCATAAAGAATACACCAGTAAACGCACTTCACCTTCATCCTTAGTGTCTGATATTTCCATATTCAGGTTTTAAATTCAACTGTATTTTGCCACATATCATTTTACCTTCACTGATACTGTTTAAAGTACAGCTATTTTGTTTGGATCAATCTCCTGGTACCCAGACAGTGACGATTGTTACACTTTCAGCTGCAGAAGCTGTGACAGTAACCAGACAGCATGTATCCTGTTTCATGAAAAAGACCTCAAAGTCACCTGTAATACATTTTTGAAAAAAAAAAATACAGTTGATATACTTTCAGTTAAAACACCAAATGGAAATGCGGCTTTGCTCATATATCATTGACATTGACAGATTGTTTCCAATAAATGAATCACAGGAGACATTATTAATATGGAGCATGTTGACTTGGTGAGAGGACATTTGAGAAAAGTGTGATGAGACTGAGATCAGAGATAAACAGTTATGTTTACTCTCTGTTAGTTAGTTAGTTAGTGGTAATCTATGTCAGTCCTTGTTAACAGTTTTCCAGGATGAATGCACATAATAAAGAATAAATAATATCGAGGTATTAAATCAAAAAAGAAAAAAGAAGAAAAACAAATGCACACACACATGTTGTAATTGATCAATAAATGAAAACAGAGTTGAGTATTGAAACTCCTCCTCCTCCACTTGTCCTCTCCTCAGTGTCTTTATAAGCTTCAGTCTCTCTTCTCCTCACACTCCAACCCTGCTCACCTCTCAGCTGGACAGTAAGGGACGTTTACAGCACACACTGACAACATGCTGGGGACCCTCTGCACTCTCATCACTGCTCTAACATGTAAGATATTCTTCTCAGTCCTTTTATAGTCCATATTTTCACACACAAACCTTTGACTCATGTATTTTTCTCTGTATGTTGACAGATGTTGATGCAGTGATAGTGCTGACCCAGACGCCTGCTGTCCACACAGTTTCTACAGGACAACAAGTTGTTCTCAACTGCAACATTCAGAGATTTGATAGCAACTATGTCCATTGGTATAAACAGGTTCCTGGTGAAGCTCCTAAGTATGTTCTCAGCTTTCTTTATTCTAGCAGTGCACCCAGCTTTGGATCAGGATTCTCCTCAGACAGATTCAACTCTAAAGCCTCATCAAACATAGATTACCAGTTCATCATAAAGCGGACAGAGGCAGGAGACTCTGCTGTCTATTACTGTGCAACATGGGACGACTCTGCTTCTGCAGCTGTATCACAGTGATTCACACTGTGACAAAAACCTCAGTGAGAGACTCACTACAGATTTTTTTTTAATTCTGACCAAAATCATTGTATTTAAATCTGTGAATGTGAAATAAAACATTAAAGATAATGAAATAAAGTCCTATAAAAGTACACAAGTGTTTAGAAAACAAGTCCAGCAGTGTTTTGGAATATAATGAGACTGATGAAGTGAAGAGACGTTGACAGTGAAAGTTGGTCTCAACAGGATGTTTCAGTTCCACTCCCCTCATTAGTGAGAGTCAGGAGGTTTTTGTACAGCCATGTGTACAAACTGAATCACTGTGGTATTCGGACAAGGCACCAAGCTGATTGTGACAAGTAAGTACTTTTTAACTCATCATAAAACAGGATAGATTTTATGTTTCTGATTCAAATTAAGAGAAAATGGTCAATTCATAATCTGACAAATGAAAAAAACAGAAATATATTTCAACATGTTGTTTGGTGAATAATAGATTGATGTTTTTACATCTGCTTTGATATCAGGCTGTGTGTCTGAAGGGAAAAATCTGCAAATGATCACAATACTTAAAATATTTTATATAAATATTCTGAAGCTTTTGACAGCCGGGGATTTTTTTTAACAGTTGAACATTTACACAGTTATTCTTTATTTTCACAACTTATGACAAGTTCTAACGTTTCAAAACTCTGTGTTAATTGATCTGTCTGGAGTATTATACATTTTTGATATCAATACTAAAATACTGTTGATGTGATTTTTATTTTGTGATCTTCTAAAGTTCTGCTATAATTTTTAACCTTGATTGAATATGATTGTGTTTTTGTGAAGTATTATTTTTATTTGTTGGTTAGATAGACACCATATAAGCAAAGTGACTTCTGATAAACCTGAAACTGTCACAGTGATTTAAATTATGAGAATATTTTACCATTTTGTAAAACACAGAAGGTGAATTTATGACAGTTTCCATCTTAACAATTAAACCGAACAAATAAATAATATTTCTCAATTTGTGATTGATGGATTGTTGATGTTTTAAAAAGGATCACTGCTCATATTTTAGAAGATGATTTCTCAATGTTGGTACTGATGCAAAATGTTTTGCTTCTTCAGCATGTTGGTTATATCATCAACACAAACAATAAATGAATCTCCTACTGTCATGCTTTGTATGAATGATTTGACTCCTAGTTATCTGATGAATGTCCTGTGTGTATTTTCAGGCTCCAGCCTCCCTCCTCCTGTCCTGACAGTCTTCCCTCCGTCCAGTGCTGAGCTCCAGTCCAACAAAGCCTCTCTGGTGTGTCTGTCCAGTCAGTCTGTGCCTTTTGCAGATGTCAGCTGGTTGCTTGCTGGGAGTCCAGTGAGCAGTGGGATCTCTACCAGCACGGCTGTTCAGCAAGCAGACCAGACCTTCCAAATCAGCAGCTATCTGGCCGTCCAGACGTCAGACTGGAACATGGATAAGGTTTACACATGTAAAGTGTCTTTGGGCTCCCAGACTGCAGAGAAAATCATCAAGAAGTCAGACTGTCCCACTGAAGAACAGTAGAGGAGCAGAATGAGCATTTAACATCTGCTTCTTTACTCTTTGTGCTGTTTGCTCATGACAAGCTTTACATGTTAGAAAAGATGTGTCTGCATGCTTGGAATAAATGTTGTGACAGTTAGGTGGAGGTGTTGTATCAGCTTTGCAAATGCTGCAATTTTCAACAATCATTCAATAAAATAAGAAAAAAAAACTGTTGAAAAAGTGTTTGTATTTATTTGTACTTGTGAAAACATCATTTAAAAAGATAATGTTCTCCAAATTTTGCCTGGTTTTAGTTGCTCACAGTCGTTAAGACGTTAGAAAAATTCAGATAAAATGAGCAAATGAAACTGAGTTTTCATCCTCCATCAGTGAAGCATCACCTCTCTGCTCCTCCCTCTCTTCCTTCCCAGGATGCACCTGCAGGCCTCCTCTCCTTATTTATAGCTCCATGTAAATGAAGAGGTCAAGTGTCAGCTCTCTGCTAAATATGACAAAAAATATAAAACTTTAAGGAATGAAGTTTAGTCATTACAAAGCACCTACAGTCAGAAACTGCTTTGTAGACATCATGATTTTTTAATTTTGCAAATTCCACAAACAAACATTCAACAAATCTACACTGACAATAATGGATAAATGAAAGAAGATAAGAGTAAGAAATGTGAGAAAGCATGCAGATTGAAGCAAAGCTCCTCCTCCTGTCAGTCACTCTCAGTTTCAGTGTGGTATTAAATTGCTCCTCCAGCACCTCCTCTCCTCATCCTCCAAAGCCTCTGATCTGTCAGCAGTAAGCTGACTTTCCAAGTTCCAAGGCCATTCTCAGCACACACTGACAACATGCTGGGGACCCTCTGCACTCTCATCACTGCTCTAACATGTAAGGAGGCTGACTTACTGCAGCTTTGACCTCATGTTGGATTCATCAGTCTGTGTGTTTCTCTTGACTCCATGTCATCTTGTTGTTTCCAGGTGTGAGTGGTGTGACGGTGGTGACACAGAAGCCTCCTGTTGTGGCGCTGAGGAAAGGAGAGACAGCCACCATGGACTGTAACCTGGGGACTGTTACTAATTATCCAGCAATCTGGTATAAACAGATTCCAGGAGGAGTTCCTCAGTATGTACTGAAGTTTCGTCTCAGCCATCGCGCTGTTTCTTATGGCTCTGGTTTCTCCTCTCCAAAGTTCACATCTAATCATCAGTCAACAACAGATTATCGTTTGATCATCAACAATGTAGAGGAGGGAGACTCAGCAGTCTATTACTGTGCTACATGGGACAGCTCTGCTACTCAGTACGTATCACAGTGATTTACACTGTGACAAAAACCTCCTCACTACAGACTTCTGCTTTTTGAGTGTCTAGCAAACCTTGACTGAGTTGAAGCCACCATAAACATTGCTCTTTGTTACATCTTAGATTGGTATTTTATCAATACTTATTGGAGAATGTCAGAAGTTTTCATTTAAGTGGTGAATCCAGTGGAAAAACGCTGATGACCAAAGGTATCTGTGAAGCACTCAGTTCATGTGTAACAGGTCCATCAACAGGCCCAATATTAATATTATCACAGCCATACCTGTCTTTAATGACTCAGCAGAGCAAATAAAAAGTCTACATTCACCCAACAGATACATTCAGAGATCCACAATGTGTTTTTCTTTTTTTTAAATCCTGTCATCCAGTGTTGTAGTAGAGGATATATGCAGGTATACAGGACACACACACCTCTCTTTCTAACATTTTAAAGAACCCTCCTATCAGCCAAAAAACTCAGGAATATATAGAAGTATACCCTCTTACTCTTCAGTAACCTATCCATCACCCTCCTCATCAACTACCACTACATTATTGTTTTTATTAAGTTGGTCCTACAAACTCAATTTAGAGTGAGCCAAGAAGAAACAACATACATGACATAACCCCTCACTCCCTTATTTGCTGCGACCTACTGTCCATTTCACCCTTATCCAACCAAGGCCCCACCTAGCTTGTCTGACAGAGTCGGTACGTATGAGGCAGAAACAAACAGGAGAGAAGAAGATGTGTTTTTAGGAGATGAATCAATGTGTCTCACAGAAAAATGTATTATAATTTACTGGACTCATATCCAGCCTGAAGAGACTAATGACAGAAACCTGACTACATATGACTTTGTCCTTCTTTATCTGCCCCGTCTGCAGCCTCAGTTGGATCAAGTCTAAATTCAGATCATGGCACAAATGATGAGAAACCATGCAGATTGAAGCAACACAGGTTGTGATGATTGTTTCACTTCCAGATGAAGTTAATCTGACAGTAATCTGACTACAGTAATCATGTTTCATTAAGTAAACTGCTTCACAATGATTCAAAAGCCAAACACACTATTAATGTGCAGCTAAAACACAAATAGATAAAAATACTACAGTAACCTACAGGTCATGTACATAAAGACATTTTTTTGGTTAGTTTTTAAAAGTTTAAGTCAAATAAATTCAGATTTATAGTAAACATGTTTGGTTGCTAAGAGGAATATTGAAAAGTATAAAAAAAAAACTGAAATAAAAAGTAAACTTTAACAGTCTGCTGAGAGTGCTGTTTACCTACATAATACACACCTTTGTGAGATTTTTTTTAATAACACAAGCTCATAAAGAAGTTATCAGATATTTGTTATTTAATGACAAATGATTTAACATTAAAGTGAAACATGCTGTAGTTGATTAATGAATGAAAACAGAGTTGAGTGTTGAAACTCCTCCTCCTCCACTTGTCCTCTCCTCAGTGTCTTTATAAGCTTCAGTCTCTCTTCTCCTCACACTCCAACCCTGCTCACCTCTCAGCTGGACAGTAAGGGACGTTTACAGCACACACTGACAACATGCTGGGGACCCTCTGCACTCTCATCACTGCTCTAACATGTAAGGAGGCTGACTTACTGCAGCTTTGACCTCATGTTGGATTCATCAGTCTGTGTGTTTCTCTTGACTCCATGTCATCTTGTTGTTTCCAGGTGTGAGTGGTGTGACGGTGGTGACACAGAAGCCTCCTGTTGTGACGCTGAGGAAAGGAGAGACAGCCACCATGGACTGTAACCTGGGGACTGTTACTAATTATGAAACAGTCTGGTATAAACAGATTCCAGGAGGAGTTCCTCAGTATGTGCTGAGGTTTTATCACAGATTTAGCTCTCCAGGCTATGGCTCTGGTTTCTCCTCTCCAAAGTTCACATCTAATCATCAGTCAACATCAGATTATCGTTTGATCATCAACAATGTGGAGGAGGGAGACTCAGCAGTCTATTACTGCAAAACATTGGACGGCTCTGTCAACCAGTACGTATCACAGTGATTTACACTGTGACAAAAACCTCCTCACTAAACACTTCTGCTTTTTGAGTCTCTGACACATCTGATAATAAAGACATCAAACAACGCTCTGTGTAACAACACACTGTACAATGATTTTTTCTTTTATAAACAATTTAATGATAATATATGATGAGTTCTCACATTAATCAATTACAAAATAGATTTGTGAAAAAAAGAAAAAAACAATAAATAAGCAATGCACCAGTAAATGCACACCACCCTCATCCATAATATGTGACATCTTGATATACAACTAATTCAGGCCTTAAATGTGACTATATATTTCCATATATAAACTATAAGTTACAGAAGGATGCAGACACTGGTTTGAATACACAAAATAAAGTAAATTTCTGAGATCATTCCCCTGGTCCAAGGTAGTGATGATTGTTACACTTCAAGCTGCAGTAACTGTGACAGTAATCTGACGACATGAATCCTGTTTCATGAGAAACACCTCAAGCCAGCTGTTACACAGTATTAAAAAAACATATTTGATTTATGTTCAACAAAAACAAATGAAAAGCAGATGAAAATGTTACACTGAATTTACATCACCTCATTTAGAGGGAGCGATTCTTAATTTACTTTTAAATCAGTTTGGATTTTGAGGAAACAAGTTTGTTTCATGGGAAAAAACGTCTGACCTGTGAAGATACAGAGATTAGAGGACAGCAATTTCCCTTGACACCCTCTATGAACGAGCACTGTTTACTTCACATACAGCAATGAAAAATGGATCTGAACTGAAAAATAGATGATGTAACTTCTTTAGTTGTTTGAAGGTGAATTGAAGTTGAGGTTTCATCAGGAAATCTGACCAGAGTTAATGATACTCCTGCAAAGGATATCAACAGACTTCAAACATCACCTGCTCATAAACACTAACATTATGGAAATTACATTGATGATAGGAAATGATTCAGTGACATCATGTGAAACCACGTACACTACTGAATTTATTAATGATTGAAAACAGTGTTGAGATGGATAAGGTTTACACATGTCAAGTGTCTTTGGGCTCCCAGACTGCAGAGAAAAAACATCAACAAGTCAGACTGTCCCACTGAAGAACAGTAGAGGAACAGAATGAGCATTTAACATCTGCTTCTTTACTCTTTGTGCTGTTTGCTCACTATGTGAGGGCTGACATGTAGGGTGAGAGCACTGCCCTCTGTAGGCAGGGTCAGAGAGAGTTTGTCTGAATCCTGTAATGTGTGGTAGGATTGCTTGGTGTGGGCAGGTGAGGGAGATCCTGGGAGAAACATTATTTGTATGGTTTGAAATCTAATGAGGTTTCTCATATTTAGTTGTAGCAGGGCTGTGTCCTGACTGATCCTGGCTGATGTATGCTCTGTAATCCCATGTTGAAGAGGTCGGCCATAGATAACTGCAATTGTTTGGTTGTCTTTCGGCCTATCATTAATAGTATAATAATTTAATCCTTTAGGGAATTCAGCTCTTGTCTCCTCCTTGTCTGAGCCAGAGTAGTCAGCCTGCTGATGTTCCCAGTGTCCCCTTTAATCAGGGCCTCAGAGTGAGCAAGGTAACCTAAACTGGTGTGGTAATGTAGGAGGGTCAGTCCCTCCAAACCACCATGACCACCATGTTTCCCTTGTTGCAGACTTAGTGCCAGACTGCTGCTTTGCCTGAACCAGTCCATCTACGTCTTCTGGTCTAACTTGGCGTCCATATTGAGTTGGATTCAGCCTTAGCCTTACTGTGAACTGTCCAGGACTTTTACATTGTTGTTGTGACAATTAACTGCTACACTTCCTATAACTGCATTTAGTTGTGACTTTTACACCATTGTGAGCTGAACCAACTGAGATTCACCCCGTGTTTTTGTTTCATTGTTTTATAGGCAGCGGGGCGAGCTGCGGGGAGTCTGCGTGGGATCCTCACCTTTGCATGCAGTGTGGTTGTCCTAATGGTGGTGGTCACTTGAGTGTTTTGCAGATTTGCTTCTCCTTGCAGTGTAGATTGCAGTGTTAGTGATCAGGGCTCACATGGTGGTAATTATTGGGGTATATAGACATTGCATTGGTCTTAAATATTGTGTCTGGTCACAAACACAAGGTTTACATGTTAGAAAAGATGTGTCTGCATGCTTGGAATAAACATTGTGACAGTTAGGTGGAGGTGTTGTATCAGCTTTGCAAATGCTGCATTTTTTTCAAGGATCATTCAATAAAGGAAGAACATGAATCAAAAGTTATTTTTGATGATTTGTGCTCATTAAAACAGAATTTAAAACTCATATTTGTTGCAATAACTGTAACATTCACAAGGTTTTATGTTTCTTCTGATGTTCATTCAGTTACTTGCAAAAAACTCTCTGGGTTGTTCTATACAATTAATTTATCTTTAAAACAACATTCTTATTAGGTGTTAATTTGCAATGAAAGAACTATAAAGAGATTAAAGTGACTTTGCCTGGTTTTAGTTGCTCACAGTCGTTAAGACGTTAGAAAAATCAGATAAAATGAGCAAATGAAACTGAGTGTTCATCCTCCATCAGTGAAGCATCACCTCTCTGCTCCTCCCTCTCTTCCTTCCCAGGATGCACCTGCAGGCCTCCTCTCCTTATTTATAGCTCCATGTAAATGAAGAGGTCAAGTGTCAGCTCTCTGTAACATCAGAGGGAACTGTCTCTGACTGGAAACACACTGATACTTTAATCATTAACATGTTGTAAATCAAATACAGTTTACCTCTAATGTCTGTAAATTACAATATGAACATGTGAGCAGAGCCAAAGTTTATATCCTCTAACAGATGTCTGTTGTTGACGTATGAGAAACTTGCTAAATGATACAGAAATGATGAAGCTTTGATGAATGAATTCCCTCCGTTAGGAGCCAATAAATAGTGACATCCATGTATACCTGAGTATTTTGTGACATCATGACACTGAATATAATAAATCTACGTCTCCACTGACAATAATGGATAAATGAAAGAAGATAAGAGTAAGAAATGTGAGAAAGCATGCAGATTGAAGCAAAGCTCCTCCTCCTGTCAGTCACTCTCAGTTTCAGTGTGGTATTAAATTGCTCCTCCAGCACCTCCTCTCCTCATCCTCCAAAGCCTCTGATCTGTCAGCAGTAAGCTGACTTTCCAAGTTCCAAGGCCATTCTCAGCACACACTGACAACATGCTGGGGACCCTCTGCACTCTCATCACTGCTCTAACATGTAAGGAGGCTGACTTACTGCAGCTTTGACCTCATGTTGGATTCATCAGTCTGTGTGTTTCTCTTGACTCCATGTCATCTTGTTGTTTCCAGGTGTGAGTGGTGTGACGGTGGTGACACAGAAGCCTCCTGTTGTGACGCTGAGGAAAGGAGAGACAGCCACCATGGACTGTAACCTGGGGACTGTTACTAATCAAGCAGCTTGGTGGTACAAACAGATTCCAGGAGGAGTTCCTCAGTATGTGCTGAAGTTTTATCACAGCTGGAGCTCTGTAGAATATGGCTCTGGTTTCTCCTCTCCAAAGTTCACATCTAATCATCAGTCAAAATCAGATTATCGTTTGATCATCAACAATGTGGAGGAGGGAGACTCAGCAGTCTATTACTGTAACACATGGGACAACCCTGGTACTCAAAACGTATCACAGTGATTTACACTGTGACAAAAACCTCCTCACAAACACTTCTGCTTTTTGGGACTCTGACACATCTGATAATAGAGACATCAATCAACACTCTGTGTAACAACTCACTGTACAAGCATTAGTTTTTTTTTTTTTAACAATTTAGTGATAATATTTGTTTAATTCCCAAATTAATGAATAACAAAATATATTTGTGAAAAAAACAAAAAACTTAATGAGTCAGCAATGCACACCACCCTCATCCAGAATATCTGACATCTTAATATACAAGTGATTCAGGCTTTAAATGTGACTATATATTGCCATATATAAACTATAAGTTATAGAAGGATGCAGACACTGGTTTGAATACACAAAATGAAGTAAACATTTTTTAGATCATTCCCCTGGTACCCAGGTAGTGATGATTGTTACACTTCAAGCTGCAGTAATTGTGACAGTAATTCCACTACATGAATCCTGTTTCATGAGACAGAGCTCAAAGTCAACTGTTACACAGCTCTGAAAAACAAAGCTGATTTATGTTCAGCAAAAACAAAACCAAATGAAAACTTTACACTGACAATTTCCACATCATCTACACTGACAGATTGTTTCCAATAAATGAATCACAGGAGACATTATTAATATGGAGCATGTTGACTTGGTGAGAGGACATTTGAGAAAAGTGTGATGAGACTGAGATCAGAGATAAACAGTGATGTTTACTCTCCGTCCTGCTTATTACTGAACACTGTTCACTGCACATACTGTAATATACAACTGTGAGAAAACACAAACCTGAAAAACACTGAAGATATATTTAGTATGTGATCATATTTTCTTTATTTCTTACAAATGAAACAGAAAAGCACTTTAATATCTACCTCCTGTGAGATTATTAACAGTGATTCAAAGGACATCAGCAGGTCTCCAAAGACAACAGGAACAACAACAAAACAAAGTGGAACAAACTGAATTGTTAATAAGATGTGAAAACACATAAATCCTGTCATTTATTAATGAATGAAAACAGAGTTGAGTGTTGAAACTCCTCCTCCTCCACTTGTCCTCTCCTCAGTGTCTTTATAAGCTTCAGTCTCTCTTCTCCTAACACTCCAACCCTGCTCACCTCTCAGCTGGACAGTAAGGGACGTTTACAGCACACACTGACAACATGCTGGGGACCCTCTGCACTCTCATCACTGCTCTAACATGTAAGATATTCTTCTCAGTCCTTTTATAGTCCATATTTTCACACACAAAGCTTTGACTCATGTATTTTTCTCTGTATGTTGACAGATGTTGATGCAGTGATAGTGCTGACCCAGACGCCTGTTGTCCACACAGTTTCTACAGGACAACAAGTTGTTCTCAACTGCAACATTCAGAGATATGATAGCAACTATGTCCACTGGTATAAACAGGTTCCTGGTGAAGCTCCTCAGTATGTTCTGAGATTTCATTACTCTAACAGTGCACCAGACAGCTTTGGATCAGGATTCTCCTCAGACAGATTCAACTCTAAAGCCTCATCAAACATAGATTACCAGTTCATCTTAAAGCGGACAGAGGCAGGAGACTCTGCTGTCTATTACTGTCAGACATGGGATGACTCTGCTGCTGCAGCTGTAACACAGTGATTCACACTGTGACAAAAACCTCAGTGAGAGACTCACTACAGATTTTATGAATTCTGACCAAAATCATTGTATTTAAATCTGTGAATGTGAAACCAGACATAAAACATAATGAAATAAAGTCCTATAAAAGTACACAAGTGTTTAGAAAACAAGTCCAGCAGTGTTTTGGAATATAATGAGACTGATGAAGTGAAGAGACGTTGACAGTGAAAGTTGGTCTCAACAGGATGTTTCAGTTCCACTCCCCTCATTAGTGAGAGTCAGGAGGTTTTTGTACAGCCATGTGTACAAACTGAATCACTGTGGTATTCGGACAAGGCACCAAGCTGATTGTGACAAGTAAGTACTTTTTAACTCATCATAAAACAGGATAGATTTTATGTTTCTGATTCAAATTAAGAGAAAATGGTCAATTCATAATCTGACAAATGACAAAAAACAGAAATATATTTCAACATGTTGTTTGGTGAATAATAGATTGATGTTTTTACATCTGCTTTGATATCAGGCTGTGTGTCTGAAGGGAAAAATCTGTAAATGATCACAATATTTAAAATATTTTCTACAAATATTCTGAAGCTTTTGACAGCCGGGGATTTTTTAACAGTTGGGCAACATTTACACAGTTATTCTTTATTTTCACAACTTATGACAAGTTCTAACGTTTCAAAACTCTGTGTTAATTGATCTGTCTGGAGTATTATACATTTTTGATATCAATACTAAAATACTGTTGATGTGATTTTTATTTTCTGATCTTCTAAAGCTCTGCTATGTTTTTAATTTTAACTGAATATGATTGTGTTTTTGTGAAGTATTATTTTTATTTGTTGGTTAGATAAACACCATATAAGCAAAGTGACCTCTGATAAACCTGAAACTGTCACAGTGATTTAAATCATTATGTTAGAATTTTAATAACATTTTGTAAAACACAGAAGGTGAATTTATGACAGTTTCCGGCTCAACAATTAATCTGAAATAATAAGACATATTTCTAAATTTGTGATTGATGGATTGTTGATGTTTTAAAAGGATGACTGCTCATATTTTAACTGATGATTTCTAAATGTTGTGAATGATGTAAAATGTTTTGCCTCTTCAGCGTGTTGGTTATATCATCAACACAAACAATAAATGAATCTCCTACTGTCATGCTTTGTATGAATGATTTGACTCCTAGTTATCTGATGAATGTCCTGTGTGTATTTTCAGGCTCCAGCCTCCCTCCTCCTGTCCTGACAGTCTTCCCTCCGTCCAGTGCTGAGCTCCAGTCCAACAAAGCCTCTCTGGTGTGTCTGTCCAGTCAGTCTGTGCCTTTTGCAGATGTCAGCTGGTTGCTTGCTGGGAGTCCAGTGAGCAGTGGGATCTCTACCAGCACGGCTGTTCAGCAAGCAGACCAGACCTTCCAAATCAGCAGCTATCTGGCCGTCCAGACGTCAGACTGGAACATGGATAAGGTTTACACATGTAAAGTGTCTTTGGGCTCCCAGACTGCAGAGAAAATCATCAAGAAGTCAGACTGTCCCACTGAAGAACAGTAGAGGAGCAGAATGAGCATTTAACATCTGCTTCTTTACTCTTTGTGCTGTTTGCTCATGACAAGGTTTCCATGTTAGAAAAGATGTGTCTGCATGCTTGGAATAAATGTTGTGACAGTTAGGTGGAGGTGTTGTATCAGCTTTGCAAATGCTGCATTTTTCAACAATCATTCAATAAAATGAGAAAAAAAACTGTTGGAAAAGTGTTTGTATTTATTTGTACTTGTGAAAACATCATTTCAAACAATAATGTGCTGCAAATTTTGCCTGATTTTAGTTGGTCACAGTCGTTAAGACGTTAGAAAAATCAGATAAAATGAGCAAATGAAACTGAGTTTTCATCCTCCATCAGTGAAGCATCACCTCTCTGCTCCTCCCTCTCTTCCTTCCCAGGATGCACCTGCCGGCCTCCTCTCCTTATTTATAGCTCCATGTAAATGAAGAGGTCAAGTGTCAGCTCTCTGATAAATGATACAAAAAATATAAAACTTTCATGAATGGAGCTCATTCGTTACAAACCACCAACAGTCAGAAACTGCTTTGTAGACATCATATTTTTTTTGTTTTGCAAATTCTACAAACATTCAACAAATCTCCACTGACAATAATGGATAAATGAAAGAAGATAAGAGTAAGAAATGTGAGAAAGCATGCAGATTGAAGCAAAGCTCCTCCTCCTGTCAGTCACTCTCAGTTTCAGTGTGGTATTAAATTGCTCCTCCAGCACCTCCTCTCCTCATCCTCCAAAGCCTCTGATCTGTCAGCAGTAAGCTGACTTTCCAAGTTCCAAGGCCATTCTCAGCACACACTGACAACATGCTGGGGACCCTCTGCACTCTCATCACTGCTCTAACATGTAAGGAGGCTGACTTACTGCAGCTTTGACCTCATGTTGGATTCATCAGTCTGTGTGTTTCTCTTGACTCCATGTCATCTTGTTGTTTCCAGGTGTGAGTGGTGTGACGGTGGTGACACAGAAGCCTCCTGTTGTGACGCTGAGGAAAGGAGAGACAGCCACCATGGACTGTAACTCGGCTATAGATGGACCTCGCTGGTATAAACAGATTCCAGGAGGAGTTCCTCAGTTTATATTGAATTACTATCACAGCTTTAGCTCTCCTCAATATGGCTCTGGTTTCTCTTCTCCCAAATTTACACCTACTCATCAGTCAACAACCGATTATCGTTTGACAATTGCCAATGTGGAGGAGGGAGACTCAGCAGTCTATTACTGTGCTACATGGGACAGCTCTACTAAGGAGGTTGTATCACAGTGATTTACACTGTGACAAAAACCTCCTCACTAATACTTCTGCTTTTTCAGACTCTGACACATCTTGTCTGGGAGTAAAGCCATCAGCCAATTATTTATGTAACCTCCCTCTTGTACATATTTAAAACACATTTTAAAACTTCTTCACCCTTTTTCGGGATTCTCACATGAAACTTCAGATCTAAGTGGTAGATACGTGCAGTACGTCATGTATACGCTCTTTAATGCAAAAATAGACAATATGCTTGCTGGTAAATGTTAAACACAGGATCTGTTACACTGTTGGAAAATTTCATGTTTTTTTTCCACTCATAAAATTAACAAGTTATTAAAACTTAACAGCAGATTCTCATTTTCTGTTCCAAACTCAGTTTATGTGATAAATCTTTCTTGACATAAATCCTCTGGTGCACATGTAGTGAGTTTGTCCCTCTTCATGAACAGGTCCAAAGGTCATCTGGCAGCCAAGAGTTACAAAAATTAAAAGTCATGTGCAGCTGAAACACAACCAAATGAAAGTGTTACAACATTTCAAATATATTTTGTGATTTAAGATGTGTTTCCAACAGATGAAACACAGGTCTCCTTTAATATGGAGTAATGGTTAATGGGGAAAGAGAACTTGGTTATTAGTACAAGCAAAGTTACTCAACATGGCTATCCATACTATATACTAAAATAAAGAGGTGAAAATAAGTAGGTCTACATAATATTTGATGATGAAGATGAAACATGTACGATGCCCTGCTCATTATTAAACAGTTTATAGTGAATACACAACATGACAAATCTTGAGCTTCGAACATGAACCACATATTCATTTGAATATTTAATATTTAGGAGAAAAAATGTCTGATAGCACTCCTACAGGTACACAAGAGAAATTTAATAGTAATATGTAATATTATTTAGATTTATGGTCATGAGCAAAAAACATTATCGAACATGAGATGAGTGGTACAAAATGATCTGTGGATATGACACTTACAAAAAAAAAAAAAAAAAAAAAAAAACTAGAGTGTAACAACACACTGTACAAGCATTAGTTGTTTTTATTTTAACAATTTAGTGATAATATTTGTTTAATTCCCAAATTAATCAATAGAAAAATATATTTGTGAAAAAAAAATAAAAAACTTAATAAGTCAGCAATGCACATGTAAATGCACACCACCCTCATCTAGAATATCTGACATTTTAATATACAAGTGATTCAGGCTTTAAATGTGACTATATATTGCCATATATAAACTATAAGTTATAGAAGGATGCAGACACTGGTTTGAATACACAAAATGAAGTAAATATTTTTTAGATCATTCCCCTGGTACCCAGGTAGTGATGACTGTTACACTTCAAGCTGCAGTAATTGTGACAGTAATTCCACTACATGAATCCTGTTTCATGAGACAGACCTCAAAGTCAGGTGATATACAGTATTACAAAAAACATGTTTGATTTATGTTTCACAAAAACAACAATGAGAATGTTACACTGAATTTACATCAGTTCATTAAGATGCAACGATTCTTAATTTGTTTTTAAATAAGTTTAGTTTTTAGGAAAGATGTTTGTTTCATGTGATGCGTGTTCTGACCTCCGAAGATCCAGAGATTAGAGGATAAAAAAAATTCTCAACGCCTTCTATAACAGAGCACTGTTTACTTCACATACAGCAATAAAAAATCAACATGAACTGAAGTCATCATTATCATTAACTGAAGAGTTAATGATACTCCTGCAAATGATATCAACAGACTTCAAACATCACCTGCTCATAAACACATTATAATATAACATTATGAAAATTAGATTGATGATAGGAAATTATTCAGTGACATCATGTGAAACCACGTACACTACTGAATTTATTAATGAATGAAAAAAGTGTTGAGTGTTGAAACTCCTCCTCCTCCACTTGTCCTCTCCTCAGTGTCTTTATAAGCTTCAGTCTCTCTTCTCCTCACACTCCAACCCTGCTCACCTCTCAGCTGGACAGTAAGGGACGTTTACAGCACACACTGACAACATGCTGGGGACCCTCTGCACTCTCATCACTGCTCTAACATGTAAGGAGGCTGACTTACTGCAGCTTTGACCTCATGTTGGATTCATCAGTCTGTGTGTTTCTCTTGACTCCATGTCATCTTGTTGTTTCCAGGTGTGAGTGGTGTGACGGTGGTGACACAGAAGCCTCCTGTTGTGACGCTGAGGAAAGGAGAGACAGCCACCATGGACTGTAACCTGGGGTCTGTTACTACCCGTTCTGCTTTCTGGTATGAACAGATTCCAGGAGGAGTTCCTCAGTTTGTCCTTCATTTTTATCACAGCTATAGCTCTCCAGACTATGGCTCTGGTTTCTCCTCTCCAAAGTTCACATCTAATCATCAGTCAACATCAGATTATCGTTTGATCATCAACAATGTGGAGGAGGGAGACTCAGCAGTCTATTACTGTAACACATGGGACGACTCTGTTAATGAGTACGTATCACAGTGATTTACACTGTGACAAAAACCTCCTCACAGACACTTCTGCTTTTTGAGACTCTGACACATCTGATAATAGAAACATCAAACAACACTCTGTCTGACAACACACTGTACAATATTTTTTTTCTTTTATAAACAATTTAATGTTATTACTTGATTAATTCCCACATTAATCAATAACAAAATGTATTTGTAAAAAAATGAAAAAGTGAATACCTAAGTAATGTACAAGTAAACGCACACCACCCTCATCCAGAATATCTGACATCTTAATATACAAGTGATTCAGGCTTTAAATGTGACTATATATTGCCATATATAAACTATAAGTTATAGAAGGATGCAGACACTGGTTTGAATACACAAAATGAAGTAAACATTTTTTAGATCATTCCTCTGGTACCCAGGTAGTGATGATTGTTACACTTCAAGCTGCAGTAATTGTGACAGTAATTCCACTACATGAATCCTGTTTCATGAGACAGACCTCAAAGTCAACTGTTACACAGCTCTGAAAAACAAAGCTGATTTATGTTCAGCAAAAACAAAACCAAATGAAAACTTTACACTGACAATTTCCACATCATCTACATTGACAGATTGTTTCCAATAAATGAATCACAGGAGACATTATTAATATGGAGCATGTTGACTTGGTGAGAGGACATTTGAGAAAAGTGTGATGAGACTGAGATCAGAGATAAACAGTTATGTTTACTCTCCGTCCTGCTTATTACTGAACACTGTTCACTGCACATACTGTAATATACAACTGTGAGAAAACACAAACCTGAAAAACACTGAAGATATATTTAGTATGTGATCATATTTTCTTTATTTCTTACAAATGAAACAGAAAAGCACTTTAATATCTACCTCCTGTGAGATTATCAACACTGATTCAAAGGACATCAGCAGGTCTCCAAAGACAACAGGAACAACAACAAAACAAAGTGGAACAAAGTGAATTGTTAATAAGATGTGAAAACACATAAATCCTGTCATTTATTAATGAATGAAAACAGAGTTGAGTGTTGAAACTCCTCCTCCTCCACTTGTCCTCTCCTCAGTGTCTTTATAAGCTTCAGTCTCTCTTCTCCTCACACTCCAACCCTGCTCACCTCTCAGCTGGACAGTAAGGGACGTTTACAGCACACACTGACAACATGCTGGGGACCCTCTGCACTCTCATCACTGCTCTAACATGTAAGATATTCTTCTCAGTCCTTTTATAGTCCATATTTTCACACACAAACCTTTGACTCATGTATTTTTCTCTGTATGTTGACAGATGTTGATGCAGTGATAGTGCTGACCCAGACGCCTGCTGTCCACACAGTTTCTACAGGACAACAAGTTGTTCTCAACTGCAACACTTAGATATATGATAGTGCCTCTGTCAAGTGGTATAAACAGGTTCCTGGTGAAGCTCCTCAGTATGTTCTCAATTTTTTTCTTGGAGATGGTTCACTCAACTTTGGATCAGGATTCTCCTCAGACAGATTCAACTCTAAATCTTCATCAAACATAGATTACCAGTTCATCATAAAGCGGACAGAGGCAGGAGACTCTGCTGTCTATTACTGTCTAGCATGGGATAACTCTGCTAACGAGCATGTAACACAGTGATTCACACTGTGACTCTTATCGTTTGATCATCAACAATGTGGAGGAGGGAGACTCAGCAGTCTATTACTGTCACACATGGGACGGCTCTGCTGAAGAGCACGTATCACAGTGATTTACACTGTGACAAAAACCTCCTCACTAACACTTCTGCTTTTTGAGACTCTGACACATCTTGTCTGGGAGTAAAGCCATCAGCCAATTATTTATGTAACCTCCCTCTTGTATATATTTAAAACACATTTTAAAACTTCTTCACCCTTTTTTGGATTCTCACATAAAACGTCTGATCTAAGTGGTAGTTACGTACAGTATGTCATGTGTACGCTCTTTGATGCAAAAATAGACAATATGCTTGCTGGTAAATGTTAAACACAGGATCTGTTACAGTGTTGGTAAATTTCATGTTTTTTTCCACTCATAAAAATAACAACTTATTAAGAGTTCGCAGCAGATTCTCATTTTCTGTTCCAAACTCAGTTTATGTGATAAATCTTTCTTGACATAAATCCTCTGGTGCACATGTAGTGAGGATTGTTACACAAACATTTTTTGTATTCAATAGTTATCTTGCAGTTTGTCCCTCTTCATGAACAGGTCCGAAGGTCATCTGGCAGCCAAGAGTTACAAAAACTAAAAGTCATGTGCAGCTGAAACACAACCAAATGAAAGAGTTACAACATTTCATATATATTTTGTGATTTAAGATTGTTACGACCCCTTAGCTCGTGGTGGAAAAGGGAACAAACATAAACCAGATGTAATTGGTAAAATAAAGTTATTTATTAACACAAAGGCTGATTAATTGACAAATGATAGAAAAGAGAACAAAGATTCCTAGAGGAGACAGGGCCGATGGGTGCTGCTCAACACAAAGAAATAAATATAACAAAAAGAGGACTCACTAAAATGGAGCTAACCACTATATGTAAGGGCCTGATAAACAAAAAGAGATACAACCAAACTCTATACACTATATGCCTAAAACATAACTACAAAAGAGTCAGCACCCGTGTGCCTAGTGTAATCTAGTACAGAGGTTAATCTACCAGGCGTGCAAAACAGAATCAGTGTTTGAAGCTCTTCCTAACCCCGCTCCTCTCAACACAGCTATGGTGCCTCATGTCAAACAGTCTACACAGATACGAGCTTAAGAGGCACATAATACAAGCCGAGCGTCTAGGTGACAGCTGACCCGAGCGGCACGCTCGGCGAGCTCTTATGACGTCGCCAGCATCCCTGCGATTGGTGGACGGATGATGGAGCAGGCCACGCCTCCCCTCCACAGGAGCCAACCACAAGATGGAGACGACACACTGCAATTAACATAAGGAAAACTACATGGGGAAAATGGTTAAACACGGGGAGGAAACGGCAGTGGCCGTAACAAAGATGTGTTTCCAACAGATGAAACACAGGTCTCCTTTAATATGGAGTAATGGTTAATGGGGGAAAGAGAGCTTGGTTATTAGTACAAGCAAAGTTACTCAACATGGCTATCCATACTATATACTAAAATAAAGTGGTAAAAATAAATAGGCCTACATGATATTTGATGATGAAGATGAAACATGTACGATGCCCTGCTAATTATTAAACAGCTTATAGTGAATACACACCATGACAAATCTTGAGCTTCGAACATGAACCACATATTTGTTTGAATATTTAATTTTTAAGGAGAAAAAAATGTCTGACAGCACTCCTACAGGTACACAAGAGAAATTTAATAGTAATATGTTATATTATTTAGATTTATGGTCATGAGCAAAAAACATTATGAAACATGAGATGACTGGTACAAAATGATCTGTGGATATGACACTTACAAAAAAATAAACTAGAGTGTTGAAACTCCTCCTCCTCCACTTGTCCTCTCCTCAGTGTCTTTATAAGCTTCAGTCTCTCTTCTCCTCACACTCCAACCCTGCTCACCTCTCAGCTGGACAGTAAGGGACATTTACAGCACACACTGACAACATGCTGGGGACCCTCTGCACTCTCATCACTGCTCTAACATGTAAGGAGGCTGACTTACTGCAGCTTTGACCTCATGTTGGATTCATCAGTCTGTGTGTTTCTCTTGACTCCATGTCATCTTGTTGTTTCCAGGTGTGAGTGGTGTGACGGTGGTGACACAGAAGCCTCCTGTTGTGGCGCTGAGGAAAGGAGAGACAGCCACCATGGACTGTAACCTGGGGACTGCTAGTGATCAACACGCTCGCTGGTATAAACAGATTCCAGGAGGAGTTCCTCAGTTTGTCCTTCATTTTTATCACAGCTATAGCTCTCCAACCTATGGCTCTGGTTTCTCCTCTCCAAAGTTCACATCTAATCATCAGTCAACAACAGATTATCGTTTGATCATCAACAATGTGGAGGAGGGAGACTCAGCAGTCTATTACTGTAACACATGGGACAGCTCTGCTAATGAAGTTGTATCACAGTGATTTACACTGTGACAAAAACCTCCTCACATTACTTCTGCTTTTTCAGTCCCTGACAAATTTTCACTAGAAGTAAAGCCACCACTTAATACCTTCTTTAACTTCCCCACTTACACATGTAAATCATATTTTCTAACTTCTGAACCCTTTTATTGCTTCTGAAACAAAATGCTCAGCACTTTGACAGTGGTAGGTAAATACAGTGTGCCATGTGTACATGCTTAAACACAAAAACATAGAATATGCTCACTGGTAAATGTAAACCACTAAAAGACCAGTTATGATGTATTACACTGTTGGAAATATCATCGTTTACATTAAATATTAATGTCTCTCGACACATAAAAAACAAACAAGTTTTAGAAATTTGCAGCAGATTCTCATTTGCTGATCTGTTCTCAGATAATGTGATAATTCTTTCTTCATACAAATCCTCTGATGAATGTTACACAAGTACTTATATTTAACAGTTTTTTTAGCTGCATTTTTAAAAGACTGCCCAATAAAATATCAGAGAGCTGTTAAAACTGCTAACACAGAGTTTTATCAAAGCTTGTCTCCAGCACCAGTCATAGGCCTCAGGTTATTTTTAATGTATTTTAATTCCCTTTTAAATCCTTGTGATACAGATCATATTATTCCATCACCTACACTCCATGAAAACTTTCAATTCTTTTTTATTTTTTATTTTTTACTTTAGATACAGTTTATGAGCAGAAGAAGTTATGAGATATTTGTTGTTTGATGAGAAATGATTTAAAATTAAAGTGAAACATGCTGTAGTTGATTAATGGATGAAGACAGAGTTGAGTGTTGAAACTCCTCCTCCTCCACTTGTCCTCTCCTCAGTGTCTTTATAAGCTTCAGTCTCTCTTCTCCTCACACTCCAACCCTGCTCACCTCTCAGCTGGACAGTAAGGGACGTTTACAGCACACACTGACAACATGCTGGGGACCCTCTGCACTCTCATCACTGCTCTAACATGTAAGGAGGCTGACTTACTGCAGCTTTGACCTCATGTTGGATTCATCAGTCTGTGTGTTTCTCTTGACTCCATGTCATCTTGTTGTTTCCAGGTGTGAGTGGTGTGACGGTGGTGACACAGAAGCCTCCTGTTGTGACACTGAGGAAAGGAGAGACAGCCACCATGGACTGTAACCTGGGGACTGTTACTAATCAACCAGCTTATTGGTATAAACTGATTCCAGGAGGAGTTCCTCAGCTTGTCCTATATTTTCATCGCAGCTATAGCTCTCCGGGCTATGGCTCTGGTTTCTCCTCTCCAAAGTTCACATCTAATCATCAGTCAACATCAGATTATCGTTTGATCATCAACAATGTGGAGGAGGGAGACTCAGCAGTCTATTACTGTAACACATGGGACACCTCTGGTACTCAAAACGTATCACAGTGATTTACACTGTGACAAAAACCTCCTCACAAACACTTCTGCTTTTTGAGTCTCTGACACATCTGATAATAGAGACATCAAACAACACTCTGTGTAACAACACACTGTACAATAATATTTTTCCCCAACATTTAATGATAATCTTTAATGAATTCCCACATTAATCAATAACAAAATGTATTTGTAAAAAAAATGAAAAAGTGAATACCTAAGTAATGTACAAGTAAATGCACACCACCCTCATCCAGAATATCTGACATCTTAATATACAAGTAATTCAGCCTTTAAATGTGACTATATATTGCCATATATAAACTATAAGTTATAGAAGGATGCAGACATACACAAAATGAAGTAAATATTTTTTAGATCATTCCCCTGGTACCCAGGTAGTGATGATTGTTACACTTCAAGCTGCAGTAATTGTGACAGTAATTCCACTACATGAATCCTGTTTCATGAGACAGACCTCAAAGTCAACTGTTACACAGCTCTGAAAAACAAAGCTGATTTATGTTCAGCAAAAACAAAACCAAATAAAAACTTTACACTGACAATTTCCACATCATCTACATTGACAGATTGTTTCCAATAAATGAACCACAGGAGACATTATTAATATGGACAGTTGCTAAGCTGGACAGTAAGGGACGTTTACAGCACACACTGACAACATGCTGGGGACCCTCTGCACTCTCATCACTGCTCTAACATGTAAGATATTCTTCTCAGTCCTTTTATAGTCCATATTTTCACACACAAACCTTTGACTCATGTATTTTTCTCTGTATGTTGACAGATGTTGATGCAGTGAAAGTGGTGACCCAGACGCCTGCTGTCCACACAGTTTCTACAGGACAAGAGGTTGTTCTCAACTGCAACATTCAGAGATATGATGGATATTCTGTCAGCTGGCATAAACAGGTTCCTGGTGAAGCTCCTCAGTATGTTCTGAGACTGCTTTATTCTGTTGGTTCACCAGACGACTTTGGATCAGGATTCTCCTCAGACAGATTCAACTCTAAAGCCTCATCAGACATAGATTACCAGTTCATCATAAATCAGACAGAGGCAGGAGACTCTGCTGTCTATTACTGTGAGACATGGGATGACTCTGCTTCTGCAGCTGTAACACAGTGATTCACACTGTGACAAAAACCTCAGTGAGAGACTCACTACAGATTTGATGACTGCTGACCACAATCATTGTATTTAAATCAGTAAATGTGAAATAAGACATTAAAGATAATGAAATAAAGTCCTATAAAAGCACACAAGTGTTTAGAAAACAAGTCCAGCAGTGTTTTGGAATATAATGAGACTGATGAAGTGAAGAGACGTTGACAGTGAAAGTTGGTCTCAACAGGATGTTTCAGTTCCACTCCCCTCATTAGTGAGAGTTAGGAGGTTTTTGTACAGCCATGTGTACAAACTGAATCACTGTGGTATTCGGACAAGGCACCAAGCTGATTGTGACAAGTAAGTACTTTTTAACTCATCATAAAACAGGATAGATTTTATGTTTCTGATTCACATTAAGAGAAAATGGTCAATTCATAATCTGACAAATGAAAAAAACAGAAATATATTTCAACATGTTGTTTGGTGAATAATAGATTGATGTTTTTACATCTGCTTTGATATCAGGCTGTGTGTCTGAAGGGAAAAATCTGCAAATGATCACAATGTTTTAAATATTTTCTACAAATATTCTGATGCTTTTGGCCTTTTAACAGTTGGGCAACATTTACACAGTTATTCTTTATTTTCACAACTTATGACAAGTTTTAACATTTCAAAACTCTGTGTTAATTCATCTGTCAGGAGTATTATACATTTTGATATCAATACTAAAATACTGTTCATGTGATTTTTATTTACTGATCTTCTAAAGCTCTGCTATAGTTTTTAACTTTAACTGAATATGATTGTGTTTTTGTGAAGTATTATTTTTATTTGGTGGTTAGATAGACACCATATAAGCAAAGTAACTTCTGATAAACCTGAAACTGTCACAGTGATTTAAATGATTATGTTAGAATTTTAATAACATTTTGTAAAACACAGAAGGTGAATTTATGACAGTTTCCGGCTCAACAATTAATCTGAAATAAAAAGACATCTTTCTAAATTTGTGATTGATGGATTGTTGATGTTTTAAAAGGATCACTGCTCATATTTTAGGTGATGATTTCTAAATGTTGTGAATGATGTAAAATGTTTCACATCTTCAGCGTGTTGGTTATATCATCAACACAAACAATAAATGAATCTCCTACTGTCATGCTTTGTATGAATGATTTGACTCCTAGTTATCTGATGAATGTCCTGTGTGTATTTTCAGGCTCCAGCCTCCCTCCTCCTGTCCTGACAGTCTTCCCTCCGTCCAGTGCTGAGCTCCAGTCCAACAAAGCCTCTCTGGTGTGTCTGTCCAGTCAGTCTGTGCCTTTTGCAGATGTGAGCTGGTTGCTTGCTGGGAGTCCAGTGAGCAGTGGGATCTCTACCAGCACGGCTGTTCAGCAAGCAGACCAGACCTTCCAAATCAGCAGCTATCTGGCCGTCCAGACGTCAGACTGGAACACGGATAAGGTTTACACATGTAAAGTGTCTTTGGGCTCCCAGACTGCAGAGAAAAACATCAACAAGTCAGACTGTCCCACTGAAGAACAGTAGAGGAGCAGAATGAGCATTTAACATCTGCTTCTTTACTCTTTGTGCTGTTTGCTCATGACAAGGTTTCCATGTTAGAAAAGATGTGTCTGCATGCTTGGAATAAATGTTGTGACAGTTAGGTGGAGGTGTTGTATCAGCTTTGCAAATGCTGCATTTTTCAACAATCATTCAATAAAATGAGAAAAAAAACAGTTGGAAAAGTGTTTGTATTTATTTGTACTTGTGAAAACATCATTTAAAATGATAATGTTCTGCAAATTTTGCCTGGTTTTCGTTGCTCACAGTCGTTAAGATGTTAGAAAAATTCAGATAAAATGAGCAAATGAAACTGAGTGTTCATCCTTCATCAGTGAAGCATCACCTCTCTGCTCCTCCCTCTCTTCCTTCCCAGGATGCACCTGCAGGCCTCCTCTCCTTATTTATAGCTCCATGTAAATGAAGAGGTCAAGTGTCAGCTCTCTGTAACATCAGAGGGAACTGTCTGTGACTGGAAACACACTGATAGTTTAATCATTAACATGTTGGAAATCAAATACAGTTTACCTCTAATGTCTGTAAATTACAACATGTAACTTCTTTACTCTTTGTGCTGTTTGCTCACTATGTGAGGGCTGACATGTAGGGTGAGAGCACTGCCCTCTGTAGGCAGGGTCAGAGAGAGTTTGTCTGAATCCTGTAATGTGTGGTAGGATTGCTTGGTGTGGGCAGGTGAGGGAGATCCTGGGAGAAACATTGTTTGTATGGTATGAAATCTAATGAGGTTTCTCATATTTAATTGTAGCAGGGCTGTGTCCTGACTGATCCTGGCTGATGTATGCTCTGTAATCCCATGTTGAAGAGGTCGGCCATAGATAACTGCAATTGTTGGGTTGTCTTTAGGCCTATCATTAATAGTATAATAATTTAATCCTTCAGGGAATACAGCTCTTGTCTCCTCCTTGTCTGAGCCAGAGTAGTCAGCCTGCTGATGTTCCCAGTGTCCCCTTTAATCAGGGCCTCAGAGTGAGCAAGGTAACCTAAACTGGTGTGGTAATGTAGGAGGGTCAGTCCCTCCAAACCACCATGACCACCATGTTTCCCTTGTTGCAGACTTAGTGCCAGACTGCTGCTTTGCCTGAACCAGTCCATCTACGTCTTCTGGCCTAACTTGGCTACCATATTGATTTGGATTCAACCTTAGCCTTACTGTGAACTGTCCAGGACTTTTACATTGTTGTTGTGACAATTAACTGCTACACTTCCTATAACTGCATTTACACTGAACAAAAATATCAACACAACACTTTTGTTTTTGCTCCCATTTTTCATGAGCTGAACTCAAAGATGTAAAACATTTTTTTTTATATACACAAAAGACCATTTCTCTCAAATATTGTTCACAAATCTGTCTAAATCTGTGTTAGTGAGCACTTCTCCTTTGCTGAGATAATCCATCCCACCTCACAGGTGTGGCATATCAAGATGCTGATTAGACAGCATGAATATTGCACAGGTGTGCCTTAGGCTGGCCACAATAAAAGGCCACTCTGAAATGTGCAGTTTTATCACACAGCACAATGCCACAGATGTCCCAAGTTTTGAGGGAGCGTGCAATTGGCATGCTGACTGCAGGAATGTCCACCGGAGCTGTTGCCCGTGAATTGAATGTTCATTTCTCTACCATAAGCGGTCTCCAAAGGCGTTTCAGACAATTTGGCAGTACATCCAACCGGCCTCACAACCGCAGACCACATGTAACCACACCAGCCCAGGACCTCCACATCCAGCATGTTCACCTCCAAGATCGTCTGAGACCAGCCACCCAGACAGCTGCTGCAACAATCGGTTTGCATAACCAAAGAATTTCTGCACAAACTGTCAGAAACTGTCTCAGGGAAGCTCATCTGCATGCTCGCCATCCTCATCGGGGTCTCGACCTGACTGCAGTTCGTCGTCGTAACCAACTTGAGAGGGCAAATGTTCACGAATTCGATGGCGTCTGGCACGTTGGAGAGGTGTTCTCTTCACGGATGAATCCCGGTTTTCACTGTTCAGGGCAGATGGCAGACAGCGTGTGTGGCGTTGTGTGGGTAAGCGGTTTGCTGATGTCAACGTTGTGGATCGAGTGGCCCATGGTGGCGGTGGGGTTATGGTATGTGCAGACGTATGTTATGGACAGCGAACACAGGTGCATTTTATTGATGGCATTTTGAATGCACAGAGATACCGTGACAAGATCCTAGGCCCATTGTTGTGCTATTCATCCACGACCATCACCTCATGTTGCAGCATGATAATTCATGACATGAGGTGATGAAAGCATATTGTCGTAGTAAGCATACACATGACATACTGTACGTAACTACCACTTAGATCAGACGTTTTATGTGAGAATCCAAAACAGGGTGAAGAAGTTTTAAAATATGTTTTAAATATGTACAAAAGGGCTTTACTCCCAGACAAGATGTGTCAGAGTCTGAAAAAGCAGAAGTGTTTGTGAGGAGGTTTTTGTCACAGTGAAAATCATTGTGATACGCACTCTTTAACAGAAGTGTCCCATGTTTCACAGTGATAGACTGCTGAGTCTCCCTCCTCCACATTGTTGATGATCAAACGATAATCTGATGTTGACTGATGATTAGATGTGAATTTTGGAGAGGAGAAACCACAGCCATAAGAAACAGAGCTCCAGCCATGATAAAACCTCAGTACATACTGAGGAACTCCTCCTGGAATCTGTTTATACCAGACTGTCAATCTGCATGCTTTCTCACATTTCTTACTCTTATCTTCTGTGCAGGGAAATGTCTTTAATTTATCCATTATTGTCAGTGGAGATTTGTGGAATGTTTGTTTGTAGAATTTGCAAAATAAAAAAAATATGATGTCTACAAATCACTTTCTTACTGTCCGTGGTTTGTAACGAATGAGCTTCATTTAGGAAAGTTTTATATTTTTTGTATTATTTAGCAGAGAGCTGACACTTGACCTCCTCATTTACATGGAGCTATAAATAAGGAGAGGAGGCCTGCAGGTGCATCCTGGGAAGGAAGAGAGGGAGGAGCAGAGAGGTGATGCTTCACTGATGGAGGATGAACACTCAGTTTCATTTGCTCATTTTATCTGAATTTTTCTAACGTCTTAACGACTGTGAGCAACTGATACCAGGCAAAATTTGCAGCACATTATCTTTTTAAATGATGTTTTCACAAGTACAAATAAATACAAACACTTTTTCAACTGTTTTTTTTTCTTATTTTATTGAATGATTGTTGAAAAATGCAGCATTTGCAAAGCTGATACAACACCTCCACCTAACTGTCACAACATTTATTCCAAGCATGCAGACACATCTTTTCTAACATGTAAACCTTGTCATGAGCAAACAGCACAAAGAGTAAAGAAGCAGATGTTAAATGCTCATTCTGCTCCTCTACTGTTCTTCAGTGGGACAGTCTGACTTGTTGATGTTTTTCTCTGCAGTCTGGGAGCCCAAAGACACTTTACATGTGTAAACCTTATCCATGTTCCAGTCTGCCGTCTGGACGGCCAGATAGCTGCTGATTTGGAAGGTCTGGTCTGCTTGCTGAACAGCCGTGCTGGTAGAGATCCCACTGCTCACTGGACTCCCAGCAAGCAACCAGCTCACATCTGCAAAAGGCACAGACTGACTGGACAGACACACCAGAGAGGCTTTGTTGGACTGGAGCTCAGCACTGGACGGAGGGAAGACTGTCAGGACAGGAGGAGGGAGGCTGGAGCCTGAAAATACACACAGGACATTCATCAGATAACTAGGAGTCAAATCATTCATACAAAGCATGACAGTAGGAGATTCATCATTAGTGTTGTTGACGATGTAGGGAACATGATGAAGTCAATTTTTGTAAATCTGTACAATCATTTAGAAATCATCACCTAGCCTGGATGTTACTTTAAAAGAACACTTCCTTTTAAGAACAAAACCCATCAATCACAAATGTGGAAATCATTTTGAGTCTCATTTTCATGTTGGAAACAAACTGATAAAGTCACCTTCTGTGTCTTACACAATGGTATTTGAATTCTAATAGAAACATGAATACTGATGTTATATCAGTCGTCACTTTGCTTTCATGGTGACTGAGTGAATAAACATTACAGTGTAGAATACTCTGGATAATTTATTTAACAGAGGGTTTGCAATTTTAAAACTTCTTGTAAGTTGTGAAAATAAATAATAGCAGTTTTGTAAATGTTGCCCATCTGTTAACAAATCATCAGCCACATGAAACATTTCAGAATCTTTATATAAAATATTAAAATGGTGTATTCATTTGCAGATCTTTGTGTTGTCCTCCAACACACACCCTCGTTTGAAAGCCGATATAAAAATGTAAAACAAAAACACATGTTAAATATTTTTAACAATCAGAAACATGTGAATTGATTATTTTATCTTAACATGAATCAGAAACATAAAATCTATCCTGTTTTATGATGAGTTAAAAAGTACTTACTTGTCACAATCAGCTTGGTGCCTTGTCCGAATACCACAGTGATTCAGTTTGTACACATGGCTGTACAAAAACCTCCTGACTCTCACTAATGAGGGGAGTGGAACTGAAACATCCTGTTGAGACCAACTTTCACTGTCAACGTCTCTTCACTTCATCAGTCTCATTATATTCCAAAACACTGCTGGACTTGTTTTCTGAACACTTGTGTACTTTTATAGGACTTTATTACATTATCCATTATGTTTTGCTTCATATTTACTAATTTGAGTTATTTGATTTTGGCCAGAATTAATAAAATCTGTAGTGAGTCTCTCACTGAGGTTTTTGTCACAGTGTGAATCACTGTGTTACAGCTGCAGAAGCAGAGTCATCCCATGTCTGACAGTAATAGACAGCAGAGTCTCCTGCCTCTGTCCGCTTTAAGATGAACTGGTAATCTGTGTTTGATGAGGCTTTAGAGTTGAATCTGTCTGAGGAGAATCCTGATCCAAAGTCCTCTGGTGAACCAACAGAGTAATGAAATCTCAGAACATACTGAGGAGCTTCACCAGGAACCTGTTTATGCCAGCTGACATAATTTCCATCATATCTCTGAATGTTGCAGTTGAGAACAACTTGTTGTCCTGTAGAAACTGTGTGGACAGCAGGCGTCTGGGTCAGCACTATCACTGCATCAACATCTGTCAACATACAGAGAAAAATACACGAGTCAAAGGTTTGTGTGTGAAAATATGGACTATAAAAGGACTGAGAAGAATATCTTACATGTTAGAGCAGTGATGAGAGTGCAGAGGGTCCCCAGCATGTTGTCAGTGTGTGCTGTAAACGTCCCTTACTGTCCAGCTGAGAGGTGAGCAGGGTTGGAGTGTGAGGAGAAGAGAGACTGAAGCTTATAAAGACACTGAGGAGAGGACAAGTGGAGGAGGAGGAGTTTCAACACTCAACTCTGTTTTCATTCATTAATAAATGACAGGATTTATGTGTTTTCACATCTTATTAACAATTCACTTTGTTCCACTTTGTTTTCTTGTTGTTCCTGTTGTCTTTGGAGACCTGCTGATGTCCTTTGAATCAGTGTTAATAATCTCACAGGAGGTAGATATTAAAGTGCTTTTCTGTTTCATTTGTAAGAAATAAAGAAAATATGATCACATACTAAATATATCTTCAATGTTTTTCAGGTTTGTGTTTTCTCACAGTTGTATATTACAGTATGTGCAGTGAACAGTGTTCAGTAATAAGCAGGACGGAGAGTAAACATCACTGTTTATCTCTGATCTCAGTCTCATCACACTTTTCTCAAATGTCCTCTCACCAAGTCAACATGCTCCATATTAATAATGTCTCCTGTGATTCATTTATTGGAAACAATCTGTCAATGTAGATGATGTGGAAATTGTCAGTGTAAAGTTTTCATTTGGTTTTGTTTTTGCTGAACATAAATCAGCTTTGTTTTTCAGAGCTGTGTAACAGTTGACTTTGAGCTCTGTCTCATGAAACAGGATTCATGTAGTGGAATTACTGTCACAGTTACTGCAGCTTGAAGTGTAACAATCATCACTACCTGGGTACCAGGGGAATGATCTAAAAAATGTTTACTTCATTTTGTGTATTCAAACCAGTGTCTGCATCTTTCTATAAATTATAGCTTATATATGGCAATATATAGTCACATTTAAAGCCTGAATTACTTGTATATTAAGATGTCAGATATTCTGGATGAGGGTGGTGTGCATTTACTTGTACATTACTTAGGTATTCGCTTTTTCAGTTTTTTTACAAATACATTTTGTTATTGATTAATGTGGGAATTCATCAAAGATTATTTTTAAATGTTGGGGAAACATATTATTGTACAGTGTGTTGTTACACAGAGTGTTGTTTGATGTCTCTATTATCAGATGTGTCAGAGTCTCAAAAAGCAGAAGTATTGTGAGGAGGTTTTTGTCACAGTGTAAATCACTGTGATACCCACTCTTTAGCAGAGTCATCCCATGTGTTACAGTAATAGACTGCTGAGTCTCCCTCCTCCACATTGTTGATGATCAAACGATAATCTGTTGTTGACTGATGATTAGATGTGAACTTTGGAGAGGAGAAACCAGAGCCATAAGAAACAGACCACCAGCTGTGATGAAATCTCAGTACATACTGAGGAACTCCTCCTGGAATCTGTTTATACCAGGCTGCTTGATTAGTACCAGTCCCCAGGTTACAGTCCATGGTGGCTGTCTCTCCTTTCCTCAGTGTCACAACAGGAGGTGTCTGTGTCACCACCGTCACACCACTCACACCTGGAAACAACAAGATGACATGGAGTCAAGAGAAACACACAGACTGATGAATCCAACATGAGGTCAAAGCTGCAGTAAGTCAGCCTCCTTACATGTTAGAGCAGTGATGAGAGTGCAGAGGGTCCCCAGCATGTTGTCAGTGTGTGCTGTAAACGTCCCTTACTGTCCAGCTGAGAGGTGAGCAGGGTTGGAGTGTGAGGAGAAGAGAGACTGAAGCTTATAAAGACACTGAGGAGAGGACAAGTGGAGGAGGAGGAGTTACAACACTCTAGTTTATTTATTTTTTTATTCAGTGTCATATCCACAGATCATTTTGTACCAGTCATCTCATGTTTCATAATGTTTTGTGCTCATGACCATAAATCTTCATATTATTACATATTATTATTAAATTTCTCTTGTGTACCTGTAGAAGTGCTATCAGACATTTTTTCCTCTTTAAAGTTAAATATTCAAATGAACACGTGGTTCATGTTAGAAGCTCAAGATTTGTCATGTTGTATATTTACAACAAATTTAATAAATAAATGTAATAATTAGCAGGGCATCGTACATGTTTCATCTTCATCATCAAATATTATGTAGGCCTATTTATTTTTACCTCTTTATTTTAGTATATAGTATGGATAGCCATGTTGAGTAACTTTGCTTGTACTAATAACCAAGTTCTCTTTCCCCCATTAACCATCACTCCATATTAAAGGAGACCTGTGTTTCATCTGTTGGAAACACATCTTAAATCACAAAATATATTTGAAATGCTGTAACACTTTCATTTGGTTGTGTTTCAGCTGCACATGACTTTTAGTTTTTGTAACTCTTGGCTGCCAGATGACCTTTGGACCTGTTCATGAAGAGGGACAAACTGCAAGATAACTATTGAATACAAAAAATGTTTGTGTAACAATCCTCACTACATGTGCACCAGAGGATTTATGTCAAGAAAGATTTATCACATAAACTGAGTTTGGAACAGAAAATGAGAATCTGCTGTGAACTCTTAATAAGTTGTTATTTTTATGAGTGGAAAAAAACATGAAACTTTCCAACACTGTAAAAGATCTTGTGTTTAACATTTACCAGCAAGCATACTGTCTATTTTTGCATCAAAGAGCATCCACATGACATACTGTACGTAACTACCACTTAGATCAGACGTTTTATGTGAGAATCCAAAAAAGGGTGTGGAAGTTTTAAAATATGTTTTAAATTTATACAAGAGGGAGGTTACATAAATAACTGGCTGATGGCTTTACTCCCAGACAAGATGTGTCAGAGTCTCAAAAAGCAGAAGTGTTAGTGAGGAGGTTTTTGTCACAGTGTAAATCACTGTGATACGAGCTGAGAAGCAGAGTTGTCCCATGTAGCACAGTGATAGACTGCTGAGTCTCCCTCCTCCACATTGTTGATGATCAAACGATAATCTGTTGTTGACTGATGATTAGATGTGAACTTTGGAGAGGAGAAACCAGAGCCATAGGTTGGAGAGCTATAGATGCGATAAAACCTCAGTACAAACTTAGGAACTCCTCCTGGAATCTGTTTATACCAATATGTTGTATGATCAGTAACAGTCCCCAGGTTACAGTCCATGGTGGCTGTCTCTCCTTTCCTCAGCGTCACAACAGGAGGCTTCTGTGTCACCACCGTCACACCACTCACACCTGGAAACAACAAGATGACATGGAGTCAAGAGAAACACACAGACTGATGAATCCAACATGAGGTCAAAGCTGCAGTAAGTCAGCCTCCTTACATGTTAGAGCAGTGATGAGAGTGCAGAGGGTCCCCAGCATGTTGTCAGTGTGTGCTGAGAATGGCCTTGGAACTTGGAAAGTCAGCTTACTGCTGACAGATCAGAGGCTTTGGAGGATGAGGAGAGGAGGTGCTGGAGGAGCAATTTAATACCACACTGAAACTGAGAGTGACTGACAGGAGGAGGAGCTTTGCTTCAATCTGCATGCTTTCTCACATTTCTTACTCTTATCGTCTTTCATTTATCCATTATTGTCAGTGGAGATTTGTTGAACGTTTGTAGAATTTGCAAAATAAGAAAAATCATGATGTCTACAAATCACTTTCTCACTGTCCATGGTTTGTAATGAATGAGCTTCATTTATGAAAGTTTTATATTTTTTGTATTATTTAGCAGAGAGCTGACACTTGACCTCTTCATTTACATGGAGCTATAAAAAAGGAGAGGAGGCCTGCAGGTGCATCCTGGGAAGGAAGAGAGGGAGGAGCAGAGAGGTGATGCTTCACTGATGGAGGATGAACACTCAGTTTCATTTGCTCATTTTATCTGAATTTTTCTAACGTCTTAACGACTGTGAGCAACTAAAACCAGGCAAAATTTGCAGAACATTATCTTTTTAAATGATGTTTTCACAAGTACAAATAAATACAAACACTTTTCCAACAGTTTTTTTTTATTATTTTATTGAATGATTGTTGAAAAATGCAGCATTTGCAAAGCTGATACAACACCTCCACCTAACTGTCACAACATTTATTCCAAGCATGCAGACACATCTTTTCTAACATGGAAACCTTGTCATGAGCAAACAGCACAAAGAGTAAAGAAGCAGATGTTAAATGCTCATTCTGCTCCTCTACTGTTCTTCAGTGGGACAGTCTGACTTGTTGATGTTTTTCTCTGCAGTCTGGGAGCCCAAAGACACTTTACATGTGTAAACCTTATCCATGTTCCAGTCTGACGTCTGGACGGCCAGATAGCTGCTGATTTGGAAGGTCTGGTCTGCTTGCTGAACAGCCGTGCTGGTAGAGATCCCACTGCTCACTGGACTCCCAGCAAGCAACCAGCTCACATCTGCAAAAGGCACAGACTGACTGGACAGACACACCAGAGAGGCTTTGTTGGACTGGAGCTCAGCACTGGACGGAGGGAAGACTGTCAGGACAGGAGGAGGGAGGCTGGAGCCTGAAAATACACACAGGACATTCATCAGATAACTAGGAGTCAAATCATTCATACAAAGCATGACAGTAGGAGATTCATCATTAGTGTTGTTGACGATGTAGGGAACATGATGAAGTCAATTTTTGTAAATCTGCACAATAATTTAGAAATCATCACCTAGCCTGGATGTTATTTTAAAGGAGCACTTCTTTTTAAAAAACAAAACCCATCAATCACAAATGTGGAAATCATTTTGAGTCTCATTTTCATGTTGGAAACAAACTGATAAAGTCACCTTCTGTGTCTTACACAATGGTATTTGAATTCTAATTCTAAGAAACAAGAATACTGATGTTATATCAGTCGTCACTTTGCTTTCATGGTGACTGAGTGAATAAACATTACAGTGTAGAATACTCTGGATAATTTATTTAACAGAGGGTTTGAAATTTTAAAACTTCTTGTAAGTTGTGAAAATAAATAATAGCAGTTTTGTAAATGTTGCCCATCTGTTAACAAATCATCAGCCACATGAAACATTTCAGAATCTTTATATAAAATATTAAAATGGTGTATTCATTTGCAGATCTTTGTGTTGTCCTCCAACACACACCCTCGTTTGAAAGCAGATGTCAAAATGTAAAACAAAAACACATGTTAAATATTTTTAACAATCAGAAACATGTGAATTGATGATTTTATCTTAACATGAATCAGAAACATAAAATCTATCCTGTTTTATGATGAGTTAAAAAGTACTTACTTGTCACAATCAGCTTGGTGCCTTGTCCGAATACCACAGTGATTCAGTTTGTACACATGGCTGTACAAAAACCTCCTGACTCTCACTAATGAGGGGAGTGGAACTGAAACATCCTGTTGAGACCAACTTTCACTGTCAACGTCTCTTCACTTCATCAGTCTCATTATATTCCAAAACACTGCTGGACTTGTTTTCTAAACACTTGTGTACTTTCATAGGACTTTATTTCATTATCTTTAATGTCTTATTTCACATTTACTGATTTGAAAAAACAGATTTTGTTCAGAATTCATAAAATCTGTAGTGAGTCTCTCACTGAGGTTTTTGTCACAGTGTGAATCACTGTGATACAGCTGCATCAGCAGAGCTGTCCCATGTCTGACAGTAATAGACAGCAGAGTCTCCTGCCTCTGTCTGCTTTATGATGAACTGGTAATCTGTGTTTGATGAGGCTTTAGAGTTGAATCTGTCTGAGGAGAATCCTGATCCAAAGCTGGGTGCACTGCTAGAATGGTGAAAACTCAGGATATACTGAGGAGCTTCACCAGGAACCTGTTTATACCATTGGACATAATTTCCAGAGTCAGTGTTGCAGTTGAGAACAACTTGTTGTCCTGTAGAAACTGTGTGGACAGCAGGCGTCTGGGTCACCACTTTCACTGCATCAACATCTGTCAACATACAGAGAAAAATACATGAGTCAAAGGTTTGTGTGTGAAAATATGGACTATAAAAGGACTGAGAAGAATATCTTACATGTTAGAGCAGTGATGAGAGTGCAGAGGGTCCCCAGCATGTTGTCAGTGTGTGCTGTAAACGTCCCTTACTGTCCAGCTGAGAGGTGAGCAGGGTTGGAGTGTGAGGAGAAGAGAGACTGAAGCTTATAAAGACACTGAGGAGAGGACAAGTGGAGGAGGAGGAGTTTCAACACTCAACTCTGTTTTCATTCATTAATCAACTACAGCATGTTTCACTTTCATGTTAAATCATTTCTCATCAAACAACAAATATCTGATAACGAGTTTTTTCTACTCCAATGGAGATATCAGATTTGTTCATGTTTACTGTTCTGTTTCAGTTTTAATGTAATCTTATAGACCACAGGATGAACATATTGTCATTGGTTTATACATTTGTGTTTATAAAAATCTCACAAAGGTGTGTATTATTTAAGTCAACAGCACTCTCATCAGAGTGTTACAGTTTATTTTTTATTTCAGTGTTTTTTTTTTTTTAAATTTTCGATATTCCTCTTAGCAACCAAACATGTTTACTATAAATCTGAATTGTTTTGACTTAAACTTTTAAAAACTAACCAAACATGTCTTAATGTACATGACCTGTAGTTTATTGTACTGTTTTTACTTACATGTGTTTTAGCTCCACATTAATAGTGTGTTGGGCTTTTGAATCATTGTGAAGCAGTTTACTTAATGAAACATGATTACTGTAGTCAGATTACTGTCAGATTAACTTCATCTGGAAGTGAAACGATCATCACAGCCTGTGTATCTGAAAACTATCGATCACATTTACTGTATTTAACAGAACTTCTGTAACCTTTCTGTGACTAAAAAAATGTTAACTGACACGACACAGCAGCATTTAAATCCTGTTTTATGTGACAGTCTCAGATATTATACATGAAGGTGGGGTATATGCACTGCTGCTCTGTTTATCTTTAGTTTTCATGAATAAAGCAGTATCAAAACTGCAATTAAAGATACAGTTCAAAAGATTCATGTAAACTTCAAATAATAGCATCTAGATGTTTGATCAAAGTAATGTTACATAATGTGTTGTTACACTGAGTTAATTTTTGGTTCTATTGTCACATGTGTCAGAGACTCAAATAGCAGAAGTATGTAGTGAGGAGGTTTTTGTCACAGTGTAAATCACTGTGATACGTGCTCCTCAGCAGAGTCATCCCATGTTTCACAGTAATAGACTGCTGAGTCTCCCTCCTCCACATTGTTGATGATCAAACGATAATCTGTTGTTGACTGATGATTAGATGTGAACTTTGGAGAGGAGAAACCAGAGCCATATTCTACAGAGGTCCAGCGGTGACGAAACTTCAACACATACTGAGGAACTCCTCCTGGAATCTGTTTATACCAGCGAGCCGAACTTTTAGTAACAGTCCCCAGGTTACAGTCCATGGTGGCTGTCTCTCCTTTCCTCAGCGTCACAACAGGAGGCTTCTGTGTCACCACCGTCACACCACTCACACCTGGAAACAACAAGATGACATGGAGTCAAGAGAAACACACAGACTGATGAATCCAACATGAGGTCAAAGCTGCAGTAAGTCAGCCTCCTTACATGTTAGAGCAGTGATGAGAGTGCAGAGGGTCCCCAGCATGTTGTCAGTGTGTGCTGTAAACGTCCCTTACTGTCCAGCTGAGAGGTGAGCAGGGTTGGAGTGTGAGGAGAAGAGAGACTGAAGCTTATAAAGACACTGAGGAGAGGACAAGTGGAGGAGGAGGAGTTTCAACACTCAACTCACTCTTGATTTGTAAATAAAAATCACTCTGTATGTAATATAATGCCATAGCCCAGACCATTTTGTCCAATTGATCTTATGTTCTATAAGGTCTTTTGTTCACGATCATACATCTTCATATTGTTATACATCATTATTATTAAATTTCTCTTTCATACATGAAGGCCTGCTATCAGATATTTTGTCTTGTCTAAAACTAATTAGTTAGGGTGGTGAGCAGGAGAGCAGGGCTTGTCTCATGCTGTGCTCAGCAGTGAAGAAGAACTGCTGACCCGCACTGGGGATATTGTGGAGTGGTGGAATGAGCACTTTGAGGAACTCCTGGACCTGGCCATCATGTCCACCATGGCAGAGGCAGAACCTGAAGACTAAGGGGAACTCTCGCCCATATCTCTGGCAGAGGTTGCTGAGGTAGCCATAAAGCTCCCCAGCAGCAAGGCGCCAGGTGTTGATGAGATTCGCCCTGAGTTGCTGAAGGCTCTGGATATTGTTGGGCTGTCTTGGCTGACATGTCTTTTCAGTTTCATGTGGAAGTTGGGTACGATGCCTGCAGAATGGCAGACCTGGGTTGGTGGTCCCCTTTTTCAAAACAGGGGACCGGAGGATGTGCTCTAACTATCAGGGTATAACACTGCTCAGCCTCCAGGGAAAAGTTCACTCCAAGGTGCTGGAAAGGAGGCTCCAACCAACTGTTGAACCTCGGATTCAGGAAGAGCAATGTGGATTCCGTCCTGGCCGTGGAACAGTGGACCAGCTCTTAACCCTTGCAGAGCTACTGGGGGGGTTGTGGGAGTTTGCTCATCCCGTCTACATGTGTTTTGTGGACTTGGAGAGGGTTTACTACTGCATCCCTCAGGGAGTCTTGTGGGGGAGTACTGCAGGATTATGGGGTACTGGGCTCGCTGTTACGAGCCAATCGGTCCTTGTTTGACCAAAGTGAGAGCTGTGTCTGCATGCTCGGCATTAAGTCAAACTTGGAGGTGGAAGGAGTCTGGATTGGGAACCTCAGAATGGCACCTCTGCTTTTTGCAGATGATGTGGTTCCATTGGCTTCATCACACCGTGACCTTCAGCAGGCACTGGGGCGGTTTGCAGCCAAGTGTGTAAAGCGGTGAGGATGAGAGTCAGCACTTCCAAATCTGAGGCCATGGTTCTCTGTCGGAAAATGGCGGCTTGCCCCCTCTTAGAGAGTTACTGCCTCAGTCAAGGGAGTTTAAATATCTAGGGGTCTTGTTCATGAGTGAGGGTAGAATGGAGCGTGAGATTAACCACATTTGCTGCAACTGAAATCTAAAAACACACATTTCAACAGTAAATAACATTTGCAAGGTTAAAACAAAAGAAACTGTAAGATATCACAACTCAGAATGTTAGAGAGATAATTTGCTTTGTGAGTTTTCCTCACAGTGTATTGTATCACACACTCAAAAAGCAGAAGTGTTAGTGAGGAGGTTTTTGTCACAGTGTAAATCATTGTGATACGTACTGTTTAGCAGAGTCGTTCCATGTTTCACAGTGATACACTGCTGAGTCTCCCTCCTCCACACTGCTGATGGTCAAACGATACTTTGTCCCTGACAAATGACTCGAAGTGAATTTGGGAGCGGAGAAACCAGAGCCATAGGTTGGAGAGGAGTAGCTGTAATGATTCCTCAGCACAAAGTGAAAAGTTCCTCCAGGACTCTGTTTATACCAGCGAGACCCATCATCTGAAAAAACATCACAGTCCATGGTGGCTGTCTCTCCTTTCCCCAGCGTCACAACAGGAGGCTTCTGTGTCACCACCGTCACACCACTCACACCTGGAAACAACAAGATGACATGGAGTCAAGAGAAACACACAGACTGATGAATCCAACATGAGGTCAAAGCTGCAGTAAGTCAGCCTCCTTACATGTTAGAGCAGTGATGAGAGTGCAGAGGGTCCCCAGCATGTTGTCAGTGTGTGCTGTAAACGTCCCTTACTGTCCAGCTGAGAGGTGAGCAAGGTTGGAGTGTGAGGAGAAGAGAGACTGAAGCTTATAAAGACACTGAGGAGAGGACAAGTGGAGGAGGAGGAGTTTCAACACTCAACACTGTTTTCAATCATTAATCAGCTACAGCACGTTTCAGTTTAATGTTAAATCATTTGTAATTCAATAACAAATATTTGATAACATCTTTATAAGCTTGTGTTATACAAAAAACTCTCACAAAGTTGTGTCTTATGTAGGTAAACGGCACTCTCAGCAGAGTGTTAAAGTTGACTGTTTTATACTTTTCAATGCTTCTGTTAGCAAGCAAACATGTTTACTATAAAACTGAATTGTTTTGACTTAACCTTTTAATAACTAACCAAACATGTCTTTATGTACATGACCTGTAGGTTACTGTAGTATTTTTACTTACATGTGTTTTAGCTCCACATTAATAGTGTGTTTGGCTTTTGAATCATTGTGAAGCAGTTTACTTAATGAAACATGATTACTGTAGTCAGATTACTGTCAGATTAACTTCATCTGGAAGTGAAACAATCATCACAACCTGTGTATCTCAAAACTATCGATCACATTTACTGTATTTAAAAGAACTTCTGTAACCTTATTGTGACTAAAAAAGTGTTAACTAACATGACACAGCAGCATTTAAATCCTGTTTTATAAAATAAACTCAGATATTATACATGACGGTGGGGTATATTTTCTGCTGCTTTGCTTGTCTTTTTTTAAATTATTTTGGCATGTACAGTATCAAAACTGCAATTAAAGATACAGTTCAAGAGATTCATGTAAACTTGAAATGAAAGCATCTAGATGTTTGATGAAAGTTATGTTACATATTGTGTTGTTACACTGAGTTAATTTTTGGTTCTTTTATCAGATGTGTCAGAGTCTCAAAAAGCAGAAGTATGTAGTGAGGAGGTTTTTGTCACAGTGTAAATCACTGTGATACGTGCTGAGTAGCAGAGCCGTCCCATGTGTTACAGTAATAGACTGCTGAGTCTCCCTCCTCTACATTGTTGATGATCAAACGATAATCTGATGTTGACTGATGATTAGATGTGAACTTTGGAGAGGAGAAACCAGAGCCATAGCCTGGAGAGTCCCAGCTGTGATGAAAGCTCAGTACAAACTGAGGAACTCCTCCTGGAATCTGTTTATACCACCAAGCTCTTTTGTTAGTACCAGTCCCCGGGTTACAGTCCATGGTGGCTGTCTCTCCTTTCCTCAGCGTCACAACAGGAGGCTTCTGTGTCACCGCCGTCACACCACTCACACCTGGAAACAACAAGATGACATGGAGTCAAGAGAAACACACAGACTGATGAATCCAACATGAGGTCAAAGCTGCAGTAAGTCAGCCTCCTTACATGTTAGAGCAGTGATGAGAGTGCAGAGGGTCCCCAGCATGTTGTCAGTGTGTGCTGAGAATGGCCTTGGAACTTGGAAAGTCAGCTTACTGCTGACAGATCAGAGGCTTTGGAGGATGAGGAGAGGAGGTGCTGGAGGAGCAATTTAATACCACACTGAAACTGAGAGTGACTGACGGAAGAGGAGCTTTGCTTCAATCTGCATGCTTTCTCACATTTCTTACTCTTATCTTCTTTCATTTATCCATTATTGTCAGTGGAGATTTGTTGAATGTTTGTTTGTAGAATTTGCAAAATAAAAAAAAAAATCATGATGTCTACAAAGCAGTTTCTGACTGTAGGTGGTTTGTAATGACTGCACTTCATTCATGAAAGTTTTATATTTTTTGTATTATTTAGCAGAGAGCTGACACTTGACCTCTTCATTTACATGGAGCTATAAATAAGGAGAGGAGGCCTGCAGGTGCATCCTGGGAAGGAAGAGAGGGAGGAGCAGAGAGGTGATGCTTCACTGATGGAGGATGAAAACTCAGTTTCATTTGCTCATTTTATCTGATTTTTCTAACGTCTTAACGACTGTGAGCAACTAAAACCAGGCAAAATTTGCAGAACATTATCTTTTTAAATGATGTTTTCACAAGTACAAATAAATACAAACACTTTTTCAACAGTTTTTTTTTCTTATTTTATTGAATGATTGTTGAAAAATGCAGCATTTGCAAAGCTGATACAACACCTCCACCTAACTGTCACAACATTTATTCCAAGCATGCAGACACATCTTTTCTAACATGTAAACCTTGTCATGAGCAAACAGCACAAAGAGTAAAGAAGCAGATGTTAAATGCTCATTCTGCTCCTCTACTGTTCTTCAGTGGGACAGTCTGACTTGTTGATGTTTCTCTCTACAATCTGGGAGCCCAAAGACACTTGACATGTGTAAACCTTATCCATGTTCCAGTCTGACGTCTGGACGGCCAGATAGCTGCTGATTTGGAAGGTCTGGTCTGCTTGCTGAACAGCCGTGCTGGTAGAGATCCCACTGCTCACTGGACTCCCAGCAAGCAACCAGCTCACATCTGCAAAAGGCACAGACTGACTGGACAGACACACCAGAGAGGCTTTGTTGGACTGGAGCTCAGCACTGGACGGAGGGAAGACTGTCAGGACAGGAGGAGGGAGGCTGGAGCCTGAAAATACACACAGGACATTCATCAGATAACTAGGAGTCAAATCATTCATACAAAGCATGACAGTAGGAGATTCATCATTAGTGTTGTTGACGATGTAGGGAACATGATGAAGTCAATTATTTTAAATCTGCACAATCATTTAGAAATCATCACCTAGCCTGGATGTCACTTTAAAATGAACACTTCTTTTTAAAAACAAAACCCATCAATCACAAATGTGGAAATCATTTTTAATCTCATTTTCATGTTGGAAACAAACTGATAAAGTCACCTTCTGTGTCTTACACAATGGTATTTGAATTCTGATTAAAACAAGAATACTGATGTTATATCAGTCGTCACTTTGCTTTCATGGTGACTGAGTGAATTACATTACAGTGTAGAATACTCTGGATAATTTATTTAACAGAGGGCTTGCAATTTTAAAACTTCTTGTAAGTTGTGAAAATAAATAATAGCAGTTTTTTAAATGTTGCCCATCTGTTAACAAATCATCAGCCACATGAAACATTTCAGAATCTTTATAGAAAATATTCAACATGGTGTATTCATTTGCAGATCTTTGTGTTGTCCTCCAACACACACCCTCGTTTGAAAGCAGATGTCAAAATGTAAAACAAAAACACATGTTAAATATTTTTAACAACCAGAAACATGTGAATTGATGATTTTATCTTAATACAACTCAGAAACATAAAATCTATCCTGTTTTATGATGAGTTAAAAAGTACTTACTTGTCACAATCAGCTTGGTGCCTTGTCCGAATACCACAGTGATTCAGTTTGTACACATGGCTGTACAAAAACCTCCTGACTCTCACTAATGAGGGGAGTGGAACTGAAACATCCTGTTGAGACCAACTTTCACTGTCAACGTCTCTTCACTTCATCAGCTCTCATTATATTCCAAAACACTGCTGGACTTGTTTTCTAAACACTTGTGTACTTTTATAGGACTTTATTACATTATCTTTAATGTCTTATTTCACATTTACTGGTTTGAATAAACTGATTTTGGTCAGAATCGATAAAATCTGTAGTGAGTCTCTCACTGAGGTTTTTGTCACAGTGTGAATCACTGTGTTACAGCTGCAGAAGCAGAGCCGTCCCATGTCTGACAGTAATAGACAGCAGAGTCTCCTGCCTCTGTCTGCTTTATGATGAACTGGTAATCTGTGTTTGATGAGGCTTTAGAGTTGAATCTGTCTGAGGAGAATCCTGATCCAAAGTCGTCTGGTGAACCAACAGAGTAATGAAATCTCAGAACATACTGAGGAGCTTCACCAGGAACCTGTTTATACCAGCTGACATAATATCCGTCATATCTCTGAATGTTGCAGTTGAGAACAACTTGTTGTCCTGTAGAAACTGTGTGGACAGCAGGCGTCTGGGTCAGCACTATCACTGCATCAACATCTGTCAACATACAGAGAAAAATACATGAGTCAAAGGTTTGTGTGTGAAAATATGGACTATAAAAGGACTGAGAAGAATATCTTACATGTTAGAGCAGTGATGAGAGTGCAGAGGGTCCCCAGCATGTTGTCAGTGTGTGCTGTAAACGTCCCTTACTGTCCAGCTGAGAGGTGAGCAGGGTTGGAGTGTGAGGAGAAGAGAGACTGAAGCTTATAAAGACACTGAGGAGAGGACAAGTGGAGGAGGAGGAGTTTCAACACTCAACCCTGTTTTCATTCATTAATAAATGACAGGATTTATGTGTTTTCACATCTTGTTAACAATTCACTTTGTTCCACTTTGTTTTGTTGTTGTTCCTGTTGTCTTTGGAGACCTGCTGATGTCCTTTGAATCAGTGTTAATAATCTCACAGGAGGTAGATATTAAAGTGCTTTTCTGTTTCATTTGTAAGAAATAAAGAAAATATGATCACATACTAAATATATCTTCAGTGTTTTTCAGGTTTGTGTTTTCTCACAGTTGTATATTACAGTATGTGCAGTGAACAGTGTTCAGTAATAAGCAGGACGGAGAGTAAACATAACTGTTTATCTCTGATCTCAGTCTCATCACACTTTTCTCAAATGTCCTCTCACCAAGTCAACATGCTCCATATTAATAATGTCTCCTGTGATTCATTTATTGGAAACAATCTGTCAATGTAGATGATGTGGAAATTGTCAGTGTAAAGTTTTCATTTGGTTTTGTTTTTGCTGAACATAAATCAGCTTTGTTTTTCAGAGCTGTGTAACAGTTGACTTTGAGGTCTGTCTCATGAAACAGGATTCATGTAGTAGAATTACTGTCACAATTACTGCAGCTTGAAGTGTAACAATCATCACTACCTGGGTACCAGGGGAATGATCTAAAAAATGTTTACTTCATTTTGTGTATTCAAACCAGTGTCTGTAAACGTTATATTACTTCAGGATTATATATGGCAATACATTGTCACATATGTCAGATATTACAGATGAGGGTGGAGTGCATAACGTGGTGCATTTCTTATGTAGGTATTAGTTTGTTCGTTTTTTCATGTTTTTTCTGTCATCAGTTAATGTGGGAATGAATCCAAAATTAACATTAAGATGCTGAAAAAAATATTGTATAGTGTTTTGTTCCACAGAGTGTTGTTTGATGTTTCTATTATCAGATGTGTCAGAGTCTCAAAAAGCAGAAGTGTTTGTGAGGAGGTTTTTGTCACAGTGTAAATCACTGTGATACATGCTGAGTAGCAGAGCTGTCCCATATGCGACAATAATACACTGCTGAGTCTCCCTCCTCCACATTGTTGATGATCAAACGATAATCTGATGTTGACTGATGATTAGATGTGAACTTTGGAGAGGAGAAACCAGAGCCATAGCTTGGAGAGCTATAGCTGTGATGAAAGCTCAGTACATGCTGAGGAACTCCTCCTGGAATCTGTTTATACCAATAAGCTGCTTGACCAGTAACAGTCCCCAGGTTACAGTCCATGGTGGCTGTCTCTCCTTTCCTCAGCGTCACAACAGGAGGCTTCTGTGTCACCACCGTCACACCACTCACACCTGGAAACAACAAGATGACATGGAGTCAAGAGAAACACACAGACTGATGAATCCAACATGAGGTCAAAGCTGCAGTAAGTCAGCCTCCTTACATGTTAGAGCAGTGATGAGAGTGCAGAGGGTCCCCAGCATGTTGTCAGTGTGTGCTGTAAACGTCCCTTACTGTCCAGCTGAGAGGTGAGCAGGGTTGGAGTGTGAGGAGAATAGAGACTGAAGCTTATAAAGACACTGAGGAGAGGACAAGTGGAGGAGGAGGAGTTTCAACACTCTAGTTTATTTTTTTGTAAGTGTCATATCCACAGATCATTTTGTACCAGTCATCTCATGTTTCATAATGTTTTTTGCTCATGACCATAAATCTTCATATTATTACATATTATTATTAAATTTCTCTTGTGTACATGTAGAAGTGCTATCAGACATTTTTTCCTCTTTAAAGTTAAATATTCAAATTTATATGTGGTTCATGTTTGAAGCTCAAGATTAGTCATGTTGTATATTCACTATAAACTGTTGAATAATTAGCAGGGCATCGTACATGTTTCATCTTCATCATCAAATATTATGTAGGCCTATTTATTTTTACCTCTTTATTTTAGTATATAGTATGGATAGCCATGTTGAGTAACTTTGCTTGTACTAATAACCAAGTTCTCTTTTCCCCATTAACCATTACTCCATATTAAAGGAGACCTGTGTTTCATCTGTTGCAAACACATCTTAAATCACAAAATATATATGAAATGCTGTAACTCTTTCATTTGGTTGTGTTTCAGCTGCACATGACTTTTAGTTTTTGTAACTTTTGGCTGCCAGATGACCTTTGGACCTGTTCATGAAGAGGGACAAACTGAAGGATAACTATTGAATACAAAAAATGTTTGTGTAACAATCCTCACTACATGTGCACCAGAGGATTTATGTCAAGAAAGATTTATCACATAAACTGAGTTTGGAACAGAAAATGAGAATCTGCTGACAACTTTTAATAAGTTGTTATTTTTATGAGTGGAAAAAAAACATGAAACAGTGTAACAGATCCTGTGGTTAACATTTACCAGCAAGCATATTGTCTATTTTTGCATTAAAGAGCGTCCACATGATAGACTGTACGTATCTACCACTTTAATATGAACTTTTATGTGAGAATCCAGTAATAGAGTTTAGATGTTTTAAAATATATTTCTAATATATACATAAGGGAAGTAACAGAAAGCAGGGGCTGACATTGCTGATTGACTTAAATCCCAGACAAGATGTGTCAGAAACTCAAAAAGCAGAAGTGTTTGTGAGGAGGTTTTTGTCACAGTGTAAATCACTGTGATACAGCTTCATTAGCAGAGCTGTCCCATGTGTGACAGTAATAGACTGCTGAGTCTCCCTCCTCCACATTGTTGATGATCAAACGATAATCTGTTGTTGACTGATGATTAGATGTGAACTTTGGAGAGGAGAAACCAGAGCCATAGCTTGGAGAGCCCCAGCTGTGATGAAACCTCAGCACATGTTGAGGAACTCCTCCTGGAATCTGTTTATACCAGACCGCTTGTCGATTAGTAACAGTCCCCAGGTTACAGTCCATGGTGGCTGTCTCTCCTCTCCTCAGTGTCACAACAGGAGGCTTCTGTGTCACCACCGTCACACCACTCACACCTGGAAACAACAAGATGACATGGAGTCAAGAGAAACACACAGACTGATGAATCCAACATGAGGTCAAAGCTGCAGTAAGTCAGCCTCCTTACATGTTAGAGCAGTGATGAGAGTGCAGAGGGTCCCCAGCATGTTGTCAGTGTGTGCTGTAAACGTCCCTTACTGTCCAGCTGAGAGGTGAGCAGGGTTGGAGTGTGAGGAGAAGAGAGACTGAAGCTTATAAAGACACTGAGGAGAGGACAAGTGGAGGAGGAGGAGTTACAACACTCAACTCACTCTTGATTTGTAAATAAAAAACACTCTGTGTGTAATATAATGCCATAGCCCAGATCATTTTGTCCAATTGATCTTATGTTTTATAAGGTCTTTTGTTCATGACCATACATCTTCATATTATTATACATTATTTTTAAATTTCTCTTTCATACATGTAGGCCTGCTATCAGATATTTTGTCTTGTCTAAAACTAATTAGTTAGGGTAGTGAGCAGGAGAGCAGGGCTTGTCTCATGCTGTGCTCAGCAGAGAAGGAGAACTGCTGACCCGCACTGGGGATATTGTCGAGTGGTGGAATGAGCACTTTGAGGAACTCCTGGACCTGGCCATCATGTCCACCATGGCAGAGGCAGAACCTGAAGACTCAGGGGAACTCTTGCCGATATCCCTGGCAGAGGTTGCTGAGGTAGCCATAAAGCTCCCCAGCAGCAAGGCACCAGATGTGGATGAGATTCGCCCTGAGTTGCTGAAGGCTCTGGATATTGCTGGGCTGTCTTGGCTGACATGTCTTTTCAGTTTCATTTGGAGGTCAGGTACAGTGCCTGCAGAATGGCAGACCTGGGTTGGTGGTCCCCTTTTTCAAAACAGGGGACCGGAGGATGTGCTCTAACTATCAGGGTATAACACTGCTCAGCCTCCAGGGAAAAGTTCACTCCAAGGTGCTGGAAAGGAGGCTCCAACCAACTGTTGAACCTCGGATTCAGGAAGAGCAATGTGGATTCTGCTGGTGGGGTTGTGGGAGTTTGCTCATCCAGTCTACATGTGTTTTGTGGACTTGGAGAGGGTTTACTACTGCATCCCACGGGGAGTCTTGTGGGGGGGGGGGGTACTGCAGGATTATGGGGTACTGTGCTCGCTGTTACGAGCCATCCGGTCCTTGTTTGACCAAAGTGAGAGCTGTGTCTGCATACTCTGCATAAAGTCAAACACGGAGGTGGAAGGGGTCTGGATTGGGAACCTCAGAATGGCGCCTCTGCTTTTTGCAGATGATGTGGTTCCATTGGCTTCATCACACCGTGACCTTCAGCAGGCACTGGGGTGGTTTGTAGCTGAGTTTGTAAAGCAATGGGGATGAGAGTCAGCACCTCCAAATCTGAGGCCATGGTTCTCTGTTGGAAAACGGTGGATTGTCCCCTCTGAGAGAGTTACTGCCTCAGTCAAGGGAGTTTAAGTATCCTGGGGTCTTGTTCATGAGTGAGGGTAGAATGGAGCGTGAGATGGATCAGCGGTTTGCGGGTGCTGCGCCGGACAGTCGTGGTGAAGAGGGAGCTGAGCTGGAAGGTGAAGCTTTTGATTTACTGGTCCATCTACGTCCTAACCCTGAGTTTCCTCTGTGGGGTGGCTGGGCTCAACCTTAGAGATAGGGTAAGGAGCACAGACATCTGGAGAGATCTGGGAGTAGAGCGCTGCTTCTTCATGTCGAAAGGGGTCAGCTGAGGTGGTTCAGGCATCTGATCAGGATGCCCCTGAACGCCTCCTGTTAGAGGTGTTCCGGGCACAGCCCACTGGTAGGAGGCCCTGGAGCAGACCCAGAACACACTGGAGGGATTATATATCTCATCTGGCCTGGGAACACCTTGGGACCTCCAGGAGGGGCTTGAAAGTGTTGTTGGGAAAAGGGGCAGCTGGGGTGCTTTGCTTGGCCTGCTGCCCCCGTGACCTGGCCCTCAGTAAGCGGATGAAAATGGATTGATGAATATGTGGTTTGTGTTAGGAGCTCAAGATTTCTCATGTTGTACATACACAATAAACAGTGTTTAATGATGGTATTAATTTTTATCACTTTATTTGAGTATACTGTATATATAGCCAGGTTAAGTGTCTTTGCTTATACTGAAAACCAAAGTTCTCTTTCTCTTCATGTTAACCACATTTGCTGCAACTGAAATCTAAAAACACACATTTCAACAGTAAATAACATTTACAAGGTTAAAGCAAAAGAAACAGTAAGATATCACAACTCAGAATGTTTCTATACACATGAGGAGATGTTAGAGAGATCATTTGCTTTGTGAGTTTTCCTCACAGCGTATTGTATCACACACTAAAAAAGCAGAAGTGTTAGTGAGGAGGTTTTTGTCACAGTGTAAATCATTGTGATACGTGCTGTTTAGCAGAGCTGTCCCATGTTTCACAGTGATACACTGCTGAGTCTCCCTCCTCCACACTGCTGATGGTCAAACGATACTTTGTCCCTGACAAATGACTCGAAGTGAATTTGGGAGCGGAGAAACCAGAGCCATAGGTTGGAGAGGAGTAGCTGTGATGATTCCTCAGCACAAAGTGAAAAGTTCCTCCAGGACTCTGTTTATACCAGCGAGACCCATCATCTGAAAAAACATCACAGTCCATGGTGGCTGTCTCTCCTTTCCCCAGCGTCACAACAGGAGGTGTCTGTGTCACCACCGTCACACCACTCACACCTGGAAACAACAAGATGACATGGAGTCAAGAGAAACACACAGACTGATGAATCCAACATGAGGTCAAAGCTGCAGTAAGTCAGCCTCCTTACATGTTAGAGCAGTGATGAGAGTGCAGAGGGTCCCCAGCATGTTGTCAGTGTGTGCTGAGAATGGTCTTGGAACTTGTAAAGTCAGCTTACTGCTGACAGATCAGAGGCTTTGGAGGATGAGGAGAGGAGGTGCTGGAGGAGCAATTTAATACCACACTGAAACTGAGAGTGACTGACAGGAGGAGGAGCTTTGCTTCAGTCTGCATGCTTTCTCACATTTCTTACTCTTATCTTCTTTCATTCATCCATTATTGTCAGTGTAGACGACCATTTACTAATTTCAGTATCATGATGTCACAAAATACTCAAGTATACATGGATGTTACTATTTACTGGTTCCTAACAGATGGAATTCATTCATGAAAGCTTCATCATATTTGTATCATTTAGCAAGTTTCTCATACGTCAACAACAGACATCTGTTAGAGGATATAAACTTTGGCTCTGCTCACATGTACATACTGTAATTTACAGACATTAGAGGTAAACTGTATTTGATTTACAACATGTTAATGATTAAAGTATCAGTGTGTTTCCAGTCAGAGACAGTTCCCTCTGATGTTACAGAGAGCTGACACTTGACCTCTTCATTTACATGGAGCTATAAATAAGGAGAGGAGGCCTGCAGGTGCATCCTGGGAAGGAAGAGAGGGAGGAGCAGAGAGGTGATGCTTCACTGATGGAGGATGAACACTCAGTTTCATTTGCTCATTTTATCTGATTTTTTTTAACGTCTTAACGACTGTGAGCAACTAAAACCAGGCAAAGGAATATTAATCTTTCTGCTGTGCTTTTACTGCAACTTAACACATAATAATAATGTTGCTTTTTGATTTTCAATATAAAATCACAAGTACAAATAAATACAAACACTTTTTCAACAGTTTTTTTTTCTTATTTTATTGAATGATTGTTCAAAAATGCAGCATTTGCAAAGCTGATACAACACCTCCACCTAACTGTCACAACATTTATTCCAAGCATGCAGACACATCTTTTCTAACATGGAAAGCTTGTCATGAGCAAACAGCACAAAGAGTAAAGAAGCAGATGTTAAATGCTCATTCTGCTCCTCTACTGTTCTTCAGTGGGACAGTCTGACTTGTTGATGTTTTTCTCTGCAGTCTGGGAGCCCAAAGACACTTTACATGTGTAAACCTTATCCATGTTCCAGTCTGACATCTGGACGGCCAGATAGCTGCTGATTTGGAAGGTCTGGTCTGCTTGCTGAACAGCCGTGCTGGTAGAGATCCCACTGCTCACTGGACTCCCAGCAAGCAACCAGCTCACATCTGCAAAAGGCACAGACTGACTGGACAGACACACCAGAGAGGCTTTGTTGGACTGAAGCTCAGCACTGGACGGAGGGAAGACTGTCAGGACAGGAGGAGGGAGGCTGGAGCCTGAAAATACACACAGGACATTCATCAGATAACTAGGAGTCAAATCATTCATACAAAGCATGACAGTAGGAGATTCATTTATTGTTTGTGTTGATGATATAACCAACACGCTGAAGAGGCAAAACTTTTTAAACCATTCACAACATTTAGAAATCATCACCTAAAATATGAGCAGTGATCCTTTTTAAAACATCAACAATCCATCAATCACAATTTTAGAAATATGTCTTATTATTTCAGATTAATTGTTGAGATGGAAACTGTCATAAATTCACCTTCTGTGTTTTACAAAATGGTAAAATATTCTAATATAATAATTTAAATCACTGTAACAGTTTCAGGTTTATCAGAAGTCACTTTGCTTATATGGTGTCTATCTAACCACCAAATAAAAATAATACTTCACAAAAACACAATCATATTCAATTAAAGTTAAAAAAACATACCAAAGCTTTAGAAGATCAGTAAATAGAAATCACATGAACAGTATTTTAGTATTGATATCAAAATGTATAATACTCCTGACAGATGAATTAACACAGAGTTTTGAAATGTTAAAACTTGTCATAAGTTGTGAAAATAAAGAATAACTGTGTAAATGTTGCCCAACTGTTAAAAAATCCTCAGCCATCAAGAGCTTCAGAATATTTGTAGAAGATATTTTAAATATTGTGATCACTTACAGATTTTTCCCTTCAGACACACAGCCTGATATCAAAGCAGATGTCAAAACATCAATCTATTATTCACCAAACAACATGTTGAAATATATTTCTGTTTTTGTCATTTGTCAGATTATGAATTGACCATTTCCTCTTAATTTGAATCAGAAACATAAAATCTATCCTGTTTTATGATGAGTTAAAAAGTACTTACTTGTCACAATCAGCTTGGTGCCTTGTCCGAATACCACAGTGATTCAGTTTGTACACATGGCTGTACAAAAACCTCCTGACTCTCACTAATGAGGGGAGTGGAACTGAAACATCCTGTTGAGACCAACTTTCACTGTCAACGTCTCTTCACTTCATCAGTCTCATTATATTCCAAAACACTGCTGGACTTGTTTCAAACACTTGTGTACTTTTATAGGACTTTATTTCATTATCTTTAATGTCTTATTTCACATTCACAGATTTAAATACAATGATTGTGGTCAGAATTGATCAAATCAGTAGTGAGTCTCTCACTGAGGTTTTTGTCACAGTGTGAATCACTGTGATACAGCTGCATCAGCAGAGTCATCCCATGTCTGACAGTAATAGACAGCAGAGTCCTCCGTCTGCTTTATGATGAACTGGTAATCTATGTTTGATGAGGCTTTAGAGTTGAATCTGTCTGAGGAGAATCCTGATCCAAAGCTGGGTGCACTGTCAGAATAAAGAAATCTCAGAACATACTGAGGAGCTTCACCAGGAACCTGTTTATACCAGTTGACATAGTTTCCATCATATCTCTGAATGTTGCAGTTGAGAACAACTTGTTGTCCTGTAGAAACTGTGTGGACAGCAGGCGTCTGGGTCAGCACTATCACTGCATCAACATCTGTCAACATACAGAGAAAAATACACGAGTCAAAGGTTTGTGTGTGAAAATATGGACTATAAAAGGACTGAGAAGAATATCTTACATGTTAGAGCAGTGATGAGAGTGCAGAGGGTCCCCAGCATGTTGTCAGTGTGTGCTGTAAACGTCCCTTACTGTCCAGCTGAGAGGTGAGCAGGGTTGGAGTGTGAGGAGAAGAGAGACTGAAGCTTATAAAGACACTGAGGAGAGGACAAGTGGAGGAGGAGGAGGAGTTTCAACACTCTAGGTTTTTTTTTTTTTGTAAGTGTCATATCCACAGAACATGTTGTACCAGTCATCTCATGTTTCATAATGTTTTTTGCTCATTACCATAAATCTTACTAATACAACGTATTACTTTCAAAGTTCTCTTGTGTACCTGTAGAAGTGCTATCAGACATTTTTTCCTCTTTAAAGTTAAATATTCAAATGAACACGTGGTTCATGTTGGAAGCTCAAGATTTGTCATGGTGTATATTTACAACAAAATTAATAAATAAATTTAATAATTAGCAGGGCATCATAAGTTTTTCATCTTCATTATCAAATATTATATAGGCCTATTTATTTTCACCACTTTATTTTACATTGAACAAAAATATAAACACAACAATTTTGTTTTTGCTCCCATTTTTCATGAGATGAACTCAAAGATCTAAAACATTTTTTTTTATATACTCAAAAGACCATTTCTCTTAAATATTGTTCACAAATCTGTCTAAATCTGTGTTAGTGAGCACTTCTCCTTTGCTGAGATAATCCATCCCACCTCACAGATGTGGCATATCAAGATGCTGATTAGACAGCATGAATATTGCACAGGTGTGCCTTAGGCTGGCCACAATAAAAGGCCACTCTGAAATGTTCAGTTTTATCACACAGCACAATGCCACAGATGTCCCAAGTTTTGAGGGAGCGTGCAATTGGCATGCTGACTGCAGGAATGTCCACCAGAGCTGTTGCCCGTGAATTGAATGTTCATTTCTCTACCATAAGCCGTCTCCAAAGGCGTTTCAGACAATTTGGCAGTACATCCAACCGGCCTCACAACCGCAGACCACGTGTAACCACACCAGCCCAGGACCTCCACGTCCAGCATGTTCACCTCCAAGATCGTCTGAGACCAGCCACCCGGACAGCTGCTGCAACAATCGGTTTGCATGACCAAAGAATTTCTGCACAAACTGTCAGAAACTGTCTCAGGGAAGCTCATCTGCATGTTCGTCGTCCTCATCGGGGTCTCGACCTGACTGCAGTTCGTCGTCGTAACCAACTTGAGTGGGCAAATGCTCACATTCGATGGCGTCTGGCACGTTGGAGAGGTGTTCTCTTCACAGATGAATCCCCATTTTCACTTTTCAGGGCAGATGGCAGACAGCGTGTGTGGCGTTGTGTGGGTGAGCGGTTTGCTGATGTCAACTTTGTGGATCAAGTGGCCCATGGTGGCGGTGGGGTCACAGAGATACCGTGACGAGATCCTGAGGCCCATTGTTGTGCCATTCATCCACGACCATCACCTCATGTTGCAGCATGATAATGCACGGCCCCATGTTGCAAGGATCTGTACACAATTCCTGGAAGCTGAAAACATCCCAGTTCTTGCATGTCCAGCATACTCACCGGACATGTCACCCACTGAGCATGTTTGGGATGCTCTGGATCAGCGTATACGACAGCGTGTTCCAGTTCCTGACAATATCCAGCAACTTCACACAGCCATTGAAGAGGAGTGGACCAACATTCCACAGGCCACAATCAACAACCTGATCAACTCTATGCGAAGGAGATGTGTTGCACTGCATGAGGCAAATGGTGGTCACACCAGATACTGACTGGTTTTCTGACCCCCCCAGACCCCCCCAATAAAGCAAAACTCAACATTGTAGAGTGGCCTTTTATTGTGGCCAGCCTAAGGCACACCTGTGCAATATTCATGCTGTCTAATCAGCATCTTGATATGCCACACCTGTGAGGTGGGATGGATTATCTCAGCAAAGGAGAAGTGCTCACTAACACAGATTTAGACAGATTTGTGAACAATATTTGAGAGAAATGGTCTTTTGTGTATATAAAAAAAAGTTTTAGATCTTTGTGTTCAGCTTATGAAAAATGGGAGCAAAAGAAAAAAATGTTGCGTTTATATTTTTGTTCAGTGCAGTATATAGTATGGATAGCCATGTTGAGTAACTTTGCTTGTACTAATAACCAAGTTCTCTTTCCCCCATTAACGATTACTCCATATTAAAGGAGACCTGTGTTTCATCTGTTGGAAACACATCTTAAATCACAAAATATATATAAAATGTTGTAACACTTTCATTTGGTTGTGTTTCAGCTGCACATGACTTTTAGTTTTTGTAACTCTTGGCTGCCAGATGACCTTTGGACCTGTTCATGAAGAGGGACAAACTGCAAGATAACTATTGAATACAAAAAATGTTTGTGTAACAATCCTCACTACATGTGCACCAGAGGATTTATGTCAAGAAAGATTTATCACATAAACTGAGTTTGGAACAGAAAATGAGAATCTGCTATGAACTTTTAATAAGTTGTTATTTTTATGAGTGGAAAAAAACATGAAACTTTCCAACAGTGTAACAGATCCTGTGGTTAACATTTACCAGCAAGCATATTGTCTATTTTTGCATCAAAGAGCGTACACATGACATACTGTACGTAACTACCACTTAGATCAGACGTTTTATGTGAGAATCCAAAACAGGGTGTGGAAGTTTTAAAATATGTTTTAAATATATACAAGAGGGAGGTTACATAAATAATTGGCTGATGGCTTTACTCCCAGACAAGATGTGTCAGAGTCTGAAAAAGCAGAAGTGTTAGTGAGGAGGTTTTTGTCACAGTGTAAATCACTGTGATACGTGCTGAGTAGCAGAGCCGTCCCATGTGTGACAGTAATAGACTGCTGAGTCTCCCTCCTCCACATTGTTGATGATCAAACGATAATCTGATGTTGACTGATGATTAGATGTGAATTTTGGAGAGGAGAAACCAGAGCCATAAGAAACAGAGCTCCAGCCATGATAAAACCTCAGCACATACTGAGGAACTCCTCCTGGAATCTGTTTATACCAGACTGCTGGTTGATCAGTAACAGTCCCCAGGTTACAGTCCATGGTGGCTGTCTCTCCTTTCCTCAGCGTCACAACAGGAGGCTTCTGTGTCACCACCTGTCACACCACTCACACCTGGAAACAACAAGATGACATGGAGTCAAGAGAAACACACAGACTGATGAATCCAACATGAGGTCAAAGCTGCAGTAAGTCAGCCTCCTTACATGTTAGAGCAGTGATGAGAGTGCAGAGGGTCCCCAGCATGTTGTCAGTGTGTGCTGTAAACGTCCCTTACTGTCCAGCTGAGAGGTGAGCAGGGTTGGAGTGTGAGGAGAAGAGAGACTGAAGCTTATAAAGACACTGAGGAGAGGACAAGTGGAGGAGGAGGAGTTTCAACACTCAACACTCTTTTCATTCATTAATAAATTCAGTAGTGTACGTGGTTTCATATTATGTCACTGAATAATTTTCTATCATCAATCTAATTTTTATAATGTTAGTGTTTATGAGCAGGAGATGTTTCAAGTCTGTTGATATCATTTGCAGGAGTATCATTAACTCTTCAGTTAATGATAATATTGACTTCAGTTCATGTTGATTTTTCATTGCTGTGTGTGAAGTAAACAGTGCTCTTTTATAGAAGGTGTTGAGAATTTTTTTTAACCTTTAATCTCTGGATCTTCAGAGGTCAGAACACACATCACATGAAACAACCATGTTTCCTAAAAATCCAAACTTATTTAAAAACAAATTGAGAATCTGTGCAACTAAATGAACTGATGTAAATTCAGTGTAACATTTTCATTGTTGTTTTTGTTTTTGTGAAACATAAATCAAATGTGTTTTTTTGTAATACTGTGTATCACCTGACTTTGAGGTCTGTCTCATGAAACAGGATTCATGTAGTGGAATTACTGTCACAATTACTGCAGCTTGAAGTGTAACAATCATCACTACCTGGGTACCAGGGGAATGATCTAAAAAATATTTACTTCATTTTGTGTATTCAAACCAGTGTCTGTAAACGTTATATTACTGAAGGATTATATATGGCAATATATTGTCACATATGTCAGATATTACAGATGAGGGTGGAGTGCATAACGTGGTGCATTTCTTATGTATTATTTTTGTTTGGAAGAAGTATATACTGTCATCAATTCATGTGGGAATGAATCCAAAATTAACATTAAAATGCTAAAAAAAAATATTGTATAGTGTGTTGTTCCACAGAGTGTTGTTTGATGTTTCTATTGTCAGATGAGTCAATGTCTCAAAAAGCAGAAGTGTCTGTGAGGAGGTTTTTGTCACAGTGTAAATCACTGTGATACGTACTGAGTAGCAGAGCCGTCCCATGTTTGACAGTAATAGACTGCTGAGTCTCCCTCCTCCACATTGTTGATGATCAAACGATAATCTGTTGTTGACTGATGATTAGATGTGAACTTTGGAGAGGAGAAACCAGAGCCATAATAAACAGAGCTCCAGCCATGATAAAACCTCAGTACATGCTCAGGAACTCCTCCTGGAATCTGTTTATACCAGCGAGCAGCACTTCCAGTAACAGTCCCCAGGTTACAGTCCATGGTGGCTGTCTCTCCTTTCCTCAGCGCCACAACAGGAGGCTTCTGTGTCACCACCGTCACACCACTCACACCTGGAAACAACAAGATGACATGGAGTCAAGAGAAACACACAGACTGATGAATCCAACATGAGGTCAAAGCTGCAGTAAGTCAGCCTCCTTACATGTTAGAGCAGTGATGAGAGTGCAGAGGGTCCCCAGCATGTTGTCAGTGTGTGCTGAGAATGGCCTTGGAACTTGGAAAGTCAGCTTACTGCTGACAGATCAGAGGCTTTGGAGGATGAGGAGAGGAGGTGCTGGAGGAGCAATTTAATACCACACTGAAACTGAGAGTGACTGACAGGAGGAGGAGCTTTGCTTCAATCTGCATGCTTTCTCACATTTCTTACTCTTATCTTCTTTCATTTATCCATTATTGTCAGTGTAGACGTAGATTTATTAAATTCAGTGTAATGATGTCACAACATACTCAAGTATACATGGATGTCACTATTTTTTGGCTCCTAACGGAGCGAATTCATTCATGAAAGCTTTATCATTTCCGTATCATTTAGCAAGTTTCTCATACGTCAACAACAGACATCTGTTAGAGGATATAAACTTTGGCTCTGCTCATATGTTCATATTGTAATTTACAGACATTAGAGGTAAACTGTATTTGATTTACAACATGTTAATGATTAAACTATCAGTGTGTTTCCAGTCAGAGACAGTTCCCTCTGATGTTACAGAGAGCTGACACTTGACCTCTTCATTTACATGGAGCTATAAATAAGGAGAGGAGGCCTGCAGGTGCATCCTGGGAAGGAAGAGAGGGAGGAGCAGAGAGGTGATGCTTCACTGATGGAGGATGAACACTCAGTTTCATTTGCTCATTTTATCTGATTTTTCTAACACTGACGCTCTCTATAGGAAGAGCCAGAGCCGTCTCTATTTTCTGAGGCGACTGAGGTCCTTCAACATCTGCCGGACTATGCTCAAGATCTTTTATGAGTCTGTGGTGGCCAGTGCTATCCTCTGTGCTGTTGTGTGCTGGGGCAGCAGGCTGAGGGTGGCGGACACCAACAGACTCAGTAAACTGATCCATAAGGCCAGTGATATTGTGGGAATGGCGTGTGACTCTCTGATGGTGGTGTCAGAGAGGAGGATGCTGTCTAAGCTGCGAACTATCTTGGACAATGTCTCACACCCACTCCACCATGTGCTGGTCGGGCACAAGAGTACTTTCAGTGGGAGACTCAGACCACCAAAATGCACCACTGAGCGCCACAGGAAATCATTCCTGCCTGTGGCCATCAAACTGTACAACTCCTCCCTCTGAGTTGCCCTTGGACTGTTTCACCACTGTCACCAACTCATAATAAATTATTACATATTTACTCCACTACAGTCCATGCAATAACTGACTATATTGTCCAGTCTGTATCTAAGGTTCCTGTATATATTTTGTAAATGATGTTGTTAGGTCACTACATATATATTTTGTAAATTATCTTCTCATATTTTCTTATATTTTTACTTCTTTTTGCAAGATATCTTCTTTCTACACTTGTAAGGAGCACCTGTAACACAACAATTTCCCCTTGGGGATCAATAAAGTATTTCTGATTCTGATTCTGATTCTGATTGATTTTGGTCAGCAGTCATAAAATCTGTAGTGAGTCTCTCACTGAGGTTTTTGTCACAGTGTGAATCACTGTGATACAGCTGCAGCAGCAGAGCCATCCCATGTCTGACAGTAATAGACAGCAGAGTCTCCTGCCTCTGTCTGCTTTATGATGAACTGGTAATCTATGTTTGATGAGGCTTTAGAGTTGAATCTGTCTGAGGAGAATCCTGATCCAAAGTCGTCTGGTGCACTGTCAGAATGGTGAAAACTCAGAACAAACTGAGGAGCTTCACCAGGAACCTGTTTATACCAGCTGACATAATTTCCAGAGGAGTCAGTGTTGCAGTTGAGAACAACTTGTTGTCCTGTAGAAACTGTGTGGACAGCAGGCGTCTGGGTCAGCACTATCACTGCATCAACATCTGTCAACATACAGAGAAAAATACATGAGTCAAAGGTTTGTGTGTGAAAATATGGACTATAAAAGGACTGAGAAGAATATCTTACATGTTAGAGCAGTGATGAGAGTGCAGAGGGTCCCCAGCATGTTGTCAGTGTGTGCTGTAAACGTCCCTTACTGTCCAGCTGAGAGGTGAGCAGGGTTGGAGTGTGAGGAGAAGAGAGACTGAAGCTTATAAAGACACTGAGGAGAGGACAAGTGGAGGAGGAGGAGTTTCAACACTCAACTCTGTTTTCATTCATTAATAAATGACAGGATTTATGTGTTTTCACATCTTATTAACAATTCACTTTGTTCCACTTTGTTTTGTTGTTGTTCCTGTTGTCTTTGGAGACCTGCTGATGTCCTTTGAATCAGTGTTAATAATCTCACAGGAGGTAGATATTAAAGTGCTTTTCTGTTTCATTTGTAAGAAATAAAGAAAATATGATCACATACTAAATATATCTTCAGTGTTTTTCAGGTTTGTGTTTTCTCACAGTTGTATATTACAGTATGTGCAGTGAACAGTGTTCAGTAATAAGCAGGACAGAGAGTAAACATAACTGTTTATCTCTGATCTCAGTCTCATCACACTTTTCTCAAATGTCCTCTCACCAAGTCAACATGCTCCATATTAATAATGTCTCCTGTGATTCATTTATTGGAAACAATCTGTCAGTGTAGATGATGTGGAAATTGTCAGTGTAAAGTTTTCATTTGGTTTTGTTTTTGCTGAACATAAATCAGCTTTGTTTTTCAGAGCTGTGTAACAGTTGACTTTGAGGTCTGTCTCATGAAACAGGATTCATGTAGTGGAATTACTGTCACAATTACTGCAGCTTGAAGTGTAACAATCATCACTACCTGGGTACCAGGGGAATGATCTAAAAAATATTTACTTCATTTTGTGTATTCAAACCAGTGTCTGCATCCTTCTATAACTTATAGTTTATATATGGCAATATATTATCATTTAAGTGTTGGGGACAAGATTATTGTGCAGTGTGTTGTTACACAGAGTGTTGTTTGATGTCTCTATTATCAGATTTGTCAAACACTCAAAAAGCAGAAGTGTTTGTGAGGAGGTTTTTGTCACAGTGTAAATCACTGTGATACGTGCTGAGTAGCAGAGCTGTCCCATATGCTACAGTAATAGACTGCTGAGTCTCCCTCCTCCACATTGTTGATGATCAAACGATAATCTGTTGTTGACTGATGATTAGATGTGAACTTTGGAGAGGAGAAACCAGAGCCATATCTTGAGAGCTCCAGCTGTGACTAAACCTCAGTACATACTGAGGAACTCCTCCTGGAATCTGTTTATACCAGAGAGCAGCCTTGACCAGTAACAGTCCCCAGGTTACAGTCCATGGTGGCTGTCTCTCCTTTCCTCAGTGTCACAACAGGAGGCTTCTGTGTCACCACCGTCACACCACTCACACCTGGAAACAACAAGATGACATGGAGTCAAGAGAAACACACAGACTGATGAATCCAACATGAGGTCAAAGCTGCAGTAAGTCAGCCTCCTTACATGTTAGAGCAGTGATGAGAGTGCAGAGGGTCCCCAGCATGTTGTCAGTGTGTGCTGTAAACGTCCCTTACTGTCCAGCTGAGAGGTGAGCAGGGTTGGAGTGTGAGGAGAAGAGAGACTGAAGCTTATAAAGACACTGAGGAGAGGACAAGTGGAGGAGGAGGAGTTTCAACACTCTAGTTTATTTTTTTGTAAGTGTCATATCCACAGATCATTTTGTACCAGTCATCTCATGTTTCATAATGTTTTTTGCTCATGACCATAAATCTTCATATTATTACATATTATTATTAAATTTCTCTTGTGTACATGTAGAAGTGCTATCAGACATTTTTTCCTCTTTAAAGTTAAATATTCAAATTTATATGTGGTTCATGTTCGAAGCTCAAGATTAGTCATGTTGTATATTCACTATAAACTGTTTAATAATTAGCAGGGCATCGTACATGTTTCATCTTCATCATCAAATATTATGTAGGCCTATTTATTTTTACCACTTTATTTTAGTATATAGTATGGATAGCCATGTTGAGTAACTTTGCTTGTACTAATAACCAAGTTCTCTTTTCCCCATTAACCATTACTCCATATTAAAGGAGACCTGTGTTTCATCTGTTGGAAACACATCTTAAATCACAAAATATATTTGAAATGTTGTAACTCTTTCATTTGGTTGTGTTTCAGCTGCACATGACTTTTAGTTTTTGTAACTTTTGGCTGCCAGATGACCTTTGGACCTGTTCATGAAGAGGGACAAACTGCAAGATAACTATTGAATACAAAAAATGTTTGTGTAACAATCCTCACTACATGTGCACCAGAGGATTTATGTCAAGAAAGATTTATCACATAAACTGAGTTTGGAACAGAAAATGAGAATCTGCTGTGGGCTTTTTTTTCACGTTTTATTTTTATGAGTGGCAATAGACATGAATATTTGCTGTACACAATGATTTTTCCAACAGTGTAACCAGATCTTGTGGTTAACATTTATTTATTGTGTACTTTTGCATTAAAGAGCGTACACATGACATACTGTATGTAAGTCCCACGGAAATCTGAGGCTTTGTGTGAGAATCCAATAATAAAGTTAAGGTGTTTATATATATGTGTATATATATATATGTGTGTGTGTGTGTATATATATATATATATATATACATATTTATTTATATATATATATATACCTAAGGGAAGTATCACAAAACATTGTCCGATGGCTTTCTTCCCAGACAAGATGTGACAGACACTCAAAAAGCAGAAGTATTAGTGAGGAGGTTTTTGTCACAGTGTAAATCACTGTGATACCCACTCTTCAACAGAGCTGTCATATGTTTCACAGTAATAGACTGCTGAGTCTCCCTCCGCCACATTGTTGATGATCAAACGATAATCTGTTGTTGACTGATGATTAGATGTGAACTTTGGAGAGGAGAAACCAGAGCCATATTCTACAGAGCTCCACCTGTGATGAAAACTCAGTACATGCTGAAGAACTCCTCCTGGAATCTGTTTATACCAGACTGCTGGATTCAAACCATTCCCCAGGTTACAGTCCATGGTGGCTGTCTCTCCTTTCCTCAGCGTCACAACAGGAGGCTTCTGTGTCACCACCGTCACACCACTCACACCTGGAAACAACAAGATGACATGGAGTCAAGAGAAACACACAGACTGATGAATCCAACATGAGGTCAAAGCTGCAGTAAGTCAGCCTCCTTACATGTTAGAGCAGTGATGAGAGTGCAGAGGGTCCCCAGCATGTTGTCAGTGTGTGCTGAGAATGGCCTTGGAACTTGGAAAGTCAGCTTACTGCTGACAGATCAGAGGCTTTGGAGGATGAGGAGAGGAGGTGCTGGAGGAGCAATTTAATACCACACTGAAACTGAGAGTGACTGACAGGAGGAGGAGCTTTGCTTCAATCTGCATGCTTTCTCACATTTCTTACTCTTATCTTCTTTCATTTATCCATTATTGTCAGTGGAGATTTGTTGAATGTTTGCTTGTAGAATTTGCAAAAAAAATATATTTATTATATATGATGTTTCCAAAGCAATTTCTGACTGTAGGTGGTTTGTAATGACTGAATTTCATTCCTTAAAGTTTTATATTCTTTGTATTATTTAGCAGAGAGCTGACACTTGACCTCTTCATTTACATGGAGCTATAAATAAGGAGAGGAGGCCTGCAGGTGCATCCTGGGAAGGAAGAGAGGGGAGCAGAGAGGTGATGCTTCACTGATGGAGGATGAACACTCAGTTTCATTTGCTCATTTTATCTGGTTTCTTCTAATATCATGACAAGTGAGTCAGACCTGATATAGAATTTCAAATCTTATTTAAAATTTTAATAATAAACGTGTCATGTGTAATGCCATCCATTTGTTTTCTCTTTTTCATTTACCTCTTGGTTAAAACCACTATCAACCCATCATGATGGTTAGTTACTTCCTGTACATCTTAGTGTTTTTTTGACATTATCTATGGTGGACTTTCCTATAAAATAATTCATAGACCCATACAGACTTCTTCACTCATGACCCATTAGAAGTGTGTAACGTTGCCTTTTTTTGCCCTCCACCTGCCCTCCATTTTCTTATTGTGTTCTTATTTTTCTTTGTTTGCAACATTTATGTCCATGTACCCCAGCACCGCTCAGGTTAGGTTGGGGCTTAATAAAAAAGTAGCAACATGGTGCCAGACAATAGGTGGCAGGCCATCTAGGAGAGATGTGCCAAAAAAAGCAAATATGGTGAAGCAAAATGCCAAATGAGAGTGAAACTGGGGTTGGGTTTTATGTTCACTTTTAGTTAAGCTGCAGGCTGCAAACACTGCTGTCTCTCTCATTCTCTGTGTGCTTTTAATCTGCAGGCCAAGGTCTTCTGACGTGCTGCAGCCTTAAGGCCGAGTTGCACCTCCAGAGAAGCCAAAGAGCGATGTCTTCCTAGTGTACGGCAGCAGTCTGAAGTCAGCCATCAAGTAACGGTCACATGTGACAACAAGGGACAGCTACAGAAGCAACCAGCATGTGGCAAAAGTGGACCTTGGCCTACTCTCCTCCTCCCCCTCGGCGAGTAAAAAACAGACATTCTTAAGCCCCTGTGTCGTGTATGTGTTGTTTATCCGTTAGTGTTGGTGAGAGTAGCTAGCAGTGTTGCTACGTTCAAGGTGAAAGCCAACTGTCTGCCAACATTTGAGTAGCTACTGCAATAGCGACGACTGCTTTCTTGGAGGCATCCATCTTTGTTTACGTTTAGGTCGTAAATGGTGCAAACGCAAACGGGGACGCATACCGCCAATTTAAACAGGAAGTTATGACATTTTACGACATCATCTTGAGTCTCAGCGCTCGTAGCAACGTAAATGAATCACAGCATATTGCGCAGACTCTGGCTCCAAATGACATCACCAGCACAAGATGGCAGCAACCGTATCCGGGCTTCATTTTTGCATCATGCATCATCCATCTTTATATCCATCTTTGGTGCTGCCTTTAAATACAGCAGTGAGGAGACACGCCCAAAAACATCCCAAACACAGAAAATAAGGAGGAGAAAAATACACCGCCACACACTTCCAGTGGGTCATATATGACAATTGAGATGGATTACTTTTGTGTGAGTCTATACATTGCTTTTCAGGAAACAGAAATTCATAGTAAGGTCAGTCTTATTACAGTGTACCAAATGTTGATTAAAATAACTTGCAAATTAATCTGTTTTAAATAATCACTTTGGGGGAAAAAATGCAATAATCTTACAGCAACAATTAATGTGAAAAAGCATCTTTATACAGTGTTATGTTACACTTAGACGACCATTTCAGTCATTATGTCCAGCTATGAATACAAAGAGCAGCAGGATGCAACTGGAATAATTTGGTAAATGCTGCCACCTTGTGGTCAAAAGTGACTTTGTAGAGAAAGGCAAAGATAAATACATTTTTTTAGAGATTAAAAAAATCATCTTTCCTACACCATGCATCACTCTTTATATATTTATTCTTATTCACGTGACCTATTCTCATGTCACACTCATCAATAAATTCATATAAACTAATCAGCTTCTCCTTAAAAATATATATATACATATTAAATCTTTATGATACTTCAGCATCGACAGGTCTAAGGTCTCTGTGGCCCTCTCCTCCTCGCTCTGAGCAGTGTTGGCCCCTTGATAATCCCCCTGTCATGAGCCCTCATCTGCGCTCGCAGTGGAGACCTCAGACCAACGCTGGGGGGAACCCTCTGTATGGGCTGCTGAGGCAGAGCGAACCTGCCATCCTTGAGGTCGTCCACAAAACCCTCCAAACCGTCAAACTTTGAGGTGAGCTTCCCCAGCTCATCCTTCAGCATGTTAAACTCCTTGTAGAGGTCTCCCAGGGCATCTGACAGAGGTTGGATCCTTGAGACATGCAGAGACATTTGGGAAAGTACAAATGAGTAAATTATTTCAGTATTCCAATGACCAGTCAAAGAGCTTTGGCTCTGCAATGTTCCATAAGCTCACATGAAATAGGAACAATGTTTATTGGCAAAACATAACCAAGACGAGAACTCAGTCAAATTGGCAACATGAACATGAAAGTCACGACATGCTGTTAAGCAGGAACAGCCCCGTCATCTGCAGGAAACATCAGGGTAACAGACAAAAAGAGCGGAAGTCACTTAAAAAAAGAAAGATGAAAGTTTCAAAATTTTTGGCACAACTTGAAGAGAGGACACCTGCAGCGAGCCTGTAGTGCACCTGAAACGGTTACTCAGGAATGTTCACGTTAAACTGGGTGTTGGTGTGGTCCGCAGCCTGATCTCTAAAGCAAAGGGTCACTGACTTGGAGTACATCTGCCACAAACACTCGATTCATCAGAACACGAGGCTGAAACATTTCCCGTCTTTTGTTGGCACAGTCTCCACAGTGAGGTCATTTACAAAGCAGAGTCGGCCTTGTGTGGACCAGAGCAATCGTGGATCAAATTACTGGCTCTGACAGGTCAGTGGTCATGTGCAGAGCAAAGCAAGTTACATAAGTCCTAATTTCGTACCATTGCGAGGAACAATAAAATGCTCACTGACGTAACTGAGTGTTGTTATTCTCACTCTTTCTCAACATTTGGACTGTTTTCTCTTCTTGTTCTTGCTTTTGCATTTACCATGACTGCAATTCACAGTCAGAAGCTACTGGGACCCACCTGTTGTATTCAGGCAGGACAGAGGCGTGGTCATTGATCAGCAGGTCCTTCACTTGGGTTAGAATCGCAAATTTCCAGTTGTCCAGCACCTGCGTCAGGTTGGAACAAGTCTTGCCATTGCTGTGTTCTGCAGAGGACAGACATTTAAAGTAGAAGTGAAGCTAAGTATTTACCCTGAAGTGTACAAACAACATCTGGATTTAAGTGCTGTAAAAATGAAACCTTTTTCTAATCATTTACAGATTGTGGAAAATTGAGAGTGACGACACATCGTCCCTGACCTTTAGGGATCCAACGTGAGGTTTCCTCTTTCCACTTCTGAGCTCTGCATGTTAAGATCATGCAGAGCAGGACCAGAATCCCCTTCGACATCATCTTCCTCACCTAACAAAACCAGAAATAATAGATGTGGGTGCTGCTCAGAAACAGAGGCACGCCTAAGAGGAGGGCAAAGGCTTCCCCAGCTCAGTGAAAGTAACTGGAGACTGACATTACTGTCTTAAGAGGCTGTTAGGTGCTTATTTTTTCCAGCTAGCGTAAAGGTAGTGGTGTCAGGAAACTAGGCAACCCACGTTGGCCTATCTTGTCAAGACAGGGGTGAAAAATGGCTCTGTATTTAGGCTAAAATTTGGCATGGGAGCAACTGGCATAGCCATTTTCAAAGGGGTCTCTTGAACTCTCACCTGGAGACATCTAAATGAAAATGGGCTCTATTACTCCTAAAGTTGACAAGGATTGTTCTCAGTAAATGATTTGTCCCATACAATTAACCCCCTCCTTCAAAATAAAGCCATATCTTTGTGTTTTTAAGAAAAAGGACAACCGGCATATTTAAGGAACAGTGAATCACCTTACATGTACAGACACATACATTAATGCAGCACATTAAAACTGAATTTCAAAGAACTATTAACCTATGCACCTCAGATAATTAGTCATTTTAACTTTAAAATAAGGAACTAAAGTATATCTGTATGCAATTTCCAACCAGCATATCTTTAACAGCATTAAAAAAAACCTGAAATTCAGTCATGGCTTTTGGTTTTGGTGTGCCACCCCTAGATTTTCAGTGGCCCCATCTAGCCACCCACAAGAGTACTTTTATTTATTTGACACTTATAATTAGATGCATTTTACATACCAAAAATCCATGATAGGCTTATATGATATGATACAGAACTACCCCACAATCTAAAACTGTCTGCACATTAATGAACTTTAACATGAATGTGGTCCTACATTCCCTTGTTAGAATAATCTATAACAATATTACACTGTGTAAATAACCATTTAGCATAATAAGTCATTTTATTTTCAATACTTTTACTTAACTGACATTTTTTAATTCAGTACTTGTAAACTTGTAATAGAGTATTAATAGAGTATGGAAAGTGGAAAATATAGGAAAGTGATGCCAGGAAAACTTGGATATTTAATAAGTAAGCACACAGGCTTAACACACTTTCACTTAAAGAAAAAACTTCTTACACTTAGTGACAAAGTTAGACTTTTACTTTAGATAAATTTAGCTGAATCTGCAAGTGATTAATCTGCATTTTTAGTTTTAAGAAATAAGAAACAAAGGTTTTGCCTGTAGATTCTGAGTATATATATATGTGAGCATTATACTTGATCCTACCTTTACTAAGATTTATGGCTCTTTGAGTTTTACTCTACCTGTCTGTGAAGTAGTGCCAGGAGTCTCTCCACGTCACAGCAGCAAAACACACTCTGTGGTACGATCCTTCAACAGTGACACACTGAGAAAACATGACCTGGGCAGCACTCTCTTATAACAGCCTCCCTCATTTCCCGGAGCCATTCCCCCACCTGCTCCCACCCACTTCAGTGATGCAGTGAAGACACACTCTGTTCCTTAAGCATGCATGCACGTGCACAAAGCTGCACACATAACATGGCACTATAAAGGCAAAGCTCCCTTAACACATGCGCACACACATATGCTTTCCAGTACAGTCTCTGATGTGTCTTGCAGACTATGGATCTGCTACAATGATAAATATCTCACAGACCCTGAATGGGAGGTCCTGATAATCCTCCGTCTATGCTCCATCTATCCCCCACATGTCTTTTAGCTGCTGTGAGTGGTGTAGGGCAACTGCGCTCCCTATGGGCGCTGATCCAGAGGAGGTGTTTGATGTAACAGCGTGGCTCCGGCCTAGCATTCTTACGGCCTACTGTAATACAATCTGCTCAACATCTGGGCTACGACAGTCAGACGCAGCCGGCAAAGGTCCCTTTAACTGTCAGAGATGATCAAAACCTGGAGACACACGCACTTCATGAAGCTTAAAATAAGGGGATGAAAACACAGTGATTAGTCTTAATCATTTTAATAAAAAAAAAAAATGAAGGGATAATAAACAGCTGTTATACAGTAATGAGAAAAATATACAGCCCCCGGGGGATTTCCTCAGCACTGAACTCCCAAACTCAGATAAGCTGCTGTCTGATTTACTCCATCAGTCCTCTCAGTGTGACATTACCCACCCCTGATGGGCCTAGATCATTTATGTGGAAATAATCTGACTGCTAATGGAGGACAGATCTGTAATCTGGACAGCTTTGGGCTGGCAAATGCAGCTGGACTGAAAAGCAGCAAAAAAAAGTCCATCACCAAAGCATATTTTCCTACTTTTTTTAAATACCGGGCAAATGGAAGGCTTTTACTTGACAGCTCTGGAATGAAATACCTTTTGTCGCAAGAAATTCCAGCTCTGATCTACTCCAGATAGAAGCTCCTTATTCCATCTGAAAGACGGTTAATGCTGCTCCTGTGCTGATGACTACAGACAGTATTGATATATGGCACGAGGTGAGCCCATCACGGCTGGAGAGGAATCTGACTGGGCAATGATCCCTGCCATCTGCACCATCTTTACACCCACAGACACAACACACTGCACTGTGTGCTGTATAATGGACATCGCATGTACTATACATCTTCAGTGCTGACAATATGACAGAACCAGTTGGATTCCATTCAAAGAGTGGGAGCTAAGTGCACTTTCTATTCCATCTTGATTTATAAACAAGGAAACAGCAGGATTCATGAGATTTGTTAAAGAAATCAGATTCTCAGTTCATAATCTACCCTGTCAGTAACCAGTCACTGTAAATTGGTTGGTTTATAAATCTGGAATAATCTTACCCAGATGTTAACTTTATTTATCAATATATATATGCACAGTGTCTGCAGGTGTCAGGCACTTAAATTTAATGCTTTTAAAGACCTTTTCAAGATATTTTTAACCAGATTTAAGACTAATCTTTGGACAAAAAAACTTTTATTTTTTCTTATTCAGGCACTGCAAGTTAGTATAAAGGTAAATACTATAAATGTAGTCCCTTAAAGAGGCAGCTTTTATTTATGAAAATGGTTATAAGAGTGAGTTAGGTTAATGTAAATTTTGCCAACAGGTAAAGTAAAGTAAAAAGAAAGTATTAGGTTCATTGTAGGCTTCAAACATTTGGAATTTTTATGCAGAAGAGCTTGACTCCTTTTGACAGAAATAAATTAAAAGATGGATAAATAAATTAGATAATATATTTGTGGCAATTAAGACTTCAAAAAAATTCAAATTTAAGACTATTTAATGACTTTTAAGGCCTAAGGTTGGGTTACACTTGTGTTTCTAGTGCAACTTCTGTGACTGGATGACAAAAGTTGCATTGAAAAAACATGGCCTAATGCCTATGATACTGAATTGAAGACATTTTTATACTTTTAAGGACCTACAGACACCCTGATATGTATTTTACTTTTTGATTGTCATAATTCATCGTTCACCCAGCCTATTGTTTTCCTTTACATCAGTGCAAATGTGCAGTAGCAGCAGAGTAGACAGAAGATACCTGAAGGTACAAATACTCCTCTACAAGTTCAAGTTGTGCATTCAAAACATTAAAAAGTAAAAGTACACATTATTCTCTCCCTGACCCCACTCCATCATTGTCTACTTGTATTATTATTATTTTATTTTATTTTATTTTATGTTGTGTTATTTATTTAATTTAATTTAATTTAATTTAATTTAATTTAATTTAATTTAATTTTATTTTATTTTATTTTATTTTATTCATTTCATATTTCATTCATTCATTCATTTCATTTAATGTTATTTTTTACAGCAATTTTATGTTGTAGCTAGTTAAAGTAAAGCTATTTTTTATTGTTTTAATGTTTCATATGTTGGGTTGTTTGGTAGTAGTATAACAATGCATTATAGTTTTAAAAACAAAACCTTCGTCTTCACAGTAAACAGTAAAACTACAGCTGTCAGATAAATGTAGTGGCGTATAATATTTGCATATGAAATGTAGTGAAATATAAGCATAAAGCAGCATAAAATGGACATATATAAAAGTATAAGTATCTCAAGTAAATGTACATATATTGATTTCCACCTGTGTGTCTTTGTGGAGCACAGAATACAGGTGTGTATGTATCCACCAACAGGCACTCCACCACACACTCTCTTGAAAGCTACTTGAGTGAAAACCATTACAAACTATAAAAATAAAGTTATCTGGAAGCTCAGCGTGACAATTCGCAGTTTGTTATTCTGTTAATACCCATAAATATGGAAACACATTTACAGCAGCACTAATGTCCAGCCTTATAAGCCTTACAGCCCCATCTGGAGTCCACCACCTGTCAGCCTCAGGCTTTGTCTGCAGCAGTGGACCGACTTCCTTCCAGCTCCGTGCAGCTCAGTCCAGCACAGCCAGAGGAAAGAATGACTGCAGCTGACCTGCAGAGCCAGAAAGTGAGATAACCAGGCCTCTGTCTTCGTTGTTTTTTAACTCACTGTCCCACTTGGTCTCTCACAAGCTGCTTCTTACTGACACACAGCAGCACGTCACTTCATAATGACTTTATCAGAGGGCCGTTAAAGTGAAATACATCAGCTCTGATACGCAAAGGCTGATGACAAACAGAAGGTACACCACGAGGATTCTCATGTTTCATACTGAGTCACATGCAGAGATGGTCACATGACTGTCAGTGTTTATATAAGGCCAGAGGCCAGTCTAACTGCTGTTCATACCAGCTTCAAAGCAGACGTGATCATTCCTGGTGAATACTTTTGAAATACAACAATGAGCTAACAGGAACAATTTAGTTGAGTGTGATGGCTCCACATGACTATAATATGGAAACATAGCATAGTAGGAAAACAACACTATGTGGGAGACTGTTGCATAGTACTTTTTGCTCCTGCCAAAACACAGTGATAGCCAAGCAGGAGCCAGTAAGTACTACGCAACTTTAACAAGCCTGGATCTCTTTCTCTCACTTCCATAAAAGAGAGGTGCTTTTTATGATAGAGGTGCAGCTGTGAGTTTGATGGGACCGAGCAGATCTGCTCACTGTGTTGTTGAAGAAGTATTTCACTGCTGGAAAGATGGTCTTTTCACCAAACTGGGCTGTCTGTGATGTAGAAATACTTTTGACATTAGTGCCACATGACCAGAGAAAACAAATGACAAGGACTGTGGCATTCGCTTTTACTCAAGAAGAAGAAAACCTACAACTACCAGAACGCAATGTCCAGCACCAGACCAATAAATGCTCCTGCTCGTGGGTGATGTAATACAAGCTTGTCTGTTTTGACCATAGGTGTACGAAGAGAACAGGATATACTGACTGCTGGAGGCAGGACACTGTTTATTCCTACAGAAAGCTGCTCAGTGGTGCATGAAGCCAAAAGTGGTCAACTGCCTGTGGCAGCAGTAGCTCAGTCCAGGGGACATGGGTTGCTCGAGTCCCCATCCGCACCAAATACGGAGCATGGATACAGAGGTGCCAGTTCACCTCCTGGGCACTGCCAAGGTGCACCTGAGCAAGGCATGAAACCCCTAACTGCTCGGGGCGCCTCTCAGGCGAGACTGAGTCCCTTTTTTTCAGATGCGTTTTTTTAATCTGTCAACCGGAAAAAATTGTTACACCAAGAAGCCTTGCACTCCGATGCGTTTTATTGTTCCATTAGTTGTGAAAATTTGCAATATGTGACAAAATGTAAGGACACATTTCCTCCTTTGCCTCTCTTCACTGGAGTTACCTATCTGGCTCTCTGTCTGTGTGCCGTCCACATCCTCCTCCTCGTCATTATCATGCACCTGAATATTACTATCTGACCTGTTGAACAGGAGCTATCTGAGTTATGAAATGATTCTGTGTGTCCCGTTCCTCTGTCTCACCGTGGCTGTGTCCTGCTGCCACATTTTCTTCACTGATTCTTGGTCAAATGTCTCTAAAGGCTTCTGATGGATGCGAAAATCTGTTGTGAAAATTTTAATGATGGACAAAAGTTTCGGACTCTGTGTGCAAACGTGATTGATACAAATGTGGTCATATTTATTTTTACACATTCGACAATTTTGGACAAAAGAAACAGACCAGTGTGCAAATGCCTTAAGTCTACAGGAAAAAGTCTTTTTGGTCCCGATGGCAGCATGTGGCGGACCAGGCAGTTGTAATGCCACTGTTTGGCCACTACAAAAATTGGCTTCAAAGCCTGGTGCATTTCCTTGACACAGGAAACAATATGGCAGCCATCTGGTAACGAACAATCTTGAATTACAGTTACACAGTAAGATAAAATATGTTTTTTAAATATTTCATGTGAGAAATAAACAACCCAGTAACAGAATTTTTGGCTTATATTTTTAGCAGCAGTGCTTATTTTTACCATTTAATCTGAGTTTTTTTCAGCCTCCATTTTCATAATACAGGACACAGTATGGTGCCCACTTTCTATTCACAAAGTCTCATATTACAGCCAAACAGTGCACTAAAACATTTTTTAGTTTTACTGTTTGAGAGAGAGGGACGGGCCTCTCTCATGATCTGCTTTTTTGTCTATGGTAGCAGGCATACAAAAATGATGAGGTACAACCGGTAGTTCAAGCAACAGACCTAGACCAAACAAAAATCTGCGTCATCTGAGCTGGGGGATGCGCAAGGAGATCTGGTCATTGAGAAGATGGAGAACAAAGCATCCCGTTAATGTGAAAATGTTAGTTTATTTTACTTTAGATTACTTTGTGTCACAAAATTCAGTTTAATTCAGTTTTTACATTTGATTTCTTTTTCATTACTTATTTTTAGTAACGCTCTGCAGGGTAAAACTGTTGTTTATGAGTGAAGCCTACCATTTTCTTTTAACTATCCACTTTATTTTCTAAGTACTATCAGATCATTACATAACACCATGACATCTTAGCGGTTTACGTGAGTAAACCCAAATCAAAAGTTTCTTGTGTTAGTCAGAGTCCCACTCTTGTGTGTGTGAGTCTCTCACACATGCTTTGATAACCGTCTAATCCCCTCACCGTGACTCTCACATGATGAAGAAATCCCACGGCTCGCAGCAGCCAGAGGCTAAACACTGCTTCTCCACCTCAGCTCACATGCTCCTCTGTTCGCTCTGTAGCAAATGCTCCCTCCATGTCCCACTTTAGCTTGTGTGTTTCTGAACAGCTAAAAGCACAGAGAGAGACGTCTCCAACATGAGGAGATATATGATGCTTAAAAGGATTTCTTTGCCGTGGTCGAGGAGGGACACCACGCAGAATGAGTTCAGTCCACTCATACCAAAGGTAAGAGGTCATTTTTTCTTCCTTTCTGAATACTGAGTACCTCTCTGTGTAGTTAAATGTTTAAGGTTACATTCCTGTGTGTCCAAAGGCGAGATCTGCTAAAGAAGATGCTGAGGAGCTTGGCAATGTCACCGCTGACGTTCACCAAGCAGGGCCAAACAATGGACAGGACAACAGCTCTGTGTTCACCAGCTTTCAACCCCACTACAGAAATTCTTGGATGGACTATTTCCTAAAATACTTCCTGGTCTTTTGCAATGTGGTGTTCACAGTTCTGGGCCTGGTGGTTCTTGGTGTGGGAATGTGGGGCCTCATCAGCAAAGAGTCGTTTGCTCAGGAGAAGATCGGCAGTATTGGGACTGACCCGATGCTGATACTTGTGACTTCTGGCTTCGTGCTGACTGTGCTCTGCCTGTCAGGCTGCGTGGGCGCCTTGAGAGAGAACTGCTCTTTACTGAAGCTGTTTTCTGCCGCTGTGCTGGTGCTCATCACCGCCCAGGTGCTGGCTGCTATTATGGCCTACAGTCTACAAGATCAGATTGGGAACTACCTGCGGTCAGGGATGTTAGCTGCCATGGTGCGGTACCAGGATGATCTGGATCTGAGGTTCATCACGGACGAGATCCAGTCGAATCTGCAGTGCTGTGGGGCAGATAACTACCGTGACTGGGAGCTCAACGTGTGAGTAGAGGGTGACTAACTTGGACGTTTATTAAAAAGAACACCATGACTTAGGAATGCCTTGAAAGTGTGTTATCAGCTATTTTTCTCCTTTACGCAGATATTACAACTGCTCAGCTCCGGGACTTCTGGCCTGTGGCGTCCCTGCGACATGCTGTGTGGACCCTTTGGAGAACGGCACAGTGTGGAACTCTCAGTGTGGTGTAGGAGCCCAGCTGCTGGATGAGTTTAGTGCACAGAGTGTGATCTTCCTGGGCGGTTGTCTCGGGGGAATCTCACGCTGGGTCGAGCAGCACGAGGGTGTGATAGGGACAGTAATAATCGTTGTAGTGGGGGTCCAGATTCTGACTCTGTTTATCACTACACGTCTATTAGAAAGCATCCAGTGGCATAAAGTTTACACATAACATGGGCTGATGAAGAAATTGCATGCTGATATTTAAGGTGCTAACTGTTTGTTTGTGACTTGCAGTAATGAAACTGTGCCCCCTCATAGAAATGTAATGAATTATTTTTTTTCTATGCTACCCCCAAAACCATAAGAACAAAAATCTTTACTAAGCTTTATTGACTGACTGTGTCTGTCTTGCCAGTGTAAATAAAAGAAAACTACTCATTTTAAGGAAGCAAATTTCACATAAAACATCAAGATGACAGACCAAATTTCATTATTTGGCCGGCGAAAATCAATTTCTATCCAAAGAAACTACGACATGTCAGGTTTCAAAGCCCAAGAGGACATATTTAACATGTAGTGAAAGGGCCCTGCCTTACTCTAATGCTGTGTTCACACTGTAAGTGACACAGCAACAGGCTACAAGTCATTTTCAATCGAAGTTGGCGACACAAAGCTACAAACTGATGCCCGACATTTGTTGTTGTAGATGGCGTGAAGTGCTATAAATAAAAGCTGAGCTGGCCTCAACTTTTTTCATGGCTCCAGTGACTCTGTAAAGCATCAACCAATCATATGTTTTTGTTTCTAGCTGTGGTACTGTGTTTTTTAGCTTAGGTAGCTGATGCTATGCCAGCTTTATGTGCATTGCGGTGCACACACAGATGCAATGTGGCACAGACATTGATCAAAAGCGTAGATATTTCTTTGATGAAATACAAACTTAAGATGCTGTTCAGTCCTGTTGTTTATGGCAAGTAGCAGACACACACAAACCTGTCATGATGCAGCTATGTTGACAAGTGAGCAGCACTTCAACGGCAACGTGGCGATAATGGAGCTGGGCACGGGAGCATGTTCGTAGGGTGAACACAGCATAAATGTACAATATGATGTACCTTATATCTCTATTGTGCTGTAAAAACTCTAGCTTCTCCTGAACATGTTGTATCTTTTAACAGCAGCAAAAGGCCATTGAATAAGACACTTAAATAAGGCACAATGTAGGTTAAAGGTTAAGGTTAAATCAACAGTTAGCCCCAAAATCGTATTTTTCTCCAGAATTATGAACCTACACACCTACCGCACAACGTAGCCTGACGTGCACCTCCTCAGAAATGTAACTACAGGTGGCTGCCATGCAGACTTCTGTCTATTTTTGTAAGCTGAAAAATATTTCCCTCAGTGGAAACAAAGCTTTTATTTACTTAAATTTCACAGATAAGAAACAATAAATTGTGAAGACAATAAAGCCTCCACTCAATAGCATTTATGTCTTGACTGTGATTTATCCTGGCTTCGTATGAGTAGAGGAAATATCCGCTAGTCGCTAGGCTAATTTATACAATGTAAAATGCCATAGGCTTGTGCTAACAACATTAGCATGTTGTATTTGTGGGGAAAATGTGTCCAGATAAAGACAAGCGCTTTGTCTGTGAATGCTGCGAGTTATAGTGAAGCATTTGTGTTTGAAATTGTAGCTATTAAGGCATGTTTAACGTGTGCTTTGGGTGTGTTTTGAATCAACTAAACTCACAACTAAACACACCACTGCACAAGTATAAATGTTCACAATGATGTGGGCTATGGCGTAGGCTCTGCATAGAGCTGCTGCACAAATATAAACCCTGTTTAACTCAACATACTTTCTTTTAAAGGGACAAACATCTTAATGGGAATGATGAAACACTGCGAACACAGAAGCATGGTTTAATAACCGGCTGAGTTTGGCAGAGAGGAAAAGAAAGAAAAACAAGTATTGTTAAAAAAAACAAGCTTTATTCTGAGTTTAATAAAATGATGCTGACAATTGTGCAGAAACTCTGTCTTCAAAGCCAGTAACCGCTTTCATGTAACCTACAACTCTCACTGCAGTCTATGACCACAAGTACATATTCAGCATCATCAGGTGGTGGACATTAAAATGACAGCTTGAAATTCTTATGAAAATAAATTTGATATATAAAACAACTTAGGCAAAAAAAATAGAAATGCAGACATATTTTTACATGTTAGTTCTTAATTTGTGGTTCACCTCTATAGAGGAGCCAATACTGATGATCTAGAGTCAGTGGGTAATGGCAGCTCCACTTGTTGAATCTGCCACATCAGTTCCCTTTGGTAGGTATAAATATCATTTCTTATCAAAAGGGCTCAGATTATACCGTACTGAGCCAGTTCATGTAGCTCTAGATGGCTGTACGCTTCCCATGGGCAGATTACAGTGATGTCTGAAAAAGAAAGAACAAAACAGCGAGTAAGAAACAGGACAAGTTGTGTTGTTTGTGCGTACTTTTCATATTGCAGTAGCCTAACTGAGGCACTCCTGCTTACCAGTGCCAAGCCCTTCCATTCCTGGGATCTCCTCTCCAAAGCTTAGGGAGATTAAAAAAAAAATCACAATCATAAGTAATTTTTTTTTTACTTTCTAGATGATGCTCATGAAAATTTAAACCTACCCAATGACGCCCTTCTTGGGAGGCTTGCTCTTGAACTGGCGGCTGCTCCTCTGTTTGAACTTGGGTGCGCCAGATCCAGGGCCGGAGGCTCTGATGGGAGCTTTGCTGCCAGTCTTTGCTTCAGGTTTGGCCACATCCAAAGTCATACTTTTGTTGTTTGAACTATAAAGAGACAGTTAATTTGTCATTAAATACATGTAATGTAGTGCATGAAAATATTAAGACATTTTGTTTATCGTGGCCACATTGAAATGCATTGCATTCAAGACAAGCATCTGTTGGAATATCATTATCATTTTTTTTCTAAAGAGCAAAAAGATATTTAAATAGAGATTATATTTATAAGTGTTAACTAATGTAACTGTTTTTATGACAGTCAAACTCGAATTAGTTCTTGCTACTGAGCACAAACAGCAGCCAATTAGAGAGTGGTAATCTGGCGCCAGTGCCACATAAAAAGCTTTCTTGTTAACTGTTTCAACAGATAACAAGAGCAGCAAGAAAAACCTTGAGGCTACTGGAGGAAAAGCACAAGGATACGTAGGCTACCCTGTATTATAGGCCTATTTATCTTAAAAGTCTTGTGTGTAGGATTTACTGGGAGAAATAGCATGTATAACACATTCTCACTCTGACATTTGGTCATGGACTTTCCATGTCCAGATACAATGTGTAAAGTACCCTGGGTGTGTTGGTTGTTGCCGTTCTGGGACGCCGTGTCAAATTCTGCCTGTTACATGCATTATCTTCTTTCAAAATACACTTCAGTTTTCACAGGAAATTTAACATTTACATACAGTCTCTTTCAAAATAAATGTCAGTACAACAATGCAAAGTGACATTTTTTTTCCTCCAATAACTGATGCACGTGGCTAGGTTTTGGAAAAAAGAATAGGGTTTTGCTTACGTGAGCACTGTTCTACTGGGCGTTCGTTGGACCCATCCACGACCCCACCAACCCACTCTACTCTGACTTTCACCACCTTAACTGTCATTCTTATCCCGCTGTATTTCCCCCGATGCCACCAAGCTCTGTTACACTATAACGGCAACTGGCTGTGTGTCATGCCGACATTAAAGGACGGCTTTTTTCATCAGTGTCTGACGCCACAAGTCACTGGCCAAGCACCAGACCGGGCTGGAATATAATATAATAAGTGTGTTTTCTTTAGTGTATGATCGCCTGAAAATAAGAATCATTGTGTTTTCGTTAGCTTAGAATGAGCTGTTTAGATCTATGTAGGGAACAGGTCCTAGTCCAATTAGATTGGCATGTTGCACCGCCATGTTTCTACAGTAGCCCAAAACGGACAAACCAAACACTGGCTCCAGATGGGGCCATTCGGGTTTTCGGTTTTTGGATTGGCCGCCGTAGTCAGTCTGCAATCCTCACAGCTAGATGCTATTAACCCCGCCTGAATCTTACACACTGTTCCTTTAACTTTAGATGGAAATTTAGCTAGATTGCTTTGAAATTTTGTGTAAACCCTGCACATTTTGGTGATTCTCTCCCAGTTTGTACACTGCAGGTTGCAGAGAAGTGCACCTTTCATGTCAACATACAGTATGGAGCAAGACTTCTGCTCATGTTCAAAACTTTATGCACATTCAAACACATAACTGTGTTCTCTGAGAAGTCAAGGGTAAAGTCATAATCTTAGAAAAAGAAAGCAATCAAATGCAGATCAAAACCTTGTGTTGGGTGCTCGTGGACAACAGGAAACAACAGGAAACACAGGAGGGCAACCCAGGTGCTCCAGAAAATATAGAAAATGAGTAAGTAAATATGAAAAAGCCTTTATCGTAGTGTCTAAATCATTAAAAGAGCCAACATGTTTCAACCACTGCAGGTCTCCATCAGGGCTTTGAAAAACACACAACAAAGGTAGCAGGGACCAATAGGAGGCCATCACATGACCCAGATAATGCCATATTGGGTGAGACAAGTGACTCTGTGACACTGTTTTTTTTTTGTTTTCTCGTATAATTTCATGTCATTATTTGGGTCATACGATGGCCTCCTATAGGTTCCTGCTACTATATAGGTGTGGCCATAAAAGCCCTGATGAAGGCCTGCAGTGGTTGAAACATGTTGGCTCTTCTAATGATTTGGCCACTACAATAAAGGCTTTTTAATATTTCCGCCCTACTTTTCTGTATATATATGTATTTTTGGAGTGCCTGGGTTGCCTTTCTGTGTAATAAAGTCACAACATTTTAAGAGAAAAAGTCAAAGGCTAAACAATGAAAAGCTGCGTGCAAGCAATTCAGAAAAGGGGAAGCCTCGCCAAAAAAAAACTTCAGAAGATGGAGGTAAAAGAAAGTCTAATGATAACATTGTAAAAATGTGCATTTGAATATAAGACTAAACTGGCAATAAAAACCTGACACACACAAACACCCCCGCAAGAACACGTCAATGGCCCCCTTTCAAAAGTATTGCTCCCAGCACCCATCGACGTCCTGCCAACAAACGCAACACTAGACAGATTGGTATGAAATTAACTGTCTGATTGTGATTACAAATACATCTTAATAACTTAAGACTTGATTAGAGACCTGTAATCCCACAGTCACGTTTCTAATAAACCATCCATGATGCCTTTAAGCTACACAGCACCTTTATAATCAGATTACAGCGAGGACATGCTGAATGTGCTTGTGGTCTCAACCTGAACTCATTAATTACTCATTAGACTGTCTGCCAGTGAAATGAGTTTACAAAAACTGGAGGGAAATAACATGCTGCGATGTGATATTCTGAATACTGCGGCCATTTTATTAGGTACACCTGAACGATGTCACACAACTCAAACAACAGCTCTGTCATAGTGTTCAGTTTGGTTCACACTGTCAGAGACGTGTTGATCCAATTATATGCCTATTATTGAGATCATAATTAAAGTGGGTGCTGCATTGGACTACATTATATTAAGGGGTGTTCCTAATATTCTGACAGCCTCATATATGTATAGTAATTAGGGAGGGAAGGAAATGGAAACACCACTAGCTATGACCTCTAAAGCTAAAACAGGCTAAACAACATAATTCAACACCTCTATGACAGTGTCAAAGTGCACTGGTTTGCATTAGACTGGACAGGTGTACCTAATAAAGTGGCCATTAAGTGTTTGTCTCTTCTTGGATGCATTCAGGTTTCCCAGTTTCCAACATTTTGATCTGTGAATGATTTTTTAAATCCTGTAAACTAGTATCTAAACTTGAAATACATTTTTAAAAAGTACTTTTTTACGTTATTACAGAAAAATGGCAAAATAATTACATATATGATAAAAGCACATGAGCGTCTAAATCATTCTGCAGCTCCAAAACATTACCTGAGTCATTGCTGATACTCACCTCTTGTGTTGCTGTGTTATCTCTGTTGGTAGTGTCATAGTGATCCGGGCTGCTGTTGGATGATGAGTCGTGTTTAAGGAACCCCTCTTATACACCTCACACTCTGAGAAGATTATGAGGCTACTAACCAATAAACTGCAGGCCCTTCATCGCTTGTACACACACACACACACACACACACACACACACGCACAGGGATCCACATGGAGCAGTACATTCATTAGGGGGATTGGCTGACAGGCAGTTTGGGGGATGTCCCTGCTGCTGAGACTGACTTCACCAGACACATGACAGTGGGAAAACAAATGCAGATGTTTTATCAGAATAACAATGAAGATGTGTGCCGGGATGTCCATCAGGAGTCATCTGCATGTTTCCTGCGGGATTTCCTCATAATACGGCCTCAGTATCCCCCCACCACCTGCAATATTGTGCAACGTCTGCAGCCCAGAGAACACACCAGCACGAACATGGGCAGCGTTCTCCTTTCATCAGCAGTCTCTCAGATTGAGTTGCATTATGTCTCAGTGGTAATCCCCACACCTTGCACGCACTGACACACACACACACCTGGTCCATTCATCTGATGGTTCGCCAGAGCTCCTCTCTGTAATCTATTCCATTGATACACATGCACAGGAGACACGTGTATAAGACACACGCTCTCACTTCCTGTGGTTTATCTGCTCTCACTGTCTCTGTCTCAGACTCCTCTCAGACCCCTCTCTCCATCAGTGGCTGCATTTTATACCAATATTTCTACTTATAATGGTGAGTTTGGATGAGATTTGATTTAGTTCTCATACTTAACTTCAGTGTGTCTATGTTATACAACTTTAAACTTCTACTCCTTTTCACTCCAGACAACTATAGTTAATATATTTTGCAGATTAAAATGTATACATACAAAACATATCAACTAATAGGATGCATTGTTATAGATAATATGCCCAGACAGTATATAGAACAGTTAGCTCTGCTTCAAGTGCCTACAGTAGTGTAATATTGCCATACATGAATGTACCATAACAATAAGCCAAGAATATAATATACAATATATAGTCATTGCTCCTTATGTTCTATGGTACAAGGGAAAATTTACTAAATGTATGTTTGTATGCTTCAGACCTTGTTTTTAGATTATGCTTTGAGCCACTATGGAGGCTTTTTATCAGTTGTTTTTTTCCCTTCCTCCAACATATATTTTATTAACTAAATGTGTAAATTAAAAGAAAAATAAAGATTTGTTTTTTTAAAAGATGCAAGTTTAAAAATGTTCTTGTGCCTTAAATGTAAAAGGAAAAGGAAAAAAGTCACAAAAAGTTTTCTTTTTCTTTTCTTTATCCCCCTTCCTTGTTGTGTTTTAGTTCTTCGGGTTTAGGTTTACAAGTGTCAGTTGATGTTCACAATAAATAAAATTTGGGAATATTAAGCAGCTACTCTGTGGCTGATGCAGATTGTCTGCCAATCAGTTTATTTTTTTCAGTTCAAATAGCTTTGTTGGCATAAACAAAGATATGTTAAATAATAATAAATGAAATAATAATGAAATAAAAACAGAAACAAACTAAATAAATAAATACAAGTGAAAATAAAAAAGCCACATACATTCATACATTATATATTTACATATTTAATATAGAGGTGCCACAAACAGGTTTTATATTGTACTGCTGCAATCCATTTTTGATTACAATACATTATAATATATGTAGTACACTGTACTAGTACTGTAGTACGCTGTTGTCCCTTCACCCAGGGGTGGGCTTAATGTCAGGAAGTTTGAAATTTCCTTGGTTATTTCTCCAAAATGGAAATCTCTGACTGAGGAGAACTTTTCACAGTGGAGGAGGAAATGCAATCAATTAACCAATAAACCTGTTTCAGATGTAGCAATGATTGTTTATCAAGTTCATAATCTGAGACAGATTACTCATTTTAAGATCCTCTTTCAGTATCAAAACAATTCTAAAACCACAGTATATTATCATTTAATAATAGGTTTTGAAAAAAGATGTATTGCACTATTTTATTATCATTATGCCTATTTTCAAATTCAGAATCAGATCACTGATCAGATTACAGTGGCCTAGGCTATCACCTATGTTTGAAATCTTTCAATTTGATGTTTCTTCCTGCTTTCTCTGAATAAGATTAACAGCAAACAGTATAAACGTTAACATAAGGAATTTAAAGGCAGCCTAGTGAATCCCTTTGTTCACATCTGGCTTTGTAGTAGTTTACTGGAGTGATATTTTTGTTTTCAAGAAACTCCAATAACTGTGGTGCATACTGACAACAGCCATATTTTAATTTATGACTGATTTAAATAGGAAAAAAAATCAACAACTCGGTTTCTGGATGGCCAAATACACAGCATCTGTCAACATCATTACTGATAGAGAAACTTGTGGAGCTCTGTAGTGTGTGTGTGAGGAACAAACTGAGATAACGACGCCATCTAGTGGTGACAGGTGGACCCGCCTGTCCTTATTTTGGTCAATCAGGATGACGTTTCTAGCAAAGATCGTATATTACACCAGTGTATCACTCTGGGGTGATATTAATCAATCAGGCGGAATTACAGTTTAGTGAAGGGGAAAATAGATATTGCCGTTTGATTTGTTGTGTTTGATTTAACTGTATTCACCAAAGTGAATTATGCATTGGCCACTCAGTATAGCTAAGCTAATATAATTACGCGGCAATGTGCAATATTATCAAGGCTACCGCTAACGTTCAGCGGGTGTAAAACCAAGAAATAATCGAAAATGAAATATATAATTATACAGGGTAATTTTTTCTTTGATATATTTCCTCTATGCCTCTTTACGGTCAAAGAGAAGGAGGTTCATACTCCTAAATACCCAGTAAAAAGTGGAAACCTGCACGGTATCCGAAAAAAGTGACAGAGTGAGAGCTCACTACTTCCGTTTCCCTGTCGCTGGAGGTTAAGGTTCGTAGGTTAAAGGTTACACACGCTGCTCCACACGTTTTATGTTTGTTAATATAATTTGTAATGTGTTGAAATAAAGTGCAGTAACATGGGGAAGAATAAGAAGAACAAAACTAACGAGTCAGGAAAACAAGCTGGCAAGGCTGGACAACAATCAAGGTAACGTACGGAAGCTAATGTGTAACTATAAACTGCTAGCTAGCTAGCTAGCTAGCTAGCTGTTATTAGCCCTTAACGTCAGTTTGGAGTTAGCAAAATGAGTTACAACCTTGTGTTTAACCTAAGTGATGATACATACCTGCCCTATAACATTTGTTCCACTTTCTCCTTCTTGCTGTCTGGACTTCAATGTGTAAAAACAGTGACAAGAAGCTCAAACGAGATGCTAAACCCAAGAAAGCCAAACGAGACCACCTCGAACACATCCCCTTTAAACTCCGAGAGATAATGAAGAGCAAAGATAGGATGAAAACGGGATCTCTGAAGGCCAAAAAGCTTAAAAAAGGTGAGTAGAAAAGCGTTTTTCATATTTCTGTATTGCACACCTGGAACAGTCATGGGTTTGAATTTGTTTCTGTCTCCTTAGCCATCTCCCCTAAAGGTAAACCAGAGGACTCCCAGAGTGGAGACATACCTGTCCCACACTTCAAGAGGGGACAGAAGGAGAGTGTGCCAGCATACCTGCGCCGCATGGACAATGAAACAAAACACGTCCTCTTCCTCACCAAGAACCAAGTAGACAGAAAACCTGAGCGGGATGAAGACAAGGGCAAGTCTGAGAGAAGAAGGAGTGAGTACATTTTGATTGTAATCAGCAACACAGATATTTTCTCATGTGCTGATGTGGGATGTCAGTGGAGAGTCGGCCAAACCCCATCCTGCTATTAAGGGTACTAAGTGTGTACCATTTATTGGTATGTAATATTTGTTTTGGATGGTTTGTGGCTATTTTATCTCATGCCACACACAAGAGAAACATATATTAACACACACAAATTAAATCTGTTGTGTCTTGGGTTAAAGTCTGAGCTCACTGAGCTACTCACCTAAATGTTGCAGTGTGTATCTTGGAAACTTGTAGGTGAATCAGAAACAACAATACTGACGTTTTTTGCAGGATTTTTAAAAAGGACTTTGAAAAGTGCTGAAGTCAAACGTCCAGTGTGTGAGATTTAGGGGGATTTAGTGGCATCAAGCAGTGGGGATTGCAGATCCAGCTGAAACTTCTCCTGGTTTGTAGCGTGGGCTGAAATGTCTGCAGAGCTGTCTTCCTCCCAAAAACAAATGTATCTGTTATTAAAACCAGTAAAAACATTGAATAAAGCAGTTTTGCATAAAGAAATTAGTGTTGCTTGTCTCTGAGGGGCTGCTAACTACAGTGGCCGATGCAAAAACGCAAATAGTCCCATCTAGAGCCAGTGTTGTGTTTCCTGTTCTGGACTACTGTAGAAACATGGACAGTGCAACATGGCAATTTCCATAGACAAGGACCTCCTGCCTAGGTAGATATAAATGGCTCATTCTAAGGTAACAAAAACAAGACCATTTTTTTTATCTTCAGGTTACTATACACTAAAGAAAACATGCTTATGAAATTGTATTCCATTTCTGCCAGTACATCCTCCTACATCCTACACACTGGACTGTTAAATAACAGTGTAAATGACAATAGAAAGTAGATCACAGTAAAACACAGAAATGTAAAAGTGATTATTATTCCTGGCTGTCTGACTTATTTGATCTTTGCTGTCTTTGCCACAGGTCTGATAAAGTCCGATTATTGAGGCTACAGCAGAAAAAGTTGGACAGACAAGAGGCCATGATGGAAAAAGAGATGTTTGTAGGTAAGGATGTGAGGGAGCAGTTTGTCATCACAAGCACGCACTGTCCAGATTTGTTCAAATAAGTTCATCAGGAGGCATGCTCCATCTTATGCTCCCACACAACATCTATCAATGCTGCTTTAATCACTTAAAAAGTAATATGCATGTATATAGGAGAAGTGGACATAATTATCAAAACAGAATAAAATACTAAACTTGTTTGCTTAGCGATATCATGGCCTTTGTTTTGTAGATAATGTTCCCTTTGGTGAAGTTTCAATGGCCCCGCCGTCTTTGAGCGCCAAACCCAAGAAAGCTCCGGTCAAATCTCAGGTAACCTGCTATCATGTCACATGTCATGTCTGTGAGCTTAATGGTTTTGTAAGAGGTTAAAGGCAAGCTTAGGTATTTGTTGTATTTGTGCACCCTCAATTAAACTAGAAGTGCTTGTTTTTGCCTTATAAGTGTAAGACAACAGTATGGAAAGGACCCCACTGAGAAATAAAGCGTTTTTCTCGACTTTCCACAGATCCAGTTTGTCTGTTATTGTGCTTAACCAAGTCTTGCTCAAGGAAAAGTCTAAGCTACACTTTCTGTACTCCAACACAACACACTCTTTCTGGCAATTCTTACTAACGTTTCCACTGTTGTTTTTCCTGCAACAAGTCAGCTGTCACAAGATTTTACAATAAGACATCTCCCAAAGCAGGACTTGGTCACAGTAACAGACAGACCAGGGAATGGTGATGAAAAATGCTTCATTTCTCTGTAGGGTTCTTTCGGCAATGTTGCCAGACATTCTTGATACCAGACCAATTTCAAATAATGTTTTCTCCATTAGTTACTTTAAAAAATGAGGACAATTGTGTCCAGGTTGAAAAATACTGAAGTTTCCCCTTTAAATGTGTCTTTTCTCCTCTACCTCCATCATTCAGAAGGCATCAAAGGATCTGCTTCTCAACTCTCTCCTGGGCCACACGGCGGTCTCCACAACCAAGCCCTCCATGGCCAGGCAGAGAATGATGGAGGAGGAGAGGGAGCGAGCAGTGGAGGCCTACCGTCTCCTTAAGAAACAGAAACAGCAGCAGCATGAGGCCCGAACTGCCAGTGTGGAAAAACTCAAGAACCTTCAGTGATGTTTCATGTCAAAGAAAAATATAATTCACTGACTTCAGTCAGTAGTGAAGCTCAGAAACTGGAACGGACTGTAAGATAATAACAATCAGCAGACTGTTTGTGTTATGTGCACTGGAACTGATACGTCAGTGGGGCTGTTTACCACAATGCGCCTAACTGTCAGGGAAAGGAGCAAACATTTGCATCTGCTGCCCACAGAATGAGGTGAGTATAGTGATCAACATTCACCTGCAACTTTCAGTGTCACATATTTAGGTCAAAGGTGAACAGGATATTCAAATTGTGCCTGTCTGAATATCTTAGAATGAAGATAAACGAAACTGAGACAGATGACCTTTGTTGATTCCTCACCCTTGTGTCTGTCAGATGTTCACTGGCAGGTCTCAGCTGTTTCCCAACTGTTTTGCATCTTCAGGTAATCACTACGACAGTAAAACCACCGAAGTCATGCCAAGGCAAAGACAAACCTGTTATTGTTTGCTGTGGTCCCACTAGATGGCAGTCCTCCTGTAGAAAGCTGCTTTCATATTGTTGGTGTGAAGAGCTGACACAGCGCGCAGACTGATTTGTTTTGGACGTATTAAAAGTAAAAATTTATTTTTTGATGCCTTACTAGATATGTAAATTTAGTTTTCAAAATACTGTGGAATATTTTCATGCCTTGTTTCCGTCTGTACTTCCCTGAGAGCCTGAATCCTGGGATAAATAAATCACATCAGCCTTTTTAAATGCGGAGCATTTATTAGAGCCTGGCACAGCTATTTACATTTGTAATCCGGTAAAGGTTTACCCTCATGAACAAGGTCTTTGTTTAAACATTGGACTCGGGGACAAACCATGCACATTCAGAGACGTTTGTTTAACACCTTCATTTGTCAAATCATCCAAGATGCAAATACAAACATTTTGCTGCTTTTATTTTATTTATTTATTTGTAAGTGATCCACTGAACACTATCACCAGATGGTATTACCTATCGATACTGAATCTCAGTTGTCTCTTCTGTGGTCTCACAGTTGTTACTGTTTGATCAGCTTTTATTATTTGGTCTGTGTTTGTCCACTGAGGGTTGTCACAGTGACAAGGAAATGCATTAAGTGGGGACAGCTGCTTCTGATTGGTAGTGCTGTCACCCTTGAGCTGAGCTCAACAACCATTGGTCATTTACCCCTTGTGTCCATGTGCACAAGACAGCTGTTGGTATTATCAGGGGATTTACAGTTGCTGCCTGTCAGAGAAAGATGCTGCTTTTGATTTCGGCTCAAGTCAACGGTCACGATATGCGTTTGTTTACCTTCCTCTGCTCAGTGACACCTTGCCAGTAACTCCTTTATGAAATAAATGGGTAAAATCCAGCTAGGCTCCTCGGGGTAAGCCTGTAGTGCTTACCATAGGGCTAAAACTCATTTTAACTGTTGACTGATCTGTCGATTATTTTCTAGACTGTCTGTAAAATGTCAGAAGATGGTGGAAAAAAAAATGTGAATCAGTGTTCCCCAAAGCCCCTTAAATGTCTTGTTTGTCCACAACCCAAAGATGATGAGTTGTCATAGAGGTCTAAAGAAACCACAAAATATTTACCTTTAAGAAGATGGAATCAAAGAATTTTTACTTTTTTTTTTTTAATTACTCAAACCGTTTAACAGATCAATTTAATAGTTCACAGCTAATCAATTAATCGCTGCAGCTCTAGATAACCATAAATCTAGAGTTACCCATGTCAGTGGCGTTAGACAGTGACCAAAGCTGTTCATGGACATGCAAAGAAAACACTCTATTGGATGTTTGAATGCAGTTTTGTTTACATTTGGATACTGTTTTCCTTTGTTCAAGACTGTGCTGCCTTTCTGCATGTTTATTTGCAGCTTTTTGCATTCATTTTCCTATCCACGCAGGTGACCGACGGGTGCAGGCACGAGGCATCACAGAGTAAAATCTAGCGTTCTGTTGTTCATCTCCTATCAGTCTGATTTCCAGTTTGTGATCAATTTCCTTTCTGAGCAAGCACTCCTGGCTGCTGACAGCACAGGATGGTGGGAGTAATTGGGAGAGAGCCTACTCAGCCTGCTGCTAGGCAGCCACAGCTCACTCTGAAGCTCTGAAAGTGTGTACATGTGTGAGCGTGTGTGTGACAAATTATATGTGATTAATTGTTCCTCTCCTTTGGAGAAAAGGAAGAACTCATAAGTCAAAGCAGTTGTCCGTGTTTATTTGTCCCTTAACAATAATGTGATGGTGTGGTGTGTTTATTTGCAGCCCACTCAGTTTCCTATGTAACAAACATGCATGCAGTGAAGGCTCCTTGCACTAGTTCTCCTCTCAGTTTTTATCAGATGCTCCAAATAGCATCAAAATGGAAGTGCGTCCCTCAGTGGTTTTAATACCACTGTTTGTTTCGCCTGTAGACTCAACTCACTTTTGATACCAGGTCCTATTCTTTATTTTATTTTCAACTGCAGATAGTACCCCCTCACTGTAGGCCGGATTCTCAGCTGACCGCCATAGCGACACCACAAGAAACTGCTGTGACATAGCTGAATTTGTTCATTAGCAACCAATCAGAGGAACGTCTACATTTTGTCAGCTGTACAGCATAGTAGATGAAGTAGGTTTGCAGGCTCCCAATTTTAAAAATCTGGGTGAAATGGATAAAATTGAGGTCGCTATCAACGGTAGCTTAGCTGTTTAAAAAATCAGGTTTGTGCAGGATTTCTCGTCTTGAGCCAGTGAATATTTTAGTGGCGATATTATCTGACCAATCCATATCTGACCAATTTTAGTATCAGCTCAGCTCGCTTGGAACCTGGATCCAAAAAAGTCACAGTTACAGTAATTATCCACAACTTTTGCTTATGGAAAACCAAAAAAAAAGGAAGTTGAGTTGATTGGCGTACCATGCAGTGGTATTAAGACATACTACAGTCCTAAATTCAATCTAGAAAAGGGCGTCACATGGATTTATTATCAATTTTTTACTGTTTAGGTAGTGTATCATTTCCGCAGTCACACTAAAATGTTAAATGCTGTGTACACACACATAACAGTACAGTATGATAGCCAATTCCTGCAGGGGCCCCAGGAAAAGCAGTTAAAGCTTATCAAACCAACATATGTAAATAACCGCTGTGAGCAGTGTAATCCTTGTGACACTTCCTCTTGCATTACCGGCATCTGCCTCCTCTGTAGTAGTCACCTGTCCCAATCCAACAGCCACACAGTATTTAAGTATTCTTTTATAGTTTTAATAAGTTAGAATTTACACCTTTACATGAAATTTATATTTTTATAAATCCAAGGCACTACACAATCATATGGCTTTAAGAGGAAGTCTGAATCACAACGTAATTTCACATGTGAAAAAAGCATGTTTACAACAGATTAACAATTACATTTGGTAGATTTATGATATGAAAAACACTGTGAGCACACAATGACAACTCTGAATGTTTGTGAATGAAAACTAGCTTTAAATTATAGACCTTGCCTTTGCCTTAAACAGCCGTCACCTAATACTTGCTGAACTTTGGGATTTAGGCATGAAAATGAGATAACTCATACATGGCACTCTTTCTCTTGATTGTGTTTTCGAGTGAAGCAAGATCGAAATGGATTTTAGTTAGAAGGAGGAAATTTAGGGAAATTGTTTTCATCAGTTAAAAATGAAAATGATATACAAGAGCTGACGCACAACCTCTCCATGTGGAAATCATTTGTCTAAGTATACAGTAGGCTCTATAAGCCGCCCATCTTCGATATTGGTAGCCTTTTTAATCTTAGTCTCTTTAGTTCTTGTGCCTAAAGATCAGACAAACAATGCACAAACATCAGAGAAAATAAAGTACAAGACAAAATAAAGAAATGTGAGCTAGGTCACAGTGCTGCATGTTGCTTGACATTCACCACAGTGTGTTGTTATGTAAAGCCTCTTGCCAAGAAAGAGAAAAGAGGGTTTGTTACATTTGATACAAGGAACTCTGAGGGAAAATGAAACCACTGGTCGAGATTTCATAGCTGTAACAATCGTGTGCAGGTGACAGTGCAATCCGCTTTCGACTCACGCTGCCTGTGTGTTGTGTGACAGACCTTAAGACGGCAAGGTCTCAACTGAACGAGGCAGAGAGCTGCCACTTCCTGGAACCAGAGATGGGGCTCTGGCTCGAGGTATCATCACGTCCTGGTCCATCTGTAGAAACACACAGAGACGTGATTATTTCAGCAGGAGCGACAGAAGAGGGGATGCTCCATGGTGTAAAACATTGTGTACTCGCTCACCTTTGTCAGACCCTTGGCAATCAGGGCTATTTCAGTGGGCTGGTACACACAACTTCGTAGTTGACCATTATAAGCTGCGTATGGAGACACTGGCTTTGAGGGTACTGGGAAAGAAAAGGTGGAGGATGGTGAAAAATAAGTTTGTTGGGATGTTTATTGTGCAGTCCATAGACAATGTCACTTTAAAGACATCTGCTTTGTTTAAAAAAGGACACTCCAGTCTGCTGCAACACGCGTTCACTGTAACTGGCTGGTTAGGTGAATCAATAACTGCTGCATGTGTCAGGATAAATCAAAAGTCGTGCACAAGTTGGATACTGTAAAACTCTAGAAGCAACCTGCAGTGTATTCTATTTTAATATTTGACAATGACAGTTTCATTCTGGTTTTACCACAGTTTGCACTCACTATTTTCCTCTTCCTGCTTAGTTTCTGTTCAGCATCTGCTTCATTCACTACTGATACTCACTTCAGTTTTTTTATCGGGGACAGTGCCCAAAAAACAACATGTTAGTTTCCACTTCAATGTAAATGTGCCAGAGTTAGCTAATGATCACTATGTAACAGACACAGATTAATAAATTACCTTATATAATGACTCTAACTGTAATGTGACTGCCTCACAGTATTGGCCAAGGATGTAACCTTTAGTAAGCAGATCAGAGTTTTGTCCTAAAACTGGGAGCATGGCCCCAGAATGGCACAGTTTGAGGAAGTTTGAGATCCACTGATTTAATTTTAATACTGTCCTGCAGATTCATTTTGATTTTTGAGATTAATGTCAAAGCATATTGTGTCATGCTGTACCTGTTGGTGGCTCGTCCATAGTGAAAGCTTTATTCTCCATGTAAATGTGCTCTGGCTCCTTATGGACGTTGTCGTACACCAGGCTCATGGCAGGATAAACATCCTCTCCATCCAGCGGCTGCTCCTGGTCTGGGTCCTCCTGGGTCAGTAGGCAGATTTCTGGGATGGCGTAGGAGAAGAGGAACACCCAGGCATTTAATACCAGGGCTATAGCCAGAGTAGGATCATCCCAGCTGGGATTCCCGGCCACTCTGTTCCCGTGGAGGTACATGACGATCCAAACTACCCAGATAACCAAGGTGAAGAGCCCGGTGGCCGAGGATGAAGGCTCCATCTGGGCGCCACTGCTTGTGCTTGTGTGTGAGTGAGGGCAGAGCCATCAGCACCACAGCGAGCAGCAGAACCATCACATAGATCAGAGCCATCACAAAGTCCTGGTTGGCAATGCCGCAGGACAGGTCAGAGACAATGACACTTCCAGGCGGGCTTCTGACCACAGTGATGATGAGCCACTCGGTGTTGATGATCACCTCGACCATCCACAGACCCAGGGCTCCCAGGCATAACATCCAGCTCCTGGGCCCCCGGCCTCTCCGCTCCAGGAGGGCGAGCCACAGCCCGTGCATCGCCAGGCAGGCCAGACAGCCTGAGAACAGCACCCCAAAGAGGAACCTCCGCGCAGCACAGCTGGTGGAGTACCGACCCACGATGAAGGCAAAGGTGAGTCCAAAGAGTCCCAGAGTAAAGACCAGAATGCCGGCCTGCAGGGCCACCATGCCTTTTCTCTTCTTGTGTGTCACAAACGGTAAGCTGGCCATGAGGATGACCAACAGAACAAAGGAAGTCACCACACCAGCAGCAGCAAAAGCCTCCACCACGACCCCCCACGCTGTAGTCAGGTCACACAGGTTGTAGTATATGGAGCTGATACTGGAACCACATCCCTTCGGAGCACTGGTCGGCCCCATGGCTTCACTGCAGACTTTTAAAAGCACTGTGAAAAAAATACCCTGATTATTAAACATGTACGCCTATGCATCTTGACTGAGTGTTTTTACTGTGTATTTATGATGTAGTTCTTCCTAGTGTTTTGGCATTTGAGCTGTATTATGTGTCCTGCGTGCTAAATGTATGCATCCCACTGCTGCACACCCAACCCCCCCACTGGGGACAAATAAAGTTATCGATTGACTTGCATGCACCTGAAAACAAACCATGTTTCTGTTGAATATTGCTGTGTCCCAGCAAAGTACCATCCTCATATTGTACTATGAGGAGTCCTACTGTGTTGTACTAAAATATATAAATTCTTTGAGTCTTTAAAGAATCCCAAAATTACAGCATATTGTCTCCCCTGTCTCAGTCTAGTCCTGCTACTCCATCTAATTTGCTGCGACTTAAATATAGGTGAGATTATGTTGTATTTAACTGTAATTCCAATAGCCTAATTATTCCACTGTATATTTGGTGATATTTTGCTCCTGTAACATCCAAAAGTTTACAGTTATCAGTGCGATGTAAAAATGATCGAAGGTTGTCAATGTCAAGTTACAGCCACGCATCTCCAAATGTGATGACTTGTAAAGGGGAATGCCACCTAAATTAAAAATTACAACGTTATTTCCATGACCGAGGAAAGTTCGGTCAGTATTTGTGAACATAAGTTACTCTGTTTCAAAGCCAGAAACTCCAGGAATACGTTATAAATTTGTGATGTCATAGGGCAGTGGTTCTCAAATGGAGCCGTGATGCCAATTCAGGTGTGCCGTGGGATTTTGTGATAACCACGCATTATTTTTGCAATATTCAACTGGGCCTATACAAAAAGTTATAAATGAATTTTTAATGGACTGTATCAGTATGTTGTGTGCACTTATTTCCTAACAAAGAGGTAAACTCTAGCTAAAAAAAAATGTAATTTAATTTAATTTCAAAAAACCTTTGCTATCTGCACGTTGAAATTATAAGCTGTAATTAACAGCCAATGTGAGAGATGATAACTGTTTAAAGGAGAAAAGCGTGAGTGGGACAATTGATCGCTTTATTAAATGGAGAGAAGACGACCTACCACTAAAAAAAGAAGAGAAAAAAATGTCAGTAGACAGTATCACAAAAGCTACCCCTCTTATTTTTTCTTATTTCTATATTCCTATGTCATGATAAAAGTGATGCGTTATAGAAGCTATATTGTGCACACATATGAATACAGGTGTACCTTGAGATTTTGGCTTGCCCTTTGGTGTTTGAAAACCACTGTCACGGGGTTTTAAGTTTGGAGCTGCTCCATAAACAATAGGAGACTGTTTTTGCGGACACACAAAATCTTTAATATATCCAAATGAGCTTCATGCTTCATGTAGTGAGCTCAGCTCTGAAACTGAAAATGCTCCCATATACTCAGCACATTCCCCTGGGTGCCCTCAGGATAATCTATAACACCTTTTACAGTGTATTGTCTGTGCAGCAACTTCAGACTTTATACCCGATGACATCACAAAGTTGAGTTTTAGCACCCTCGTTTTTGGGTTTAAGAGAGAGTTGGTCATGTTCACTGATATTTTTGGACTGTTTCACACCACTGGAATAACATGTATGGATTTTGAAAATGGGTCGTATTTACCCTTTAAATTAACTGAAATTTAAATGTATCTGTCAATTTTAAATTTAAAAAACAGTCAAGTGGATTATCTGTCACAAATCTAAAAGCAGGCCTTCTTAAATAAAGTTATAAAAGTTGATATTTGGTTTATGATATTTATATAATGGTAAAATAAAGGCCCCAGGATAAAAACCATATAACCACATACAGTAACACAGTAATATAAACCCACGGTGACTTCTTACCGGGACTGATGACAGAGAGCAGTTCCGCTCCAACAGGTGACTCAGGTAGATTTACTCCGGTGAGAATAACCCAACCTTGTCCGAAATAATAATTTCCCGGGTGTTATCAGGCTCCACACAGACGTTGCGACCAATTTCCGAGCGTTCAAATGTTCACTCACTGGATCCACGGGTGTTTTTCCGCGCGGAATCATGGACAGTCCTCCATCTGCCCACTCCTTCTTAATTGTTACTGAACCATGTCATAATGAACTCACCGACAGTCGCATCACAGTGGTTTTCCCGTGAAGTTATTATTATTCTGTGACTGTAATACCTGTGTCTAACCACTCAGTTCAAACCGCTGTGTCTCTTCATCCAGCCTGTGGTGTTTGCAGCTTTGCATATTCTATGAGATTAGCTCCCGGCCTACTTATTAGTATCAGGCAGCTTACATCCAAACAAAGGGACCACTCACCTCTCAAGTGAGACATTTCCACTTGCACACAGGCTGTGCAACGTGGCCTGGGCTGTGACCTGTTTGACATGCAGACACTTCTAGGATACAGGTGATAAATAACCTTTCCTTTTCCCTTTTAGTTTTATTAGGGGGAAAGACCCACATACAGTTGTTCAACTTAGGAATGATGTAACACTGATTTATGCTGTTAAATGCACTGTCAGTAATTACAGTAACAACCACTTTACGCATCTTGAGAAATCTAATTAAACTTGAGTTTACCATAGTCTTTTTAAGGACATGTACTTCAGGGCAGTCATCATCATCATCATCATCATCATCATCATCAATGGGAAGACTGTGCCTCCAGTTTGCAGAGCCACCTGGTGGAAAATATTGTTACCAGAGAGATGGACTCCTGTGTTACATAATCAAATCAGATTACACAACAACACAAAACAGATCTTGTTATTGATCTGTTGTGGGCCAAACCACTTAACAGCCATTTGATAAATAGGAACATTGAGCGATGCCATTGATTCAAAGCTTTGATTTAAAGCTTTGTCTCCGCTGGATAAAATTGAAAAATATTCCTGAACATTGTTCTTTAGTAATTACACATCAGATAGTTGCTGGAATACTTTGTTAAATTGGACTATGACAGTCCATCAATACTTATCTTTATTATTGTGTTAAAAAATTGATTCAATGTCACAGGTTGCACTTTGTATATTTTAATGTCATATTTCAGTCTTATAGGGCAAACCAGAGTATGTTTTTAGTATGTTAAATTACACCTATTCATCTGATCTATCTCTATCTCTGTCTGCTTGTTTGCCCAGGCTGTGTGAATATTTAAAGGGACAGTACACCGAATCAAAAATACATATTTTATTTCTTAGCTGTACAGAGCTACTTCTCCAACACATTCTCACTCCTACGTCATCACATATCAGCATTTGGTCATGGACTGTCCACATCCAGATATAACGTGACAGGTACCCTGGGTGCGTTGGTTGTTGACATTCTGTTGACATGTCAAGTTCTGCCTCTTAAATGCATTGTCTTCTTTCAAAATACACTTCCGTTTTCACAGGAAATTTAGCATTTACATACAGTGTCTTTCAAAATAAATGCACTACGTCAGTACAACTGCGTGAATTGGTGTTTTTTTTTTTCCAACAACTAACAGCATGTGGTTGGGTTTAGGCAAAAAAAGCATGTGGTTGCGTTGAGGAAAAAAGAACAGGGTTTGGCTTTGTAATCTTACAGGATGCGAACATCGCTCTCCCAGGAGAAAGTCAGTGTTTGTTGGACCCATTCACCACCACTCCTGCCTGCCCTACTCAGATTTTCGCTGCCTTAACTTTCATTCTTGTCCCGCCACGTTTGCCTCTGATGCTGGCAGACGCCATTAAACTATAACGGCGATCTGCCACGTTTTATGCTGACATTAGAGGATGGCTTTTTTAGTCAGTGTCTGATGCTGTAAGTCACTGCCCAAGCGTTGGATTTAGACTACTTTGGAGTAGTGCCCCCCACCTTTAAAAAAAAAATATATATATATATATATATATATGATACTCAGCAGCAATGTCTGTTTCCAGAAATCGCGACCCAGTTATGCAAGACAATACACAGACCTTGTTGTGAGAAGTTTAATGTAGGAACTATTTTTTCTTTCTGGCGAACAACACCTGACAACCACTGAGCTGTAACATTAGCTAGCTCAGTAATGCTAGTTGAAGTAGCAGTAGATGCGTGTTTTGTTCTGTGAGGTGATACAGGTGGTTCCCACATGAAACTGCTCACAACAAAGTCTGTGGATTATCTTGAGTAACGGGGTTGTGATTACTAGAAAGAGACATTGCTGTTGAGATTTTCAAATGCATTTTTTTTATGGCTGCACCACAAGCCGAGTACCATCTAGCTCCATTATATTTAAGAGAAGGCAACATCTCTACGGCCAATATCTCCAATACTAGACAAGTCACACCGAAACAATCTAGACTGATAAATAGCACTACAGGAAAGAGAAAACATATGTACTTTTGATTCTGTGGTGAACTGTTCCTTTAAAGTCACAAAACTTGTCTCATCATCTCTTCCTCATTTAGTTGTGAAACTTACAGTTAAGAAAAAGACATGATCACAGGGAAATAGGCCAAAAACTACATTGCAACATTGGATTTGCTGCCTAGTGCAGTTTGTCAGGCACATTGACATGCCTGGAAATACAGCTGTGAGAACCAACAACACAATACAGTTTGATTTGTATTTAGCTCTTTTTATTCATTGTAGCCTCAATATGTAAATGTGTGTTTATATTAAAAGCCATTTGTGTCATGTTTGAGAGTTCTGGTTATCTAGTGCATCCCCCCCGGGTTCAGCACGAGTAAGGTCATCCAGGACACCTTGCTGAAGCTCACTGTGGCATTCACCCTGTATTAAACGAACTGTTTATACTGCGTGATGGAGCCCCCTGTGGTGCATCGATCCCTCAATGGATCCCGTCCTGAGGGGTGCTCTCACAAACCCAGCAGCTCGTCAATCTATCCCTTTGCATTGTGGTCCTGTTAGATTCTTAATAGGAGCTGATCTCAAAGGAGAAAGCAATGTGACCTTAATGAAGGGCATGGCCTTTTTAGATGCACACATAAAGAGGGCTTTGGGTTCATTCTGTTTTCATCATGTGGCTCAACAACAGTTGCCTGTATTTGTTTTGAGTACACCCAGTATTTAAATGGATCACCAGGTAGTTCAATGCATTAAAGCAGCAGTTCACCCCCCAAATTAAAAATACATTTGTTTTCCTCTTACCTGTAGTGCTATTTATCAAGATTGTTTTGATGTTGTGGCCGACTGTTGGAGATATCAGCTGTAGAGATGTCTGCCTTCTCTCAAATATAATGGATCTAGTCGGAACTCATCTTGTGGTGTTTATCGTGCCAAAAAATACATTTGAAAAACTCAACAGCAATGTCTCTTTCCAGAAATTTTGACCTGGTTACTCAAGACAATCCACAGACTTTGTTTTGAGACATTTCATGCCGGAACTTATTTTCTTTCTACCAAACTACAACCCCAATCATATCACCACGCACAAGGAAGCGTACATCTACTCATGGACGAGAGGCCATGCTTGCAACAGCGTGAGATGTAAACATAAATGGCATCCTCCTCGACTGAGCTGTAATGTTAGCTAGCTCAGTGGTGCTAGGTGAGCTAGCAGTAGATGTGCAGTTCCTTCTGTGCGGTGATTCGGTCGGCAGGGGAAGTTCAGAAGAAAGAAAATAGGTCCCACATGACACTGTTCACAACAAGGTCTGTGGATTATCTTGAGTAACCAGGTCCCAAATTTTGTAAAGGGACATCTCTGTTGAGTTTTTTGTACGTATTTTTTTTAGCGCTTTGAGCACCACAAACCGTGTGCCATCTAGTTTCATTATATTTAAGAGAAGGCAGACGTGTACGGCTGATATCTGCGACCCTAAGCAACTCACACCAAAATAATCTAGATTGATAAGTAGCGCTACAGGTAAAAGGAAACCTATGAATTTTGGGCGATTTTGACCTGTCCCTTTAAAACAAGTCTCATTATTTGAAGATTCATAGCATAAAACTCATCTTATTTGTGTGCATCGGTGTCCAAAACAAATAGAAGTTGCCATCACACAGTATAATCCCATGCCTTGTCTATGTTGTCTAGTCCAGTTTGTTGCAGCGGGCTTCATTAGGGCTCCTCGGCAGCACCGCTCTCCTCTGAGAACCTGTCAGGTTATTCATAGCAGTGCAGGCTCAGGTTGGGGTCCCGCAGGATGTTTCTTCTCCTGCATTTTTACTGCAGCCTGGCAGCCCTCAGGGCATCACCACAACCCAGTTCACTGTGAGATGATGCCTCTCCTTGTCTGTCTCTGGAAATGATCGATTTGGAGCTATTTTAAACACATTTGTCACATTGCAGCATGTTAGTGTAAATATTCTGATTGGACTAACAGCCTAGTCGGATGCAATGATTTAAAAAAAATCAGATCCATACTTACTTTTTGGAGAAGATTTTAACTGGGGTCTCAGTATTGACTGACCCCATCTCTGACTGACAGATCAATGCTAACTGAGGGATACATAAATGGCACTGTAAACATCTCTTTGAGCCATGACCAGAGGCGTTATCTATTGTTGTCATCGCTGCTATTCCACATTAAAACATACTTCTCTTTATCCCAGATGTCATTTTTTTTATTCGAGGATGTGTGACTATAACATGTCATGTGGCTCCCTTTGAGCTGTTGTAGCATATCATATTGATTATCATAGCTTGGAGGTTAGTATGTTCCCTGCAAGCTGCAGACCATTAACTCCATATCCAGCTGGAATTCATATCACACACATTCATTAAACCCTCTGACCTCTGTGAGGTTTATGATGCAACGGCTGCACCTGAAACATGCTCTGGATCGCTAACATGATTCCATAAAATCCTGACTGGCAGTTGAATTTGATAAACAGAGCTTGTCTTAAATTGATGAGCAGACCCAGCTCCAATGAAATCATCCTCCCATTAGCGAGATTAACATGCCATCAGAGGAATAATTGCTCTCAGCTGAAAAACTGTCCTACAAAATGGATTGTGAAATTTGACTGACTGCAGTTTGTCACACATATTAAAACCTCAATTACTTTTGGCAGATAGTCTCAGTGGCAACCTACTGTGATTAACTGACTAATTATATGATGCTGAATGCACTTAACTTAGATATCATAAACAACGTTTTGCAGTCCAGGAGATTTGCTGCATTCTGAGTGCCATTAAAACATGAAACTGTGTTAACATTGATTGTTGATAGTGCCTAACCTCCCTGACTTTTAAACTAAAAAAAACAAAAAACAAAAACCATTAAGCTGAGTCCTTGGCTGGCCCAGTGCCGCTGATCAATGCCATGTAACATCCAAAAGGAATGGATGGAGAAATTCAAAATCAAAGCTGTCGCTATAGCAACGCCCCTGCCAGATTCCACCAATCAATGGAGTCCGTGGGGTTGCGAGATGCGCCAGGGAAAGGCCAGCGTCCTACATAAAGAGTGCGGGACAGGGAGCCGGGCGGCACACACGGGGCAACACACCTTTCTGCACGCACACGACAAAAGGCACAGCAGCAGGAAGAAGAGTCAGGAGAAGAGTGGCACAGAGTAAGGAAGAGAGGGGGAAAGGACAAAGGAAGAGAGGCAGGGAATAACTGAGAAGATATGATACGCTCATGTGAACAAGGGATCCCTGCCTGGGTCTATGTGGGCACCCTGCTCCTCTTAATCTGCTCTGTCACAGTTAGAGGAGGTAAGACATCAAATGCCATCAGTAGTTTGAATTGTTTGATTTCAGAGTCTGTCACTCTTTCTTTAATATCCTACATTGTAAGAGAAGCTGTATTGTTCTATTTCAGTCCAGCTTCCCCCATACTGTCAGTGGGTAGTAGGGCACAGCATGAATGTGTGGCTCGTGCTCAGCCTCAGGGCAGGGGATGGTTATTTGTCTATTCTACTCATCCTGTCCTCATCTATCTGTCTGCTGGGTGCAGGGAGAGACAGGCAAGTCCATTTGCTGCCTGGCTTTGTGCCGGCTCAGTGATACAGTACAGTACAAGCGCTGAAGGAAAGCTTTTCTTACTCCTTAATGAAGATCTGACTTTGACTGATTTTGACCAAAGCCATTGAAGGCCACATTCCTTCGCTGACAGATTCGATTTCATTTAAAAATTACCCATGAGCAAAGGCTCATCTAATTCTATATTTAGGGACTGTGTATAAAATGTTTTATTCAATGTTTTCAGCTCTTCTCAGCTTGAGTGGAAGAGACACTGAAACATTTTTTATTCATAACTTTTACCTTGAATTGAACCTCTCGTGTTTTTTTTTCTTTCAGAATCAGAAAAAAACACCCTGTTTTCCCAGTTGTGATGAATTCGGTGATTTCTTTTTCAATTGGCTTCAGTGTGCCAGAATCATTTGTCAAAACACACCCCCACACCATCCTCAGCTGGCTCAGGGTGCTAGCTGGCTAATTGGAAAAAGGTTACTTTGAAGTGGGAGCGCTTGATTGTGGTGGAGATATGAAGACTGTGAGGCGTTCCAGGGAGCCAATGTGCTCCCCCTGTGTCTCATTAAACCCCCAGTAATAGGCCAACAAGGCGGCTGATGGCTGTGGCAGAATGGAAACAGCAGCTTGTCATGCTGAGTCTTTCATGTGTGATTCTCCAGTATGTGCCACTTGTGCTTGGGCCCACAGAAGCAGCCATCTGCATAGCGCTGCAAACTCAGGATTCGTTTCTGAGGCACCTGGTGTCAGAGGTTTTCTGAGTCAGCCACCTGGCTTGTTCTCTAATAATTGAGACCAGAAGAATGTGCAAGTCTGCTCTTCCCCTGACACATATTATCAGTTGTGGTTAAGCGGAAGAGTTAGGGAGCGCTTTTCCACTTCTGCTGTGTCAAATCAGATTTAAGTTGTAGAACAAATGAAGTCTGCTGTGGGATCTTAGAAAGTGGAGTCAGACTGCTGCAAATTACAGTGATGAAAATAGAAAAGAAGTTGTGCTGCTAGTCCATCATCTTGTACTCTCTTTTCCACAGCTGCCCTGAAGCAGGAGGTAACACTGGACAATGGGGCCACGGTGCTGAATCACTCCATGAGTTTGGTGCAGCGTATGGAGACCCTGCTGGCCCTGGGGAATAGCAGTGATGTCACTCTGCGGGTGCAGACCATCAACACGGATGAGGTGAAGGTGATCCAGGCCCACAGCCTGGTTCTCACGCTGCAGAGTGACGTGTTTGAGGAACTGCTGCTTAGTCGCAACAACAGCGCTGTGGTTTTGAGGGAGACGCCCGAGTGTGCAGCTGTCTTTGACAAGTTTGTCAGGTGAGGGTGACTCCAGTTGTAATCGTTTGTTCAGAGTTAATCACGTCCAGTGAGCTGGAACCATTTAAGAAGCAGTGGAGCTACTTGTAGATGCTACTGAATTTTCCACAAGTATAAAGTTTAGATCTTCACTCACCATTTTGCCTCTCTCCTTGGAGAAGTGAGATGCTCCATCTTGTGAAATATTCTAAAATTACACCTGCTGCTTGAGGCTCATAGTCGAAAATCGGACAGTGTGGGTTTACACAGTGACTCAGATGTGAGGAGAGAAAGCAAGTAGCGTGCCTTACTGAAATATATGTATTTTTAAACATGTCTTAGATGACTATTCCAGCTTTGTTTTTCTCTTACAGGTATCTGTACTGCGGTGACATCTCAGTACGGCTAGATCAGGCCATTTCTCTGCATAAGTTGGCCAGCAAGTACCATGTGTGGGCCCTGCAACAGGGTCTGACCCAATATATGACCCAGCATCTGTGCAGTGATTCGCCCTCTGGCCATGTGATTGGCTGGTACAACTATGCATTACAAATTGGGGACATGGTCCTGCGGGACAGCTGCCTGCAGTACCTGTCCTGGAACCTGTCTTCTGTGCTGCAGAGCGGAGAATGGGGCTCGATCAGCGAGGACCTGCTCCTCTCCTTGCTTCAGCGCTCTGACCTCATTCTGCAGAGTGAGCTGGAGCTCTACGAGGCCCTGGAGGCCTGGATTAGCCAGAACCAGCCTGTCAGTTCGACAGTTGAAAATGCCCTAAGGGCTGTTCGATATGGCATGATCCCCCCTCAGCACCTCTTCCGTCTTCAGAAGCAGTCTGCCCTCATGAAGAAGCATTATGAATCTATCCGTGATCTACTCTACCTAGCTTTCCAATTTCACTCCGCCTCACCTATCCAACTGGCCAAGTACTTTGATGTCAACTGCAGCATTTTCACTCCCCGAAACTACCTGTCCACCTCCTGGGGTTCCCCTTGGGTCATCAATAACCCCACCCGTGATGACCGCAGTTTCAGCTTCCAGACCCAGCTCGGGCCCAGTGGCCATGACTCCAGTAAGAGAGTGACTTGGAACGCCCTATTCTCCCCTCGCTGGCTCCCACTCAGCGCCAGGTCATCCTATACTGAGCTGGGTGCCATGCAGCCCTACGCGCACAGACGGAGGTCGACCTCGCATCATTGTAACACCAGCCACTTCCAGTCCAGACTTTGCCGGTGTGAGTTTCCAGAAGACGGTGATTGTGATGGCAAAACAGCAAGGAAAGGTAGTGGTCCGCCACGTCTACAACTTCCACCAAAGCACAGAGGAGGCCGGGGATTTCCTGGTGGATGCCGACCTGCAGCGCCGTGCATCAGAGTACCTGATTGACAGCTCCCTCTATCTGCACATTGTAATAAAACCTCTCTACCATACCCTCCTTGTTGCCAGGAAGTAGCAACAGGAATTTGGTGTGGCCTTACCTTTGGTCATCCACGCTCCACTCACACAATCACATGCACATGCTCCAAAGTAAACTCATATCACAGCCCGTCTTTATGCTTCAGGTCTGTGACATCTCCGTTGTTGATTAGTTTGTGCATTTTGATGTCTTCCAACTATTCAGCAAGAAGGTGTTTGGTACAATAAAGGACTCACAATATAACGGCTCAGCAGTGATTATCACAGTAATGATGGTGGGTTTCACAGTATTTCATGCATACAAGAAAAAAAAAAAACACACTTCACTGTACTGTATTTGTTCAGGTATTCTTTAGTCCAGCGGTTTGTTCCTTGAATTTATTAAATCTATGTGATGGTTAATGTTGTTTGCATAGGTGCTTTAGCAGTTTTGCTTTAAAATAAAATGTTATTGCTGTTAATTTTATGCATTTCACTATTCAGCAGTCAAATATAGATTTCAGTTCATTTCACTTATATGCTGTGACATCTTATATACTTGTTTGTTGTTTACATACCAGAATGTGTAAATTAAAGTGCAATCCCATTATCAGTGTCCCTTTGTATAGACTACTGTAGTTGACTTGCAAGCAGTGTTGGGGAAATGACATTAAAACTGTAGTTTACCAAACTATTGATAAGTAATTAAACTACATTAAAAAACTTGTTTGTTAATGTAGTTCAGCTACATCCAAACTACAGCACAGAAAATGATCACAGTGTTCTCAGACGTACAACTGAACTGACACTGCTTAAAGTGTAGGTGTGTTAGATTGAGAGACTGAGGCGGGTCCGTCCCCATCAAGGCAGCCTGAGGATGAGTTATAGGGAGAGGATAGGGAGCAGTTGTTGGGGTTGAATCAAGAAAATGCTTAACTTATAGGGAAATTCATAGTGTTTGATGACAGACAATTTGGTTGCAAGCCACAGGTGGTTTTAGTCAAATAGCAGGTGACATTAAATGGCAACTGTGGTCAACAAGCTGTAGCATTGTGCCATTTTGTATGGCAAAAAACGTCATGGCAGTACTAAGAAGATGTAGTTTGTAATTAACTACATAAAACACATGACCCAAAGAAGCTAACTACTGAAAAAAAGCCACTGAGATTTCAATGTAATTAAACTGCCACCCAGCTACTGCAAATTATAGGCCTAGTTAAACCAGTAATTGAACTACATGTAATTCACGACTCCCCAACACTTGCCTAGCAAGGCAGTGAGTCCTTTGGTACTTTATTATTATTTTTATTTATTTATTGTTCCACATGCCTTTTATCTAAACCAATATGTGATTTTCATCCTGAAAAAAAAAATATTAATAAAAGACAATAAAATGAAATAAAAAAATGTCTGTGTTTGCCTGTATTGGATTTGCAGAAATAAACTTTATTGAAGCAACAATAATGTATGATCTCACTGTAGTTTCATGTTTTTGATAAGTTACAGCAGGTATGTCCAAACTCTGGCGCAGGGGCCAATTGTGGCCCGCAGAATGAATGCTTGTCTTTTAAAATATAGAGTATGTGGTCTGCTTGGTGATTCAAGCAGGATTGCTTTGCATTTTTTCTGTGCACCTGATGGCAGGGCTATCATACAGTCTGTAGCCATGCACCCAGTAGGAAATACGCTGGCAGAACTAATGAGGTTTAATAAACAGACAGTAAACAAGCAAGAATGGTTACCTAACAGCAAAGATTTCCTGCTAGGGAGTGGACATGGCCACAGCAAAAAAGCATAAAACCGACAGTGAGGGTAGCAGCTTTCAGGAGCGGTGAAATGATTTTTTTTTTTTTTTTTTTTTTTTTTGTGATCAAATTTTTTATTAGCAACACACTACGAGGTACTCATACATCACTGTCACAACAATCAAGCAGAACCATGCCTATGGTAGACAAAGGCCAACCATTCCAACTGTAATTCAAGCTACAAGATGTTTAAGGTTCACTGAAAGTGACTGCCACATCTCTTCTGTCTCTTCATTAGCCCCGTGCACTCGGGCCATTGATAGCTCCAGATACACAATATCTAAGTAAGTCAAAAGCCACACACGGGGAGAGAGGGTGTGGAGAGGCTTCCAACAAGTAGCAACCAGCTGCTCGTTTTTGAGCAACGCCAAGTCTGTCTTAGGCAAATCATTCAAGATTAAGTGTGGAAGGCGAGCAAGGATCGCTGATCTTAAACATCTCCGAGAGATTAGAAGCAATCATCCTCCAGAACCTGGCCACTGGAGGGCATTCACAGAACATGTGGAAAAAGGTAGCCGTGGCTTTCATAGGACACAAAGACCAAGAAGGATCAGGGATAGTTTTTATTGAACAGAGCTTCCTAGGAGTCAAATATGTTCTGTAAATGAAATAATAATGTATTTGCTGGTGATCAGGAGTTTTAGAAGACAAAAGCATGTCGGACCAGACTTTCATTCATTTATTTATTTTCCGTAACTGCTTATCCTGTTGGGGGTCATAGGGGGGCTGGAGCCTATCCCAGCTGACACTGGGCGAAAGGCGGGGTACACTCTCAGGTCGCCAGACTATCGCAGGGCTGACATATAGACAATTTAGGCAAATTGAGAGTCACCAATGAACCTAACCTGCACGGGAGGAAGCTGGAATACCTGGAGAAAACCCACGCTGACACATGAGAACATGCATGCAGAAGGGCTCCCCTATCCTGGGCTCAAAGCCTCCACCCTAAGTTTGAACCAAGAACCCTCCAATCAAAGGCTGGGTCCATGTCAGGAATATCAGTTCTCCACATGTTCTGCAATGCCAGGGGTCTATATGCCTGCTGTAATATAAACTGATAAAATTTGGAAACCAGGCCACTTGTGCAGGAGCAGTGAAATGTTGAATACTTTTGCACAGAACGATGCGTGTGTCTCATTTGATGTATTTTTTTGTTGTTTTTTTGTTTTTTTTAACAACCTATATAGTGCCAGAAGCAGATGGACTCCAGGTATTTTCACATTATCTAATATGCTCCCCATTCAAAAAAGTTTGGACACTCCTGAGTCACAGGAATTGATGGAAAAGAACTACGCTTTGTGCCCACACAGTAGAAAACTACATATCCCATGATGCTCAGCGCGAGGCAGGAAATACGCCATTACGTTGTTGGAACCTTCAGCTGTCAGACTTTGGCCACCCTAAAAGTGCAGGTTTTGTTAGCAAACTAACTCGGATTGTACAACCCGCGCTGACTTTATTTAAAGTTGTGCATTCATCTATTAATCGATCTTTGAGCGCGCGAGCTGCTGATCGAAGCGCTAACATTGCACGAGGACGAACCGTTTGATTTAATCGCTGCTAGTTTTTGCACAAGCCAGCGATCCTGAGCGGGTGTAAGGCTAGATGCAGGGAGGGAGGGAGTAAAAGAAGGCAAAAGTCTTTGTGCTTCCCTTCCCCCTCATCAAAGCAAAGGGGAAATGTCTCTGTCTAAAGGAGGTAAGTGGGTTTTTTCCACTATTTTTTTCTGTAAACAGCCGTGCATATGTTTTAAATATCGAGCTGCAGTTTGCGTGGAAGTAATTTAGCTAGCTATGTTTGAGAAATGTAACCTTGCCAGGTGGAAAGCTGCATGTATGAGAGGAGGAAAAAGAAGCTAGCCAGCATGTCTTGCTTTCTATCATTATGCGAAGTCTCTAGACAGACTGGTGTCTGGAGGTAGTCATCATAGACTTAATGATAGTGCGCGAAACCATAGTTTTTATTATTAACATTTTAGCTAAATGCTACACTCACGTCTTCGTTGAAGTTCCCGTGTTGTTGTTAGCTTACAGCATTTTCACGACAATAAAGGACTTTTGCCAAGCTGTAATTATGAACCAAGTTGCCCCTCAGCTGGGAATTACCGCGCTGGCATTAGTTTCTGTGTTTCGGTAAAAGTGAAGCACATTGGGACCACAGGTGTTTGTGTTTTTCGGCCTCCTGACTCATGAGTGATCGGTTGTGTTGAGTCCTTTTGGTTTGGCCAGTGTGTTAGCGCAGAAATATTTTTAGCGCAGCGTCCATGTAAATGCATTTTCCCCCCGGTAATGAAAATTCCTTTATTTTTTTTAAAAGCAGGCGGCGATGCCAAGGAGCCATGGCGCTATCACACACTTGGCTTCCGCCAGTCAGTCAGCGAGCCTGTGCTGTGTAATCACTGTACACTGTTGAATAAAATACACACCTTGGAAAAATCAAGGTCCCTCCTCTGCGTCACACAGGCACACACACACAACACACACACACACTGCATGATGATGATGATGTCAATTTACATTTCAAGTTCACCGCTTGTGCTGTTACACAATCATACTAGCGTTACCATGGTCGGGAGTACACACTGTTTTGAGAGGGCTGTGTAGATTGGCTGGGTGCTGCTCAGGCAATCACAGCCTTTGGCCTACCATGGCATGTTTTGACTTGCAGCACCAATACCTAGTGCAGCCTCTCTTTTGTTGACAGTTCACTGGCTGCAAGCAGATACTCTATAGCTGCTACACAGGTTCTGTGCTGTAATTGTTGTGTGCACCAAAGCAGGCCCGAGGTGTCTTTGTAAGTGTTTTTTGTGCCGTTTTCTGGCAACTACAAGGAGTTGTGCCTTGCTGGTCAAAGGCAGGAGTGGGCCCTAAGTGCATTGCAGTGCTGCTGTTCATGGTATTGCTGAGGCATGTTTAGAGATTGGATTCAGCACTGATAGGGTGGTGTGGAAGATTATATGTGCATGAGTCATCCTTTTCTGTATATGGACCCTACTCTGAGGGTTGGAGCTTCCTGATGGTGACTCGCCACACAGCTATTGACACTTTGATCCCATGCACAATCCAGAAATTCTTGTTCACATTACGTATGTATTACTGCACACTGGATAGTTTCCACTGAACATCTTTTTGACTTCCTAGGAATTACTGCATTTCCTGTAAAAGCTCACCAGTTCACTGCTACTGTCCTTTGTGGCTGACACTAATAATTAACACAGCAGCAGCAAAAAAAATGATCAAAATACTATGATTGATACTTGCATTAAAAATAGCTTTAGTGTGATAAATCTCTTCCCATGTGAGTGCATATATAAAATGCATTATGCAACTTGCGCCATATTTGGATACAAAGCAAGGTTTCAGTGCACACATTGATATAAATAGCATGAATTATAAGTGTTGGGATTGCTACCGTGCATCGCCCACTCCCTTGAAACACTTGCTGCCAAAATAGTATCTGTGTACATGTGTTTTACCTGTGCTGCTTCCATACACTTTGACTGCAGCTGAGACTGATGTCATGGCACTGTTGTGTCCTATCGGGCTCAGTTCAAGGACCACGTAGGGCTTGCAGCAGAAAGCTGTTGTGAAGCTAGCCTCAGCTGGCCCTAAAGGGGACAGTGAGCAACAAGCAGGCCAAGTGAAGTGACATCATATTTCCCAAAGGGTCCTGACAGTTGTTGTGTTTTAAGCGGATGTGTCCAGTCTGACTGGCTGTGAGTCATATCCCACCAAACACTCCCGGCTACACTGTCACTGCACACACTGCTACCTGAGAATCTGAAGGCCATTATTATTTTACAGTAAATATGTCCGGAAGTAACGCAGACTGAAGTGAAACTAAAAAAGCATGTAGTTAGTCTAAAATGTTTGTAGTTTTCTAGATATCTCTTAGAAACAGAATTTGCATGCCAGAAGTTTTTGCACTGCACCACCATGTTTGCGTGCTACACTAATTTTGGTCCATGAACAAAAGGCTGTCTTATTTGTCAGGTCATCAGAAGGCTTCGAGTGCTTGTACTTTATCCCACGCAGAGGAAACGCAAAATCTATTTTTGACTGAGCATGTGTGAGTAAATCACACTTCAATCTCTCCCTACCACATGAGACTACTGTAGTCTGTCCAGACACTGTAGGCCTATTTTAGGGCTGCAGCACAAAATGGACCTGTCTGGCATTTCAGCGGTAGGCCATAGAATCTAAAATCTTTTGTAAAACTTCACTTCCCTTCCAGCTTAATCTAGCAAGGAGGGGTTTACCCAATCGTACTTCCTCCACACTGGAGTATTGTGACTCACTCAATGGCAAACACACAACCCTGCAGTAATAATGAGAGCAGTTGCATTTCTTCCAAAGTGAAGGTGCTTGTGCAGTAAACCAGTTTCTCTGAACGGGGGTAGAATAATTGCACAAGCCTGCATGCAGCAGTACAAGAACAGGAAATAGCCAGCCGGGTCCAAACTGTTTCTCGTCATATCCCAGTGGGTGAAATTGTGACCAAGCACACACAAACAGAGGTCAAGAAAAGTGTTCTGTCTTTCCTGTCGACCTTGCAACAAGAGCGAACACGCTGAACACGAGTGTCCGTGTCAAGAAGAGTTGAGTTGTTTTTCCTGTGTTGCTGCTCGTAGGCCTGGTAGCTGTGTCATTCTGGCAGGGACTCGCAGCCCCTTGTGGGAAGTCCCAGAGGCTGCTGGTAAACTGTGTTTATGAATGGACTGCTGTCACTGATTTAACACAGAAAGGTCCCAGAGCTGCAAGGTTTACAGCAGCATACTCCAGATATTAAAAAATGTAAACTCAACTTGAGATTAGGAAAAAAGAGACACGACGGAAAAACCCTTTGATAGTTGATTTGATAGCAGTTATCGTAATAGTAAAAAAATCTTCCCTAGCACCCCCCCTCCCTTCCATTTGAGTCATCATACCAATGTCGATTAGTCATTTAGTCCTCCTTTTCCCTGTTGCAGGGCCTCAGCTTTGAGTACACCTAATCTCCAGAGAGATAACAGATCATTTGTTGCTGTTTGTGTCAGAGGCAACTGCAAATTGATTGTAACCTTGAGAAAACTCCTTACTACCAGAATAGAATAAAATTCTCTATCAATAGATTGATGTGGATATATGAAAACAAGCAAAGTCCATTTAGTTTGCACTTAATGGCCTGAATTAGATCTTTTGATCTTTGTTGTGGCAAACCTTGTCGCTAAACTCAGAGTAGTGTGGCCAGCGGGCTCATAACAGTCTGTAGATGTGAAAGTCCATTTGCCTCAGTCCTACAAAACACTGCCAATCATACCAGCTTGTGGTTGCTGCTAAATACAGCTTTATTGATCACTGCATGTCTGTGATGGAGATGAGATGGTAATGGTTTTCTAATTTCTTGTCTCTAAGGGAAGAAGAAGAACCCCGGGCTGAAGCTGGCCAAGGAAGTGTTTGTGCCGCCCCCACCAGCAGCAGCAACGTAAGACTCCTTTTTACATTGTGGAAGTGAGAGCAGCCAAACCATCCTAAGGCCACATTCATACTGAAATGTTTTTTATTTCAAAACAAAAATGATCTCTGTACACAGAAGTGTTTTAGCACTGTTTTAGCTATAAATGAAAATGCATATCACATGACCATTCACATACACTGGACATGCCTTTGTAAGTAGAAAGCAGATTGTACTCTGTAGTTGCTTGCTTCGTTAATGAATTTACTATGGAGATGGAGGAAAGTAAGACCAGTGGTTTCTTTGCTTGGCGAAAAACAGATCGGGCATTGTCGCGAAAAAAATATGGTGACATACTAGAATGATAACATTGCCGGGAGCAATATCTGTTGCCAGTGGAAGCTTAGACAATGGGAAAGGAGTACCCACACAAGAAGGTTGAAATCACAAAAGGTATGTAAACAGAGATGTGATGTTTTGGCTTGACACGTCGTGACCAATAAGACATCATCGGAAAGGGAACGCAAGTGTCTGCATCTTCATTTTTAGAAGTCACTGTTTCAGCCTGTCTAGACTGAAACACAATCCTGTTTTCAAACTAAAACAGGGTCAGCAGCGTTTTCAAAGTTCTCCGTTTTGGGGATTTCAAAATGCAACAGTAGTGTAGACACTTGGTGTAAATTTAGCAACAGTTATGTGTTTCAAAGTGAAAACTTATTTGTGTGGATGTAGCTTGAGAGGATCTCAAATTTTAGAGCCAAAACGCTAGAATATCTCGGACAATAAGAAAGAAATGCAGTACAAAAATACCAGATGTTTTTTGAGGATTTTAAGATTGAAATTATTGCTTTTGGCTCCGACGTTAATAAAAAAATGTTTGAAAATAATCTTATTAATTGCTTTAATACACAGGCACAATTTCTCCTAGAATATGAATTTACCATTACTGAATATCGTGATTAAAACTGGCTACACACTGTGACTCTCTCCCTGCAGGCCACCTCGAGATCTTGACTCAAAAGCTTACGTCACAATCGGAGATCAGGTAAGCTGTTGTATTCCTCAAAAGCATGCTGTTGTATTTTTGGCTCTGCTGAACACTCATTAATGTAACGCCTGCTTCCTGTGTCCAGAACTTTGTGGTGAAGGCTGATGACTTGGAGCAGATTGAAGAGCTGGGCCGGGGAGCGTATGGAGTGGTGGACAAGATGAAACATGTGCCCAGTGGTGTTATCATGGCTGTCAAGGTGGGCTGGGAAGCTACTTCTCGGGTTACTAGATCTGTAAATGAACCATTTTAAAATAGTACCATGACTCATAGATGTATTCGACATATGAACTCAACTTGTTAACATCTATTAGAACTACAACATGTTACTTCGAGGAAGGTTAAAGGATAGTAGACACCGTTTGATTTAAGCTGTATCTGCCCGCTGATGACACTGGCAGCCAAATGTGTGATGTTTGTGTCCCCAGAGGATTCGTGCCACTGTCAACACTCTGGAGCAGAAGAGGCTTCTGATGGATCTGGACATTTCCATGAGGACAGTGGACTGCTTCTACACTGTGACCTTCTATGGCGCCCTTTTCAGAGAGGTGAGTTATCTGTCACATTGATGACCGGTATGAACTCTTGCGTATGTTTTGTTGAGTGTGTGATCATCTTGTTTTGTAATTTTGGGCCACATCTGTTTCTTTTCAGGGGGATGTTTGGATCTGTATGGAGCTGATGGACACGTCTCTGGATAAGTTCTATAAGAAGGTTATCGAGAAAGGCAAAGAAATCCCCGAGGACATCTTGGGCAAGATCACAGTAGCAGTATGTCCTGTCCCTTATTTTACAACACAAGTGTACACTAAAAAAAATAGTCACATATTTTGGGAAAGTACATGTTCTCGCTTTGTGTCAGAGAGCATAATAATACTTTGCAATAGGATGCTGCTATTGAGCTTCAAGGTTTGGGCCCACCTCCTGTGCTGGGACTTAACTCCATTGCCAGCACCCATGGTGGAAAATCACGTGTGTTTATCACACTTCCTTATCAAAAATAAGGTTTACACAGCGTGTTGTTTTATCATGCTTATCATTAATTATTAATAAATGAAGCTGCCTACTGATTATATATTTAATACATAGTATAACATCCACGTCATTGTACGGTAGGTCTATTCTGAGCAGATGGATCACATTTGAGTCACATTTCGGCCACATTTCTATTGTTCATCATGCTTATTTATAAATATGTGTAAACCATGTGTACAAAACCATCATCAGGATTCAATAGCATGTGTCCATTAGTGTGAATAAGCCAAACGCCCTCTACAGATAACACCAAAGTAAGCAATACAATGATGTCTGACCAATATTTCAGTATAACCATAACTTCTAAAGTTAGGTGCTGTAACATTAACGCCTCGTTTCCAAATCTCCCTATGTACGTATCCAAGTCCATGGGAGGTCCTTCCATTCCTATGAGAACCTCTGTGATTTACAATGTGTTTGTGAAGCTCCCTCCATGTTTTGTTTTTTTTTGGGTCCGGAATATGCTTTGATTGTGTTGAAAATTTCTGCCATTTCTGTCATGGCATTTCTATCCATCTGTTAAGAGATGCATTTCCATTTGTTGAACACTAGGGGCGTACTCTTTATACTACACGGAAATACGGGCTGCCGCCATACCAGGGAAACAAGGTTTAAGCAGCAAATAACTTGAATTTGCTAACGTTAGCTAGCTATGCTAATGTTGTTAGCAAACTAACATCACTTCAGCTAATGTTTCTGTTAGTTTGCTAACCACATTAGCATAGCTAGCTAATGTTAGCAAACTCATAAAGTTATTGGCTGTTTTATGTTACATTACCCTCATAAGTTACAGTTGTATAGAAATATTAGGTTGTGTTGTTTACCTTGGTGTTATTAGTGGAGGGTGTGTGGCTTATTCAAATGAATAAAAGCATGCTATCATATCCTGATGATTGTCTTTGGCGGGCTTACACATTATCAGACTTTCTTCTCCAAGTCGGGACCAAAAAGAATCCAGCAGAGGATGTGGGCCTGAACCTGGAGCTCTGCAGCTAGACAGTGCAGTGACTTTCTCAAGTCTTGTCATCCTTGTGAGGTTGTCAGGCAACCAGCAATATGGCTGAAAAGCCCGTGTATGAGGTGTTCAACAGATATTGCTCCTCAGGAAATGACTGCATCATCATGCAACGCCTCCTGAAACCACAAATTGTCATTTTTACATTTCTGTAGCACCAATCATTTGTGTTTTTCCCCTTCTACTTGGAAATAGCTCTGTGGGCTGAGGCTGCATCCTCTAGTTACTTAGATATGTGTTGCTTCATAAAATATTTGAGACTCCAGAGAAGTGACATCATCAGACCCAACAAAAAGCAGATTTAAAACAAATAATGAAATTTGTTGGTATTTCCTACATACTGATTTATTGATATTCTTGCAAAAATACTGAATACTGAAGTCCTTGCGAATACTTCTTGAGAATTCAGCCTTTTTCCTTAATTATCTCCATTCACTCCACAGATTGTCAAGGCATTAGAGCACCTGCACAGTAACCTGTCAGTGATACACAGAGGTAATCACATCATCAGTGTATACAGTTTCCAGTTTCCACCTTGTTAGTTTGCTGTGCTCTCTCTCATCATTTCCCCAACAATGTCCCTCTGCAGATGTGAAGCCCTCCAATGTTCTGATCAACACTAAGGGCCAAGTGAAAATGTGCGACTTTGGCATCAGTGGCCACCTGGTGGACTCTGTGGCCAAAACAATGGATGCAGGCTGTAAGCCCTACATGGCGGTAAGTGGGCACTGGGGAAGAGACTCCTGGTATTTGCTAGCTGAAATAAAGGAAAAGATTCACTAGAAATTTACAGAGAGATTGCCTGTGCCTGAGGTTTTGTAGCCCCTCATTAGTTGGAGTAAAAATAGAAATTTACAGGCCACGAGCTCCAGAACCATCTTGAAATCTAGACTGCAGACTGATACTAATCAAGCCTCTACTGTCCTCAGCTTTCAAACATCTTGCGTGGAATATAGGCTCACAAAACAAGTGCATGAGTTTATATCCTGTCAAAAAAACACTTTTCATCTGACAGATTTGATCATCACCTATTATACGTTTTCACATCTTCACATGCCTTTTTTTAATTCTTTGATTCTTCTCTCTAAATTATGTGATTATTGAAATAGCTTACATCAGTTTGTATTATTACAATTCCTCCTTTTTTTCTATTAATGTTTAGAAAATGCATTTTTAAAATGTTTGGCAAATCTTGTTTCTAAAAGGCACAGTATAATTATTACTTAAATTATTTTCAGATAGTGATGGTGTTTAATCTGTGGCTAATAATTTCCATTTCAGCCTGAGCGGATCAACCCTGACCTCAACCAGAAAGGCTACAGTGTCAAGTCAGACATATGGAGTCTTGGTATCACGATGGTGAGTAGAGTTGGACATTGAAATGTTGGATAAATTAAAGCTACAGATGGTAACTTTTATGAAAATAACTTTTTGTCATATTTGCAGATGTTACTTTACTCACACAGCACTGAATGAGAGAGATAGTCTGTCAAACAAAAAACATTTCTCTGCCTACTCTATTGCCTTGTGTCACTGCTAATGGCATTAGTGCACGTGAAGGGCAACCAATCAGAGCCGAGGAGTCTCTAATGTAGCTGTCAGTCATGACAGTCACTGCTTGTGAACTGTGGTCAAATTGGCAAACTAGGCAGTGCTGATCAAATATGAATCAAGTTTCTGTTACTGCATAGCCTGCTTCTCATCTCAGATGGTTTCAGGAAGATATTTTAGTGTACTGTTTAGCTGTACAATGAGAACGTTTGCTCTGTCTGGTTGGCAGGTCACAAATGTGCTAATTTTTTACAGCCAAACAGTACACTAAAATATGTTTCTTAAGACATACACAGACAAACGGGCAATGCCTAGTTCAACAGTTTGGCTGCAGTTCACAAGGAGTGATTGACAGCTGCGTTAGAGACACCCTGGCTGTCTTCATTTACATTCCGTTATGCCATTGGAAGCGTTACAAGGCAATAGAATAGGCAGAGGAATATGACCTTTTTCACAGTTTACTGTGTGAATATAATGACAGTTTCACCAAACATGACAAAAGTTGTTTTCTATACAAGTTAATAACTCCAGCTTTTATGCCTCTGTGACACTTTTTAGGGAAACCAGTCCATGTTATTACTGCCCTTGTCATGTCCACTACCTCTCACTGTTCTTTTAGTCAAAATGCAGATAAAACATAGTTCACAACCATGTTTTTTGTAAGCTTATTTTATATTATTCACACTGATATCAAACTCAAAATGTACATGTTAGCTTAGTCTTATGTAATCAGTTTTAACCACCCACTCCATTTGAGTACAAGAGTTGTGATGTGATATGTGTCAAAGTGCTTAACAAGGAATGAAATCATCAGCAGTGAAAGTTGAGCTTCTTTCCATTGTGCACACTTTCAGTTCAGGCTGTGATGAGCACCTTGCTTTGTCATAATGTTCCCCAGTTATATATGACTTGAAGTTAATTTCCAAATTCCCACAAAAGTGTATATTGTCACTGTAAGAATTACCACGATGACTTAACAATGTAAAAAGAGATCCCTCTACAGGTAACCCATATTTCCAAACAGCACTAATGCTGAGTCATAGTGACCTTTGATAGTTGTGATACCTGTGCTGTGTTGATTCCACATTAGTAATGGTCCATGCTGTCCTCTGTTATCATATAAAATGGCTTACAGATTCATAGGTTTACATACAAGTATATATAGAACAAAATGCAGACATTTTCTATAACTTTTTACAGAACAGTAAATATTTATGAATTGCAGTTGACAGTGTTACTCACCTAGTGTCTGAAAAGGTAGCACTGCAGTCATGTAATTTAATTCAAACATGTACAGTCTTTGTTAAACCAGCCCCACCTCTGTCTTCTAGATTGAGCTGCAGTTTATTACCCACATCCACACGTGACGTTTCAAGCTCTGAAGAAGGTGGACTTAGCTCGAAAAGTCACTTGTAGATGTGCTAAGAAAATGCACTTAAGGGAGCTACAGTGTGCAGACCTTTTTTCATGTTGTTTATTGCTGTCTTTTTGTCCAACACCTGCCTTTAAACATTTTTGAATGTATGTGTCTACTATGTTTTTTGTATCTTAGATTGAGCTGGCCATTTTGAAATTCCCCTATGACTCATGGGGCACCCCGTTCCAGCAGCTCAAACAGGTGGTGGACGAGCCGTCTCCACAGTTGCCCGCCGACCGTTTCTCCCCAGAGTTTGTAGACTTCATCTCCCAGTGGTGAGTCTCACACCCGATGACAAATGTGTAGACTTTGCTCACTTCTTGTCGCCCTGCTGTAGAAGTAAAAGTGGCACTTATGCCCAGCAGGGGTCAGTGTTTGCTCTGTGTTTACTGAAGGAGGTGGTGTAACTGTCTGTGGAGCTGATGTGTGTATCACTGGATTTTTTTCAGATGTGGTTCTACATGAAGTTATAATACATTTATATTTTGATTTAATTCTTTTCTCACTTTTGTGTCTTTGTTTTTACAGTTTAAGAAAGAAGCCAAATGAGAGACCAGCTTATACAGAATTAATGGTTAGTAGTTAATTTTTTTTTTTCTGTCACACCAAAAAAACAAACAACACATAACAAGTATTATTTTGATTTATGCTACGTTGTCCACTTTGCCATTATCAACATTCCTGCTGTAATGATCAGTGTGCTCTGGTTCTTGCTTTTGTCCACAAGAGGCCAGGCTTTCCCTATGAACCCATTAAGACTATGATGTTTGTATTTCACAAGTAAATAACAGCGTCATTAGATAATTTTTGTTATTCAAGAACGCATTTCTGAGTTGTTTTTTTTTTCCCCTTTGATGCAGCAACATCCGTTTTTCACCGAGCACGAGCACGACCCCAAAGACACAGACGTGGCCAGTTTTGTCAAGGTCATCCTGGATGACTGATGGGCTCCCTCTGGGCCCCGGCCCATCAGGGTAGGCGGGACCTCAGCAAACAAACCAATGGCCTACCTTTTTTGTTTTTTCTTTTTTTTTTTTTTTTTAAACTCACTGGAATGACAGACTCTTATGCGCCCACACACAACGGGGGTGTCCCAAAGACTGACAGCAGCCCAGCAGCACTGGAGTGGGAGAGTGGTGGTAATATGAACTCGTACGGTCAAAAACCAACTGGAGAGGTTTAATTCGCTCCTCCAAGCTTCCTGTGTGTGCAATTATTCAACATGACAAATATGAACTGAACCAGATTATTTTTTTTTTGTCTTGTTCTTTTGTTTTTGCCCCACTGCCCCTTTTTATCTCTCTCTTCAGGATGGACAGAGCCAGCCATCATTTCTCTGTGACACATATTGTACTTTGAATTTCATCTGCAAAACCAACAGTAAATGTGTATGTTGTTGTGTATTGAAAGCTATATTTGCATATGCGTTTGTATGTTTTCTCATTATACAGAGTTTTGATACTGTATATCATCGACAAGTGTGAATTTTACCGGACTAGGGCCTTATTTGTCAGATCGCATCAGGTGAGCAGTTCCTCCTGAGGTGACTGGTCAGTGCAGGGGCTGCGGTTGTTGCGGGCTCGGCGGCAGGAGGCTCCAGAGCTGAGACAAAACATTTAAGAAATGTCAAAGGTCACATTCTGGACAGCAGGAGTTGTAAGTAATTTCCAGATCTTTTGGCAGCGTGAGGCAGGAATGTAAAGCGTCCTGTATCATCTGATCCAAGCTGTGGCCCTTCATGCAGTGACCCCTCCGTACTTGTCGTCTTCTTTCTCGGATATTAACGGGTCAGCTTCAGTGCTGCCATTGTTGCTACCTGGAAGTATTCAGGGTTTGCCGAATCAAGCTCACAGCTTTATCTCTTTCTGTGTGCCATTTTGCAAATTGTTCTCATGAATTACTGCATTAATTGTGTTTTTCCTCCTTTTTTTTTGGACTTGTTCTGGCCTGCGTTTTGATTTAATTTCAGCCGCATCTATCCCTTTGCCTACCGTTCTCAATTCTGGAGTCAGCATAGTCTTTTCAAATGAGGCACTTATGTTTGTTTTGTTTCCAGAGATCTTATTATGCATTACACAGACAGTATGTTAGGGAAATAATTTATGTGTTGAAGATGTAAATACTATCTCCTTTTTAATGTAACATGGCACTGTCCTGACCTGGCAGTGCAGATGAGTGGTAGAGTGGTTGGTAGTAGTTAGTTTTAATGCAGTGTGACACGCATACACAAAGACTTGTACTCACAGGGCCAGCTGACTATCGTACACCTATTTTGGACTGATGTGCTGTCAGGCTCCACCGCTCAGGTTTCTGTGCTCTCCTTCACGCGGAGACGGCCCCATTTTATTTTTCCCCAGGTCGTGCTCTCCTCGAGTGCCGGACCGAGAGCCTCTTTTCAGTCCATGGTGGGCAGCCATTATCTCTTCTCTCTGACCATACTATGCAGAGCCCCTTTGCCTTGGACACACGGCAAGAGGCCCTCGCCATGTGGCAGTTTCCCCCCCCGCTCCCAAGTGTTCAGAGACTGTGATGATGGAGATGATGATAGTGATGATGACTGCCACGCCTCTGTTCATGGTTAGCACTCATCGCCTCTCTGGTTTACACTGTAGTGCAACCTTTATCAAAACGTCAGTGAGTTAGGAGTATTTATGATTGTGAATTATAAGGGAAAGCTAGCAACACCACAAAGAAGCTGCTATTGTTTTTTTCCCTTTTATTTTTTATTTTTAGTCGGCCTTCTTTGGATGGCCATTCCCTTGGTGTGTAAAAGTGAGTTTTTACGCTGATCACAATGAGAATGGAACACTTGCTCTACCTCTTACTCCTTCACTCTATTTGCCACCTTTTCATGGGGTGGACTGACAAACTTGAACTATGGAAAGACAAAAAAATAAAGGCTTTATTGTTCAGTATGTCCGTTTATAGCTTTCCTTTTGAGATCGATGCCCCTCTGGCAATTACAGTAGTTTTTTTTCCCCCGGTTTAAGGGTTTTTTGGGGGGAGTTTTTTTCCTTATCAGCTATGAGGGTCCAAGGACAGAGGGATGTATGCTTTAAAGCCCTCTAAGGCTAATTGTGATTTGTGATATTGGACTTTATAGATCTCATTGAAATTGAATTGAAATTATCATTTGTACAGCCCTTTGAGGCATGGTTTGTGATTGGGCTACATTGAACTTTGACTTGTCTAATCTGTAAAGCATTTTGGGTTGCCTTTGGGTATGAAATGTGCTATATAAATAAATTTGCCTTGCCTAGTTCCTGTTCATGTCGGTAATACAGAGATGACAACAATCTCTGAGTTCAAAGGATAAGGCCGGCAATATTCTACATTTTTCGTATTGCCATGTAAAGACCAAAACTAATGATGAAATATATGAACGATTTCTTCTGTTCACAATCATCGCTACAAAAGATAAAATAGTTCAAAGTTATAATATCCCATCTTAGTATTGTTAATGCAGTGTTTTGACAATGCATGAGACATTAAGTCTGAAAAAAATCATGTTACTCTACATCCTCATATCACCTCTCAAGCCTCCTACAGATTGTGAGATTTTAGCAATCTTACAAGTTTAGTGCTGCTACACTGTGCGACGTGCATCTAATAAACTTGTGTGTAGACTACGCTGACAATGCCTACTGAGTTGCAGGCTATGACGTACGATGCAATAGCTTCACATACTGAGCACGCAAGGATGCTTCAAGAGTAATCACTTCTCCAGCTGTGAAGCACAACATAGGGGGCTACATTATTAAATTATTATTAGTTTTGTGAGTACATATATACTGTGGTGTGTCTGTGTGAGTGTTTGCCAGCTGCTAGGTTGCTCACCTGGCAGCTATTTCCTTTCATGCTTCGTCCTTCTTTAAGCAATCGTGGTAAGAGATCATACAGGCAAGGCTTCTGCTGCCACAACTACAAGATTTTCCTCTTTGCTGGAATCCCACACATTTCTTTTAGCATGTTGTGTGCCTCCATGGCGAGCTGCTATCCATCTGTTTGTTTGGGTTTAGTGCCAGTGTGTCATTTCATGCCGCATTCCTGTTGGTTAATAGACTTTGATCGCAACATCGTGACAACGGCCATCCTTGAACCTCCCTCACTGTGCGACCTAGGAACACCATTTTAGAGCCACAACCAAAGATATCACCAGGTTTACACATATTTTAGTGTACTGTTTAGCTGTAAAATGAGAGAGGAGAGAAATATGCAATGCAGTAACAGAATTTTAGTTCATATACAGCGCTGCTTAGTTTCTGATTGACATGGTTGACAGCTGCATTAGAGACACCTCAGCTCTGATTTGTTGCTGTTGTTTACATACATGCGAAGTATTAGATGCCATTGGAAGCACTTCGAGGAGAGGAAGGCATATGATTTTATTTCACACGTTATCTATCTCATTTTACTACTATATGGATGGTGACAGTTAAAGCAAATATGACACAGTTATATCGCTAAAAGTTTCCAGCTGTAGCTTCAAACTGGGTGTATTTGTTAGCTAACTAATACTTGAAAACACACTTCCATCAACGCACCCCATTGCATTGCTTTAACGCAGGGCTGTTTTCAGTCTGAATGCCCGATAATCTGCAGCTGACAAAAGTCCTAATGCACCATTTACACTTATTTGAATAATGTGATTAAAACTATACAGTGCCCAGGTCAGACCCAAAACAGGTTCAAGACCTGGTTGGACGAGGCTCTGTATTAATTTCGGCTGTGTGAGGTTTTGCTATCTAGAAACAAGAATACCACTTATCTTATTATTAGTAATTTTGTTTTAAGATCTCTTTTAGCTGGACATCCTGACTTATTTTTTGAAGTGCACAGGCAGCCAAATTTGTTGTTTAAGAAAAATAAAGCTCATATCGAAGATGGTTTCTCTTAAATTTGATAAGGAATTTTTGCAGTGTAACTCCTGCCTTGTTTTAAAAAAAAAAAAACTTGACCCACAAAATGGCCATTTGTAGATCAACTAGTCATGCCATGTTACCTAAGTAAACCTTAGGCCCAAATCACACTTTAGAAGTGCCTTTTTGTAATTGTTTTTAATGAGAATGTAACTTTTTGCTTGCAGTTTTTGCCTCGTGACGCACATCACGTCTCTCCGCTGTAAGTGTAGGAGTGCTCTAAACTCTGCAAGTTGAAAAAACTTCAACATAGAGCAGAAAGAGCGCCCCACATGATCTCTTTTTTTGCATCTTTTATCCCATTGTCCAAGCTGGATGATTTGAAAGGTGGGCACTCTGGGATAGGTCATGACAACATGTTTACAGTTGGTAAACGATGGAGGAGAAACTGGTGGTAGCGGATGGTGGATGCTTGCTACCCAGAGCTATATGACCCGATGATAGACAGCAGGTTGTAAAACTGCCCTTGAGTCATCCTAAAATATGCCTGGAAATGGGCATGATTGAGGCGAAGCTCCTGGACCAACTGGTGGTATTCCCTGTGATGCATGTGCTTGTACCACAGACAACAAACTATTTGCTGACAGCCTCTCACCCTCAACCAGAGCTAGAGCTGGCTTTGAAGAGAGTATAGATACATTTTCCCTTCAGTCCAGTTTAGCAAAAATGCCTGTTTGTGAAGTAGTGAGTATACGACTGGATATTAGTGGAATTATTCTGCATGAGTTGTGTGAGAGCTTGTGAACGGATGTTACAAAGGTGGTCCCCAATCAATCAGTTAATCAATGTGTTTGCCATTTATCATGAGGCATGAGGGGAAAACAAATTTTCTTCATGAATTCGAGGTAATACGGCATGACTAATTGATTTACAAATGGCCATTTTGTGGGTGAAGTGTTCTCGTTAATAAGTCTCTTTTGTGCCTCGCTGTATATGGCCGACCCACTTAGTTTCTACTTCCATGTCACTAACAGTTCCACTTAAGACTCTTATTCCTGCAACCGCTCACTTTAATCGAGACAAGAGATACTGGAGCTGACTGATCCAGCTGATAAACGGAAGCCAAGTCTTTGGGTTTCTCCCTGCAGCAGCCTCCAACTCTCTCACTTTTCTCCTCACACACCTGTCAGCAAGACTATGTTTTTCATCCCCTCACATGTGATACTGTAAAGAAGGTATCGTGTAATGAAAATGTGATTGGAGCCATTGAGATGGAAATGGTACACCTGGCCTCAGCACATGAGCGCAGTAACTTAACTCCTCTTACTGGGTGGATATAGAACCTTTGCCCTCTGCAAGTTATATGCCTGAACTGGGTTTTCAAATCTAATTATAATTAGCTTTTTATATCACGCTATGCTTGTTGTCAGGAACATTACAGTTTCTATTTGTGTAAATATCCTTATGTAAGTTCACAGAAGTGAACACACTCCTTGGCAAGTCGTGATACTTCAGGATGTGTGATGAATAGAAAGAAGAATCTCATTTTGATGGCTCTTTCTGAGTGCTTTTTTGCTGTGAATGTTAACAACAGAGGTTAACAAAAGCTCACTTTGCCCTGAGCGTGTCTGTCAAAGACTGATGACTTCATGCCAGAAAGAGAAAACTCAATGCCATGTGGACTGCAGGCGGTGAGTCCAGTGTTGTGCAGAAGAGTGGTTTGCCAGCCAAACTAAAGACACTCTTTTTAGGAAAGAAGGCCTTTGATGAGGACTTGCATAATGCCGCTCAAAAGATCGGCGTGCGAGTGGAAAAACAGGCAACATCGAGTTGAATTACCGTCCCAGCTCAATTCAAAGTGGACTGTGATGCAGAAGTGAATCACAACCTCTCTGAACTGCAAATGGGCATTTTAGGAACTCAGCAGGGCAGCAGTGAAAGTGAATGCTTGGGTAATTGTGGCTTGTTTTGTACATAATAACAAATGAATACTATAAATGCAAGACATTAGAAAGGTTGTGGAATGTAACTAAGAATATTTACTCAAGTGAACTAAAATAGAAATTAGAGGCACTCAAACTTAAGGGGCTTTTACTTGACTATGTCCATTTTCAGAAGGAAATATTCTGTTTTATCTGTACACATTACATACAAAACATGATGAGCTCACAAATATGACGTAACTACTTGTAGAACATTTAGTTTGCATTAGGGTACTTTACTTTTGATAGTTTATGTAAATATTTGCTCAATATTTACTTGTGACATTTTCAATGCAGGACTTTTACTACTTTTTCTTAAAGGGACAGTTCACCCCAAAATCAGACTTACACATCTTTCCTCTTACCTGCAGTGTTTTTTGATAACTGTAAATTGTTTTGGTGTTGGCGATATGGGCCGTAGAGATGTCTATCTTGTCTCAAATGTAATGGAACTAGATGGCACTTGGCTTGTGGTGATCAAAGTGCCAAAAAAACTCATTTGAGTTGGGATTTGTATGTATTCTATTACACTGGATTTAAACATGGATACAATGTCTAGGTCCTGAATGTTGCATTCTTATGCAGTAATGGAGGATGCATAATAGAAAAGACAGTCCCCCCCCCAAAACAAAAAAAATACATATTTTCTCTTACCTGTCGTGCTATTTATCAGTCTAGGTAGTTTTGTTGAGAGTTGCAGAATCCCAGCCAACATTTGTTTGTGGGACCTATGTGGATAGCAGATGGGCCCTATATTGGATTGTCCATGTGTTCCATATTGGCCCCATGGCAGTTACCCACATAGTTGGGCTTGCCCAAGTGGGCCCCACATGGTGGGGCTGGGGCTCATGCTGGGGCTGCCTGGGTACAAAGTGGGTATGGGTCAAAAATGGGTATCTTATCTGGGGCCCACTTGGGCACACTCAACTATATGGGCAAATGGGGCCAATATGGAACCCATCGACAGTCCCATATAAAGCACATTTTTGAGCCCATTTACTTCCCACAAGGGCCCCACATACAAATATTGGCTGGGATGTTGGGGGTATTGGCTGTAAAGATGTTTGCCTGTAATGAAACTAGATGGAACTCGGCTTGTGTTCAAAGTGCCAAAAAATACATTTGAAATACTCATCAGCAATGTCTCTTTCCAGAAATCAAAACCAGTTACTAAAGATGATCCACAGACCTATCAGACTACTCTGGCCAACTGTATCACAGCACAGAAAGAAGTATGCATCTACCACTAGCTCACCTAGCACCACTCAGCTAGTTAACATTACAACTCAGCCGGGAAGACGCCAATAATGTTAACATGACACGCTGCTATGAGCGTGAGCCTCGCTTCCATGAGTAGGTAAATGCTTCCTTTTGCACATTGATATGGTGCCATCTAGTTCCATTATATTGGAGAGAAGGCAGACACCTCTAAGACCAATATCTCCAGCACTTGGCAACTCAAACCAAAACAATCTAGATAGATAAAAAAATGGCACTACAGATAAGAGGAAAAAATAGATACATGTTTGATTTGGTGGTGAACTGTCCCTTTAAGTAAAGGATCTGAAGAAGTCTTCCATCACTGCTTATAAAAAGCATTACTCTTTCCCTAAAGAAACTCAAGCTACAGTAAATAAATGGCTAAAAAGTGTGCAGCTTTAATGTGCATACTTTTTTCTTTAAAGGATTCACTTCTGTAGGTCAACAGTCAGTACTGACAGCTATCATAACCAGGGCATGTCACTCCGATCTGGCTTAGTAAGTAAAATGTTTTTTAAAAAGTCATTAATATAGTTAAAAATGTGTGGCCTAATATCTAAACATTGTGTCTGTGTTTGAATCCACACGTTACCGTACCTCTGATTCCTGATAATAGACCGTTTTATGGCAGATGACAGACTTGTGATATGTTTTTTAGGGAAGGTGTGATTTTAGTGACTGATGTTATAAATATGTATTGCATCTTTTTAACAGCCAAAAATTTAAATCCCAGCTGATAATCATTTATCATAGTGCAGTGCACTACCAGCAGGACAGCTGTTTCTAATCTGTGTAACCAGCCTTTAACAGGTGCATAAGAGACAGAGAGATGATACTGTCTCTAGTTATCACACACGTTTGACTTTTCGCAGCTCCCATGATTTAAGTATCTAATGACGCAAGCCTGGGTTCTGTTTCTTTCCCTCTACTCAGCTTTTACTGGCATTTTTTTTTCTCTCAAGCAGGTCCGATCTAACAAACGAGTACAAGTGATTAAATTCATGCCTATTTTTTGCTCAGAGAAGTTTGGGAACTCTGTTTTCTGTTGCCCCGAGGGACCTACAGATAGACAGAGGAGTGCCAGACAAGACATGGTAAGTATGTGCGCTCCGTTTTGGAATTATTTCCTTAATCCTATGCCAGATCTCACGACCTCCTGACCTGCTTACGTCCTGGAGATGGAAATCCAATGGTAGCCTTCGCATGCCGCCTCATTAGAGTGCCACACAATGTTCCATACAATCATTCCACTGAAATGTGCCAATTAAAGTAATTACGCATTGTGATTTTTCAATGGACAAGTTGCGGGGGAACTCATAAACCCTCCATGAACCTGTACCCCCTGCCCCTCTGTATCTCTGTTCGTTGCCAAGGAAAATGTGGTCCCCACCGTGCCCTTAGATGGCAGACCTACAAGCAGCAGATGTCATTTTATAAGTTTCTCCTCTACAGACATGACACAGGGTGGCCTGTGATGGAAAGTTATTATGGGGTCCCTTTCTGAGGAGGAAAAAAAAGCCTTTATGGAACCAGATCTTCCTAGGCCCTGGGCTGACACTGCACAACCTTATGCAACATGCTCTACTATAGATGGAGTCCTATTGCACTGTGAGTCTGGGTCTAAGAGGAGTAGAGGGAGGGGCAGTGAGTGTTGACATGGACTTGGACGGACATGACAGGTTGAGAAACCTTGAGGAGTCTCATTACAGTCGAAATTAGAGTGTGTGATCTCTCCACATACACGCAAACATGCACATACTGTATAACCTACACGAGAGGAAATGTTATGTCAGAGAGCCCTTTTCAGAGCATACTGTCCTTTAGCAGCCACCGTGTCACTTCTGCAAATGGGAAAATGCTTAAATATTTAATGCTATGAGATTAGGCCTATTTTGTGAAATGTATACTGCACCCCAAAATTAGTTTGCCTAACCTGGCTAGACAATAATCATCAAAGGTTTTGTTTTGATTCATGATTTTTTTTTTTTTTTTTCTTGAATTAAATTCAGTAAGCCAGACTACACATCACCATACAACTGGCAACAGTGGCGCCCCCAGAAATTTTTCTAGGGGCAACTAAAAATCTTGGGGTGACCAAAAACAAAAGCCTTAACTGAATTCAGGAATTCAGTTATGTTTTGATGTGTTATACATGTATGTTGCTCTTTAAATAGGCTGGATGTCCCTCTCCTTAGAATGACAATAAATAGCTTTGATTAGAAAGAGTTCATTAATTGACCTTTCACTAAGCCCCTCCCCTTTGTGATGTAAGTTTGTAGTAAGCATAGAGCCCACACTGTAACTAACTGCACTCCCTGAAGACATATTATCATATTTTTGTAAAAATGAAACAGTGATTCCAGAGAGAAGCAGACAGAGGGGTCTACAGTCTGTGTTTGAAGGATATATCCAGGATGTCAAACTGACTCAGCAGCAACAACAGGTTAAAAAGACAAAGATAGTTAGAAGCTAAAGCCCAACTATAGGCTACAGATCACAGAAGACAATGAATATAAAGGGAAACTTTGCTGATATTGAACCAGCTGTGCGGCATCACAGTGTGTGCAGATGAAACCGCCATCACCAGGACCTCGGCCACCGGACCTGCAGGGATCTCTGGGGGTCGAACAAATGTTCATCTGCGCACAGTTTGATGACACACAGCTGGTTGAATATCAGCAGCTTCCCTTCACTGGTTCCTGTACAGCAGGGTCGGTCTTTGTTTCACTGTTATAATCATTACAAAGCCAAAGCAGCATGTGTATACATTCAGTAGGCTATATCTTCAGTAGCTAGCTAACCCTACACTTTTCAGGGTTTGATTTTGGTTTTGGAACAGGGAAGAAACGTTTATCTTTTTCCAACCTCTGCAGGTAACGAGTATCATTAATACATGACGTGCCCCAGGCACAACATTTAGCTCCAAATCCACAAAACCAGCCTGAAAATGAAGGAAATCTGAAACGCATTAGAGTCAATGGAGCACAGCTGTGAGCTGCGCCGGCCTGATGCTACGTTATGCTTGGCCAGTCTGCGTCCGTGGGCGGGACCTAGCGAAGGGTCAATGATTTTTTTTGATTATTAATACAAAGCCAATAAATTATGATGTATTATTATGGGTTATGATACCCAGCAGCATATTGAAAATATTTTTAAAAATTATCCCCACCATTAACAGCTGCAACATGCTTACACATTGATGTATCACTCATTATAATCTATAGAGTTTTCTAAAATGTGTTATTCCGCATAATGAGTACTTTTTATTTTAGTACTTTAACTCCATTTTAATGCTTATGTACTTTTACTTAATGTATGAAATGCAGGACTTTTACTTATAATAGAGTAAATTTAAACTGTGGTATTGTGACATTTCAGTCTACTGTCGTAAAGTAGCCTCAGTAAAGAAGGTGATTAGTTGAAGGGTAGGTTGTAACCAGTTAACATAATGAACAGGCTTTGAATATAAGCATGTTTTAATACAGTGTCAGTGCTATAATGCCAATGCTACTGTAACTTGAGTGTGTTTCTGCAATGCTGGATGTAAACTTCCCTCCCTCTATGAAAAGCCTTCAGGGCAGTGCTGTGCTCTCTGGATTCAAAGGATTGGGTGACAAAGCAGACGCTAGTCCATGAATAAATCTGTTGCAGCAAAGAAAATGTCTCAAAGGGACTTGTTCAGGATGAGGCAATTACATAATTACATTGTGGTGACATCTTTGGGAATAGAAAGTGTCTCGGGAATGTTTACTGCTGTATTTCTTTTTCAAACCTCTCAGACTTCTTAACCTAGTTAGCAACGAGGATTACCGTTATGATACAGCTCTCAGATTGCATCAGATACAAGGTCGCGGCGCGGCATATCAAATATAAGGCTGGATCAAGCGCTGAATGGAAGCAGCAAGGGCATCTCTGATCATGAGTCGCACCTGCTTGAGAGAAATGTCTCAACCTTGGTAGCTTGAGAGGACAGTGTGCTACAAACCGATATCCTCAGACCCTAAATGCCCTCTGTAAACAGAGTTCAAAGTAGTCTGAACTCACTGGAAATACAGCACTCTAGTATTACACCCTTACAATCCAATACAGCTGCTTAACTTCACTGGTTTGTGCTAAAGCAATCCCTCTGTAGACGGTAGCTCCTCCCCCTTGTGTTGAAGGTGATACCTGAACAGATTTGATAGTTGAGCCTGGATTAAAATCATGCCGTAATTAAACCCCTGGTGGCAAAGCATCCGTCACAAATCACAAAGCCTGACAGGGGATCTGTCTCTCCCCATTTCCTATGTGCAGGCTGATGACGCGTGTGTATGTGAGTAAGCAGACGTCACCATATCAAAGCAAATATTTGCGATCAGTGCTTCATAAAAGAAGCAGATGACAGATTATTTAATCAAACTGGCAAATACAAGAGATGTTCTGTGTACTCTTTCCTGACACAGATACAGTTCTGTTGAATGGGCACGTTTTCTACAACCATGTTTCAGCTCGTTTTATTGTGTCAGTTTAAGGCTCCAGTAAATCACCACTAAAATCCAAAACAGGTGTGTGTGTATGTGTGTGTGTGTCTGAACTGCTTAGCATTTAAACCCTCTTGACTTCAGTTATGTTTAGTCAAGTGATGAAGCGATGACTCCTCATGGGAAATAAACACACTTAAGTCACCACATACAGTACAAAACATTAATAGAGACCATAAATCAGTAATAGGTTGTTGCTATGAAGGATTACAGTTTCAACATTCAGACGATACTGCAGTCTGAACAAGCAGGATATATTGTTTACTGCATGATTTGGAAAAGTTGGACTATTTTAAAACCCTGAAAAGCCAAAGAAGGTGAAATGTAATATCATTGCCAGAGAAGAAGTGCAGTGGGCCGATGTCAACAAGTCGAACAGCTGCAGCGAGGCAAGGCACCCTCTCCTGTCACACCACAGCTGAAGGCACAGCCCTCAACATCCAATGAGGTCAAATAGCGTTTTTACTCAGGACAACTCACTTAGCCTGTTCACTATTAGTGGAATTGAATTCACACGTATTTTATGCCCCATGGCGTAGTTTTCAGTCAAATCTAAAGAAGGAGATAAGGATTTTCTTTTTGTCTGACCTCACATCTGCCATTTGCCTGATTACATAAATGTGCTACAGTGTTTCCATTGATGACCTCCAGCATTACTGACAAGCATCTATTGATCTACCAGTTTTGTTGTGGTTGGCAGCAGGCAAATGAGCAGAGAGACTGCTCACACCACTCAGACTACAACTCAGACTACAACAGAACAACATGAATTCATACGCAAGAGTTTTGGAGCCTGCGGCAAGACTGCGGCCTGCACTTTTGTCACTTTTGAACCCCGCTGGGTGTCAGTCCATCATTCGGTCCACCACGTTAGCTTAGACTGAAATATCTCAACAACCGTTAGCTGGAATGTCATGTAACGTCCTAAAGACATGTCATGATGAAATTCAATTACTTTTTAATCCTCTGACTAGTTGTATCATCTCAGGCTAAAATTTTCTGTTTGTTAGGTATTAGTCAAAAAATACTTTGCATTGTAATAAACATGCTAAACTAAGATGGTGACCATGGTAAACAATGATCTGTTCAACGCACGCTATCAGGAAAGCTGCTCAGCCTTGGAGCAAATATTTCCCAGTGGCCACTTGTGGTACTACCGCAAAAAAATCCCCTGCAGCCCAAAAACCAATTTCCCCATAGACCACCATTGTGAAAGAGACGTCCATATACCTGTTAACAGGACACCTCAAACTGCAAATACAGTCAATTACGAATCTTTCTATTCTGATTTTTTGTGCCACGGTGGTTTGTATATCTTTAAAAATTCCTTTAAACTGAGAAAATAAATTTAATAATCTGTGACATCATTACAATGTAAGGTCTATGAGCTTAGAGGGAACTTGTGGGCGGGGCCAGCGGGAGAAAGACTACTGCTCATATTTAGTGGGCTGCATACTGCGGAAGTAAACCCAGAAGCTAGAAAACTTTTTTGGTGTGTGCACCAGGTGAGCAGTTTCACTGTAATGAAAAGGCACCATCTGGGGTGCGGTATCTAGTTATTATTGAAATCAATGGCTAAACATTACCATGCTAGCATTTCCTCAAGTAAAGATTTATCACGATGACATAGCCTAATTTAACGATTCTTTGGGCAACAATACAATATGCTGATGTCAAAAAGTCTGTCACAATACAATTTAATTTCAGTTCAATTCAAGGGTCTGCGATCACTATTATGATATCAGTAGGCTAAATATCCATGTCCAGACCATGGTAAACAAAACACCTGTGAAACATCACCATGCTAACATTGACAGCTGTCGCAGCTTCACCTTTTTGTTTAGGGCTGGTGTGCTAATGAGCTAAAACTAAGATGACTGACATGTGGTAAACTTTTCATGCTTTTGCGCTTGTCAGTGAGTGTGTGACCATTTTCCAGGGGAATGTCAACAGGACAGTCTATACTTTGATTAATGTCTTTGGACCAATATTTTTTGGGGGAACTTGGGAACAAGAAATGCCTCCATGTTACCTTTGTAAGATCAGAGGCTCAACAGCGTTCAGTACAGGCGACCAGGGGTGTTCCATATAGAGAGCATATAACATGATTTCACCAACAAAACACATTTAGTTGGGTTTGTAATCTTGTTCTATATTTGGTAAAGCAGTTATTCAACAAAAGGTAACATATTTAACAACATGTGATAACACTAATCATTTCATATAAATGATAGTAAAACAAGAAGCCTAAATAAAGTCGAAATGAACACTTTAATTTCTCTTATCATCCCCCTCTCAAGCTGCAGCTTCCCTGCCCTCAATTATGGAGCAGTGTGGGTGCACTCAGCAAACTTGTGGAAATTTAACAGGAGCAAATGGCATGGAGGACTCTTGCTTAGTTGGGATTGAAAGAGAGGGAACTGAGCATGACACATATAAACTTTATCCATGGCCTGGAAGTTTTTATCCAGCTACTGGTGAAAGAAAGGTCATCTGTACAGACTATCATTAGTGTACGGAACACCATTAGTCTACATTAAACCAGTGGTTCCCCACTGGTCCAGCCACGGGGTCCAGATTACTCCTCAGTCAACTGTTCAAGATCCACACAGTTTAATACATTCAGCACTGTACATGTGTTTGGCCATGTTAGTCACTCACTCTACAGCAGGAAACAGCACTTCAAAATAAAAGCTCTGTGTCAGAAATTGACTGTACTTTAAAATAAAGTGTGTTTTACAAACTTGACACCTTCACAAGTCACTTGCAGTCCATTCAGAATGGACCTGCAACCCACCGTTGGACCGCGACCCCCCAGTTAAGAACCGCTGCATTAATAATACACCTGCTACAGATCAACATGCGAGCATTGTCGGCTGTCTCAGCTGTAGGCCTACCTTTTGTTTAGGGCTGGCAAAGGTTAGTGTGCTAATATGCTAAAACTAACATGGTGACCTTGGCAAACCTTACACGTAAAACTAAAATAAAGGTATATTAGAGTGCCTAGGTAACCTCAAAGAGCTGTTAGCATGTGTAGGCTATTATGGTTGTGGACTATATATTTCTTCTCTTCATATACCACTTATTACAAGTCAGTTTTTGTAACAAGGAGTATGTAAGACTCTGATACAAGTTACAGACTCTCACTGGCCTGTTCAGTGTTTCTCTGTGTCCAGCAACTAAGTCATTTTGAGCCTCAGGTTGAGTTTCTTAATTTCTACAAAAAAAAAAACAAAAAAAACAATCATAGGAGCCAAAACATGCAGGTGCTTATTTTTCTGGAAATGGTTTTTAGCCTACTGTAATGAATCTGCTCTTACTGCCTGCACTTGGCTAACTTCATATTCAATTGAAAGAATCCTTTTCCAGGAAAGATTACATTGCGTGTAAACAGTATTTCTTCAGCCTCTGCACACCTGTTACTGTTGACGCTAGAGTGAAGTCATTAAATGAGTGTTTTTCTTTGTTGCCATCACATTGCTCCTGGTTTCTCATGGTGGCGAGTGAAGCTGGCAGCAGAGGACAGGAGAAGCAGTGCCCCCCTAAGCTGGGCTGTTTTCCTGAAGGAGAGCCCAGCTGGTCCAGTGGAAACTTGCTCGTCCCCAGTGAGAGCGAGTGTAGAGAGATGCTTCTCATCAAGGCTGCCTCGCTGCAAGTCTGTGCCTGTTAATGCAAAACAACCAGGACTAAAAAAGCTTCAGACCGCTGGGGCTTCCTTTTTATATATGAACCTCTTTTAGTCTTCTGAACGTGATGAAGCCTGATCGGATCATGACGCTATCACTTTGTTCCTCTGAGGATTGATCACTTTTTACTCAGCCACTCTTACAATACTTTTGCATCATGTTGAAACAGTGCAGTCAGGTCAGATGGTCAACTACTGAAGTGTTTGTTTTAAAGCTGTTGGACACCTTTAAATTGACCGGGTAAAATACAGACGTCAGGATGAAGGAGAGGAACCACAAGAAACTTAAAAGGATGCCTAAGTGTGTCTAAGGAAGACTACAGCGTGTCGTAGTGACAGTTGCAGGTGTACAGTATGATGAGGATTAAGTTCCACACTGGAAAAGTGGAAGGTCTTTCCAATCATATGATTCACTTGCAGGAACAAAGCCAACCAGCCTGGTCCTGCTCCCGAGGTCCTACAAGATCAGCTGGTTTACTACTGATTAGTATCCATAGCCCCCAACATGCCCTATTCATTCTATTAGTGATAGAAAGCAATCGTCCCTCATGAATGGGATGATATATTGTTCCTGAAATAGACTTGGCAAAGCGTTTGACTTTTGTGCAGATTATTTCCAAGTGTGCCAGTATCTAAATGACACAAATAATCCTGGCTTCTGGGAAAGGGATGATGTCATATGCTGTGTCTCCTTTTTTTAAAGTAATCTTTCAAGTTGGCAAAACACTGCAGAGTGTCAACATGCACGCAGAGACACAGCATGACGAGAGCATGATCTAAACTAAAATTCTAGCCCGACACTTGCGTGATTCTTCTCGTCTTGATATCGGCAGCTTGACTTTTAATCGGCAGGTCCTCGTCTGCTGTTGTAAGTGATGAAGGAAAGTCAAGAGATCAGAAAACATCTTTGATTACCTGAGCGCACAGGTGTAACGCTGAGCCTTCTCTCTGGTGCGAGGACGCCCTAAAGTGCCGTGCCACGCTTCTCCTGTTACCTGCTCCTCTCGGTGTACATGGAAAACTTGCCCTGTTTTCAGTGCTCTACTAGAGTAGAGATGGCTTCCATTACACTTGTGGTTCTTGTACACCACATTAATTAGCCCGCAATGGAGACCTCGTCCTTTCTTTGGCATCATGCCAGGAGAGTCTTTGTGCTTGCTGCTCCAGAAGTACACAAACATGTGTCAGTGTTGTACATTACACTTGTTTTACAACAGTTGCTATATTAGGCACTGATTTAGCTGTTTGTATTGCAGAGCCATCAGATTGCCTGTAAGCTGCTAAGGCTGATAATAATACTGTGTTTCATTTTAATCACTGCCCATGGAGGAAAATTGCCCATTATGTTAACCTTTGCCCTCTCGCTCCTTCCTCTAAGGAGTTTCTAATCATAAGTCACATGTCATCTCCTGCAGAGCTTCTGCTGTATTGTTTTCCCTATAACAGACCTGCTTAAACCAAACATAAGCCACCTCTGTAATCTCAGGACAGGCGGGACAGGAGAGAAAATTGTGTTGTGACGTAAGGAATAATCTTCTTGTTGGGAGAAATTGCATTCTGAGCAGACTGAAGAAATCGCTCGTTATTTTTAGAATAGAGAAGCTGTTCGCTTATTAACAGTTAAAATGTCATTCAATAGAAAAATGCAGTCAGGTGTCCAGGTTTTGGTGTTTTCCTCAACACAAGAAAAAGTTGCTTTTGTTTCATTTTGAAATGAGAACTTCCTGTCATGTCAGCTTCCCGTTTATGGGATTTCGAAGGTCATGTACGCAGCACAGGATGTGATGTTCACTGCACCACAATGGGAACACCAAGGACCCCGTCCCTACTTGTACATTTTGGATCCCAGGTAGCTCGACACCATGGGAAAGTCAACATCAGCATCCCGCAGACGGATGGCAGAAAGGCCACCGCCGCTGTAAACATGCAGCCGTGAGGGCTGAGGCAGAGGAGATAATCTCACGTAGAAAAGGGAGAAGATGATATCGACCATCTGCTTCGTCTGGTGGGGATTTGATTGGCTTGCAGCAGCAGAGCAGAGCAGTAGGGATGATTAGGCCTCCCTGGTGTCCCATTCCTCCGGGTGCCCAGCTCAATGTCACCACTGATTGGATCCTCTAATCTTGTTCTGCGTGAATTAAATCTAAAGTGGGGAGGAGGATGATCACATTCACTTTGCCTTGTGCCCTGATTCTGGGTGTGTGTGTGTGTGTGTGTCTGTTTGTGTATGAAAAAGTGCTGTGTGTGTGTGTTGCTGTAACTCCTACTTCCACTTCCCATGATCAACAGTTACAGTATGAGCTATCCTGGCCTTAGACAGGGATCCATATCTTTGACACCATTTCTACCTGATGTTAGAAAGTGATCTTGCTAATACAGCAAACAAACCGGGTGCTCAGAGCAACATGTTCTCTGGAACAATACACAGTACGTTAAACCTCTATTGGGAAATGTTGTGATAAAGTAAAACATAGGGGTGGTCCATTGCAACCCACAACAGTCATGTATCACAATCACATTTTTAAGGGGTGGAGACTTTGCAGCTTGTTAAATAGCTTAATTCACTGGGCCAACGGCTGGCAACTTTTAAGCTGGAACTGGAGCTGTTAACTTGTAATGTTACTCAATGCATGAGTTGACGATGTGAATCCATCAGCGCACCTTAAAATTCACAGTGACAACTTTGACCATTACTTTAGTTTTTATATGACATACACTTAATAATGAGTGGATCTTTGGATGTTTATATATACTAATTTTGACCGGGTTATGTGAACGGCATATATTCTAATCCTGACGCGGTGAAAAAAAGGCGTCACCTAGCATTGTTACTGTGGCTATGGCAACACTAAACCCCCGAGCTTGCCTGAGAAGGACTAAATGCACAAACCCGCTATTTTTATAATACCCATGGAGATTTGTAATGAAAATGTTGGCATGCAGTCTCGTTCTGTGGACGATAAACGAGGTGCAGACTTCCATCTGTGTCACCAGTAAAGCGGAAATACAGTGATCGTGGACGGAGCAGTGAGTGATAACAACCCCGCCCACATTTAAGAGTGCTGTCTACGGTGGAAACGCTAGGGTCTAGGTACCATGTCTGAAGGGTCACTGTTGGTTCCAAAAGTACCATACCAAAAGTGTAAGGTGGAAATGGGGCTTAAGAGTACACCACAGGAGAACTGCTTTGTTTCTGGTAAGTGCCCATGTCTTTGACATCATACATCAAATATATGTCCTATACTATGCATGATTCATTACAAGTATATAGAAAAAAGCAGCTACAGTTACAGTCACAGGGAGCAACCGACATATATTATGGAACATGAAGGCTGTGCATTTTCCACTTGCCTGCCAATATGAGCCCTAAAAATAATCAAACATGTCATACTATCATCATCCCCATCCCCATCTATCTTTGGACACTGAACAAACAAGAATTTGATTCCAAGTTTCTCTCTGTCTCTCCTCCAGAGGGATCCACACAGGAGATGACGTCGCCGGTTGCCCAGATATCGTTATAGTAACCCCTGGCTGTGGGCCTTTCTTGGCTCTTTTAGGTGTTGACGCTGCTTCGTCCTGAGGGGGCCAATGTGCACCATATGTAGTGGAAAGATGTCAGCTTCATTCACAAACACAAGTTTACGATATCAAGTGAGCAGTTTGGTTCTTTGAACATGGAGCCAGCGGGAGAGCAGGTATAGAAACATGCCTGTGGTCGAAATGAATCCCTAGGGGAATTTTGGGAGTACGTGGGTAGGAAATTATCACATCAGTGGCCAAACTCCCAGGTGTGACTGTGTGTAACTGTATGAATGTGAAGCATGGTATTTATCAAGTTGACCCTGCCTGAATATTTATAAACTTCTAAAGATGATAACTTTAAAGAAAATATTCTTTGCTTATATCAGTGCCAACAAACATCAGCAATGCACTGATGGTCCTCTGTGTATTAACATAGTCGCTGGCAGGCAAGACCAGTTTGGGGGTAACCTTTATCACTGAAGGGCTGGATACAGTTCAGAGGTATATCTCTTCAGCTGTTGTCATAAACAAGCCTTCTCAAGTATCTCCTGTCCTTTAAATTCTACATCCATGTTCTGAAAAGACTTTTCAGTGCTCTTACTGTCCAGACTTTACTCACTGAATTTTGGTATTGTGAAGAGAGTCTTGGCAGGGACGCTGACAGGACCACAGACAGAACAAGAATAAAATAAAAAAAATGGAAGAATGAAAGAGAAATATTTAAAGTCCCCGTCCACTCATAAATGTGTTTTTCTAATGTTTATGTCTCCTAAAATGTCTGACGTTGATCGTACTGAGTTTCATCTGTGCAAAATTTGTCACTAGACAGTTTTTTTGTTAAAATTCCTCGACTGAAAGGGGCGATATCTGTGCAAAGTCATAAAACTTGAGATTCAAATGTACCCTGGGCAAGCTAGCATGAGTCCTAAAACCCAGAAGTGAGTTAACGATTCAGCACTTGCGGTTTCCTCATCCCAAAGTCATTGGGCTTTTTTGAATGGGTTTTTAGTTAGATGCCTTAAATAAGGTCTGTGGTAAACACAATGCATCAATAAATACCTCACTTGTGAATTTTGAAGCTTTTCTGCATCTTAAAAAGTCACAGACTACAAAGCCTTAGCAGTCTAAACACTTGTCATGCGACCATGGTGTAGTTTGTCTATAGCCTATTTACTTCTGGCGATTATATTTACCGTTAAAAAAATACTTGTTCATTTGTGAGGATTATTGCTGAACAAAATTATTAAGTATCAAACTTTTCTTTGCCACAGAGCTTTAAAAAATGTCACCCTTGCACCACGTACAAAAGGCAATTGCTGTGTAATACAGGAAACACATATCAATGGGTAATCACCACCCACACACACTGGCAAAGAAACCTGAAACCTCCAGCGCAGAGCGGACTTATCAGTACAAGTACAGAGAGCAAGAGTTTACATAGCATATTGAAAGTTTCGACAGCAAACATGGTAGAATGTGCAGTTTTTGGATGTAACACGACCTTGAGGCTTCCTTCCATCATGGTGTCAACCAAAGCCAGTTAGCCTACAAGCTAACACACACCATGAACAAATATAAGATGCTAACTACACTTACCATTCTGATATGTTTGCTGGTTGCCGATTTCGGTGCTCAACAGACTCCTCATCTGAGTCAGGGTCTGACTGAATCTCTATGATGTTTCCTCTTAACGCTAAAGGTCCTGACACGCCGACACATATGTCTGTCTGCCTAGTCGCTCCAATATGTCCCACATTGTTGGTACTTGTTGCCCTTCGTCTGCTTTTTTTTGGGCGATTGAGCATGTTGAATTGGCATCAGCAACAGCAGAGCCTGTTTGCGACAGATATCACTCTGATTGGCTGTATAATTCAGTGCAAGCAAAGAGAAATGGAAGTGAGGAAAGTAAACAAACAGCAAAAGTCAAGAGGGAGTGAGACCAAAACAAACTTGTTACATAAGGTAAGATTATTTTTCTTTAGCCATAGCCGAATACAGACTACTGCCCTCTGCTGGTGTGGAAAATTATTACTCTCATGCAGGTGCATAACATGGGCTACATGCTGGTTGGCCATTGGCTCTTGTCTTTGCAGTGTGTTTAGCTTGATGCACACTGTTCTTTCATCAACCAACCACAACACGTTGCAGCCGTTAGAGCAGGTCAGGAAGCAGTGCCGATCATCCAGGTAATTTTATACGCAGCAGCTGAACGTTTTTGGCTTCATGCACCACTAAGCAACTATCATGGAAATGAACGAGGCCCCACCTCCAACGCTGTATCCAGTTCCCTTTACACATCCATGGGTCAACCTAGCACCAACATACTGCAAACAGTGGTGGACAGAGAAAGACTAGATCTGCTTTCTGCCCCTTTTTTAAACTTAAAAACTGTGTTAAACAAAAACATTAGGGTTACTACACAGTAAGAATACTTTAAAATGTGTCTGAAGGGGACTTTAGGAAGAGAGACAGACAAAGGCACCCAGCTGGACTGTGTTACTGCTGAGTTTTAGCTGTTTCCTGCAGGTGGATCCTCACTGCCAGCAGGGCCTTGTTATAATGGAGGCAGGCATCATAAATGGAAGTCAGGAAGGCTTTGTGTTAACTGTTGTGGCTCACACGCTGATGCGCCTCCATTATAGGTAACAAAGTGTAACACCACACTGAGCCAAGTTCTGTCAGTACAAGGCGCCGCTGGTCAAGAGCCAACAATGAGCATAAAGTAGGTATCGCTTTTGTTTCCTGGCTCTAGATGTATTTGTCAAGGTCAGAGGAGCCCGAGCCAGAAGGATAAAGGTCAGCAACATGAATAGACGAGTGGTCACAGACGGAAATACAGCAACGTGATTGCAAAACTGCAAATGTGTTGACAATGACAATGTGCAGAAAGCATAGTCTCAGACACAAATGTAAATACGCTTGCACAAAGCCTGAACAGTGAAGCAATAAAGTAACAGTTCACACATGGATTAACAAACACAGTTGCATGTAGGCTGCTACACGCCAAATGCCTTTTTGTTGCTGCTTGTGTGACCAGACACACCCACTGTGAATGAATATGCATATTGTCTTTCAGCAGGCGCGGGGAATGGAAAAAGCCTGAATCTTGTCCAACATATTGTACCTGCTGGATTCTCCTATTCCTCCCCCGAGGGTCATGAGACACTCAGCTGTCGAAGATGGAGCCAAAATGAGTGTCAGCAGGTGTGTGTGTCAGAGTGTGTGTGTTTGTTTGCATGTGTAAGGTTATTTAAGTTCAAAAATCTGAAATGAGATGATTAAATGTAAACATGGGGAAACAAGCAAGCAAAATAAAGACAGAGAGAGATGATAGACTGTTTATGAAGAGGCTAAAACAACCAGTTTTGAGGATAAAATATTAATGCTACTTTTAGCTGTCAAAAATGTTGTGGTCAAATATGAAAGTATTAAAAGATGAGTAAGGAAAAATAGCTTAATGAAAACAAGGAAACCCCACATGACACTAAAAAGAGTTGGAATACCCTGGTACAATGATCACTGCAGGGGTTTCACTGTCACCAGCCAGGAATCCCCTTCACTCACTCAAACACACAGAAGGTTCAGGCAAGTGTGTCAGCTGCTGGCTGTTTGGTGAATCTGTGATCTGATACTCCAGTGCTGTTTAAAGTTGTACAGTAAAACGTAATGCCTCCAAAAGAAAATCACCTACTTTTAAATGCTGCATTTCACTGCACAGAAACATGTAGGGTTACAACAAAAGGTAGTTTTGTAAGCATATAAGCTATTTAAAAAACAACCAGACCACATGTACATATACTTCACCTCTGTGTGCTTGGAGCATGTCGGCTGACACACAGATGCTAAATTGGGTTTCTCTAGCAGACATGTCCCATAGGACAGATTGCAACTGATCACCATTGACGTTGCAGTTTAAAAACGGCAGGTGAATGTGAGCGTTTTGCTCTACGAGTCCTCATCTGCCGTCATTGACTAACTGGCTGGCTGCATGAGACAGCAGGGCTCCGCTGCATCGTCAGACCCACCAGAGCCCTTACGCAATTGCCATGTCATCAGAATTATATAATTACCTAATTTAATCCCTTTGCACTCCAGGATGTTATGGAGTTTTTTTTTTTTTTTCATGGAAGGCCAGCTGAGGGGCAAAGCTTCAGATGACAAGGCTGGAAATCAATAATGATAATTTATTTAAAAATATACGATGCAGGATTTTCCTAGAAGACAACCCATAGACCGCACAGAAGCAAAACTTACGACCACTAAAGTGTGTGGTGGTGGATTTGTCTGCAGAGACTCTGCCCTTTGCCTGTATTTTTAAATTTTTTTTCTTATTATTTTCTGTGTTTGGGTCATTTAATGACACGTAGCCCCACGTTGCTCAGGTGAGGGCGGGGCTCTTTTAAAAGGTAGTGACCATGTGCCAGACCATAGGCGTCCAAAAGACACAACACCAAGACAGTACCAATTTATTGAGGCAAACTGTGGTTTCCATCCGTGTTTTCGCTTTTCATCTCGATTGTGGAACTATTTTTTCAGCTGCCTCACACCCGTGTGTAAACTTCCGCTTGATTCTTCGTTTGACCCTGAAGCGTTATACACTCCAGCCCACTTGATGGCGATAATGCTCCTTTACGTGAGTGTCGCCAACCGGCAGGAAACCATTGCAATGTAATGGGACACAGAAAGAAGAGGAAAGAAGAAGAAGGCTGGCATTGTGTTCAAAGGCATCGTACTGTGAAGGTTGTTTACAAGTGAGTAATAATGGACAAGTTTTGTGTGTCAGCGACTGCAGGAGAATTCCTCCGACGAGGAGGAGTGCGCACAGCACTGTGGAGCCGGCACTTTCGCTGAGCTAAAAGACTACAATGACTACAACCTTGTAAACAACCCCCTTTCCGTTTCCGGTGGCGGATTACTACCAACGGACAATGAGGCTTCCTATAGGAAATCAATGCATGGACAAAATGTCAAATAAATCATCACGGAAACCACAGTTTGCTACGATTTTTATGTCGGAACATCAACGAACACCACTGAGCACTCGGTGAGTTTCATGGCTTTGAAAACCAACGTTTAAGGTGGTTTTAGGACAGATTTACACATGGCCATAGACAGCATTGTTAAGCCAGGCAGGGGAAAGACAAATTCTCTCAAATTCTCAGAGAAGGAGCAATTGTCAAGATTTTGGTCTTAACCACTCTATTTCATCATAAACAACCAGGAATGGGGCTCAAAGTGCAAAATACTGGACTTCTCCTTTAACCTACCGTAGGTCTTTGGTGTTCATGTAGTTTTTCTGCTTTGGATGAAGATAAAAGGCCAAAAGGCCGGAGCACTGGGCGGCAGCAAGTGGCAATATCCATGGCTGAAATATGGCGATGCAAGTGTGCCAAAAACTGCAGTTCCTTAAACTGGCCACTTGAGGGTGGCTCTGGAAGGAGGTCAACTCTTATAGACACCCATCTAAAAATGGCCAACTTTATAGCAGAAATAAACATGTTTACAGCATGGTACAAAAAAAGGTTTTGGTCTCTAGAGCTAATTCACCCCTCTGTGACAACTGATAACGATTAATTTTTATATAACTCATTGACTACATTTAATTAAGGCTTAAAGTTGAAAAGCTAAAGGCGGCATAGTTAAAGGCTTTCAGTGACAGGCTGTCTGTCCTCCACAGCTCCAGCCTCTCATCCAAAAATGTCAAACTTGAGGATTCAAAATGGTAGTCCACAAACCAAAGGGTGACGCACAGTAGCTATGTTCATTATTTTTACAGTCTATGGGCCGCAGCAACAACCGGTGGGCCTGCCAATATTTCTCCAATAGTGCAACAGGACGCAATGGGCTCCCTGACTGCTCAAACTTAAATCCCTGTGGGCTCTCTTTTGTTTGTTTCATGGCATCTTTGTGGGATTTTTTTGGCATTCACTGAAGGACAGCGTGTTGTTCTTCTGACTGTTCATGACCTGGCTGATGATAAATGACGAGGAACAACTAATTGGGGCAGTGATGCTGAAACTGTATTGTGGTCAAAGCTGTATGTTTGTAGATGATTTTGCATTGGCTGCAAACTCGGTTCAGCCAATCACATACTAGAACTATCTGTTTTATAAAACTGCATAAAAAGTTATTTCTGTGGCATCCCCAGTCAAAGTGTCCTGAATGTATCAGATCACAGCCTTCAGCAGGCCGTAAATTACGACCTCGCCATGAAAAGAACATGTTGCAAGAGTTATATGCTTGTCATATCCAAGGTCAGGCACTTCCCTCAGACTTGCATTGGCTTCCATCCTCTGAGAAAAGTCTGCTCAGGTTCTGTCCCACTTCCAGACTTGTTGAGGCAATAAGTCATTTTGACTGAATGGTTACAATTTGTGAACGTCACAGCTACCACAGCTTTCCTTTCCCGTCAAGATTATCACGCCGCTTTCTCGGAAGTAAGAAAAACTGGAGAGGCTGAGTGTTAAAGAGACGTCACATCTGTCAGATGGCTGGAAACAAAGTCTGTGGTGATGGGATGAACCTGCTCTTGCTGCAGTTCAGTCATGTACTGAAGTTTGAGTTCCTCTTTTCAGTCCAGCTGCCTCTGACTTACTTCTCCTCAATATTAATTACCTATGTGACAGTGAACCTCCGCAGACACAGATATTACACTCTTTTATCTGACACATATTGTTTTCTGACCTCAGTGGCACACACAAGACGTGAATTTGGGCCAAGCACATACAGTTACAGCTATTTATAATGTTGCAGGCTGGATGTGCCCCACATAAGATTAAAGTCAGATCATTTTTCTGATATAAAACCTTTCCTAAATATGTTCAGGAAAGACTTTGTCCAGACTACACGCACTTCCTGCTGAGCGATAAATATGCCTGTGATTTTAAAACTCTCTAAAATTATGTGTATAAACTGTCTCTAAGTGACAGACACTGAGATAAACCAGGGGTGATTCTGAGCTTATACAGGGGGCAAAATGGGACATATGCTACATTTCAACTGGTCATATCTTTATGTTTTATCAGTTCATGTCGAGGTCTGGAGGAAGGAATATATCTGCTCGCCTGTGTGTGTTTTTACGTCCAGAATCTTGAAACTGTGACTTTCTTTAGCACAAAACAAAATCAAGTCTCTCTTTGCCCTCCTGACATATTGTTTATGTTTATATTCCCCCATCTGATGTGAAGGTCAAGCTGATCAGCCTGTTGTTAATAAGCCGGTTCAGGGGAATTTGCCAGAGAGACGTCATCAGCATCATCGACAGGAACTCTCTGGCCAGTGCTGGCTGTCAATTTCTTTCAAACAGTGCACCCAGCATGAACTGAGCAGCCAACATCTCAGTTAAACGTCATCTCAGAGGTTCAGGAGTTTAGGTGTGACGTTGCTGAAATCCAGAGGATGTTTTAGAAATGACGCTGGAACTAAATGATTGGATTTTTTTGCGTGTAACACAACTCACAGCAAAAAAAATAAATAAATAATAAAGGTCATCGCCAGACTGACTTAATGAGAATTAATTAAAATTTCTTGTCTAAACCAAAAAAAGGACAGTCCCCATTTTCACTCCTAAGCTGGAGCTTTGCAGCAGTTTCATTGGCTAATGTGGAAAAAGTCCCGAGGCTGCGTCCACTTCCTATGTAGAACCAAATCAAATTGGCTCACTGCATCCCTGCGGACGTGTCTGATCAATAGATCCCGCGACTACGTCTCATGCTGGCAGACTGCAGCTCTGGTCTGGATGGAAACTAACTAAAATTTGCTGACAGATGTGTCATACTGCAAACCCACATTCACCTCTGATACAACCATATCGATCTCATCTATTGCTTAACAGTGTTTTGTGCATATTTATGCTGGATTAGAGGAGCTGGAGGGGGATCACACGATGCTGGCTGCATCCTGCTGTGTTATGCAATGTGTGTGTGCATGTGAGCTTGTAGACGGATCACCTTTAATTATCATTTCTATTGAAAATCTCTTTAAAACTGAGCAGATTTGGATTAATAAACAGCTGATAAGGATAGGATGATGTTTATTTTTGTACTCTTCTGGCTTTTAGATATCTTAATTCTACAGTCCTGCTAATTCTACACATTAACACCATTCCTCAAGACTCTCCGGAGTGCAGAATACACTGATTTTCCACAGTTTACTGAAAGAGATTGGGAGAAGCGAATGAGGCGTTCTTTCCATTGCTGTCACTGAAAATGACTTCCAGCGGAGCCGACTGATATAGCATGGGGTCTCTATGGGCTTTCGCAGAACTGGAGTGAGTCAGTTTGGTGAATTATAGTAAATGATGGTGTGAGCTCTGACAGCTAGCAGCCTGGAATTTGGGCCGCAGCTCCAAATTAGAGGAGCACAGCTAAAACAGTCGAGCGGGCCTCCAGATGTCACACATTTTGGGTCAAAATGCAAATCCTTGGAAAATTCTTGCACAGTAGATGGATGCAGATGCGTTGCTTAGTTCATGTAGCAGGATGGCTGATAACTGTTACTGAGCTAAACGTTCACACAGTATCTGCTGAGACTGAGGTGTTGTTTACAATCAATGCATCAACTTCAGTGATTTTTATTTTACATTTTTATTGGAAAAGGACATAAACTTTTTTTTAACAACTGCCATATCAATATACAGTACTTGCATTATAATTTACAAAAGATAAAAAATCTGTACAGTCTCTGGTTTGTGCAGGAAGGTGGGAGGACCCTGGTAGAAAAATAAAGACCTAAGACAGGAGAATTTTCAATGTGAGAACAGATAGTGTTTTAATTTAAAGGTCTGGTGTGTAGGATTAAGAGGCATCTGGCAGTTGGGTTGCAGAACTGAAACTTCTCCCATGTGCCAAACGTGTGGATGAACTACGGTGGCCGACACGAATATTCTAATGGTCCTTTCTAGAGCCAGTGTTTGATTTGTCCATTCTGGGCTACTATAGAAACATAATGGCAGACTCTGTGGAAGAGGGCCCGCTCTGTATGTTGATATAAACGGCTCATTCTGACGTAACAAACATATTCTTATATTCAGATTGTTACAAACTAATGAAAACATAACTATAATATTAAACACAATTTCTGCCATTAAATGCACCTTAATCCTACACACTGGACCTTTAATGATTTCCTTACCAGAGAAGCAGTACAGTGTTCTGGCCTGATCCAAGCAAGAATGCGTCACAATAACTGTTCAAAAACATTAAAGCTCAATCTTGTGTAAGACTGAAGTCAAGTGTGCTACATTGTGACTGTAATATTCATCAGCGGACTTGATCTTTAGAAAGCAAGGGTCCATTTAGAAAAAACAAACTTCACCCGATGTGGTAAAATGTGTCCAAATTCTGCACGTGTGTCGCGCCAAGAACACTGATGTTAATATAAAGCAGACTAAAGTCAAAATCAGCTAATTCAGTGTTTCAACAGCCAACAGTCACTGTTAGATGAGGAAAAGTTCAGGTTTTAAATCAACACCAACTAACAGATGAGTCACGGTTGTTGTCTCTTATATATATGTACACATTTGGCTTTGGGTATTTAAACAGTTACTACTGTTATGGGGGGGTAAATTCTCTGGTGAGGAAAAAAAGTGCACTAAAGCTTTGGAAAACACACTGACAGAATCATGCTCGTCTACATCTAGAAATAACATTATAGACTGCATCTTCAAAATGGATACTTTAAACGACAAATAATACATTTTGGCTTCTAGATTTCCCTCTAACGTACAATATGTAACTTAGCAGCACTTATCGTCAACATTCATAACCTCGGCTCAGGGTTCCTGTCACGCTCCACCACTGACCTGTATTGCACATCAGAACATGAAGACCCGCAAGGAGTGTCAGTATACTGCACAGTAAATCACCTCTTAGTGCTTCTTCTTCTTCTTCTTCCTGTGACATCTATTGCAGTGTGTGCTCAGAGTGCCTCCACCAGTACTGAGACTTTTGTAAAGGCACACGTTGCAAAAGATGCTATACTTAGACAAGATAATGGGGTTGAGGAGCGTAGTGTACTTGTGCTCGTAATCTGTGCGAGACATCTCTTTACTGCGTCACGCCATGAGAACTGTAAATACGACTGTAAATATACTTTGCTAAGAGACCAGCTCATTAACAAACAGCAGCCTGTTTTTAGGAGCCTTTAAAACAAGATCTTGACCTTTATATTGCTAAAAATATATTTAAATTTTGGTTGGCAAATTTTAAAGTTTCAGATTCATATCTTGTTTTGAATCTATATTTAATTATTTAAGCCAGTCGCAACCTTATGTGCAATCAAGCCTGAAAATAAGACCTTTATTACCAGGATGCTCAATGCAAAATGTGCAAACTGCACATGAATAACTTAAAATGTATTTATAGTAATTTCCCTGAACCCAATTGGCTATTCAGCTAAAATATATTAAGAAGGGCAGACTGCACTGTGTAGAGGTGAAGGCATCTAACCCATTTTGTCCCTCTGGCTCCATGCAACCAGTTCATTTATCACCACTTTCACCAAAAACAGTATAACATGTCTGGATTCCCATGGTGTCTTGTGCGTGAGCTTCTGCATAGAGAACTTCATACTCAAATCACAGTCTTTTACAAACTGTCATGCATAATAAACAACAGCAATCAGGACCAAATTCAAGCTAGTTTTTACCATACCCTGTGGTACCCCTCTTTATCCCTGCAGTCATATTTCTGATTCTGCTGTCAAAGGCCTTGATTCTAAAGGCAAAGAGTCCAGGTTGCATTCAGAGTCTGACACCACATCTGTGTTTGTGTCCTCAAGTGCACAGACCTCAGCACCCCTTATCTCCCTGTTGTCCTCCTCCTCGAACTCCTCCTCCATCTCGACTTTTTCGAGTGCCACTTCGTTCTCGTAGCAAAAGGAGTTCCTCGAGCTGGAGGCGTCGGATTTTTTCTCTGCTAGTTCCCTGGCACTACAGTGGGGTGTGCTGGGCACCTCGTAGGTGTTGTCAAAGCGAGAGTAGTCCACTTTGTAATAGTTCTTTTCTTCAAAGAGCACCGGCTCGAAGCGGTAGCCCCAGAGGATCTCGCTGGCCACGTAGGAGCTCCGACACTGAGTGGTCATGGCTGTAGCTTCCACCATGCCCTCCAGAATCACAACGATCTCAAACTCTGATGTCTCCAAATCCTGTTTGCTCATCTCATAGAACGGGCTGTCCTCGTCAATCTCATGCACAATGGTGATTGGAGACACCAGGAAGATTCTGTCAATGCCACTGTCAAAACCTACGTCAATGTCTACCTGATCCAGGGGGATGAACTCTCCCTCAGCGGTGGTGCGGGACTTGAGTAGCTGGGCCCTGACGTGGGCCTCAACCAGGTGACTCTTCCTCAGGTTTCCTACGCGCCACATCAGACAAAGTTTACCGTCTCTCATGGCCACTGTGGCGTAATGGCTGAACACTAGGGTTTCATTCCTCTTTTTGGGCTTGGCCATCTTGGCCATGACAGCACCGATGATGAAAGCATCAATTATGCAGCCCACAATGCTTTGGAAGACGACCATGAAGACGGCGACAGGACACTCCTCTGTCACATAGCGATAACCATAGCCAATAGTGGTTTGTGTTTCCACTGAGAACAAGAAAGCAGCAGTGAAGCTGTCCACATTGGAAACACACATCTGAGTCTCATTCTCTAAGTCCCCGTACGAGAGTGCCACTACCCAGAACACAAAGCCAAAAAACAACCATGACAGCAGGAAAGAAAGGCAGAATATGAGCAGCATCCAGCGCCAGCGGATGTCCACGCAGGTGGTGAAGATATCTGCCAGGTACCGCTGGCCTTTCTCACTCATATTGATAAACTGCACATTGCAGTGGCCGTCCTTCCTGACGAAGCGGCTCTGATGTTGGTGCTCTGTGTGCACCTTGTTGACGTTGCCATTTCCGTAGCCATTCGGGACGGCAATAGCAGCCAGCTTCATGCCGTCTTCCTCAGAGGACACAATGCTGTAACGGTGGCTTCGCACACTCCCCATCGCTTCCGCCTGGGAGGGCTGGGCCGATTCTGCTTTGGAAAACAGTCTAAGTTTTTGGTAGAAGCGTTGGAGAAACAGTTTTGAATGATCCCGGGGACAAACTCAAGCAGAAATCTTGGAGGACAGGACCAGATCCTGCAGGGAACAGGGGAGAGCGGGCCTGTGCTTCTGCAGGCGTGCTGTGCACCTTTTGTGAGGGCAGGTCACTCCTATCTGACGGCTGCTTTGGACCTCATCAGTGAAGTGGGCTGTGGAAATTACAGAGAGAGAGAGAGAGAGAGAGAAACAGTTTTAAAGTAATTGACAGGAACCAGAGCAAAGATCACTGTATGTGGGTGTGTGGTTACCTGTTGTCTAAATAATGCAGTGTACACTCAAAGTTAGCAGAGCTATTCTTGCATACACAGAGAATGAGTGTACAGTGTGTGCGGTGGAGTCAGAAAGCACATGGAATGCATTGTGTATTATCAGTAGTAGATTAAAAATATGATTCAAGCACTTAGATAGCTGACAAAGTGGGAAAGGATGTTTACCCTGCTTAATGTAAGTATTAATTAGGCAGGTCAGTCCGTGGGGAGCTGAGTCAAATTACAGATCAAGTTCATGTTAATCCAGTGAGCCACTGGATCAAAGTAGCAGCTCTGTGCAGATGCTTCTTTAAACGCTGTATAAATCTGCACACATAAGTTATAATGTGCTGCATGCATTAAAAAAGCGTGTTCAATAATTAATCATTACATTTAATGCTGTTTAATCTCAGCTTCAGTAACGCATGTGCAAATAGCCGAAACTAATACACAACCACAGTTTGCATCACCACATCATGGAACGAGATTTAATGAACCTCACAGCATTTCAGAGAGGACGTGTCTCTTTCTCTGAAAGCAACGGTAACCTTGCATCATATGCAACAGACCAACAAGGACAGCTAAATTAGAAAAGCTATTGACTCGGTGTGTGTGGCCTGAGAGGTCCATTAAAATGCAACACCACAGGCTACAAAAGGCCATGGTCAGCCAGACATGCTCTGCTAGTGCCAAAATAACTCCCCACCTCCACTTTTGCAACTGTCTCATCCGAGGGTCATGATTGTGTCACAGTGAGAGGATCCATAAAACCTTGTGGACTTTTTTTTTTAGTAAATATTCTGAAAAAAAATGTCTTTGATTTTGTTTTAAAAACACAGCGCACAGCGACATCACAAAGGAAACTTTTGTTGACTTTGATTATTTTTTAAAACCACCATCTAACTGTGTGTGTGTTAAAGTGATCAGAAAGTCATGTGGGATAAGACGTGAAGGACGTGGTCCTAAATCCCCATGCATCATCTTTGTTTTTCTCAACTAATGATGTCACTGCTTGACTACAAATAGCAACCGATCTGGCACACTACTGGGAATATGGGGGCTCCATTCATTTACAACTCAGATGATGACAACTAAAAACACATGATGTATTACAGCTATTGTATATTATACTGGAAACTTTGTATTCATGTCTTAATTTCTACTTTTTTCACTCAGTGCTCACTTTTTCTTAGGTAACCTGTCTTACAAGTATACTATCTAGTATCCCTGATGAGTATGAAGGCCATTCAGTCACTTTTTTGTCTATTTTTTTTTAATTACTGAAACAAAACAAACACCAGACTGCACAAAAGCATCAAATGCACCTTTAGACTTCACGATTAGAGAGAAATAACAATCAACAGCAAGTGAGCATTGGTCTGACACTTTAATCTAAAGCACCCTGCAGTAAACAGCACATACATTTTTAACAGTGCTGACCCCCAGCGTGAGTCAAACCTCTAACTTCTGTGGTGTTAATGCGCTGACATTGATCATTAATACACACTAAGGTCACTCTCTCCTCCGCCCGGCTGCCACTGTGTTCTTTGTCACAGAGCTTTTATCTGCTCACTATATCACATCACTTATTACTGCAGGTTGGTACGTGGTGACAGACCAAGGCTTCCACAGGCTGCACAACCTGTGATTGTTTGTTTTGCATGTGTTCTCAATTAGAGCCAACAGCTGAGGCAGATGGAAACTGGTTACATAAAGCTGCTCTATTTTTTATTACACCAATCAATAACTATGGCCATTCAGTCAGCAGATAGTATATAAGCATTTGCAGCACGTATATGTACAATAGAAGTGTATTTAAAGTTTTGCAGACATATTACATATGTGTATTAAAGTCATATTTATCATTTTTTACTGAAGGGGCAAGTATAGTATTATAAATTCAAAATAATAATAATAATAATAATAATAATAATAAGGACAGGGGCAATAAGGATCTACATCTGAAATCTCCAATGGCAGTATAATAATAATAAAGAATAATAATAATAATAATAATAATACTTTTCCAGAATTGAATTTTATTTACAGGACATCAGTTTAAATATTTTGCATTGAGACTAGCAGTCATGGCAGAGTAAGCTATATTTCCAACTCCACATCTCTCTCGTCATTCCAGATAAATCTTATTACACCTACCTGTTGGTCCTCGCGGCGCAAATCTGCCGTCTCCTTGTTGTAATAAGTCCCATATGCACCCTGCGTCCCTTTTCTTTTTGCTGCTCTTTTATTATGTTCACTTAGCTTCCCGTCTGGCGCTGCAAATTCTGCCATAACCCTCTCCAGCAATACTGAAGATGATGTTTGTCGTTGCAAAGACAGACTTTAAAAACACGTGTGCTTCACCCCGCCCCTGCTGGCAGCGGCGGCCAATGGGAAGCTGCAGCGCCTGTTTGAGGGTCTGAGCCCGCATGGAGGGTTTACATTGTCTGTAAGAGTGAGTGGGTGACAAAGGGAGTCAAACCCCTTTATTTCTCACAGGGACGCTGGAGACATGACGTTGAAGTGGAAACAAGCGTCAGTTTGAGTGCAGAGTTGCTTCAAAACTGCATGTGATTTGTAAAAATAGTCAACTATAATTGGAGTTTAACTGTCACTAGACAATGTGTTCGTCATTTTCCGTTTAAGAATCAAATGTATTTTGCAATGAGGAGTACTTTGGTTGTGAAATCTGGGACTTTCCTGAATGAGAATCACTGCAGGAGTGATATTGGGTTCACTCAGTGAACACAAGGTGGCAGTGTGGAGCTGCAAAGAGGATACACTCATCACATCATGTGACTGGTGTTATTGAAAGAGATGGACATCAAAAAGTATCTTGTTATATATTACAAATACTTGCTCACCAAAGGCATCAAAATAAAATAGTTTTGGTTTGTTTGGGGCCTGACGCACTTTAACAATCATGTACATTATATCCTCCTCAGACCTGAACTTTTGTTTGGTGTGCATTTTATATTTCTCCTCGCTATTTGGGATCAGAGGCACTCGATAAGTATAAAAAACTAAACATTGCCGATGCTAATAAAGTCCCAATGTCCTCAAACGAGTAATTAAGAGTGTCTTGGCTTGTTACTGTTGCTAAACTTGGTCAAACTTGTTGCCATATCAAACTACAAACATTATCAGTCATAAATAAAAAAAGTTTCAACAATAAAACGTGATCAGGTTTTGGACCTTGTCCACTTTTGGGGCGGGATCAGCTGCAGACTGACTTGGCAGAGATGGCTGCCATCTTGTTTTTACATGTATCAGTGCACTGTGCAAATTATCCTTCATGAATGGAAACCTTGTTACGACTTTTGCTTCCTTTAGATAGTCAAGTTTGATCGTCCTCTCGGGGCTCTGCCTAGATTGGACAAAAAAGTGTCCATGAACGAGGATAACAGGTCTATGTTAAACAGAATGAAGTATAAGGTCAAGCAAACCCAAAATGTGATGTCCTCATATGAGGACGCAGGGTCTCAGGAGGATGTACATTTAGACATACCAAAAAAAAAAAATCCCTTTTGAAATGTTAGACACTGCAAACAAAAATCAGCAAGCAAGATTTTATCATTTACATCATTTAATTTAATTTACTGTTCCTTCATACAGTTTACTGCAGCTTAAGAAGCCTACTTTTTTTAGCGTTGTCATGAAAACAGCTCTAATATTTATTTTAATAAATACAAAATACTGGTATTAGAAAATGTATTTAATAAAATAATTTGTCACTCAAAAATACAAAAACACAGTCTATACAAACTGGTATTATCTGACCATACTGACGCATGTAGTAGCCTCAATATGGCTCTGACCTTAACAGTTCAGTGTATTACATTTTGAACATTAATAAGTCACACTCCTGCTGTGTTTGTTGTTATGAGGTAGTCGGGCCAGCTGCTCCTGAGCTCCTGTGGCTTCCTGAGTGTGTATCCCACTGGCCAGCTAATCACCATCGCTCAATACTGCACTCATATAGTGGCTACCGACAATGTCATTCTGACCAGTAGTATCATGATGGTGTTGTCACGACAGTGTCATGCCCACCCTGTGCCCCACATTAACACTGTTAGCTCTGTCAGCACTGTTGCCTTTGTTAGCACTGTTAGCCAGACTCTGAATGTCATAGGCTATACAGCACCTTTAACCGCTAGTATTGAAAACTCTAATATTTTCCCACATCATTGATTTAAAGTGGCCAATCAGGATATGCTGGAAGCGTAAGCCTGCGAACTAGGGGTGCTCGCTGCGTGGCTTCTGTCAGTCAAAGTGACGACTGACTGACTGAGTGAACAGCCAACCGAAACACAAAGTAATGTGGACAAAGTAACGCACTATGTCCTTTAGATGACAACAAGACTGAGTGAGTGAGTACACTTCTAAGATCTCCAACTTTACAAGCAATTTACTGAGTGCATAAAACACAAAACTACCATTACAGCAGAGTATGATACAGTACAGTACATAATAGCAGAGAAGAAATGAGAGAACTCCCCTCTCACTGATCCCAACAACAACCTAAAAATAAAGTATTATCCTTTGTGTATCCTCTAACCCTGCAGTCCAGGCAGCACAAATGTAATAGGGTAGATCACAGTGAGGACGTGCGAAGGGATACATTTACATCAAGCCAAAGACTGTGATTAGGCTGATTGTTGTACCTGAAGATAAAAATGGATATTATTTGAGAATAAAATGACATATTAAGTACTATATTCTAAGTATTTCACATGTGAAAGTACAAGATTTGAAGGATTTTCTTACAACATCTTATTTTTTTCTGTCCAGCAAAATACAAATTACAAAATACTCAAAAGTATGATTATGACAACATATCATGTTTCAGAGTTTTACAAAAACAGCTTTTATTTTACTCACATTTATGGATTTTATTCATCTAACACGGCGGCATGTGCCCCACCTCTTGTCCAATGTCAGCCCCCCCCTGCAACCCCTAACAAGATAAGCGGTGACGGAAATGAAATGAAATTCATCTAACACATAAAAAACAGGCAAATAAAAACGCTAAGGTTACATATAAATATATTTACAAGAGCACATCTTATCCCATTGTCCATCACATGCCCACTCTACAAACAGGTCTGCTGCATCACCTCTTCAATGATGTCAGGACTCACTTTGCAAGCGTGTCCGTTTCTCATGGTCGATGCAACGAGAGGAGCACAGGTCTGACCCTCTTCAGCAGGATGTTCCCTCCTGTTAAACTCCTCTGCACTGAGCAGGGGCACAGGCACCCAGGTGGTCACGTTGAACAAAGCGTAGTCCACCTTGTAGTGCCTCTTGCCCAGTTTCAGCATGTCCTGGAAGCGCTGGCCCCAGCGGATGTCTGCTGGTGTGTAGGAGGTTCGTGTCTGGTGGAGCATACCTGTCGAGTCACCGGTGTAGGTGAAAGACACCACCAGTTCAAAGTCGTCCTCCAGCAGGTCGTCAGGGCCCAGGTTGTAGAGGGGACTGCCAGGCTCCAGCTTGTGGATAATGGTGGTCGGTGTGGCGAGGACAATGTCTCGTTCCTGGATCTGCAGTTCCTCATATGACATCACAACAGTCCCAAGTGGCTGTTTCACATGGCGGACTACCATGGCCCTGGCAACACCCTCCAAGATGTGATTACCTCTAAAGTCCCCAACTCGCCACGACAGACACAGAACCCCGTCTCGCAGGTTGACCACTGCACAGCTACTGAAACCAACCGTTTGAGCTCTCTTACGAGCGGACGCCATTTTAGCAATAACGATACCGATGACGATGGTGTCAATGAGGCAGCTAAACACATCTTGAACTGTCACCACGATAATGGCCACAATGCAGTTCTCAGTCATGCCCCTGAAGCCGTAGCCAATCGTCGCCTGGGTCTCCATTGAGAACAGAAACGCCGCAGTGAAACCACGCACGTTTTCCACGCAGGGTCTGCTATCTACATCATCAACGTCCCCATGGACATACGCTATGAGCCAATAGCAGAGACCGAAAAACAGCCAGGAGAGAATGTAAGAGAGGGAGAAGACGAGGAGCATCACTCTCCAGCGGATCTCCACAAGAGTGGTGAAGATGTCCGCCAGGAATGGGCTCCAGTGTCCGGGGGCCTTTTGGAAAACCACAGGGAACCTTCCATCCTTCTGCATGTAGCGCAGCTGCTTGCCCTCATTTTGCATCCCCAGCGTATGGGTCGTAGTGTTGTAGGTATCGATGACAATCTGCTCGTCCCTTTCTGTGCTCATTATGACCACCGGCTACCTTTCAGTCGCCTGAGGGAACAGAGAGATGGGAATGCATGTTAGGATGACAGTCATTGCACCACGGGCAGGAGGGACAGTGATTACATCATTACATATGACTGAATGTAAAAGGCTCTCAGACTTGTTTGTTGAGCTGACCCTTCATGTTTGAGCAAGCAGCCTCAGTCCCTCATGCCTTAGGCTATCAGCAGCAAATGACTTGAGCTCTGGGTGTGAAAAATGTACTTCAAGAGCAAGACTTTCTTACTGGTTGATAATTTACTAAGTTCCATTAAAGTCTGGACACTGTCCAAACCAGCTAAAGGCTCCCTATGAACACTTTGCATTAAAACCAAATGTAATCATGCAGAGGATTCTTTTCATTCAGCTTGTTCTGTGTGTTAGAAATAAAGCAATTTAGTTTGTTTTTGCTCTATTCTTTTATTTTAGTCTATTTTAATATGTATCTCTTTCAGCCCTTTAATGCATTGTAAGTTTTTGTTGCCTAAACTCAACCATATGTGTTTGTTGTTGAAGGAAAATAAAACAAGAATTATGTAGCTGTACTGATGTAGTGCGTTTATTTTGAAAGAGACAGTATGCAAACTGTAAATTTCCTGTGAAAACAGAAGAGTATTTTGAAAGAAGACAATGCATGTAACAGGCAGAACTTGACATGGTGTCCCAGAACGTCAACAACCAACGCACCCAGGGTACCTTTCACGTCGTATCTGGACGTGAAAGGTCCATGACCAAACAACGATATGTGACGAGGTCAGAGTGAGAATGTGTTGTGTTGGTAGTGTTTTGTTGCCAATTCGACCATTTAAAACCAGTCTGTTTCTTCTTCCTTTTTGTCCTTATCCTACAGGTTTGATGGCTGCCTAAAGTGATAAATACCAGTACTTTGTTTTAGATAATATTTATATTCCTTTTAAATAATAGTTGTAATAATTGTTAAATTATTTTTACTCTCTTTTAATTCCAAACAAGATCAATTAGTACTTACAAGTAATCATCATAAAGCCTGAGAAACTATCTCGAAACTATCTCTAATATACAAAGAAACTAATGAACTAATGTACAAAACTTAATTTACAAATAATGTTAGCTTACAGATATGTTTGTTTTCTTATAAATACAGCCAAGCTAATTCATTTCTTCCAAGATGCTTGTTTGTCAGTAGGACTGGGAGTCAGCAACAGGTGGCAGTGATACGACCTTTAATGGCCCTGTCCTTTGGTACTGTTGTGTGACATGACTGTACGACTATAACTCAGATATTCTGCAAACCTTTAAACCGATGCACCTGTAACACATTAACTGTATGCTACATTAATTAACCACTTAGCTTAACGCCTCTATCTTTAGCTGTTAGCATATTTAGCATTTAGCATTTAATTTAGCTTTTAACTTCCGTCTTTTGGTAAACACCCAACTGCTCCGCTTCCTCCTCATCTGAGGCTAACGGTTTCATTGATGTAAAACTGAAGTTAGCTCAGGCAAAATAATTGTAGAAACATGCTAGGCTATGTACAACTGCCCCGATGTGTGTTCACACTGAAGCTGACTCATCTTCAGCCCCTGGGGTTGGTTCCAGTGTTACATTTGGTAAGTTTCATGTTTGCATGTTTGTCTTTCTTGTAAAATTAAATTGTTACCAAAGCTACTAAAGCGTTACTAAAGCTGTTCAATCTGATTGTACTCCTCAGATCCAGCTGTAACTATGGCCCATCATGTTGATAGAGGTAAAAATGTAATGCATAAGGTTTATAATTGCATACGGTATCTGGTTTTGTGTATCCTTAACTGTCTATGTATGGCAAAGTAGGGCCCCCGAAACTTATCCTGCTTAGGGCCCCAAGATGTCCAGGGCCGACCCTGTGTCAAACTCAATCGCTTTAATGCTAATTTTATTCACTGGGCCCATTAAACTTAAAGGGGCCTCTCTACCCTTCACTGCTCATGTTCCCTTTGGTATGTTGGTTTCATCAAGGCTAGGTGACACATAACTAAAGGTCATTAGGACATTGTTGTCATAATATGTGAAAGAAAATATATGAATGTATGTTTACCACAAATTTTTATCTCTTCAGTAGATAGACAGACAGACAGATAGATAGATAGATAGATAGATAGATAGATAGATAGATGGACAGGCTTGCCTATGACCATCCAACAAGATTAACAAAGGCTTTGGGTCAGGGAAATCTAACCCCCCATGCAGGGAAGAACCTTTATTTAATCAGTTTGGCTTATCTCTTTAGTTAGTTGGCAAAGTCTGTTGCCTTCCAGATGTGACCCAGCACACTGGCAAACAGAGGTCACACGGCAGGCTTTTGACAGTAGTCCTAAAGTGACTTATTTTAGAGAAACAAAAACAAAAGAATGTATAGCAATCTGTGCCAGTGTTTATAAAAGTTCTTTATGGTTTTGTCTCATGTGGCTGCTAGTCAAACATGTATAGACAAAATAATATGTAAGCATGGTTCTCATGGAGTGTTCATATATGTATATATGTCGTTACTCCACAAAGTATGTCTCGGTTAATTAAGCAAAACCTTGACCTCTATTTTTGTTCTCATGAGGGTAAATTATTATCCTCTAACCACCTCTACCAGCTTTCACCTACAAATGTTTTCTCAGATGTCAAACTTTAACTGCACACCTTCTCTTCAGTCACACTGAAAATACAACAAAGTCAGTACATTGTTGTCACTTTCCTATACTGTACTTCTGTAGTCTGACAGCTGCTTGAGTTAACACTGATGATGAAAGGCACGCTATCGAGTTTGTTTACTCACTGATCGATATGTTTTTAGAGCCATGTCCTTCCTCTCAAGAAGTCTGTTAAACTTTATTCTGGTTTTTATTGCTTAATTGAGTCACCTGAGAACACGTAGGTGGTGTTTATCTCAGTTTATGATACATGGCTCCCTGAGAGTTTCAGTGGTGACAGGTGCAGTTTTAGCAAAATATTTAGAGACTGAAAAATCGTGGAAATATGTACCATCATGCACAAAACCTTTGGGAGCAAAAACTTCCCAGCTTCTAGTTACACAAGTTTTGTGTTTCAATAAATCTCAAAAGATTCATACAACAAGCAAAATAAACAAACAAAAAGAAAAAGAGGCAAAATTGAAATGTGTAAAATGACTAATTTATTCTGCATTGACTGTTATGGCACAGAAATGTTGCAGCAGGTGAGTGAATCCTTGGGTCATAAGCTACGGTGTCACAGGTCGTAGACTGCTGATTTCTACACAGCACTGGGTTCATGAGGAGGAAAAAAACAAGTTATAGGACAATCAGGTCAAAGAAAAGGGTCAGTGGGACTCATCTGCCTAGCCCCCTTTATTTTATGTGGGACAGTCTTTCAACTGTCCTGCGATCGAGGCTGGTAGGTAAGGGGGGATCGTGCCTTCGCAGTAGCTGCCCCAAAGCTTTGGAATAGCCTCCCACTCTCAGTTAAAACCTTCCCATCTTAAAACGTACATGTTTTCAGTGGCCTTTGGTTGTTAATACTTTATAATCTTTTCACATTTGTCAGTATTCTTACCAGTTTTATTCTGTTTTTATTTGCCTGTACATTTTATATTGCTATATATTTCTGTGTCATGCTTTTATTTTGACAGTACTTTGGTCAACTGTGGTTGTTTTTAAATGTGCTATATAAATAACCTTGATTTGATTTGATAAAGTTACAAAATGAGCAAAAAATATTACCAAAACTAGCCTGTGTTATTATGCTTTGATGGTTCTAGTATTATTCTGCCTATATCAGCTTTACCTTTATAAAGTCTCTGTATGTGTTTCACCTTTTATTTGCCTTTTTGAATCCTTCTGTAAGACACTCTGAGCTCCTGACACTGCAGTCTGTGCTATATGAGAGCACACTGGGCTGATAAACTTGAGTCTGAATGCTGAATTAAATGTCATGACTGAGGAGCTATTTTGTGTTACATATAAAAGAGAAAAAAGGAAAAAATAATAAGAAAAATAATCATTTGTTTCCATGCCATAAAACCTTTTATGATGTTCCTTCATTATGTAATTGCTTTAACATTTGTTCGTTGACTAATTAATTTATGATGTCTAATTATTACAACTTAGGCTGATTATGGTTAATTATTTCCCTGCTGGCTGGCTTGACTGCGCTTATATCTTTAAGTACTCTCCTTTAGATTTTTGTTTCTATTCAGCTGCATTTGTAAATGCTGTAAAATCCTTGACAGACTATTCTCACCACCAGAATCTAGAAGTGTTTGTAAAAACACAAAGCTGATTTTTTTTTCGGCCTTCAGCAAAGAAAACTGGAAGCTTAGTGTCAGAATTCTTCTTCATGACTTTGAATAAAAAAAGCAGAAATTTAATATTCAACTTACTTGCAGAGTAGAAGTCAGACTTTGTCAGGTGTCACAGAAGCCCCACTGTTGCCACAGTGGAGGTTACCTCTGAGTTTGTTGGTCGCAGAGTGTCGGGGGCCGGCCTGGTCCTGAGGCAAAGTCCCATTTAGTTCTGATATCACAGCACATCCCCTCTGAAACCTCATTGGACAATCTGGAGGAATTTATGACCTATGGAATATTTTCGAGGTTCCTTGGGACAAGTACATCCAGTGCCCTCTGACTGCTTCTGGGTGACGAAACAGAAATTGCATAATCGTCCACTAAATGATAATGTCAGAGAAATATTGATGATTTATAGGCTATTTTTTTGCAGCTATGTATATTTAAGTCATTTCCCTCTGGATTTCCATGATTCATTAGACAGAAAGTTAACCTTTGCTCCATCAGGTAGAGACGCTGCCATTGGCACAAGGATTTGCTTTGTCTCCGTTTCCCGCAATTTGATTCTGATAAGAGAGATCACAGCTGAGCCGCCAGAACACACTTAACTTTTAAACCACATTTATTGCAGCCATAAGAGCATCTAGAGCTGTTACAGAGAGGTCAGCAACACGTAAACAACCTTGTTGTGTTTTTAAAAATAGAACATGACCCCCTCCTTCTTCCCATTGAAACCCACCTGATTCATCACGTATTGGATGTTTCAGATGATGTGTGAAGACAGAGATAAGAGACATTCCTCTGAGAGATAACCTGCAAAGATCAGTTCATCAGTCTGTCAGTTACAGGCATCAGACGAGTGTGAAAACAGGGAGGGAAAGAAAATAGTATTACTTCCTTTACTGCAGCACATAATAATGCCATAAACTGTTAAAGTACAGCAAGGTAGATTAATTATTTATCTATTTACATGTCCTGCATCATGTGACACCTTATAAGACAATAAAACAACATCTAATATCTCAGGAGGTTCAATTTACATCACAGAAATGTGAAGCTAAGTATTACTGAAAAGGTGTTCAGCAGAAATCTTGACCAGATTAATGACTAAATAGATATTAGATATATCAGTAAATTAGTAGCACAACAAAAAAACAAGTGCTGCAACAGTATGATGGTGCAGTGGTTAGCATTGTCGCCTCTCAGCAAGAGGGTTAGTAGTTGGAATCCTGCCCCTCTGTGCGGAGTTTGCATGTTCTCCCCGTATCAGTGTGGGTTTTCTCGGGGTACTCCAGCTTCCTCCCACAGTCCAAAGACATGCAGGTTAACTGGTGACTCTAATTTGGCCGTAGGTGTGAACGTGAGTGTGAATGGTTGTCTGTCTCTATGTGTCAGCCCTGTGATAGTCCGGTGACCTGTCCATGGCGTACCCTGGCGTCAGCTAGGATAGGCTCCAGCCCCATCACGATCTTGTGTTCTTACGTTGTTAAGTAGTGGACATGATGAAACTTTGGTGTGTGGTTATGTTTAGGCACAAATACTACTTGGTCATGGTCAGGAAAAGTTCATGTTTTGGCTAAAAAAACACCCAGTTTTAGTGGCACAATGCCGGTGGAAAAGAAGTAATGTCTTGGTAAAAAAAAAAAACACTTTTCATATCACTATCCTGGCAGAAACTGCTGCTTTCCATTGCTACAAAACACCCACGTTTAGTGCCCTAAAAAGCTGGTTTTATTGCTCGTTGGTCTTCATAAAACGAATAGCAGATACCGAAAGAACCATGCACCTGTTCTCCCAGTGTATACAAGGTGTCAGAGGTGCTGAGAAGGAGGTCAAGACTGCAGCGTGAAGAGCTTTTGAAACAGCGAAGGCTGTTGTTTGTCTGACATATTTTAGACCAGAGGGTGATAACCTCAGCTGTGACTGATAATGATCAGGTCAGTCAGGTATGACACAAATGCGACATATTCAAGATAACCCACCTGTTTCCCAGTGGTCCAATAACCCAGGAAAAAAGGTTTATACAGCTGATAAGTTTATAGCACACCAATTTAAAGAGATAAAGGGATTGAAATCATTGTCAAAATCTCCCCTGGAGATTGTGTTTGGTTCACTTTTGCAAACTTTTATTAAATTAATTTTTGTCTTTGTTTAGCACCTTTAAAATTGTCCTTACCCCACATGCATGGTACCTTTTTAAATCTGATTTATTTTTTTCACAAAGGTCACCAATTAGTCTGACATTAAACAAAGAATACTGTTGCCTCCCCCTCCTGACCAAAAAAAAGAGACCATTTCACTGGGATACAGTGATCTGTGACCAAAGTGGAGGTGAGAGCTAAATACCTGCCAAAGTACTAAAATCTGCTTCTGTGGTAGTCCCCGCTAGGTGGCCTGGATAGGTGTCTCCAGGTCCACATTTTGCCACGATCACACTCTCACGCAAACACGCACAGACTCACAAAGTAAAAACCCTAAGAGCTGTCTTGACGTCGTGGCATGTAATGACACAGACAGCCATTCAAATTTGCACATCTGTGGTGATAAACACTCAAGATGTCACTACAGAGCAGGTCACGTTTGTAAATAAAGTTTATTTGACTGATTATATGTGCAATTACAAGAGAAAAATTGAATCAATATTTTGCAAAAAAACCTGAAGAGCACTAAAAGCCCCACCTTAGCATTTTTAACTGGTTTTCTCAGCTTGTCTCTCATCATATAGTTATTTTTTACTGTTATTTATTTTATTTATTTATTTATATTTTATTTTTTATATGTTATTTATATTTCATTATTTACTGTTATTTAAATTAAAAAAATAAAATTAAAAAAAATAAAAGTATTCACCGATAATAACAACACATTGTTCTCAACAGTTGAACCGTTTCATATATAGATATATATTTATCGCACTGCTCACACTGTAGAGTTGCTCTTCATCGTCTTGTGTTTCATTACCTTGGTGATACTGTAATTTGATGCATTCTCTGGCTGAACTTCCTTCGTGATGAATAAAGTTTGAACATCATATATATGTAAACTTAATATAAACTCGAGATGAGCATGTGAGTCATATTATCAAATCATCCAGCTGTCAAAACAGAGACATGCCTTCCCCGGAACACACTGAAACCACAGTCTTTGTCCTGTATACATGACTGAGAGACTTACAGGCTAACACATGTCTCTGTTATTGCCTGCTTTGGCTTTCTCTTTTGTCCAACAGCCATGGGCCCATTGTGATGCACAGTAGCATGACCAGGTAGAACAGCAGCTGGAGATGGCAGGTAAACAGACAGTATGAGTAATTGCATTTATGTTCTGACTGTTTGCACAAGGTCACGGAGGGATGCACTGAACGCTCAGTGTAATTAATCACGCAATGGTATTTTCTTACAGACTATTGTTGGTCTGTTATATAGTCTTATAGTGAGCCTGTGTTCTGTTGTGAGTGTGCAGGTAAACGTCACAGACAGACTTATTTAAGGCTGAAACATAAAGGGATGGCACACAACTGTCAATCAGTCGAACGTAAATTGAGTTGTTAGACATGTTAAGAATTTCTTCCCACAGCCTGTGGAAGGCAGTCCTCTTCCTGGGTTTACTAACTGTAGGTAAGTGTAATTTACATCTCACAAAACATTGTTTTAGGGAAAAGTAGACTGGGAGAGGTATTTCTAAATATATTTTAACAACTGTCTCTAATTTCAGGATGTATACACGCTGAATCCACGTGCACAAAACGCAGATGTCTGGCTGAAATGTTGGTCAAGAAACTATATTTATCTCAGCCTCAGAATGAAAACTGCAGCCAAGTAATTAAGGTGCCATTCATTGAGTACCAGACTCTGTCAGTTGTAAGTATTGTCTCATACATTTTAAAGTGAAGCTAACTTTTTTAGACTGCTCATAACTTACAGTTGGTTATTATTCCCAAGCTTTGTTAACGTAAACCTGCTCAATATGTGTTCATTTTAGGTAAAAAAAAATACATACAGGAAGTCCTTTAACTGAGCAAGGATACAGATTAGTTTCCACCAGCACTCCAAAAGTTTTGACACTTTGCCTAACCACATTTTTTTCAACAGGACACAAAGGAACTCCGCCTAAATAGTCGTCTGCAAGCCTCACTTGTGAGTTTCAAGATACGTTCAAATGGACAAAAATAAACAAAGAGTATGCTTCACTGACATTAATTTCTATTTGAAACCACAGGAATGGGAAGATCCTGAGTTGGCATGGGACACATCAGTTTACCCATATGACCACGTGATCCTGCCAGTGAGCAAAGTCTGGACCCCAGAGCTCCGTGTAACAAATGGGTAAGTTACATAATGTTAAGTAACTTACACAATTCTTACAAATTCGACTCATGGACTCTGTGATGTCTCTCACCTGTGTAGAATAACAACAACAATGAAGCACAGCTCGCGTGATCTGCTGGTGAGCAGTAATGGCACGATGAGGCACAGTGTGATCATCAATGCCGCGGTGAACTGTGAGGTCAATCTTTTCAACTACCCCTTCGCTAGTGACGCATGCCCTGTCGCCATCCAAAGTTGGTCCAAGCATGGTGAGTTTCAGAGCAAACTGGGTGTCTGTACATCTCAGTGTTACTCCTGGCTGATCTTCTTCATGGTGTGGTCATGTTTTTTTTTACAGCTATGCTTACAAAATGTGTCCGACTGTGTGAAATAAGCATGAATGCATATTTTTGCTCTCAGGGTAAAACATGAGCTGTTTGTAGTCGTCTTTGTATTTCCTGCCTAATTGTTTCATGCAGCTTGTTTGTGGTAAATCCTCACTTCACTACGTTGAATTCAGAATGCCAACAGTTTTACACATCAATATCTGTTTACAGTTAAGAGGAACACAGAAGCTTTATTTGCCAAAGGCTTTGACGTCAGTTAGAGAGAGATGTATAGGGATAGAGCCCCATAAATAGCAGATGTAGACGAGGCCTTACAGTCCGCTCGCTGGGGTGAAATTTTGGCATTGTACGTTTCTGCAAAACACTGATATGTTACACGTTATGTTTCATATGTATGACATGGCACAGATGACATTTATATGAGCTGAATTTCTCAGAGGGAGGAGGAGGGAATGATGGATGATGGTGTGACGTATGAGAGACCAAATCAAGTAGCCAGCTCTCTCATCAAGAACAACCAGTACACTATCACTATCAGGATTTGATCAATTTGCTCTGATAATATTTGGGAAGTCAGGCAGAGCTGCGAGCTTAAATGTTCTTATCCCCACTCAAGTTAGCACGGAAGTCTCTAGTGCACTTGTTCTATGGGCCCTGTGATGATCATCCAGGTAATTTGGTGCCATGGAAATAGAGCTTTTTTTTACCATCATGCACCACTGAGCAATTTTCAGTGGAATGAACGTGGTCCCGTCTCCAATTCTGTCTCCAGGTCTCTTAATACATCTATGATTTAGACCCATAGATATGCTTATTGTGAGGCAGTGTCACCTAGTGGCCATAGTAATTATTACAGGAACAGAGGAGGAAGTGACGCGTTACCTCTCTCCGTGATAGTTTACCGGCTCGCAACCGTATTTGGGAACACGCTGGCTTATTAACATTAATTTTAGCTTGGCTTGTTTTTAGCTGGTAACTAGCTTCTGGTGGTCCAGACCACTCTGCAGGAGGAAGGGTGCCGTTCACCAACAATAGCTTTATTGCAGTCTCCACAACAGAACAACAAACATGGCGTTCTCATGAGGTTGAGCAGTAGCCCTGAGCTTATCTAGACACTTAATTCTGCTGACTGTCATCGCTCTTTTCTTGTCGTCTTTACCATGACAACCTGAGAGAGCTGCTTCCCTCAATGCACACTGAAGTACACGTCACACCCTCACAGGTTAGCCACAAGGCCACCAGATGTGATGAAGCATAAAAAGCAATTAAGTCCACGCAATGTACAAATATCAAAGAAGCCTCTATAGAGTGTGTGGGAGGGGTGGTGTATGGGTCAAACAAACGTAAGACTTTCACCCAGGAGATTGAGGTTCACATCCATAAGTCAACATTGACCTATTTTACTAAAAATGTAGCCTAGTATGCTCGTGTGTAGCATGCTGCTAATGATGTCTACGACGTGTTGTAAGTGAAATATGTCATGTGAGGGATCAAATGTGACATAAGTCACGTTAAATTGGTGACAGAAGTAGTCATGATGTATTTCCTACACCTAACCACAAGACATGGAGCAGAACTGCGACTGTTTTATGGCTTCAGGACGTGTCTAAAACTGCTACTGTAAGAATGGTAATATATGTTGTTTTGGGGCCGCTCATATAAGTTGTATTGGAAGTCTGTGGAAATTGACCTGTTTCGTTCTTTAGCCATGAGAGTGTTGACAAAAGCAAATGTTTTCTAACAAGAGCCCGGGATATTTTCAGCCATGTTTGTAATTTGGGTTGGGTCTTGACACTAGTGGGAGGTATTCTTAAATTATGGTTATTCCTAGACAGAGAGCTGCCCAAACCGTGATAAACTGCATTGGGTTATGTCATTTGAGGCAAAGTCAATACATAGTAGGCCATGAATAAAAGTTTGAAAGTGTGCGAGTGTGGGGTTAGAGAGGGGTTTATCAGATCTCTGCAGCCCTTCAGCACCTGAATCTTCGACAGACTGTTAGAGGGTGAGTTGTGCATTGTGTGAAGGTCTTTTAAATTTTTTTACTGACTCTTTTAAAGAAGGCTTCATTTCATTCAGGATGTGGTTCACATTTGAAATTTGATGACATAAGAATGGTTGATGGGACCCATGGAGACTGGCAAACTGATGGTGTGGAGCTCCTGCAACAGAGCGATGATCGCAATTATATCCTGGTAAGATCATGAATGTGTGAAACAGTCATTTATAACCTCTTTAATATAGGTAGCCAACAGATGCTCCTAAATCCCACACACTGGACCCTTAAGCCAGGAGTTAAGCAGTTTCTGTAAACCGTATACCTGCCATTCTCCTTAGGTGGCACTGAGCATCAAATACATCAACCCCTTCATAACGCTGCTGCTGCCTAGTATCCTGATCGTCTTGGCCGATGTGGTCAGCTTTGCTCTACCGCTGGGAGGCGGAGAACGCAACTCTTTCAAGGTCACTCTGGTGCTCAGCTTCACCATGTTCCTCATCATCCTCAACGACCAGCTCCCCGGGGACAGCCACTGCAGCCCCATCATCCGTCAGTCAGCTCACACACCGACACAAACACACTCACAAACCAAATATTTGAACGGCGTCACAGTCTGAGTTACTGAAACATCTCGTCTTTGCCGCAGGAACCCACTTCTGTGTTTGTCTGGTCCTCTTGGTGTTGAGCATGCTGGTGTCCATGGTGCTGACACGACTGGCCAAAGATGGCGGCCTCACTCTCTGCTGCCCTTCAGCCCCAGGGGAAAAAAAGAAAGATGATGAGGGTGAGGAAAACTTGACTGCTGAACAAATACTCGCTCACAAAGTCTCGATTCTTGATGACACTGTATAACCCGCTCTGGTTGTGACTTTAATCCCTACAGAAGACAAAGCTGACATCAGTGTCGTTCAGGTGAACGGCACAGAGGAGAACACTCGAATGCTCCGCAAAGTGGTGAACTTCCTGGAAAAACTTGACGCACAGTCACTGGAAAGTGAGAGACATCAGATGTTTGCCAACAAACTGGATAAGACATTTTTCTGGCTCTATTTCATTTCGGCCACGATCTACTTTTCTGCCATGACTTCTGTGATGGTAAATTATAAATGTTCAGTTAACCATTTTGATTTCTGGTACTAATAAAATGCATGTCGTTATTATAAAAACAGCTGAAGTGAGCTGAAACGCATAATAATATCTTACAAATTCAAAGATTCAAAGACTCAAAGACTGATGCAGAACTTCACATTCACTGTATGTCAAACACTGTAGTGCTGATCTGTGCTTGTAGTCCATCTCTTGGTGTCTGATAAAGATGTGTGTTTGTGTATGTAAGGCCACCCACAACCAAGGTCCTCTGTACCTCTCCTAACACTTGCACATCCACATCCACAACAGCACTCTCAGGTCTTCCTCTTCCATCCACCTTACTGTCCGCCTGATCACCACGGGGTCTAGAGCCTTCAGCCGCTCTAGCCCCCCGCCCTCTGGCACTCCCTCCCACCTGACAGTCCTAACATCAGCTGTCTCTCCACTTTCAAATTCCACCTCAAAACACACCTCTTCAGTATGACTCCCGTCCATCTAGCCACACTACCACTATTTACATAGAATTTTATTCACTGTAAACTTGTTTTGCTGAATATTTATTTGTTGTTATTCTATTATTTATTTATTTATTTATTTTACTTTTTTTATCTGCTGTTATTTTCTCTATCTTTGCCTCTAAGGTGAGCACGAGTGTCGTAAATGGCGCCTATAAATAAACTGTATCAATTATTATCATTATTAAATAAGAGAATTTCATCCTTTACTCCTGATATCATTTTAATCCAGAATGTATGTAAGTATATGAAGTGGTTATTTAAAGCTGGGGCATCTGCACACATGACAAAACCATGTTCCCTCAGCTCTCAAAAATGTAAGATTTATTTCTTTATTTTTACTTTTTATTATTTTATGATTTAGTTTTCCATTTTTAACGATGAGCGAATTATTATTATTATTGTTATTATTGATAATAATAATAATAATATACAAATTTAATAAATAGAGAAAGAACCAGACATTTAGTGAATGAGGGCATTTGCAGCAGAGACAGGTCACTTACAGATGACCATAGCAATGAACATTTTACAGTGGCATGTCATTACAATGTCTCCTCACTTTGTTAAACATCTGTGCGCACTGTAACACAAGTCCAATTCTGTATATAAGAGTCCATTTTCAGTTGCAGACCTGCAGTCATTCATTTCTTTGTGTAAACCCGTCTCAGTCTCTGCAGCCACTGACTTATAGCTGGTGGTTTTTCCTTTTATTTCACAGTTCTAATTTTCTTTGCTATCAGTAAAAGTATCTGCAATATATACCTCTGATCTGTGCCATGTGTCTGTTCAGTTATAGATCCTTACAAAAGTAAACACTGATCTAGGGACCTCCACTTCTATTCTTCTTCTATCTCCCAGATGATATGTTTGATTTTTCCTCCTATGTTTACACAGTTTCTCTGACATAATGCTACAGAAGTTTTTTTCACATGTGAATAAATAATAAGATGTGCATTAAAACATCAGATGTTCTACATCAAGTCAAATTCTTTCCATAACTTATTATTGATTCAAAAATCTAGGGTTTTATTTTTAAGGATTTTCTAATATTGAATAAAACCCTCTTTGGGACTTGTATGTCTGTATTCCAAATTTATTTGGGACACAGAATCTGCTTAACACTGATGTGATGTACCTTTGTTGCCACCTAGTGGTTGAATTAGTAACTGCAGACAGACTGGTGACCTTGATTAGTTTCTATACAGGTACTGATGATATTTCAACCAGCAGGACTCCAGCTTGAGCTGAATTCACAACTCTGTTTATGTTCAGGGTTAATAAAAAGCTATAAAGGGCTAATTAGAGGTGATAATATTGTTTTTTTTAATAACATAATGTTTAGAAAATGAAATGTTTACACTTTAAACTACCAGAACTCCCCTGTGATATAGTGTCTGATCTAGAATCACAGGAGCCACTAAACAGATTTCCAGCCATAGACAGTGGTTTTAATATAATTGTTGCATATATTCATTTATTCTCTCAGAAAACACAACAATTTCCCAGAGAAGTCCCAGGTACAGTTTTATATAAAATCACACCCAAGTAGCACTTCTTTCAAAACATATTAAACTTTGTGAACTTCTCCCAACCATACCATTTTTTTTTAACAAAATACAGTTTGATTAAAATAACATAAAGCAATAGTATGAAGGTCCACAATCAAGGTTTACAACAGTAGGCACAATAAGGTGACAATATATATATGTATATTATCCCCAACAGCCCTTTTCACATCAGTATACAGTACATTCAGAGATGCTGCCTGCAGGACACAGGCAGTCACAAAAGTGCAATGTGAAAATAACGTATTTTTTCCTTTTTTCCTCAACAATACTTCCCTAAATTTTGGCATTACGTTGATCTGAACCCCATCAGGAACCAGGCATCTTAGCATTACCTTTTTAAAGGGTAACTTCTATTTTTTTTTTTTTTACCTAGATGCTATTTTCCCATGATTTTGTGATTGAGTGATTAATGGAGACAATCGATTTTAAAAACTGGTCAGTATAAAGCAAGATGACTGCTGTGAACAAGGTCTGCAATGTAACAATTTGGGCATGTTTGCACCGTCAATTCACGGCCACTGAAAGTGTTTTTGCTACTGACAGGCTCCGATTTTTTTATAAGTGATAACATTATGAAAAGGATCCATACAGAGGTCGACCTTTTTGTTGAAGAGTAAGATTCCCAGAAATCGCTATCGGCAAACCCACCAGATTCCATTTAAATAAACAGTAATTTTACAATTGTAAAATACACTTCATTCGAACTTGAAAGGAACAAAATAAAACTAACAAAAACTGCCGTGATTTGTCTTTACATTGTTAGAAAAATCAACAACTCTGATTTGGTTCAAATAGATTCTTAATGCACACACTTAGATGTGAAAATATGCTGGCTCTGTACATGCTAAAATTCATCTTTATTTAAATGGAGTCTGGTGGGTTTGGCGATGGCAATTTCAGGGCTGTTTCTGGTTAAACAAGAAGGATCTTACTCTTCGGCAAAAAGGTCTATCTCTGTAGGGATGCTTTCCACAGTGTTATCAGACATTCAGAGGTGAAAACATGTCCCTTTAAAAGCCATAAATTAACAGTGCAATATGCCCCGAGTGGTTAAATTGCAGGCTGTTTTGCCACTGAAGGCTCGCTACATATTAGATCAATTTCAATAATTGTTGTTCCCAGTAGTTACATAGCCAAAAAAACATGGGAAAATAGAGTCCAGGTTAGAAAATACCAAAGTTACCCGCCTGCTTTGACCCTTTGAAACCTGGAGTGACATCACTTTTTTTTGTGCTGCTTTCAGATGCCTTTCGGAGGTATTTAAACCTCTGAACCTAGAGCAAATTAGAGCCATATCTGTAAAAAAACATGGGGTAAAAAAGGCAATGAGCAACGTCGTAAGAAATTTAACACAAACTGCAAAAAATTTATAGATTTAGAAATTTTATTCTATTTTTTAAAATAGGGAAAAATGAAAAAAAAAGCTAGGGAAAATTTATATTTATAAATATTATATAAATATAAGCACATTTTTCGAGTCATTTCTTTGGTTGTTTGTTTGTTTTTAACTTTCTCTTTTTTTAAACTAATTTTCTTGTTTTTCATTTTCCCTTTTTACTAATTTCTTGCAATTTTTGGGGTCATTTCTTCTTTTGTTGCCCAGTGCCTTCTCCCCATGTTTTTGAAAGAAATCAAGCTAATTTGCGCGATTGGGTTAAGATAAAAAAAAAAAAAAAAGCCTATTCGGGACTGTGACAGTCTTGTGGTAAACTCGGCTCACTGCCAAGGGTTTAACAGTGATTTATATTTCACAATTAGCTTGGATTAGTACAAACAAATACAACTCTGTGTGCTCCAAACTGAGGCACTGCCGAAACCGCTGTATGGAATGTGCTCTGTGCTCTCAAAAGCAGCTATAGTGTATTGTACTTTAATTATTGGAAAAGTCTGGCAATTATTTATGAATTCATCGGTCGGTGAATTCAGAGGAAACAACACATATAAAATCAAATCTAGAAGAAATCCAAAAACCTTCAGAAAAGATCAATAGGTATCAAGTAAATATAACAAGTCCCATCATACTCCAGATGTGTCGTCACTCGTCCTCTCCAACTTCAAGGATCTTCTGTCTTCTTCATTGCCTTTAATAAAAAACAAATGAATAAATAAAAATGGAGAATGTAATGAAAGATGTCATTCAGATGTAAGGAGGGATATCTGATTCATTTTCACATACCTGTTTAAAAATCTGTACACCAAGATAGTTCTTTGCCATGCTGCTCAGGTTGGACTTCCCACCCACCTTGCATCGCACATAGCCATACAGATTGGCCCATTGTAAAACCAGGCCCATGATAACTACAGCCTGCGAGGCACAAACAGGAACGAGACATGACCCAACAATTAGCAGCTTATTAGACAGAAATCAACATTCGCTTTCAAACACACTGAACTGACCAGCCATTTAATCTTGAACGAGACGATGGTGCTGAACACAAACACGATCCAGAACATGGGGCACACGATAAGTCCGAGCCAGAAGATCCGTGACTCAGCGCTGGACGTCGTGCTCAGACTGTGTGTCTGTAAAAAAATAAAATAAAAAAGATTTTGTTTCATGCTATTGAATAAAAATCTGAGATAAAAGTTATAGGCTTTGGAAATTCATGTCCAATGTCCCCATTGTGCCGTATGATATTTCTAAGAGAGGACAATGCGGCTGTTTTATGTTACACTATCTTATATTGTGCACTAAGGTCACGCAGCTACATTACACTGAAAAAAGGATTAACAAATGCAAGACTGGCACTTAAAAAAAAATCGCTGCAAGGTGTACTGAGGCCATGTAATTGTAGATGCACATACAGGAATGCAGTCACCTCTGTGCTACTTCGAACACCCCTGTATTTACTGAGATCCCTATTACGACCCAAGAAGCGGCGCTTACTTGCTGCCAAGGTCACATTTAATTCTAAAAAGGAAACGCGATAAGGCTGTTTAGCTCACAAAGGATGTTGTTTTTTCCAAATGTGTGTCTTTCACGTGAGAAACCTTTGTTCAGAAAACTTTCTTCTTTTCTCTTGAGTTGAAAAGAATCCTGTGCAAATGCCCGCCAGGCTCTTAGGATTGTATCTGATGAGCGTCTGCTTACCTTCCTTGACTCGAATACCCAGTGGCTCTTCCCATCTTCATCCACTTGATTCCACCACCGAAGGCCCACCAACAACCTGCCAGATACATTCTGGGGTAAACAGGAAACGTGTCGGGAAATGAAAGCTTGCTACTAAGAAAGAATGAAACCTTTATTTCATCAAGGGGTATTTGCTTTGCACAACTGAACATAAAAGAGTATCAAAAAACACAACAACACATAACATGAAAACATGCACCATGAAAAAAAGCATTGTCCCTGGGAGTTTGATAAAGGACATTAAGTTAAAGACGTGCCATCTCCAGACTATGTGGTTAGAGGTTGTTCAGCAGCTGAATGATGCAAGGGAAAATAGGTGTGTTCCCTTATGCATGCTATACCTGCGCCCTGAAGGTAAGAGTGCATATTCAGGCCACAGACGGTGCAATGGATCTGCTATGATCTTATGAGCTACATTTGTTCTCCAGTTATCTTGCCCCCCAGTTTAACAACCAGTTTGTTCTTGTTATGCTCCCCCAAACACTGAATACAAAACGTCAGACTCTGAATAAAGGTTTTGTAAAACATATCGTCCATAATTACAGGAGACACAGAGATGTTCCTTCTACAATTGGTTTTCTAAGCACCAGTTATAACTGTGATTTGTCTCAGTTCTGTAGCTAGTCTCATCGTCAGTTAAAAGGCCAATCAGTATGACATCATCTGCAAATTTTATCAGTGTACAATCATCCTGATGACTAACTCTGGTCATTGGTATACAATGTGAACAGCAACGGTGAGAGGACACAGCCTTGTGGTACCCCAGTCTGAGTGCTGATGACAAATGATTGTTCTCCATCGGCTTGGAAATACTGTTGCTTCTCAGTTATGAAGATCTATATCCATCTGATAAGGGTATGATTTACACCAGTGCTAGCCAGCTTTACTGTCACTAGATCTGCCTTGGCAGTGTTAAAGGCATAGCACACACACAAACACACAATACCCCAGATTTAATCTAACAAGGGACACAAAGATGCAAAGAGACAAAATAAGACAAATGTTGAATAAAAACTGTTAAATAAAATAAACCAAAACAAAACAAATAAGAGACAGCATGTAAATGTAGTTACCAGTGTTGGGGGTAATGCATTAAAAACTTTCTCATCACCCTCCATTCTCATCCAACTTCACTGGCTCCCTGTTCAGTACCAGGCTGATTACAAAACCTTCTGCTCACCTTCAAAGCCCTCCACACCCTCGCCCCCACCTATCTCTCTGACCTTCTCCAGGAGTACACCCCCTCTCGCTCCCTGCGCTCTTCCTCTGCTGACCATTCCCACCTCACGCCGCAGCACCATGGGTGCCAGGGCTTTCTGCTGCACTGCCCCGAGGCTCTGGAACACACTGCACTTGACATGAACTGAAGGCTAATAAACTGGAGCTTCTGTGCTTTGATTACCTGGTATGAAACATTAGCCTCATCCAATTGTAATGCCTAGTCATTCTTCTGACATAATTTTGGTGGAAGTGACGCAAAACTGGTGTAATCTGTGAGGCATAACTCCACACAGACAGTAATACTGTACAGTAACATATCACTTTCAAATGAAGGTGACTATATGTACTACAGTATATTCAATTTTGAGAGTAACTTGCCCAACAGTGTTAGTTACAGTAGTTAAAAAAATGCACCAAGCACAAATGCCAGACATTCTCTTGTAACAGATTTTTTATAAGGATTTGATGCTTTTCTTTATAATATGTGATTGTGAAATAAATACAGTTGAAGTTGGGACAAAGGAACAAATGTGAATATGTCAAACCTAGAATATTGTAGTAGGAACAACCACTGTTTGTTGACTTTTTTTAAACTAAATCATTGTTTAATCAAGAACATAATTTGCAGATGTACTGCTACTGATAATGTCTGACTGCAGCCCTGCATGTAGCACTTAAACAAGGTGTTTTGAATAAAACTCAAGCCTGAAACAGGATCATTTATACCCACAGTGGTGCACCTGACCTGCTCACCTTCACAGTCCAGAAGTCACATGACAGCAGGAGGATGATGGTGACCATACAGGCGATGAAGCGACTGCTGAACATGTCGCACAGTAAGTACACCAAGATGGCACTTGTTCGGAAGAAGAGATGGAAGAATGAGGCCAGCGGATGTCTGAAACACAGAATTTATAGTTTATATTTGGTACGAGTAAGGCCTTTAATAGAGTAGTTAGCCATATCCACAAAAGTAGCACCTTATTTTGGACTTTCTGAGCCCGATGTTACCGTCATCTTCGCCAAAAAGAGGCGCATCTTGGGAGTCCTGCAAACATTACAAAAACGTTAGCAGGTTAATGCTAATGCTAATCTGCCAAAATAGCTCTGTTTCCGGCTTAGCTTCTCATTCTAGTAACAAATGTGTGAATATTAAAGTGAAAAATATCCATTAAGATGAGGTACACTTCACCCAAAAACAAATATGTTTGCAAGTATTCACAAAAATCAACTTTAGGATCGTTCACCTGTCTCCGCATCTTGACACTTCCGGGTGACGTGTTGTAAACAAAACCGTGTGCTAAGGACCCCAAAGAACAGTGGCTTCAAATGTGCCTGACCTAAAGGTAAGCCTGACACATATAGCTCAAATTAATCGCATGTGACTGTTCCAAATAAATAGTAATTTATGTCGCATGTGACTGTTCCATTGTTAATAAATGCTTTTATTTCAAGCTTCTAAACCAGATTGCCCGGGAGCCACTATTGCAAAATGACAGGAGACCAGGGGCCAGTTTATAAACAAACATCAATACTATTTATCAGTTACCAATGAATTACATTTTTTCAGCTTTTCCACGTTTGCTGTCCTCACTCATCTTTGCCAAGAGGCAAATACAGAAGCCGAAGTTCCACACAAGTCAGATGTAGCCTCCACAGGGGCGCTTCTAGGATTTCAGGACTTTCTGGGTTTAGACTGGACTTCTATTGGGGGTCTATTTTGATGATTTTTTAATGCACTGTGGTAACTTAAGTACAAAAAATGTCCCAGTGTCAATCAATGTATATTCACTATGAATTAGAAAATGGTTGGCCGGCCAGCTGGCACCCAATTGCAGGCCAGATTTGCCCCCGAAAATTTCTTTAGTGCATTTAATTAATCGACTTTATTTTTTGTATTTCATATAAAATCACTCAGATAGATACATAGATGGATTGTTGCTTTATTATTGCCGTGCACCTGAGTTAGTAGTAATGTTTTTGGCACAACATTGTAGCTCAGTCCAGAGCAAAAAAAAGAGAGAGGGAAACAGGCAAACAAATAACAAAAACAAGCCACATACACCATAAAGCATAACAACAGTGCATACAACATACCATCAAGTGGCACAGAACATTTTAAACTTGCACTTGTACATTTTCATTTGACAAAATTTGTTTTTTAACTAAATATAGTTTGATTAAAACAACATAAAGGGGTGTTTTAATGTCCCACATCTAGGTAGCAGCAATAAGGTAACAAAGCTATTTATACAGGCCGATTTATTATCCCTAAAAGCCCTTTTCAGAGCAGTATACAGTACATTCAGAGCCTAATAATGCCATGGATGTAACTAACAAATAATATTATTCATTAAGCTACAAAATATTATATTTTTATTAAATAAATTAATCAGTCTACAAAATGTATGAAAATTGTGAAAAATTTCCTAAAGTCCAAGAATTCAGGAAGAAATACAGCAAAATTGAGTCTCGAGCAAGAAAATGTTGCTTGAAATTGACTTCACCATTTAATCATCTCTGGAGAATTGCAATTAATTGTCAGTCTGCTGACTAATCAATCAGTTGAATAATTGTTTGAACTGTAATAGACGCCTGTTTTAAAGTAGATGCTAGCTAGAGCTGCTATCAGAATTTGGTCTTTCAAAATAAGCTGCTATACTTTTTGCATTAGGTCGACTACTACAACTGTGTGTGCTCCAAATAATAATTATACTAACTGGTGACGTAATCATTCTCTTACTCAACTCAATGCTTGCCTTTATTTTGTGCGTAAAGAGGCTGATGCATAAAACGAGTCATACAAGATTAACCTTGCAACTCATCATTTTTTGACTTCTAAAAATAACATTTTTAATATATTTACATGTCACGTATACAGGCCACAACATCACAAGAGGCAACATGTGACAAAGTGATGATGTACGTCAGTCAACATCTGCTTCACAATTTTATGGAGAAATAACAATGCATCATCAAAACAAACTACGATTTATACAAAACACCTTCATATTGTCAAAACAGTTGGCTGTACACATCGGACGCCCTCGCAGTGTTAAGAGAGCACAAAAACTTCAAACAGGCTGGCGACTGAGTGCATGCGGTAAAAGATGCCAAAGGGAAGTCCAACATTTACAACCGCGGCCCACATGTTGAATTTGTAGAATCCAGTTTCGGTGTCGTGGTCAAACTGGGGTCGAGCACCGAATGCTGGCATGATCCACAGCTGTCAGAGAAAGGAACGAGAACAGGTTGAGTATTTGGTGAATTTTAAAACAGTGATTTTGAGAGTGTGAGGGAGGATGATACTCACTATGATGTTGCCCATCAGCAGAAACGCACAGACCTCCTTCAACACCCGTCTCTTCCATGACAGTTTGTGCCTGTGCTCGGTAGCGTGGCTGTGCTGGCTGTGCTGGCTGTGTGTTGTGAGTACTGGGCTGGCCTTTGGGTCATTTTCTGATCCTTCAAAGATGCTCAGCTCTTTGCCCGGCTGCAGCACGTACGGATTCGCAACCACAGTGATCGGATGCACCTCGTGCACTTCGTGGAAGGGCTCCCGATGTAGACCTTCGATGATGAAAAAGTTCTGCAGGCCGAGCTGGATGATCATCAGGATAGCCCAGGTCAGGTTGAGCCTGTCCAGGTAGCCTTTGGCTCCGGTTGCAGCCATGGCAACGATGGTGAAATAGCTGATGATGAACTGCCCCAGTGAGGCTCCCACCAGCAGCCCCACATCCAGGTTGCGCGTGGGGTTTTTCTCAGATACGTGGTCCCTGTGGTCAAACTTGTAGGCGGCACAGCCGATCACGGTGGAGACAGACATCAGGATCACGATCACTATATTCATGACAAAGTGCATCATCACTGCGTGGTCCTTCTGTTCTTCGTCACTATCGTCGTCACCCATTACCATCTCATACACGATGAAGGTTGCCAGACCTGCCACTACTAAGAGAATTCCCGCCAATGGGCCAAGAAATACATCCCTTGGACGGAATTTGGAGTGGTGGTGTCCGTGTTCTTCTGTTAGTCTGCCCACATTTTTCCACATGACGTAGGCCATGGCTGAGGCAAAGAGACTGTACTCGATGTTGAAGGGGTACAAGTAGTAGTATGCGTTTTTGAAGGTGCTACATGAGTCGTGGCTGCACTTGCACTTATCATCTCCGTAACCAGCTGAAAGACATGACAGGGCAGGGAGACACAAGTGTTATGGTTTGTTTAGGGTTGCAGCAGTAAACTGTGAAACTGTGGGGAAACTGACAGGTATGTTACTGTGTACATTTGTTTATCTATAGTGTCTCATATCCCTTCCTTCTTAAGTGCCCGTCAGACTCTTTACACACGCTTACATTAAAAAATAGTTTCAAGTTTCAATTATAATATAGCATTTGTTAAAAAAACAACACTATTCTCATTCCTTTATCGTTCATCGTAACCAATAATAATACTTGTGTATACACCGTGATACCCTGAAACCGTACCGTTGCAGACCCTCTTGTGTGGTATTTTACAGACTGCTATATCCGCTTTAATTACCTCTATCGATGTACATTTTTCGTCCATGGATTTTCGTTTCGTTTTCCGGATATTCGGGAATTGTTGTTTGGTGAACGGACTCCTCAGTGACCAGAGTCATCCACACGACCAGATTTGTGGAGAGGGTGAGCATCAGTCCACAGCTAAAGAAAAACACCAGAGGGAAACAAAAGGAAATAAGGAACAGAGACAGAAACAATGTCAAGGAACTTTTTTTATCTATTATTTTATCTATTTTAATCTCAAATTTATACTGAATACAGGTGCTGTGTTTACAATCAGTAAGCCACCAAGTAATAATAGAATTGCTTTTAAATTTAGATTTCAAACCTAATAAACAATTTTGTTAACAGATTAAAGTCCTTTAAGCAAAAATGACAAAAAACACTATTTCCAGCTTTTTGATATATTTAATATAAGATGAATATTTAATGATTTTCTTAGCTCTCTGTTGTAGTAAACTGAATAACTGGGTTTTTGACTGTTAACTGTTAAATCACATCAACTTGTGATAAGCATTTTACGCTGCATCCTTTAATTGTATCAACCAAATGATTCATCAACCAATCAAGTAAATAATATGCAGATTAATCAATATTAAAAAATATTTAAAATAGTCATTAGTTGCAGCACCATTGCAGTTAACTGTAATACACATAATATAGTAATTGCACCTGTTAAAGTTCTGCTAATAAAGAGAAATATATGATTTATGGCAGTGAAACATCAGTAATGTGGCAGCAACTGCAGTGTTACAATACTCTCAGTTGTCTAAGTTACGCTCAATTTCTCGGGGAACAAATGTTCAAGGAGAAGAGTTCATTTATACAGTAAGTATCAAATAGATACCCTCAGGGTGCGGACGTTTACAAAGACAGCGAGTGATAAAAAGGAAATCATTCATCACCAACCGTGTAATGTTCCTTTGTAGCTGCACACAGTCCTTGGCGTGGATCCACAAAAAGTATGTCTGCAAAATGATTGCACAAATACATGAATATGCTGCAATGATAGAGGCAATTATATATTCAAATTTCTCTGTAATAGATATTTTTACCTGCACAATTATGAAAATAAGTTGCACCACAGGGAATGCAACCTTAACAGCAGAGTCGCAGTGAAGGTAGCCCACATAGCTGGCTATCTTGAAAATGTCCATGATAATACTGAGCAGTCCAAACAGCACAAGTCCAGCTGGAGGAGCAAGAATTAAAATCATGAAACTATTTGAAAATTCTCTGTTGATTAAACAGCAATTATGTTCTGAACTTTTTCTCTACTTACCCCTGAGCCACACAGGTCCAGCATGGCCATCCTTGTAAACAATAGCATTTTCTGTCCTGGCCGTATAGATGACATAATAAACCATCCAGATGGAGGTGAGGAGGATGATGATGATGAGGTAAACCTGCTGGTCGGCGCTGCTGATCTTTACATCGTTGTAGGCGCTGCCGCTGACCAAGGCACAGCCCAGGATCAAAATGTTTACGCAGATGACCCCAGACAGCATCCATCCCCAGTTGTGACCCTGCTCCCTGTTCGCTCCCATGGGAGGGATGTTCAGGTTGGGCTCACATATGCTCTGCGCTCGACTCGGTGCATTGACGTTGTTGGACAGGTGGGCCTCCTCTGCTGTCTCCTTGGCCGTCATCCTGCATGGTTCACAAGGATTGCCATCGGTCAGACAGTGGCAGGGATAGCCAGTGTTCAAACACATCCTTCCTCTCTCTGAGCTCTGCTCACATCTGCACTGTTTGCTGGATGTGGTTTCATATGAGACACTACAGGTTTAGCAGCTACACCCACTCGTTGACTTCTTGTAAAGACAGATCCCGCCCAAGCAAAACCTTTCCGCGAACACAAAATCAGCATAATTGTCACCCTGTTGGTGCTACACAAAACCTTCCCTTTCCTCCTCTTGGCAAGCAACGCATGCTAATGGTGCTGTTTTGAGTGAGAATCCACAAACATGTCTACTGTGCGTGGATAAGCTGTGTTATTTTCTGGAGGTAATTGATCCACATTTTTCCTCTCTATCTCTGATAAAATCAGAAGCAACATCAGGACAGGTGAAATATAATCATGTAGAAGTAGCTCTTGTCATTTTACCATACAATCAGACAAAGCGACGACCTTTTAATAATGACGAAAAAAGGTTTCAGGATACCTGTAAACCTACCTGATGCAGTGTGATCCTGAGAGGCAGTCTGAGCTGTCATGGCTTTTAAAGGCTTCAAACCCACGGTGGTTTACTGTACAGTCATAAATGTCAATAAATCTGTTATGAACAACACCATATTATCACCAAACACAGGGTGTTTTGCACAAAATATTCATGTAAAGTTCAAAAGATGTTTCCAGGAAAAACCTATTCTCACGAATTCCAAAATACCAGAAACCGGTTCCTTTTCAGATAAACAGCAATTTTTTGATATTATATAATACATTAAAAATTCCAGTCATGTGCTGCAGACGTCTGAGCAGCATACACAAAATAAACTGCATGTGACATTAATGATCACTTCTTCATTATCTTTTTTTTTTTTTTTTTTTTTTTGCAGATATAAATACTTCAGAGTCTCTATGAGTCGTCTTGTCCCGTTTTCCTGCAGCTGACCACATGCAGCTACGCCTCAAAATCTAAACATGATCTAAATTCTCTAAATAGGCGGAGCAGGTGTTAGTCGCTGATCTTTTTTGTTTGATTCAGTGCTTGAAGGGAATACTTTCAGTTCTTTAATGCTATTCATGGCTCAGTGAAGTGCAGCTTCTGTATCTTATCTCTGCGAAACTCCTGAGGGGTTGTCTATGAAAAGCCTGGCCATTATCTCTGCCTTTTGTTGTGGAAGTTTCAATTGGTTGAGAGCTTCAGTCCAGTGCTTCTGGTGCAACTATGCTTATTTCAGATCGGTATTTATTTGTGGAATGGCCTGCAGGAGAGGATCAGTGAAACCAACACATTAACTTCCTCTAAGTCACTATTTTAGACTTGATTTTGATCAATTTTACTGTTGTTTTATTGTCTTTATTGTATTTATCACTCTATTTTATTAACTCTTTGCTTATTGCCCTCTTTAATTGTATGTATAGCACCTTGTATCTTGTTTTGCAAAGCACTTAAGGCCTATAAATAAAGGTATTATTATTAGTAGAAGTCCTATTATCTGTCTTATCATTATGACTATGACTTAATGCACTTTTCATCAGGGTTGGGCAGAGGTACTTTTTCATTACAACACTAAGTGGCACTCATTAATTCATCCTTTCTCTACACTCATGTTTCTGGACTGTACCTGCGGTGGAAAGTTTAAAGTGAGAACAATGGTTGATTCAAAAGAACGTGGACAAACAATGGCTCTGGCTCTTCCCCGTGTTTCACAATGCAGAGACGTCTCCAGGAATACTTACATATCCTGAAATGCTTGTGCAAACCATTTCCTGAACAAGTTTATGTAACTTCAGTGCAGTGAGTATTTTTAGCTTGACACCTATTCATGTGTGATGAATGAGAGGAGAAAGGAAAGGTTTCAGAAGTGTTTCAGGTTAAAAAACATAAAAAAACGTGTTAATATTCTACCAGGTCAGCTGAACTGAGGTCAATGGAAATATGTAGGTGAGGTGCAACACATTCAACAGCACCACTACATCCTCAGAAATGAGTACACACCCTCTTTGAAACAGTAGAACCTTCATAAAGGTGGGATTCATTGAAGGACTGTTGCATAAGAGTACATTAGTTTTAGTTCTATGCTTAACAAAGTGGCAACTGGGTGTGTTTAATTAAAATACCAAACTATAATGTCTTTTTTAAGTGATTATTGCGAGCCTCAGACACAGACAGGGTTGAGATGAATGGCGACATTATTAAATAACAGTGCCAACTTTAATTAATTTGAGATAAACCAGCTGTTTTTGGACTTAGTGTCTATTTTAGGGGGGTTTCTTCTGTGTCTGTTTTGGACCACCTCTGCCACCGGGAGCACTGTTACCCACACGGTGCGCACCGTGGCGTCCCTGGATACCACCGACGCGCTCCTGCGCTGATCAGGAGCCACTGGCTCTGTGGGAACTGCGGGACAAAGTGGCACTTCAGCCGGTCTGCTCCCACTCCCATCGCCGCATGACGACGACGATGATGGTGATGGTGGTAATGGTGTTGATGAAACGAAAAGGAGTCGAGCAGGGTGGATTAATTCTTCACCATGAATGACAGGTACCACAAGGCGGCCCGGGACGGCTACCTGGACCTGCTGAAGGAGGCGACTCGGAAGGATCTGAACGCGCCGGATGAGGATGGCATGACGCCGACGCTATGGGCTGCTTATCACGGCAACCTGGAGGCTCTGCGGCTGATCGTGGCGAGGGGGTGGGTAGAGAAACTTTATTGGTTGCTGCATGACTTACCAGGGCGTGTGCGCACTACCGTGTCCATCTTCAGCCACTCATCCTGAGTATTACGCATATTTTAGAGCAAAAGGGATTTGACCATTTTCTTTCTTACAATTAATCTGCAGTGTCAGATTGGGCAGAAGAAGGCAAACAATAACAAAAATGATCCAATTCATAAGAAATAATAATAATGAAATTCTTGATCTACTTAAAGGCAGGCATTTTGCAGCTGAACCACAAAAAGTCCAGCTACTCAAGTAACAATACACCACTGACAATGTAGGTCATTGTTTACAGAGTCCAGCAATTAGGCTATTGTAGCTAAACATACCAGAGGACCTGACAATATAATGACGCAAAAACCTCAGGCTTTGCTCCTGGACAAGAAGAGCACTTTTAATCCTTGTATAATGTAAGGGTCAAATTTAAACCGTTTTGACATTTGACAGCAGTCAAACCCTAAATGCCATTCGTTTAGCCTTAAATATGATGACTTTTCCCTAAAGTGACCACACAAAAATAAAAATATTTTAAATATGTTATACTTCTGTACAGATGCCAACAAATTTTAAACATTGCAGTTGTTCTAGATCAAATTGTAACCCACTGAAATGCATTTAAGATCCACGAATGAGGGCCAAAGCAAAGAAAATGTTGGTTTTAGGGAATCTGAAACTGTGAAACTTTAGTGCCATGTCTGCATACTTTCAATGGGACAGTAGCGACAGAGTTGAATGGAGACCTTGTCATGTGTTCCCACCACATTTGCCCAAGTTCCCACTGAGACAGGCACCTGTTGGTCTTAATGTAATGCAGGAATCTCGAGCAAAACTACAAAAGCGTCATCATTTATGGTGCACATAAGAAGCAGAGGTCATAGCATGCCTTGACGCCGTCCCAAGGTCTGCACCTGCAGTGCGATGAGATAACCTCAAAATAAATTAACACCCATCAGCTCCAGGTAACCAACAGAGCTCAAAAGTGTAATACTGCAAAGGTACCTGAGCTGCCATTTCAGTGACTGAGGTCATGACATCAGGACTTACTGCCCAAAAGGTCATTGATCTGGTTTAGCAAGCAGAGAGTGAGGACAGTGATTGATGGTTGTAATGGTCACTAGTAGTTGTATAATAAACCCCACAGCAGAACAGCAGCACTCCAGAATATTCTTGACATTTTCACTCATGATGGCTGTTATGTTTTCATGTCTTAGGTTAAATAGGACATGACAGTGTGCAACAGTAGATGTTTATTCAACATAAGGAGGGGTGTAAAACCTAAAAAATATACACTCTCACTGCTCTATGAAACAAAAATTCAGGATGAATCACCCATTTATTGATGTCAATGAGACTATTGATGCATTCTAAATAGATATTACGCTTAATGTAGTCCATATTGTGAAGGTATAAAGAATGAAAGTATTTAAGGGTTACTAAACATGTTGTTCGGGAAGTATTTAGATGCCTATGTGGCGACGTTTGAAAAGTCTTCATGCTAGGGTAGACACTGTATTTTCAAGATGAAAAATATTTCTGCAAATGGTGTTAACAGGACTATAACCACCATGTTAGGGAGAGGGTTTTTTTGCATCATATATTCTACATTTTTTTCTATATTTCTTTGTGACCTTCATAGTTAAAGCTTTTTAAATTGATTAATCACACATTCACCAGATATTTTCATTATGTTGTCACTTTGTTATCATTATCTAAAAGAGGATTACCAGTATGTCATAGCAGATAATTCGTCATTTTCAAAGCCACACAGAACCATTGACTGTGTAATCTTTCACACCTCTATGCCATTTAACATGATAACACATTTCAAGGTCAACTGATAGCAGGGCCACCTCTCATTAAAGCGTCTATACATGGGATAAGTCATAAAGATGTAGTAGTGTTCATCAAATGCTCCGCAGTCCTGCATTCAGTGACAGTATAACAACTCCAGCATCTATGTTGGCTCATAAAAAAGACTTTAAAAACATAAGTTATAACTCACTCCTAAATCACAAACTGTTGTGTAACAGGGAGCATTTCAGTACATTTTTGGAGATGGCTATATGGAGAGGCTACGACCTATCGTTACATAACTGCTAATTTTATATCATCAGATGCAAAAATCAAATGAACAGCAGATATGATAATTTTAGGAGACCGTGCCATGGTATAAATGCTGGCCTTGCTTCAGCAAAGTGCGCAGATCTGATTGGTCATCACGAACAGCCCACTCCTCGTCATTTCTGGCTGACCTGGTTTGCTTGTCAGCCAGAAAAATGGGCCCATTATGAATGTGCTTAATTAAGTAAAGTTTGTGAGAGACTTACTGTGAAAGTGAGTCAGCAGCATTCATCTGTGTTTGGTTTACCGAATGCAAAATGACACACAGGAGGACCGTTTTTTATTTGAACCTACATGCAACAAAGTGTGCAGGTTTCCTGAGGTATACATGATAATAATAAATTCACTATTTCCCACAGAATACACACAGACAAACTCTGGAGGCATTCAGCTGCCAAGGACATAGCATGCTTCTATTGATAGCAAAAACATAAACTCCTGATTGACATGAGGCACTAAAATTAAACAGTAATAGCCGCCATAATGTTTCACAAAGGCACCAAACGTGTGAGACCCAGAGATATAATGAAGAGAAGTTTAATGCTGCTTGACAATTTCATGGGAAAGTTGCCATGCAGTGCTATATTTGGCTGGTATATTGCACTGGGCGGGCTGCAGTAACATCAAGCTGTCAGAGGAAGTGAAGACGCACACAGCCATAATGTGATAAAGAACGGGGGAGATTAGTGGGCAGACCTATCACCACTGCGGTCAGCATTTTACGGGGACAGACATAAATTACGACACATAAAGCTATCATGTGAGATGGTCTGTACCTACAACAACCATATTGCATAAGCTAGGGGTAATAAATATTTCTTCTAAAAATAAAAATTGACTAATTGCTGTTTATCTTTTGACAGCAGTTCATAGCATTGTATGCTTCTTTGTGTATTTTAGCATTAGGATATCAGTGCAACTTTGACAGTTGTTTTATTGTCTCTTTCTGGGCTGTTTGCCACATACCGTTCATCATGTTCACTCATGACAACCATTCCCCTACATTTGAACTCGTGCACTGATCCTAAAACTGCTTATTCTTTCTGACCGTTTGAACATAATCCTGTCCAGACAAAAAAATACCATGGGGGCTGAAATCAGAGTGGGACTGTACTAATCGCTGCCCAGGTTGGGTCCAGCAGATCTGACACACATTCTCTGCGAAAACCTAACAACACAATCCATCAATAATACATTTGCACTCCAACAGTAGCTTCACGTCGATCGTATCAAATATTCAGCAGCCTGTACGGGGTTGCATTGGAAGACAGGGACAAGACACAAGGCAGCTCAGTAAACATGCCATCTCAGGGAGTGGAGCCAGACTGTAAACTGAAAAAACAATATTTAGTGGTGATGGCCACAAACAAGCTGTACAACATTAGAGAGTCCTGAACATTATTATCAGTAAGACACCTGATGGAATACTAGTGTGGACAAAATTTAATAATGAGCCACAGATGGATGACTGAAAGGACCTACCAGGCACAGGCCTGGGGCCCCCAAGTGTCACGTGTGCCCCTGGCCTTCTCCTGCAAGATGTTAATGTTTTCTGACCAGCAAGAGACACAAAAAGACCACAAAGAGATGAACTGCCAGGAGACACAAATTTACAACAAAAGAGCTAAAACAACCGCAAAGAGACAAATTAACTACAAAGAGACATAAAATGACCACAGGGAGACAGAAAATGACTGGAGAGACACAGAATGGCCAAAAAAGACACAAAAACCAATTACAAAGAAACACAAAACAACCACAGGGAGACACAAAATGACAAAATAGATACAGAAAGACTTCAAAGAGACACAAACCAGACCACAAGGAGACACAAACTTGCTTAGAAAATGCACAAAATTATAGTAAAGAATACAAACAGCCACAAGGAGACACAATGTCCGTTCAAGAGACACAAAACAACCACGAAGAGACACAAAATAAATACAAAGCTTAAGAAAACAACCACAAGAAGCGACCAAAAAGACACAAAATGTCCTCCAAGAGTCACAAAACAACCACAAAGAGACAAATCAACTACAAAGAGACATAAAATGACAAAATAGACACAGAAAGACTTCAAAGAGACACAAAACAAACAACTAAAAGAGACACAAAACAACTACATGGAGGCAAAATGACTACAAAGGGACACAAAACAACCACATGGAGACACAAAATGACTCAAAAAGACACAACATGACTACAAAGAGACATAAAAGGACCACAAGGAGACAAAAAATTACTTAAAAATGCACAAAATGATCGGAAAGAAACACTAAACAACCACAAGGAGACACAAAATGACCACAAGGAGACAAAATGAATACAGAGAGACATAAAATGACCCAAAAGGACACAAACTGGCCTGAAAGAGTCACAAACTGGTTACAAAGAAAGACACAAAACAGCCACAAGCTTTCATTGATTTACATGCCAGGCTTATGGTGGGAAATAAAAGTAAGAAAGTTCCTCAAACATCTGTCCTCCACATCATCCGTCATCTGCCATCATCAGTTACTGTATGTTTTGACTTGAGGAATTCAGCGTGACATCACCTGCCATGCAGAGTCGCGCTCTCAGAGTCAGGCACAACCTATTCGGCCTCCCCTGAAACTGGAGACAGGTAGTGTAGCAGTGGTGCTGGCAAGCCTGTGGTCATATTACAGACAAGGCAGCGACAGTGCAGCACACACAGAGGTAACCTTAAGGTCGTGGACTGTCGGCCAAGGGTAAATGTTGCTTATACTTTTAGTTATGGCCCCTGCATAATGGTTAATGCCTTTAACCTGGTCGTTTTAATTAAAACATCCTAGTTGCCAGTTGGTCAAAGCATTTTAAAAAAGAATTAGTTGCCTACAGAAGATCTATGGTTGGTGTTCTGAAAGGGCAATGTGGTGTTTAGACTGTAAATTATTAAATAAGGCCCCATTAACAACCCACGGATGGCAGGTCAGTGCTGAAAACATAATCAAAAAATCACATGCTTACTCATGAGTGAGTCATCTGAACAGAAGGCCAAAGAGGCAACCAGTATCCATAACCCTACTAACAGTCTGAGCAAGAAATGAAAATATTTATTAAGTAAATGTGAAACAAAGTCAAAATGCTGCATCTAACATCTTTTTTATGGCCCACAGAGGAAACCCTGATAAGTGTGACATATGGGGGAACACGCCGCTCCACCTGGCAGCTGCCAACGGTCACCTCAACTGCCTTTTCTTCCTGGTGTCTTTCGGTGCCAACATATGGTGCCTGGACAACGACTACCACACGCCGTTGGACATGGCCGCCACAAAGAATCACATGGACTGTGTCCGCTACCTGGATGCCATCGCTACCAAGCAGACAGGCCTCAACACGAAGCTGGTCACCAAGATGAAGGACAGGGCGTTTCGCGATGCTGAGCGGCGAATCAAACAGTGCGTGAAGATGCAGAAGAAACACCACAAACGCATGGAGCGGAGGTTTCATAAGGAGACTTCTGAGGCCTCTGCGTCAGATGTCATGAGTTTTTCTAGTTACACCAGCAGCTCTATTAGCCACAAGCTGCACAACTTCAATGCAGCCACCGTCAGTGTGCCATATTCTCAGGTCAGGAGTTTTTATACGTCTATTTTTAAAGGACAAATGTGTATGTTTTGCATTTTTGTATGGTTCAGGTTCAGCCATAGACTGCAGGCTATATAAAGATGGATGATGCATCTACACTTCTTCCCACTGTACGAATTAAGGCCCAAATATCCCAGATATGGGCATGGCCATCAGGTGCTGGTGACATTATTTGTAGCCAGAGGCTGTGCAGTAGTGATCAGGGAGTGGTGCTGCAGTACTGAGTTCCCGCCCATACACTCGTCTGAGTCAGTCATAATGTCATGCTATCTAATTATAGCATCAAATAAATAATTTAAAACCAAACTTATCAGGAACACTTGAACATACATCAGCGTGATAAGAACGACCTAAAATGACAGAAACGATCACATTTATTTGACGTGTACTTTGATCTTTTACTTTGGCTCATTTCCCATTCAGTCACATGGAGGGGGCGGGGGTCTATGACCTCATCTGCAGCCAGTCATCAGGGGGTGATCGGGTTGAATCTGCTTCAATTTTGGGGAGCTGTCATGCCATAAATGCCTACGTGGTCACAGTGACACTGCAAAAATAATTCATAGTTAATGTATAACAAGTATCTCACATAATGTTCATCATCTTAGTTTAGCATGTTAGCATGCTAGCATTTGCTAATAAGCACCAAACAGAAAGTACAACTGAGGCTAAATGGATTGTTACTAGCTTTGAAAGTATGGTCATAAACCAAATTATTGAACAAATTGGAATTTTGACCAGATGATGATGATGTGAGGGCCCTGAAACACCAAGCTGATTGGTCAGCCATCGGTCAATGTCAGGACATCGGTGAGCCTATTTCGTCCTAGTTGTCGCAGTGTGTCCCTCACCATTGGCACCTAGCCAGCCCCTGTCTGCTATTTTTTGGCAGATTCAGCATGTTGAATTGGAGACGGAGACAGCAGAGCCCAAATGAATGAAATTACTCTGATTGGTAGATCAGTTCAGTGCGTGAGAAGAGTAAAGGAAGTGAGGAAAGGAAACAAAGGACTAAATTCAAGACAGCGTGAGATAAACTTGTTGTATAAGGTTAAATTATATTTTTAGCCACTGAGCTCTTTAGCAGAAAGGGTTCGTAATTGTTTGAGTCATTGTAAGGTAGTGCATGGTAAATATACTTTGTCCTTCTAACATCAGGTTGTGTTGGTAGTGTGCTAACTGGCTAACTAGTGTCCTCATTCCGTTCTGTTGGTCCTCCGTTTTCCCTTCTTGGATGAATATAGACTGGTATGGAGAGTTATTTTCTCCCACGTAGGCACAGAATGAATCTGTCAGTTTACTGTCGTCTGTAGACTTTGCGGTGTGTTCAAGTGCAACTTCTTGTCTGAAGCACAAGCGATGTTTGCTGAAGCAACAGTCGGCCTTCGTCACCACCACTTCTTTGGTGTTGGTTTGGTGTGTCTGGGCCTTAAGTGGAATCAATCCAATAGTTATCAAGACAGATTGTTAAAAATAAGAATGTCAACCTCATGGTGACACTGGACGAAAAGTCACAGATCACCAAAGTCAGTATTCATCCTCTGGGGGCCATGAATATCTGTCCAAATGTCATGACAATCCATCCTGTAGTTGTTGAGATATTTCAGTGATGGGCCTAATTAATGAGTCAATCTCAAAGCTTTCAGCATTGGTCACTAGTAATGTTTGGAAAATCAAATCCTTTGCTTTGTGATTGTGCATAATTGCAGTATTTCTTCATGCCCTCTTAGGCTACTCTCCATGCCACAAACCGAGGGAAGACAAAGATCCAGAGGAAGCTGGAGAAGAGGAAACAAGGAGATGGGACCTTTAAAATCTACGAGGATGGGAGAAAAAGTGTACGCTCCCTCTCTGGACTTCAGCTGGGCAACGATGTCATGTTTGTCAAACAGGGGACTTACGTCACCGCAAAGGACCGCGGCCGCCGCAACATTCATGACATGTTCCCCAGAGACAATTACGATGCCATTTCACGTGCCATGAGCGAGCCGGACCTCCACGGGCCCGATGTGGATTACTCTGAGATCAGCACTGACTCAGGACATGATTCCCTGTTCAACAGGCCCGGTCTGGGCACCATGGTCTTCAGGAGGAACTATGTAAGTGGGGGGATGTTTGACCTCGGGGGTCGGGATGACGGCAGTGCGGACCAGTCAGGCAATAATGTGCGTTTACGCAGTCGGCTGCCAGCAATACCCGAGTGCAGATGAAGACAGTATAGGCAGCGCACGGAGCCTGCAGGAGAGGAACTGTGGAGGAGCTGCCCTGGGATGAAGTCGAGTTAGGACTGGATGATGATGATGAGGCTGAAACCAGCCCTCTGGAAGTCTTCCTTGCCACGCAGAGCATGAGTGACTTTTTCTCTATCTTTAAGAGGGAGAAGATCGACCTCGAAGCACTGCTGCTCTGCTCCGACCATGACCTTAAGAGCATCCACATCCCCTTAGGACCGAGGAAAAAGATCTTAGATGCCTGTAAGAGACGACTGGAGACCATAGAGGACCCAGACTGCATCGAGGACACAGAACTGTAAGTGATGGGATTTTCAGTTACACAATGTCGACAGAAAGTATTTGTTCACAGTAGCTTGTTATGATGTCTTTGTACTGCAGCATAAACCCTGTTCAGTTACAGTTCCTCCTCTTGTCTCCATTCTATCCTGCAGATAATACACGTTGTTGTAGACGGTCCCTCCTGCTGTGTGCTCATCCACGCTTAAAGGTCAGTGGAGCATTGTGGAGTGAATGTCACGTATGGACAGAAAGGACGTAATGATTTACCTCCCTTGGTACCTCCATGGTCACAAAGCAGAAAGGACACTGTCAAGATGAATATGTCAAGCAAGAAGAGACGAGTCTGCGGCAGGTTCTTCACAGGATTCTTTCACAGTGTCTTGTTAGCTACAGAGGGACCCCTGCAAATATCTCTGTATGTCGTTGGTTGGAGTCGCCTGCGCTGCAAGGCTTAACAAACTGAAAGATGCTTATCAGAGTGAAATGCTCATATGTTCATTGCATGTATCAACAGAGAGTTGATTGTGTCGCCTGACCATGTTTGCCCCTATGGGGTAAATCCTACCCCCTCATGTGCCTGCATTGCTCGTGCCTGTGCATTTGCTTAAAAGTGTTTTTTGTCATAAAAACCTTTGACATTAACTTTACTGTAACATTACTAACTGTCTAAATTCCCACATGTTCACCACTCAGCTGTTTCCTTACTCATAGGCTACGTTTACATTCCTCGGCTTAATGGTCACTCACAGTTATTTCCCCAGATGTGATCTTTCTGCCTAGACTGTTCATATATTTATTTTTGAAGTGACACATATCTGACATAAGTATGAACGGATATCTGCCCTGAAACGCCTCACATGCAACCACTGAAGTCACACACACAAGTGCATTGGAACTGCTATAAAAACGTCACATTTACAGTACAGTCACAGCAATGCAAGCTTAATCTCCTGAATGATCGGGAGATGTCTTTTTGCATGATAGTTAGTCATGTGCATCTGCTTGGCAAAGTATGTAGCATATTCTAAAAGAAAGGGACCTTCCGAGCAGTGGGTGTTTATATTCTGGATACAGGTCATCGTACAAATTGGCTTTCGGTCCACTGGCTCTGTCAGCAGCTATTGCTGTGGAAAGAGAGGTGTGGGTGCAGCCAGAGGAGGATTGAAGAGTGGTGGGACTGTGATGTTGAGGGTTTCATAGAAAAAGGTTTCTTTTAAACCCAAGGACAGGGGTGTCAAACTCATTTTACTTCAGGGGCCACATACAGCCCAATTTGATCTCAAGTGGGCCAGACCAGTCTGATACAGCTTTTCCTGTATTGAAGCTGCTGGTTGACAATATTTTGCACAACGTTCAGTATCTTTAAATATGACTGCAGTAAGTATTCATTGTTATTTCAGAGAGCTGTATTGTGGTGAGGGTGGAAAAGCCTCTGAGGCAGCATTTCACATGAAGCATCTGCTCACTTTAAATTGCTCCTGAAACCTATTAGCCTTAACAGGTGCATCGATATTATGTGCAAAGCTGTATGTTTGACACCCCTGCCTTAGGGTGTCCAGGGCTGCATTCTATCCATCCATTACATGTCTGTCAATGAATTCTAATATGACCGTTCTCACAGTGGTTGCATGGCCAGTTATAAGATATGTATCAGATTTAGGACCACATATAAAAACGGATTTCTGTGTCCACACTGCTCTGAAAAAACACAGATCTAAACCATATGAGAGCAAAACAAAAATGGGATTTGGGCCACATTTGTTTGCAATGTAAACGTAGCCATATTTCATCTCTGTACATGTTTATATACAGCAAGCCATGTCAGTCCAAGTGTGGCTCATTGGCAATGCAGGCCAAGCATTCATTGAGATTACTCTAGTATATGAAAACACAGTATCTTTAGATAATGTTGTAATAGACAATATAACATGTTGCAGTTCTGTATTTTGCATGTTCAGTTCATACGCTAAGACATCTGTAAACCTTTGTGTATCACTCACATCAGTCTCGACATAATGAAAGTCTTCCAGTTGTTTGTATCTTGAGTAGTTTTTTGTTATAGTAATAATAATAATAATAATAATCTGCACAGGAGCACATGCTGATGTTATCTTAAGTTTTCACATTTACTTTTCATTAAAAAAAGTTTTTAATGCTGTAAATTACTAACTAATATATCCATACATTTTGCTCTCCTTACTTCACTCTACTTACTTTATTTCATCTAAAGGGTCAGATTAAGGATATGCAGAATACACAGTAAGATGTGCCTTTGTAAAGCGGAGCCATGGCTAACATTGAGAGCAGTGTTTTCTGTCAGGCTCATTTTTAGGGCTGATTCTGATATTTTTTAACTTAATGTTTTTAAATTGTGGCCTATTTTTTTGGGCCAAAACATTCCCTTCTTTATTTCTATTAGAATAACATACATCACATTTAGACCACAATGTCAGAAGATCAAAATGTAATTTAACAATTAAATATGAAAGAAAATGTGTCTTTGTTGTCATTTTTTTAAAAAGAATTTTTAAAGTATAAGTATAAAGTAAATGAGCGCTCACTCATTAGTGAACCAAACACGTAAAATAATTGAATTCCTACTCACACATAGTGTAACTGATAAGCTCTGTTTGTATGTAGTCATAGTTTTTACAGGTCAGTTAACATCCTGTCTCAGTCATTACCTGTTTACTAAGACATCATTTTACGCCTCTGTCAAGACTTTGGTATGTGTGTCTGTGTGTCTGTGTGTGTGACGGAGACAAATGTAAGCGGAAAATACTTTTGTTTTGGCATCGTCAGCCACAGTCATAATCCTCCCAGGCTGCTCACACACAGAAGACAGGCGTCATTGTTGCCTCAGTACTCCATGACACAAAGTCAGGAAGTAGATAAATGTCGTTGTCTGGAAGCTCCATGCCTCTTTCATAACACTGTTATCAGAAGGAAACACTCTAAGACTCTCCCACATGGGTCTTTTAGCAGCACTAAAGTATCCATGTTCTAGACTGATGATACTATACTGATGTTTTTGTTAATTAATTGGCCTTACTAGTGACACACAACTTTTTTTCTAAGCACAATTACTGTTGAAATAAACCTTGAAACCCAACTTTGCCAGAGAATGTAACATCAGTAAACATGCCAGGTCATTAACTGAAAGGAGGATGTTCATTTCCCTCCCAGGCTTAGTCATTACACACTCGTCATTTCCTCCTCTCATCTGAGGAATCTACAGTGTCTTGAGCTTGGCGTGCCTGGCATAGAGTTAAACAAGGGAGGGGTGAAAAAAGAGAATGCTTCAGCTGGCTGAGTCCAAAATACTATGGGCGTGGTTTTTAATTCTTTCCTCATGCTCTGAGGGTCTCTGGATCTCAGAAAAGGCAGAAAAAAGCAGCCGTAAGTGAAGCTCTGTGACCACCTAAAGTGCAACCAGATCAGGTTTAAGGTGACCAGAGAAACTCTTTTCAACATGGAAACTCTCAGCAATGGGGAGAATTTGATGGAGAGTCCAGACGACCCAGACATAAAGGAGGAACTGAGGGATCCTGCCATCGAGACGTCTGACACCCCTGCTCCCACAAGATGTTCTATGTGACTCCTGCATGGACAGCCCCAGCAGGGCCCTAAAATCCTGCCTGACCTGTCTGGTTTCTTACTGTGAGGCCCATCTCAGGCCCCATCTGGAGAACGCTAAATTTCAAAACCACCGTCTGGTGGATCCCCTCCACGACATCGACTGTCGGACTTGTGAGGTTCATCAGCTTCCTCTTGAACGCTTCTGCCTGATGGATGGCTGCTGTGTGTGTTTGGACTGTGAGAAGCAGGAGCACGAAGGGCACACGACTGCATCTGTGGGGGAGGCACGAGCACAGATTGAGGTCTTAACAACACAACAGAACACAGAGAACTTTTTTGCTTTAGTTGTTATGAAAAGTTTCCTCAAATCAGTCAAAACAGAAATATATTCATTTAGGACATATCAGTAGTGGTGTTGCATCTTTGCAGCATCTGTTGCAATTGTGTTTGTGATGAATGTTTGTGCTGTAGACTGAGATGCAGAAGACACAAGAGGAGATCGGTCGGAGTGACTCAGCAGCCGAGAAAGCAATTGGAAAGCTACAGAGCAACAATGGCTTAATTAAGGTATGTTACATAGGCAAATATTACACCATAACAACTTTTTGTACATTCATTTTATGCACAATGTTCTGGATCACGTTTTTTTTTTCTTCCTACACTCTCTGGCTCTTTAGTCTTCAGTGCAGGAGGTTTGTGTTCTCATTGAAGAACAATTCGCAAAGCTGCAGACAACCGTCCAAGAGGCCAGAAAAGGGGCGTTGAAGGTGCTGGAGGGAGAACAGAAACAGGCCCTCAGACAGGCGGAGGGCATCCAGGCACATCTGGAGCAGAGGAGAACAGAGCTGATGAAAACTTTGGCTCAAATGAACAAACTGTCCAGGAGCAAGTCTGATGTTGACTTCCTGCAGGTACGAAATATCTGAAATATTTCAGATAATAATAAATAAAGTCTCACATCCCATATCATCTGGGATTAGCACAGGATGTCCTCCGAGACAAAGAGTTTATTTTGGATGCCATTGTGTTGACAGTGTACACAGAGCAGGCATTTCATCACTTCACTTATTTCACGCAGAAAAGTTCTGGATCAGGGAAAAAGGAGTTGCATGTTATCTAACACCTTCATTTCACATAATAATACGTGTTACTTTTGTGTTGCTTGTTCCAGGAGTATTCAGAGTGGAAGAAAGGAGTGGCAGATGTGTGTCCGCCTAGTCCGTACATCAACCGCATGGATCATCTAACCTCTTATGTCCAAGTAGTAACTGATGCTACCCAGGAGCTGTGTGACCTGATCCTCTCTTCCTACAAGGAAAAAATGAACTTGATTTGTAAAAAAGGTAAGTGTATATCATATTGTATACTTTGACTTACGTCTTCTGGCTCCTTCTGAAGAAAAGATGTGCTTTTTTCCAGCATATGCGTCTTGTTATGTGGTTTTATTAGCCACGCTAGCATTTTTTATTGGCAATAAACTCACACAAAATTCATTCATGGTTCCCAGACAACCTGTCCCACTGACTTTGATGACCCCATGACATTTCATCTAGTGCCACCATGAGGTTTACACAAAAATAATGGATGAATTGTTATGAAATGTGCTTTATAACCAACTACCTTAACAAAACTAGTAACATTTGCAGCCTCAGCTGTACTTTGTATTTCGTGCTGCTAATGTTAGCATGTTAGCATGCTGACATGTCAAACTAAGACAGCCAACATAGTGAACATCATACCTACTTAAAGGGACAGTACACACTAAAATCAAAAATACATATTTTTCTTTTTACCAGTAGTGCTATTTATCAATCTAGATTGTTTTGATGTGAGTTGCAGAGTGTTGGAGATATCAGCCATGGAGATATCGGCGTTCTCTAGAATATAATGGAACTAGATGGCACTAAGCTTGCAGTGTTTAAAGCACTAAAAATACATTTAAAAAACTCAACAGCAATGTCTCTTTCCAGAAATCATGACCCAGTTACTCAAAATATATCTACAGACCATGTTGTGAGCTACACCCACCAACTGTATCACAGCAGCTACTGCTAACTCAACTAGCACCACTGAGCTAACTAAGGAGGATGTTAATTAATGCTCACATCTCACACAGTCACAAGTACGAGCTTCTCATCTGCGTCCCTCTGTGTGGTGATAGAGTTAATGAGTGTAGTTTGGTAGAAAGAAAACAGCTCCTACAACTGCTCACAACATGGTCTGTGGATTATCTTGAGTAACCTGGATTATGATGTCAGGAAAGAGACGTTGTTGTTGAGTTTTTTTAAATGTGTTTGTTGGCACTTTGAACACCACAAGCTGAGTGCCATCTAGTTCCATTATATTCCAGAGAAGGTAGACATCTCTACGGCTGATATCTCCAACACGTAGCAACTCATATTAAAACAATTTAGACTGATAAATAGCACTACAGGTAAGAGGAAAAATATGTACTTTTGATTTTGGGGTGAACTGTCCCTTTAATATCAGCATGTTGGCACCACTGTACAGCCTCACAAAGCTGCTAGCATGGCCATAGACTCTTGTTATTTGTTTCTGAACCTATTTATTTATCAGATATTCAGTACATTGTAGAAATCTTCATGTCTTACCAAAATACTGAGTAATCTCTCTGCAAAATGAAAAACTAGGCAAATCCCTGATGCAAGAATCTCACCCTTCATCCCTGCCTGATCCTGAGACACGAGAGGACTTTTTGAGATGTAAATACACTTTTCAATATATTATGTTCTATGTTTCCCGTTTGTCAAATCGTCCCTTTTCATTTGGCTTATTAATTATTTACAAATGACATTCCCCCTGTATTGTAGACACAAGGAGTTTGACCTTTGACCCGGACACCACTCATCATTTCCTACGTGTAACTGACGACAACAAAAAGCTGACCAACACCAGCCCCTGGCAGCACAGCTACCCAGACCACCCGAGTCGCTTTGAATATTGGCGTCAGGCGATGACTTCAGACAGCCTTTACCAGGGGAGGCACTACATCGAAGCAGAGCTGAGTGGGGAGGGTGCGCATGTAGGAGTCACGTACAAGAGCATCGATCGTAAGGGAGAGCAAAGCACCAGCTGCATCACTGGGAACGACTTTTCCTGGTGCATGGGTAGAAACAGCCAGGGGTTTCCTTGCCTGGCACGCTGATGTGGAGACGCCCTTGGATGTCACTAATATCACAAGAATTGGCTTATATGTGGACTTTCACAGAGGCTCTGTGTCTTTCTATGATGTAACTGGTCCTATGAAGCTGCTTCATAAGTACAAGGCTGATTTCATAGAGCCCTTATATGTTACAGCCTGGCTGTCAAAGAAAGACAATGTTGTTTCTCTGGTTAATGCAAAATAATGCAACAAATGACCACCTGCCTTCACTGTGAGACTGCAAAAGAAAAACCAGTGTTGTGTTTGTTCAGGTTACATAACAAGATACATAAAGTCATAGTGCATATGCAGGATTTTTCTCACGTACATGTCACTGAAGGTTAAATTTACTACCGTCTTGTGGTAACTGTGCAACATGAATGTAAGAAACCTGCGCAGCAGTAGGTGTGTTAGGATTTTTACTGTAGTGTTATTGCAGCTTTATTGCTCTTGAATGTGATATGAATGAGGAAAAAAGTCCACAATTGCATGCCCACAAATATTTTATTTGCCTTACAAATCCATTATAAAGCTATAAGAGGATTTATTGTTTATGAAGCGTCTGTAAAATCATCACGTTAATGTACTTTGATAATCATTAACATCCTTAAAGTTCACTGCGGTCAACCTCAGGCATTAAAATCTGTTTCATTCTCATCATAAACTGGATTCACAAAGTGCACACCTGTCTGAGTCATGGAGATTGAAGGATTTGTTTCAGTCCCATACACACCGGGAATATCAGGCAGCATGTTGGGCCTGTCAAAAATAGGATTATCAAAGCCGTGGTCAAGAGGCCCGCCAAGTTCTCCAATATTGCTTCTTCGCCTGAAGCTGCTCAGAGACGGCAGCGATGATGGCATGCGAAGAACTCCCCTTTTGAACCAGGACGACCATGATGGTGATTAGTATAATGAGAATCAAAACTCCAAACACAATGCCGACCCACATCCCAACATTGCTTCCAGGCGGATCAGTGCTGCCCCCAGTGGAAGCTTGAAATTCAGCCTTGGTGATTCCCAGGTCGGAGCCATGAGAGAGGGCGTCCTTCAGTATGTCCTTGGCCAGACCCTCCGACTGTGTTCCCTTCTCTCCATCCACAATAACCACCTGGATCTCAGGTGAGACACCAAAGGGGATGATCCCCATCAACCGCTGTGACTTGAAGACTTTAGACATGCCCAGCTGAAGGGATTTGTACTGTGGCAGGGTGAGGAACAGGTGATGGATTCGTTGCCTGTAAGTTTGCAGGTTGAAACCAGCAGCATAGCGGATTGTGACAATGGCACCGCAAACATTACAGCAGTGTCCTACAGGGAGGAGAGGCTTCTGACAGCTCAGAGAGGCACATGTTACAGTGCTACAGATCTGCTGATGGTTTGCAGAATTCCCACAGTCACAGCCAGTCGGATCCCCACACTCTGGGTTCCCAACAGTGACGGCGGAGGATCCGTGAAACTGCAGCTGGCCTGAGCGTGAGCTGAGATACTGGGAGAACTCAGAATTGCTCTCAAACTTCTTCCCCAGCACAGTCACAGATTTAACAGGAATGCTAGACTGACTGGAGCTGGTGTCCACCCTGAAAGAGGAGCGCTCTTTGAAAACCACATCATCAGACTGGCAAGGGACACTCTCTTCGTGTACTGAGAATAAGAAGTTTCCTTTCTGCAGGTCATCCTGAGTTGCAGCTGCCTGCCAGAGAGCTGGGTTAAACCACTGAAGGGACTCTGAGTCTTTGAACTGGGTCACGACACCTGCTCCGCAGCCTGGATCTTGTCCACTCACAACATAAAATCCAGCTCCTGAATTCAGGATGAACTCTCCATCAACTGGCAGCCTCATCTCCTGCACAGCATGCGTGGTCTCCACGAACACTGACACTTTCCTCTGAGCTGGAAACTGAACTATGTCATTGCCACATGGAACAACCCCCTTGTCCCAGTTGGTCTTATTCTCATAGTTGGTGTCAGGAATCCACTGTTTGTGCAGGGCATCCACTGCCCCGACAAGACAGAGGAAGAGAAGGAGCATGTCTGGCGCTTTCGGCATCCTGAATGTTTGTGATGGACTGACAGAACATTCGGTGACCTTTGTTTCCAACCTTGTGACTAACACATGAGCGCACACAGCTTACCAGTAAAGTTGATGAGCTCTGAACCACATCAGTCAGCTCAAGCAGGTGACCTGTAAAAGATTTACATTTTCTGCAACAACCTACCTGCTGTGTCTGTTGTTTTCTCCCTTTTTTTTTTACTTTGTCTGTCACCAGAATATCTTGAACCGTGGATTATAAAACAATAGGCCTCAGGGCAGAGATATACAGAAGGCCCCACCAGCTCTCCACAACAGGAGCAAGACACACAGACTTTGTGCTGGTTTTGTCTCTTTTTTTTGTATTTTGTATCTCTTTTAGGTCATTTTTTGTCTCCTTGTAATTGTTTTGTGTCTTTTTGTTGTTTTGTACCTGTCTGTGGTGATTTTGTGTCTCCATGTAGTCAGTTTTTGTCTCCTTGTGGTTGGTTTGTGTTTCTCTGTAATCATTTTGTGTCTCTTTGTAGTTGTTTTGTGTCTCTTTGAATTCATTTAGTGTCTTTTGGTTGTTTTGCATCTATCTGTGGTGATTTTGTGTCTCTTTGTGCTTGGTTTTTGTTTCTTTGTAATCATCTTATGTCTCTTTGAGCTCAGGTTTTGTCTCTTTGTAGTTGTTTTGTGTCTCTTTAATGTAATTTTGTGTCTATATCAAGTCATTTTATGTCGTTTTTGGTTGTTGTGTGTCTCTCTGTAATCATTCTGTGTCTCTTTGTAGTTGTTTTGTGTCTCTTTGATGTCATTTCATGTCTTTTTGGGTTGTTGTGTGTCCCCTGTAGTCATTTTGTGTCTCCTTGTGGTTGGTTTGTATTTCTCTGTAATCATTTTATGTCTCTTTGTGATTGGTTTGTGTCTCTTTGACATCATTTTGTGTCTCATTCAAGTCATTTTGTGAGTTTTTGGGTTGTTGTGTGTCTCCCTGTAGTCAGTTTTTGTCTCCTTGTGGTTGTTTTGTCTCTTTGTAGTTGTTTTGTGTCTCTTTTAATTCATTTTGTGTCTTTTGGTTGTTTTGCATCTATCTGTGGTGATTTTGTGTCTCCCTGTGGTTGTTTTTTGTTTCTTTGTGATCATTTTGTTGCTTTTGGAGGTCATGTTTTGTCTCTTTGTAGTTGTTTTGTGTCTCTTTCAAGTCATTTTGTGTCTTTTTTGGTTGGTATGAGTCTCCCTGTAGTCATTTTTTGTCTCCTTGTGGTTGGTTTTTGTTTCTTTGTAATCATTTTGTGGCTCTTTGAGGTCATGTTTTGTCTCTTTGTTGTTGTTTTGTGTCTCTTTGAATTCATTTAGTGTCTCATTCAAGTCATTTTGTGATTTTTTTGGTTGTTGTGTGTCTCCCTGTAGTCAGTTTTTGTCTCCTTGTGGTTGTTTTGTTTCTTTGTAATCTTCTGTGTCTCTTTGAGGTAATGTTGGCCCTATTTATAGTAAATTTGTGTCTCTTGGCAGTTCCCTTGCATCTCTTTGAGGTCTTTTTGTGTCTCTTTGTGGTCACTTTGAGTCTCTTGCTGGTCACTATGCTAATTTGAGTGACATTTTTCAGGTGAGACCATAGGAGGGGCCCTGACACTTGGGGTCCCCGGGCCTGTGCCTGTCAGGCCCATTAACTAATCCATCCAAATATGTAAACTAATTAAATTACAGATATAAAAAAATATTGAACTATTAAACTTAACAACTTTAAGAATTTCCTTTAGGACCTTCAGGACCAAATTTATTAATAACATTTGTGTTTAATGAAACATGTTGCTCCTCCTATTGTTTTATAACAGCTTCATAGAATTAGGAATCCAACTGCTCAGCTGTATTTCTAAGTTATGTATTGGGTTTTGAAATGTGATGAGTCAGCTGCTTTCCCTCAGCAAATAAAGCCCTAATCCTGCTTTCTGGAACAGGTACCAGGATTATGCATGGAAAGATAAAAACATACACACGCCCTCATTGAACCTGAATCTCCCCTGAGGCTGTGTCTCACCTGTGCCACAGATGCATGTTATTAGAGATAAGCAGTTTGTTGACATGGAATAACAATGAAATGCGTGGCAGGACGGGAATTGACATGGAAGTGACGATCGGGGCGGCACCTGAAGGTGCTGGACGAGCCCTGTAGCTGCAGGAAGACATGAGAAGAATTAATCAGCTGAAACTAATTGCACCTGTCTGTCTTCAATTACTGCACCTTGAGGTGCGCGAGCAGTCCGTGCAGTCTGCAGAGAGAGGAACGCAGGTCCACTTTGTTTACGTTTTCAAACTCTCTGTCTTTAAATCACCTATGCAGCTCATCTTTAGACACGATAAATACAGCTCCAAGGCTGCTGAGACTTCCCTCTGACGTACAACCTTGGTTTGGTCGCAACACTATGAAAACTGTTGCTGAGTGGATGCGCCGAATCCGCAACAAACGTTTCTCTAGGTAAATGTTTGACGATGCATTTGCACTTCAGGAGGGTTTTAGTGTCACTTTTTCAATCACCTTTGCACTTTGCTACCATTTATGGCTGTAGGGCTTTATTACTTAAAATACACCGTTAAAGGCACAGTTCACCCCCAAATCAGAAACACATATTTTTCATCTTACCTGTAGTGCTGCTTATCAGTCTGAATAGTTTTGGTGTGAGTTGGAGAGTGTTGGAGATATCGGCTATAGAGATGTCAGCCTTCTTTCAGTTATAATGGGACTAAATGGCACTCAGCTTGTGGTGCTTAAAGCCTCAAAAAATAGACCTGCATGTGAAAAACTCAACAGCAATCTCTCTTTCCAGATAATCCACAGACCTTGCTGTGAGCAGTTTGATGTAGGAACTGTTTCCACTCCATAAACGGTGAGGGCCGGAAAAGCTGATTAAATGGAGCGTAATCTGTCAGCCAGCAGCAGCAGCAACTGCTTAATTGTCAGCTGACAAAACAAACATCAATGTTGGTCTACAGGGCAAAAGCCATGGTAGCTTTTCTAGTTGACAAATGATGGACAGTGTACGGGTGTTGTTTGGTAGAAAGAAAATAGTTCCTACATGAAACTACTCACAACAAGGTCTGTGGATTACCTTGAATAACTGCGTCATGATTTTTGGAAAGAGAAATGGCTGAGATTTTCAAATTTTCAAGAAATTTCAGTAGCATGAGATATTGGCTGTTATTCTGAGATACACTTCATGACTTGTCCCCTTTTTAGAAAAAGGCCAAACGACGTTATGGAGGCCCATCCGTCCAACATTGAGACAGCAGCTCAGATGGACAACATCCAACATTTAACCAGCCCTTCCTCTGGTGGTGAGACTGTTAGAAAGAGCATTCACCATGTGGAGACAGTGATGGAGAGGGCCCACCATGGTGGTGGATGGCTCCTGTCTGGCATCATCTGCGTCAATATCCTGATCCTGGGCTGCGCTCTAGTCAGCGGCAGTGCCTTCAACAGTGTGGCCATTACTGCTGTGCACAGGCAAATCTTCCTCATCATTCTCCTCCTCCTCACGATGCTGTGGATGCTGTTTTACACAGTCTTCACCTCTCAAAAGGATCAAGCAGTCTCGTTCAAAGACAGCCATGCAGGGCCTGTGTGGCTCCGAGGTGAGTACTTTTTTACTTTGTCTTCCTTTTAGATGAGTTACTTCAAGGCGTAATCACTTACATGTTTACATTTCAGTCGGACTTCTGCTGTTTGGGCTTCTCAGTCTCCTCATGGACATCTTCAAGATTGCCACCTATGTGGGCTACCTTCACTGTGACTCTGCTGTTAAAGTTGCTTTTCCCGTCGTCCAAGCTGTATTTCTGTTTGTCCAGGTTGTTGCATTTCAAGAAAAAGAACATACATCCTCGCTTACACTTTGAATGAGAGTGAAAAACTTATCAAAACCTGTCTGTTTTAGACATACTTCCTGTGGGTTCACGCAAAGGACTGTGTGCAGCTACACACAAATTTTACAAGGTAAGTTATTTTCTGTACTCACTTGAGAATCGACCTTCGATCTTGCATGACACTCACCTTTCCCTTCTTCCAGGTGTGGGCTTACTGTTACGCTTTCGACTAACCTTGTGGTGTGGATGGCTGCTGTGACCGAGGAATCCATTCACCAAACTGAGATTCCTGATCTAAATGTCAGTGTCTCACACAAGATGTACAAAGGTATATGGGCATGTTTTATCAAACACTAACCAGATCCATTCGTGGGTTCATAAAGAGGAAAAATAACTGAAACTTTCCATTTCAGACAGCTATGGTGGTAAAAAGTGTAAATGCAGTCACTCAGCGTGCGACACCTTCAAAGAGGCCTTCTACTACCTGTACCCCTTCAACATAGAGTACAGTCTCTTTGCTTCTGCTATGGCCTACGTCATGTGGAAAAATGTTGGTCGACTTGTTGAGGATCACAGTCACCACAGCGTTAAGTTCCGTCCAAAGGATTTGTGTTTAGGACCCGTAACAGGAGTACTCCTGGTGGTGGTAGGACTTGTAACATTTATATTGTATGAGGTGGACATACTAAAAGAGGACGGGAAGAATAGAGACCGGGCCCTGCTGATTCATTTCATCATGAATATAGTGATAGTGAGCCTGATGTGTCTCTCCACTGTGATCGGCTTGCATCGTGTACCGGCTGGACCGCAGGGAGCACATACCGAAGAATACCCCCTCTCACAGCCTGGATGTGGGGCTGCTGGTGGGAGCCTCTATGGGACAGTTAATCATCAGCTATTTCACCATCGTGGCCGTGGTGGCGACAGGAGCCAGAGGCTACCTGAACGCCCTGAACCTGTCCTGGGCCGTGCTCATGGTGCTCCAGCTCGGCCTGCAGAATTTCTTCATCATCGAAGGACTCCATCGGGAGCCCTTCCACGTGATGCAGGAAGCGGCTCTGCACACAAACCCTCACGCCTTCCAGGAGCATACAGAGATGAGCATTGTTGAGGAGAGAAGTAAATCCAGCTACTTCCTGACTGAAAGCCACGATAAGCCAAGCTGGAAGAGAAAAGTATTAAAGGAAGTCTGTGCCTTTCTTCTGTTTGCTAACGTCATTGTAAGTTGGTCCTATTCTTTTTATTCTCCTTTGTTAACTATAATTGGAATGATTCATGTGTTTTCCTGTTGAAATGTGACCTGCTTATTCTCTCCCTCTGTATTGACAGCTGTGGATCATGCCCGCCTTTGGTGCTCGTCCCCAGTTTGATCATCCCATTGAGATAAGATTCTACAAATTCACGATGTGGGCGGCCATCGTGAATATCGGACTTCCTTTTGGAATCTTCTATCGCATGCACTCTGTCGCCAGCCTGTTAGAGGTGTACGTAATTTCTTAGACTTATTTTTGAGTATGAAGAGTAACTTTTGTAACTCATACATGTTAGTCCTATGGTCTGAGACAGTCCAAAAATATTAGAAAACATGAACGAAAAATTGCAGTGCTAAAACTCAAATTTGTGATGTCATAGGGTATAAAGTCTGGAGCTGTCCTAGGTGACACTGAGAGCCCCCAGGTGAATGTTAGGACTATAGGGGTACATTTTCTGTTTCAGAATTGAGAACACTACAGTAGAATAAAGCTCATTTGGGTATAAAAAGAAAAATAATTAAATATTCTGTGGGTGCATAAAATCAGGCTCCCATTCATTGTCTATGGAGCAGATCCAGACTTTATACCCTATGACATCACAAGTTTGAGACTCTCTGATTTCTGGCTTTGAGAGAGAGTAGCTTATGTTCACTAATATTGATTGAACTTTCATAGGCCATGAAAATAACATGTTGGAATTCTTAATTTATGTGGTGTTCACCATTAAATGTTTAAATAAATTTTGTGAATAATAAATTTTAACTTAAAAGAAAAAAAAAATGTCATGTATTATTTTAAATTCCCATATATGAAATTATTTTAAGCAAATTGTGTGTTTATTCAGGTGCTGAATAAACACAAAATTTGCAATGAACACAATGAACTTGAGTGCTTATTTATGATCAGAGAATTTCATTGGTCATCAAACTACTAAGTCAATTCAGTAATGGAAAGTAATTTTCTTCAAATGGGAGGCTGGAGCCTATCCCAGCTGACACTGGGCGAGAGGCAGGGGTACACGCTGGACAGGCTGCCAGACTATCACAGGACTGACATCCATTCACACACACATTGATACCTATGGGCAATTGAAAGTCCCCAGTTAACCTAATCTGCATGTCTTTAGACTGTGGGAGGAAGCTGGAAAACAATGGAGAAAACCCATGCTGACAGAGGAAGAACATGCAAACACCACGCTGCCCTTGCAACCCCTTTGGAATGATGTTGGTGGTCAACTATTACAAAAATAATATTAGTTTAAAAAAAAAAAAGGACATCACTCAAACAATAAATTAAAATAAATTAATTAAATTTTAAAAATCCATAGCTGTATTATATGCCACTGCAATAAAGGTTACATGTTTTTAATTGTGTCAGCGTAACTGTGCTCCTTTAAAGAGTTTAACTGATTGCTTGCTGGAGAGGGACACAGTGCCATCTAGTGATCATGGTGTAAAGGGGCAGCTTTCTCTTTAAAGGGCATGTTGCAGCCAAGCTTCATACAGAGGAGTGGAAAAAGAAAAATACCTTCCATTACCATATGCAATTGATATTGGTAATACATTTTGATTTATCTTGACTTAAAGTGTTAATCCAGGATCCACACAGGTATTATAGCTTGGTATATTCCATAAATTTTTTTTAAATTTCATATTATTTTTGTTTTCAATTAAGTTTAGTTTCAGTTAGTTTAATGGACTTGCTTGATTAATTTTATTTTTTCTGTTTTTGATAAATGATAATATGGGACTTATATGTCAAAGACAAGATGCTTTTTTTTTTTTCTAAAGTCTAGTTTTTATTTAAGTTAACTAAAATGTTTTTTTTTTTACACCTAATTTTAGTTTTTTTTTAGTTAATAACTTTGTCTACATGGTGCACAAAGACTAACTGGTGACTCTATGTACATATATGTTGCTTGAAAGAGTTTTATATCGATTAATGAAACACAGAGCTCAGAAATGCAACCAACACAGAATTCACAGATGCATATCAATATATATTTTCAGGATAATTTACGTAAAATACAATTTTCAACATCAAGCATTGTAAGCATAGCCAGCCAGATCCAAACTTTAACCTGGTCATATACATAAAAACATACAATCTGTAGTATTGTCTCCAAAATCCTGTAAAGTTACACTGTCACATAAACTACAACCATAATAACAGACAACTCATGAAGAGTGCACTTTAAAGCATTGGCAAGTACGACAAATAATGTGAAACACCAATATTGTGCCGTCCAGGATATGTTACAAGCCTCTGTTGGAGAGCACCACGTCTTCTATAACAAGTCTGGCTGCCAAGTCTAACAATATTTCCTCTCTTCACTTCTATGCCGTCAGAGAAAGAGCCTCGGCCTTTGGGAAACAATCCAAACATTCTCTGGTCTTGAGGTCTCAGGAAATGTACAAACACAAGTGTTTATGGACAATGTTGATAATTCTATCACCTGGCATCTTAATCTGAGAGGTATCTCTACCTCACCTGTCTGACTGACTCTCCTATTCAAGTCGGTGGTGTACGCATTGTGATGATTACAGAGGCAAGTTAAACACAGTGAGGTTTACTGGGAAACCAGCAGATACTGAAGGGAGGAGTAACCCTGGCGCTGAACAGTCTCATTTTCCTGCCTACATCCTCTGTATCTCAAAAAGGCGAACATCAGTGTCATACCAGATAGGAGGGTCCACGTTGCTGTAAACAGAATAAGATGTTAGTAAGTGCCGAAAGAGATGTTTGCATAATCCTCAGCTCTCTCGTGGCTGACTCACCGCAAATAGACGACACCCCACATGTAGGTGCGAAACCACATGGCCGTGCCTGCGTTGGCCTGATACTTTCGGATGAGGATGGGGTGAGGAACTGGCAGCAGGCCCACTAATGTGCCGTGCTGGAGAAACTTCAGGATCTCTGATTCATCTGTCAAACCCCTGCAGTGAAACATTTGGTTAGAAATCAAAGGAATCACAGCCAATGTATGACTTTACGTGCTGAGCAAAAAGGAATAGAGGGGTTTGCGTACTTGTCGATGCAGATCTTCTCCACCTGAGGAACTAGCACTTGTAGAAGTCGCATGATAGTCTGAAGGGGTAGTTTACACTTCCAGGAGAGGACCTGGGATGGAAAATCTAGATCAGCTACACATTCTGCCAACATAGGAGAGGCTAAAGGCAAAAAACATTACTGACCCATTCTGGCGTGGGAGCCCAAAACGATGTTGAAGACGCACTTGATAAACGTCTTCTCTCCATCTCTGCTTCGGTGTAGAAAACATCCTGATAATGTGAGGAAACAGAGTTACTATCATGCATATGATTTTATACGTATACACATGCACAACCACACACACTTACTTCATTGTCTCGGCCTGAGTTTGACTCTGTGTCGCTGGTCCCGGCGACTGCGCTTTGGTCTGAGTGGGCTGCGTGTGAAGGGTCTGTCTTTGGAACTGACACCATGGTGCCGTCCTCTGATACCTGGGACTTCTCAGTCAGTTTATCAATACCTGCAGGAAACCATGAATCACAGGAAACCAGTCACTCAAAGGATACGTCTCCTGATGGTCTGTTTTACATAATGTCTACAAATCCCATGAACAGACCAAAAACAAGAATAAAATTCTAATTACAAGTATTGTCTGGTGATATAGCTTATTCCTCTGTGCCATGGAGCTCAATGTTTGTCCATAAAAATAATGATAATAATGATGTCTTAGAGTGTGACTTCATTGTGTAAATGTTTTGGAAAAGCACCAATTGCTACGCTTAAAATATTGCACTAATACTGATATTGAGGTATTTGGTAAGAATACCCTAATATTTGATTTTCTCCATATCACCCAGCCCTACCTTATATACACTGTCTTTATTTGTAAGATTTTTTGGCATTGTCACTTTGACAGTTACAGTGAAAAGGAAGACAGGAAACAGGAGACAAGAGGGACATATGATATGCAACATTGTTCCCCGACTGGGTTCGAACTGGCAATGTTTCAGTTATGTGGCATGCGCTGAAGCCAATCAGTGCTCCAATTCTAAATATACTTTCTTGCTGCTCTACATAGCCACTAATGCAACAGATACACAGCTGAAAATAGTTAATTTAATTTCTTTTTTATCTTATTTAATCTATATTTTATTTTATTTTTATTTTATTTTATTTTATTTAAAAAATATCACCAGTTTTATCCTTTAAAATACAAAACAAACTTGCATTTTCAACAGACATTTTTGAGAAACTAACCCACTGGTTCACTTCACTTTTATATTCCAAAAGATACTGAATAAAACAACTATGATCATTCTGATTATTAAACAGTCATTTCTCTTAGTTATAGTTCTCTTCAGCTGCTTAATGTACTGTATGCTAACATGTAAGTTTGTGCACATGACAGACATCCACCGCACAGGCAACAGATGGTAGTAATGTTATAAAAAGTACAGTAACCAGTTGACAAATTAATCTAACAATCAGTAACATCCGAACAGCAAACAGTCAGTACCTGGAATAGCGACCAGACTAGCCTTCAGTGTACCAGGCTCTGCCGGCACAGCAGGATGAGAGCCCTCCATGGAGACAGTCTCCTGCGAGCTTGTGCGGGAAATGACATCTGGAGACTTCCTCTTCCTCTGCAAAGCCTTCTGGATGGAAGCGGGATCAGAAGGCAGGTTGGCCAACTGGTGGAAAACGTTGCGTTTGCGGATGATGGCGTACACCAGGTTGCAGTTTCCTGGAGGTGAGAGAAAGCAGGACAGATGCACTACATGAACAGATGTGTTCCTTAAAATGTCTTCACACATTTAAAAAAAAAGGAGAAAGCTGTTAAAATACATACAAACCCAGAATTCTGTTACATGTCAGCTGTCTCTTACCGTCAAACTGATACTGGATAATATTGTTGAAAGCCTCTAGAAGGAAGAACACAAGGTGATGGTTCTGGGCTGCAGAGAACAGGAACCAGCTGGTGGAGAAGGCCTCCAGCAGGTGGAGCAGTTTATTGGCTGCCACCATGGACAGGCTCTTCAAATAGGGAGACACTGCAGAAAAAAGACAAGTTAAGAAGATGATTATGTAACGGTAACAGGCATTTTTATTTGATTAAGTGGCATCTATTTCTTATGAGATGTTAAAACTGTAAATTAGTTGACGTTGCAAATAAAGTGTGTCGGACAGATGGCGCTAAACCATTTTACCATTTACAACAATAGTGAGTAGGCAGTCAAACAGAGGCTGGAGACGCTGGTGGCCTGTAGTGATTATCTTGTGAAACACCTACAAAACAAACACAGTGACAGCTGTGAGCATAAACTGTGTATTGATTTGGCTGCTTCAAGAACATTTCCGATGATGTAACATGGGAAACACTCACCACTATAAGCAGGTCAGCATGAGTCCCCGTAAACACTGGGATGTCCATAGGAACATGGACGGAGTAGGGCTTATTCAAGCGCACGCCAAAGTTCCTCTCTCCGCTCAGCAGAAGCAAAATGAACACACCGATGTGCATGAGTCCAACACGGGCTGCAGCCACAAAACATACATCAGAGGTTAATAACCATATAAGCCTGTAGAGCCTTGTTAGGTGCAAGGGTAACGCCGGGATGAGACTCACACTGGTCAGCCCGAGCATCATTCAGATAGAAGAGTATAGGAACCAGAATATCCAGCACATCACTACTCTTCAGGACAAAAAACAGGAACTTCTGTCAAGGGAACACAAAGGGGATTTTGTTGAATAAAAGCACAGACTCTTAATCAAAGAAAGTCTTCCCTTTAACCCTGTGTTCTGACCTTGTTGAAGTCACAAAGCTTCCAGAAAAGCACCAACAGCTCCTGGTGGAACTGGATCTTCTTGGTAGAGTTAGGCAGGTAAGTCTGAGTCAAAGGGTTGGTCAGCAGACGAGCGAGGCCCTTCAGCACAAAGTCAAAGTCCTGCCAGTGGAGAGACAGAAAGCATGCTGAGGACAACTCCACAGGGACGATCTTCATGTGTTTTATGGAAATGATAGCATACCTCTTCTCTGTGAATCCTTGACAAATAATTCACAAACAGGTTTTCAGGGCCTGCAGACTGCACAAAGATGAAGAGATTTATTAGAGTGACAGTGAACGCATGCCACACTGGACCGATTATTTTGAGGTTGCCATGGTGTCGCACCTCTTGCTCCTCCATGCTGGATGGAGAGGGGGGCCGGTGGGGAACCCCTCCGTCATGCTCCAGTGTCACAATGAGGATCTGTACAGCCTGCTCCACCAGCTGCTCCCGGTAGTCTGAGAAGAGCAGGTGGTTGTACGGGATGCCGTAGCCCACTGGATCATAGGCGCACACCACATTCAGCAGAGAGGTGAACAGAGGCAGAGCATGTCTAGGGAAAAAGAATAAAGACCATGTTACAGGATCATGTGCAAGAATTTACCCATGCATTTTTTTAATGAAAACTATGATATACTGTAATTTGTAATGAATCATTCTAATTTAGTTAATACAGAAAGAATGTAGTTAATTGCACAAGAGAAATCAAAATGAATTTGCCCATAATATCTACATATATATATATATAAAATAATATGGAAAAACAAAGACTCTTAAGTGAGAACATTCTAGCTTTTGGAGATAGATTAACCATGGTCCACTTTTAAAGGAGCTCTATATGATATTCAGAGCATATCTATGATTCAGAGGTTGTCTGCACATGGCTCTCAACATGGAGGTGGCTGAGCCAGTGACTAGCGACGATGCTAACAGCGCAAACAGCTGTAAACAATGGCAACAGTGCTGACAGGTCTAACAGTGTTAACCATGGGGAACCGGAGGATGGGTGCTATATTTCCAGGATGCTGCCGTCCTGATATCAGAAATAACCGCTGTATGAGCGCAGTGCAGAGCGCTGGCCATTAGCTAGCATGTGGGATACACACATGTACTTACATGCATGTACAGCCGGATCATCTACCACAACAGGGAACAAAGACGAATTACAACAAACACAGAGGGAGTGTGACTTCATTCTCTGCTCGGGACACCATTACTACACTGTATCTTTCATAGCAAATAGTTGTTTGCAGCTATAAAAATGCTCTGTGCTTACATAGAGCTCCTTTAAGCTTTTATATTGGGAGTTTAATCCACATTGCATTGACAACTGAGCCACAAACAATTTCTGTGGTAACTGAGCAAACTAAACTTGTGATAAAGACCATTAAATGTGTTGAAATCTCTGAATAAATCCCAGTAAGTGGACAATGAACCAGATTTTTTGTTGGTTTTTGTTTTATTGCTGTCAAACAACAACTCTTGCGTTCTCTGCCATATCTAAACTCTGTTTCTATGTATTCACAGTATATCTCCTCACCAAAGTCTTACTTCTTGTGGCATTTAAAAAGCCTGGTAAAAAAAATGCACTCGACAGTTGGATGGATTCACATCATCACATAATGTTTGTCCATACATTTGTCGATGTGCCGACACGATCTGCCCAGTACCTATTTTCTGTGGAGCAGAAGAACGTCACCCAGGGGTTGAGCACATTGTTGTCTGATGAAGGAGGCAGGTACATGGCCTCAGAGAAGCAGGTTAGTAACAGTCTCAGCAGCTCTGTCCTGAAGAGGATCCGTGAACAAAAAACAGCAAAGAGGTGCACAGAAAAAAGTCAACCATGTAAAAATGAGAGAGTACAGCCTGTGTTTTTTTTTTTTCTTTACTGCAGATGCTGCCAAGCACAGCTGCAAGCAGCCGGCTGACTCACCTATTTAGATCATGGATGTAGTTGAGAGGGGGGGACTGTGCAAAGCCCACGCCTGCCTCCCAGATGTATTCACAGCTGTCTATAGACTGCATGTTCTCTACCGAGTCCTGGTGGAGACAAAAAAACATTTATAAATTAAATTATTTTATTCAAAGTGCAGGATTAATATTTCTCCAGTCATTCAATTACACTGCAAATGATTGTCTATATTGCTGCATTCTAAAATGACATCAGAGCGTTTTCTGATCCTTCTAGTAAAAGTATGGTTACGTTTTGACAACTAACTACTTGGTTAAGGAAAGAAAACATCATGCAGCACAGCACAGAAAAAAATGTTAGGGTATGGTTAAGGTTAGGAAATTAAAATAGAAGAATAAGAAGATGATGTACCTTATTAATCTTGACATATACACACAGGCCCGAAATACACACACATACACAAACATGACCTATGCATGCATTATATGGAGTGATGTCAAAGGGAGGAGGCTGCCTTGGATGGATGCACCGAGCAGTTAGGGGTTCAGTGGCTTGTTCAAGACACCTCTCCACACTCCATATATGGCCCAGGCGGGGACTTGAGCCGGTGACGCTCCGGTTACCAACCCAAGTCCCTATGGACTGAGCTACTGCTGCCCCAGTATCCAGGTTATGGAGAGATCGCTGTCTCGGTGAAATGGAAGCTGTTTGTAAGAAATGAGATGTGCATCTGTCTGCATCATGGGTGGGCTATGAGGTAATGAACCCCTGGGTACACATATGCAGAAGGCCTCACCGCTTCTCTTAAGTAGGAGCAAGACACACAGGCTTTGTTTGCTGTTTAGCATCTCTTAGTGACAACTTTGTATGTGACCATTCTGTGTCTCCATGTGGCCTTTTTGTGTCACTTTGAGGTACTTTCGTGTCTTTTTTTAGTCATTTTGCATCTCTCTGTAGTCTTTTTGTGTCTCCTCGTGGTTGTTTAGTGTTTCTTTTAAATTATTTTGTGTCCCTTTGAGGTCATTTTGTGTCTTTTTTAGCATTTTCATCTCTCTTTGTGGTCACTTTTGAGTCTCTTTGCGGTCGGTACTTGTTAATTTAAATGACACTTTGCAGGTAAAAACCAGTTGGGCCCCTAACACTTGGAGCCTCGGGACCTGTACTTGATAGCCTGTTCAGTAATCCATCCGTGGTCTCCATCACTACAGCTTGCACAGTCTTACATCTCTATTGACTTATGCACCTCTTCCTGCTTTAACGCTATCAGTAAACATAGCTTGTCTTAATAAACAAATGACCACTGCTGTCATTTTTCTGAACTTCCTTTAGAAACCTTATCTGAATGCATTCTCCATGATGCAGTTTAGGGAGGACATTCACTAGAACTGATGGTAAAACAATGAGCATAGTATACTACAGGGAAGTTTAAACTCCTAAAGAATTCACTGTAAACAAAGCTGCAGACTGACGTGCAACATTCCACTCTTGCTCACAAGAGATGAGGAATTCTTCCTGGTGAGAGTGACAGCGTTTTGTCAGTCATGATGTCTTACTAAGTTAGGATTCATAGGAACTAGAGTGACAGGTTAGTTGGGCAACGATAGACCAGGAAGAAGGAAACAGTGCTCAGAAAAGTCTCTTTAACGATCATAATAGATCGTGTTAACTAATTTTGACGGATGGTGAAGAGATGACAAACTTGCAGAGTGACAGTACTCACTGGGCCTCTCCTGTGACTGTGCACAGTGAAGTCAGGGCAGAAGAGCAGGTCAGCGATAGCCAGGAGCAGCGACTCGGCCAGTGGTCGAGCTCCGTCATCATCATCCAGCTCATCTGTCTGAAAAAGGACGCACATATATGCATGTATGAGACTAAAACTAGATGATGAACATTATTCTAAAGCACTGATTGAAAGATAATATGTAAGTGGTCAAATGGAAGAAATGGCTCTGGTAGTATTTCCTGCTGCACACCTCCTTGCAACTGGAATGAGGAAACCAATTTAGCTCATCAGCTGAGTGAAGGACATGTACTCATGGAAAAGAACAGGCTGATAACCTCAATGGCTTCATTATGGTGTATTGTGTTACTGGAGTGAGTAAGCATCTGAGAAGCCTGACGAGAACAGTGTATTCTTTTGTAACCGATCGATCATATTTTTAGCAACAAACACCATCCTGTGTTCAAAGTAAGAAATGTGACAGCAGCACTATTTGTTTAAAAAAGAAAAGTGTTATAAGAGTGAGTAAAGGGCTGGTCTCGATGCTTTTTGCAAGTACTTTTTCCTTTCCTGCGCCCACTCACCCCCGCCCGCCCAGCACCGGGCACCGTCGACCAGAAGAATCCTCTCCAGTCCTGGTCCTCGAAGATGTAGGGAAGGATGCGGCTCAGGATGCGAGTGCAGTTCAGGATCACTTGCTTCTCCCTCTCTGTGGGGCAACCGGACTCTGCGCCCTGCACCAGCTTCTCCACAGCCTGGGGAGACAAGAAACATGATCAGGTGGTGCGTGAGAGTGAGGATGGAGGCATCTGCTGAGCCAGACAGCACTGTGCTTCACACAGAAGAAGCTTGATGCAGTCTTTTAAATTTAAATTTAATTATACAAATTAAATTTACTACAGCAACACTGGTGCCTATTTTGACGATGTGTCTTTTATGGCTTTGGTTTTGAAGTTTCACTGAGGAATATCTGTGATTAATCATAGCTTTGCCGGGGGGTTAACAAAAGTCAAAACAACAAAAGTGAATCATCAGTTTTCAGTCAATGCAGCTAAAATAACATGACTGATAGCTTTGTCAGCTAACAGTCATGTTAAACATAGCTAAGCTGCTCGTAGTAGATTGTGATATGCCAATTTCCTTTAGCATATCTGGCATGCAACTTTGGGGGGTCATCTAAGCAAATTTTAAACTATTCCAGACGCATGACTTCTGTAACATCATGCTAGCGTATCTGTATGCCTGTCACGTGTGATCAAACTGTCCCACTTTCAGTAGTGCAGGACTGCTGGTTACTGACGTTAGATGACAGTTCAAATGTCCCTGTCTGAAAATAACTAAAATAATTACTGTTGATGCATAATGATTAACATTGGATAACTATTTCTTTATTTTTGGGCTATTAGGGATATTTGGGTTATGCATTTAAGTAATTATTTGGACATCGACTACCATGGCAACGATCGAAGCTTCGAAGCATTCGAGTCAGCCCTTGTGTCTTTGTGCTATGTGCTGAACTCCAAATTGCCTTGCTGAGGACAAAACCATTTTTTAAACTACACAGTTTTCTTACTGTTAGTTCTCAGTTGGTTAATGAGGCGTTACTCAGCCAACATGCACCGAACCATGACAAACATCTTAGTTTATTAGACTTGTTCCATTAAGAAATTGTGCTTAATTTCAAGGTGTTGAATGATTTGATGAGGCTGAAAAAGCCTTTACAGTGAGCATGCTCTTACAATATAATATTTCTCTTTTACCGTCAACTGGACACTAATGACTTTATTTTTGGAGAACAAAGGCACAAGCGTAAAATAATAATAAATAACAAATTGCTCATTGAGTCTGTGTATACTTGATATAATTTACACTAGGAAGTACACTTGATATGTAAAGTTTGTTACATTTGACGATAAAAATAATTTGCAGGGACATATGTTGTTGTTCTGGGCTTTTAACTGATAAAACTAATGCTTGAAAATGGCTCATTATCTACATTTAATCAGCAGCATGTTGCAGGCTGTGTCTAAAATAGGTAACAAGCCCCTTTGAATCAGCTCAGCTTCAAGGGCTCTCATCTCCTCCTCTTTATTTAATTAGGCCTCTAAGTAAGCAGTATGTCTGTTTTGTTTCTGATAGGCGGCTTCAAACGGAAGCTGGTACCAAGAGACGGGAAGCGAAGGGAAAGGAAGGGGAGTTGACTCACTTATTTCCACATCTGAGAGCATGAGGCAGTGCCTTGCTGACGGACTCTGACAAACATTGCTCCATGATGTAGTGACCCCCCCCCGTGGAATCTCATCTCATGTCATGTCATACACAAGTTTGTGTTATACAGATGCATTAACACTTCATGCAGTGTGCACCTTGTAGCAGAGGGTTGCTAAATTGGAGGGGGACTCCTCTCGAACAGCTCTTATCTCTGCAGCTGGCACCAGTGCAAAAACATCCTGGACGGTGGTGGTGGTGTCTGCCCAGAACTGGTCCCAGAAGGCATCGTCTGTGGCTTCCACTGGCTGTAGAAAAATATTTTTACTGTTAAGTTCCCATATATCTGAGCCAAATGGAGCATTTCATGTCAGTGACATTTAAAATACAATGGCCTGACTGATCTTGCACTGCATTAAAATATCAGTTTCTCATCAAAATGCATCAATGTTTATTTGCTCTTCATTATATAGCATATTCATGGCCTACATAATAGCAATGCAAACACAAGCTCTACTCTAGCAGCAGTGAGGAAACATTATCTGGCACACTGTAAGCACAGTCCACCTGCCGCATCTGCAAACGTGGTCACTGCCAGACCTACGTCATCAGATTTGATTTAGCTACGCCATCATTTATTCTAACATCAAAACTGAACATGCACAGCCTAAATACAGGTCTGTGGTCATCTGCATCGCAGAATCGAGCAGCATATATTCCATGATAAACACGACATAATTGGAGTACAGTGCATGCAGTCTTTCTAAATCAACATTATAAACATTTCGATTAGGTGAAGTAAATGAATATGAGTTGAAAAGCGCGCATGCAACATCACATTATGTTTGTTTTTTGCTACCACATCATAACGCGTTATCTCATCTCCTCGGTGATGCTCTCTAACGCGCTCATCGGCACACTACCTCTCCATGTAATCCTTTATTCAGCTGTATCGGAAGCTCATATACCTGTGTTTTGGTTGTCAGCTGAATCACTGCTTTCCTGAAGTTTAATTTTGAGTCGGTGCTGCCCATTGCGATTATTTCCCTTTATTCTAGCAGGACCGCTGCTGCCGACGATCCCTGTTAATCTCACCTCCGTCCTTCGCTTGAGTCATTGGCGGAGGCGTTTTTTTTTTTACTCTATTGGCTGGCTGGACCTGCTGCACTGTAGGGTGTAACTTCCGGGTTGTGAAGATGTCAACAATACGGTCCCACTGGATGCTTTGTTTCCAGCATTTTTAACTGCTATAATAAAAAATGTAATTTTCTTAATGTTCTTCGGCTGGAAATCCTTTCATACTCTGGTGTAAAATAGCCACAGCGATTTTACAGAAAGATGGGCTGCAGCTCACGTTTTGTTACATTGTATATCTGTTTTAATTAAAGATACTGTCCGGCATTTTCAACCCTTAAAGCAATAATTGCTTCCCAGCTCCAGCTACAATGCGTTTATGAAACCTTACACAGCGACATCTTTTGGGGAGATTAACATTGTGTCAGGCAATGGGTCAATATTTGTCGACTGCTGTGTCTGATTAAGACCAATTGCAGTTTTAGAGCAGAAACAAATTAATAAACTCAGGATGCTTAACCAGCTTCACTGGATCAATCAAGTTAATTAGCAGCTTTCTTGTGCTGCGCTGCAAACTGCGCCCGTGTTCTTATGTGCTGCCTTTATGTGTTGCTCGTAAGCCCCTGCTTTCTCTTCGAAATCGTCTTAACTGTGTTACATGGGTGACTTGTAACCTACAAAAAAGAAATAGTGTACATCCATTCAGTTATCATCATTGTTGTCATGACTATCTCTATCGCCACAATAATATATTTAATGCCACAGAAAAGTCTACTTTCATTCTCTAACTGGCATAACATACTGTTATTTTTCCGACAGCACATAAAAGCGCCATTACTCGTCTTCGCGCAGGCGCAGTGCCATGTAAACACAACTGCCGCGGTCGGTTGTGGCTTTAGCTGTGTCTGTTAAAACGGTCGCTAGCTAGGTTAAACTAAAACAGGTGTACTTTTACTCAGGCTCTGGCACTAAGCTTGTTGAATTTTTATCTAAGAAAGGAGGATATTTATCTGCAATATGTGCTTTAGTCAGCTAAGTAAGAGTATCAGCTACGAAGGTTAGCTAGCGGTGACGTTAGCTTGTAACCTAGCATATATGACTGGCTCTTTTTTAACACCCGGTCTTTATGCAGTTTTATAGCCAGTTACCACAAGTGTCGGTGTTGTTAATTATACCACATTATTCTCCAGTGTTGCCACGATGGGTAGTTGTATCACATCAGTACTCAACATAGTTAGCTAGCCAGGGAAGATTATTTTGCTAACTCAGGTGTTAGGCCATCGACTGACAGGAAACAAGCTAACAGGATCGATAACGTCAACCGGTCGGGTCCTCCAGTCTGGTCAGAACAAATAAGGAAACTCGTTGAGATTTAATAAGTGTCATCATATGTTGACTGAAAACAGGTAAGAGGCCTACAATACATTATGTAACGCTAACTGATGAGATTTAGCTTGAAACAAACTTGCTGTGGCCTGTGTTCACAAGCAGCCATGTAAATAAATCGATAACAGGGGTATGTAACAAATGATTGGGGCTGACACATGTAGCAGCTGGTCCTGCATGGGTTACAGCAACTATATATGTATGTGTGACGGCATATGCGATGTATGTGTGTTTTAAATGCCTGTGTGTGTATGCTTAACCCACTCAGGAAACGGCAGCGCAGCGGTGGTGATGAGGAGAATGGCCACCTGGTGCCTCAAGCCAAAAGGCAGAGCAGAGCTCATCCGCTCTCTCCTGAGCCAGGCCGGGATGCCTGGGACTCTGAGGTACTACCATATGTCAAGATGTCAAAAACAATCATACAAGTGAAGAAACCATAACAAGCTGGGCAAACAGTTCTCTAATTTTTTTGTTATTAGATGTAGACACCTGTAGTTCAATTATTTTTGTTTAAACTACAAAAGAAAAAAAAAAAGATTACTTGTTGCTTTAGTAGTTGGTGGTCATAATTAGCTCAAACTACTGTAAACTACACTACTTTACTAGTGTAATACTAGGGTTACTTATGTGCGGATGGGTAATAGGTGGATCTGAGATGTCTTGTAATGAGAAATAGGACATCCTGTACCTCCAAAATGGCCCCCTTCAACCACTTTCCACTGTCTGATTGGGTAAAGACTTCACACACACATCAGGATCATCATTTATGTGTCACATGGAAATAATGCACGGTACAACTCCAGTGAAATGGGACCCCATCAGCTCCTTTAACTTGTGTACTGCGATTTTTTTTTTTTTTGCATCTTCTCATAAATGTCCATGATTCTGTATGGTTCTGGTAAATCATGGTTTCTGGTTGTGGAATGATTTAACTGTCCACACATCCCACTCTCAACAAAACGAGCCAGAGGGTCGCTCTTCCTGAACACGGCAGCCACCGCAGTCACCTCTGCATAGTGAAATGTTACAGTAAATATCCACAGCTGGACCAGGAGCACCTCACATTCCCATCGACACACCAGTCCTTATTCACCGTAAAGCACACTCCTCCTCTCCCTGTTTGGCCAGAGTCCTTTACTCCATCGAATTGGCATGAAAAGTAGTCACCTGGTTGAATGGTTGTGTGCAGGATTTAGACAATCTTCGATGAAACCAAAAATAATACAGTTCCCGATAAACATCTGGATAATGGCGGGCAGGAAACTAGTTCAGTCCCACTCACAACAGATTTATTTAATAGTTAAGATTTTGTCTTCAAACTAAAAATTACTGTCTGCTATTGCAAAATTCCGTGGTGGGGCGTTTTTGCTCTCACACTACAAGTTTGATTCGAAGCACACTGAAACCCTCTTTCCAAGCTGTCTTGGTACAGTTTGACAGCTTTCACACTAACATGAACAAACTGAACAAGATGGGCAAACGCTCCAGAGTTTGTTTGAACTGCATCAAACAGGTTAGGCATGAAAGCACTCCATGTCTGTTTAGAAACATCATGGCTAATGAGGCCCTTTTTGAGGTCTAGTTTTTGCGTGTATGCCCCCAAAGCATGTCAGTAGTAAGGCTTTGAATTTATCTAGACAAAACAACCCTTGATGTTGATGTTCATATCTAGCTGGCACACGGCTAATGTTGACATCTGCTTTTCAGTCATCCAACAGCGAGAGCAGCAGCAGCATCAGCAGTCCAGAACATGCAGCCGGGAGCTGTGGCAGCCAGTGTGTTGTGGGCCCCTGCAGTCCCCTCAGCTCCGGTGACTCCTCAGAACTGGCTGGCCCTACGAGCCTGGTCTCCTACCTGCAGATCAACCGCATCCTGAAGCAGGCCCACTTCCAGAGCCTGCAGAGCCGATGTCAGCTCAGAGACACATGACGACCTAATGTCTCTCTCTGTCAGCCACCAGAGGACTGAGTCCCTGAGGCATGCCAGAGCACCACATGCTGATTCACTTCACTCAGCTCTTCCCACCCATCTCCAGTTACTGTGATGTCTCGCAGCTCTACATATCTGTGGATGGAGACCAGCTCCTGGTCAGGTATCTGGAGGGGGTTCATCATTCAAATAAATCAAAAGTGATAATCATTTTAGCAATAATAACCGTGTGATCAACGTAAACATTTTTTGTGATCCACTTGATTTCTGACCAGTCTGGTTTACATGCTGCTCTCGGAGCCTTATTGTGACTGAGTGATGATGACGAATCCCCGTGTTTTGTCCTAAATGTATGAAAACAGTGCCACTGCAGCTGCAGAAATGGCACCAAACACAATTTTAGGCCGGTCAGTGTGACCCGTTTAGTCTGCTAGTAGGGTACTTGGGTTGTATAATGCTGAATCTGATGTCTGTGTCAGTACATGGACCAGTCTCAGGGAAGATTTGCACTTGTCTTGGACTGCTCATTTGCTTTCATATTCAGACAGGGACTCCTTTACAGGGACCTGTAGAAGCCATGGGTGATAACTTAGCCAATGAGGTTATGTCTTCTGTCCTTGTTTTGTTAGTTTATAGAGTACTTAGATTTTAGTTAAACTCAGTGAAGAGTCAGGAATAAGTGATCTGGTTTTGTGCGTGGTTTACAATTTTAAATGATTTCATAACACTGCAAGATGCGGAATTTTGAGGACTTCTGCTCATTTTCCATCAACTACTGCACTTACTTGGGTAAAAAAATGTGGCACATTTATCCTGTATATAACAATTACATACAGTATGTTTAATGTTCCAAATGCAGATTAAGACCCTATAAACAGCTGATTACTAAAACATTGTGCAGCCTCTGCAGTGGTATACACAGGTGCTGCTCTCCAGATATGTTTTATTTTCATTATCACTCGTGATCTCGACATAACCCATCTTGTCTTCTCATGATCACTGAGTAATAACACTGTAGATGCGACGTGGGGATAATTATCTGTAATGAAATGTCACTGCTCACATTTGACTTCAGAATTTAATACATTTATTATAAACTGATGCAACTACAACCAAAGGAGGAGTCGGTGTAATGTCACTATGATGAAGAGTGAGGGTGCACCTGTGGTTGTCAGCGGTTATGCAACAGCATAATGACCGTGCAAAGCAATATCAAGTAGAGATTGCCTTATCTGTATTGATTATAGATAATTACAACATCTGGCATGTCTTTTCTAGTAATCATCAGAAAACAAATTGATTCATAGCAATATTGATCATGATGACAAAGCTTTTAGTGTGGAGATCATGAGAGAAACCTCTAGAATATTTTGATTATACAACATTAGGTCAGATAAGTTGAGCAGTCAGGGTTATTTTTGTTTTGTTTCTTGTGATCATAGAAAAATGTCGTGATCACAACACCAGCGTTGTTTTCTCATGACCACAAAAGCAAAATGATGGTTACACCCATGAACTCTACAACCTTCCGTACTCCTTTAGACTTTCTCAATCTCTTTTTGATTGTACGGAGAGCTGTTTGATGTGGCATCTGAGCATGTAGGAAAATGTAGTTCTTTCTGTCAAGGTGAGGTCACAGTACAGTCTTTAGGAACAAAAAGACATTCCCTAGGCTTTTGTTTGCAATATTACTTGAGCCACTAAAATGCTGTTTTAATTGCAGACGAGCCTCTCTGCCTGTGCACTACCATTTCAAGGTTGCTGTATGCGTGTCCCTGTGCACTGAACATCCAGGTACAAACACTGACCATAAGGCTGTGCGCCTCTCCTATGACTTAAAATGGGATTGGTTTCACTGCTGAAGCCTCATCCCAGGAGTAAGCTCAGCTATTTAATTTTTTTTTATTTTTCTCAGACTGGTGTGTCAGAAATGAAAGCATTTTGAAGATGTGGTTTATTATTTTTTTTAATGATATATTTTTTGTATGTAGTAATGTACATGACATTAGCCTGCCATTGACTTTTTTTCTTGTAAATACTCCATATCAGAAATAAAAATTAATGTTTTTGAATTAAGGCATTTTTTACTTTTTTCATTAAGCTGCATTTGGACCCTCTAAATAATTAAAATATTCAACATGGTGATGCTGGGAGGATCTCGGTCTACTCGTACGGCGCCTCTGTGAGAAAACACCTATTAGCTTTGCATGCTATGTCCTGTATGTGAGAGCAGGAATTCCCTCTGTCCCCACATCCTCCCCTTTTCTTCCAAATGGCCAGTAATGAATGACTCCCCATGCATTGAGACCATCATTAATGAGATATGACCTGTGTCTGAGCGAGGAGCAGCGAAAGGTTTCTTTAATTAGCACACTACATGTCCTTGTCTTGTCACAGACACAGTAACAGATTACATACATTAATGCACCACACGTAACCACGGTTACCTTGCCGGGGCCACTGTGGGTCCTCATTACTCGCCTTTTTTTTGATTCCCTTGTTCCACCTCGACTAAGTTAGAGATGACGAACGAGCCAATGATAATTCAGGATTAGCAATCTCCCTGCTTTGTAACAATGCAGCTCTTTTCCTTTCCCAGGTGCGTGCCTTCTCGTTATCTTGAAACATGCAGCACGGCAACATATAGAGAGGGACAATTAGTGAGTAGTAAATGAACCTTTCATCTTAGCATCATCTGAAGTATGCTTTTTTTGAGCGGCCTGTTGTATATTGAAGCAAACATCACGTTCGAGCCAGGCACGTGCTGTGTAATTAGTTGGCGAGGATGCAATTAGCAGCAGCTTGGATAAATATTTTTCCAGTGATAATCCAAATTACTGTTTGAGAAAAACAGCAATATTAAAGAAATGATTTACCCCAAAATGGAAATTCATTGAAGCCTTCATAGTGCCCTGTTGATGTTAAGTGACGCTCTGGTAAGAGAGTGTTTACAACAAGGAACATATATGATTTTTTAGAATTTAAAAGCACAGTGACTCAAAGGAGTCTCAAAGGATACAAAAATACCAGAGGAGAGTACTTAAAGGAGCAGTGTGTAAGATTTAGGGCAATTTAGTGGCTGCTAGTGGTGAAGATTCCAGATTGGAACCAGCTGAAATTCTCCCAGTTACATGCCCTCATGTGTTTTGTGTGGGAGTTTTTTGTACCCTAAGCAGCTTCACGTTAGAAATCAGTGTTTCTCATGCTGTTTGGCACATCACAGACTAGCTACTCCCGCAGCTAATATGTGCTCACTTTTCTTCACTGATAACTTAATGCAGTGGTTCCCAACTGGTGAGTCACGGTCCATTCTGAATGGACTGCGAGTGACTTGTGAACATGTCAAGTTTGTAAAAAATACTCAGAACTTTTATTTTGAGGTGCTGTTTCCTTCCGTGGAGTGAGTCACCAACAGTCAGTTACTTGACAGAGACAGCAAACTAGTATGACACTCATATATTAAACTGTGTGGACCTTGAACTAACGACTAGGGAGAAATTTGGACCCTGTGGCTGGACTAGTTGGAAACCACAGACCTTATTTCTGATCCAGACGTTCAGGAGGTTTTTATCTGGAGTCAAATTATCCACAGAGGTCTCTTCCTCTCCAAAACAAACAGACCAGGTGATTTAAACCAGTAAAAACACTGAATAAAGCAGATTTGTGTTTAAAAAAAAAAAAAAAAAAAAATCTGTTTTTTTCTATGCTCCTGTTGCTGAGGGACCTCTAACTACAGTGGCCGATGCTAAAACGTGAATGCTGTAGAAACATGCTGATATCCGTAGACGAGAACCTGCTCCCTGTGTAGAAAAAATTGGCTCATTCTGAGGTTAAGAAAATTTTTATTTTCAGTGTACTTGTGTCCCATTTCTGCCAGTATACCCCCCTAAATCCTACACATTGACCTTTAAAATGCGGGAGCTGGTTGTTCCTTAAGGAGATCACAGTGCAGATAAATGAGCCTTTTGCTATTTTACCATTAACAAGAGGAACACTGACATAGAAATAGCAAAGTAAGTATACTTAAAGTTTGGACTGTAAAACACTTGAATTCTGGATGGATGTTGGATGCATATCCTACTGCCATTTAAGCAGACACACAAAATAGGTCATAGGTTTTTATTTATACAAAACAAAGAATAAAAACAGTATTGTTAAACATGAAAATTTGATGGTGTATTTGCCGACCAGCAGATGTTCTGAGTCCAGATGTTCATGAAAAGAGCAGTAGAGGGCAGCACACTCTGAGTGTTAGCTGGACACAAACTGTATTCCTGCATCTCATAAAAGCTGGGGGAATTCTACAACAGGGTCAAAACGTGTGGGCTACGTAGAAAATATTTATCTTTAATCTGTTTTCATACACACGTACACATACACAAACACACACACACGCATACACACACACTGTCCTTTCCGGGCAGCACACAGATATGAAGGTGGGCGGTGATGAATGGCTCATATCAGTTGAGTGGAGAGGCAGGAGAGAGTTAAATGAACTGTCCTTGTTCTGGGGTCTATGTATGCGCATACATTGTTATATTTTTACCGTGGCCAGCGAAAAAATCTGGGTTAGTCTTTGGTTCCTTTTCTTTATGTCCTTTCTGCGAAGATCCACATCTCTCCTCAAAGGCAAAAGCACGGTGAACATTCGCTACACACAACAAATACAGACAAGCAGACAAACTACTGTATGTTTTAGATTTATCAGTGCCTGGTTCACCTTTTGCTTCAAGACTTGTATAGTCCGTCCAAGATTATTTTGGAAGACAGAAAGACAAACTGGTCAGGGGACAGTCCTTCAAGTAAGTGGCTTCGCTATATTCAAAATATGAATTATGTCAGGGCTAAAGGAACATGAGAAAAGAAAGCAAAAGTGAGCTGAAGCTGACCTGGTCACCCTTGCGTCTCTTTGCCAGACTTTGGCTGAAATGTATTTGGGCAGCTGCTGCTTAGCATGAGATGGTGATTGGGTTGGCATCAAGTATACAGCTTTCCCTCGCCAGCCAACACAAACATCTGCTTTGCCTCCCCACCACCATTTCGCCCAACATCAAACAACAAAGCTCGCCTGCTCTGCTGCCCCCATGGCCGTCCGAAGAATTAATGACCCACCAAGCACATTAGCGGTGCCCTATTGCCCCAGCCTGGCTGGAGCAGGGAATAGGGAAAGCCGTGGCAGGCGAACAAGGAGAGGGAAGGGTTAGTGGGTCAGGATGATGAAGTACTTCACAGGTCAGGAATTAAGATGGATAGATATCCAGGTGTTATTGGGATGTTTACTGCATTTATGCATGGACGGATTACTGAGCGGGCCTACGGGGCACACGCGTAAGGGCCCAAAATATCGGGAGGTCCCCTCTGGCCTTCATCTGCAAAATGTCACTCAGAATTACATGTTGTGATCAAGAAGAGACTCAAAATGACCACAAAGAGACACAAAAAGACTATAAAGAGATGCAGTGGAAGCGCCAAGAGGCACAAAGTTACCATAAAAAGGGTCAAATTTACCTCAAAGAGACACGAAATGGTTACAAACAAACAAACAAAACAACCACAAGGGGACACAAAATGATTATAGAGAGATACACAATGACCAAAAGAGACAAAATCACTTTAAAGACACACAAAATGACTAAAAAAAGACACAAAATTACCTCAAAGAAACACAAAATAACTACAGCAAGACACACTGACCAAAAAAAGACAAAAAAGACATCAAAGAAACACAAAACATCTCCAGGGAAACACACTAAAAGGACACAAAATGACCATAAAGAGACAGAAAAAACATCTACAGGGGGACACACAATGGCCAAAAAAGACACAAAATGATCCCAAATAGACACAAAATGACTGCAGGGAGACACACAATGACCAAAAAAGACACAAAATTGCCTCAAAGAGACACAAAACCTTAACAGAGAAACACGCAACGACCAAAAAATTGACACAAAATGACCTCAAAGAGACAGAAGAAACATTTACAGGGAGACACACAAGAAACAGAAAAAGACACAAAACGACCCCAAAGAGACACAAAATGACCCCAAAAAAGACACAAAATTGCCCCAAAGAGACACAAAATGACTACAGAGAGACACACAATGACCAAAAAAGACGAAAAATTACCCCAAAAAAGACACAAAATTGCCACAAAGAGACACAGTATGACTGCAGAGAGACACACAATGACCAAAAAAGACACAAAATGACCTCAAAGAGACACAAGCCTGACTACAGGGAGACACACAATGACCAAAATAGACACAGAATGACCACACTCATAAATGAGAGAGACTAAACCACCACAAAGTTGATATGTCTTGCTTCTATTTAGTCGAGGTGGTCAGGCCCTTTTTGCATATCTGTGCCCAACGGCCTGTTGATTTATAATCCAGCCATTTATGCAATGTCATCCTGCAGTTGGCCTTTAGCATTAATTTGACAGCCATGTTGACATATAAAACAGTACTGGATTTGAAACAGTATTATTGTTAAAAACTCTGGATTTGCCATAGATGTTGTGTGTTTTCTGTGAAAGCACAGTATTACTTTCCATGTTTGGCACTTGACCTGGTAGCAGAGCAAGCCAGCTGACTCAGGACAGAGGCTCTTTAAATACAAAATGTATGGCTACGAAGGCACAGCACTCAGACTGAAACGACCTGCTCTTGAGTGAAAACAAAAACAGAGGAGGATCTTCTTCCTTATCCTCTATGAGCCAGCCCACGCTGCTCCTGCTAGTGCTCACTCCTTCCCCAACTGTTGCTGTCAGGGTGTGGAGAGGAGGGCTGGGTTATCTCACTGACTGTAGCCTAAACACACGGCCTCGATGCAGCTGAGAAGCAGTCGTCATTTCCCTAAGAAAAGGAAAGCAAACAGCCCAGGCCACTCTCTATAGAGCTGTCTGCAGTTTTAAAGCTTTGAACGGACTGACCAGAGAAGTAAGATAGCCCGACAGGCTCGGCACACTCGGGTCAGTGTCTCCGGTTCCACTTTATGGCCTCCCTATTCAATTTCACACAATGCGCTCCTGAGACAATGTACAGTCGACTGTTTTCATTGCACAGCGAAGTTACAGTCAAAGCCTCAATCAATCATAATAAATGTTCACCCCAGAACACAGAGAGAAAGGCTGTGAGCAGTTTCTTGTCCCACATACAGGCCACAACCGTTCCTCCTTTTATGGTCGCTCGTGAGAATATTCACACACCCTGTCTTGTATTTGTAAAACGTGATGTTTACGTGGTTCAGTTTTGCCCTGTTCGGCTGTCAACACTCACAGGCTTTCAACCCGGAGAGAAGAAGTGCAATAGTTTAGAGAGAGCCGTGCTAAGTGGGACTGTTTAGGATTGGCTGGGTAGAGCATGCACTCAGCGCACCGCCATCTAGACCGCTGTTTTCTAAATGGCCCCTATTAACTGAATGGGAATAGGCTGCACTCAGGCCTGTGCTGTTAGCACAGAGAGGACAGGCTACATGGCTCACACAGCCTGGTGTCGTCTCCACACGGCTGACCTGCCACACAGGCATGTTTCATCACCAGAGGACTGATATGGCGCCGCTCACAGCCACCAAGGTGCAATTTGTTGCATTTGGACTATAACTGTCAGGAAGAGATATACCCTCACTTAAATAGCCGCCCATAATCTGCCCCTCTCCCTGTATTATCCTAATTGAACCCATGGGCGGCCAACGCCATCAATAGCTGAGCTCATCTGCAAATTAATAAAACATGGGCCCTCACCAAATCTATGCTTGTGATAAAGCTTGAAGCTACTTAGACACACTAAAGGACTGAGTGTTTGTGATTGTTATTTTCAAGAGAAATGGAAGCACAATAAAATGTTCTCATTTTGTTTTTCAGCAGTGATGAGTTCTTATGGCTCCCGTGGTCCTACGTGTATTCCACACGAACTTCCTCCTCCTCCTTCCTTTTCGTAAATGCTTATTATTAAAACTATCAAACGCCATTTAACGAGACTTGCTTTTGCAATACACCCCGATGATGTTACATCAGCAGCCACGGGGCGTTGAGGTGCAGATTCCAACTGATTCAACAGGTGATCACAGAGCAGGATGTTTTGTTTTCTTCTCACTGCTGACTGTTGTGAAGCCACGTTTTCCTTGGTCAGGACTGAGACACGCTGGCACCATCAACAAGTGCCACATCAGCACAAGAACAAGGGGGCTTTTGACTTTGTGTTTATTTTGACTGTGTGGACTGACACCCAGCGTGATGTGGGAGTCGATGAAAGAGGTGGTCATCATAATAAGACCTAGATCTTAATAACAACAAATCCTGGAGGACACTAAAAAAGCAGCCAGAGGTTATTAAAGACATCTATCATGTCTGTTGGGTTTGTAGTCACTCAGTTACCATCCCTTCCTCCTCCTCCTCTCGCCATTGATGATCACTCCTCTGTTAAACATGAAACCAAGGCCGGGGCGACCAAACTTTCTTCTGCTCTCTCCTTCTCTTTTTCTCCCCCACACAGCTTTCTCGAGTGTAGCGCAAGTCTCTTTGTTTTCACACGTACAAAACCCAAGGCAGACTTTCAAAGGCTGCAACCTCCGACTGTTCCTCCAAAAGGAGGGCCAAGCCCAAAGTGGCATCATGCTCTGAGGGAAGGCGGGACTCCTCCAGTATTAACACAACATACCTGGCCTTGAGTGCACCTCAAAGCTTTTGGTCTGCTCATGGGCTTATTTTACAGCGCAGTCAGTGTGCACTGATGAAAAAAAAAAAAAATGCCGCTCGGGACATAAAGAAAGGAATGCTGTAAAAGCTGGAAGGTCATGACAACTTGATGAGCCATCAAGATCGACTGTGAACAACCTAGAAACATGGAGAGAAAAGGCTGACATCACAGAGCTCGGGTATATGGAGTCATGGATATATGGACAAAATAGAAAAACAAACTGACTCTCCAAAGAAAACAGTGAGTAATCCTTGGACAGAGTATTGTTTGGGCATGCACATGATTGTTGAAACACCTCGATGCCACAGTGAATGACAGTGCACACTTGTCTATGCTGGACCAGTTACAAAGTGGGGGGTGTAAAAACATGAGCAATCATCAAACCAGAGGGGAAACAAGTTCCCATGAACAATGTACACAAAGACAAGCCTTTTCATCCACAGTCTTTATGGTCGAGCTTTACTAACGCACGCAAAAAAAGGAGGAAAATCAAAAACATTTTGCGAGTGATTCTCATCTCTTTTAAAGACACACCCTGCAGAAGGCGCCATATATATTCCTTAGATATATTTATACTTTGTGAGACTTTATTCCAAAGGAAAAGACTGCGCCTTTAAAGGAGTACTCCACTAATTTTACTCATGAAGTTCACTTTAGTCATCATGAGCCAAAAGAATAGTTTCATGAGTCAGTTCACTAGAAGTGGGTGAAAGACATGAATCATCTCGTCAGTAGCGGTGGCTGTAGCTGCAGGTGGTTTTGCTGACGCTAATGGTACATCAACAGGCTCTTCGCCTGACTCTACCGACGTTAGCTTGCTGCTCCCAGCCTGCATTTAGTATCGTAGGATCTGATTTTCAAAGCTCTGTTGTGTCATCTCTGTTCTGACTCTGACTCTGATAATGTAATGTTACGACAGAGAAAAGCAGGCAGGCGAGAACAGAAACAGGTGAGCGTCACGCACGTTGTACACCCTTTATGGCATACGTAGTTCCCCCAGTGCTCCCTGGGGAGTGCAGTTTATTTAGGGCCATTATAAATTATCAAGAGAACCTGATACGTAGAGGGCAACAAAAGTACCAGCAGCTTGAGAGAAGTGCCGGTGTACAAAAACAGACGCAGTAAATCAAAGAGTGAAATGTAGATGTGCTAATGTACTAGTGATTACCGGCCCATTTCAAGCACTGCTGGCAGAGGATTTTGTTACCATAGACCAAATCACCATGACGCCACGCTAACACCTCTGGATAGAAACTGAGATATGTAAGACTGGCAAACTTCTTTATATCTTTTCAGGACTGTAACGTTTAAAGATAGGCCTATATCAACCCAGTCCGAAGCTGTCGAAATCTGGCGCTTGGGCAGAGACTTGTGGCATCAGACACTCACGATAAAAGTCGTCTTTTATCATCGGCATGATACGCAGCTGGTCGCTATTATGGTTAAACAGCGCTTGTTGGCGTCAGGGGGAAATGCGGCAGGACAAGAACCAAAGTTAAGGCGGCGAAAGTCCAAGACTTTCACCCAGGAGAGCGGTGTTTGCATCTCCTAAGATTATGAAGCCAAAACCTGTTCTTTTTTCCTAAACCTGACTATGTGTGTTAGTTTTTGTACTGATGTAGTGACTTTATTTTGAAAGAGACAGTATGTAAACAGTAAATTTCCTGTGAAAACGGAAGTGTATTTTGAAAGAAGATGATGCATGTAACAGGCAGAACTTGACCTTCCACATTGTATCTGGACGTGGTTTGAGTGAGAGGATGTTGCCTACATAGTTAAACATAATGGTTTGACCTGTCTGACCATTCAACTCTGCTTGTACTGTGTTACTTTTTTAGCATTTTTTGATAAACTAAATCTACGGGATGGATGCTAAACAATGAACTGCTGTTGACAGGGGCCACAGCAAAACGTGTTCACTGCTTTGCCTTATACAGTAACTGGTCAAAGCAGCGGTAGACCAGTTGTCAATGGAGTCTGGTAGCTTTGAGATAACGGCTTCACTTCATCATCGGAAAAAGACTGTCTGACACTGTCTGTCTTTATGCTAAGCTAAGCTAAACAGCTGCAAGACTGATAAAAACTGTATTTATCTTCTTCTTATCTGACTCTCCACCAGTGAGCAAAAAAAAGCCAAACTTGTGCTTTTAGAATATGACTGTTGCCGTCTTTGTGCTTTGCCTGAAAAGATATATGATAATAGGATACACTGGTGGAGTTGAGACTATTCAAGGCTATATGAAATAGTTTGACCAGCAGCATTAAAATACTCCCTAGAGCTTTGTGCTTTAATATTTTAGCACTCTGGAAGGGACCATTCTTCACAAAAAGTGCTGTTACTTTTGATACAGGAGAATCAGATTTTATTGCTGATACTTTAATACAACTTCTCATATCATGCTGTATCTGAATTGTCACTGAAATTGTCATTTTTAGGGCTGAATCGCAGTCTGGAAACAATGCCAAAAAGGAAACCAAACGCAAATTTATTTCACCAAGTGTGGCCTTCTTAACAGCAAGGTATCATGTATTGGGCTGTCTGCATTCTCTTTAATGATTTACTCCCTCCAAACTTCAGTGGAAACATAATATTTTACATCCCTTTGAATGTCTTGTGTAGTGCAACAGAGCGTACTGTCGACTTTCATTACCGGAACGGGACTTTTGGAAAGAGTAAACCTTGGAGTTTACCCAGACAGCCTTGTTGAAATTTGCTGTGTTGATTAACATTTTTTAAAAAAGAAGTCACTCACTGTCATTGTCACTACCCATAAAAAGTGGAGCCCAAAGGACATTAAGTGGAGGATTTATGGCTGCCGTATATTTGAGTGGAGGGCTGCTAAACCTTATGAAGTCTCTCTTGGCGCTGTAAGGTTTTGCTTTCACTGTCTCGCTCTGTTGGTTTTTTCCCTGTTGCTTCAGAGTGCCTACAATTTCCCTCTCTTTATTTTCATTGGCATTTAAAGAGCTCGGTGCTCTGTTGAATGTACTCATTCAATAGTGAGCTTTTCAACACACACACACACACACACACACACACACACACATGCACACAAACACATTAGGACACACGCGCATGCACACACACAAAGAAAGCAGCCGCGAACATGCAGAGAGTATAGACCCTGACTCTCCTTCTCAATGCCACAGGATGTTGGAACCCAGCAAGTTTCAAACGTACACCAGGTCTGAAAGCATTTCTCCCTGTCTGTGCTTGTCATTGTTGGGGGGCATTAATTGATTGGCTTGGTTTCTATTCCCTTTTGTGAAGTGGCTTTAGTCCTGAAGGTTGCTGAAATCCATTCAGACCATTCTCTTTGCCTGGTGGAGCAGAGCACAGCGGTGGAGCAGCCGCTGTCTCCACCTTTATTGGTGGAAATCGCCCTTGCACATTTTAATCTGCCATCTCCTGGGGTCTCATAACACTTTATGGCTTTATATGTCTCATCAGGTTTTATATTCTAGGATCATACAAAAAATGACTCCTTTTTTTTATTCTTTTGGTCCTCTTTTTTCAGTTGCCATCTCGATTCTTTTTTTAGTTTTTAGATATTTCCACTGAAATGCATGAACATATGAGCCCTGAATGCTGCGCGTGTGTATGTACGGAGTCAGTCTTCAGGATGTAATTGACCACACATGAGATCAAAGTGAGTTTGTGCAACAACATTTCATGATTGGCTTTTTTTAAACACAGGAGTGTGACAAGATGCCGAAAGTCTCCCAACTACGTTTCAGTAATTAAACGTTTAGCTGTTTTTCATCCCATGAAACACCTCGAGGCTATCAGGATCTACAATCATCCCGACGGGGGGGTAATTGGAGAGGTAGGTGTAAAAATCAAATCATCAAAAATAGTGGCATTACTCAATTTGACTGTAAGCTGCAGCTCCCAGTGCCTGCTTCTTTTAAAAACACACAGTCGCACACACACACGCACGCAGAGTAACAGCTCATGCAGATGGGCCTATATCCACATCTGGCGACAGCTGGAGTTGTGAGCACATCTGTTCCGTCCTAGGTGGAAACTGAGAGGGTTGCTTCTGCTTTAATACTGACCTTCTCTTCAATATTTTCACTTTTTTCGATGCACTGTAGTGCCACAGCGGCCAAAATCCAACAGCAGCGGGGTTCTCTTACGTCCCCCCGATTCAGACAGAATGGCCTATCAAGCTCGCCCGAGGGGAACAAATGTCTGCCCAAATCACATCGTTTACACTCTCTCACACACCGTTTCCCCTCCCTCTTTGTGTTCTTGCTTCTGCGACTTCACTGACTTTCCTCCTTTGTTCTTTTACTTCTTTATTCGCCTTCTTCTTCTCCTCCTTCTTACATCCACATATTATCAAGGCAGCTGGTGAACTGCTTTGTTCTGTGGACCACAGACAGCTAAAATCATCATCTGGGTGAGTGGGAGATGCACGCCAAGTCATCATTTCTGTAGCTGCAAGGGCTTGTGGTCATTTTGTTGACCCCTTTTGATGACATTTTGCCTTTTGAAACCACCTCTGCGTCTCAGTTTAACAGACATATCTCTGTGATCTTTACAGTGCTGCAGGGATGGCGAGTTTGTTGTAGGCGGGGTTAGCATTGCCCAGGTTCCCTCGACAAAAAGCAAAAAAAAAAAATTTGAATTATTGCAGAAAAAAACCCTCTGTGGCAAACAAACCTTTATGATACTTGCACGTTATGTTCAGCAAGATTATCTTCACAAATGAACACCACTGCTATGATTTTCAAAGCTAAAATTAAATCACCAGCAGGAAAAAGCTAACACTAGGCTATAAAGAAGCAACAACATGGCTGCATGACTTCATCATTGCCACCACAACGAGACTGTAAAGCCTTAATCGGCGTGATGATGTGATGTAGTCTCATTTAGCCACTTGTTAGCACCCACCTTTTTTTATGACATGTAAAAGCTTCAAATTCACGAGTGGGACATTTACTGACGTATTTTATGTCATAGAACAAAACATCCAAGTCTCTTAAGCTTGTGTGAGCCGCAGACCTTATTTTTAGGCATTTATTCAAAAACCCATCAAATAAAACTCACTGACTTCAAGATGAGAGTCCCGCATGTGCAAAAAATTCAAACTCATTTCCAGGTTTTAGCACTCATGCCTGTACCACTCAAGTTACGGCCTGCAATAGGGTGCAGAGAAGCCCACCAACTATTTTTTAATTGACAGTGAAAATAAATTGATTCACAGTGGGATTTTTTTTTACTCCAACCTCGTCACATATCGACTCATTTTCATGGACTTTCCACGTCCACATAGGACGTGAAAGGTACCCTGGGTGCGTTGGTTTTTGACGTTCTGGGACACTGTGTCAACCTCTGCCTGTTACATGGATTGTCTTCTTTCAAAGTACACTTCAGTTTTCACAGGAAATGTACTGTTTACGTACAGTCTCTTTCAAAATAAACTCACTACGTCGGTACAACACTGCGAATTAACATTTATTTCCTTCAACAACGAACGCATGTGGTTAGGTTTAGGCAACAAAAACACATGGTTGGGTGTAGGAAAAAAAGAACAGGATTTGGCTTTCTATACTTATGGGATGCGAACACCACTCCTGTGGGAAGGTCAGTGTTTGTTGGGCGTTTCCCCCTGACGCTGCCGTGCACCATTAAACTATAACGACAACTGACTGCGTATCATGCTGAAGTTAAAGTACCCCCAAGCGCCAGATTTCAACTACCTTGGAGTGACCAAAACAGAGCTAGTTTATGAAAAAAGTGCCAGGCAAGAAGACGATGAGCCCCCAATGTCCTCAAATCCTAGAAACACCCCTGTATACACCTGACTTGTGCAAGGCTGCTGAGACGAAATTTGCCTCATTTATTCATTTTTATTTTTTTCAAGGTTTGTTTATTAAGTGGCTCCTAGCCTGCTGTCATTTTGCAAAAGTGGCCCCTGTGCAAAGTGAGTTGAGTATGCGTACTACAGAGTCTGAGCAGGTGGCAAAATAGATTGACAAGATGCACAAAATTTGAATTTGAAATTTGAAGCCCAAGACACATGGCCTGTCTCTTGCTCATTTAATTCCACTCTCCCATTCTTCTTTCTGGAGATCCATGAGACCTATTTCCTTTCTCCTCCATCACCTTCTACTTCTCTACATCTTACTTTTTACTTGCCCCATTTTGCAATCAATCTGCTGTTCATCTTATCTAATGAGCTCATTAGGGTGTCTTAAGCAATGGTGATTGATAATAATGGCTTAGAAATGTCCCATTGATTCACTTCTATATCAGGCCTGTAGAGTAAAGGCTCTCTGCATTAAAATCATAGGTCAACTGAACCCTCTCTCCTGTCTATCTCCTATCTAGTCCTTTGTTTTCATCTCGACCTCCCTTCCCCTGCTCCTATTCATGATGAGCGAGCTGGTTTGTAGTTAACACATCTCTCTAGCCCAGTGATGAACATTTCTGTAAAGCTTCCTGCATTACTGCTTCGAGGATACATCAATGACTCCTTTGCAGCATTTTCCCTTCAACAGGCTTAAATTTCGCCATATTTTTACATGTTTAGAGAGACCGGTGAGTGAAACTGAATGTTAACAGTAGACATCATATTATCCCAGCCAATCAAAACAAAGGAGACGTGTTACAGTTGGTCAGTTTGCTGGAAGTCTTTAATTTTTATGGCTGGGCTTCTTAACAGCCATGACTGATGGAGCCATTTGACTTTAAAGCTGTAAGAGCTACTGTTTGTAATGCAGGCGAGTTTGCGAGGCCACTGGCAATATGTCCGAGGATATACTACAGCTTTTATGTATGCCGTTTGTGTGTTTGCAGTCGTATATGTGTGTGTGCATGATGGAAGGAGGGAGAGAGACGGAAAAAGAAAGAAGGAGGGGGGGTGCTAATGATAATTTGGGAGGGTGCATGTGCGACAGAATTTGCACCCACATGAATAGCGCACAGTCAGCATGCGAGCTCAAATCACTTCAATAGTTTCACATCAACCAATTTAATGGCACAATCCCGGGCCAGTGAAGTTTTTATTCCAAATCCTGTCCATAATCTAATGGCCTTTGAAAGTCTGCCACTTCCCCCTGGCTGACAGGTTGTGCATTTGGATCTAATTGAATCCATTTACATCCTGCACAAATGGAAAGCACATGGAGGCCTACCCACCTGGTTCTGATCAGCTACTGAGTTGGGAGAACCGCACTCTTCGGAGTACGCCTCATGCCAGCAGGGGATACACTACACAGCGAAGTGAGAGGGAGAGGAGGAAGAGAGAACACCTTTTGATATTACTCTTGGCTCTAATTTAATTCAGTTTGAGTTCAGTTACCTCTTCACATTTCCGTTTATTCCTATCTGTCTGGCAGGCTGTGGTCTTTTTCCAGTTGTGTAATATTTTACCACAAGGGGGAGTCCAGCAATACTCACTCATGTACCACTGTGTCTGCTAATGTGGACCTGCCAGCATTCATCTACTGTACAACAGAGAGGAGCTGAGCTTTAAAATGTAGAATTACTACAAGACTTCAAGGTTCAATGTGACATCTGGGCCAGGTCTTTTCTGATTTAGTGTCAGATAGAATATTCCCACAGAATCACAGGGGGTTGGCAAAATACTGTATCGACTAATAACTTAATTAAGTGAATTAATTCCTTGATTAATGTTCACATTCTCCACACAAAGAGGAGAGAAATATTAGTTTGAAGGCTAATTAGCAGTATTCGTCAGTGAATGAGGTTTTTCTGTTTTTCAAGAGAGTTTTCAAAACAACGTGAGGCAACTGACAACTCACAGAGCTTCTAAGAGGCTGAATGATTTGGACCCACACTGCAGGTGTGATAGTGAAAAAATACTGAATATTCAGACCATTGCAGTGTATGACAAACACTGACAAACTGCATCAACAAAACTGAGCAGTGATCAGTGATGACAATGTTGCTAGTAATTAGCATGCAAACTAATACAATACATCAGCAATGTTTTAGACGCTTATTTAGTTAGTTGAATGTTAAATCTACAGTTTGTAACATTTAGGAAAATAACTTTGTGCCATATTTGCTGAAACCGTGACTATATTGTGAAAAAAGTACATGAGACAGACAGTCTGTAAAAAAAAAAAATCATGTTCCTTCTCCTCTTCGAAGTGCTTCTAATGGCATTTGCTAAAATCTACTGCAGCTGGGAGAAAAAAAACAAAGTTGAGGAGTCTCTAACACAGCTGTCAATCACGTCAATCGCTGCGAGTGAACTGCAGGCAAACTGTCAAACTGGGTAGCGCAGGTGAATTATGAATCAAGGTTTTGTTACTGCATTACCTATTTCTCCCTTCAAATGTTTTCAAAAACATATTTTAGTGTACTGTTTAGTTGTAAAATATGAAAGTTTGTGACCCAGCAACCATGTTGGAAACATTTGTCTGGGGTACCAAGCACCGCCCATGAGCTATCCCAGCTTTCTCATGTTACAGCTAAACAGTACACTAAAATATCTGTCTGAAGCCATTTGTGGTGAGAAATAGGTAATGCATTAATAGAATCTTGATTCATATTTGATCAGCGCTGCCTAGGTTGACGGTTTGACCACGAAATCTGGCGCTTGGGCAGTGACTTGTGGCATCAGACACTGACAAAGAAAGCCATCCTTTAACATCGTCATGATACATGGCTGGTCGCCGTAATGGCACTCGGCAGCGTCGGGGGAAACGCAGTGGGACAAGAACGAACATGAAGGCGGCGAAAAGTCCGAGTAGGGCTGGTGGGATGGATGGTGGATCGGTCCAGCAAACACAAACTTTTACCCAGGACGGCGGTGTTTGTGTCCTGTAAGATTCTAAAACCAAACCCTGTTCTTTTTTCCTAAATCTAAACACGTGTTTTTGTCACCTAAACCCAACCACATGCATGTGTTATTGAAGGAAAAAAAAATGTCAATTTGCATTGCTGCACTGACGTAGTGCTTTTATTTTGAAAGAGACTGTATGTAAAGTTTGTTTTGCAAGAGCCAACGCACCCAGGGTACCTTGCACATCATATCTGGACGTGGAATGACCATGACCAAACAGTCAATATGTGATGAGGTCAGAGTGAGAATGTGTTGGCACGAGACTCCTTGGCTCTGATTGGTTGTTTTCATTCTCATGCGGTAATGCCATTAGTAGCACATCAAGACAATAGAGTAGGCAGAGGAATATGATTGTTTTTTCCCCACAGATTATCTGTCTCATTTAGTGCTGTGTGAATATAATGGCAGTTTGAGCAAATATGACAGTTATTTCTTACAAGTAAGCAACTACAGCTGTGATGTCCTTTTTTATAAAATAAATAGTTTTACATTTTGGAAGTGCCTTTTTTTGATTTTGCTGAGAGTTGGATAAGAAGAGCTGTACCATAGGTCTTATTTCATGGAAGACATTTTTAAAACAGCAGGAGCAACACAGGGTGTTAATAATAAAATTACTGATGGCTGAATTCCATTTAGCTGCTTTGATTTCAGGATCATTGTATCATGTATGCTTCCTCACTGTCAGTCTCACTGGAGCACCTGAACAATCACAGCCATCATTAGCGTTATTAGTAACACCTGTGCTTTTCCATGACAAGTAAAAATGTCTGCTGTGAGAAAGGCCTGTTGTCATGTCTGTAAGATAAATACGAAATACCTGGAAACTGTAAAACCACAACATGTAATTTTTATGTTTCTGTACTATTTATACAGATTAAACAAACAAGATATCATGTTTTAACAATGAGCTTTACAGGTGCTGAGGAAGCTTTTTTTTAATTGGATAAAGCTAGCCAGCTGTTCCCCCCTGTTTGCCAGTCTTTGTGCTAAGCTAAGCTAACAAGGCTCTGGCTGAAACTTCATATTTACCATACATACAGAGAGGTATCAATCTTCTAATGTAACTCCAAACAAAAAAATGAATAGGTGCATTTCCTAGTGCTATTCCTGAAGATCCAGGATGTAGGATTTAGGGGAGTATGCTGGCAGAAATTAAATATAATATAATAATGATGTTGATGATTAGCCAAACAGCATTGGAAAAGCACTGATTTTTAATGCGGCACTGCCTTATTCAGTGTTTTTACCAGTTTAAATCACTGGGTTCATTTGTTTTGGAGAGGTAGAGACCTCTGTGAATAATTCAGCTTAACAGATCTTTAGTAAGAAAGAAGGAATAAAAGGAAAAAAAAAGCACACATCAAATTGTTAGAGAAAAACGGTGAGCACACATTAGCAGGTGAGCTTTATTCAGTGTTTTTACCAGTTTAAACCAACAACAAGAATGAACAAGAAATCTCCATGGATAATTCAGCTCCTGGTAAAAACCTACTGGACAATTAACCTGAAGAAATCCTAACCGGGAGTCCACACTTACCACATGGGATAAGTTTCAGCTGGCTGCAATCTGCAATACTCACCATTAGATGCCACTAAATCCCACACATCCGTCCATTCATTTTCGCCCGCTTATCCGGAGCCGGGTCGCGGGGGCAGCAGGCCAAGCAAAGCACCCCAGACATCCCTCTCCCAAGCAATGCTTTCCAGCTCCACTTGGGGGACTCCAAGTTGTTCCTAGGCCAGATGAGATATCCCTCCAGTGTATCCTGGGTCTACCAGTGGGATGTGCCCAGAACACCTCTAACAGGAGGGTCCGACACACTGCTCCTTTAATGCAGTATGCTGTCTTTGTGTTACAGCTGTAGTGTAATGAATTCTATCAGGTGGTGTCCACATCATGAGTCAAGTGTTGATGTATTTTGGTGACTAATGACATGTGGAAAGTTGTGTTTTGGAATATTTATTTGAATATGCACCACAATACACAGTCCAGGCCTTACACATGGCCTACATTCATGTGTATCTGCAAATATGGTTAATGGGGGCAGTGGGTAACATCATGACCTTCATCAGGTCCCCCCTCGTGGTCCATCCCAGCCCCACCTCACAACACATCTGGTTTGACCATCTCCACCTCAAACCCCTGCCAGCCACCCCCGCCTGCACCTCATCAATCCTCTGTGTCATCATTGCCACACTTCTGGCTATTGCCAAAGAAAGCCATGACACGAAGACGTGAAAATGATGAATGGACTTTTCCGGACAGGAAGCGGCGATGGTTGGAGAGACACCCCACCCTCACTCATCTTTCCGATCCATTTTTCACTTTCTTTCCTCTGCCACGTCTGTCCCTCTTGAGTCAATAGGAACCAAGCGATCATGTTCCACAAATACAGCCCTCCAGAATATGTGGTTGCATTTTCTCGACAAAGTTGAGTCCTCACGTTGGCGTCGAATGACCAGCTTTTTTCTGTCTTAAGTCCTGTTGTGTTCATTTTAAGCAACACTGAGGAACTGAAGAAACTCTGAAGATATTTAAATACTCTTAACTCACACTTAAATTCCCTCCATCTGCATCCCACTTTTTCCAGTTTTGACAAAAACATGTTGTACTTACACAATTCAATCTGTGACAACTTTAGCCCTCACATTCGCAACCACAAGAGTTACAGTGAACCTTGGGACGTCTGTATACTGTCCATTGTTGTGTCTGCCTACCCATAACATGTCCATTCACTGCAGGACAATACTGTCCATTAACTATTATATGAGTTGCTGTGGTTTTATTGGTTGTTGATGTGAACAGAAGTCCCACTGTGTTCCACGAAAGACATAATCAATCTGGATCGCCATAAGTATCGGTTACAGCTTGTGCTCTGAGGCTTCTACCCAACACATATGTACAGTATAGTCCCTGAATGCACTAAGGCTCTCATAATGGCTCATGACTGAGATATTCATCTTAAACTTCGTTCAGACATGGTTATTATCTTCATAAATTGTAGTAATTTTCTCTGTCATATGCCATATGATTTTAATGTTTGTGTCAGGGTGTGTGTTAAGGCTTTAGGCACATGCTTTCGAACAGAGCCGGCTCTTAAAATCCTTCCATAGTCATTGCTTGCATTTCGCCTTCATGAACTCTACGCTTCCAGTATCAGACCAAAGAAACACTCCCTTGTTTCTATGCTCCCTCAGGGCAAAGTGGCACTGGTAGATATTTAAGGGATTTAAGCCTCCTTTGTTTAGGGAGACTGAAGCCACTCCTTCCCTAGCAGCCTTATGCGCAGTATAGCAGCGAGACCACTGAGCTTTAATACAATATCTTCATCATCTGTATATCTGATTTAAGACAGGGAAAGAGTTTTGTTTCCATCAAAGAGGTGATGAATAAAACATCCACTCCATGCAAGTTTTCTTGAGACCATTTGTTTTCCAAGCCTTTCAAAATAATTCTCTACGGAGTTGCACAGTTTGTCTGACATCAATTATTTCAAATAAGACAAACTGCTTCCGTTAAACCCGCTACACACAGCAGGACAGATGTGAATATTCAATAAAAGACTGAAAACTGCAGGTTAAACACTCCCAAATGTAGAAGTCTTTGGTGCTTATATTTTATGGAATAGACATATAGAAACGTGTTCCTCCATATTCAGAGATTCTCTTTCATGTAATTTGATTAGTAGACCAGGATTACAGCCAGCCCTCCCTCATTTACTATTACTGAGAAGAAAAACAATTAAGCTATACATGGTAGCTATCAAGGAGACAAGGCACCCATGCACAGGCACACCAATGGATAAAACACACACACACACTCGCACAGGCACATACACACACGCACAAGTCTCATTTAATCCTTTATGATGCGCCTGGAATTTGTAATGATTTTAATTAGGAAAGGTGCAATAGGAGTCTACTCCATGGCAATGCTGACACTCCAGGGTGCCCAGAGCCAATTAAAAATATGTGCTGATCAAACAGCCTGCCCTCGCCATGCACGACTATCCCCGGAGCCTCTGCTGCTGCAGAGGGACGGCCAAGCTCAGGGCCTCTTGCTTCCCACCGAACAGGCGGCAGAGGAGCCGGCGGAGCTCCACCCGACACTCTCCACCCTGAGATCTGGTTCAAGGCTCAGCTTCTCCCATTAGCTGAATGCTACGGTGGGCAACACAGCAGCCAAGCAGCCCCATAAGAGGAAGCCTTCAGTTCACAATCAAACGTCTGTGAGAAAATGTCACACACCCATTTGATCCCCACAGAGATCTTTTTTTATTTCCACAAGGGAACTGGCTCAGCCCAATTTTCACGCGCGCTTTGAGTGAGAACGCCACATTAAATTAGAATTATATGACAAGTTAGAGTGACAATTAAGCCTGGTATTAATTACACTGTTCCTTTTGTTTCGAGCAATCCCTGCGATGTTGCCAGGCCCAGGGGTGCCCAAAATAGATAAATTTAAATGAATCGACTTATATTTTCCAAATGTTAATATTCTTGAGGAATCCTTCATCTCTGTCATATCCTCTTCCTCCTCCCTCTGTGAAGTCCCTCCTCTCTCTATCATTAGGCATCTCTGTCCCTGGTGATTAATGATACTAATGAGCATGTGCAGCCATTCACTCTGCCACACATTATTCTATCCTCTGGCCCCGGCCATGTGTCATGTCCTCCTCAGAGGAACATGGCTCCCTGGTCATATTCAGCCAAACAATAATATTAACTTATATCTTTTGCAATATCTGTGTCAGAGGGGCAAGTGGCTGGCACACATGCACTGTACTGTATGTGCACAGGCATCTGCAGAAACATGCTTACCTTCATTTTGAACAACAACAAAGATATTACATCTCTGAAAAATAAAAATCATGATGAAAAACAACAGATGTAGAAAAATATATTTGCATACACTAGAGGCACAGATTAATAATAAGACAACAAATTACTGAAACTAGACTACATTTGAAGGTAGCTGTGTGTTTGCTGGCAAATAATGCCTGCTACATATCTAGTGGTTTAATCAAATGTGACAACTATTGCCATGGCTGCAGTGGTTGATCTTCCTATAGGCGACATAGGCAGCTGCCTATAGGGTGCCACACAGGAAAAAAAAAGACAATTTTTTTTGTTTGTTTTTTGACATTTAAAAAATCGAACATAAGGATAACAGTGATGTGGAGTGTATGTAGGGAGCATTAGGGTAAGAGAAAAAGAAAAGGCAAAAGGCATCCGGGGGTGCAGTACAAAAACAAGAAGACAAAGTTTGCTAGTTTGGCACTTGCCTCCGGCTCTGAATGTGCCAGATCTGGCACTGTATGGCTGACCTGCAGAAAGACACTGAATTTGTGTGGAGCCTGTGTTGACATGAGCCATTTTTACACAGAGATCAGGCTATAGGGCCACGAGGAAGTCCCTTCTCTGTGCCAACTTGCATTTTTAGACAAAACCAAACAATGGCAGCATCATGTTGCTCCAGTGTGTGATTTTAGATACCATGTCAGCATTGCAAAAGCAAAAGAGGTATGACAGGCATGTAACTAGGGTTGCAATGATATAAAAGATAACCATCTTGGAAAATATCACAGCATTAAAAAAATATTATTATTATTTTTAGTAGTAGTCTTAGTTACAATGACTCTTAAAGGAATGAAAACAGAAGGTTTTCTCTCTTTTTTTGGTTTAACAAACACTTTACTGTAATTGATACTTTAAAGTATTTTTTTAATGGAAATGTTTTAAAAGTCTGACAGGCAGTCAAGAAAGAAAGGAGGTGAACATGCACAGGTGAGAATCTCTGTCTCTGTCACGTGCGACCCGCTGGCGGTGGACTAACAGCAAACCGCTGATAGCAGGAACGAGCAGCTAGTAGCAAGAGCGAAACGCAAACAACGTCGACACCAACCTGAAAGAAACTGTTAAGATGAGCAACTGGGGAGACAAGGAATTGCGCACCCTCCTTGCCCTCGCAAACGAAGAGGCCATTAACCGTCAAATGACGGGAATGGTGAAGGACGGGCCAACATATGAGAGAATCGCTGAAGCACTGACCAGTCACGACTTCCCTCGGAGCAAGATGCAAGAAGTCACTGTTTACGTCACACGCTGATCTACACATTTTGTTACTTGCTCACGCCCCCCATTGCCCCGAAAAATCACATTCTGTATGAACAAAAGCAGGCAGGCGGCATTTTGCTGCACTCCCCGATTTTGTTTTTATACTGCCAATGCTGAACGAAGACTGACCGGGCTTTCCTGCAAATGTGCACAATTCTTATTTAAAAGGAGCTACTGTTTTCCCTATGTGTGGACATTGTCGGACAGCGTTCTTCTTTGAGATAGCTGCTTACTGCTACCAGCTTCTTTTTAAACCTCCTGCAGTGGGTCGCACACATAACACATTGTCAAAATGGTATGCCCATCCTGCCCATGGTCCTGTCCTGTCCCTTTAAAGGCCCAGACACATTAAATCGACATTATAGTAGAGTACAATGGAGTGGACAAAGTGATCTCGGCTTTGAGTGTGCATTGGAGGCAACAGTGCCAAAATGATGTCTATGTAAAGGCCTTGATACACCAAGCTGATGGTCTTTCTTAAGTCTGGCCTTTTTTTATGCTGATACAGCATGTTGAATTGGCATCAGCACGATGGAGCGCATTGGATGAAATTGCTCTGATTGGCAGCTCAGCTCAGCACATGAGAAGAGAAATGGAAGTGAAGAATACAAACAAAGCTAAAGCAAAGTCTAGAGGGAATGAGCTCGAAATAAACTTGTTTTATAAGGTATACAAAATGGATTGTGTTGTTAATATGCTAACTGGCTAACTAGCGTCAAGATGTTCTTCCAGTTTCCCTTTTTGAATGGCGATTACAGACTACCACCATCTGCTGGTGTGGAAGGGTATGTCTTCCCACACAGGCGCAGAATATAGCTACACGCTTGTTGGGTGTCAGTTTGGTGTGTTCATGTGCACTTTTTTGGCCAAGTTATGGTGACGAGAGGCAACAGGAGGCTCTTGCCGCAGTGTCCCAGCGGAATAGTTACACATGAACACACCAAACCAATGGCAAAAGAGCGCGCAGATGCTCGTCAGCTTGGTGTGACAGCACCTGTATACAGACGTCATTTTGTCAGTTACTACCTCCAATGCAGGCTTAACGGCGGGACCACTTTGTCCACCCATTTCATGATTGTACCTTTAATACAGTGTTGCAAGGCAGCATAATGGCATGGAAGTCCCGCCTTAAAGATGCAGTGTAATAGGGCTATGGTATATCTCTTTTTATGTTATCTTTCTCACTTTTCGTCTCTTGCTTTGTGAGGGTCTGTTTGTATGGCAAATCAGAAATCAACCAACTATCCTAAAAAGGGTTTTCATGTGTATATGTTGGAAAAAAATCTGTTCATGATCCCACCTTTTCTCCCTGAAGCGTTACACTGAGGGTTTTAACGCACATGTTGCTTATTGAACTGACTCTGTCCTGCTGCTGTTTCTTCTCTTCTCCACTTTGGCATTGTTGCAATTATCTGGCACTGTTAAACTTTTATCTTTGGCACACGTTGCAGGCTTGTCAGGTGGGCATCGAGAGCGATAACTGCATATTTGAAGATCCATAAAAAGGCCCTCATATCTTTGGGAGTCGTATCAGCCGGGGACACTGAAATACAGCTCATCACTTTTATGTCGGAACCCCAGTCGGCCACTGGGATGTGAAATTAATATGACAGAGGGGGCATCTGCTATAGGGGTGCACAATGGCGAGCAGGAGAACTGGTTTAGGCCTTGCAGAGGACATTTTTAATTGGACGCTTCATGTAAAAAGCATATACATGTCATATAAACTGATTCGTTGGTATGATGGTGGAGTCGGATTTATGGCGGCAAGCAAAGAGACATAGGGGGAGAGAGAGATGCTTGGGCGGAAAAGAAAAAGTAGAGTATGAAGGCAGACAGCTGTACACTTTAGTTATTACTATACAATCATGCATCACATCAGATAACTGCGAAGGAATACTCTGATTGTTCAAAAGTTGCTTGTTATCAGAAGCCATTTTAACATGCTCTGATTTCAGTGCATGCTTGTTATTGCTGTTGTTGTTGTTACAGTAGATAAGCATCAACATAAGGCTTTTAACCAAGCCACACATTCTTAGTTAGGGCTGGAGCCTGCTGTGCTGCAAGGCCCGAATCCCTATTGATCATTTATCAGTGACTGGTGGGTCCGGTCTCAGCACCTTCTTGATTCAGTTTACAGAGAGGTGGATGATTGGAGGATGCTGCCACTGTTATACTCTGCCGGGTTCATTTTCTGGCCTCAAACATGTCGGGCTGCCAAGTTTTCTTACTCTGAGGTCCACATTAGTCACTGCTAGATTTCTTGGGGTGGTTACAATACAGAAGTTTGCTAGTAAAGTTAAAGTTTGTTTGAGTGTAAACCAAGTTTTGTCACTGATTCACAGGTCATGCCTCAATGTCATCCCAGCAGTTATATGGGCATTTATCATGCGTTGCACTAATTATCCAGTGCCATTATCTTCATATCAAAAAGTATAATTTTGTAGCTAAAAAAAGAGATAATATCCAGTTAAGGGAAGTACACACAGTTCAGTCTCCATTCTTCCTCATTGTGACAGTTCATGATAAACTCGTCTCCATCGTCTCATCTGCATGCAGAGGATTTCAGCAGTCTGTTACCAGTCAGCTTGAAGGAGCCTCTGCTAGTATGATACTCTCTTGTACAAGGGCATAGCTTTTATTTGAACACTGGGGGGGACAAATATGAAACTGGGGGTTTGGGGGCCCTCCACCAGGACAGTTTGAGCATTAGACACTTAATTTCTTGCGTTCTGGTGAAATTTCTGTGCATCAATTTATGGTGGAAATGTCTTTAATTGCATCAAAAATAAAAGTCCACTGCTACTTTTGTGTTTTTACAGGGGTGGACAAATGCACTTGCTTTAAATATTGAGGTGGCCGTGTCCCCTGCATTCCCTCCTAAATCTACACATGTTATCTTGTATCACTACAGCAGGAAAAATACATACCATTTCACTGCCAAAAGATTTCCCTATGGTATTATTTCTTTATCAAACTGGCAAGAGAAATCAGAAAATCCTAATAAATCAGCCCTAACAAGCATTTAAGGTGTCGTGAGAAGACGAGGATAAAGCGTGAGTTGTGTAAAACAAATGCAGGGTGGCCTCTGTGAATGAAAAAAAGGAAGAAGACCTGGGCCTGGGAGATACCAAGCCTGAACTTATCTACATGATCGCTGGCGAGTTCAGCCATGTGATGCTTATGCAATGCTCCACCAAACCTGCAGCTGGGGGAGAAATCAATCACACCACAAACCCCCTTTTCTTCTCTCAAACAAGAGCTTTTTAGTGACAACAGCCATCTTGATCACATGACCATGGGAGCATCATGCAACAGCCCCCACAGCCCCTGCAGCCCCCCAGCACCCCTCACTGCAGATGTTGGGTAACAACATGGCTGATGTGCTTAATAATGGATGCACAATGTTGCTCTTGTGTGTTGTTAAGCCTTCATCAGCTGTGTTACACATCCACGATCACAAGACTTGGTCAAGTAATATAATGACTTAATGTGCAAGACAGTCTGAGGCAATGATCAATACAGCTATGTGAACAGAGACTCAACTAAAGAAGCTGTTTATATTATATTATATAATATTATATAATATTATATTATATTATATATTAAGTGCAGGGGAGTGGGTGAATGCTAAATCAAAGAAATGTTGATGTACACATCTCTATATAAATACAAATTGGTACGTTTAAATCTGTGAGCATTGGTGAATCTGTACAATTCCATAGTTGCAATGGTTAGTTTTCACTTTTTAAAACTTTGTGTCCATTGCTATTACTGTGGATTTGCACCAGCAGCCGCCAACTGGTGATGAACTTTGCAAATGTTGTCATTTCCACTGTGGGCCAGCAGGGCTGCAGGGAAAACAGTCCTCCTACAGGCCTCCTGCCATCCCCACTGAGGTAATGAGGGGGTTAAAATATAATGTCAGGTTCCCTGGGTTGGTGGACTTAAAGGTAAAGAAGGGCAAAGGTGTCAGGGGGTGTCACAGGGTTGCAGGCTTGTGCAAATGGTTGCATCTTGAGCAAATACCCTGCATGCTTCAGCAACAAATCCCTGAGAGAAAATGCTCTTTTTATTTTATTTTATTAATTAAAAATATACGTATTCATCAAAATTATTTAATTTTTCTTTGGTGCTCCACTGCACTATAGGCCGTTCAGTGCATTGTCTGTGTCCACCGTCTTCTGTAGGCACTCGTGCTTCCAATGTTTTTTTGCTTTCAGTCAAAGGAAGTATATGGTGCGAATTAGAGCTGGTTTAAATAAGACTATCTTTGGCGTGTTGCTAAAACTGAAACGTGTTTGAGCTGCCCTTTCGCGAGAGTTACATCTCGGGTAGAATTATCTAAAAATAATACGAATACTTTTTTTATTAGTGTGGTGAACATCGAGGCTTCTCTCCTTGAAGTGAAGACAGATATATGTAACAGAGCCAGCCTTCAGTAGGCTTCTGGTTATGCCATATGCCACTACAATTCAAGCAGGTCTTACGTAGCACACACACACACACACACACACACACACACACACACACATACTCACACGCCCATCTCCACCTCGATTATGCCGATTCATCCATAATAAACATAATTCTTTCGCGTTATGGAGGCTATATTTTTTAAAATGCGAGCTGTTGCAAAATGTTATAATTTATGCGTAAAGATAAAGCTGTCCATGTGTGATTCATTTCAGCTTAATTAATATATTGACTGATATCCAATCAGATCATGCGCACACACACACACACACACACACACACACACACACACACACACACACACACACACACACGGGTCAAAAGGCTATCCGTTGTCAGCTCACTCCAAATGATTTTAGTTTCATGACCTAACTTGACCAAACTAAACTGATCCCAAGTCACGCATTCACTCGTTTTGGATGATTCAATTAATTTTTAAACAGCAGTGAGATATTCAGCATTTAAGTAGCTAAATAATGAAGAAAAGCTATTTTAAGATGCCCATACAACTTTAAACTCGCGTTATTGTTTCCCTGTAAAACAAATATTTCCACAACATGAATCCTATATCACTGTCAGATGCTCCAGATGATGCTCATGGAGTATTTTATGTGTGAAAATAAAAGCATATAGACAATCAGCTTGTCTATTCTTAATATCCAAGGGCCCATTCTGCGCCTGTATAGTCGTGGGTGGGAGGCACACACTGTCAATCATCAACGCTTCATTGATCAAGGACAATCCTCGTCGTAAAAATGGTCTTTTTTCTTAAGAAATCACTCACTCCGCATTAATTATCACTCTGCCTGTTGTGTGTGCGCGCGTGCGTGTTTGCGTGCGACGTGTCCGCGTGCGTGCTCGTGCGTGCGCAGCTAACCACCTTTGACTATTTCACATTGCATGCACTCACTCGAGAGGAGCACCACGGTGAGATGAAATTCCAGCACCTTCTGCTAAAATACGAGTTAGTATTCAAGTAAAGGAGGCGACCTTTTGTACAGGCTCTCACAGCAGGGCAGTGCGCAGGGAAAATAGTGTCAGCTGTAGCAAAGAAAAAAAAATCCATTAAATTCAGCTTGGCTTTAATGTGTGCAAGTTAGAATAATTTTTGATTTTTTTCCCTTTTTTTTTGGTATTTATTTTTATTGATGTGGGTGTAAGGTGAATGTAAAATATCAAGCTACAAAAAAAAAATAACATGGAGCCACTTTGAGATTTAATCTGCCCCAAAAATAAATAAATGAAAATGAATAAATAAAGCATATTTTGTATTTCTGCCAGGCCATGTTAAATGCTTAAAAAAAATCAAAAATTCTCATGTGGGTTAGGGGTGACTAACACACACGGAAATATGGAAATAATCTAACATAAATCTTTTCTTTTTTTTTATCTCGAGCATAAACACCTCCTTGTGTATTTTATTTTCCTGTGATCTGACCATTAAATATTACATTTACCCAAGATTTTTTTTTGCAAAAAATAAAAAATAAAATTGAAAAGAAAATGCCAGTTTATTGCATAGTTGTGTGGAGAAATAAACAAAATTGATTTAATGAAGAAAAGCATCTTCTTTATTGTTCTTACAGAGCAAGCATACAATTAAAAATGTGTTGTAGCCTGTATCAGACAGTAGAAGGTATTTATTCACCCAGAAATCAGGGGGCCTTCTGGAAATGTTTTCAGAAAATAAAAGATAAATAAATGTAAATAGCTAAAATAATGTTAAATATTTAAGCTGCAGCACGTTTATAATCGTCTTCAAATATGTGCTATCTGGCTCCATCAAAGCATTTTACACCCCAATCTGAAATTACGACTAAAGACAGACCACAACAATTACAAACAGCATGCGATGCTATCATCCGATTACCTCAGAGTCAAATTTTATTTCAGATAAATTCTTAAAACAATATCTTTCACCGCACTAACCCACTACGACAAACCTCATGCAGCCACAGTTTAAAATGGTGAAAAGACTCCATGCAGATTTTCTCCATTAACGCGGACTTCAGCAGGGCGATCCACAACCGGAGCTCTTTTTCCTCTCTCCCTCTCTCCCTCTTTCCTCGCAAACCCTCACGTGCAGCCCGTAACCTGAATTGTTTCGAGGCTCGTTTCACTTGTTTTCATAACTTTTCATAATGATTAGGCAACGCTGGTCCGCATTTATCCGAAAACTAACCTCGATTATTTTAAATATCCAACATATAATTTCCCTCTCTCTGCAGTATTCCCTTTGATTCACGCTTGACTCATATGGCTTCAGGGCCAATAGGGGTCCGCCTTTGGGGCGTCTTGAAACCGCCTCTTCTTATCCCCTTTCATCATCTAACCCGGGACGCCTTGAAACCGCAGGGCCAGTTATTGCCTTTTTTTTTTTTTTCCTTTTTTTTCAGACAGCCCAATGCGGACTGGCCAACAGCCAATCAGAGTCTTGTTTACACTCTGTGACTGACAATGCTCTGGAGCCGCGCCAGCCAATCACAAGCGTGCATACAGGGAGGGGATTCATTTGTAAACATTTAGCATAATGTAATAACCAAAGTCCATAGTAATAACATGAGGGAAATATTGGAATTACTGTCTTGTCTGCATGATTCAGTGTAGAGTTTCAAGAAACTGGCTTTAAAGGCACTTGTCAAAAAGCCTCTAGTGGCTCTAAAGGAGGAATAAATATATAGACAGTGAATGTTTGATGTTCATTGTGAGCAAAATATTATTTCAATAGTGTCCTTTCAGTGACAGCTGACAAATACATATCAATCTGTAACAGAGACGCTTCAATCTTGTGTTGCAAAATATCATTTACTGATGTTTTTGTAAACATTACTGAAAAAATTTATTTTATATTTTCTCATTTATCATTATTTGTCAGCACTTTTCTATATTTTAGGGTTATTTGTGACAGGCTTAAATATCCAGGTCACATATAAGGGATGTAAACATTGCTTTACCAACTTTTTTTTTTTTTAAATATGTGTACGTGTTTTCAGCAGTTCATTAAAAGTTTTTTTTTTCTATTATTAACATGTAAAGCACTTTGTAACTCTGTTTTGAAAAGTGACTTACAAATAAAGACTATTATTATTTTTATTTTTGTATTTAAATACCAAACTTATTAAGTTAAATTAAGGTCTTCTGGGAAGCACACATACATGCACATAAAAAAATATAAAACATATTTTTTTAAATTTCATTTTTGTTTTGTTTTACATGAGTTATTTATATATTATGCCCTTTTTATTCTGTATTTTTTAAGGCTTTAAGATCTTGTGATATAAGCAGGGTAATGTATTTTTAAAAAATAGTTTTGGTGCGTTATGCAACAAATAAACGTTCAGTTTTGGTTTTATTGAAAGCTCACACTATTAAATAAAAATTCTGACAGTTTAATTTGTGTTTTTTTAATTATTCACACTCTCATGACCACTTCCTGTCCACATTTTATCATCTGCTGTGCATTTTAAGTTGTGCTCAGGCTGCACTGAGCTCCATTGTAAGTGACTGAGACCATCCCGTGCTTTAAATCTGGCGCTTCTCTCTCTGTTTAGCGTCGCCAGTCACCACACCATTGGCCTGCGCTGCCGGCCAATCACAACCTCCCGTATCTCCGGGCGGGCGGCACGAGCTAATTAACATGCAGGTATCCGACCAATGAGAGGGCGTGTTTACCCTGCCCCGAGACGCGAGGTACGCAGTTTCACCGGGAGAGAAACCGCTGCTCGGAGATCCGAGCCGCGATCCAGCCAGGCCGGAAGCCGTAGTCCCACTGCTTCCATAGACTGAACCAGCAGGCTACTGCACAGCCTCAGATGGAAATACTGTAGGATTTCATTTTAGCCACATGGTTTATTTCAGATTTTGATTTAAATGGGCGTCGCACTTGGCCTTGCTCCTTCCCTCCCTGTGTTTTGTGATTTTATAATTTATTGTTATGCAAGGATTTAACATACCAGTAAGTAGTCATTTTATATACTTGATTTTTTTAATTAAATAAAATATTCTAACGCCTGTTTCCTCCTTGTGAGATGACAGAGGCTGTGTTTTAGTCCAAAACGCTATATGTGACATGCTGTTCATTATACACAGTGCAGTGCTATAATTTACAAAATAACAAAACAGGATGTGTGAGGTGTATCCTATGTGGAATAAATCGATGATTTAATGCAGTGAGCTGACAGAAAAATAAATTACCTTAAATTGTATTTATTATAATAATTATCAGTGTTGCTAATATTATTTCTAATATTATTATTAATAGTAATTTTAATTGTTGCATTATATTTAGGCGTGAGGATCATTTTTGTTATAAGATAAAATATTTAATTATTGATGGACGACTTATTTGCATGTGGTTTTGTTTTAATTATCCTTTTAGAAACGTGCCACGCTGGGTATTTTTTGCAATTGGGAAGATTTAAGAGCATTTGATAAACTGTTTAAAAAAATGTAGGTTTATATTTTTGGTTAGGCTGTCAGAGGGCTGTCGGTTATGGTTGTAGTTGGGTTGCAATAAATCCCAAGCGGATACTTTGCATGGAGAGGACGGGAGGCGTGCTTCCACCCGGGCCGGCCGAGGTGCACTCCCTGCCGGCCAGCTCAGTCACGGAGGGCCGCCTGCCTCGCAGCGCGATCCGACCTACACAGTGTAATGTGATTTATTATCCGCGTTTCTTCTTTCGATTGGATTCTGTAAATGCAATTGACAGCTGCTTAATGAATTACATTAGGGCGTCGATCATTTGGAGTCTTTTAAAAATTATAGCGCGTATTTGGTGAGGGGGGAATCCGCACATTGGAGGCTGAAATGAAACAAAACAACTGTGTGTGTGTGTGCGCGCTGCTGCGATTTAAATTCCCCATGAATGTACATTTGGAGCGTTTACAAAGCAGCAGTCTTTCCCCAGCCTCGTACATGCTGAATAATTTTATTCCGAGGTTGTTGGTGGACACACGGAGTGGGCTGAATGCAACAGCATGGCGAGGGGGAAGGTAATGGCTGACTGCAAAGCACTTTCTCAGTATGGAGACAAAGGCAGTCCTGCTGACGGGCGGCCATTCACCTTGGATCTCTACACAGTCCTCAAACTGAGGACTCAGCTATCATGTATGCAACAGCAAGGCTTCTTGAGCGTTTCCACGTTAAAGGACCCACATGCATGCACACACATCAGCTCAGGAGGCGTCAGTGCAGGAGATTTTTGTCCCAGGCACCTCCGTATGGAGGGATTTTTATTGTTGTTGATGTGGCACTGAATTGAAGGCTCGGCTGTTACTGGCTGCATGGGGAGATAATAGTGCAGAGAGTGAAACAGCATATATAATTAGAATATACCACTATTGCACATTGTTGAATTTAGATTTTTAAGTAATTTAATTTATGGTAAAATTCTATTTTTATTTCCTGAGGACCTTCAGTAACCCCATCGAGAAACCCTGTAGGGCCCCCAAACTGTGAATCTATAATGTCAAAGCACACATACTGTACTGAGAAAATTCAGTCATGTATTTATTTATTTATTTACTCATTTGGACCTATAAAATGAAGCTGCCTTCTGTTTGCCTGCTTTTGTTTTTAATTACATACAGCCATCACTGAGGCACAGAATGGGCTGCCACGTTAAGATGATTTTTGCTAAGACAAAAAATATATATATTAGAACAGTGAAATTATATTTAATTTTAATTTTATGTGAATGGCTGTTTTCTTTCCCTCCTTTTATTCTCGACTATTTAATGCTATTTTTGCAGCATGGCAAAGGATCTAGCCTATAATGTATTTACAACTCCATTTGATTACCTGACCTGAAATAGGTCAAGGCAGATGAAGACAGTGAGAGTGCAGTTATTCACATGCGCACACACACTCATACACACGGGTGCGCGCACGCACACACACACACACTGAAAGAGAGAGAGTCCATGTCTTTCAGGAGCTGATGCATCTCTGTTATGGAGCTGTATTTTAATTATATTCTTATTTTAAATATCAGACCTCTTTATGATTTGTTTCCAAACTTTCCAAACTGCACAGGCTTCCTCTTGCGCAAAGTGGTCGATGCATGATGCATTTTATCCCCAGTTGCCAGTTTTATGATAAACTAAAGCTGTTTTACAGTTTGCATATGATGCAAAATATAATACATTTTGTTTATTTACACGAGTGTGTAGCCTGTGTGAGATCACTGCAGCGCAAAATGTGAAAATACTGTGAGGTGTAATGGGAGCTGGATGGAGGCAGAAAAAAAATGCCTGTATCAATCCGAGACAATAGGACGAGCAGGAGAAGGCAGGCAGCGTTGTTCACCTTGAGATGTAGGCTGTGTAGGCTTCCATCATTGTAGCCCACCCAGCAGGACAACACACTTGCTCCTCTAACACAAGCTGCTTTTTAGATTGTTGCAGGAATCAGGATTTCAAATGTTATTAATAATAATAAAAAGTTGCATGTTAATATGCATGCTATGGTTTTGGGAGAGAGTGACAGCTGGCAGTTGCTGACGTGGTAGTTGAATTGTTTGGATAAAAGAAATAATAAGAGCATTACTAAACAGAATATATAGGAGTGTGTGGATCTGCGCGTTGTGCTTGTGTCTGTGCAACATGAAGTGCTCTTCTCCATATGATGCATATTAGGCCTATATCCCAGGCTGATCAATAGAGCTGAATGTGAGCCCGGCTCAGTGGGCTTTTGGACGCCTCGCTGGCCGTTTCTATCTGCTGTGACTTATTTTGCACCATCAGTTTTAAGTCGAAATGGGGCGATTTCTGCTGTATGCAAAAGCAACCTTGATATCCAATGGAGCGGCACTAATGATTTGTTTTCTCTTACATTTTTACTGCACTGTCAGTGTTTTTAGCATCGTGTAATTCTTAACCGGGCTTTCCATTTTTTATTTTCCTTGATATTGATGAATTGATTTCTCCCTTTGACAGAAAAGATGATCGGGGGCTACGTTTTTGGCTGGGGAAGCCTGCGATCGACTGAATGCAACACATAGATCTGAAGGAAAGGATTATTATATGGGTTGCATTTGATTTTCCTGACCTGCCCTATCCGGATTTCGGATTACTCAACATTCTTCGGAATGGAAGGACGGGATTTCGCTGCTCCGGCGCACCTCTTATCAGAGCGGGGCGCCCTGGTGCACCGAGCCGCCTCTCGGATCGCTCCCTCGGGCCACGGCTCTGTACAGCATGGCGGTCACTTCACGCCGGGGAAATACTACCCCTCGCACATACCAATGGCTCCCCATTCAGGTTAGTCAAACATGCACGGAGGTTTTTTTGTCATGTACGAATACAGCATTGCTCCCATCAACATTTATCTATATTAAAGCTGGCTGTTGTTTCAAATGCTCTTCTCATAATGTTGCGCTGTAAAGCCTGTGCATTTATCAGCGTGAGTGATGGGCTATGGCCTGCATGTGTGCTGGAGTACAAAGCAGATTATTTTGGCACAAAAGAGAAGAATAGACGGGGCTTTGTGTTTTAAATAAATGGTTGCTCAGGTGTGGCTGTTGACAGAGTTTCCCTGTTCAAATATCAGCTAATAAATCAGGTGAAATTTGATTTACACTCGGCCTACGATCAGGAATTTTGATTAAGCTGAATCAACATTTATAGCTTAAATATCTCAAAGGTAATAAAGACATCTTAGTTAAACAAATAGCCATTTGATAAGTTAGGTAAATGCCACGGTATTTAAAAATGGCATTTAAGATCTGTTTTAGTTTGCACGTAGGAAGTTGGACAGAGCACACTGGCACTGGTTTCCCACTGGCTCTGGGGCTGAATCTGAAATGAGATTTTGTCACTTCACGTTAAATTGATAAGTGTCACATCGGTGCCACAGCTCAACCAAAAAAAAAAAATCCCAAGGCCATATACCCAGAGCTATATAAGCAAGCTAAGGAGGAAGCTGGACAGGTCTACAGTGTATGGAGGTTGCAAGAAGAAGAGCAATAGTAAAAAAAAAAAAAAAATCCTCCTTCTATATTGGGCTTCAAAGTGTCGGGGTGCAAATGTGTTCACAGTGCATGCATCAGGTTTAACAAGTGACTTGGGTGTCTTGTGTACCTAAATGTGTACCTTTACAAACATGAGTGCAGACAAATGTCCAGATAGAACAGTCAGAATTTACAACTCAGCTTAAAGACTGCTGAGCAGAAAAGCAGCTGATGTATATTTTTAAAACACAAAGGTTGGACACATGTACAATAACCCACAAAATAAAAAACCTTGCTGCTTATAATGCTCAATTTTTGATTTAGGATCACATCTGAGGTCATGTGCATAGGTTTATGTAGATGTTTTGCATTGGATTTAATTAAATATACAACAGTCTTTTTTAAATTTTGCATCAAGAAAAAGACAAATAAAAAAGGAAAATATAAGAATTTCATTGCACTGATACAGATTGTATCACAACACACTGCTTTTTATTTCCCCACCCATGTAAAACAAAAGAGATTTAAATAAGTCTCAGCAGTGGCATATTGATTGCATCAAACAGTTGCACTTCTGAAACAATTTGCTTTGAAAATATGTTAATGTTGCTTCTAAAAAACACGTTTATGATGCAGCAGCTGAGGAATCTTGGGTCACTTGAAAGCAGGGAATATTTAGCCCTTTAAAGTTATTTTATGTAACGTATATCAGCTAAAATTATAAGTGGGCTCAGTGTAGGTGGTTGTTGTAGGCGGTTAAATACAGCATCAAAGCCACCTCTGACAGTGTTTTTGTACTCTGCCTTACATTTTATTTGTTTATTTATGTTTTATTCCCCTTTAATATTAAATGGTTATGCTGTATAGGCAGTATTGTGGCAGGCTAATCAAAGATATTTTTCAAATTCATTGTGTTTATAAAGATTCAGGATTCATTTGCAAAATCATGCTAAACATGAGGTATAATTAGTCATTCAGGAGAATTCATGGGCGCTGTTCACCATTCATCTCTCACCATTCATGTTTGCTTTTGGCAGTTCTCTCTCTCTCTCTCTCTCTCTCTCTCTCTCTCTCTCTCTCTCTCTCTCTCTCTTACACACACACACACACACACACACACACACACACACACACACACACTGCCTGGGTCCGTATGTTTTTTTTTCTTATGGATGTTTTGTTGAGAGCATGAAGGGTAATGCTGGCTACAGGGTACAGGTGCTCCCCAAACCAGATTTGGTGTTTCTTTTGTATTATTGTGCCGCACCAACACGAAGACCTACCCTCCAAATGTCATCACTGTTCAATGAGCAGCACAGGTGGTTTATTGTTCTCCCCCAGCCTCGTCAGTAACACATGGGCGTGACTGTAGAGAAGTCTATCTAATATCCTCAAGATCTGCAAAGAAATGACTTAATTCTTTACATTTCAGGTATTTTTTTTTTTTTTTTTATTGTATTAACATGGAGAATAATTTGAGTTCACATTAAATCTAATTCCCCTCTGGGCACTGTTAGAATTATTTTGCTATTGTGCTCTGCTGATGTACAATCTTTGATTTATTATCTTAATAATATTTGAAAATGTCAAGCATGTCATAATGCAAATAGGTGGATGAGACATGAAGCATAATTCACAATTATTCATGGCATATAGTTTTAGGATGGTCATTCATCAAAACAGCCCACAATGCAAATTTATAACCATTGTGACACAAGAAAAAAAAACATTTATTATATCCAAATTTAGTGTAATCAAACACAAGTATTTATTTGCAGTTTATTTATTTTCAACAATTTTTAAATTACACCATCAAGTTATTGTTGATGTGGATTTTTTTTAGTCCATTTACCCAAATAAATACAGGCCAGCCACACTGTAAGAGCAGTCAAATGCTCGTAGGTTGTCTGACCAAACTGCTCCCAGACTGTTGTTCATCTTGACAGGGCAGGTCATTAGTGTCCCTTCAAGTGTCCCGTATGCTAGCAACATTAGCACAACTGTGCATGTTGTTTGCTGAGTGTGTTGGATCCCTTCAGTTTTCTCTGCACTTTCCCCCTGGGGACTAACTTGCACACTGGTTCACATGAATACTTTACAAAGAGCATGAATATTTCAGGGTTGATGTAAAAATGCATTCAGAGGCAGGTTTCTGATGTGGCTCCTTGAAAGGGCTCCTCTGACTTTGCAGAGGTATTTATTGTGAGCGCTCCCTTCACCCTCACTGCTGAAAAGAGTGATGGCGGTTGCGACACCCTCCCTTGGCATTGTTCCTTGCCGGGTTACAGAATTTCAACATATTTTTGGAAGGAAATTTCCTTTCTTTTTCATGCGCACACTCCTGAGTTTGGTTGCAATCAGGCAACAACAGACACGCGCTCCTACCTTTTTGCCCACTGAAGCGTTTTAACTTAGCACCGGTGGAGATTCTGTCAGTGTGCATTTGCCTCTGTCCATCTTCACCTACTACAAGCCAGTCATTTGTAATGCATGTCAGGTGGTCGATTTATAGTTTGCACTTGCACTGTGTTCTGGGAATGTGACATTGGAGCAACTTCTCTTTGTGTGTGTTTGCTGATACAGTGAGACACAGACCTGTAAACTCATCTAATGCGGTTTAATTCAGCCAGTCCATTTACAAGGACTTTGAAATAGTAATTTTATCTCCTGCTGGCTCCGGCGCAGAGTTGGAGACAGTCTTCACTTGGCTGTGAGGCCTGGATTCAGATGTTGGATAGTGTCAAAGCAGGAGACACAGTGGAGCTGTCTTTACTGCTGGCATTTATGGCTGGGGGCTCATCTTTCAGCCATATTGTTCTGATCAGTGCGCTCTGGCTGAGGTGTGGCTGTGTGAAAGCAGCAGGGGTTCAGAGGCTGTCCATGGCTGAGCTCTGCTCTAAACACCCCATGTAATCAAAGGTCATATTTGTGTCATCTCGCTCGCTCGGCCTCCCCTTCCTTTACATCTCCCCTGTCTCCCCTTCCATACGCTGTCCTCTCTCTCCTCCCCTCCATTTCTCGGCCTCCTTTCTTTCCAGCAGGAAGACCCTTGTGTCTGGGAAGCGGTGGTCTTCCTGCCACCTCTGTTTTAGCCACCCTCCCCTGCCCCGGGCCATTGTTGCAGACCCCAGCTTTGTGTGTGTTTTACGGCTGCTGTTAAAGATAAAAAACAGTCCCTTCCACCCCCTTTATTGTTTTCTGGTAGGATGTCCCTGTCATTCCCTTGGTTTTTATGTCCTAGCTGGATATCCGAGCAGCTTCCCCCTTCAAAGGTTAGCTATGCTGTCTGCCTTCTCCCATTTTTTTTTCCAAAGGGGAATAAATAACTTTACTGAGACTTTTATTGAACGTCTCATTGCTGGAATATCCCAAGGGTCTGTGGTTGTTGAGAAGACGCTTCAAAGACAAACACAGGTGTTTGGTGGAGTTAGCAAAGGGCTGGTTACAACCAGGGTCTTTAAAAGAATAAACCTCAGTGAGTGGGTTGTTTGTGGGAAGGGAGGCTTCTTCTTTTTGGCCTTGTAGCTCTTGTGTTGTGAGCACTCACAGTTTGTACCCTGCTTCCCTTTGACTTTACTTACCCCCCCATCCTTGCTAACCCCAGACAAGAGCGGTGGCTGGAGTGAGTTGCATGCTTTGCGTAATTTTCTAGCAACACAGCACACCAACGAAAGGCTGTTTCTAACAATTTTAGAGGTTTGGTGAGAGCATATCCAGCCCAGTTACCAGAAGAAAATGTTGTGACATAGTTCTGATTACATACATATGAGCTGAGTTGGTCATCGGGAGGTCTGGTGGATGGTGAATGGCATGACATGTAGACGAGATGGCCGCCAAGCCGCAGACTGCTGCAGATCACTGCTCGAGACCAACAAACAACAAAACTGTTGTTTTTTAACAAGAAATTGGCTGCATTTCCAGCTGCAATTGGAGCAGTGAAACCTAGTATTTTAACTCAAAAAATGATCTTTTTCTAACCATAACCAAGTGGTTTTTGTGCCGCAACATAACCCCTCATTAACCAAAGTCGAAATGTACCAGCCGTTCTTTTAGCAAGACATTGGCTGCGTTTCCAATGTCAATTGTGCTACCAAGGACTGGGTGTCTTTTAGCGAAACATTGGCAGTATTTCCAGGCATGACTGTGGCACCAAAACAGAATATATTAGGCCAAAATATGATCTTTTCCTAACCATAACCTTTTTTTGTTTTGTTTTATTATGCCTAAACATAACTGCACCTTAACCTCGCATTGTTGAAAACATACCAGTTGTTTTTTTAGTGAAACATCAGCTGCATTTCAAATGGCAATTGAGCCACCAAAACTGGGTGTGTTTTAGTGAGACATCTGTGACATTTCCAATCTTGATTGTGGCACTCTAACCCCAACCCTAACCCTAACCCTGGCAACAAAAGCTGGTATATTAAGCCAAAACATGACCTTTTCCTAACCGTAACCAACTGGTTTTGTGCCTAAACATAACCACACGTTAACCACAGCATTTCTGAATCATAACAAAACACCAAGTTTCAGCATATCTGCTACAAAATAATATTACATGTCGCAGTTTGCAGAAACCTACAGTGCCAATATTTATTCAGGCAACTGGGTTGGACATTCAAAAGGTGAGCCTTAACTGAGTGAAAAGAAAACGGACATCCTGAATAACCCATGTTAAATACAACATTAAAAGGCTATTTGTACCCGGGAGCCACTGTGGTGGAGGTACAGTGACAGACCGTGGGTCTTAGGCCAAGTTTCGTTTGACTTGAGCCTTGCGTGCTCCCTCTCTCTTCAAGCTCCAGCTCTGCAAAACAGAGTGAGAACCTTGGCCTGTTGTTGGGCTCATTTGTGGATTGTTCTGAGATGACACGGTTCAGACGCAATGTCACAGGAGTCCCCCTGAATAGTGAAGGTGTAGCTTGGCATTGTACACCTGGCTGAAATAGCACCTTGCCCAGTGCCGCTGCCATCTGTCACCTTCCCCTGACACTCCCACTGGAAGCCGAAATGACTTGCAAGGGCAGTCAGTTGTTTTGAAAGGGTAAGTCCCTTGCATTTTTTCAAATACCTTTGGATACAAGGGTAGAAAGAGATTAAGGCATCAATATATATATTTTTTGGCACTATTGGATCATCATACCAGGTGTCCAATGACATTGTCAAAAAATAATGACAGCAGCTAGAATTCATTACACTCAGGTAACTTCAGTGACAGATTTGACGTCAGATAAGTGATTTTATCAATTTCTTTCCTTTGACTTTTTTGCTCATCAGCAAAACTGTCCACAGAAAATGCAGGCTTTGCTTGAGTTGGAGAAAAAAAAGTACAGAAAAAAAGCAGGGGTCTGGCTTTGCAAGAGGAATTTGGCTAGTGAGTGGCCATGCTGCCTCAGAGACGGGCTCTTCAAACAGACCGCCACCCACACTACACCGTGTGGCATGGTGCCACAGAGCCCTCGCCTCGAGCATGGGGCGTGCACACAGGACAAACACAAAGGAGACCCACGGGTGAGAGTGACGGGCAGGGTAATACCTTCCTGTATCGAATTTCGGGGCATTGGATTTCAAAACCTTCCCGTCTATTTTTACACTCAACGCGAGGAAGTGAGAAGTTGCATTAAGAATCCAATGAGGCTATGGAAGTCTTTTGTTCACTTCCCATAACGAACGCACACACAAAACTTCAAAAAGAAAGGAGCTGGACTGAAAATGTATTGTTGCGAGATTGAATAGACTGATACATTCGCCCAAAGTCAACCACTGCTGTTTTGTTTGTGATTTGGATCTCTCTCTCTGTGTTTTGCTCTTTTTTCTCTCTCTTTCTGTCTCTCTTCCCCCCTCAGTCTCCCTCCCTCTCCCAGTATCAGGCTGCCTCTCATCAGGCAGCCCCAGGCCCACCTCAGCGCATGGCCGTATTGCATGTGACAGCTGTTAGACATTATTAACGGCTCAAGCAGAAAATCCAGATTACTTGTTTTTTAATTTCAATTTTATTATTGTAATCGTTCAGTGAAAAGAACAAAAAAAGGGCCGTTGCCCTATTGTTGTTAGCAGATTTGTGGTCAGTGACAATACTGTATGAGCGTGTGTGTGGTTATGTTTGGGTGGGTGGGTGTTTTTTTTCTGTGTGTGTGTGTGTGTGTGTGCTCGGCTGTGTTCTCCAGACACCCCCCACTAGAGCTGAGGCACCCTGTGGTTGGCTGTGAGGCCCAGACAGGTGCATTGTTAACCCTCTAACGTCTGAGTCTGTCCCTTCTGGATCTGCCGCTAGTGCTGCTGGCAGGATTTTGTGCTTGTGATGCAGATTGTGTCGCAGTCCCACTTTTCTAATGGTGCGCTTTTTCTCTGCACATAAGAGGAGTTTTGAAAATAACAAGTTTTCATCTGTCACATGCCAGTTTAACATCCAGGCAGCCTGTCCAGCTCTATGAAATTCAACAAGAGAACCAGCTGAAGTTTCTCTTGTAGCGCTCACATATTGTTAATGTATGGGATTCATTTAAAAAGGGAAACTCAGCCGTTGTTCCTGTACATCACTTCCTCTCTGTTCTTGTTTGTTTATCTTTTATGCCATATTTTCTCTATACTAGGGTTCCTCATTTTCAGATTGCAGACTATGATCCATAAATGTAGATGGTATGTGTTGGAGGGGCAGGACTGAGAGCAGATAAACTCAAACAACGGCCCACGTTTCTGCGACTGTCAGTGGGAACAGCGGGCGGTGGTGACACACGGTACCAAACAATGAGGTGTGCTGCTAAATATATGCAGAGATTTGCCATTAAATATACATGCAGTATGCCTCTCAAGGATGTGTCAGCCCTTTTGTGAGAAAACAAAGATTAGCATCAGGAATTCCATTTTAATAAGTCTCTTGGGACCATCCAACCAGCTGCCTAGTCCTCAATCCAAAGGGGAACTTGTTGCTCTCTCTCTTTCTGGTTTTTCTGGCTCTCTCTTTCTCCCCCTCTCGCATGGATTTCCTGTGCTCCCTCTGACATTGATTAGCACAAAAATCCTGCTCTCTCCCTCCCCTTTCTGCTTTATTTGTCAAATCACTTGTTTTACACCACAAATTCTTTCATGTCTGCATGTTCTCTCCTTGATGATCCATGTCCATACTCCTGTCTGCTCCTCCCTGCAGTCCCCCTCCTCCACCTCCCCTCTTCCCTGTGTTTCTCAAAGTGGGTCCCTCTCTGCCCTCCACCTTGTTCTACAGTTTTTTTTTGTCCCCTCTGCCTGGTGTGACCACTAGGCTACACTGCCTCCTCTCTCTGATACAGTACGTGTCCTGAGGATCTGGGGCAAATGACTGGCTCCTCAGCAACAGATGTGTGTTTGTCTGCCGGTGCTGCATGCTTTCTCCGCTCGCCATGCATGGCCACTGACCTACCCTCTGGTGAGTGTGGGGGAGGGGACAGAGAGGGTTTGTGTGTGTGTATGTGTGCACGAGAAAGGGACAGACAGACAGAAAGAGAGAGAAAGAGGAGAGCGACAGCAAGACTAGATGCACACTGTCACATGCTGTCATACACTTACTGGTGCATTGCAAGCAGACGCACACACACACACACACACACACACACACACAAACACTGGCACGTCATACACACTCACACATCTCGCTTCCCGGGAGGCCGTGGGGCCAGTGGGACAGAGCAAGCTTGAGAGTCTGGTTCGTCTGTTTACATCTAATTATAGAAACAGGACTATTTCTGCAACCACTGCTCCAGCTTTTTTATATTCTTACGAGAGAGTGAGAGAGAGAAGTGAGAGCGAGGGAAAAAAACAAAGCTTTGACAGCCTTTTCTCACAATGGTGAACGGTTATCTCATCCCCTCAGCGCTGCTACAGTCTGCAGGCTCTCAGTACAGTACAACAGGAGACAGAGGGGGGAGGAGGGGAGGGTCTTGTATCGTATTCTCTTATCCTCATGTAACATGAATGTGCAAATTTACGAGAAGCGAGCACAGGCAAACAAGGCGATGCAGTTTCCCCATTAGCCTCGCTGATACATTCAGTTCACAATAAGAGAAGGGAAAAGAGAATAATTCCTTTGCCCCTGCCCCGCGGGCTCTCGCCTCGACCTGGCAGAAAGTGCTGTCCATCATGACAGTCAAAACAAAAGGAAGAAAGAGTTGATGTTAAGGATTAGCACTGTATAAAATGTATCTCGTATTAAAGAGACAGGGCCAGTGCGGTAGTTAATCCTCAAGCTTGGTGGCTGATATCCAGCTGAGTGGCTGTTGTTAGCCAGGGGGGCCTGGAGGGGGGAAGCTGTCAGCCCTGTCGGCCCGCGTGGGGTTGCCAGGTGAGAGCCAGATCAGGGCAGGGTTGGGCCTGTGGGTCCAGGCCAGACAGGTTGCAGCCTCTTGCAGGTGCTTTCATAAAGAGCCCCCGAAGCCAAATGCACAGCCCGCTGGATGCAACCTGAGCCAGGTGCTCCTGCTTCCCATCCCCCACCCAAATACATAAACCACTACATAATGGAAATGTGTGCTTGCATACACCCCACCGCCACCACCCACTCCACCCTTTATTCTGAGACATGGCAGGTAAATTAATTGGCCGTGAGTATGTAACGTATATGCCGAGATAAAGGTGCGCTGTCTGGCCGAGGCGTAGCGTAACGGCCGTAATGATGGCTCCATTGTGTTGATGTTGAGGGGGGTAGTTAGCGGCACAGCCAGCGGGGCCCTTGCTGGAGGGCTGGATAGTCTCTGATTAATAGTGGGGAATGCTTTGAAGTGACACCCAAGTGCACCGGCTCACAGGCTAATAGCAATACCATCAGTATAGGGAGTGCTCCCTCTTCCTCAGTCTTCATTAGCTAACGTTTCCCCAGCGCTATCTGGCCACCCTCCCCTCACACGCCCGCCTCATCTGCAGAGAGCCTTGAGGAGCTCTCGGGTTTTTATTTTTGCAATTGTTTCATGATTTCGCTGTCATTTCTCTCTGTCATGTTTGGTAAAATGGGAGATATTTTTTTCCTTGAAGGCAGCGGAGAGCGAAGGCAGAGAGGAGGCCTTTAGTCACAGAGCTCCACCGCATAGGTGAACTGTGGCACAGCCTAAAGACTCATGGGATTGATGTGGCACAAGTGGGACATGGCTGGGGACTATTCCCAGGATCCATTTTGATCTCCCATACTGACAGACGAGCTACAGCTGTGGGTGTGTCTGTGTGTGTGTGCGTATGTGTGTGTGTTTAGGAAGCCGAGGCGGGGAGGCAGGGTTGGGTCTGTCAGCTGTTGGAGTAAAGTAAACTATTAGCGGTGGGAGAAGGCAGTGTTTCCAGCGAAGAATTAGAACCACTTCTAATTGCAGTGAGGTTGGGCTATGATTACATGCTGGCTAATGCACTGACAGACCTCTCACTTGGCTGGCTCTCAGAACGCTGCTGAAATGGCTGAATGCCTTTTGGTTATACAGCATAATGGGAGGGTGTGTGGACGCACGTGTGTGTGTGTGTTTGCTATGTGTGGGTGGCTGCCTGTGTGTATCTGTGATTAAACTTGCTTCTAAGAGTGGTTTCCTGTGCTTTTTGCATGTTTTTGTGAGTTATGCATTTTGCTTGCATACGTGCGTGCGGGTTTGTGTGTGTGTTTTCTGTGTGATAGCTGTGCTCTGCTTGTTTTTTGAGTGCCTGTCGTTATTTGTAGCGGAGGCAACTTTTCTTTCCAAATCAAAACTCAGCTGGCGCAACTGTCTCTGAACAGTAGAGAAGAAGTGTGTTTTTTTTTTTTTGTGCGTTTGAGTTTTTGTGTACGCATGTGTTGTGTTCGTGTGTGTATGTGTGTGTATGCCCACGGGAAAGAGCAATCAAAGGAGCTGTGTGGTGGAGAGATTGTATAAAAGGAGTGAGAGAGGAAACAGAATGGCAGGCAGCTGAGAGGGCAGCATGTGGGGGTGGACGGGGGGCTGATGCAGGTGCCTAATTCTACCTCAGCCCAGGGCGTTTTATATTCCATCCATCGCTCTCTTCTCCACTTCTGCACGGGGCTGTTGGGGGATGTAGTAAATCCACCTGCTTCAATTAAAACGTTGATTAGCCGATATATCTGTGACAGTAATCAGAATAATAACACACACAGATGGATTTATACAGCATTATACTGTAAATCTGTTGCATAAGTAATCAGGTAAGAATTTTAAGAAGCTGTGTTCATTTTTCACCTCATAATTTTAATTACTTTTTTTTTTTTTTTTTTTGTGGAACAGCTTGTTCTCAGGTGTGCGGACGCCCCCGTTTGCTAGAAGCTGCGGTTTACTGTTTTTGCCGGCGAGTGCTGTAAATCACGTCGCATTCCCAGCATATGGGATGACAGTTATGGGAGTGTATCTGCTGTTTCTTCATCAGGCCCTTAGGCCCGTGTTATCTCTCTTTTAACTAGACAGAAGGAATACAGACATCATTGTGGTTTCTGTGTGGGGTCAGGAGGTCAGGGAGGGAACTTTCAACACAGCAACGGGAATTTTGTTGTGTGCATCTTTGCTGATTACTCCCCGAGATAGCCACGGGTCATAGATAGGCCAAAGGGCTGCTCAGGGGATTTCACGAGAGACCTACAGGAGACATTTTTAATGTGCGAGGGCTTTTGGAGGTCAGCAGTAGAGCATGGCTGCTAAGGGATCATAAATGGACTTGGTTGTACAGATGTGGATTCCTGTGTGGTTGTTAGGAAACAAAACAGGACATGTGTTCAGTTTATTTTGGTGATGTGGAAGGTCTGCTCCTTCCTGGCTAATGTGTGACGGTGCAGTGAAGTATGAGGAGAGAAGTGGTCATCCTTGGTAACAGGGCTTTACCGGTCTATAGTCGCAGTGGTGCCTCCAAGAGGAAGCCATGGCCCTTCTGATCCAATTGACCCCACCCCCACCCCTTGGCAAAAATAATTGGAAGCTGATATTACATCATTAAGGGCTGTGGCACCCTCACTTTTTAAGCTAGGTAGTGGTATCTTGTAAAACTAGACAACCCTAAGGCATTCGAGAAGGGGGCTTAAATTAAATTAGAATTAAACAAATTTCCCCTAAACTTGAGAAGACTCCTTCCCAGTTAATGTTTTGCTCCTTGGGGTGGCTGTGGCTCAGGAGGTAGAGTGGGTCATCCACTAGTCCACGATCCCCCGGCTCCTCCAGTCCACATGTCGAAGTGCCCTTGAGCAAGATACTGAATCCCAAATTGCTTCTGATGCGTGTGAATGGGTGAATGCGGCTCTGTCGTACAAAGGCCCAGACACACCAACACCTTATGTTGCTATAGAATTGCTCATGAACACACCACAAAGACTACAGCAGATGCCCCGACCAGCATGTACATTCTCCACCTGTGTAAGAGGAAATAACTCTCCACACCAGCAGACGGCGACAGTGTGTATTTGACATTCAAAAAAGGAAAATGGCCAGTTAGCACATCAACAACACAATCCAGTGTTGACAGAATAGAGTATATTTGCCATAAACAAAATGTTTCTGCCAAAGACAGTTTGTTTTGATCTCACGCCCTCTTGACTTTAGCTGTTTGTTTACTTTCCTCACTTCTGTTTCTCCTCTTGTGTGCTCAGCTGAACTGCCAATCAGGGTCACTTCATTCACCAATGGTCTCCACCTTCACCTTCACCGTTGCTGATTCAACATGTTGAATTGGCAAAAAAATAACCCCAAAAACAGATGAGGGGCACAAACAGCAGGGTGACGAGGGCAAAAGACCTTCACCAATGATCCCACATTGACCGACACCAGACTGTCGGCTTGCTGTGTCAGAGCCTTAAATGTGCTTTGAATGGTTGGAAAATTAGTAAGGGACTATTGTACTCCTTCAGACTAAAGCTGTGTATTTGTCTTTGTAAGAGAAAGAACACATGACTTGTTTAAAGAACAATTGATGGCCTAACATGTAGATACAAATACATCCCATCCATCCCAAGATTTTCAGTGGCCCCATCTGGCCACCCCGATGAAAAATTTCTGGGGGCACCACTGTACAAATGGAAACAGGATGGATCAATACCACTGGCATGGTGGAGATGGAGTAAACTTTGCAGCTGTGTGGGAGGGAGAGGATGTTTGGACTTACTGGAACATGTGATGGTGCTGCAGATGTCTGTTATTTTAGAGAAATCTATGAGGTCCGTAATGTATTAACGCCTTTTTTCTTTTTTTGGGTGTGGGGGGGGGGGGTATGTGTGTGTGTGCAAATGTGTGTATCCCCATTTGACAGATCTCCTTTCAGAAAGTGGAGATGCTTTGAGGATCAATACTGACACACTGTCTGCACAAGTACACACAGAAACGACACACATACACACACTTTTACACTCACTGTCTCATCTGTCAGTTGACAGAGTTTTCTCCCGCTCCGTGGCTTCTCTTTCCAGCCAAGCAGATGGTGAACATTCAGAATGAAAGCAGATCCTAAGTCCTTTTGGATCTCCATCAATTCGGCAGTCTCTGGGACCGTCCTGCGCGGGGCTCAAGTTTCTCAGCACTGACTGAGCCTTCTCCACTCTCCAACCGGGGCGTAGTCGCCGCCTTTCTGTCCGCAGTGCACATATGTCCAGTCTAATAGTGTTTTTTAATCTCACTTACACAACGGTCCACATTCACCCGCACAAACACTGGAGTTGAAAAAGGACTGCTGACAGTTGCTCCCATTGCTCACTCCTCTTGCTCCGCACCAACTCAGCAGATACCTCCAAACCCAGCAGGGTGCCTCTGCGCTCTGCACTTCCACATCCTCACCCAGTGTGTGGCACCCTACTGTGTGCATATAGCAAATGCTCTGAAGGGCTCATTTCCCTCGTCTTCCCTCGTCTGTCTGTCCCGCTTACCTGTAGCAGCAGCTGTACCACCCAGCCCTCCACCCTGTGTATTTTTATGTGACAGAATGAGCAGGATTTATTTCAGCACGCGTGCTCGGACCCTTTAACAGGGCTGGTTTGAAGGCGTGCTGCTTTGAAGCCCGCACCACTCCTAACTGTAAGTGATTTTATGAGACGTGTTTCTGTGCCAGTCAGGCAGACCACTGCGCCACAACCAGATTGGTGGAGAGCAATAGGGGGATGCCATTCCAGCACACACCATCTGGGAGACAGTGTGCGCTCTTGTGTATGTGATTATGCACATATGTTTGTGTAGGTGTGTGTTTGTGTGCATGTAAAGGGAGAGGGGTGGTTAACGCTGGCTGTGAAAGGGGGGAAAAAAAAAAGTTTTTGAGGGAGGCCTCATACTGCCCCTGCCCGCGTCTACTGATTTATGAGCTTGTGAAGGAAATCTCCCATTTGTCACTTTTCATCTCTTTTCTCCACGTCATCCTTTTTTCGCTCTCTCGATGGAATTCGGCTTCTCCCCAAATCTTCCACTGCTTCCAGAGAGCGGAGAGGAAGCGAGGAAGGAGAGGAGAAAAGGAGAGCAGCCAGGAGGGAGCTGTTTTTTTTTTTTTTGGTGTCTGGTTAAAACCATGTCGTACAAAAGGCTTGTCTTAGTGGATATGTTTTAGTAAATATTCATAGGTGTTGACATGCCAGCGTAATGTATTTTGTTTGTGGTAAGGATGCGTGTCATTAGGCAGTGTATACTTTCTGCCTGTAAATAATTCAAAGCACTTGTTATGGTGCTGTTCCCGCTGCACTGTGGTTTGAGCATTATTGTAGGAAATAAAAAAAACACATCAGGTCTGAATCTTGTGTGCAACACTGTTTGTGCGTGTGGAGAACATTTGTGGCCCCAGGGACACACAGGTTTGCTGCTAATACCTGCTACCCAGTACATTACGGCACTGGGGTCACAATCAGGTCAACTGCAGTCTGGAGCCATAGTGTGTGCACATGAATGTGCACTCATTGTGTGTTTATGTGCCAGCGTGCACCTTACTCACTCAGGTGCTAGCTATAAATCTGCCTCACCCCTTCCTGGCCCGCTGAGGACACAGCAGGAGCAGTTGGGGGTTTCACCCTTTTTCAAAGCGGGGGAGGAGAGAGGCGAGGGAGGGAGAGGGTAAAGGGTTAGAGGGGAAGAGAGATAAATGAGGGAGGGGGCTTAATGAGAGCCCTGGCTCACATGATTATGGGACTGGCTGATAGAAATCAGGATCTTTCTCAAAGAAGTCAATTAACCCCCTCCCCCCTTCCCTAATTATGCATGGATTGCTCCACTGGCTCTTTACTGATAGGGCTGCTCAGCTCAGCTCAATATGCAGACTCATGCTGCCTGCGTCTACAAGGGCTTGTGTGTATTGTGAGAAGCATTCGTCAACCTTTTTTTTACAGAATCTGCTGGCAGTCTGCTTTAAACTCAGGGTTTTTCAAAGCCATTAGTTATCCCCAACCCCCTCATCTTTCTTCTCACCTGACAAGCTGAGAGAGCCAGTACCGGCCAGAGCCAGGAGGGGGCTCCACCCCGGGAGGCCTCCGGTCATTAGTGCATTAGAGGCTAGATGATGGCTGAACTCTGTGGTCAGAGTAAATAAGCAGTGTTGTAGAATGTCAACACGACCAGGCGGCTCCTTCACAGCACCCAGTGTTGACATAACTGCTCTCTTATCTGAGGAGTGCAAAGCCCAGCCCCACAATAGAACACTGTGCCAGAACAAATACAGTAAGGAGATAGAAACCACACTCTACAACGCACACACACACACACATCGGCCGTGAGGGAATGTGTCATATGGTAGAGCTGCTGCTGATGCTGGCATCAATAACAGTGGTGATCCTGGACTCTGGGGGGGCCCAGGGCAAAGAAGCTCATCGAGGCCCTCCAGCACCCCTTGGTGTCATTTTTTCCTCCTCTTCTTGTTTTTTCTTTCATTTCTGGTGACCAGAAAGGTACAGTTATTTCATCGTGCTGATGGATGCACCTAAAATACGTACAAAGGTGTCAAAATAGGGGGAAAAGTGGGATTTTTTAATTTTTTGTAAGTAATTAGTGCCATAACTAAATTAAAAAAGGCTAAATAAATTGGCTTAGAGACTAAACTTTGTATAAAAAATAGTAGGGGCTCTGGTTTAGTCCACCCATGACTATGATTCCCCTTTAAATGCAGCTAGAGCCAAAAGAAAGCTGAGCACAGTTAACACAGTTTAAGAATTGTTCTGCTAATATTAGCAGTTGTTCAGATTGAAGGCACTAGTCTGGAGCATATTTGCACTGTATAACATAAACGAATCAGTATCATAACTTAATATCGTAGCTTCTGTATTGTATGGCTTTATATCTAACAACAGTCAACACTAGCAAATCTTAACACCATGAATCATATGGCCTTCAGTTTCACAGACAGCCACAGAGATCAGAGCAGCGACAGGTAATGTTACTATGGACGTCAGACAAGGTGAGCTCATATAGTGGAAACTTAAGCCCTGTTTCCATCACACACTTTCGTTAGGGTACCTTTGGAACCAAAAGTAACCCTTCAGACAGTTTACCTAGACCCTAGCATTACAACATGGGTGGAAACAAGGCTTAAAAGTCTACAAGTTCTTCCAAGCAATTACCTGGGGGGGTAGTAGCTAGGTGATCAGTATCGAGCTTCATACGCTTCAAGAGGAGCCCCGCTTAGATTCTTTTGGGGCAGCGGTGGTGTACTGTAGAGTGTCTTTATGGGAGGTTTAAGGGAGTTCATAGTTGTCATTGCAAACTTTGCCCATATGAATGGTCATCAAAGGCCCTTTTTCCAAAATGTTTTTGGGGGCCTTAAACATTTGCTTGGTTTCTCCCGATGGTGTGCTTCCGATCAATATGACACAAAACAATGTCTAACTGATAAAGCAGGGCTGTACAGCAGTAGTGTAATGAAGTTGCGGTCCCGGCGTGGGCTGTTCATGCTACCAGACTGCCTGGCGTTCATGTGAGCTCATGAAAATAATGGGGTGTTTAGGATGTCAGTAATCTGGGTGAAGGACCTGGACTCTGCTCGCGCTGCTCAACCTGGCAAAGAATAAAGGCCAGCCTGACAGTCATGAGACGAGCTCTGCCGTCGGGCTTTCAAGTGAACGAGCAGTTTGTGGAAGTTGCGGCTGCAGCTATCACTTGTGTGTCGAGCTGAGCAGAGAGAAAGAAAGGGAAGCGAGGGGCTACAGAGAGAAAGATGGCAGCAGTTTGCTTTTCAAACCCCTGTTTAAGTACCTGTGTCACATTTGCTGTTTTTCTGTGTCAAAACATTTCGGTAGGCCTTCTTCCCCTCATTGCCTCACATCACCCTAATAACTCTTCTTTATTCTCCTTCCCTGTCTCTCCCCGTCCCCCTCCGCCTCCCCCTTCCTCTCCATTATGGCCTCTGCCAGGTTTAGACTGAGCTTGGCTCACACTGGCGTTGTGATAACCTGCTGAAAGCTGTTGCTCTCCCGTGGATATGAGGACACCCAGCTGAGGTTTCTCTGCGCTACCTCCTCCTCCCTTTAACTCCGCAACCATGACTCGCTGTCTTCCTTCCACAGATTCCCCAAATCATTTCACTGGTCAGGCCCGCCACATCGCTTGAGGCTTGCTGGCCCAACACATAGGTGCTGACATGTTTTATGGCCAGCAGAGCCAAGCGTATATTAAAGAAAAATAAGAAAAGCCAACATGTGCACTCATAGGCACACTGTTCAAAGTCATTTTAATGGTTACTCTGGGATGTAAGGTTTTTATTTGAGACCCAAAACACTGCCAGTGGTGCTATTGAGCAGTTGGAAAATATATGATTTTAATTTCCATCCTGCTAACATGTATATATAGTGGTTATTTTTGTGTGCCTTTTCAGCGAGTCTGTATTTGTGTGTGTTTGAGGATGTGTTATGGCAAACAAAACGAGCAGCTGCAGCACATCTGTTAACTTCGATCAGATGCTGCAAGCCTCCTGTAACCCCCACAAGGCCTCCCTCCTCCTCTGTGAACGCAACCTGCAGGCAAATACAGAATGAGCCGAGATGACACGTGACCGTCCGGCACGCCCACCTGTCCAGCGGACTCGATGTGATCACCGCAAAGGAGATAGACGACTGCACTGGTTGCCGTGCAGCCAACCAACCAGACAGACAAGCCATGAGCAGTTGATCAAGATGATATCCCTCCCCTCCGTCTCCCGGGTTTGACCTTGGATTGTGCCTTTGCTACTCCTAGCTGTTAAAGCCTACATCAAGCTAACCAGCTGGAGAAGGGAGAGGAGAGGCTTTTTATGGCTGCCCTGCTCTATGTTACACTTCATCTGCTCATGTTCGGGTGAGGGTGACCTTCTCTTCTCTGTACAGATTGCAGGAAATGCTCCTAATTTTACTCATCTCTGCTCAAGTGTGTTGCTGCAGATGTTGAGCAGGCCCCGGCAGCGGCATTCCATGGATGACCAGTGTCAGCAGTCGGGAGACATAACTCAAGTTTAAAGCTCAGTTTGTCAGATGCATTTCATAAAAGAATTTACTGTGTGATTTGGCTGACCTTGTACACACTTGAAAGTGTAGCCTGCTACAGTGGGAAAGACGGTGGTTATCTGTTTTGGCCAACTGGAGTATTGTCCTCCCGGCTGAGGCGCTTTGCAAAAACAGAAGTCAAGGAGACGCACGCATATTATACAGTGTGTTCTTTACAAGGTAATACTGTATATTGTTTGGCCTTGGCTACCAAGGTGCCATCCCTCCCCTTGTCTGTAGGTTATCAGAACAAAAACGCTTGCATTTGTCTTGGCCAACGCTACAAGAATTAAACATTTCTCCTTTGTTCCCCTTGTGAACCAGCAGCAAATTATATTCAGGGCTGCAGAAAGACCTTGGGCTGGCTGGCTGACGCGGCGGCTCTCGGCTCTGTTATCTGCACTGTTCTGTCTCCGCGCCTCTGACAGGCTACATCAGACGGAGAGAAGCCAGAGCAGGGAGCTGCCTTCTGTTTCTCTCACACACATCACTCCAGGACTTTATCATATTACAGGCCAATCCAAGAGAACTCAGAGGACAGCAGCAAAGCAGTCTCTTCAACCAGGCCCCTCGTGCCCAGCACTGCTCCCCGTGACCTAAAGGAGGCGCCGGGCCACAGATGGAAGAGCGAGGGCGAGAGGATGGGAGGACAAGAGAGAACAGGACATTCCTACGAGCCCTGGTTGCCAGTTGAATGCTGGGACACTGATTTATGGGCGGTTCTGACGAAGGGAGGGGTGAACCTGTGACTCCCCATAAAACAAGACGTTCATTACCCTCCCAGGCCTCCGGAAAACTGATGGACGAACAAGAGCAGAGAAACAGAGCGCAAGTGGGATGAGGGAGTGGGAGGGAAAGCGGTTTTTAAAAACCCAAAAAAATGAAGAGAAAGTGTTTCCATTTTGAAGCACGCGGATGACGGCAACTGAGGGAAGAGAGCGAGGTGATGAGGGAGGACAGAAATATGGAGCTGAGCAGCAGGGGGAAGGAGGGAGAGTGATGGAGGGATGATGGAGAGGGTGTGAGGACGGAAAGGGAAAAACGAGAAGGGGAATGAGTGATGGGGCTCGAAGGAGCAAAGGGAGAAGAGGGGATGAAAGTGAAAAAGGGAAGACAGCAGGCAAAATCTGCCCCAATGAGTCGAGCTGCTTGCAGATTTATGTGGTGTTGTGGGTATCATTATACATCAACCAGAGGAGATGGGGAGACTCGAGCAATGTGACGCCTATGGGGTTGTGTGTGCGTGTGTGTTTATCTGTGTATGTACTGCACCGCACTTTTATTCTCCATCCTCACGCTGTTCATGTCTCCTCCAAAGCAAACTGACTTCTGAGTTCCACAGAACACACTCGCCTGTGGTGAGGTAACATCCACCCACATCCACACTCCACTTTTTCGAAGCCTATCTATCCAGCACTGCTGGTTGAGAGAAGAGAGGTTTAGACCACCCAGGACTGGGTAGTCAAAGAGCTGCTTTGATGTGGCACAAGCATATGTGCAGTGCATGGGCACAATCTCTGCTAAAACACACTCGCAAAACACAGTTTTACTGCCTCCTGTGCGGCATCATTACTCCTCGTCACTGGAGCGGTGGGATGCTAGAAAACAGAAAGAGAAAGAGTGAGCGAGAGAGAGAGGCAGCCACCTCCTGTGCCAGGCAGTGCCAGGCTGAAACACTGGAGCCGTATGGTCACCCTGAGGGAGGGGAAACCTGCCCAGTCTAACCACATCTCAATTAACCAATTAAGTTCAAAAGTTAACAGGGGACTAATTAGAGAGAATAGTGCTGAGCACTTGTTTTAATCTGCCTTTTCCCACTACCAGGCATGTCTGTGTCCGTGACCTGGCTGGCTGAGCTCTGGCTGCGTCGGCTGAAACATGGCACGCAAGCCGCCGTTAGTCACCCATCCATCCCCTTGGCCAGAGCATAAAACCAATGGATTTAGACAGATCAGTCATCAGCTGTAAAACAAACCAGATCCAGAGCATTCCACGTGATGTTTCCAGTGGAACAGGAGAACCATGAAAATCCCATTTTTGGATCTGGAGAGTGAGAGACCTGTGAGAGAATGTTCAAAAGTGGAGGACAGTTTTTAGTCATATCTAACGCAGCCATTTCCTGTTCGCCCCCACTCTATTTGGTCCTGCAGATGGGTTTTAATGGATGCCAAATGGGAGGTTTAGTGCCTCGCTATTGGCCTGTTGGAGTCTCTTTTTAACACCATCATATTAAATGACTTGTGTTTAGGACTCGAGGCTACGGCGTGCTCCTCTCGTTGACAATATGCCTCGGGCAGAGAGTGTTTGTAACTTACCACTAAAAGTACAAATTTTATCCCTGTGTTCAAGAGGAGGAGGGGGGAAGGGGGGGTTGGTTGCTATATTGGCTGCTACCACCAATAAAAGATATGTGGGCTGTATGACACAATTGTAGTGGGGCTGCTTTGAGCCCCGGAGCCAAATGCAGTGTGTTTGGAATCAGGCTGACAGCTAGATAGAGAGAGAGAGGTGAGAAATCCCTCTTTGACTCTGCTCGTTTTCCAGCGGGGATATCTTTGTGCTCTGATTTTTTTGGGCTTTATTTGAAGGCTGTGACAATTTAAGTTCCTGCATGGTTGATTAGTGTGTGTGTGTGTGTGTGTGTGTGTGTGTGTATGTGTGTGTAAGGAAGAGGGTGAGAGAAGTCTTGGATGTCAGGATGCAGTTTGAGGGGTGAAGGACTCCCCTGTTGTATGTGAGGCCCTGGAGGATTCCTCCCCCCTTCCTCTCTTCCTCCTCCTCCCTTCTTCTCCTTCAGCCCCCCCTTACACTCATCTCTTCCTCTGTGAGATCCACAATGCTGGGAAGAAATGTGTCATTAACAGGGGAGACCAAAATAATGTTTATGGGCTCAAGCAGCACTGAAATCATTTTCCATATCAGTGCAACTGCATGGGCCCTGTGGGGGAGTAAATCTGATTTTCTCCTCCCTGTGCCAATGGGAAACATCATGGGAAAGAAAACAGATTGGATTGTTAGAGAGATGGCCTGACGCAGCTGTGGGCGGCTCTTTTTGTGTTTGGGTGTGTTTCTGTGTGTGTGTGTATATCATGAGAGAGGAAGACAGAGACAACTAGAGAGGGGAAGAGAAAAAGAGAGAGAAAGCAAAATACAAATGCGGATGTTTAGCGTGCGTGCGTGGATGAGGGAACGAGATGGATGTGCCCCACTATGGTAATCACAATTTCATGCCTCAGGAATAAAGAGCCGGAACGCAGCAAACGGCCCTGAAACGCCCTCATGTAACAATGGGTCAGTTAACAAGCACACTCACCAAAGTTTGGACAGATAACAAATGGTTCTCCTTGAGGAGTGTGTAGCTGCCCTGTATACAAAGAACAAAGTGCTTCTGGCCCTGCAAGCGCTCAGCAAAATGTCAGGCCATTCCGTAAGAAACACTTGCATTTTATCTGGACCAAAAAAAAAAAGCAATTGCTTTATTAGGTAGCGTGGAGGGGGATTTAATAAAGTAAAATGCTGATTGAAATAACAAGGTGGTGCTTGGAGAGAGAGCACCCTTGGCCTAGTGTAATGTGCACGTCCTGTTACGTCATGAACATTTAACTTCTCGCGAAGAAAGAATAGAATGAAAGAAATTGAAAGCAGAGTTTGGTGATTTTGTGTTGTGACATAGCTTTTTCTTGTGTGTGCTATTAAATCTGTGTTGTGGGAGTAGGGAATGTGAGTGTGCATGTGTGGGTGGGTGTAAAAGGAAGGTAATGGGCCTTGAGCTCATTTGTCCTGGCCTGGTCCTGCTGCTGTTTCGAATCTGTCCTCCCACCTCCTGTGTCCCAGCCTGGAATGTCTGCTTGTTCTGCGCAGATGAGGCCAGTGACTCAGCACACTAACTGCACTTTCACACGGATCACAGCGAGCAGCGCACCTAAACACAGGTTCACGAGACAAGCCCAAACCTAACAAACCCTACCTTTTATACCAGCCATTACTGGCCAGCTACTCTTGTCCAGTTTCCTTTCCAGACTACCAGTATCATTAAACCCGCCCCACATGCCCAACCCTGTGCTTTACTCTTACAGGGGACCTATTATGCATTTTCTTGTTCTCTGTCATATAATGTTACAATGATGTTCATATTAAATGTGGCCAAAGTTTCAACTAATGAGGTAAAAAGCGTGTAAAAGTGTTCTGAATACTGTGTTTCCAACATTTTTTTCCTATGGTGACAACAAGAGCTTGTGAAGGATTACTTTATATGGTCATCTGCTCCAGGCACACTACACTACTACACTACTGTTTACATTACAAACACTGCTACGTGGTGACACATGCTAACACCAGATGCTGATGTTGTCCTCTGCCCGATTTTGGATCATATTCCTGTTGGAACATGTCTGGTTGTGTTAAGAAGCTTTTATTGGTGTTTTTTACAGCGAGAAAGTCCACTACATTTATACCCTCAGCTGCAACATGGATGTATGAAGAGAAAGGGATACAGTGCTGCAAGCAGGGCCCCGTTCATTCCTATAAAAGTTCCTCAGTGGCACATGACTCTAGACTTTCCAAATGTTATCAAACTGAATGAATCAAATTGCGATAGTTAAAGTCATAAGTCATATCTTGGGGGTTGTGATGCTCAAAGAAATATATCCATTGATTTACAGATGTCTCTTTTGGGAACAAGTCTGACAGGACATCACTTCATTGATGTATTTACACTGTTTGGCCATTATGAAAATTGGCGTCATAGCCTGACGGACTTACTGGGGGCCTTGGCTGCAATGATGGTGAAGAGACTTCAAGATGCGCAAGACCTGTAAACCCAAGTGGGGGGCTTAAGGCTTGCACATACTTTCTGCATTTATCGTCCCGGAGAGAGCTGCAGTCATGCTGACACACACGCAATTCTATTCGTAGTACAATTGATGGTCTGCTTCAGACCCTGGCAGTAAATGGAAGGGCTTAAGCTGAGCTTGCCTTCCTCCAACTGCGGACATAAGGTGGAGGTGAAAGTAGAAGATGCTGCTTGGTCTGGAGTCGATGTCTGTTGAATATCCAACTTAAAACTAACTTCACCATTGTAAGATAGCTGTGGTTGGTTTAACAGCAGGGTTTTGGACTGGACTGTGTGGCGTAAGAGATTGGAGAATGTGCAGTCAATGTACATCAGTCAGTGCAGACCCTCGCATGAGTGGATGGCGACATTACGGCACATGGACCAAAGCAGACACACGGACATGGAAACTATAAATTGGCTCTTAAAGAGACAGTCGCTAAAATGGAGCCATCTGAGACCGGAGATGAATACAGGTGTTCCAGAACGAGTATGAGAAAAATGAAGTGTTTTTGAACATTAAAGCATGTAAATATGTATTTTAGAGTTTCAACTAGAACAAGTATGAACCTGAAATTGAGCATAATAGGTCCTCTTTAAACTCTCACCCAGTGCCCCAGCCTCTTCTTCCGTTGTAGCCTTCAGCCCTCAGCCAGCTCTTACTTTGACAATCAGAGCTCTTATTGTCTCTTAAAAGACAAACTTCCTGGTTTGCTCCTCTGCAAATAGCTCCACCGGTGCCATGTGTCCAGCTCTTTATTTACTGTGCCTATAAAACACCTCTTCAGCAGGAACTCTTCCAGACATTGCTATCTCTTCCTGTCGGCCACCCCCTCCCCCCCAGACACCACTTTTGGCACAGGAGTGATGGGATTAGAGGTGGAGCCCCTTTTTGACAATGATTACCCCCTCAGGCTTTATGAATGATTAATTGCAGTAAAATTGAGGTGGAATACCCCTTGAGGTTTGCCAGGTAGAGGCACACATGTGATACCAGCTGATGTTTTTGTGGACTCCTGTACAAAAAGTGAAAGAGGGTGAGAAAGCGAATCGATGGACAGAAACATATATTGGTGGGATGCATGCATGTTCTTTGACATCGCTCCATCCCTACCAGAGCAAAATATCCCTCAGAGACATTTTCTCCTATCTGTTTTCTCTGCAGCATCACAGTTTGTGTGGACCCATTGTTGTTTTCAGGCTCCCTGCCAAGCCAGGACGAGCCAGTTGGACTAATTTGTTTAGGATTAGAATCTCTTATCCCTATCATGTCAACTTGTATATTGTATAAACAGCTGGGTGAAGTGGGCGGGGTGCTTTGGCTGACCTCCCCGAGCCAATTTTATTTGCATAGTACTAAAAAAAAAATTCCCAGAATCCATTTTACCCTGCCATCGCTTCAATCGCAAGCAAGTGGCTGACCACGAAGCCACTCTGCAAACACAGGCTGTCAACTTTCAGCGAGACGACCACCATACGCACACAATCACACACATGGAGGCTCGCATATGCTCAGCGACACACACTCCCACACACTCTCTGCTGCTCTTTCACTCTCAAAGTTTCTCACAGTTCCTCACACCCCTTATCTACACTTCTAGTCTAAACTCTCGCCCCCTGCCCCTCCTCTGGATGTTGCCCTGTCGTACGTTCTCACTCTCTTCCTCCATCCATTCTTCCAACTGCTTCTCCCGCTCCCTTTCCACTTCACCCACCCCCGCACTGACCACATCCACTAAACTCACTCCACAGGCACGCAGTGTGGAGAGTGTCGGAGGCGTGCGCTGCTGGCACTTTCCCCCACCCCTGCACTGGGCCCGGCTCCAGGACTGGACCGCCTGCTCGCTCTCTCACTTCACTCAGTGTGCTTCTGATCAGACCGGCCTCCTACTAGAGCTGTAGAGGGGGCCCGCTCCCATAGTCCCACTATCAAACCACCCACCAACCCAAAAAGATAGAGTCAGCGTGAGAGTTTGTCATACAGGGAGGGGGGGGCAAGCAACTACAACAAAAAAAAACTCTTGCTACAGTTGTTTCTAAAGTGAGGAGGAATTTGGCTACCAGTTGTGCTAATGTTTTCAAGATGACTTTGACTGTTTGAAGGAAATCCCCCCTCTTTAGTAGCCATTTGAAATTCCTTCTGTTTTATTGTGAGGAAGTAGGCGCTGGGTTAGTCAGCGGCCCTCCAGGGTAGCGTGCGCAGTCTGTCTGGGGCTGCCGGTGTGTACAGTTGCCCAGTCCAACCCTGTGTTGCTAGAGAGGGTCAGAAAACCTGGTTGTGTGTTTATGAGTGAATATGTGTGTGGAAAGTCTGGCTGGCTTCTTCTTGGGCGTCTGAATTCCTGGGCAAAACATGGAACTACATCGGTAGGAAAGTCTGATGAGACACATCCTGCTCAATATGTTTTCACTTGGTAAGTTAACTTTAAAATGGCTATTTCTTCATCGCTTCTGTCTTCAGTCTAGACTCCCTGCTTTCAGCTTACTCCAGTGTTAATGAGCCAAACCCAGCCACGTAACAAACTTGTCTGAAATCAGAAAGCCCATTTTTGTATGTTACCAATATGCTCTGGTGTCTTGTCTAGCTGTGTCAGAGAGCAACCCAATTGTAAGAATGAATGTTGGCATTGTATGTTTCTGCTAACCACTAATATGTAACATTTGTACGTCAATTTCAGCAACACTGTGGTTAACTTGTAGTTATGTTTAGACACAATAACCATTGGTTATGGTTAGGAAAAGATCATGTTTTGGCTTAAAATATCAGTTTTTGGTGGCACTATCACAGCTGGAAATGTCACCTATGTCACACTTAAAAACCCCCACTACTGGTGTCACAGTAGCCGCTGGGAATGCCACTGACATCTAGCTAAAAAAGCAACCACTTTGGAGGCACAATTACATTGGAAATGCCATTGGTGTCTGGCTAAAAATCACCAACTTTTGATGGCAGTATCTCCGCTGGAAATGCAGCTGATATCTTGTGAAAAACTCCCGCTTTTGGTGGCACAATAGCTTCTGAAAATGTTGCTGATATCTCACCAAAAAAAAAGCAGCTAGAAATGCAAGCAATGTCCTGCTATGAAACACCAGTTTGTGGTGGCACAATCACCGCTGGAAATGCTGCTGATGTCTTGTTGGAGGTGCAATCTCCGTTTGAAATGCTGTTGTAATCTCGCTTTAAAACACCCACTTTTGGTGGCACAATCGCTGCTGGAAATAGCACAATGTCTCACTAAAAAAAACATCTGCTTCTGGTGGCAAAATCAGTGGCATAATCGACGCTAGAAATGCTGCTGATGTCTCACTGTAAAGTACCCACTTTTGGAGGTACAATTGCTGCTGGACATGCAACCGATGTCTCACTAAAAAGCACTCGCTTCTGGAGGCGCAGTCGCCGCTGAAAATGCTGCCAAGTCTTGCTAAAAAACATCTGCTTTTGGTGGCACAACCACCGCTGGAAAAGCTGCTGATGTCTCACTAACAAACAACCAGTTTTGTTGTTTGTTTTTCTCCAACAGTGACAGTCATCTCGCCTAGCTGCCATGCCATCCATCATCTCCTCCACCTCTCCATGACAAAATCAGCTCACATACATGTAATCACACCTACGTCACTTTAGAAACGTTGATATGATGCATGTGACACGTACAAATGTAACGTATCCTTGGTTTGAGACACGTACAATGCCAACATTTTTTGTGGCAACTGAGCTGCAGAGACTTGAAGCAGTGCCAGCTGCTGATTATAAGCAGTTCTTGGAAAAGAAAATGTTTCTTGTTTTGTCTTTGATCCTCTAACTCTTGCTGATATTGATTTAATTTATTTGAGACAAGATGGAAAGGGGTGTGTGTTTTGTTTCGAGACACGGCAGAGGGAGAGTGTATGAGCTGTGATCATTCAGGGTGCGTTGTGAAGAGCTACACAGCCTGGCTGCCACATGGCTCTGACCGCTGACAGTGCAACCTCAACTGGCTTGTGCTCACTGACTCTCTCTTTGATCGGTAGTCTTATAAAGTGTGTGTGTGTGTATGTGTGTGTGATTCTATCTCCTGGCATTTCTCCGTCTTCTATACTCCCCTCTCTGGCGCTGGCTGATCACTGAGCTGTGGAGAACAGGTTGATGCAGTCACACCTGTAATTTTCTCTCTGTCTCTCTTCTTCTCTTGTCACCATCACTCTCATCTCTCGTTGTCTGTCTGGTGTCCTTGTCTAGACGACACGTCCATCCGTCCCTTCAGGCTGCCGTCTGCAGATAAGACAGAGAGCTGCAGACTAACCTGGCTCATTTTTCAAGAGCAGACAGGGAAATATGATGCACGGTGAAATAATTGTACTTTATCTTCTCTTAGACAATAGGCGTAGTTGTTGATCTGCACTTGTGTATGTGTGCGCTTGCATGCCAAAGTACACAAGTGCGTGTGAATGGGTGTGTATTTCTCCAGGAGGAAATTTTGATCTGATTCCCAGCATTCAAAAGAACAACGTGTTGTGGGTGGGTGCTTGTTGTCTTCTCAGCTTTTTTTTTCTCATCACTGCTTGGCCCACGAATCCCTTTACATCCTATTATTGTATAATTCCTTGTTAAGACACCAAACAACCACTCACCCTTGAGTTACATTAATGAGTAGGGGCAAAGATTATGACACCTCCCTCCCCACAGCCTCAAAATTGAAACCAGATTAAATTCTGGAGAAAGGTGTGTGTGTGTGTGTTAGTGTATGTGTGTGTGTGTGATTACGAGCCGCACAGTAGCCTGGGTGGGGTTTCAAGGTAGGTTGGAAAGGCTGTTGTTGCTGAGCAGCACACTGACCAACTGCATCTGCCCACTGCTGTTGTAATGGCTAGCATTCAGCCTCCTTGCCTCAAGCGCTGTTTCTCTTTCGTTCCCATGACAACTGGGCCTTCATTCTCCCTGCTCCGCCTCCCCGCCTGCTGCTCACTCCGTGCCGTGCACGGGGGCCTCTGCCTGGGCCCACATTGCTGTGTGCATGCATGTGTGTTTTGGTTGTTGTGCACAAACTGGACTCCTTCACCCACGCTCCAGCGTGGGTGGAGTAGCACTTAACACCTCCACCTCCAGAGGTTCAGGGATATTTGTGTGTTTGTTTCTGTGTTTGTACATTTGAACCCGTTTGAACACAACTGTGCTAGTGAGGGTGTCAGGGTGGGATGTGTGGATGTCAGGGAAGGAGGTGGGGTTCCCCCATCCCAATGCTCCCCTCTCCTTTAATTCTCTAATAGGATTAATCTTCATCGCTGTCAGGGATCGGCGCCGATTAGGATGCACATGACCCGATTTTCTTAAGAGCCCATACAAGTGCACTGCTGGCACCACTTAAGATCCGGAGAAATAAATAAACAGGCAGGAAAAACACAGCTTTTATAAGGAGCTGGTTTAGAGGTGGCAGGCTCCCTGGATCCATGTCACAATTTAATAAGCTGCTAAATAAACAGTTATGTTGAGTCCAGCACCGGTGCTGTCATGCCTCAGACCTTCGCTCTGCTTGTTGTGCAATGCTTTGGTTGGCACCCAAACTGAAACTGCCCCGACACCAAGGTACACCAGCCCACTTTAATAACCTGTGTACTTTCTCACCGACACCTCTGATTCATTAGGCTTTGAGTGGGTTTAGGGAGGGCATCGTATTAAAACAGTGTGCGTGTTGCTCATTTTCTCAGATTCAACGGTGGTATGAGAATGCTTGAGCCAACTGCAAGGGAAAGGCATTTTTTCTCAGCATCATTCACAGTATATTGCTCAGCAGGAGGCAAACGGCAGACATAACACAGAGGGAGGGGTCATTTACTGAGTGACAGGCTGTGGAGTCAGCAAGAGGCGGTGTGACAGAGGTGAAGGCCACTGCATTATTATTCTGCACTACTACAGTTCAGATTGGACCAATGCCCTTTTCCCAGTACAGACTCCATGGCCAAACTGGATCAGTGAGAGGTCTGATCTGGTCGTGTATGAGTTGATCTGAGACCCTCCTAAGGTTTTCCCTCAATTCCCTTCTCCCCTAACATCAGCTTAAACTTCAAAGATCCTCTCGCCTGACATAGGCATTCCCTTTTTATGTATTGTCCCTCTCTCCTCTCCTTGTCTTTCTGGCAGAGGCTCTCTCCTCTTGTGGTGTGTGAAGAGGGGCTTCACGGCCTCTCTCTGTCACTCTCTATGTCTCTCTCACCCTTTCTCCCTCTCTGGGGCGAGGCTGTTAATAATGCAGGAGGATTAGCTGATTTATGTGAGCCGGAGGCGCTGAGGAAAGCTGGGGTTCCTGGGGGCGACAGGCAGAAAGAGAGGGCCGAGGAGTGTGCAATGTTGTGGGCGGTGCCATACAGGAGCCTTGGGTGTCTGGATGATGGAGGCTGGATGTGTGCCTAGCGAGCACGCTGGCAATAATCCACCCCCTGCTGCCCCCGAACCCCACCCTGCACTCCACAGAGCTCTGCCAGGAGCACTTCGAAGGGTCAGGGGTGATAGGAGGTGGCAGCGGAGAAGGAAGAAAGGGAAGCTGGGGGTGAAAAGGAGGAAAGCATGCATACTGTATGTCATCAGGCTATCTCCTACCAACATGTACAATGTTGCTATGGTCTCCTAAAGATATGTAAAGTCTTCCTCATCATTTCTGTGTTTCATCCTGCAAATGCTTGCAATGGTAGTGGGAGTTTGTTTGCATGTGTTCTGTATTTTGTACCTAGTATTGCATCAGAAAACAGATTTGCTGACTTTGACTCCAAAGGTTGACTCATAGTTAAAAACAGTTTTTGTGGCAGGTTTTCTGCTATAGCAGACAATCCATAAAACAAATGATGACCAAGAAAAGTGCACTCAGTAGAGAGCAGGTCTTTGCAAGGCAGCTAAGTGGCCACTCTACACTATTCTTGTAATTTCAGCAGACGTAACGCAGCACATTTTAGAAGCGTCCCAGAAACTAGTAAAGATACGCGCCTTGTCTTTTTTGACAGAGTCACTGCACATTGCACAGAGCAGATCGAGTTTTCCTGCTAATACTCACTGAGGGCTATGTGAAATTTAGATACAATGTAATTATGAGGATGAATGTATTTTTAGTATCTAGAGTACAGCCACAAATCTTTGATCCATGTTGTTCATAGCTAGTCTTTTGACAGTATTAAATTATAGCACAACAAAGTAGGAAATACCAACAATAAACACAGTTAACTGCATAGCAGACTCACTTAGCACAGAAGTACAAATATCAAGAAAAAATGACTAAGTGCTCTGCTTCTGAAATGCTCCTTGTATGGTACAACATCACAGCGGACGGAACAAGTCATAGCAGCTGGACTGCAACGTAGCTGCGCCCTGTGGAAGTCTCTCTTGGCCTCCTTAGGCCTATCATAGCAGATTCGGGTAATGAATAAATTTGCAGATTCTTCGGTTCAAAATGACCCAAACTTTTTTATGAATGTCAGTGTTTGAGCCATGATGAAGACTAGACGGTGTGGTTTGTTGTTTTTTAGCTGAGCCAGTTTCCAGAAAACTTGTGCCCCTTACCAGCCGGTTAAGAGGAGTGAGGAGTCAGCAGTGAGTGACAGTATACAACTGTCAATAAAACAGGTTTCTCAACAACTGTGAATCACCGCAACTAGAGAGGTCCTTGAGCATCCAGTCATAAATTTGCACACAAAATATTAGGCTGATTGGTCCAGTATTATTGGAGATTAACTGCGCACAAACAGATACACACACTCACGCATGTATGTACACACATGACCAAATGCACGATCCCTCCAGGCTTACGCCCAATAGAGATAACAACAAAAACAGCATCACTAATTACCAATACTGAAACAAGGAACATGAAACAATTTGCTTTTTATATTTTCTCCCGTGGCCAAATTGTGGAGGCAATTTTGTGTTGCAGTGTTAAATGTGCTAGTTAAACACTAAGGAGACAGTTATTGGTTTTTTTGTTGGTTTGTAATAGATTGTCGTCTGAGCACAAAACACACACACAGACAGACACACACAGGGTTGGTTTTAAGGTAGGTTTCGAGGTAGAGTGAGGTTGGATTGTGGGGGATTTCCACCTGTCTGGGGCTGTGGTGTAAATTGTGACAGAGGTGTGTCTGTAAGTGTGTGAGAATACGTGCCAGTGCCTATTTCTGGATGGTGTGTGTGTCAGTGTGTGTGTGTGTGTGTGTGCCTCTGCATGCTCCTGTGCTCCGGCCCATGAGCCATAGGCTATTCAGTGCAGGAGCGAGCAGCAGACTGATGGGTTTATCCCTGCTGTCTGCCCAGAGGACGCGCTCACTCACCGCCTGGCTGATTAAGACTTCCACGCAATTGTTCTCACACTCCCAGAAAAGGATCGATTCATGTTTGGACTGATTCATGCTTAAAGAAAATCAAATCACACAGCGTTCCTTGTTAGATCAGCTCGTCATGAGGGGCTGATAATGAATTTTTACCATGTTGCTCTCCCCAACGTTTTCACAGCTCGCCCTGTGCGCACAATGTATGATACACCGATGTGTGTGTTTTTGCAAGTATGTGCATGTGTGCTCTCATCCAGGCATCATACATATGCATGAGACTTCACGGCAGTGTGACTTGGGGGAAATGAATGTGCAAAGAGTCGGGCACCCGGGCCCCTCGCTCAAGTGCACTGGCGGGCGCGTAATGGGAATGTAATTTAAGCAGTGGTTAATCAGTGTGTTTTCTCCAGCTTGCCCAGCAATGCATAATAGACAATCAGCCCCCAGTCACACGGGCGTTGCTACGAATGGTCAATTACTCATCATAGTCTTGTTAAACACACAGTTCAGCCAGCCAGGGACAGATTGCTCTGCTGGTGCCATCATTATGGTAAAGAACAAAGCAAAGAAATGCTATGTGTCAGAAAGAAAGAGGGGCAGAGGGAGGGAAAGAAGAGACAATGAGGATTGGGAAGAGGCATGCACACAGTTTATTTCTGCTCATCACGATGGGACAGAGGATGGAAAGAGAAGAGAGGAAAGGGCCGCTGTGACAAAAGCGGAGGAAAAGGAGTAAAACGCCAAAATGGAAACAAAGAAGAAAAGTTCAGATTGTCAGAGTCATGCAGAGAGAAAGGAGGAAAGAGAGACAGAGAGGAGGTGAAATGGAGCAGAGCAATAAGAGAGATTGAGGGCATGAAAGTGAGAGATGGAGAGCATAAGATAATGGAGGGAGGGAGAGAAATTGAGAAAGGGACACTGGGGAGCAGGAGCAAAAGTGTGTGAGAGCGAGAGGGAGAGAGCCTGAGAAAGTGTGTACTCAGCTGTGAGATGAGACCTCTGTCTGCCCATGGGGAGAGGCGGTGTGAGAGGAGAGAAGACGAGGGGAGAGGACTCTGCTGTCAGTGAGGGGGAGGAGAGTCTCACTCTGTCTCTTTCTCTCTCTCTCACACACACACACACACACACACTCACTCATTCACCCTCTCCCCAGGGCAGGGATCAAATCTGCCCAGCTTTGTGGTTCCACCTAGATGGCCAGTGGGCTCCATCGTTTTACATCTACATCTGATTTTTTTTTTCTTTTTTGGTCACACATGCACTCCTCTAATTCTAACCATGTTTTTTCTCCTTACCTTTGTCCCTGTGGGAATGCAGGCAGTGGATTGATGGGCAATTCCTCCGCCTCCTTCATGGGGACCTTTCTGGCCAGTAGCCTGGGTTCCCCCCCTTCCCACCCGTCTCACCCCTTCCCGGCCGCCCTCCTCGCCCTCCTCACCCTCCTTCCGGGGCGGACCCCACTCCAGCGCCTCGCAAATCTGGTTTCCCCATTCGCATGAAGGTACCTCAAATCACACATGCACACAAAAACACACGCCCCTTCATCTGACCACACCGTCTGCATGAGGCGATATTCACGTCTTGGCAGTATTGGGGACAGAGCTTTGCAGGGTGTATTGTTACTCTGATATTGTGTATTTTTAGGCCGTGTTAGGTTTCCACCAAAGCATGGCTTGTAATCATCTAGCAAGAGCAAGGCTCCCACCCTTTTATTTGTGCACCAAAATAGGCCTGGGCCCAGCATGTTTGGGATGGAGTACAGTGCCACGGTTTCTGGATGGGGACACAGGGTCAAAAGTTCAGCCAAAGAATCTTGCGGTATTCGATTCACGTCAGCAGGAATGTCACTCAAGACTCTCTGAAGCAGCACGCGCAGACGCAGGCCAGTAAAAAGTTGCAGTGATTGCAGAGCTTTCAGCTGGTGTCTCCATCACAGCTTAATAGGGTAGTTCCCACCCGATGCTCAGCATTACAAAATCTTGGCCACACACACACAGTCAGGAAAACACAAACACACACACTCAGTTCAACACCTCACATTTCTGCTCAGATACAGCCAGAAAGTCAGACAAGGATAAAGTGAGAGATTAATCTGCTCGGGTATTTCGGGAATTCAAATGCTAAGGATGACAGATAAATGTAAGACCTATCCAATGCCACCCACTGATATATTAATGCAAGGTCTGCTTTCCTGTGACTTCACTTCTGTCACTTTTAGATTTACACGTTCATAATCTTTTGCTAATTACACTATGTGACGGCCGCCTGATGCCATGTAGTGAACCACAGTCTTTGAAGTTGTCGGACTCTTGTTATTTCAGCCTTCTTGTATTTATTTATTTCTTTTCTAAGAATAGCCCAGCTGTTAGTCCACGGGGGGACGCCAGTGGGGAGTGTTTGTTATTTGTGGTCACTGATCAGCGGCGCCCCAGTTGCGTGATGTGTGACTGGGGCTGATTGGATGCAGTGCAGCTGAGATGCAGTTTTTTTTTTTTTTTGGTAGTGTGTTAAGCCATTGGATGCCTCGCAGCCACCCCCACCCCCAACCCCCCACCTTGCTCTTATGTCCTGGCCACCAGGGGTTGAGTCAGTGGGCAGCTGCTACGGCGGTGAGGATAGGCGAAACTCTAGGCTTCCTCAGATAAACAGGCGAACGAATGAGATATCAACTCCAGAGACATTTTCCCTCAAAACTCATTTTGTAAGCATCAGTGTTCCTTTTACCTTATAGTTTCAGGGTTTCATTGTCAAAGATTTTCTTCTTGTGGAAAAGTAGAATAATATTAATAAGAGTGATGATGATAATGCCAAGCCTAATAAAAGTAATGGAGGTGATTATGACTGGGATTATTACTCAGTTGGCAATGGAGGCCATTATCTCTATTGCAGTTTAATTGCATATAACGCACTAAGAGCATGATTGAATCCAGACTGTTCATCAACCACATTCAGCTGTTCCCTCCTCAAGATAATTGCATATTGTCTTTTTCCTGTTTTGCATAAAAAGCAAGTCATCAAAATGAGCGGCACAATTACCCAGACTCTCGCCTCCTCTCTCCGGGTGTCAGCAGAACCCCACCAGCAGCAGAGCAGGCACTGACTCGTGTGTGTGTGTGCGTGTTTGTGTGGCTGTGTCTGTGTGCGTGGTGGCGCATTAGTGTGTCACTTGTAACCTTAAAGATATTCTCTGGATTTTTTTTTTTTTTTTTTTTTGCGAGGTGTGTTTTTAAAGTGGCTGTTTGCATGCAAATCCAAGCATAGCAGCTCGAATTTGTATTCAAAGATTACTGTATGATCCTCATGTCTCTGGCATATACCTGTCATGGTGCAGAATGTCTTTGTCTCTGCTAGTCTTCTGACACATTTGCCACAGATTAAAGCGCTAAAATCTACCATGTATTGAGCAATAGATAACAATGATCTCATTAGTCACTCGCTAACCAGTCACTTGGTGGGAATAAACAGCATCCTAGCGGACTAGGAGTGCATAGAGCTGCGGCATCATACATTTTATTTGTATATCGGGTAAGTCACCTGATATACAAATAAAATGTATGATTCTGCTGCTGCAGTGTGTTGGATTTATGGGGGTTTATTGGCAGAAATGGAATGTAATGTAATAAGTATTTTTTCTTTAGGGAATAATCGGCTGAAAAAAAAAAATCATTGTTGTGTTTTCATTACTTTAGAATGAGTCATTTATATCTACACAGGGAGCAGGTCCTTATCTACAGAGATTGTTATGTTGCACCACTGTGTTTCTACAATGGCCCAGAATGGACAAACCAAACATTGGCTCTATATAGGGCATTCGCCCTTTTATGTTAGCCACCATCATTAGTAGGCCCTCCTGCTAACATGAAACTGTTTTACTCAGTGTTTTTACTCGTTTTAATCACGTGGTCCGTTTATTTTGGAGTGGAAGAGATCTCTATGCATAATTTGGCTCCCGGTAAAAACTGAACGTCTGGATCTCAGGTTATCAGAGAAAAAAGGGGAGCACACAAATATGCCAAACAGTGTAGGATAAACACTGATATGTAATGTGAAATGGCTTTATTTAGTGTTTTTACCAGTTTAAATTACTGCTCCACTTGCTTTGGAGAGGAAGAGACCTCTGCAGATAATTCGTCTCCCAGTAGAAACCTCCTAAATGTCTGGGTCAGAAAAAAGGTGAGCACACATTAGCAGGTGTTAGACTAGTGGCCTGTCTGTGACAAGCCAAACAGCATCGGAGCTGATTTGTACAATGAAACTGCTTTATTCAGTGTTTTTACAGGTTTTAATGATCTGGTCCGTTTATTTTGGCGATGAAGACACCTCTGCGGATAATTCGGCTCCTGGTAAAAACAACCTGAATGTCTGGATCTCAGGTTATCAGAGGAAAAACATGAGCACACATTAGCAGGTGTTGAGCTAGCAAGGCATCTCCAGTATGCCAAACAGTGTCCGATAAACACTGATATGTAAGGTGTATGTAGTGTTTCTATCAGTTTAAATTGGTGATCCACTTGTTTTTGAGAGGAAGAGACCTCTGCAGATACTTTGGCTCCCCGTGGAAACCTCCTAAATGTCTGGATCAGAAAAAAACGTGAGCATACATTAGCAGGTGTTAGGCAAGTGGCCCTTCTCCAATATGCCAAACAGCGTTGGATAGACACTGATATGTAATGTGAAATTGCTTTATTTAGTGTTTTACCAGTTTAAATCACTGGTCCACTTGTTTTAGAGAGGAACAGACCTCTGCAGATACTTTGGCTCCCAGTAGAAACCTCACAAAGGGGAGGTGAGCTCACCTTAGCAGGTGCTATGCTAGTGGCCCATTGGAGAAACACTGATTTGTAATGTGAAACTTCTTTATTCAGCGTTTTTACTGGTTTTAATCACCTAGTCAGTTTGTTTGGTAAGGAAGGGACCTCTGTGGATAATTCGGCTCCTGCTGAAAACCTGAACAATAAACACTGAAGCTATTCTAACTGGGAGAAGTTTCAGCTGGTTGCAATCTGCAATCCTTGCTGCTAGATGCCACTAAATCTTACACACCGCTCCTTTGAGAGCAAATTCTTCTTTCTAAACAATCATCACAGGCTATGTAAATGGAATCATGGTGGAGATAGAAATAAGTCAAATTAAATAAAACAGAAATCATCATTTTATTTTAACAATTGAAAACGTGTAGGAATGTTCATTTGAATCTAGAGCTGCAAAGAAATTCACATTCTGATAGACAATGAAAGATGCATGTGGTGGGTGTGTTTTTATTTCAGTAAGTGCAGAAGTGCACGAGAAAATAGCATTTTTTTTTTAAATGCAGTATTTTTCCTGGATATGAAATTGAATCTGGATTTGCACCAAAAACTAATCACAAGATTCTTGGCCTAACTTTCCACTAAATTAGAAATGTGTTGACAAGATATTCTGCTGACTTATAGAAAAAGAAGCCTTAAAACATAAGCTCCTTGGTGGAGATAATACTAATAATAATAACGCATGGAGACAGATAATAATAAACCATGTCTTTGAAAAACAAGCTGACAATCATACATTAGTTTTTCCACGGTCTACACTACAACAAAACATCATGTTCAAATTTGTCCAATTAGGAAAGAGCTTTTAAACCTCCGTTTTTTGGTTTGGAAGAGAGAAAAAAAAAATGGAGAAAAAGATGTGTTTTCAACTTAATCCGCATTAGTGCTGACATTAGTGTGGACATGGTCTGGGTATGTTTAGAGAGGGCCAGTTAAGTCATGCACACAGACCGCATTTCTAGTGGGAGCATGAGCGACAAACCATTAGCTGAGTGACACGTTAAGCAAACCTATAAATAACATCGCCACATAACAGGGGTGGCATGGTCGTCTGGATCAAGATAACTTTGGCAACGGGAGTCAGTGAATGTGGTACAGAAAAGTCCTGTGTTGACTTTTGTTTAGAGATTTATTGTGTTGGGAAAAGAAAGCATTCAGTGTACTGTCTTACAAATGCTGGGATATTTATATACGGTGACAAGAGCTAAACCATTAGTGGCTTTCATGATGTCAGAGAGTAGCACGGATTAAAAGAGGTTTTTTGTCTCAGTTTTTCTCCTCAGATTGATTGCCAAATACAGTAACAGCCATTGTGCCTGGGATTGTCTGCTGTTCATTTGTTGAGTGGAGATGTGGACTCACTGACACACAGATAGAGACAGACAGAGAGAGAGGGGTGGCAGTACATGACTGTGGGTGGAAAAAAAACAAACAGGTACAAATGCAGTGTGGTGACCGTTTTAATAAATGTAATGTAAAATGTTTTTCATAACACCCAGTAAAATGGATTAGCCCCTCTGAGCTTTTGAAAGATTTATTTTCATGTTTGGAACCGTTATATAAACCCTGAATATCCCCCCCTGAATCAACTGAGAGGAAAAATTAAAAAAGAAAAATGGACTAAAAAAGAAAAAACCTGCGGGCTCCTCACAGGCCTGAGGCCAGCTGGCTGCGGTCCAAATGACTTCTTACGTTATGCCAAAAACAATCGCCGTCTCATATCTCTGTCAACACATATAGACACGCATACATGCACACACACACAATTGCCTGCACACACCTGTCTAATCCACTTCTGTTTGATACGCCTTTCCAAGCCTATCTTCAGTTGTCCATCTTTCCTTCTGTGAGCAGTTGCTAGCTTTTCCTTTTGTGGGATTTAAGCTGCACCCCCCACCTCTCCTCTCTTCCATACTCCTGCCTCTTTCATTCTCCCTCTCCCTCTCTCTCTCTCGTGCCAGCCTGCATCCCTTCCTTTCAATTAGTCAAACCTGAAGAGATCCACCACAGTACTGCCCCTCCTCCGCCGAACCCTCCTCCTCCCTTTCTGTGTCTTGATGGTTCTGTCACTTTTTCTCAATTAGCGGACCTGACAGGCAGCTCAGCCTGCTCCTCCTCTCCTCTTGGTCTTCCTCTGCCATGCTCTCTCTCTCTCTCTCTCTGTCCTTCCCTCTGTGAAATGTTACAGCCATTTCCCCAGGGACAATATACAGCATTTATGTTATTTTGTCTTTTAGCAGAAGTGAAGAAATCCTCATGAGCAATTGTATGGGCTGGCATTTTCGGAGCAGGTATAAGAAGAGTGGGTAGAAAAGGAGAGAGGAACGAAACACTCTTGTCGTCTGCCTCTAATTCAGCAGGCTTAATTCTTAACTGCCTCTAGGTGCTGTTCTATATCCAGCCCCCTTCTTTGTCCTCCCTGTCGGCCTGCTTCTCTCAACCCACCATGCTGTGAGAAATACCTTCAGAACTTCTGGAAATCCCTCCCTGGGATGCAGCTCTGTTTGTTCTGTCTCTTGCCCCTGCTCCGCCCGTGGAAAGGAGGGCATGCGCTGTGAACTCCCCTCTGTCATTCACTTGCCGATGCTGACTTGTTTATGTGTATATGTGTGTGTGTGTGTGTGTGTGTGTGTGTGTGTGTGTGTGTGTGAGTGTGTGGAGGGAAAGAGAGCGAAGCTGCTGTGCAGTCAGCAGACTGCACTAAGACCCTGCTCACGTCGCCTGCAGCAGCAGCAGCAGCAGCAGCAGCAGCAGCAGCAGCAGCTTCCCTTGTCCTGGCCAGATTAATGGCTGAATGGGCTCTGCCGTGCCCAGCAGTCCCCCTCTTGCCGCCCCAATGGAGGGCATGCTGAAACTGAGCGGGCTGGCATTATCGGGCACAGCCAGACCACGCTGTGAAAAGGGATTACGCCGTCAATCGTCACGCTCACAAACAACATGCTGCCGCGGAAAAAAAAAGCCCCTCTCCCAGCTTGGATAAAGACTGCCAAACAGCTCTCTGCTTTTCTCCCTCCCAAAATCAGAGAAAAACGTCTTGCTTAAACAAAGGACCCCCCCTCCCTCCTCCCACTCTAGATGAATTGGCATAAATGTGTGTGCTTATTAATCATGACAGCAAAGAAAGAGACAGACAAAGACGGAGAGATAGAAAAATAGGTGAAAGAGAGAAAAAGAGAGGAAAACGTGAGGGTATGTAATTATCACCCCATTGCCCTCCTCAGAAAGCAGCACCTCCTGTGTTATTGCAGGAGTGTTTGCCCTCTCTGTGCATTTCATTAATTAAGATGGGAGCATGCGGAGGCCGCTCGGAGACGAGGTCATTAAGCCCACCACAACACTCCTCCCTCCCCAGAGCCAGCTCACAGCACCGGCCCCATTGTTCCACCGGCAGAAAGTGAGACATTCAACACTAGGAGCTCCTGTTAAAACCACACACAAGCATCCACACACACACACACACACACACACGGCCAAATGAACTGCATCTGCGCTTTCCGGGATCAGGTCGCACGCTTGCCAACACAAATACGTCTGTCTTTCATTTAGCTTGTAGAGCCATGTTTTCCTCTCTCTCTATCCCCCTCCTCCTTCCTTCGCTCCGTCTGTGAGTTTGTGTTTGAAAGTGAGGCTGGAGGGTGAGGCAGGTGCAGAGGCAAGGGAGAGGAGACATGAAACACCTGAACTTCTCTAGATGACTCAGAGGTCACTGAGATGGTTGAAAGAGGTGCTGGTGGACAGTCGACGCCCTGCCTAAAAGGAGCAGTAACACAAATTAGCAGTACATGTCTCTGGTCTCTTCTCTTTATGTCTTCCTTTTCCTTCGCCTCCTTCCTCCCTGATCTGACTTTGGTTCACGGCGATAGTGCATATAGGTTCATTTTCTTTTCCTTATGTATCTCTGTAGCCTGTGTGTATCATGGAGTAGATGGGGAGGGCACAGGTTTATCATCATGCCTGTATCACATTACATAATATGCTCAGTAGTGAATATTCACTGTAGTTATATCGCACTGTTTCCATCAAAGAATTCACCCCATTTTTTTTAAAGTTACAGTACTTTGATTTTTATTATTAAATCTCTCTCTTGCAAGCCTGTGAAATAATTAATTATACAGTAATAGAGATAGGCTAATTCAATTCACACTGACTTGTTTAGATGTTTTAGTTACCCGATCGCAGTGGAAGTGGGTTGTCATAGTGATTCTTTGTCCTAATATTGCGATGGGCTTTCATCTCAGTCCATGTTTTCTCTCTCCTCCACCTTCAAAGTCCTTTGTGTTTTTGAATGTCCCGTTGCAAAATGAGTTTTGTGTTTGGTTGTGGTGCAAATGTCCTCCAGATGGGCTTGATGCAATAAGCCCAGGTGTACTGGCTTACAGGCCCAACATCCAAATGACCTTTTACCCCCGATGTAGGTCAGTGAAGGTCAGCCGCCCAGCTCTCTCTTCATTGTAAACACAAGCTTCAAATCCGTCCTTATCACTTCATTCAGATGGATAGAGGTGCAACTGCCAGCTCTGAGAGGGAGATAAAGAAAGAGCCATATGTTTCAAAGACAAATTTCATACATTACAGCAATCCCCAAGCTTGTCTCGTATTGTTTGCATTCTAAACTCAGGCAGGAAAGGCAAACATGACAGGCAGAGCCAGTACTTATTTGCGTATGAACACCACCAGCTGCATTGGACCTGAAGGATTATGCTGGGTTAGTCTGGATAACAGCATCTTGGTGGTTATTGTCCTGTCTTATCAATTATCTCCCTCTCTCTGCTGCTATCCATCTCAGCAGCTCCAGGGTACCCTCGATTCTCAGGGAGTCTGGCCCACACTTTCCTTCCCATGAGCCACTTGGATCACCATGCCAACAGTGGAGTTCTCTACGGGCAGCACCGTTTCTATGACACGCAAAAAGGTGAGGCGCACGGTGATTAAAATTTAATCAGACAGAAATAAGACATTTAAATCCAATTTATACAACATAGTATGGTGTAATTTGATGTGGGATATTGATATAAAGATGCCTGGGGAAACTATCACGAGAGCTGAATAATCTAATTCTGTCATTGCCTTTTCCTTTCTTGACTAATGCATTTGTCTTTATTGGCCTGTCTGCCTTCCTCTCTCAGAGAATTTCTATCTTCGAGGTCTCCCGTCCCAGCCACCTCTCATCTCAGCCAATCACAGTCTGCCACCAATGTCCAGGGCAGGTTCAGGACACTCTCAGGGGTCCTGCAGCAGAGACAGAGATCCAGGGGCGGGTCTACATAAGGGTCTTAAAGAAGGGTCTGTGGAGAGAGGAGTGGTACCTGTCAAGGACAAGGAGAGGTCCAGTAGCAAACAGGAGGCAAAGGAGAGACAACAGCAGCAGCAGCAACAGCACCACAGTCACCAGCCACCTCAGCCCACACACCACCACCATTCCCACTCCCATCAGCAGCACCCACACTATCCACAGCACCCACTACCCTTGGAGGAGGTCAACAGTCGGGCCCTGGAGAGGCACAAGGCATCAATCACGATGGAGTACAGCAAGGAACACCCTCAGAGTATGGGCAAGCCCCTCAGTGCCTGTTTGCACAATGGCAAAATGCAAAACGGAGATGCAGGAACTGGAGCAGGGGCTAAGGCCTCCATGTCCAGTTGTGGGGGGGAGGGCACAGCCCTTGGGGCTATGGGTGGTGGAGGGAGCAGCCAGGGCAGACATATGGGGTCCAGCGGCAGTAGTCGCTGCACCAAAGAAGGGGTAAGTGGGGAGATGAGGATCAGTGAACAACCTTCAGACTGTCTGGAGAGGGGTCAGGCACCACTGCACCACTCTCTGTCCTACTCTGTACCCCCACCCTTACACATGGGTTCTGCTGCTGGAGGTGCACACCCCCATCCGCATCCTCATTCTCACCCGCATACACATCCTCACCCTGGGGGCTTCCACTGCCTTCAGCTCCACCCCAGTCATCCGCACCATCCACATCATTCCCACCATACACACCACCACCCGGACTTCTTCTGCCCGCCCCCTCCTGCTCCTCTAGCCAATCCTGCCTCACATGAGAGGGGGCCAGCCAATGTGGGGCGAGAACCTAAAGTCACAGGGCCTACATTTGTGCCATCTGTGGCAGGCCTGGGGGACAAATCTAGTGGGCCATTCCAGCTTGGTAACCCCGACTGTCATGGTGTGGGCGGTGGAGGGGGAGGTGGCACCGCAAAGGACAAGATAATAGAAAAGAATGGAGGCGGTGGGCACCATAGTAGTTGGCACAGAAAACAGCAGCAACAACAACAGCAGCAGCAGCAGCAGCAACAACAGCAGCAGCAGCAGCAACAACAACAACAACAACAACAGCAGCAGCAGCAGCAACAGCAGCAGCACTCTTACAGAAAGACAGAGAAGGCTCCAGACTGGATGCAGTCCCACCATCAACACCTTCAGCCTTCACAACTTCCTCCACCGCCCCAACTACAGCAGCCTCCACATCCCCAACAGCAGCACCAGGTTGTACGATCTCGCAGTGCTGAGTGTATCAACAGTGGTGTGGATATGGATGTGTTCAGACCTTCGCTGCCCCAGGGGCCTAAGACTGGACACTCTGTCCCTCATTCTGTCAACACTTCTCCTTATAGAGACTGTTCCCATCCGGGACCCCAACCTAACTCCTCTCCACTTGGAAGTAAAAGCATGGGTCAACATAGTGGGGCTGGAGCAGCCCATGGCCCTGGTCCTGGAGGTAGCTGCTCCTTACAGAGAGATGGACAAAAGGTAGCCAGGATACGCCACCAGCAACATGGTCGGCCTGGCCCAGATGCACCCTCTCCTGCTGAGTTAAACCAGGGGACTAATCAGGAACTGAAAAGAAAGATGGACATGTCTCCGTATGGTTACAGCAACAGCAGTGGGCAGCACCACCACCAGCAGCCCCCTGTGCCACCCTGGGCCATGAGACCTCCCCACCACATGTCACAACCCGAGGAGGAGCAGAGGAAGTCTTACATGGAGTTAGGGAACACTGGTGGGCAACACTCCCAGCAGCAGCAGCAGCAGCAGCAGCAGCAACAGCAGCAGCAGCAGCAGCCGGGAATGAGCCTGCCACCTCCCCAGCCTCCCCCCGCACCTCCCCTCAGTCAGCAACAGCAGCAGCCACAGCAGCAACCTGAGCCCCAGGGCCCAACTCAGGGGGAGAGCAGTGCTATGAAAAGCTTACTAAAGTACAGCAACCAGCAACAGCCACTGCTTCTCTCTCAGAAGAGCCCCTTTGGGGGGCTGGGAAGCCTCAAATCAGGTCCTGCTGGGGGGAGCTGTGCCCTGCAGGGCAACAAACAGACTCTACCTTCCAGAAAGGGCCCAGCCAATGACAACGAGCGCCCTGATTACAGTGGGCGGGGCCGAGATATGGGGGACACAGGTCACGGGGAAAGTGAGGTGCGACAGCCGCCGGTGGGAATTGCAGTGGCTGTGGCCAGACAAAGGGAGCCACCGTGTCGTTCAGCAGACAGTCATCCCAACAGCCGGCAGGGCAGGGTCCATCCCTCAGTAAAAGGTAAGCAGGCTAGGTCACTGCCTCATAAACAGAGGTGTGGGGAACAGAGACCAGTTTTTTTTCTTATCTGTGACCTGTTGATGACCTGTAGCTGTGAAAGCGGAAAAAAAGGAAAAGAAAACTGGAAAAAAAACAAGGTCTAGACTTTAAAAGCCTGAAAAATATTAGTGGCTCAGCATTGTCTGTGCCATGAGACAAACCTTCAGTTTTCTCTTTCATCAATTCTGGTTGAAATCGCATTAAAAAATATGATCCAAAATCTGTATAGTGGGGCAATCTGAGAAGCACTGTCAGTACTGTGTTTTGAGAAATTGTGAGAGACTTGGGAACATGTCCTCACCTGGTGAAACTACGGTGAAAGCTAATGGTTAAGCTAATGTTTGTTTATTTCATTGTTTGTTTGTTCTCATGTCTGTCTCGCAGGACCGCCCCGCTCCATGTATCCTTCAGATCCAACCACTGAAGAGGAGAGGAAGAGGATGAGTGGGGAGCAGATTGGTTTGACTTGCTTGGACAGAGAGAGAGATGCATATATCAGGTAAGTAAAGCCATTGTTTAATATTAGAGCTGTAACGGTACACAAAAGTCAAGGTTCGGCGCATACCCTGGTGTAGGAGTGACAGTTTGGTACGAGTTTGGTACGGCAAATCCTCTGGCTTGGGACTGAGGTAACATTTTGCCCACTGGCAACTTTGGTAAAAGATTTTTATTTTAAAAATAAGGAACATTTCAAACAGTATTTTTACACTGTAGGAGCACTTTCCCAAAATGCAACTGGTCACAAAGCACTACAAAATTGAAGAACATCTCTTGTGCTATGAAATGAATATCCTAAAATCTAGAGTATAATGAAAAATGGTAGTGTTGCAGTTAGTTCTGCCATAGCTATATTTAAAGATCCCCTCCATTCCACAATGGGTTTTTTCATATGTTTGTGTCCCCTAATATGTTTAACCTTGACTAAACAGACTTGTGTCTTTGCAAAGTTTGTCACTAGAGAGGCGTTTTCGTATTCTTCTACTAAAGAAAATGATGGCTGTGCATTTCTCTAAAATCTTAGATTCAAACGTACCCTGGGCAAGCCAGAATAGAAATGTAACTAATTCGAACTTTGACCTCCGGTTTATAATTATGTTATAACAACATGTGTGAAAACACTGTAACATGATGGCAGCTGTTGTATGTTTCACAACCACTAACAATGTATCAGCCACTGCTAGTTACTAGCTAACAAGCTAACAAACTCTATAAACAAATTAAAGATGCTAACTACACTTACCATTTTAATACGATGCCAATTTTGTTGCACAACAGACTCCTTATCTGATGTATGGCTGAATATCTCAGATGTTTCCTCTAACGTTAACTCTAGCCATCTTGATGTGTACCACTCTTTTACAAGTCGACCTAGCACAAGCAATGGTGGTGGGCGTGAGGCCGTGAGACCAAAGGAGAAAGAGAAGATCTACTTTCAGCCCCTTTTCATTTTTTTATTATAATGTGGGAGAACCATATTAAACAAAATAGTAATTATATCATGTCTGGAGTGGAACTTAAAACATTCAAAGCACCCAAACAATTACCATCCCAGTGATCGGCACACCTGGGCGATGCTGTTGAGCATTAGCACACAAAGCAATACCGGCACTTTGTCTTTGTCTTATAATGTCAAACAACTCTCTCTGTTAGTGTTGTTGTTGACAGCGAACCTGTAGGCGGGTCTTCCGGCTTCTTTGAATTTATAGTGTGGCTGACTAGCACACCCATCCACTTGTTATGCTAACCTTAGCATATGTTGCTAACAGCATACGGCTAAAAGTTTGGGCAGAACTTGCACTTGGGAACTTTGGCTCCTAATTGTGTGCATCAATCTACATACTGTGTATTCTGCATGTGGATGCATGCATCAGACTGTGACCCCCGCCCTGTGACAGTTCGGTACAACTACACAAACCGTTACAGCCCTTCCTAGTACCCAAGTAAACTCTGCTATTGTTATAAACCTACAGTGGTCTTCATTTGCATTTCCTTGTCTTTGTCTCACTCGGGTGCCAGGGATAATAAGGAACGGGTGGAGTTTGCAAGAATCCACCCCTCCAACAGCTGTCATGGAGACCTCACCTCTCATCTCATGGTCCCAGGCGGGACTTCCCTCCAGTCTGGCCAATTAGGAGATCCTGCTGCACATTCTGCTCACCACCATTGGATGCCAAGAACTGGAAGCCCATCCCTTTGGATGACAGGACACTCATATGGTAAGAGAATATATACATTGTACCGTGTTACAGATCACATGAAGAAGTTAGTATACAGCTGCTTTTCCCATTTATGGAATAGGTAAAAAATCATTTTAAGTTATCCAGCTCAGCAACAAATATTGAGTTTCCTTTAAAGCCTACAGAGCTCTGTGTCATCTCAAATTTGTGCAGAATTCAGCAGCCAGCATTTTACATCAATTCAAGTTGAGCATCTTTTCACTGCTTCCCAGTCAGATTTAGAATTGATGTAATGATTTAGTGATTATGATTCTAGTCATGTGGGAGTTTTCTTTTTACATAGTATGAGATAAGTATATAAATCTAAACTGACATCATTTCTATAAAGCAGGTATAGGTCATACAGCCCTGCACCAGAATCTGCCACCAGGTTTCTCTGCAGCCATGTCAGGCCCTCTGCAGCCAGTGCTGCCTCTGCCTCAGGACCCCTCAGCCCAGCTGGTGGTCCTGCCCACTGAGCCTCCCGCCCATCCTGCGACCCATCACCTGGGTATGCCTTAACCTTGCTTTCTCCTCAAAGCCAAGTGTATCTATAAAGCACTCCGAATATGTCTGCATGTAAAGTCTCACACAAGAACATTATTACATTAACATTAAAGAAAACGCTGGGAGTTCATCAGCAGTCTTCGCAGGATCACTTCCTGGGAAGACTGCTGATGAACTTCCCTTTAATGGGCTCATTCACAGACACACACACGCCACAATTCAAACATTTCCTGCACACCACCTGCTCAGCCCAGCAGGAATAGGGCTCTCAACGGGTTAGGGAACTCATCCAAAGCTACACTGTATGTGCACCCCCTATACACACACATGCATACACTGAGTGCCACACCAAAGAAAGAGGAACTGTGAGAGTGAGGGAAAGATCACTTCTCAAAAGTCGTTGTAGACACATATTCAGTGAGCAGGCTGCGACATTTAATTAGCTCACAATCTTCGACGGTACGTTTCCTTCTGTGCTCCACAGGAGTTTCAGCCGAGAAAGGAAGTGCATCCACAAAAGCTTTCCCACAGGAAGGATCCAAGTTTATGTCTCTGAGCAAGGATTTTTGGTGTGTCTAGGAGAAAGGGGGTGGAGGGGCGAGTCAAGGGCAAAGGGCAAGAGAATAGAAAAATTCGGTTTTTGAGGTTCGTACATGTAAGCCCACTACTTCCCAAGTGGGACCTCTGTCATAGCACATCACCCACACCAAGTTGTACTGGTCCTCAAAGCCACATAACGGGAAAGGTTGTCCACCCACAGACATGGGAACTAAGCATCCTGCTGGGCCCTTTCGCAGACCCTCATCTGCGATTTGGCTGGGCAGGTGGGACTTTTCAGCGGAAAGTCCACGCTGAATGCTCCGGCGAGACAAACAAGCATTTCCAGCCCAGTATTTTGACCTCCAATCAACCTAAAACCATCATCATCTGTTCGCATTTCATCATTGTCATGACTTTTTTTTTCAGCATTCCAGCAAATTCTCAAGGCAGCTCTTAAGAGACAGCTTTCTGTTCAGAGCGGGGGAGAGTGTGGGATTGCTGCTGCCTGGGGAGATGTTGTTCTGTGAAGTCAAAAATCTTTTTTTGAAGACATTCGTCTATGTCGCTGCTATAAAATGTGCATACAATGATTTTTAAATGATCCATAATGGTTTCAGTGTTTTGAAATGGATGTGTGGGAGGAAGATAATGAGAGGATAAGGATATGGATAACACAATGTTGTATTCTGGTGTGTTGCACATGGTATTGATGTGTATGAATCCAAAAGGAATAGGTTGCTAAAGTGTGTACGTGCATGTGTGTCTTTTTGTTCTAAGGTAGCCCCCTCCGTCACATTCCTCCTCCTTTTTCTCATTAGATGTGATGGAGCAGCCAGGGCTGTGGCCCCCTGTGTACGGCGCCCGGGGCCCACCCTCCCACATGCAGCATCCTGCTGTGTACTCCCGATCCCAGTTTCTACGGCAACAGGAGCTGTACGCTCTCCAGCAGCACCAACAGCTCCAGCATCAGCATCAACATCAGCACCAGAGCCACCAGTCGCAGCAACCACAAACACAGTCTCAAACCCAGCAGCAGCAGCAGCAGCAGCAGCAGCAGCAGCAGCAGCATAGAGCTGCGCATGGCATGGACATGCAACATCATGCAACTCACAGTTCACAGGTGATTAAGTCAAAATACACAAATCTATCTATCTATCTATCTATCTATCTATCTATCTATCTATCTACACATGCAAAGGAGAGCAAGACTCAGGCAGAGTGAGTGAGTCATGAGTCAGCTTTTCTCACATGATTTATTTTGTCTATTTTTAACTCCCCTAATATTTTCCTGAGATATGCTGACTTTCTCACAGGGATGGAGTGTAAATCACTGGATACAAGCTGCGGAGCAAGTAGCTTTTTGTGTCAATGACTAGATTGCAAGGAATTAGTTATTACATTGCTAATATAAAAATTCACGTGCTTGAGATCTTCCAGATTTGTAGGGCCCTTCTGTAAGTGTAATTGTATGTTATTGTCATTTTAATACCACAGATGCAGAAGAGGCCGGATGAACCCTCCGTTGAACTAGAGGAACTCATTTCAGAACCGAGAACGTCTAAACCTGCCAAGCCCTACTCTTACAACCCGCCCCAGAGGAACACCTCTCCTCCTGGGGCCTGCGCTGCTCACTTGTCCCCTTGTTGCCAGTCCCCGTCACTACGCCCGCATCCCAAAAGCACTCCTTCGACACCCTGCCCCGCTCCCAGTCCTGCTGCGGCAGCCCCTCACTCACCTGCCATAAGCCCTGCCCCGCCTCAGATGCCCAAGGGGACTGAATCCCAGGACAAACGGGGAGAGGGACAGCCCCCGCAGGATTACCCACAGTCTCTAGAGCCTGGTGAGCATCAGAGGAAGTATTTACATGCAAACAAAAATATACAAATGTGCCTCAATTTTTTTTCAGCTGCCTTTGATACACGATGTGCAATGGCTTCGGATTGAGTTACATTGATAACATCTGATGAAAGACTGTCAAAGAACATACTGTTTGAATCAGTTTCAGATGTGGCTAGTTACAGAAGAGGGTTGGACAACATGGCATTTAAATGACATTGCAATATTTTAGGCTATGTTGTGATACACAGTATATGTTTTAATATTTTTAAGTCTCTTCTAAACTACTGTAGACAACTAAAATACACAGATACAAAATAAACTACTGTTACAATTAAGTAAATTAAGTACTGTTATAATAAAGTTAAAACAAATACTATTACAATAAAATAAAATAATTACATAAAGTACTGTTATAATAAAGTTAAATGAAGTAGTATTATAATAAAGCTAAATAAAGTACTGGTATAGTAAAGAAAAATGAAGTACTATTATGATAAAGCTAAATAAAGTACTGTTATCATAAAGTTAAATGAAGCACTGTTACAATACACTTAAATGTATTACTATAATGATACATTTTAATAAAGTGCTGTTGCAATTGAGTTAAATATATTACTGCTATATTAAAGTTAAATGAAGTACTGTTGGTACTTCTGTTCTTAAGCGCTCTTAAAATTAGAGTAAATTCAAGTACTGTTATTTTAAGTTAGATAAAGTACGTAAGTAAGATAAAGAGTTAAATAAAGTATCATTATTACAAGATAAAGTACTGTCTAAAGTTAGATAAAGTACTGTTACAATAAAGTTAAATAAAGTATTGTTATAATGAAATACATTAATGGTGAACCACTGGCACTTTTATTCTGAAGCACCCAGCTCGTCTCTGTCCATAGTGTTAACGTTTTTGCGTTGAACTTTAAGCTTCTGTTCAAAAGTTAGCTGTTAGCAGGAAGTTAAACCTTTAAAGCGACAACATTAATGTTAGGATTTATTCACTGTGAGCAAGAAACAAACAAATAGCCCTCCAGTTTATATATCAATAATATTTGCGAGTCACGCAGGTGCTCCATGGTCACAAAACAAGACTAAATGGTCGCAGTCTGCATCCCTTGATGGCAGGGGAGTGTTTGTGATGCATCATGTTTGTGCCAGTGACTTAAAAAAATGATGTGACACTTTATACTCTATGTTGGTGATATGCATCCCATGTGGAACCAGCTGCGATACATCGAGTGTAATCAGTATTTTGCTTACCCCAATTACAGATGTTAAGTCAAATTAGTCAAACAGCAAGAGAAGGACAGTGAATTCTAGGGTAGAGGATCACTGTGTACATTATATCCAGTGGTAATTGGAATCGCCACTGTTGTAAATGATACTTTTTGTTTGCTGGTGTTGTGGTAATATGTGTGGGTGGCTGTGTTGGCAAGCCCCTGATTGACTGAACGGCTCAAAGCTGCAGAAAATGGCTGCCGGCTGAGCTGGGGCTTTCCACTACCGTTACCTCGGTAATGACTGAGAAACACCTCAATAGCAGCCCTCGCCTCTCCTCCACCCCCACAGGCCCCGCACTCTCTTCATCATCATTAATGTCTGGCTAACGGCCGCCGCACGCCAGAGGAATTGTGTCAGGTGCTCTGATAAACCAAAGCCTGGCTCACTTCAAATAACACACTCACACGAGGTTGCATGTGGTCCTGTACTGTTCCTACTGCTGGGAGATCAAGGCAGAGTGCATTTCCTTTTCCTGGTTTTCATTATTTGTGACCTCAAAGGTAGCAGGGGAATTAAGTTTAGAGTGTACCTGATGTGGAGGGACTTCAGATCTGCATCAAATGGGGCCTTCTACAGTACTTCAGCCAAAATATTGCCACAAAATAAAGTCATTAGGAGATATTTTTGTGGGAGCGTTTATCAGAATGGTTTAGCCAATATTGACAATTGATGATTTTGTTATCTTTTTTTCTTTCTCTCTGTAGACTTACCTCCTGGATACACCTATCCTTCTATTGCCATGGGCTACAGGAGCGGGCCCTCCCCCCAGGATGTTCGACTGGCTGAGCCAGCCGACCTGGAAGCGGTCCAAGTGGAGCCTGCTGAGCATGCTCCCCAGTCTCTCTCCAGCCTGGGGGAGGAGCTAGACTGCCAAGCGGTGGTCAGGCCCCTCCCAGAGTCACTACCACCCAAGGAAGTGGAGCAGGAAGACGAAGAAAGCGTGGTTGAGAGCGTTCTGGAACAGAGGGAGGGGGTGGAGGTCGCGCCAGTGACAGCAGCCAACTATGTGCCTGGAGAGAGGGAGGTGGAGGAGCAGGGGCCTGCTGAGGAAGAGGTGCTGGTTTGCCCCCCTGCTAAGAGCCCAGTGTGCGAGGCTGCTTCCTGTCCAGTCCCCCTTTCAACAGAGGAGCCTGAAAGGCCAGAAGCTGTCATCACCTTGGAAGAGGAAGAGGATGATGAGGCGGTGGGTGAGGAGAGCCAGGTGGAGCATGCTCAAAAGGGCAACATGTCTGGAGAGCAGGAGCCAGAGCTGCCCACAATCATTGAGCTTGACCCTGCTTCCCCTGCAGCTCCAGAGCCTCAGTCCTCAGCCCTTGAGGGAGCAAAGGACAGCGAGACTGCCCCGGATGACGCCTCAGTGGATTTTGTGTGTCTTTCCCCTGCCTCAGCTTCCGCTCCCCAGCCCGAGTCAGGCAACTGTTGCCGTGCCCCACAAACCTCTTGTGCCCTGCTACTGGAGTCTGGAGCTTCTGATTGCTGCTGCCTTCTGCACAGACGTACCTCCATTTCCCTTGTTCCCTCTTAGCACCCCATCAGCTGCCCCCTCTCAGCCTAACCCCCACCAGGGTATGGAGCTTCTGAGTGAGCTGGCAGATCTGGAGCTGCAGCAGCAAAAGCGCACCTGTGGGAAAAGCCAGGGTGAGGGACAGTGGATCCTCCATTAGTCATACACATTAACATGCACACAGAAACACATTCATATCAGCAGGATGCACTTCTCTCTCGTAGTTTACCCTCCTTCTCCTCTGCGTCCACTGAGACAAACTCCCACTCCCCCCTCAGGCCTAGCCTCCGTCGCTCTGTGTTCCCTCCCAGATACTCCTCTCTTCCTGCTGGTCTCAGGAGCCTCTGGTGGATTCTAACATGTCCCCAGAGAAGCTGTCTGCATGCCTGCTTGCCGTTTCTCTTCTTTGGTGTGTTAAAGGCACTTTTATTTTCTAAAAGGCTGTTCTAACGATGCAGAGGCCTCAGGAGAGGGAGAAGAAGCAGGAGGACAGGGCTGAACTACTAGTGAGGGGTGCACACCTCCCTTTCTCGCTCCCTCTCTTTCCCTTCCAGCTTTCCTTAGGGAGCTGTCTCTCTGTCTTTCCATCCCGCCGCTGTTTGATCCACACATGTGCACAAACGCACACACTCCCAAACACACATAAAAACACACACGCAATTGCAAATACACACTCTTTAACAAAAAGGGAAAAAAAAAAAGAGACGCACCAATTGGCTTCCCTCTCTCTCCCACACACAACACGTAACTGAAAGTTAGTGTGTAATCACAAAAGCAGTCGATGTTTTCAGCACCCTGGAGCATTGCCTGGCTAATTAGACCCCATTGTTTTAAAGTGCCTTTAAAAGCTTCCTTGTTTTTCAAAGCGCCATGTGTTTTTTTTTTATTCATGCAAAAGGATGTTTTGTGTTTACCACAGCATCCTAATGCATTTAACTGCTCCCAAAAGAGGGTTCTATAAAAAGGGTATCATCAACTGATTCCAGAGTCAGTGATGTTGTCTTTGTGATGCGATACTGTTGACAGCTCAAGAAAGTGGCACATGTCGAGTCACAACAATAGTCTTTACCAAAACAAGTACTAAAACAAGTGAGAAGAATCAGTATTTTTTTGTGTTTATATACGTAAAGATGTAAGGCAGTGTTATTTTGTAAACAATTTTTCATGTTTCTTCTGCACGGCTAGACTTCACCGCTGATATTCAGATATTTAGCTCAGCCCATTGACTGCAGATAGTCCAGTCAGTGCCACAGGCAGATAGGGCTACATGCAGTAGTAGGAGCTTGGCCCAGATGGCCACTGACATAGCAGCATCTGGTGAGTCCACATTGATATGACCTCTGAAACGATACGCTGCCACGTCTTCACACTGGCTTAATGTGCCAAATTTCCCTCAGTTTCCTTCTTCCCGATCATAATTCGCTATATCACAAGTTCACTGCTGAAATATTGTGCACATGTAATGCTCACCTGCATTAATTAGTTGTTCACTTTGAAATTAGTTTCTTTGACAAATTTTTAAGGGGTATTTTTGATCTTCTAAAGTGGAGTTGTGTGAAGGTACTTATCCATTGTCAGTGTATTACCTACAATAGATGTACATTGGTACACCCCATGTTATAGCCACACAAAAAAGTCGGTCAGTCAATCAGTTTAAGTGTATGCCATATTTACAATATTTTCACAGTTTTACCTTGCGGTCAGACAACAATTTCTGAGCGGAAACTGAAGCCGTTATATCGCACTCTTGAAAACCAGACTCCATTGAGAAAAACAGTGATTTAGCATCACTTAACTGTTCTACCATTGCCTCGATCACGCAGTTTGTTTGTATTCATGTGTGACTGTGGCGCTGAAAGTGGTTAGTTCGGCTTTGCCAAAGTCCCACAATAAGGCAAACATGCTAGCTGATCGAGGTGGTGGTATACCAGCAGCTCCCGTGTTATGAGAGCTTATGTTACTGTTTTTCACAGTGTAGTCTGGTGGCTTAGACGAGAGCATAGATGGTGAACTGAAGCCATAACTGTCTTCTGCGCTGGAAAGGGCTGTCTGTGGCAAGGTCGAATACTCTCAATGTAGCATACATTTAACTGTTTTTTTTAGGTAGGCCTTTATGTTAAATATGTTTTGTTGCTGGCCCCCATCCATAGCAGTACATCGCTTAGCTTCCATGGCAGTACTCCTGCCTACTTCTCCAAAAAGAGGGTGTGCCAACCACCACCTACTGTAGGTAATACACTGTCTATGGATAAGTATCTCATACAACCCCACTTCAAAAGATCTGAACTATTCCTTTAAGGAAACGACCTCAGTTAATTTGTAGTGTCTTTACATCAAGCATACATGGACACAATATGAACCAAACAATTCTTTTGTTCCTATAACAGAAGAGGAGTTGCTGATGTTTGACCTCCAGAGCCTTGCTACCCTGGCCACAGCCCGTGCACTGGAGATGGGCTCCCAGGAAGGCAGCAGTACAGTTTCAGGGCGACATTTCCCAGCCCGCAGGATCCTCAATTTACGTAGGAAATGCAGCTGGACACCTCGCAATGAACCAGTAAGACTGCAGCTCCAGTATTAATGCCTCAAAACACAAAGTTCCCATAGATTTATTGTCCTTCATTTAAATAAATGAACGGATAACGTAGTAAAGAATGTGTTTTCCTTCGATTTAAGGATGTTTTTAGTGGTAAAAATAATCACTAATGATGTGTGCCTCAGGTGTGCCCGGCCAAAGGTAGCATGGAAACAATGGACGGTCCTGAGCTTGCAATGCGTGTGAAGCTGGCTGAGCTACAGCGTCGCTACAAAGAGAAGCAAAAGGAGCTGGCCAAACTTCAGAGGAAGCACGATCATCAGTGAGTTTGACCTTATCCTCCTTTCCCTAAAGCTCATCTCTACCCTTTGCATTCAGGGATTTCAAAAGTAATAAAAAACAAACAATTGCTTTTAGTTTTCATAGTATTCCTGTCTGCATTGCTTTGCTGCTACAACCTTTTGAGTTAAAATATGTGTAGTATCTCAGACATCCTCTCTCTATGCTTGTCTGTTTACATCTGCATGTGCAAGCAGGAAGGAGGAAACACCTCGAAGCCCAGCGCGACGAGGACCGGGGCGGCCAAGGAAGCGGAAACCCACCCTCACCACAGGTCCAGTGTCCTCATCTGAGGGCCAAAGAAAAGTCAAGTGAGTATCACTCAGCCAATCTACGCTGGCTGGCTATAGTCCAACCATGTCTGATAAGTCCCTCTGTATCGCTGGCGTACAGGGACTGCCTCTCATTGGTATAAACAGGAAATGGGAAAACACACAGCTGAACCATTCAAGAAAGTCCACTTAAACCCCTTCTAATCTAATCAACACTGGCGTTAATTATACAACAGCATAATGTGCATAATGTGTCAGTTTTGTGTATGTCTGCTTGTACAGAATATTTATGCATGCTTGAAATATACCTAGAACCATCTCATTAGGCTTCAACCAAGCTAATCTTAAACCTCAGTGGCATTACTGTAGTGTATGTTGAGCTTTTGGGGGGGAGCTGGCTGCTGGCTGGGGTGGGGACGCGAGGGGATGACAGGCAGAGGATGTAATTAGAGTACTGTGAATTCTCCTGTAATCTGTCCCAGCAGCAGGAATGTGACACGCCACTGCCATTACAGCCCCACGGGGTCGCTAGGGGTCCAAAGGATAACATGATGGTCAGACAGTCCAGGCACTCAGAGATAAGCTGACATTTAGAGCTCTCATACAAAATCCATGTGTGTATGAGAGAAAAACAATTAGTGCAATAAAGTGAGCGGAGCAGTGGAATAAAAATAAAGAGGGAGACTGATAATAGAGCATTGGAGGATATTCAAGAAACAAGGACACTACATTATGACATTTAAAAAAGTGCGAGCGTCAGCTTTTGTTAAAGCAGGGGTGCCAGTGCTGTTTGGTGGAGGTGGGGGAACTGATAAACCAAAAGGGTCTCGGGGTGAAAGGTTTCCTGTCAGGCTTCAATTAGCGTTGTCATCAGGGTTTGGAAAGGCTTAGAGCACTAAATGTCACCTCGCAGCATTCCCCCTCTCTCCATCTTCTCTTCTCCCTCCTTTTCTCACTGTGGTTTCTGGGCAACGGTCCACAGTGTTCCCAGCTGCCCCTCTGTGGTGTCACCTCGACTCTCCTTCCACCCATGTACCCCTGCCCCCTCGCCAGGCCAGCGCTGATCAGAGTGGGGACGCTGATGCCGGGTGACAATGACACCCGAATGAAAGGGTAGCCGGCTGCCGCCCTGCAGCGTATTGCAGTGGAGGGAGGGTGGGTGCCAACATGGAGGTGGTGGGGTGGTTGTGTTAAAATTTGAGCCACAGCTCAGGTACTTCATGGCAGCCAGGGTGTACTTCCTTTTGTTTCTGCAGATGTGTGTGTGTGTACAATGCAGCAGAAAATGACATGACACATCTTAACAAGAAACAGGCAGGCTGGGGACTGATTAGCCTCATGTTGCGTTACATGGCAGGGTTATGTAAAAGCATGTACTGCACCTGCCACTCATGCTTCTACAAGATGCTGACGCTTGGGTGCTATGATGGAGGGCAGTGGGTCAGTGGGTAGCAGCCCAGCCTTTTAGTGTCTCTATTCTTTTCTTATTTTGCATGAACCAAAGGGTGTGTGTGTGTATGGTGTTTTAGTGAGCGATTCATTCAAGCCTCCCTGCCTGCATATTCTATGCATCTGTGCAATTAGGTATGGATGCAGCTGTGCTTATGAGCATTTATACAGGCACTGTTTGTTTTTGTGCGTGCCTCTGTTATTCCTGTGGGTAGAGCGACGGGGTCCTTTGTGGTGCTGCTTTGATTGGGGGAAGGCTGGAGAGAACTACTGCTAGCCAGCAAACCCTGCTAATCAATTCTGTTTAATTAGTCGCTGTACGCGCAGCCCCCCCAGCCCCCCCACTGAGGGGAGGGACTCTGTCATATTGTGTTTGTCAGCAGCGGAAGGCGAGCCGTGGCGGGATCTGCCTCACAGGGACAACTCACACTTCACTGCCACCTCTGTCACTCTCCTGTCAGTCAGCGGGCAGACAGTCCCACTGCCCGACAATCGCCTTCACTCTGTTACAAATGCACGCTGACACACTCTTGATTATGAGATTTACACACAGGCGAGGCCATACATGCAAGTTCTGTGTTCACACAAACAAGAGGCGCACACACATTTGATTCCAAACAATGTGTGGTTACAGAATGGTACGACGCACAATACGCAGACAAAGAATTAACATGAAATGTGCTTTATTTATCTACTTCACATTTAAACCCTGCTGTAAATGTGAGTGATTTCCGAGGCTGCATGCACACGAGGAGAGGGGAAGTTAATCTTTTGTTTGAGCATGGCCTGGCTCACGTCGGTGTGGTCTATGGGCAGGCTTCCAGAGGGAAATTCAAGGGCATTTGGAGTGGTTGGCCTGTGATGCTGCTCAGTGTAGGGGAAAGAGTGTGCCACAGTGATATGAAAATGCAACTGGAGAGCTATGATATTCGCTGAGAACAATAGAGCCGCATACAAATGCAATGCCTTCCAACCATTCAGTGTATCTTTCAAAGCTATGCAGTGCTTCACAGGCTGCACAGACACTCCCTAGATAAAGCGTTAAGGCTTCTTATGCCACACTGCCCTCAAACAATCCCAGGTTCCTTGTTAGATCCCATTTTTTTCAAGTGTGTGGTTCAGACACTGGGCTCTCCATGTCCTTTTTTGTCATTCTGTTCATCAGACAGAGAAAGGAGACTTATTAGATCCCACAGTGAGGTGACTCAACTCTGTTTTCCCCTGTGATGTCCTACCCCCTCTTTTTCTTTCAAACCACCGCCATTCTTCTCTAATGAATGCCTCTCCCTTGTTTTGACTGGCAGGTCGATGGGGGCGGGGCTTGCACTGTCGCCTGAGGACCTAGGAGGGGGCGGAGACAGCCAGAGAAGGAAGAAGAGGCTGTCCAGTCGAGGCTTTGAGCGACTCAGCAGCACACAGGTCAGGGTCCCCTTGTCCTCCTCCCTTTTGTCCTCTATGCAACTAGAAATAAAAGAGGCCACTCTTTGTTTCTTTGCGTTTGATATATTCCTTTGTTGCACACTATTTCTAATTAGGTGCTACCCTCAGGAGTCAAATCCGCTGCTCTCCATATTAATATCTTTATCATTGGGGCTTCTACTGTTCCTTTTTCTTCTCTGTGTGTGAGCCAAACGAGAGCCCTCTCCCTCTGACGTTCTGATGCTTTTTGCGGCTGCTGTGACCGGGAGTGTAACTGGCTCTCTTCGGCTCTCTCATCTCTCTCTGTTGCAGCAGATAAAAGCACAGGGCTGCAGAAAAAGCAGTCTTCACAGCATGCCCGGCTCCAAGCTGGCCGATGATGTGACTCAGCTCAAACAGAAAGCCCAGGGTAAAAAGATTCTCTCAGGGACAGGCTCCAGGGACAAGGAGGTTTCGCCCTGCAACTCCAACCCCAAGCATGGACACAGGAGCCAGGGTACAAGCAAAGCTGAGTCCAGGCGAGAGTCTGGTGGTCAAAGTGACACAGGTAGATACTGGCAATCCCTGTCTTCTGCCTCATGCTGTTTTGTTTTAATAAGCACAGTGCTGTGTTTCCACTGTCATATTGTTAAATCCCTAAAGTCCCACTCTTAATAAAGATTTGTGATTGGTTTTGCAAACCTTCTCAGCAGCCAGCGTGGACAGTGGCCCCCAAGAGAACTGGACTGGACTGGTGCACCGTGGACGTAAAAAAGGATCCACCACACTGACACAGGGTTCCTCCCGCCTGAGCCAGCCCAGAGCGAGGGTTCTGCGTGGCCAGAGACAGGAGGCAATGGAGGACGGAGAGAGCTCCCCTGCGGAGAGTGACTCCTCTGATCAAGGTGAGGCAGCAACTACTGAGACAGGTGCAGTGATGGGTAATAAAGCTGGCCACAGCAACCCAACACGGCTCGGTGCTTAACAATGTCTTCTCAAAGTAATAAACACGTGTTCGTGATTTCTGGTCTTCAATCTTTCTGGATGAAGTTTGTACATTTTCTGTGTTCACACTGTTGACTTCTGGGTAAGGTGAACTTGGGACTTGTAATTGACTATTTATGAAAGTGTTACCTGTATGATGGAACAGCCATGTGTCAAGGGTATTTTTGGATGAAGACTCTATAAATGTTTGACCTGTTTCAAGTTAAAAATAAAGAAACAACCCCCTGATATAGGTCACATCCACACTGATATTTAAAAATGAAAACAATCTCCATGCACACAAGCATTTTGGCACTGTTTCAGAAATAATCTCAGTCCATACTAACGAACCTAAAAGTGCATATCACATGACCATTCATGAACACTGGGCCTACACATACATACCGGGGTAAACAGGAAGCAGATTGTCCACTCCGCAGTTGGTTGCCGTGATACAGAAAATACTGCAGAGACAAGAAAAGTAAGATCGGAGATGTCTTTGCTTTGACTAATGACTAGGTGGAACTGTGGCTAAAAGTAACACATGAGTATGAAGTGGTTAAGGTGGCAGAGGACAGACAGGGTGTCGTTGCAAAGCAAATATGGCAACATATAAGAGCTGGAGCATATCTATTGCTGGAGGAAGCTATGGCAATGAGAAAGGAGTAATGTTACCCACACAGGAAAGATGAAATCACAAAATGTATGTAGATATAGCTATAATGTTTTAGCTGTACACGATGTGACTGATAAGACCCAGTCAGGAAGTGAACATGGTTGTCTGCCTCATCGTTTTGAAATGTCTCCTTTTCCGCCTGTCTTCAGGCTACATGGCAACCCTGGAGTTTTCAGTCTAAAACCAGGTCAGCAGCATTTTCAAAGGTCTCTGTTTTAGGAGAATAGAGTGGAGACTAGGTGTAACTTTAGCAGTAGTTATGTCTTCAAAAACAAAAAAGTATGAGTGACTATGTACTCACAATATCACCAACACATGGAATCAGGTATCGTCTTACATCAAGTGCGCCTTTTGTGAATTTGTAAATCACTTTAAAAGCAATCAGAGGTGAGAAAAAAAAGGTGTTGATGAATGTCTTGTAACGGACAGGGGTGTGCAAGGACATTCGACACCTTAGTGATCGGCCTTGTTGGCTGGTCTGGGCTTAGATGTACAGCCACAGCTGCGGACACTTGCCTGTGAGAGGCTTTGACAGCCCTGGAGACTAGCAGACTGGGTCAAAGAGCTGCTTGAGAGAGTGCAGTGACAAACACACACACACACACACACACACACACACACACACACACACACACACACACACGCTCCTACACTCCCTTGCACATTAGCTCTGTAGCATGTGGGTTCACACCAGGAAATACCACCGAGGCAAAGCACTTCATACATCATTTCTATGAACAGTTAAACTATTTACTTAAATGCTAATGAAGTGCTTGTGAAATGATGGGGAGCAAGTTAAATAACTTGGTTGGTAATGACTTAAAGAGATGGACTTGATAAGCCATGTAAGTTCATAAAAACCTACCTAATAGTAGCATCTCTGTGCTGTATTGTTTGCCATCTCCTTTAGAAGATGAAGAAGAGGAAGGCAGTTATGATACTGATGAAGGTCAAGACTACAGGGCCCAACCCCCCAGAGACGTCACTTCTAGCTCCTCCGTGACAGGTCCGAGTCCCTCATCTGTTGTAAAGCTGGAGGCCAATCAGAAAGCCAGGAACAAAAAACAGAGACAGGAGCTTTATGGTAAGACTGTCCTTTGAACCTGATTCATAAGTCAACAAAGCTGGCCCACATCTTCATAGGAAGCATCTGTTTTGTGTTTCTGCTCTTGGCTTGTTAGCATGGTCTGAATCTGTTTCTCTAATTGAACTGCACAGGCTCCCAGAGTCTGTCTGGAGCAGAAGGTGAGGTCAAAGTGAGGAAGCCCCCCTGTAGGCTGGGCCTGGCCACTGCAGTCAAAAACCGCCATGAAGATCACCGGCCCGAAGGGGTTAGAAGGCCGTGTGGACCCAGGTCAAAGGAGCCTCGCTGGGGCAGCCTTGGGACCAGAGGTAACCGCTACCGGCGGAGCATGGGACTGGCCACCTTCCCGACCACCAGTGAGAGGCTAAAGAGGGCGACCCGCAAGAGCACAATGTTGAGGGGAGCAATCAATAAGGTTAGCAGAAAGTATTTTGATATATATAACAATTCTGCACATACATGATTGCCTCATATCAGACAGAATTGTCAACTTGTTTCGCTCCGTTCCTATTTTAAGTCTGACATTGCATCCACTGTAACTGATTTCCATGGGTAGGAGGATAAATTTAGTGTCATAAATCCATGCAGATGCAAAGCCATACCAACGTAAGAGTAGAGCAGAGCCGGGGCGATTTGGGCCCAGACATGCAGAAGGCCCCACCACCTCTTGTAGTCGTCTTACATCTCTCTGTGGTTTTGTGTCTCTCTGTCGTCATATTGTGGTCACTCTGAGTCTCTTTGTGGTCATTTTGAGTCTCTTTGTAGTCACTTTACATCTCTGTAGTCGTTTTGTATCCCTTTGTGGTCATTTTGAGTCTCTTTGTGGCCATTTTGTGTCTCGCTGTGGTCATTTTGAGTCTCTTTGTTGTTGCTTTGTGTCTCTTTACAGTCATTTTGTGTATCTTTGTGATTGTTTTGCCCCTATCTGAAGTCATTGTGAGTCTCCTTGTAGCTGTTTTGTGTCTCTTTGTGGTCATTTTGAGTCTCTTTGTAGTTGCTTTGTGTCTCTTTGCAGTCATTTTGTGTGTCTTTGTGATTGTTTTGCCCCTTTCCATAATCATTGTGAGTCTCTTTGCAACTGTTTGATGTCTCTTTGTGGTCATTTTGAGTCTCCTTCTGGTCGATACGTGGCTCTTTGGGTGATATTTTGCAGGTTAAGGCCAGGGGTGCCCCTGACAGGTTGAGCCCTTGAGCCTGTGCCCTGTAGGCCCATTTAGTAATCCATCCATGGAGCGGAGCGAAATAAAACAAACTACAATGTCAGGCTGTATTAAGAAGACATGTCGATTTGGAACAGCCTCAATAGAAGCATCTAACTTGTCTGTAGCGCTTGCCATTGTTGTTAGAACTCCTCATTGGTTCCAGCACTGCTTGACAGTGGTATTTTAACTAAGAAACTGAAGTTTCATGTCATGATGCCAGACAAATCAATGAACTCGACCTCGGTGGAGTGGGTGGATTTAAAGGTCTGGACACAGGCAACATAAATTGTTATTTTTGATCATTTCTGTGCACGTATTCCTGCCTCCCCTGCACTTGCTGGGACCATAACCAGAGTGCCTGTGGAGATATATCACACTCTCACCACTCATCTTGTCCACCTTTTATGTCGACCTTAACAGAGGAGAAGTTGCTGGTCAGTTGGGGCTGCGTCTTCACAGAATGAGGAGGGCGGCAGGGGACGAAGGAGCAAGGACCAACAGGTACTAGACACCGTGAATTTAGAAAGCACTCAATCCTCACTCAGAAAACCAGGCATATGCAAACCGCCAAACACAATTCAATTCTACAAAAATGTCTTCGAACATTCTATTAACAATTCTGGTGATGTCTTACTGTCCTAGATTTCTCACCCTGAGGACCGTTACTGTAGAACTATTAAAAGTACTTAGCACATCGCACATAGCCCAACCTCCTGCTGAGTAATCTTAGGGGAGGAGAGGATGGTAGAGGAGACGTGGGAAGGGGGGCGGCTCACACCTTCTGCTGTGACAGAGTGAAAAAATGGCTACTGGTACGAGATAGTACAGGCGCTGTGAAGTCCCCTGTGGTTAATTGCTACTTTGAGTAGCATGCTAAACAATTTCTCCTTTCTTCTATCACACTTTCCGTCTCCACGTTTATTTTTTTATCCATCCCTGTACCATTTATTTTTCTGTGCGTCCCTTCTGTTATGTTTTACAGCCAAAGGGACGAGCGGTGAGTCGTCTGCTGGAGAGCTTCGCGGCCGATGAGGGCTTTCAGATGGATGGCAGCAGCTTCTCAGAAGAAGAGGAGGACAGCAGCCGCTCATACAGCAACAAAAGCCCTGAAGGTAAGACATAACACTCGATATATTTAACAACAGTCATGTTGTGAAATATTAAATGTAATGTTTGTTGTTTCCTTATGCAGTTCCCAACTGTGTCCTGACCAAAGAACTCTTAACTGATGGACTGAAGGTTCTGATCTCCAAGGAGGATGAGCTTCTATATGCTGCCAGAGTCCACACACTGGAGATCCCCGACATGTAAGCAGTGGTTCAAGTGATCAGTCAGGGTTTGAATACACACACTGTATGTCATGTAAATACCCTAAAGAAATACTTCATCCCCCAAATGACCATTTGTTCATCAATGACGCCATGTTGCTCTGAATTTGTGAAGAAAACTTTGTATTTCTTGCATGCCTCCGGTGAACGAAGGAATCCAAACAAGCAGAAAATTCCTGATGAGTTGAAGTCATAGTTGACTGCGTTTAACAACAGCAAAACTAGAGCATAGATACGTTTCACTTTCAGTACAGTTCCCTATACGATGAGTAAATGAGACTTGGATTATACTGCACGAATTGTGTGAGAGTTTGTAAACGGATGTTTTCGATGTCGCTTTGCTGATTTAAACATGACCCCCTGTGACTTAAATTCATCAAAATTTTTCTGTTTTTGGATTCTTCTTTCACTGGAGGCATGTGAAACAAAAGTTATCCTCAGGAATTCAACACAACACAGTGTGATTAACTGACACAAATAATCATTCAGTCTATTTTATTTATTGAGGAAGTTATGAAGGTTGAAACTGAAGTAAGGATGATGCAGTTAGAGTCTTACAGTGACATGTTTTTATTTTTTGTCAGTATTTATTCTGCACATGTGCTAGTCCTTGCACAAAGTGGCATTTCTATGTAGAAGCTGATGTATGGCTAGAAAATTGTGGAGGAATGAAATTAATGAATTATCCTTGAAGCTAGCACAGCCTTCCAGACATCAAAACACCATAAAAGAAATCATGCATACAAGGTTTATTGGGGTAGGCATCTTTAGGATCATGAAAAGACAAATTCCAGATGAGAGGACCAGAGGTTATCACCAGTACCCAAGTTTTTGCCTCTTTTTATCGCTCTTTACGTCTGTCTTCCTTACCTTACAAACCCCACGTCGTTCCATACCGAGCTCTGAGTATCAATACGGCTCCTCCGGCTCAGGCAGCAAAAAGATGCTTTAACAACAGCAGAGTGGGAGTAACATATGACACGGGAGCCAAGCAAGCATAATACAAGCATCTGAAAATATCTTTTTCTTCTCTCTCTGCCGTGCTGTTTTCTCTAGCTTCAGCATTGTTATCTATGGTGAAAGAGGAAACCGCCCAAGAATCTATTCATTGGAGCAGCTGCTACAGGAAGCTGTAAGTTCACCCCGCTGCACTAAAACACTCTTTGTTACAGGAAAAAAAACCATCACTTGTTTGGTCTTCTGGGTCACTCAACACTTCTATTTCTCTTAAACATCCTTCTCACCCTCTGCAATTCTCAGTAGCCTCCCAGCCTCTCTGTAGCTCTGCCAATCCCTTCGTTTTTCACTCTTTCAACCTCCCCTGACATTCTCTCAGGGTCACTGAGGCCATCTAAACCTCTTAAATGCATATGAACATATGGGAGGCAGGATCTTTGGGTTTGTGTGTGTGTGAGTGTCTGTGGATGTCCGTTAAACCCAGCTCTGTGTGTGGGTGGGATAATCCCGCTAACACCTGGATCCATTCATGTTTTGGAGTTTAAATGGAAGATGACGTGAACTTCACACCCCAACCGCCGCCGGAGTAACAGACTTGTTTAAAGGCTCACATCAACAAACACACATCGGTGTATGAAGAGAAGCTGGTCCAAAGTGTAGGGCTATCCAGCTGTATGTCTGTATTTCACAATAAAACTGTATACCCCATTAGTTTTTCCAGTTGCACCTGAGGGAGGGGTTGAGATTTTTCTTTTACCTAAACCACAAGATCGTTTGGATTTGTGATTCTCACTCATGTTAAGATACAATTACAGTTTATGGAAGTCATCCATATAATGAGACATAATTATACATTGTAGAAACCGCAGCACATTCTTGGCTGGTGTTCATTTGCATTTAGGTAAAATGTGCTTCCTAGTTTGCTTTGCATCCAGACTGGAGTTTCATTGCTGCTGACCTTTATGCTCTTTTTTTTTTATTTTTTTATTATTACTGAGAGGATGCCGGGTCACCTAAAGCAAAGCCGTCAGACCCACATCTTCTCCAACTGTGGACACAAGTCCTCACTATTGCTAAACAGGGCAGAGGAGGTTGTGTTTGCAGACAATGGAGCAGAGTTTAACTGGCATGATTGTGCCTTGGATTAATGGCTTTTGCTGTCAGTTTAATACGGGAAAGGAGAAGCTGCCAGAAGGGCATGATAACTGTGCTGGGACCCCATTTAAAATAGTTTTGTGATCATATTTCATCAAAATCGTATAAATCTTATTATGATACAGAAATTATTACAACTTTGCACAAATTATAAACTAAATCTAACTGAATTTCCTATGTGTTATGTTAAAGTGCAGCATGTGTGAAATTTGAGCTATGTGCTTCCTGAAAAACAGGCATACATTTTCACTTTAAGTCACAAAGCATTACTTACTTTTCAGTAAAGCAGGATAAATTATTAAGTAAATGTAATATGGAAATGTGAAGCCCTGCATTGTTTCACCTCTGTGTTTAAAGTCAGCTGAAATTAATACATCACAGGTGCAAAGGATTTCATTACACCTCCTCAAACGAACCTAATTTAAGTATTTCTGTACAGTATTAGGTTTTATGTTTTTTCAGTTAGGTATAAATCCCTTCCTGAGTCCAGCCCTTGGAAACATGAAACACCGGTTTCGAAGTTGAAATTAAAAAACACCCAGTGAGCACTGTGGGGTATTAACGATTAGCCAATCAGTGCCACATGCAGGACTAACGCCGTTGTTAAGCTGTGGGCCGCCAGAACCAATGAGGAGCAATATCGACAATGGCAACTGCTAGGGACAAGATAAATGAACATGTCCTCTCAGTATCGCCAGACATAGTTTGTTTTACATTGCTTCGCTCCACTCTTAACACCCCGGCAAAGCAGTGTGTTGGTAAAGCTGCGCATCAGTGTGGACTTAAAATGACGTTGGATTCAGGTGGACATGTTCATCTCTGGTGATTGGTTAGGAAAAATCAAATTCCCCTCCACCACAGAAATAAGTGAGAGTGGAGGCAATGTCAGACTGAGAATGGAGAAAAAGTGCAACGATTCCAAGTACACTCATAAAAGAAGTCCTACGTATTATATCGCTTAAATCTCTCTAAGTGTTACCGTAGCATTTAACTGCCCACAGGATCAGCGTTCATCAGGTGCCTGTTGTTCTGCAGTGGAAGATCACAGATACATTAGTCCATTTACTATCTGACCTCCTCTTTATCCAAGTAAGCTCACTCATACCGATTCTCCCGGCAGTTCCACACAAAGCACTTCTGGCAACTTTAGTCTTATTTAAACACTCATCAGATAGCAGCTGGTCCTAATTATGCCACACTTCCACTTTCTTGTCTTTTAAATTAGTCCCAAAGCCATTTATTTGACTCTGACACCAATGCCCCGATTTTCACCGCGCTCCTTCTCCCTCCCCCCATGCACACACACACCCACTTCCACACCTCATCAGTCAAAGGGTCCCTCGCCATGGCAACAGTAAATGAAAGCAACCTGAAAGAGCCCCCAGTGAGTGGCGGATGCTGGGGCTGCCTGCATTGTTGGAGGGAGGATCTGGCAACCTGCAATCACAAGCCCTCTATTCAGGCCCTCTTTAGTATTACTCAGCAAGTCAGGATTTACTGCATCATGGCTTCCGTTCTTTTCAGCCCTGACTGGCACATTGGCATGAGATAAGTGCCGCTTGGAAACGTGGCACAGTGGCTGCCCATGCACAATGCTCTGTGGCTCTCACACTGTTTGTATGTGTGTGTGTGTGTGAGTGTGTGTGTATGCATGCATGTCTGTGTGTGTGCAGCCTGTAATGAATCTTAATTATGTTTTGGTCTGGCCTTCAGGTCCTGGATGTACGGCCAGAGTCGGAGACTGTGCTCACTGAAGGAACCAGGGTGTGCGCTTACTGGAGCGAACGCTCACGCTGCTTATACCCAGGCTATGTTCGCAGAGGTGAGACATTAGCTTCCTCCGTCCTGTTTTCCTGTGTGTCCTTTTTATCTTCAGCTACACATTTAGTTGTATGTTTACAATCATTTTTAGCATTTGCTAATTTTCCTGCTTACCCAAGAAAGTGCATTTTTGTCCCTCACAGGTGGTTCATCTGATGAAGGGAAGCAAGGAGGGGTGATGGTAGAGTTTGATGATGGAGACCGAGGGAAGATTTCTCTCCCGAATATCCGCCTGCTGCCTCCAGGATACCAGATTCACTGTGGGTGTCTCCTCTCTGTGTTACTGTGAATTTTCCCTTTCATATTGCACTGTGTTGTCTACTTGTAAGTAAATGCTAATAATCCTGTGCACCCTGTCCTTAAGGTGGGGAGTCATCTCCTGCCCTGCTGTTACCCAGCGAGACAACAGCCAAGAAAAGTTCCAGTCTGGAGCAGGCCCCCATCAGTGACAGACCCTCTGACAGACTCAATACTTTCACCAACAGCCAAACAACTGTTCACAAAAGAAGACCAGGTAAGCTTTAACCCCTCATACTCTTAATTTCTCCCTAGATTACCCAGTAGTACCTAATAGCTGTAAAGCTTTTTCAAGCCCCTTTCCCACTGGACAAAAAGCGCTGTAAAGGCTTGGACATACCGTTCTCATAAACATCTGTGGACAGCTGTGGTCACACAGATGTGCATGCGGTTCCATTCATACTACAACTGAGGGCTCGCATCAGCCCCCAGCAGTAAATGGAGGGCTGGAAGGTGAGCTTACCATCCTCCTGCAGCCAACATTGAGTAAAACTGAAACTAAGACACTCAGCTGGATCTGGAGTGAATGTCTGTCGAATATCCATCTTAAAACTAACTTCATTGCAGCGTGGCAGCCACGGCTGGCTTGACTGCAGTACTGGACTGGACTGGAATCTGGAACGAGAGATTTTATTTTGTATGGGAGCATGTGCAGTCGGCGTGTCTGCTATGCCTACAGTCTGCACAGTCACATAAAAATGGGCTGCACGCAGACGTCGACGTCACACAACTGCATTAGATTGAACAGTTTATTTGATACAACTGTTAAGCGAACAGCGTGTACAAATGAGACAGCAATGTTTCATCATTTGCAATGCATTGCTAAAACATGACACGTGTTTTCTTCATTCTAGGGAGACCAAAGGGTTCTGGGAAAAAACAAAAGCAGCAGCAGCAGCAGGCTGAGAATGCTAATAAAAATCCTTCACCTTTCCTGAGTTGGCCTTCCTTGAGCAACACTAGAAAGAGGTCATCTGACAACCTGTTTCAGCTTAATGGTGCACCCAGGAAAGCCTTGAGAGGGATGGAGGATGACCCGTTCTCCTTGCCCAGGACGCAGCCACTGGCTTCCACCCCAGCCAAAGGCCTTTTCAGCAGCAGCTCCTTTGAGGTGGACTCCTTCAGCAGCATTGCAAATGGCTACTCCTCCTTCTGTACTCAGTCTACAGGGCCGAGTCCAGGTTTATCTCTGGGCTCCAGAAGTGGGCTATATGGTCAGAGGCGCAGGCAAGATGAGCTTATTATGCCAAGGAGCAGGAAGTCTGGACAAGAGTTCCTAGTCAAGTTAGATCATGAAGGAGTGACATCCCCAAAAACAAAGAACAGCAAGGCTCTGCTATTGCGAGATGGATCTTCCAGTGTGGGTGGTATACCCAGGACAGAAGCTTACTCTCACCCAGTCTTGCTGGTTAAAGATAACAAAAAGGGCGGTGCGTCCAGGGTAGAACTTCTCCTGAAAGGAACAACACCCCAAAGAAAGCCCTCCTATTCTCTGCGTCTTGATGAATATGGTGACTTGGGCTTCAGCTCCCACAGAGAGTGTCACAGCTCCTACTCCGATCTTGAAGATGACGAGGAAGAGAGGAGGAGGGCTGCACTGGCTGCAGCCTCAGGTGGACTAAGGACGGCTGGCCGCTTCCTGTCTCGTCTCTCTGTCTCTTCCTCTTCCTCTGGTTCTTCAAGCTCCTCCTCTTCGGGCTCTCTCTCCAGTTCCAGCCTGTGTTCCTCTGACAATGATTCCTCCTACAGCTCCGAGGATGAGGACAGTTCTACACTGATGCTTCAGAGTTGTCTGTCTTCCCACCGGGGGCTCCTGCAACCCTCTGAACCCTCCACATCTTCAAGGCCGCACCAGCACTCATTTGTGGCCAAAGCTGTGGCTGTTTCCAATGCCAAAGGAGGCCCCCCTGACCAGGTCTCCAACAGCAAGTCCATGAAGAGGAAAGAATGCACCAGCTCCCCGTCTAAACCATCTAAGGATTTTGTGAAGAAACCTAGGATGCTTCCAGATGACACCTCATTCATTCCAAGGCCCAAGATGTCTGCGTTCCTTTCAGGACGACAAATGTGGAGGTGGTCAGGAAACCCTACACAGGTGAGAATATTCTATCCATGTTTCTACTGCATCAGTGTAGTAAAGATTTGTCCTTCGCTTAGAATACTAAATCACTAAAGGTCAAAAGACATACTAATGATGAACATCATTATCAAACAAGAATGGTCAAAGTGTCTGTTTTCCACAGCGGCGAGGTCTAAAGGGCAAAGCCAGGAAGCTTTTTTATAAGGCCATCGTGCGAGGAAGAGACACAGTGAGAGTGGGAGATTGTGCTGTGTTCCTCTCAGCGGGACGCCCGAACCTCCCATACGTAGGTCGAATTGAGAACTTCTGGGAATCCTGGACCTCCAGCATGGTGGTCAAAGTCAAGTGGTTCTACCATCCTGAAGAGACCAAGCTCGGCAAGAGGCATCGAGATGGCAAGGTGAGCCATGATGAAGGTTACAGTTCTGCGGAGACTGTTATCATTTGTTGCATAGAATGTTCAAATGACAAAGATGTAACTAACCCTGTCTTTTCCTTATGCAGCATGCCCTGTACCAGTCATGTCATGAGGATGAGAATGACGTCCAGACAATCTCTCATAAGTGCCAGGTGGTGAGCAGGGAGGAGTATGAGTGTCTGACTCGCAATCAGAAGCCGAACAGTACCTCCCCAGACCTCTACTACCTGGCTGGGACGTACGACCCCACCGCTGGTCAGTTGGTCACTACTGAAGGGGTTTCCATCCTGTGCTGAACCTCCATGAGGACACTACTGAAGGACTCCTTTGGAGGAAAGATAAAAGTCTATGACTTTACCTACAAGACCCTCCAGCCTGGGAAGACAACGAGTGTTCCTTGGGTACGCCTCAAAGACCCATGGACAAAATGTTGGCACCAAAGCAGGGCTGTCTGAGGTTACACACTGGAGTCTGCTGGCGTCTAACCTTTGTGGAAGTGAAGGGGGACGCCCATAACTGGTTGATCCTTTCAAGAAGAATAGCAGGAGGTCTGGGTCTTCCTGGGCATCACAAAATTCAATAAGCGGCGTTTCGATCGTCCAACTAATCTCTTTGTAATGGATCCATGTGATAGACAGCTTCATAAATGATTTTAGGACTCAAGCTTTCAGCTCCTATCATATGTCACCAAAGTAGAGCTGAAAGTGAGTTTGACTGTGCAAAATACCATGAGGCTGAATAGTCTCTGCGGACCAATTCTATAAAGGTAGCCTTACCTGAGGGAATGGAAAAGAAGGCGAGGCATGGGGCTCTCCCTAGACCTCTTCATTCCAGGGAAGTTGAAAACATGTAAAAGATGTAAAGTTGATGTCTGTAAATATTTTGAATTTTTCCCAATCAAGCCATACACTTCAGTACCTCTCACCTGTCTTAACTGTTCAGGTGTACATTGTACAGGTCAATTATTGTATTGTTGTCTGTTGTCTATATGTACATAAAAGCTATTTTATATAGGAGTTTATTGTATATATGAGATGTATCTTTCCATGTTTGCGATTGATTTATTTTTATATGGGTGTAGAATACATTACATCGTTTTTCCTTTGCTTTGGGAAGTCAAGATTGGAGATGTTAGTGTTGCACTGCATATGCCCTGCTGAGACAGACAGAGACAGACAGACAGACAGACAGAGCACAAACAAAGACAGAAGGATTTAGTCTATAACAGGACAAGAGACTCGCTTTCTGAGAGAGAGGGGTCATCCTGTTTAAAAAATAGGTCAAGTGGCTTTTTTTGTAAAAGTGTTCTGTTACTTTGCATTTTTGTTATCCTATTTTAAAAACACCTTTTTATTTATGTACCTCTCAGTTGGTCATCATCACGAGGCAGATCCCACTGGACTGCAATCACGGGTCAAAAATGATTTAAGATCAATGATATATGAGTATAACATTTTGACACAATATTTGTGTGTGATGAGTGTCCTGGCATCACTATAATCATGTCCACACAAATCAATTTAGAACAAGACTGGGTCTTTTTAATGAAAATGTGTTATATGAATGCATAGTTCAGCACATTATGACCTACAAAATACCAAAGTGTCTTTTAATATCTTTATTTCCTTTATTTAAATTTAACATATGTCAAGCACCTGTACTGAACTCAAATCAGAAATCACTGGTAACTTATTGTCCTCCACTATGTGCATATATATTGGCTTTGCATTGTGACAATGGTTTCTTGCACATGTACCTGCAGTTTTGTTTAGTGCAAACATATGCAGCGAAGGCCACCTGGGAGTGTGACTATGAAGGTCAAGGTACTGACAAAGAAAGATGTTGAGTACTGACAATTTGTTGGAATTAGTCTATTTTAGTTTCATCAGCCATCTGTGTCTATTTTGTACAGTACACGCACATACTCAATGCTAACTGTGAAGGACAATCAGATTCACAAAGCAATGGACATAGAGTAGGTTCACTCAATCTGAAAATTTACTTAAGTTTATTTAATTTGTGCCAAGTACATTTTTGTCTATTTTTTTTGTCTTGTTTGATATGCAATCCTGAGTATTCTTTGTTCACAAAGTTTTATTTTGTTCGCCAACATTTTATTTATTGTCAATGTTGCTGTTTGTTCATGCCAAGAGCGCTTTATGAGAATGTGACATTGTTTTTCTTGGTGTGATGTCGCATTTGCATTTCTTAAATAAAACTGGTCTTGTAGAGGCCATCTAGTGAAAAGAAATAAAGCAACACTGGATTCTTCTCATCCGCAAACCTCTGTGAATTAATTCTAGTATTCTGGCTGTGTCCTCTTCATCTCACCGCACCTGCCATCTTACTGCACCTGCCATTTCCCATCAACGCATTTATGTTAAACCGTTTTGTAATGACTACAATATTGCCTTTGAAAGACAGAATAAATTTAATTTTCTCTTCCAAATGGGACAAACAGGCACACAATTTTACCAAAGAGGCTGAGTTTTAAGAACAAACAAACCTATCCAAGTGCACTGGAACATTTTTACACAAGGTTGTTTTGGTGGTGTTTTAAAACTGAAGGTGGGAGGGAGAAAAACAGGAAGTGCAGAGGTTACCTATTAACACAAATGGAGTAATTAGTTCAGGCAGAGCACTTAAGATGTGCATGTCATCAGCTGATCAGTATCATTTGACTAGAACTATCACTAGGATGTCAATCGGGCTACAACTAATGATTATTTTCATTACTGATTAATCTAGCAATTATTTTCACAATTAATTAAATGATTGTTGAGTCTATTAAATTTAAGAAAATTGTGAAAAATGCTCATCACAATCTCTCAGCGCCCAAAGTGATATCCTCAAATTGCTTCATTTGTCCAACCAACAATCCAAAACCCAAAGAATCTTCATTTGTGATCATAAACAAAAAGGAAACCAGCAAATGTTGGACATTTTTACTTGAGAAAAGATGGAAATCAGTAATTAATCATCAAAATTGTTGTTTTTTTTCATCAACTAATTGATCACACAACTAATCGTTGCAGCTCTTCAAGTCATTGAGGAGTCTTTAAGACAAACACACACTTATTCTTTGGATTATTTGTGCTGCCGTGGCTGCTACTGGTTACATTGTTTATTCCTACCTTTATAACACAGCTGATTTCCCTCTTAACCATCCCCCAACCTTCACCTGTTTTAGTTATTACAAGACGCGGAGATGGCAGCTCTTCCGCTTGTTGTGCATTATGTACATCACATATCTCATTTATATGTATGTGCGGGGCTGTGTTCTTTTATACCCCTAAGGGAGTTTTAATGTGCTCCCCTTAGAATTTTGAGGCTACTTGGATTCATTTGTAAAGCACCATCAAGCACAAGGCCCCCTTTTCTGCCAAATTCTTTTATTTGTTGCGATAAATCCTTTGATGTAAGTGTGTCTGGCTGAACTAAGTTTATGTGAGCTTCGAGTTCCTTAGTAAATAGAGACAGATCTGTCACAGCATCAAATAAAGCCTACTGGGTTTAGCTGCCAAGCTCTGTAAATATGATGTTGACTGATTCAGAGATAGATGTGAATTTTTGTGATTCATTATAAAGTACAGTTGCCTATTTTCTTTTTAAAATGAGCTGGTTCTTTGTCAGTGTATCTGTGAGATAGGCCCAAAAGTTAACTTAAATTACCATTTGGTTTAAAGCCCTTGAACAAGTCTGACAGCATTCAGTGTGTTTATGTTTTTAAGATTTGTAAATGTGTGATTTCTGTATGTGTGCTGCATTTTTTTACAAATAAATCTGTGCTATAGGATCAAGACATTTTATAGATTTATAAATAAATATGAGAAAAAATGTAAGATTTATTCAAATTAAATGTTTGTTTCTGATCAAAATAAAAGGATTTATACGGACATTTTTCACATCTCCTAAATGAAGAATAGATGTAAAGAAGGGCGCCCTCTAGTGGGATAGAAAACACACTACATCACACACAATTAGCCCGAGACACCTTATTCTTCTACTTTTAAAGACACAGTGTTGTATGATATTTTTTTTGTCTACAATGGAGCACAAAATGCCAGCAACAATACAAAACCTTCTCCATTCAGAGCCCGGAGCAGCAGGTATGTGCCTCTATAGCACAACATCATGCATAACCTACAGCATCTGTCCATTTGCATACATGCTCATCAGCCTTGACAAAGCCAATCTCTGTAACCTGAATCAGTGATATAACCACTGGCTAGGCCTGAAGGAGACACAATATGGGTCAGTGACCTTTCTCTGCAGGCCCAGGGGTCTTTTTGTCCTGCATGGAGCCCGAGTGCCGCCACCCCTCCCCCTAATGCCCAGACAGGGGCTAATGGGCACATCAGTCATCTCCAACAGCGGCCCAGTGAACACAAACAGCTCTGTTTACCACCACAACCTTTTGTGTTGACTATGGCCACTGCCCCGTGTCTGAGCCGTGGCCCTTCCTGCACCGTCAGCATGGGGGTGGACTCACCACTGGAGCTGAAGATGGGGTTAAGAGTGGGTGTGTGGGGGTCTTAAGGTTATTATCATGTTTTGAGAAGGTTTTGCTTCATTACTCCTCTGTGCTTGGAGATATAGAGTCAAGATAAGATTCATCATGGATCTAATGGGGACAATTTAAGTTGTACTTACGCTGTTTTTGACAAATTACACACTCTGAATTAAGCCAAGCAAACATGCAGTATCCGTGGGAAAGATAAGGTCACTAAAACAGGTCAATGCACCAAAGTTGCCGCTTACTTTTCTCATTTAGACAGCATTTTAACATCTATTACCTGGATTCTGTTACCTCTCACTCTACAGAGTGATCTGCCTGCCTTGCCTTTCAATGCCTGTCTGGTTCAGCTCGCCCAGCATCCAGACTGTGTTGCTCAGTGTCAACAGGAGGAATGCTTTCCTGCACAAATATCTACACCTCATAAATGTCTCGCCCTCTGCTCGACCCTGTCTGGCCTCTGACTGTGAGGGGGTTGAGCAGGGGACAGACAGCCTGGTGTGTGTGTGTGTGTGTTTGGGTCTGTGTGTGTGTGTGTGTGTGTGTGTAGCAGGAGGGTTGAGGTGAGGTCTTGGGTCTTAACAAGGTGCTGGGAGAAGAGAGCAGGACAAACAGATCATTCAGATGCTGACTGCTTCTTCTTAAAGGGCACTAAAGCCCCGATCATTCGTTTTTGAGAATAGAAAATGTGGAGCAGTTACAGCCACTGTAGAATAACTTCAACCACACTGCATGGGGAAGTAACACCAAATCTTTCAAGCTATTTCTCTATGAAGTGAGGCAGAAGTGCAGTTTTGGCGTGAAAAACATCACTGATGTCGACATTTGGAAATATAAAAGAGTGAGACTTCCAGATGAGAGAAATATGGCTGTGTAGATAAACAGTGTAAATGCAAAATCTGGATGGATCTCGCGGTAAACAGGACCCCATCATTTTATTTAGGGACGAATGAGTCTTCAAACAACTATAAGTGCATGAACCCTCCAAAAGCTGAAACTGGGTGCACCTTAGCAGCATGCATAATGGAAGGCTTTCAGAGGTGACTTGAATGCTGAACCACCTGCTGTTTGCAAATACCTACACTTCCTCATAGGGACTAATGCATACCCCTGAGTTGCACAGACACATATGCCAACACACTCACAAACTGCGCTGTGTGTTGCTTGCCGTGGCCCGGATCCAGCCATGCCACCCCTAATCCATTTCTCTGTTGCTCATTATTAGTGGCTTGTAAAGATTCTGTATCAGCTATGCTAAAAGAGCTTTTCACAGTATTACATGGGATTACTGTTGCTCCTCGCTACATATGTTGCTCACAAACTCTGATGTAATATTGCCACCCTGTTTGCATGGTGCTCGCAAAACAACAAATGCATGACTCATTATCAGGGTCTTTTTGCTCTTTTTGTTAGTGAGTTAATTTGTGTCACATCATTTTTCATCTAAAAATTTCCATATCTCTCCTTCTGTTGTGTGATACAGCCGCAGTGTGTCTGTGAATGAATGAACGAGGAAAATGAAAAGAAAGGAGACGTCTGGGATGAAGAATTCAGCATACGAGTGTAGTGGTCCACTCAGGGTTATTTTTCCCAAGGAGATTTAATAGTCACACAGTCTCCAACTATCTCAGATATGTATCTAACCTAAACTGCTCACTCATAACGTATTAACCCAGCTTGGCAGCAATCACAGAATACTGTGTAATCAGGGGATGGATGCGGTTTGTAAATGGGTCTCTGAATCCAAAAGATCAAATCTGTCCTAGCCTCAATTTTGTGCACATGACCTTGCTGTAAAAAAGGCAGAATGTGAGGGGAGTTCAGCAGTTAGCCGAGCCCCTCTGGATAAGGCTTGTTGCAACTTGTGGCTCCTAAATCAACCTCAACACCTACATGAATCTAGGTTTGCAAGACAGTATCATGTATGAATGTCTCTCTGTGTCCGAAACGATGCTGTGCCAACAGCCACAGTTGTTCTCTCACTGTCCACAGTACTCTGCTGACCCAACAGCAGGAAAAGTTACAGCCTGTCATAAAAGGGTCAGGCGCCTTCTCATACTATTCCATTTGTAAGTGCAGGACAGCTGGAAACGCTCTTTATCTCTAATAATAAAGAAGGCCTTTGGCCCTCTTAAAAGGGAGATCAGCTGTGAGCTCAATTAATCAGTTGCACCCAAAATCTAATCAAATTAAGGCATGTAGATGATAATTAACCCACAGGGTAATATTAAGATTTCAAATGTTTGAAACTGGGATTGGTCTCAGAGGTAGCAGGTATGATTCTTGTCTCAACTCTTGTCTCATAAAAATATACAGGTCAGGTATTGTATGGGAACCTGAGGCTGGAGTAGAGCATTACTGCTCCGTTCTTTCACAATACACCCTCCTTTCTCTCCACACCCTCCTGTGTAGTGCTGTTTGTGCATTCCTGTGTCGACAACCCCTCCGTCTAGTTCTCTGGGGTGTTTACCCCCTTTCACGGTAGCAGGGAAGCAGCTCCCACCATCCCATCTCTGTTTACATTGCTCTTCTCCTCTATTTACTCTGTGCTCCAGCGCCCTGGCGCACCGCGCTCCAAACAGCTGTTCCATTATGGAGAGAGCAGGCGCTTCAACTACACAGTGCTGCCACACAGCTCTCTCTGACAGCCCACCATGGTCGCTACCATGATGACTGCCTGGCTCCGCTGGCACGCCTGCCATTGTTGCCATAAAGCTCAGTCTCCTTCAATGCCAGAGTGGCTTCTGGGCATAGAGTCAGCCGGGGCAACTGTCAGAGATTGTCTTGAAACCGCAAGACAAATTTGCCAAGTTCAGCTTTTGATTAAGTGTCTCTGTACGGGATGCAGTTCTGTGGTGATTTAAACAAGCAGCAATCATATCCAGATGATCTAGAATAAACTGCTACAAACATCTTTACAATGAAAAAGGGCTTTTATAGTATGTCATTACAAAACAGTCAGCATTTTCATCATTTCGGCACATTTTCTGTAAGTGCCCTATATATCCTGCTTCTACATGACATCATCCATAGGGGCCATTATCCCACAGAGCACGATGATCCTTCCGCTGAAACGCTTTGCCTGGCTCACACTGTCAGGTAAAAGAAAGACTATTGTCTAACTGACTGCCTTAGGGTCATGCTATACCATGAATCTCCAGTGAATTATTTTTACCCTTTGCATGTTCTTTTTCCTGCTGGTGCGCACAGCTGGTGCTGAGTCAGGAGACAGGAAACCTGGGAGAAAGGCCACCAAGCATCCCCAGGCTCCCAGTGGACTGCTGCAGGGCCTTGTGGCTACAGGGACAGGAGACACTCCATTTATCACAATACAATAGCTTCTTGCTCTGGGCTAGTGGAATATGGACCTGTCTGGGTCTGTATGTTCCTTTACGTGTACACATGTTCATATGTAAACTGGCATCAGCGTGCGCGTCTCGTGACCTCTTCTTAAGGTGTGTTTGTATGCGCATGATGGGTTTTTCATATAGCAAGACATACAGCGTCTCCTCAAATATGAAATGATGAACAACATCAGCAATACAGTAAGCCACACATTTAAAGGGACAGTGCACCCTGAAATTAAATACACATATTTTTACTCTTACCTGTAGTGCTATTGATCAGTCTAATTTGTTGTGGTGTGAGTTGACGAGTGTTGGAGAAATCAACCTTAGAGATGTCAACCTTCTCTTGAATATAATGGAACTAGATGGCACTCGGCTTGTGGTGCTCAAAGTGCCAAAAAGTACATTAGAAATATCAGCAGCAATGTCTCTTTCCAGAAATCATAATCCAGTTACTCAAGATAATCCACAGACCTTGTTGTGAGCAGTTTCATGTAGGAACTATTTTCTTTCTGCCAAACTACACCCACCAACTGTATCACCATGCAGAAGGAAGCGTGCATCAACTCATGGCTCGTGACAGTACAAGATTTAAACATTAATGGCGTCCTTCTCGGCTGAGCTGTAATGTTAGCTAGCTCAGTGGTGCTAGGTGAGCTAACAGTAGATGCACGCTTCCTTCTGTGCAGTGAGATGGTTAGCAGGTGTGGTTCAGTAGAAAAAAATAGTTCCTACATGAAACTGCTCACAACAAGGTCTGTGGATTATCTTGAGTAACCAGGTCATGATTTCTGGAAAGAGACATTGCTGTTGAGCTTTTCAAATGTATTTTTTTGGCACTTTAGCCACCACAAGCTGAGTGCCATCCAGTTCCATTATATTCAGACAAAGGCAGACATCTCTACGGCTGATATCTCCAACACTCTGCAACTCACACCAAAACATTCCAGACTGATAAATAGCACTACTTGTTAGAGGAAATTCATACATATATATGATTTCGGGGTGAACTGTCCCTTTAAAGAACAGATCCAATACAACCTCGTCCACTAAATTAACAGAAATTCTGACCTAAGTGATATGAATGACAAAATGACCAGCTCATGCTGTGGTTACTTGGTGCAAAATTCACAAACATCATACATGATTTACAAAAGCGAGCACACCACTGATCAAAGGGCTATAGATCTTCCTCCCTCTCACTACCTGGACCTTTTTTGGTTTAATTTGTATGTTTTTTGATCTGATAGTGTGGATAAAATAATTGCCTCAACCACCTTTACCCCAACTTCCCTGCATCTGTCCTAGTCCATTTGTACTGGTTGCATTTATGTGGTGCAAATTAGTCTGAATTAGGACTGGGCGATATGGACAAAATCAATTATCACAATATTTATAACCAAGTATCTGGATATTGATATTGTGACGATATTGTAGGCTTGACCATTGGTGCTTTCACGAAATATTTATACAATGACATATTTGATAAATGGTCATCAGTAATGTGGATTAATGATTGGTGGGTAAAGGCAAATAACTGAACAGCTAGAACAGTCTGGTATGAAGTTATGAAAATAACATCACTTTACAGTATCGCAACCCTCAAAACCAGGAAGAGATAACACTTGGAGTATCTCTCTCATATCACGATATTGATATAATGTCGATATTTTGCCCAGCCCAAGTCTAAAATTACACTGTGTGCGTATTTGTGAAGAAAGGTGACCAGGACGCCAGTAAAGCACCCAGACAGAAGAATGAACTCATTGCACATTTTATTAACAGGGAGGGCTGATCTATTGTGAGCGCTCTCTTGTGAAAGCTCCCAGACAATAAAAAAAGAGAAGAATTTAGAAAGAAAAAAAGAGGAAAATCTCTCCTGTCCTGGGATGCAGGTGGTCGAAACAACTGGTACTCTGTCGTACATTCTCCACAGACCTCTCAGGGTGATGAAGGCACATGCGTGCAGCAGTTAAAGCTGCCGCACACACTCACTGACACACACACACACACACACACAGAACCTCTTTCTCCTAGTCTCGCTCTGTAGTAGCCTCACCCACGATGAAAAGGGATATCAGCATGTATAATGGCACGAGTGGTGAGTGAGCGTATTAAAGAGAGAGACATACAGAGGGAGAGACAGAGCATGAACTCATGCATGCATGCCTGTGTGTGTGTATAAAAGTGCCAGTCATAGCAGGATATAAAAGAATTCTGCCCAGCTGCCAGGCCCCCAGCGCCGGTTGCCAGAGCCCTTAAACACATCCATGTCCTTCACTGGATGGCTCTGCTCTCCTCTCCTCCTCGAATATATCTAGCACTTTAAAAATATACAATCTGCTTAGATACTAGGCAGTCATAAGCTCCATGACTGGCACTTGGACATCTTATCAACATGAGTTGAAGCCCCTGGGCAACTAAGCCAGGCTTTGATCAGACATTTTGGAGACATCTCTCATTTTCTTCAAACAAATCCATTGGGGTTGGTGTGCTAAATTCGAAACAAACTCAAAGCACTAAATGTACCTTATGATAGCAAGAAACAGAGGCACAGCCATATACGGTCTGTTTAATGAAGAGGTGAGAGGGCTAAAAAAAACACAATCAGCATGTGTAAGTGGGAAAGAGAAGAAGAGAAAATGTTGAAGAGAGGTGAGGACAAAAAAAAAGGTGAAAGAAATTCAGTCAGAGAGAGGAGAGGGAAGAGCACAGCACGCATGGGCCGCGCTATGAGATCAACTGACAAACATCTCTGCAACCTTAGCAGAGGCAAATCAGCATCCACCCTCTGAATGGCCTGTGACAGTTGTTATGTACAGAGACACAATTTCACCTCATATCTTCTCCTGAATTTTGGCCCTGCTACCTGTCGGTGGGAGAGAAACAGAAAGTGAGTGAGTGAAAGAAAGAGATAGAGAAGTCGGGCCCAGGGCCTGCTGCTGAGCAGTAGGGGTGAAAGTGAAAGAAAGAGAGAAAGAGAAAGATGTAGACAAGAAAGAAAATGAAACCTAAATGGACCAATTCAGCTGGCGGAGCCACACAGAGAATTCACCTGAGGGCAGTCTCATGCCCTGTTTGTGTCTCCATGGAGACGGGCCTCCTGAGTCTGCGCTTCTGTATACACTGACAGTAGTCCAGCTAGCTCGTCCTGCTATTGATTTCCACACAATTTCACAGACCAGATCAGTGGAAGAAGTTAGCCTGTCATCTGCTAAAAACCTAACTGATGCTGACGACCGCAAAAAGCTGCTGTGTATTCTAAATTCTTTGCATGTTTAAACAGACATGAAATCAGTATTTTAACAAGTATTTCACTACTGTATTGGATTCCTATAAACCTGGGTTGTCTATGCAGTAGAGAGATGCAAATACTTCAGAAACTGGTGCTACATGACCAGAGAAAACAGAGAAAAGGAGCTGTTGCATTGGCTTGTGTTTAAGAGGTAAAGAACCTACAACTACCAGAATGCAGTGCAGTACACCAGACCAATAAACACTCCCACTGGTGGGTGACATAATTCAAGTTGCTTGTCCAAAATAAAATATGGCTGCCAGCAATGAGTCTCTTATTACAGCTAAACAGTAAGTTAAAATATGTTTCTGAAAACATTTTAGGCAAGAAAAAGGCAACGTAGTAACAGAATCTTTGTTTATATTTGATTGGCACTGCTTCGATTCGCGGACTGCCCCAAATAGTCAAGACCAGACAGATCATTAGTCAGCAAGAGTTCATTGGTCACTTAGTTGCAGACAAAACAAACAAAGAAACAAACTATTAGGAGCTGCACCTTATCAAAATAAATCAAAACCTATATGACTGGACCATGTGGGAATTTAATTTGAAAGGACAGAAACAGCGCCCAACCTTGCGTTCTCCAGGCAGTTAAAGGCCCCTAATTTACAGGGCTGGTACCTGCAGTTATTACACAGGCTAGTTAATAACATGTCGGGCAGGAAATCCAAAGTGTGGGATCATTTTGAGAAGGTGAAGGACCAACCCAAGGTGATATGTAAACTGGTCGACTACAAACACAACGAATCATCTGAAAGATGTAAGTAGCTACATGCCTGTTAGCTACTTAGCACAATCATTACTGCTCAGTGTGTGACGTGCATTTGTAGATAAAATATAGGCCTATATTAATGAAGGTTCATTAGTACGGTTTCATATTTCTCTGTAACGTAGCACAGTGTTAACAATGTTACTTATACTTTTCTTTCTCACACCTTGATCTCAAACCATTGTGTAGCCACGCCCAAAATATATAATTTAATAATTACACTGATATTGTAAACATGCGGACGACTAGTTGACTAATAGCCAAAAAAGAAGACTCTTGGTCGACTAGGAAAATTCTTAGTTGGGGCCGCCCTATTAGATTCACCATTTGATCTAAATTTTTTTTAAGTCTCCGTTTTTTGCAATAACAGTATGGCTTCTTCGTGTTCACAAACATTTGTATTGCAGCTAAACAGTGCACTAAAATATGTTTCTTAAGAAATTTTAAGGCAGAAAATAGACAGTGCAATCACAGAATCTTAAAAAATATGGGCGTTGGCAAGATGTAGGAAAGTGTAACACAGTTCATTTGCACATACTACCCACATTGATATAATACAAAGCTGGTTGAAAATTGGCAAAATATCCTTGTAAGAGACACTTAACATGTGCACGATGCATTCCTCTACTGAGTTTTAATGTATGGCTCCTATTGCATCAGATAAAGTATTTTCTCAGCTGCTACCAGGCATTTGCTGGGGAAATCTCCAGCTTTGAATATATTAAGTTTTAAAGACTTCAACCAACTGGGCTAAAGGCTTGATAACATCTTATAGTCTGGTGCCTTGAGATATAAATATATCTACAGTACAGGGCATATCCGTTTTTTATCCTGCGTGGTTTCAAGCCCTGAGGCAGTTGTCCTTAATGACAAGGCTTTTCTGTCATCTCTCCCCACTCAGCTCCACTTCCCCTGCTATCCTGACCATAGGAGCCAGATCAGAGGCTCAAGATGGCCTTTATCGGGGGTCTATTGGCCAGTGTCAGCTTACAGGCCCCACTCTGTACACACGGCACATTATGGAAGTTTTAATAGGTGATCAGAGCAGCTGTTGCCGGCACTGCGTTGATTTACTGTGGCTAAGAGAGGGCTTAATGACTATAGAGGCAGACAGCTCTTAACCCTTTGATGTGCGCTGGATAATGTAATAGGATCAGGTAGCCCCCTGGGAAAGTTGCATGCACTAACATAAGCATACACTAGCACAAACGCTTTCGGAATACAATTACACAGTCTAAAAGCTCCTTAATAAGAGAGTGCCAACCTCTTACTGTTATACAGTAGAAGAACAACACATGGGTTTGACTTGTGCCACTAGTCATGGCTTGTGACACGCTTGTAAGGTCCAAGCATGAACATATTAACACACACACAAACACACATCCACACACACAGTTGTGGTGCTTGCTGACAGGTGGTGCATGCTCAAGGAAATACAAGCTTACCCAGCACAAACAGCCCCAGTAGGCTTAGCACGTCAGCAGAGAGCAATTGGAGTACTTATGCAGAAGCTAGCACTATTCAGACCATGCAACATCCATCTCAAGGGTCAAAGGGCACAAATTCTGTTTGCACATTGAAGACACCAATATCCCCTCTTTTACAGTGCCTGACATCACCCCAGGGCAAACAACAGGGACTGGTCTGGTCAAACAGCCATGAGAAGAGATGGATTAAACATCTGATGACTTATAGCTTTGTCAAAGTAAGACTGTGAGTCTACAGCCATGCTAGAGGCTCTGTGAGGCTGTACTGCGAGGCTACATGCAAACATCAGCATGATTAAAGTGACAATGCTAACATGCTGATGCTATGCAGGTATAAAGGTCTTGACATACCAAGCCGACGGTTGGCCGTCAGTCAAAGTTGGGCCTTGGGTGAGCGTTTGTCGCCTTTGTTTTTGTGGTGTGTCCTGCACCGTTGGCACTAGAGGGCCTTTGTCTGCTGTTTTTTGGCGGACTGGACACGTTGAATTGGCGTTGGGTGCAGCAGAACCTGTCTGTGAATGAAATTACTCTGATTGGTGCTTTAAAAAAACGGAAGTGAGTCAAGTTAAGTGAGAGTGAAATCAATTTATTTCTTAGCCATTGAATTCATAATTGTTTGTGTTATTGTTAGCTGGTGCACAGTAAATATCCTTTGTGCTGTTTGTGTTGTTAATGTGCTAACTGGCTAACTGGTGTCTTGAATCCATCTTGTCAATCTCCTGGTTTCCCTTTTTGAATGTCGAATACAGACTACCACCGCCTGCCGCTATACAGAGTCATTTCCTCTCACGCAGGCACAGAATATATGTGCTAGTTTGCTGCCGTCTTTTTTGTGTCTACTGATGCAACTTTTGGCCGAGACACAGGCGACATGAGGTAACACAACAGCCAGCCTTCGTCTCCAGCAGTTCTTTGATGTCAGTTTGATGTGTCTGGGTTGTAATGTTTACATGACAATAATCTTGGTTTAGTGCGTTTCCATGCTAATCAGCACTAAACACAAAGTACAGCTGAGGCTGATGGAAATGTGATTGGTTTTGCAAGTATTTGCTCAAAAATCTATTTTAAATTTGACCTCATGATGGCACAAGAGGCTCGGTCAGAGGATCACCCAAATTTTTACAATTCATCCTGACAGGGTCATGAACGTTTGCACCAAATTTCATGGCAAGCCATCCAATAGCTGACAAATTTGATTAAAAACCACAAACGTCAACTTCTACACTCATACGTGTTCCCACACATACATGGAAGAGAAATACCACACAAACATTTATATGCAGTAATCATCGCTGTAACAACTGAAAATCTCAGCCAACCTACTGTTTTGAACCCCAACATAAACCTCCAGCTCGGGCCCCATTAACCCATCTAGCAATGATAGCTAAATTGTCCGCTAGCTCTCTGAGGCCAGCCAGGATGTAATCAAAAACAGACGGAATAATCAACAAAAATGCTCTCTATTCCGGTAAGGATGTCTCCCAAAAGCACATGAATTACATTGAAGCAGGCGCTGGGACTGTGAATGATGTTGGGCTACCAGCACCAGCCAAGTCACTGTCTCCCAATGCCAAGTGAGAGGATGCCAGGCACTTCCTGCTGTAAACAATCTACCCACAGACGGAGAAAGAGGGGAGGAAACCTCTGAATGAGAAACAACAGGAGACGGAGAGGAGACCCAGTTGCTCAATGAAAATTTCTCCAGTGAACAAATGTGCTCAATTTGTCAGACAAGCTACCGTAGTCTGTTTGAGGGGAATGTGTGTGTGTGTGTTTGTGTGTGCATGTGTGTGTGCAAGGACAAATGGCATCTCTCTGTGTAGATGAACACATAGCAAGTGCTCAGGGCTTATGGAGACAGACGTTGGATATACAGCTTGGCTGAGTTCACACTACATAATAAGGGCTCCCTCTCCTTTCTTCATCACTCTCTCTCCTCCCACATATTGTCCCCTCTATTCCAACTGCTGGCCTAAGCTGCTGCCTTAGTTTTATTGCATATCAGCGCCAATATTGACCTCACATGTTGCCATGAGTAGCAGCCATGTAGTTGACTTTGATCCCAATTTGTAATCGTCTGTGATGATCCCTTAGGTTTTCAGGGTTTGACAATAACCATGGACCGATGACCTGGGGCCACAAAAAGTTACTCTGCTGCCACCAGATATCACTGGTGGGTGGCGGCCTGTGGCCACTTAGCTTGATCAAGTCTCTTTTGAGAATGAAACTGCATGTCTCAATGAGATTACCTGTCTAAATAAATTTTAAATAGATAAAATCCCCATACTGCGACCCATTACTACAAACATCCTGAGTTATTTGTTCCTTTCAGTTCAACATTCTAAATAAACAGGGCTTGAGGTTAATGGCGTCTTGTTGTCCCAGTGTCGATAGAAATTGCGTTTGAGACGATCTTCTCCGGGATGCCCCTGCAGGAAGAGTTTTTGTGTCACTTAGAAAATGACAATCTGAATCAAGTGACTACAACAAGGCGTGTCTTTGTGCAGTTATCACTGGGAGGAGAGCTAGTTAGCTGTTAGCTGTTAGCTGTTAGCAGCTGTTAGGCAGCAGAGTTCTGTGGTGTGATTACCTAGCAAACAGATAAGTGAGTTAACAACCATAGTTATAAGATAATGCCCAGATAATGCACGCCAAGATGACAGGCTCTTGCTCAGTGACTTCTGCCGTCAGACACCAACAAAAAAAGGCGACCTTTCACGTCAGCATGATACCTGGCCGGTTGTCATTTTTGTTTTTGTTTTCATGGGAAAATGGGATGGGACAACAACGAAAGTTAAAGTGGCAATAGTCTGAGTAGGGCAGGTGGAAAGGGTGGTGGATGGGTCCAACAGACACCTACTCTCACCCGGGAGGCCAATGTGTTCACTTCCTGTGAGGCTGTAAAGCCAAACCCTGTTCTTTTTTCCTGAACCCAACCATATGCATGTGTTGGCTAAGCGTAACCATATGCATTTCTTGTTGTAAGAAAGAAATGTCAATTCCTGGTCTTGTACTGACATATTGTACGTAATCTAACGTAATTTATTTTGAAAGAGACTGTATTCCAAAGTGTACATTTCCTGTGAAAACGGAAGATTTTGAAAACACACAATGCATGTAACAGGATACATGACCAATCGTTGATTTGTGACGAGGTCGGAGTCAGAATGTGTTGGCTCACCTGGCGCATACACCAAAAACAATTTCTGTCTTCTAGGTTCACTGCAGTGAAATGCAACCCACTGAAAATGTGCGGTAGAGGTTCTCCTGCTTGGCGTGCACCCGACTTCCTGCTCAGCTGATAGACTTTACATTGGGATGAGGTCACAGATTTCTAATTCGCATTTCTTGGCTTCAAGAGTTTTATGAATAGCAGTTGGGGCTGTCCTGTCAACACTTCTACAGACATCTCTTTTATAATAGTGGCCTTTGCGGAAACTGGTTTTTGGGCTTTTTCAATGCAATACTGCAAGTGGCCACTGGGAAAAATTGACTGCAAGGCCGAGAAGCGTTCCTGGGGGCCTGCTAACAGCTAACCAAGTTAAAAAAAAAAGCAGGACTAGTGAGTTTCTGTCCAGAGGAACACAAAGCGGTAAACAGTGAACCTCAGTTTAATATGACAAGACAAAAATTTTACAGTTAATAAATGTAACATTACTAAAGTACGTCAGCTGAGTACAGTTTGGAGGTGACGTCAGAAGTACTCTGAGTTGTGAGTTACAGACTCACAACACATTATTACTGCGGTAACAAGATACATTTATTCAATTTTGTACAGCTATTAATTACAAAGTTTTCTTACAGTTAACACAAAACAATAAAGACAGCAAATACAACCTGGATTATTTTTAAATCAGTGCTGTATGTGGCATGTTTACACTTTTGCTTACCTTTTATATCTTTTTTTTCTTTACTATTTTCTTATCCTTTATGTTTTACATTTTATAGCTCTGCAAACCACTTTGAGTTGCCCTTGTGTATGAAATGTGCTATACAAATAAAGCTGCCTTGCCCTCTACAAGGCTAACAATTTTTATTTATTTCCTCAACATTTTAATTTTTTAATTCCACTTACAGCTATAGATGATAATTACAAAGCCAAGAAATGACCATGAGACCATGAGAGACTATACCATATGATTAAGAAGATATTTTCATTCTGTTAAGGTCTTTTCATTTATCGAAGTGTCAGAGTTAAGGAAGGCTGTGTTAAATTTGGTTCAACTGCTTTTTCTGTAGGCTGCTGTTCTGACATGTGTTTACATTTAGGCCATCACAAATGTACTTTGGTCACCTATAATTTAGGGGCTTATTACCCATGGGGCCAGTGCTTAAAATTTTTAGCATCCACCGCTGGTTTTGCACTTGCACTGTTTTTTGATAATTCCTTTTTTTTGTACCCCCTGCTAACAAATTTTGCTGGACGGCCAAACAAACAAGCTCCTCTGACCCTTTTAAACGAGCGTGGGACTAACTGAAGCTTTTCAAATCAGCACGGGGAGGGGTATAGTGCATTGACTGTATCACAAGCTCGCAGTATTTATTCACTTGTGTGTAAATCACTCTCTTTTACAGTCTCTGCGTGTGGGAATGCAGTAAAAAGTGAGGGAGGAGAAATGCAACGCTATGTACCGTATGTCTGGCTCTTGCAGAATGGCAGAGCTTGTATATAAACCTTTGAGTGAACGGATCAACATGTGGAGATGCTGAGACACATGTGTTTGCACATAAATTACCATGTATGCATGCACATGCACGCACAGGCACAAACAAAAAACACGCACAAGGATGGTGAGTATTAGCTACGCATGCAGGCTCACATCCACTTAGACATTAGCTCACACACACACACACAGACACAAACAGGCTGCAGTTTTACAGACAGACACACATACCTGTCATTGTAATTCACATGATCATTCTCTTCATATGGAAGAGACAGGGAATTGTCAGAATGGCAGAAGCTGAGGCCTCATATTAGCCCTGCTGTCAGAGCCAGTGAGCAAAGGATGACATTAACATGAGCGCTCCTGTCCCTTAAAGCTCACCCTGTCTGCATCGAAACAAGAGCCCAGTCAGTGCACAGCTGTATGCAGTGTCCACCAGTCTGCAGTTTAATCAATGAGAAACTCCTTTTATTGCTTACCTATTTACAGGCTGCTTTCGCTGAGAGTTGAGGTATCTTTGTCAATAACATATTGCACTGACAGCAACGTAACCTCCAATTAAGTTACACCACCTCCTCTCTCCGCATGACCAGCTCTCTGTCTTCACTCCTTGGAGAACGAGGAAGGGGTGGGGGGATGGTTTAACAAGTTTGGCTCACTCTAAAAACAAATGACAGCGTACAAAACAAATGTGGCATTACAACTGAGTATTAAAAGGCTTGACATTTACCAAGGCTCATTTATATGGCTGCCCATACTTAGCTCATTGGCAGCCCCTGTTACACTGGGAAGAGCAGGAGTGAGAGGGCCGGGGCTAGGCTGGGTTGGGGCTGGGCAAACACAGTGGGGTGAGCCGTTAACGGCCTGTGGGAGGATCGTCCTGTAGATGAATGAACACCTGGATTAATGGGGTCAGTGAGCACCAAGCTGCTGAGGAAGGAGAATCCCAGCCAAGGCAGCCATTTTACATTTTACTTTTACTGCATGTCTCATGGACCGTTTTCCTCTGCTGGTTTTAGAGGGGGCAGTGTGAGGGTCCCACGGGGGCACAAGAGAGCAAAGAAAGGACGTTTTTGGACCCGTGCAGTGTATATAGGACATGAGCAGTGGGGGTGCTAGTTATACAGTTATGATTTTATGAACCCTCAGCCGTTTCAATGACACAACCCCATAGGTTTATGCTGATGCACTATAATTTTTACAAGAAAATGTAACAGTGTTGAATTTGTCAGGAGCTGAGCTCCTCTGAATCGGTAAACGCACCTTTCTAATGATATTTCATTGTAAAGACATGAACTGTCTTCACATCCATGGCGGGTGTCATTTTTCCGATTACTTAAAACATTTGCACCTTAGTCCTTTAGGAATTAGTTGGGTTTAATTTGCCACGAGACAACCTTGACTCCTCTCTGAAAGTGTTCTACAATGTAAGCTAAACAGTGAGGGTGCTGGCCCTTTAAATGGAGCTCTGAGTGCTTGGCGGGCTAATAGATGCAGTCTAAAGGTGCTAGTGGATGGCAACCTGAAAAATGGTCTTATCTGAAAAGGTCCAGGACAGTTATAAATGAAATAATCGTGCTGGGCACATTAATCCATGTTCATGCCCTAGGGGGAGACCTCAGCTCACCATTTGATCCGTGTGTGAGTGCATGTGTACAGTATGTGTGTGCACATGCATGTCTTTGTGTATTTGCGTGTAACCAACCCCTTTCATTCTTTTTTTTTTCCTCCCTTCCTTCAATCATTTTCCTTTAGAGCTAACAGCAAAGGTTTCATTATTCTTTCTGACTTGCTTTTAACCAGGAGCTCCAGCAGGGGATGTGGCACAGGGAAAAAGAGGGAGAAGTGACAGGAGGACAACCAAGGAAGACAGAAAGGGGGAGAAATTAAAGACATTTAAGTCACAATATGCAATCCGGCATGGCCAGTGGACCACTGCAATTTAAATGAGTTTTAATGACTGCTTAGAAGGTTCCTGGTGTGCCAGGCAGCCCAGACTTTCAAGGGAATGGGGGCATCTGAAGGACAGGAGAAAGTACATCCTCATTTGTTGAATATAATTTCTATCATCAGAGACCCATGGCCCATATCAGTGACGATATGTCATCACTAGGTTTTTTCTGTTAAGTGTTTGCAAGAAGAAAAAAAGCACAGCTGATTAAAGATCTCAAAGCCTGTTCATCACTTCACACCTTCAACATACAAATTATTTTTGAATTTTTCTTATGATTCATGTTACACTTTCCTTCTGTATCATTTTATTTGGTAGGATGGGAATCACAGCAGGCCACAAAATACAATTCTATCACTACACTTAAGTTACAATACATTATTACAGCAACTACAAATTATGTCACCCAAGAAAAACTGTTTTTATTTAATAAAATTAAGCTTTAAGTCTGCTCATCCCGCTTATTATTGCAACAAACTATATCTAGTGGACTGAAAAAGCACTTAATTTTATAATTCTAGTCAGCTACCAAAAGTTTGATCTGTATTTGCAATATAATACATTCAGTTTTGGATGTTGATACAATATTGACATGCAAAAATCGCAATATTATGCTGTGTCAATTTTTTTCCCAGCCCTAATATTTGTGAATCAGACAGCTGACACAAATAACAATCTAAATTCTAAGCTGCTCGGTCATCTCACCTACTTTCCATGTTTTTCTCTACTATTTAACATCCCTTCATCTCAAATACAAATGACATTTAAACTATAATTTGTAAAACATTATTCTACTAATGATCACCGATTCAGTGATCAGTGACACAAAATTATCAATGCAAATAGTAAAATATTGATATATATCATTATCTTTAGGATAAGCCTTCATTCTGAAATTCTGGTGGCATGTCTGTGTCACTATTTCCACCCAGGCACTCATTATTTCTAAACATCAGAACAGTGCTGGAGAATATTGACTGGTATTGGCCCCTTAATTGAATCCAATCAAAACTGTATCATGGCAGACTTTGTACAAATATCAGCAAATATCGAAAATGTAAAAAAAAATACAATCATATCGCAATGAAACTTAAAATTTACGCCCCTATTTGCTAGTGTTCTAATAGAACACCATAAATCAAAAATAATGAAGTTGCTCAGGTAACTTTAGACTGATACATAAGTCCCTAAGTGGTTCACTGAGACTTTGTCCTGTCCAGAAAGAGTGAAGGAAGAAATGAGAAGAGTGACAGACTCTTCAATACACCCTCAGAAATCACTTTGCTGCACTGTTTCGTGAAACACTTCAGATTTTGCACAGGGCTCAATGAGCCGAGCAACTCCTTTCTATGAGGAAACTCAAGAAAATGAGTGACATTCTTCTCATGAAATTTTTCTCATTTCACTGCACAATCTAGTGGAGACAGGAATTCAAGTCAGAGGACACAAACTAGATGCAATTTATAGTCAACACTGCCATCTACTGGACAGAGACTGTACCCACCACAGAAACACAGAACTGCAGAGTTAACTGAAAGCTGGGCCATGTCCCAAAATAGATAACTGGGTTATATTTGTCATCCAGAAACAAAGAGTCATATAGGGAATAAATTAGTTATTATGTGTCTGTACTGATTAATTAGTATAACTAATTAGTATTGACTGATCTGACAAGTGAATTGTATATTTCAATATACTCAACAGCACAAAATCTCCAAACCTTTCTAAGCTAGCCATTTACTTCCCAACTTTCTCATTGTTGGCAAATAAAGCGGTACTCTGTCAAATTAGTCTAGGGAACTTGTAAGAGACAGATTTAAAAAAGATCAGTCAAAGTCAGTGCAGCAGAAGCTGAGATGTCCTGGGTCAAGCTTCACAAACACTTCTGCAACTCCGTCGCGTCCCTGAGTTTCCCTGCCTGGAAAACAGTCATATCTTTCAAATTCCAATTGATTTCTGTTAAAACAATCTGTAGTCTGCGAGCCCAAACCAGGATTACTCAAGCGATGTGACTGAAGTGGTTTCCAAGACTTGAGAGAGCTCCTGCAGATAATACATACAACTGTTTTCACAGATTGTCTTCCTCACATATGAACGGTAAATTGACTTTGACATGTGAAATTAATGCAGTGTCCCTTCAAGAGAGTCTGCTACTGCATTTCCTCTGATACATCAAGGAGCTCAGTTAGTATTTGCAAATAATCTAAGAAGCATAAACTGCCGTTATATACATTTCAAAGTTGCTCAACTATTTGGCACAGTTATCAAAACATCAGTGCTCGCTATCTCATTATGGGAATGATCAAAGTTAGGTTTATAGATAGATGGAAAATACATGGATTTAGCATCTTCCCAGCTAGAAATGTATTTCTAAAACTGCAATACAAATAAACACAAGTAGGATGTTATTCATTTAGACCACTATTAATGTTAACACGTCATCTACCTGTGATAGTAAAACAAGGCAATGCTGCCACCCAGTGAGCAAAGGGTGAAAACACATGAAAAGGAGCATACACTGTAGTTGTGAATGATGGGTTGGGGTTTATGTGAATGCTTTTTCAAGGCAGGTAAGAGCAGACTAACCAATATTCGGTCAAGTTTGAGAGGTGAGATTCAGTCATTTTGCCTGTTTCATTGATTTAAAATCTAACAGTGTCCTCACAGCTGGCTGGAAAGAAATAATCCTTGTATAAGCTAATGCAAACCACAGAAGACCTACAACTGTGCACATTACAGCTTGGTTTGTACAGTATGTCATGGTAGCGATAGTGAGGCTGTGATCTCTATTTACATTTTCCTCAAGCTCTCTATTTTCATTCTTCACACAGTCGTTTCTGTCACACTTTATATGTGCAAATTAATGTGTAACTATAAATGCAAATGAGTAAAGATTGTCCCAGTGAGTGTTGTTATCCTCATATGTCTCTATCTATGACAGCAGGCTCTTTAACCCACCTTCAAGTGTAACCTTTAGCAACAGCTGAAAAAAACTTTTTCTTTTAGACCTTAGACTGTGTAAAATGATGGATGTAGCTACTGTGATGTCACTCATTGGTTTGTGGAGTACTGTTTTGAAGCCTCAAGTTCAGCATTTGGGCTGTCTCCATCTTGTGGATCAAATTTGGTCGAGAGGTGTGGAGCTGTGGTGGAGCGACGGGTGGATCTGACTCATAGATCATGGCGTCACCTTGCAGACAGTCACTCAAGCCACCCCTTACTTAAATATGTGTCATTATAAGCCTTAATAAAAATGCAAATTAATTCATTATATAAAACTTAATCTTCATGTACAGTTTTCATGATTGTCTAAATTAGCTGTAGAGATGAAAATTATCTTTTGTACCAGGCTGTAAATATGTTTACTACTGCTGTGAAGTTGGGCATTTTAACATGGGGGTCTATGGGGAGTGACTCGGCTCTGGAGCCAACCTCAGCTGGCCGTTTTAGGAACTGCAGTTCTTGGCACTTGTTGGCTTACATTTTTTTTCCACAGAGGTTGCAGCTAACTTTAGACCTGTGCTGACCACTCTTCATACAAACTTGTTTGTTTTGGAGCATAACCCCTGACCAAGCCTTCATAAGGAGAAGTCTAAGAGCAACACATTCTCACTCCAATCTCGGCGTATATTGACATTTGGTCATAGACTTTCCACATCCAGATACAACGTGAAAGGTACCCTGGGTGCATTGTTTTCTGCCTGTTACATGCATTGTCTTCTTTCAAAATACACTTCCTTTTCACAGGAAATTTAACATTTACATACAGTCTCTTTCAAAATAAACGCACTACTTTTTTTTTTTTTTGCCTCCAACAACTAATGCACGTGGTTTGTTCTGGACAACAAAAACTCTTGGTTAGGTTTAGGAAAAAAGAACAGGATTTGGCTTTATAATCTTATGGGATGCAAACACCGCTCTGACAGTTGATGTTTGTTGGACCCGTCCACCACCACTCCTGCCTGCCCTACTTGGACTTTCATTGCCTTACTTTTGTTTGTGTCCCGCTGCGTTTGGCCGCATATCATGCTCGTGGCCTTTTCGTCAGTGTCTGATGCTGCAAGTCACTGCTCAAGCGCTGGATTTCGACAACGGTGAAGTGAGACCGGGTTGCTAAAAGGCATCCTGATTAGATGTCTTTGGGCCAGGTTTTGTGCTAGTAAAAGTAGTTTAAACGACATGTTCTCGGACCTCGTCGGGAATCAGATGTGTTCACAGTTGTTCCAAACAACCACCCTGGAAGGCTGGGTAAAAAGAGTGGAAGGCGCGATATCATTTAAATTTGGGGATAACAGTGCTAACTTTCAGTCTCTCTTTCCTGGAAGGCATTCATCATGTTGTACTCTGTTGTTCATGTGAAAGTGACAGAAATCAAAACAGAAAAAAAGGGAAAAAAAAATAGATCTTGAGAGAAATTAAAACCCCTGCTCTTTTCTCAACTCTGCACAGATGGCCAATCAGAGTGTTAAAGGTCTTGTGTATAGGATTTACTGGTATCTAGCCATGAGGTTGCAGATTACAACCAATTGAAAATTCTTCCCTGTGCCAAGCATGTAAAAGAACTACAGTGGCCGAAGCAGAAACACAAATGGCTACTGCAGAACAACATGGCGGATTCCGTGGAGGAGGACCCACTCTGTATGAAAATATTAAGGGCTCATACTAAGGAAACGAAAAATTCTTAAGTTCAGGTGCACGAAAGAAAACATTGTTATGAATATTATATTCCATTTTTATCAATATATCACCCTAAATCCTACAATCTGGTCTTTTATGTGGGTGTTCAAGTTCAACTCAAAGCTCCTTCCTCCTAAATCTGTACAACACTGATTTAAATACTGATCTAACCTCAACAAAAGGAACACTGTCCTTTAGCTAACATGCACATCAGTGCTCTAGATATGTTTGTCCTCCACAAACGGCTTTGTTTTAGCTTTGTGGTTTTACCAACCTTTGTCCTTAGTTTGACATTAGAGCGTTAACCCCCTATGGTGGTCTGGGATCACAATGATTAATAAGTAGAAATAATACCCCAAGCACTTTGCTCTGTGCTATAGTTTGAATCACTCGCTTTTGTGGTTTTGGTATTTAGAAATTTGTTCTCCTCGGCATTACCTTCAACATCCTGAGGAACCTTTAGTAAAAGAGGGTGGTAATGCTCTTACAAAGGTCGACCTTGGTGTGCACTGTGACAAAGGTCATGGAGTCGTCATCTATTATCAATTGACAACAACAGAGGTGGGTCTGGAAGGATTGGCAATAATTATGTTGAGAAGCAACTAAGGTGAAAGTGGAGCAAAGGCAAATGGGCAATGCTTGCACATTCAAATGTGTGCTATTCAAATCCCTCTTAGCTAAGCACATGCACTTTACAAATTTAAATATCTCCGGAGACTTGAGGCAAACATAATGTTGCTATATAGCTTCTCTGTACCTGCATGTAGCAAACTGGGGTAATAACTTTAAGAAAGGAACCTTTGTACCGCTTTGGGAGTTAAGACTATGCTTCTAAGTCAGTCAGCCATGTCCAATGCAATGTGAAAGAGGCTCTTTGTGAATACGATTTTAATCTTTACATCAAGTCTTTAACAAGAAGAGGGTTTATTTATGGATAGGAAATGTTATTCAAAATGTGCTTATATTTATACACACTGACCAATGAAAACTTACTGAATCAGTTTAAAAGGGGACCCGGAAAGAAAAGGAGAAGCAGTGGGGAGCAACCAAAAGCACCTTTACTCTTTGGACATTTTCCAATTAGGTTGTGGCTCGCCAGCAGATCAAAGCCAGGATAATCCTCAGGCTTGATAGCCGGACTACTAGTAAACGGACCTAAATATGAGAGTAACAACCAATAGGGAGTCAGGTTGACGGATGAGTGAGCAAGTGTGAGTTACAGTGAAGGAAGACAAGTGTGGAGGAGAAAAGGAAGAGATGAGAGTGACGGAAGATATGATAGAGATAGAGAATCTGCGCTGAGTGTGTACCGGGGAAGGAGAAGGAGGAGGGGAGGTTTGCGGTTGGTGCACTGGGATGTGACGTCAGCGGCTTGTTGGATTGAGGTGCTGTGTCCTGCTGATTTTAATCCTAACTCATTAAGGAACAGAGAGCAAGTGCCTGTGCAAGCCCTCTGGGGAAGGAGAGAAAGTGACGGGAGAAGGAAGGAACACTAAACAATCCATCAAAGGAGATAAGTGGAGCTAATTTACGGCTTGAGAGACAGAAGAGGGAAGAAATCAAGCATTTTATTTTTGCTTTTCAGTTTCATGCCTGCTTTCCCTCATTACCCTCTCCCTTATTTGTCCTAACATCTTTATTTGCAATCTTAACGTGTGGCCTGTTGAAGCATGCCCACAAACGGAACTAACAGGGCCCTGAAGCTGCAGTTTGGCCTCATCAACCATGAGAATCGCTACCTGACGGCCGAGGCCTTCGGCTTCAAGGTGAACGCCTCAGGCATCAGCATGAAGAAGAAGCAGATCTGGACCTTAGAACAGGACGAGCAAGATGGCCAAGTAGTGTTCCTCCGCAGCCACCTGGGACGCTATCTGGCCTCTGACAAAGATGGCAAGATCACATGTGGGGCAGAGAACCCTGACCCTGACTGCCGTTTCCTTATTGTGCCTCAGTCTGATGGTCGCTGGGCACTGCAATCAGAGCCTTACCAGCGTTACTTTGGGGGCTCGGCTGACTACCTGTCCTGCTTTGCCCAAGCCATCGGGGAGCAAGAGCTGTGGGCCGTCCATTTGGCTTTACACCCACAGGCCAGCCTGCTCAGTGTGGCACGTAAGCGCTATGCCCATCTGTCTGCTTCAGATGGAGAGATCTCGGTGGACAGCAACATTCCCTGGGGAGTGGACTCCTTGGTCACCTTGGTATATCTCGATGGCAAGTACAGCCTGAAAACCTGTGACAGCCGTTTCCTCAGCAATGATGGCAAACTGGTGAAGGAGAACAACAATACTACAAGCTTTACACTGGAGCTGAAATCTGGCAAGCTGGCCTTTAAGGACTGCGATGGGAAATATCTGACCCCAGTGGGTCCCACAGGGACTCTAAGATCTGGCCGATGCTCCAAGCCTGGAAAAGATGAGCTGTTTGATCTCGAGGAGAGTCATCCACAAGTAGTTTTTCAAGCCGCCAATAAAAGATTCGTCTCAGTCAAGCAAGGTAATCAGCCTATGATGCAGTGTTAGAGGAAAAAAACCACATCATCTAAAATTGAATAGTTTCCTACAGAAAATAGATTGAAGTGCTGCACTTACAGCATTATGCCCTCAATCCAGTATTAAGCACTGGGGAACATTAAAGCGGAAATGATTTTCATTTTTGAAAGTCATTGAGGTTGAAGGATGAAATTTGATTGTTTGCAAATACATCCTGAAGAATCTTGAATCTATTCAAAATAAGACGAGGTAAAACGGCCCTCATGGTCACAAACATAGCTAGCACTCCTCTCAGAGGCTCCATGCTGAGTTTAAATTTCGAGAAAGAGGAAATTATGAAATTCTTGACAGACTAAGAGACACAGCAATTTTCCCCACTGTGATTTTGCAATCACTACACAGCTGTGGTAAGTTCTTGTGTATTTCACCAGTGTTGGCGCCTGAGACTAGGCGAAAACATTTTCCGATCAGTGCACTATATTTTTGAGAGTAGAGTGTACACCCTTTTTCAAACCAAAGCTAATTTTTTTGTACCTGTATAACTGTCCTGGGTACAGTTTATCTTCACTATCTGTGGTTATATGCAGTGGTCATCTTCTAGGTCCTCTCAGATTTTGCTCTACTTTCCATCTCTGTTTTGTTTTCGACTTCCCTGCATTTCTCTGTTTATTGTCAAGAAGAGTTTTGAGAAGGTACGAGAAAACTGAACCATTACAACCACACAGACTGTCACATTTTACAGGTTTGGGTATTGAGGTTAGCTAAGAGTCTAGCCTTAGCCTATGTACAGTAAAACAGCTTAACACATAGCACAGTAGAGTACACAGTGTGCCTTTTGTCAACTGATACAGTAGATTCATGAGCAGCACAGTACTGTGTTGTGGGCATTAAGTGTATTCAAATATCACACTATAGTAATGAGCGGTTCTTGATAACTTGAGACAGCCTGGATTTGTTTAATTGAATCTTTACAGTTACATTACAGTAACCAAAAAAGCAAATCAGCAACATTTTCCAGCTAATGAGAGAAAGCCCTGCCTGTCTTGTCTACACGCTAGATCCAGAATGGTTGACAGCCGTACTGTGGAGGTAATTGTGGTAATGGGCTTTGTCATTTCCACTGTGTGTCCATTGAAGATTAAGCAGTGTGCAAATGACTTCAGGGCAGATCTATGCCCCATGGGCGTCAATTACCATCAATGGCCTTTAAGCCTTGCAGCTACTCGCTCTTTACTCTCATCCATCGAGCAAAGTTCTCCAAATTATGTGGATCTATGGTCTGCCAGTGTGGCAGTGAGATGGCAGCAAAACAGAGTTACAGCCAGGGCTTACCAGACAGATGAGTTAGTTACAAGGTGTCTTGTCAGCCTGCATGATGTAATCTGCTCCGTCATGTATAATTATTCAAGCAAACAATGTGGGCAGACAGGGGAGCAAATTGTGTTCTGTCGCAGCTTTCTAGAGCTTTAAAATTCAATCAAAGCAACTAACAGCCTTATTAAAAACTAGCTGTACAATGCACATGCGATACTATGGCATATCTTGGGAGCAAGATTCTCAAACTAACTTTAGACTGCAGTCATTATGCTTATGCATGAATAATATTTCAACAACCTTGCACTCTATTCTTATAATATAGGGCACAGAATTAAATTTTTAACTGTAGTGTTTGGCCTTGTGGCAGTTCCACGTTTTCTAAGGAACAAGGCACTGAAAGCTGCTTAGTGGGCCCTGCAGTGCAGATTTGCATTTCACCACTCAGGGAATTACAGCAAGCGAATGAACAGGAAGGGTGGAGGGGTGACTGTGGGGGATTAGGGTTGTAACAGGCTTAAGAGAAAGGTTGAAGGATATTTCGGTGGCATCTAATTTGAACTACAGCAGACACAGTTCAGTTATATGTGTCTGTGTATTCTCCAGCACCAAACGCACCCCACCAGACAGAGTTAATACATGTGGATTAAGTGTATAACACTAGATTGGCTGCAAGTGAGGTACTCAGGTTTATAGAGAACAAGGCATCAAATGACTAAGGATGGTGCAATATTAAGCTATTTTTTTAATGTATGTGTTAAATTAAACTCTTCTTACACAGTTGCTGTTGTATGCAAAACAGATCACATGAGTTGATCACATAAAATGTGCTGAAGTGCAAAGGTTCACAGAGCGAGGCATGGACGAGCCACAGCTCAAAGATGGCTACAAAGCAAGTGATCCTCTGACCAATCAACACCCAACTCATATAAACGTTAATGGTGAAACAGATTTCAACAATGACATGGTTTTAAAACATTCACCTCTAAAACAAATGCTGCTATATAATCCACTTTATTAACCAAACCTGACCAAGGACTCAGATTTCCTATGATGGAGCAGACATGACTTTTTATCCTCACCTCACTACGTCTGACAGAGGTAATCATTTTAGGGATGCATTTACTCCTCTTGATGGAGAGGGGTGAGTGCATCCTGTATTGGAAAACCAGAGCTATTTTTCACTAAATGGGTAATATCTTTTTCCTAAAAATACAAAGCAAATTACTAAAAAATAATAGAATTTGAGTTATAGGGCCCTTAAAAGAGGTCAACAAAAAACAACTCTGCTGAAAAACAAGGCTAACAAAACTAGACATCAACTCAAAAAACTGAATGAAACAGCAGGGCAACATATATACTGGCTGATCAGACCAAATTAAACACAAAGGGGAGAACTTAGTTCGATCCATAGGATGGCCTTCTGCCCTCAGCCTCATCTTTAGCCCAATGCCAACCAGGAAGTGACTTCAGGTACCTCAAAGACAGAGAAATGAACTCATAACTTACAAAAGCAAACAGCAAAATGACAAAACAATGTAAACTAAATGTGCACGCTTCATCTAGAAAGCTGTATGTTGTCCAAGTGCTAATACATTTTAAACTAAAACTGGTGGTGTGTGTTTTACATGACTGCAAAAAAAGGTAACTGAACATGTGGTAATGGTGTGGGTGAGTATGGGAATCATTCAAGCCTTTTGTGTGGGTGTGGGCATGGCATTTACAAAGGTATTGCACTGAATACAAACTTTAAAAGCAGGACAGAGCCAAATTAGAAGCAAAATTATTGTAATATTTATATAAAGTTTCCTCTGGTAATCAGCGATGCAGTGTCTATATCTAGGGCTTTTATTGTGAAAGGTTAGAATGGACTGCCATCTTGATAGTTTCAGTAAAGCATGATGTAATAAATACAATTAGGGTAAATGCCATAAATACAATACAATACATCACTAAATATGTTAGCATTTGCCCATGATCTTGAACACACCCTTGCATTATGAGAGGCCCAGCTGCACAGTAGGAGCCTTGTAGCAACACCAAGCACCATAGATTTGTGTGTGGCACATTATGGCACCTTCAGGTGATGACATCTACTCAAGTGGGTGACAATTTTGACACTAAAACCCTGAAGTAGTATTGCACAAAATCAAGCAACAGATGCGACTTTATAAAGTTCGTAGCATTGAGACATTGTATTAATTAGACTAATAAATGCTGTGACCTTACAAACACCTGCTTCCCATTCGAGGAGACAGAAGCTTTGGATGAGTCATTGTAGGTAGCACACTGTATTATGTGTTGCAACATCAGAGAATGGATTAATACTGTATTATGCACACGCGTCTTTTTGGCAATGCCTGAGAGTAAATGACATTCAAGAGGAGGCAAATGGCATTCAAGAGAGGATGCAACATTTTCATCCATAATTTCTATGAAGCGAGTGCATAATTATGGTCTTTTCTTCTATTATTTACCAGGAGTGAGTATTTCAGCAAATCAGGATGTGGAGACAGACATGGAGACCTTCCAGATGGAGATTGACAAAGAGACCAAAAAGTCTATGTTCAGAACCAATGGTGGATCCTATTGGACTCTAGTGACCCACGGGGAGATCCAGTCCACTGCCACAGAAGTGTAAGTTGCTCTTATAGCTGGGGAGCTTTATTCTATGTTTTTAAATACCTTTTCATAACCTCTCTGTGCATTTTTTTCCCCAGAGAGGTCAACACAATGTTTGACATTGAGTGGCGAGGACATAGGGTGGCACTCAAAGCAAGTAATGGAAAGTATGTGTGTACAAAGAAGAATGGGCAGCTCTCAGCAGTCAGTGATACAGTGGGTAAGTGCTTTCAGGCAAGCCACTTGAGATTTGATGGGATATTCACATGTACAGCTTTGTGTACACATGCAAAGAGATGAGCAGTATTTGTCTGTCATTGCAGGTGATGATGAATTATTCCTGATGAAACTCATCAACCGCCCTATGCTGATCCTCTGTGGAGAGAATGGCTTTGTGTGCCACCACAAGAACTCCAACACTCTGAATGCAAATCGATCTGTCTATGACATTTTCTCATTGATCTTTAATGATGGCGCCTACAATGTAAAAAGTCAGTTTTCATGCGTGCAAGAGCAATTTATTATTTTAGTATAAACTACATTGATTGCCAATTTAAACATGTATCTGATGTCTTTCTGCAGGTGTGAGTGGAAAGTTCTGGTACGTCTCTAGCAGTGGTCTAGTGTGCTCAGATGGAGAAAAGCCAGAGGACTTTTTCCTTGAGTTCGTGGAACACGGACGCGTCGCCATCAAGACCTCTGATGGCAAGTACCTTCGCGGAGACCAGGGAGGTACGCTTATGGCTGATGGCACAACTGTTGATGCATCTTGTCTTTGGGAGTATTGACACCTTTCAATCAGGACACTCAAAGACGATGCGAGAAGGCAGGGTGCAGGACCAGCTTCTATCAGCTGAGATGAAGCGGACCGACCTGGTAACATTTCCTGCCTGTTTTTATACTAGCTGCCAGGTGCCCCATCCCATTTTTTTTTCTTTTTCTTTTTTTAATTGGGAGGGAGTGAACAGATTAGGAATATATGTGTGGTTTTCTTGTAAATATTAAATGTTATGTCTTTCAAATGACAATGCCAACATCAAAAAACACATAGTACGTGGAAATGTGTAATTTCCCATTTACGGAATAAGGCAATGACTGTCCCAATTCTGTCAGACAAACTTTGTTCAACATGTAACAACCATATATCTTTGAGGGCAGCCACACCGATCAGTCACTGAACAAAGAGAAATTCAACTCAGAGTGTTGCTGCATACAGTAATTTGGTGTGATGCTGCACTTTTGGTTGAGTCTATTCAGAAAGCAGGGCCATAAATGACAACAAAAGGATAATTAAGGGGCCGTACACATGCTGTGTTTTTTGCACCCATCCACACTCAAAAGCGAGAGCAACACTGTCAAGTGGTTCCAAGCACCTGTTTTTCAGGGCGAAATGGCCGTGCCCTGAGATAAAAAAAATTCAACTTTTGGAATGCAGCAAAATGCACCGCATGTTATGTGACAAGGAACAATCAATCACAGCCAGCAGACATCTATCCTTCCTTCCTTAACTATCAGTCTATGAAAGACAAGTTGATCATTTTAGTGCAGGGCCAACAATTCTTTGATACATAGAAAAAAACGCATGAAAAAAGATCAGACTCCGAACTCATGATTTCTGGTAAGTACATTATGGTCGCTTAGCAACGTCAAGTACATCCTGCCTCCGTGCTCTTGAAAGATGGCGCAAGACCTCATGCATTCCAGGCAGTAAAAGACGTGGCATGTGTATGAGCCCTTAGCCCTTCTTCTGCTGCTGTGGCTAAATAGACTAAATATGTCAAAAAGCTGAAAAAACCTTTGACAGTTTCTCTGGCTATCAAAACTGATACATATTTGGCAGAGAAACACGTCAGTCCTTATCAACATTCTGAACTGCAAGTCTGTGAAAAACAGACAGTGAAGGATCAGTGTGGCTGCAGTCTTAGGTTTACTTTAAAAAATCAGGGATACATTTATATGCACACAAAATTAACTTCATTTGGATTAGGTGACTAGATCTTCATCCACTGTTTATCAGGATCATACCTCTGTAGCTTCTGTCAACAATTTCAATACTTATACATATTCTATAAGAACAGTGTGGTCATTGACGTCACTCTCAGCAAAAGGTAATGCACCACTGTCTTCAAAGATAGCGAATAGCTGACGCCGATGGTGTTTTCATTTATCCTAATGGACCTTTTACAGTTTCCATAAAAGCACAATATGAAGTAAATGAAGTGGACTGAGGTAAATAGACCGTAATGTCTCAGGCGCCTCTGCAATGTTGAGCAATGTAGCCTAAATCCAAAGAGGACTTAACTCAGCATCACTGCAAACACTGAAATATGTTTTTGTGTAACACATATAGAAATACAGAGATCAGACATGTTCAGGAACAAAGGATATCAGTAGATATGTCATATATCCACATCAGGGACAAGCAAGAAACCAAAGGGGGAGCACATTTAAAGCATTTGATGGACTATACATCATTTTTAATGTACCGGGCATGAACTCAGAAAGTGCTTCTCTGTTGTTCTGCCTAGGGGCCTTAAACCATACTAGACTCTTCATCCCTTTATACCCCGTTCTCATGTTCAGAGTTGGGTGGTAAGACTAGAAAATAAAATGGATTTAAATAACAGATATATTTGAAAAAAAATTGCAAAGATTTCTTACTGGAATAAATTTGGCCATTACGATAGAGACATCCTATAAAACATGTTTTGAATACAAATCTTAAAATAATGCTTGTTGGCTGTTTCGTCACAGTGTGATGAGAAGATGTAGATGAGAAGTGAGCGCTCCCTGTGCCTAGTGGTGCTGCTCAAACCCTGCTGCAATGACAAAGTTGTGATATCTGTCTTCCCTCTGCATCCAGTCTTTGTACACAGCTAGGCCAAGAACATCGCACTGAAACTCGTACAAATCTTCTCATCTAACTTTAGACAAGACAGCAAACAATGCATTTCACAAAATGCTGCAGTGTTCCTCTGAGTAACCTACGCACTACTGCTTTTGAAAAATGTGATCAGTAGCCTCTAGTTGACCCTTATCGAACAGAGCCCTTTAAAAGGAGGAACCTTTTTTTTATTTTGATCCCACAGGATTCATTGAACTGATTACATTGATTCCTGACACCCATTAAAGGGCATAAGCTGCCCAGACTTTATTGGCACAGATGTTGGTGTGCAATACAGAGGACGGCCTGAACTTGTATACAATTTATCCTGTAGATTTTTGTCAGTTATTTCCCAGGGAGAAATAAAATCTGCAATAGTTCAAGTGTAATGTCTAAATCAATGGTTTTGTGATGTGTGCAATTTGCAATTGATAGACACATTTTAGAAAGCATGGTCCAAAAGGCTTGGTCATCTATGCATCCTGTATCTGCTCTGTGGAACCTCCAGCCATATTTTAGAATGTATTTAATATATATAGATGTTTGTTGTTTTACTATCTTTGTTTTCTGATATGATTTTTGAAAATGTTGATGACAATAAAAACTTGAAAATATTGTTGGTGACTTTGGGACTAGAACTGTATGCCAAGTAGGGCTGTTCAGTTTACTGCACCAAATGGGTCTGGTGAAAGCAAGCTAGCGAAGCGGGTACCGCTTATTCGTTAATTACCGCCAGTAACACCATCCCGACCCAACAGTGTTGCTGTGGAAACATTATGCCCACCCTCCAGTCTACCCCCAGGCCGTCCCAGTGAGCAAGTTGCTCAATTTTAAATCCCAAAAGCCCTTTAGCACCGTTAGCAGTGTTAGCACAGCTAGTGATGCTAGCACAGTTGACCATGCAAAAGGGATTTTGCGGCTCAAAATGAAGCCATTTACTCACAAAGGCTGCCTGGGGGGAGAGCAGAGGTTGGCCACCATGTTTCTGCAGCAAAAACCGTCCCACCACCTGGATGAGCGGCGCCACTAGCTAGCTCAGTCCAGATGGTGAGCAGTGCGGAGGCCGAAGCTAACCTTAGCTAACCAGTAGAGACTGGGTCGGCAGTGGGCACTATGTTTCTGCTGGCTGCAAGCAGAAAATAAAATACAAGGCCTGACACTGACATCACAAAACATTCAAATTTCACCACATCTATATGGACAGCACTTTGAAATGTAGTAATAAAGCTCACTGAATTAATTAACAAAAGGAAAGGCCTCTTGTGTTTCAATCAGGAGAGACAGAAGAATGAAGTAAAGATAATATTAATACAGAATATGAGTGTTCAGATAAACAGATGATTTGTGGTGAGTAAGATTTAACAGGAGTATTTGGCGCTTGGACACCAGAGGGAGATATTTTGTGATCAAGGGACAACTAAGAAGCAGCAAGATAAGTCCCCCCATGGAGTCCAGACACTGGTGGTGGTGGTGGCTGCTGACTCCGGGGCTGCTGAGTGCTAAGGCATATGAGGCTGATGAATCCGTAAAGACTAGGGGAGGTGGACGGCTTGCATGACAGCAGCAAGACAGAACTACGGCAGAGAAAGAACCAGATTTAGAATGAGGAGCAATAAGATGATAGGCTGACAGAAAAGCTGTGTGGCTGTGCTATCAGCTGATTGTGAATAAGCTGAAGAGCAGCTTTGACTCAATTGACAGTCCCAGACAATGACACCATGAGATATCGAGTGAGCATGCGTGCAAGGACTGAATGGCAGGGTGAGAAAGAAAACTTACAGCCTGAGCATGAAAAGTATTGTCTTCCTGATTTTTTTTTTTACCTCTTAAAAATTAACCAGCAAGTTACCATTTAACTAGTGTCAGGCTATCCAAAGCAAAATTAACCAAAACTGACATTGCTAATGCCAAGCTATGAAAATATTCATGAAATTTGGGATTCATTAGCTCAGATGGTAGAGGGATTGGCCAACGACTGTAAGAGTTGGCGGTTGAAACTCTGGCTCCTGCTGTCTACATGTCAAGTGTCCTTGAGCCAAACACTGGATGCCAAATTGTCAGAAAAAAAAAGTGAGTTTGAACTGAAGTGTCTGCCAATTTATTGTAATGTCCAGAGGTCAATATCATCCCAAAAATATCTGATGTTTGAATTTAAAGTATAATAAATTCAGTGTATTACTGACTATCACTGATGGTTTCAGCTCGGTTGCCATGGAGCAAAATGACTCAGTAAGCCCTATTTTTTTAATAGTAGCCATTTTAACTTGTCATAGTAGGAATGGGAAATGGATTGCACTTATCACAGGACCTTTCTACCTTGACAGACAAAGCACTTTAAAATTTGCCTCAGTCACACACACACACACACACACACTCTGATGGCGAGATAGCTGCCCTGAAAGGCACTGGCCTGGCCACTGGGAGAAACTTGGGGTTGAGTGTCTTGCCCAAGGACACTTCAACATTAGGGCAGGAAGAGCCAAGGATCGAACCACTAACCCTGTGATTAGAAGACAATCTGCTCAGCACAGGTGTTCCATATAACACTAACAATGGCTCTGTTCTATTCAAGTGTCCCACTGCACCATAAGTACGTTTCCACCCACCTGCATTTTCATCTTGCCCACTAAAAAAATCCTGAGTGGAAATGCTGAAAATTTGAGAAAATGTTGAGGAAAAGTTGATTTAGCTATAGATAATAACAGTGTGAGAAAATGAAGTAGAAACAGAATAAATCATGACATACATGAAGCATGTGATTTGTCACTTGAGCTTCCACTTCACTGAAGTAGCAGACAAAACATTAGATCTTTAGATTTTCCTCAAATTAATACATGAAACAAACAAAGTCCCATATTATTTCCACCATGTTTCCTACATGGTTTTCCACTGTTTAAGCTTTTTGGCGCTCTTTAAATTATATCATCTCACTGAGCCCACATAGATGGCATCCAACTGGTGAATTACTGCCACCAGCTGTTTATCTCAAGGCACTTTACTCCAAATATTTGCATAACGTTAGCAGATGGAAAGGCATTACCTCACATTAAATTCCCTGGAAGTTCTGCTGAAACTTGTGCCACATTTCGGTGGAAAACTGACTCATGACAGTTTGACAGTAAAAAAAAATGAAGAAATCGCATTCAGCAATCACAGAGTGCTGGGATGATGTTTTTTGTAGGCAGGCCTGGAAGTTAGGGTCATCTGGTTCCCTTGACCACAAGCCAATGGGAACAAAATTTTATGATACATACACATTTTGTTCAGCCAGATAATTTTCACAAATGAGCACCATTTAAATCTTTTTTTATCTTTGAGGCAAGGATGCAATCATCATACAGAAAAAGCTAATGTTAGGCTATAAACTAGGTCTTAGGGCTGTTGTGAAACTGCGCTTACTTAGGGCAGCAAAATAAGTTTATCTTGGGTGCATCGGTACAATGGACAACCAGCAAAGGACAGCAGAGGAGATTCCCACACACCAATGCATTTGGGCTGGACAGCCACAAAAAAAGGTTCACAGGCTGAGATCAATACAAAAATTTTCAATTTATTTGGAACATCTGTGCACAAAAAGAAGTCTGCTCAAAGTGGAAAAAATAATAAAAGGTGAAAAAAAAAACAGCAGCAAAGGTTTCAGTCCTTCAGTGCTACTGTAATGAATGCTTCACAGAACAGATATAGACACAGCCAGATTACTACCAGGTGTGGTGAATCAGTCAGCTGATACCACTAATTAGATGAGATCAGCTCTGAGGAGCAGAGGCCTGACTACCAAATCACAATGACCCGTCCAATGAGTACTCAACATCCTCAAACACCAATGTATGACAGCAGAACATATACAAATATATAAAAAACACATCTATACACAGAATAGTAATAAAAAATATTACGTTAATACAATACAAAATATGACAAAGCATCTCATGTAGTGGTACCAGCTGACTGAGGGGGACCCAGAACTGAACCTTGGGGGACACCAGACGGTTTCATTTCGGTTGGGAAGGATGGAGTGATTGATGGTGTCAACAGAGAGATGGTATTTCAGTTGTCAAAGCATCTCATCTAATTAGTGGTATCAGCAGACTGATTTATCACACCTGGTAGTAATCTGTCTGTGTCTATATCTGTTCTGTGAAGCACTCATGTGAGTAGCACTGATGATAGTCAAGGACGGAAACATTTGCTGCTGTCTTTATTCACTTTTTACTATTTTTTGCACTTTGAGCACCCTTCTTTTTGTGCACGGATGTTCTAAATAAATTTACAATTTTTGTATTGATCTCAGCCTATGAACCTTTTTGTCCAGCCCAGTTAAAGTTCCTGTCTAGGCTATAAACGAACCCATGGTTGCACGACTTCAATGTTGCCAGCTGCAATAAGGCAGTGAAGCTGTGTTCGGCGTGATGATGTTCTGTAGTCTCATTTAGCCACTTCATAGCAACCTTCTTTTACAAGACATATAAAAGCTTCAAAATGCATGAAAGGGGAATTTTATGATGTATTTTATACCATAGAACAAAACTTGAGAGTCTCGTATTATCTATCTTTTGGCTACATGCCTTTATTTCATTCAAAAAATCCACTGATTGAGTGACAAGGGAACCAGAAATGCAAAAAATGCTAACCAATTTCCACCTTTTAGGACATATTTACAGCAGCACTATATTGTTATTGCTATTAGTAGTAGTAGTGGTAGTGGTAGTAGTAGTAGTGGTAGTGGTAGTAGTAGTAGCAGTAAAACACCTGATATAGTGAGGACTTAATATGACAATAAATGTCATATTCAGAATATAAGCCTTACCCCACAGGGCAAACCTTGACACAGTAGGAAAGGCGGTGTAATTAATAAGTGGTGATGACTAAATGATGACTATATTCAGTCTAGGCGTGCTGGCTCCAGAGCCCTTGATATACTGCATGCTGGCTCACTAGGGAGACATTAATGGAACTAAGGTATCATTAATTGCTTTACCTGCTGCAGCATGATGGGTCATAATGTCAGCTGAAAAGAGTAGATTAGCCAAGTAACTGGTCACAAACAAATTTCAATAAATGGCCTTTACTTTGTCAAGAAAATGTGTAAGTGAAGTAGTGGTAAAGACTGTAACCAGAATACTAAAATATAGTCTTGGCAGCTGTTTCACAACCATGACACAGTCCAACCTTGTCAGCAATCATCCATGAAGAAAAGGCAGACAGGACTCTAACAAATGTGGTATTACTGACAGGATTTTCCCATTCACAACACTAGGTGGCAGTGTGTACCCTTTCTTAAATCATTCTTTGTTACAGTAATAGTCAGTGACAAGTGCTGTGAGAGTAAGATATCCTGCTGCGATCACAACAAGCACAACACCTGAGAGTAATCTACCACACCGCAGCCGACCTCCTGACATCTGTTAACACACTTTCAACAACTGCGCTTTTTCGATTGGAGCTGGCATCGTCTGTCTCGCTTGCAGTACACAACACTTTAATGATCTAAAAAGAACAAGGCATGATTTCACAGGATGTATAGGGAAGTCTTTCGGCCTTCTCACCTTCTCCAATGCTTTTAGTTTTTATCCACAAAAAAAGAGGATTACTAGGAATTGCAGCTGTCTTTCTAAAAAACACACCCGCACATACATACAAACACACACACTCTAAACTTTATTCAAGCCCAACACATTTCAAACTGACACTCTGCCTGCTCTTGTTTAATTCTATAATTACACTGGCAAAAGTTTTCTTTGAGCATCACAGGCTGTAATTGCTCTGCTCAATAGAGCACATTATACACTGCTCACTGAGCTGGAGATGTTTGAACAGATTAACTTGCCTTTAACGTGACATTAGACTCTGCTTTTAGAGAAGCATTTTAACTGTGCAATGTTTGCAATAGAACTGAGAGTGCCAAAGATATTAGAAAAGCAAACATCAGGACTAAATAAAGAACTCTGGAACGAAATAAAATGTTGTTATTGCACGTAACCAAGTAATGGGCCCTTCTGACCTGAGCTTCCCCCTCTGTCTGTTTGTGTGTGAACCAGTAAACTGTACATCTCTGCTGAGAAAGAATGGCTAGAGGTCAATGTGTTTTACTGGCACCTTTTTGTCCTCTGTGTGCTGTACTGCAACACTGGCTGGGTTTGCCTGCAGCCAGTGTTGTTCTGGACAAACAGTACTCAAATGGTTTATATGTGTGAGGCTGTCAAACATTAGACAGAAATCAAATTCTGATGCTTTTGTATTAAAGGCAAGCGCTTGTTTAAACCAGAAGCTTTTATGCAAATCACTTTCAAATGAAGTTCAGCCATCTCCTTGGATCAGCAGCGACATTCCAGTAAAAAAGACACACACAACAAATAAATATGATGCACCCTGGTGCTGGACAGCTTTTTGCCTTTTATGTCTTTGAATAAGACATCTTCTCAGGAGGGAAGAGGGAGAGTAGTAACCAAAAGGCAGGCAGTGCAGTTGCGCTAGGGCCTGTGAGGTGGAGGGGGCCGTATAAGAGAGCAGGCTTTTGCAAGTGATTCAGATTGCCACCTTAAATATATTCCTGTGATCAAAGAGGAATGATACACAATGATGATTGTAACATGTATGTTGATTGTATCGAATATTATTCTCTATTTCATAACTTTTTACGCCGCTGATCCAGGCAATAAAAAAAGGAAAGACTCAGGTGTAATATGCTAGCAAAGGCTAATGTAGCCTCAAACCATTAGCCTCAAGCAGAGATGATGAGTGGACTTATTATATTTTCAAACTCAAGTGACACACTTGAGGAAATTAATCAGATATCACACAGCTCCCAGTGGAGCCACAAAATGCTGTATACAATATACTGGACCCCAAATTGTGCCTGTTCTTTCCAATGTTAATTCCTTGCCTGATGTTTACACCAAATAAGTTTCCAGCTTCCCGTTACTTCTGGCCAATGCCTCAGTGGCCCAGCTGGGCCATGTGAATGATCAAACTGCATTCTTGATAGTGGACACGGTGCTGTCGCTCAGCCTTGAAAAAGAGGTAACATTAATAAATTACAGATAATACTATCAAAATTTAGTGATCTGTGCTTGTGTTAGCGGCTGCTCTGAGCTGATGTGAACATGAGTAAAATCGGCTTTTGTGATGGGCTGTAATTTAAGCACACTGACACAGTTGAAGCCAGAAAATATAGTAATCTGGTTGTTGCAGATGGATGCTAGGCTTGGCTTTAGTTATCAGTGCCAAAGGATGATACACATGCAGATCACATAAACTATCACATATAAATTAAAATGAATTTAATTACTTAAACTAAAAGCATTACAGGGTAGTTATGAAAAATCACCCTCAGTGTCATATCAGTGAATCCAGTCATTGCCCTGCTTGTATATAATTAAATAAGCAATAAATAAATAAAAAGGTTAACAAGTGACCAGTAAACGCCAAGGCAAAACCATCCATTCATCTCCATTTTCATTAACTTATCTGAAGCCAGGTCGCAGGGGCAGCAGGCTGAGCAAAAAATTCCAGATGTCCCTCTTCCCAGCAACACTCTCCAGCTCCTCCTGGGGACCCCAAGGCGTTTCCAGGCTAGGCGAGATAGTTAATCCCTCCAGCATGTTCTGGGTCTGCTCTGGGGCCTCCTACCAATGGGACGTGCCCACCTCTAATGGGAAGTGCCAAGGAGGCATCCTGATCAGATGCCCGAACCAATTCAGCTGACCCCTTTCGACATGAAAGAGCAGCGGCTCTTCTGTGAGCTCCCTCCGGATGTCCAGGCTCCTTACCCTATCTCTAAGACTGAGCCCAGGCAGCAAGTAACAGATTATTTTACTGAAATAAAAGATCAGAGAACCATAATGGATTACCATACCAGTTTTTAAAACTGGAAATAAATTTGATCTGACAGCCACTGGCACCTGGACAAGTAATTCTGCAGCATCCTTGACATCCAGCTGCAAATGTCCTCTTTAACTTCATGATATCAGAAAATGACAGGCTGATTTTAAACCAATTTTTCAAACACCAAACCATTGCTTCACCCTTCAGATGTCCCTGGTCTCCATCTGTTAGATACTCTCAAAAATGACTTCTGTCTGCTGAGTGCATAATGTTGCTGGCCAAATCTAAAGAGGCATCAGATCAACAGCTGCCTTTTTACAGATATTCTCCCAGAACTGGGTTTCAGCAGTAAATCTGGAGAGAAACAAGGCCATGATTTTTAAGAAAAAAGCCCAAATGTCAGTAAAATCCCAGCGGAGTATTACTGGGTTCCACTGAGATTGAACAAACATATTACATAACTATACATATTTGATTTATGGGCCATTTCTTTTTATAGCTTTCCAAGACAGTGGAGGGAGGACTTTTTATGCAATAAAACAATCTCAACATCTTATACCAAACTGAACCTGGCTGCAAATTTCCCAATACACAACTGAACCATTTTGCTATGTGGCAGTGTGTGGGGACACTGACAAAACAAGGCAATTTCAAACACCCAACTGAAACATTGGAAACTGAGAAATTCACAGAAACACACCATCAATGCCATGCTGAGACCAATTGCCACTTTTAATTAGGATCCAAAAAAGAGCAATAAAAATTCTACAAACACCTTAAAGCCAATGAGCCCAGCTCCTACCATTACAAAGCTGTACACAGAAGAAAATGAAGACAAGTCCCTTTGGTCAGCTTCTCTTTGACAGCACACAGAACTCACACAAAGTAGATCAACAACACTCCACATTTTATACAAACCTTAAAGTACACCTTAATGTTATTAAGCACTGAGTAGCCAATACAGAGGCAGATTATTGAGGCACTGTGAGGAACTGAGAGAGACATGAATTAGCACAAACTGACCACTGGGACTGGTAGACACAGACAATCTTGGCAACCCAGAGTCAGTTCTGCCAACAACAAAGGGCGCAGCTGACACATTGGCTTCTTAGGTTCTGTTATCAGAACCAAAAAAAATTTTGGTTCATTTATTTTGAAATGGAGACAGTATGTTAACAGTAAATTTCCTCTAAAAACAGAAATGTATTTTGAAAGAAGACAATGCATGTAACAGGCAGAACTTGACACGGCATCCCAGAACGTCAACAACCAACACACCCAGGGTACCTTTCGGGTCATATCTGGACATGAAAAGTCCATGACCAAACATCCATATGTGATGAGGTCAGAGTGAGAATGTGTTGTTGTGACAGAGCACAGGTGAACTGCGAATTGATTTGTGTGTTACTTTACATTACGCAAAAGCCAAAGCAATGATCCCTCTGCAGAAATGTTTTCAAAAAAGAAACAGATGTGGCAGGTCTTGTTAATCTTGTCAACAATAATCACAAGCCCTCAGTGGTTCAGTAGTTATAATATTCTGTGCTTGGTAATTTAAAGCAATACACGTGTGACAGAGGCTTTAAGAATGTTTCTGTAAAATAAGATGCAAACACCCACACACAGGTTAGTAGGGTGAAAACAGTCAAGAGCACTTCAAAAGATTACATAATTAACTTGGCCTTAACCTCGTACATAAGCATGCCATCGCTGCTTTCCACATAATAGGGCATTCGAGTTATTCTGATAAAGGAATCTGCAAATAAGAGACTTACAGGTACTCGAAGATACAAGCCCGTCATTCATTTTCTGAATAGTTCTGTTTGTTTGTTGGGTAATTAAATTGCTGTTAAAAAAATGCTTGATGAATTTGTGGCATATCTTAAATGCAAAACAAAGTCTAGGCAGTACAGCCCTGCTCAGGCAGTCTCTGTGAAATGCCAGGGACTGAAGTTCTTGCAGGTAAAGAATTCTTAATGAAAAGTGTGCTATGTGCAGTGAATGATATTATAAAATCATCAGTCTGGGTGTGTAAGACGTCAATATTTGTTGGTTAAATAACGATCGGGAATAGATACAGTATGGAACAGCCATCCAGAGCAATCTCTGGTTCAGTATCTTGCCCAAGGATACTTCATCACGCGGGCTGGAGGAGCAAGGGATTGAACTGACAATCTTCTAGTTAGCGGATGACCTGCTCTACCTCTGAGCTCCAGCATCTCAATGCATACTGTAGATAAATTATTCCTAAGAATCCACTCTATAACAGAACTAACAAAATTACTCATAATTACTTGTGAAAGACTCATTATCATGATGGATTCTCTCAAGGATGGAATCTGTATGAGGATATGAATAGCTGACAATGGTTGTCACTCACATATGGGTCGTCTATGTGCTCTGACCCAAGTGATAAAATCAACTCAGCATCAATGCACAGTAACTTTATGTAAGGGATAATGCCCAACGAGGTGTCCATTATCAGAAATGAATGGACGACGCGGAGGCGTGAACCGTCTGACGAGTCACTTACGAAAGAAATAAATCAATTATTAATACGTTAATGTTGTTTTTACTGTTAAAATTGTAAGTTTTTCACAAGAAGTGGCTGAGTGGACTATTTAATATCTCTCGTTGTGACGCGTTGCCAAGGTAACCAGCTCTGGCCACAGAACCTGCAGCTCAGTCTGGTGCCATGGTTACCAACTAGCGTTTGAGCCAGCGCAATAATTTAGAACAATCAGGCTACTTGACCGGAACTTTTTTATAGGTGTCCTACAACACTTTTTAACGGACACCCTGCAGCCAATCAGAATCGAGTATTCACCCAGACCATGGTATAATGTATCTTTCTGATTTCCCTACATGCCCCAGCAGATGCATTTTTTGGAAACTGAAAGGTTTGACTACAAACAGGCTGCACAAGTTTCAATGCATCACAGAATTTCAGTGATCCACATGAACCCTCCATTTCCCATCCTACACAGTGACAAAACCATCTTTCCCTCTCCTCGATGCCTGATGTAAATGTATAAAATTAGGGCTTTTTGTGACGATGGCCTCAGTTGGGTACAGAACATTGTATGCCAGAAGTAATTCCAACTTTGTCTACCTATTTTTAACTAAAAATAGCAACCTGTGCAGAAGAGAATTTGGTTACTATGCCCAACATTTTATCCACTGAGAACATAAGGGATGGCTGTCAGGGCTTTAATATTCCATTCTCATTTGTGAGCTGTCTATACCTGGGAAATGACACCTTATTTATGACACAGTGTACACAAAATTACGAATTTAAGAGGACTGTGCAGCACATTGTGTCAAATAATAGAGTGAAAGGGAGTTCATTATTTATGAGGGGAGGCGAGAGTGCAAAACAAGGCAGGCATGTCAAATATTTTCCGAAGCACTTGGGATGGAGTTGTGAGTTTTATTTTGGCTTAGGGAAGGGACATACAACTTTAAGTAGTTGTATTTTGTATTTATTTTGAATACCATCTAATCCCAAAAGCACCAGCAGATTTTGACAGACGTGTGTTCTTTAAAATCTCAAACTCACACCATTAATCATAGCCAGAGAGTGTAAAAACACAGACTATAATTGGATTTTCAAGTTTCACACATTACGCACAACAAATGCTGCTGTCAGGAAACATAACTAAATCTAAATGGAATATCATATAATAAGTATGTTTTTGTTGCGTTTTCTTTTCCTTTGAATGAGCTGTTTATGTCTACATAGGGAACAGGTCTTTATGAGGGAGATCACCATGTTGCACCGCCATGTTTCAACCATATCTGACCCATCTGTGAAAAGTTGCATCAGAAAAACACTGATTTGTGGAGTGAAACTGCTTTATTCAGTGTTTTTACCTGTTAAAATCACTGGGTCTATTTGTTTTGGAGAAAGATGCCACTGCACACAGTTCGGCTTTCAGTAAATACCTCCTTAAAATTTGGATCTTAAGTTATCAGAGAAAAAAGGTGAGCACACATTAGCATGTAGTGTGCCAACTGCCCATCTCCAACATGTTAAACAGCACTTGAGAAACACTGATTCTTAATGGAGGTTACCTCACTAACTCACTAATGGAGTTAGTGAGTTAGTGAGGTAACCTCCATAAGCTGGTTTCCCTTTTTACCTTAACTTATGCTGAGCAGCTCCAGAGCAGGTTAACTTAAAGAGTATCGGATCACACTGAAGCAAAAAGTATCCATGGATTAAAGACTAGAGTCTCAGGTAAAAGAGAGGAGCCTATATGCTGTTATGTCAGTAGAATCATTTCATTGTTCCTGGGCTCTATTTCCATAGTTTTAAAACAGAGCTTCTAACAAGCAGAGAGATTGTTTACACATGGTTTTAGCAGGATTTTAACTGATGCAAAGTTTATTCTAGCCCGCAGTGATAGTGTTGTTATTTTACACTCTGACTCCATCACTGCAGCTCAGAATAACACGAGACACCTGTGTGGTGAGAACTGAGGAAAAAGAGATCGTATCTTATTAGAAAAATAATCCACACACTGTTAATTGGCTCTGGTCATTTTAATGCCACATTGCCACAATGTCATTAACTACTTTTCCACTCTTTACTTTAGTAGCAGAAACAGTCTGACATCACTTTAAAGTGTTTTATGTGATATATAAAGAGAAGTTTCACCACCATCAAACTAAATAGCAAAAAATACCCTATACTAATGTCGCTTACAGCCTAGTGATACCTTCATGTATTTTAAGTCTTAACCGACAGTGAATTCCTGGATAATTTTTCAGTATTTTTAATTGTTATTTATCATTTACACCCCACATCACTGACATTTTACTGTCACACTTTTGGTATTGTTTCATCTCACATGATATGAAGCAGCCTACTTCGTTCGTGGTTCTAAAGATGTTGTTCATAATTAACACCGCCTCTTTCACATGAACGCACTCGTGTCTGGATAGGAAAAGCCAGAGTCGACTGAAGTAACTGATAACCAGCTTTGTAGTACTGGTTATCCAGACGGCCAGTGTTAGGATTAGTCAAACCATTTCACCAAAAGATATCCTGGGTAAGTTGAGCTGGCTTCGTAGTACAGGTGTCTGGTTTGTTTGCTATGGAGAGGAAGAGACCTCCATGGATAGTTTGGTTTCCGGTAAAAACCTCTTGAACAATAAACACTGAAGGGATTCTACTGCAGTCTGCAGTCCTCATTGCTTTAGACGATACCTGAATTCCCCCAGATCTTACAAACAGAACCTTTAAAATTCCACCAGAAGTAAAACGTTTGTATGTGCGAAGATTCTCAGTCATCCAGGTCATGGTAATCCTTAGTGCTATATCCTAGGCAGCTGGTTTTGCTTGCATTTCTTTAAGAACTTTGCCTTTGGAGTGTTGCAAAGTCCTTCTCAACAAACTTAGAGACATCTTCCAGGACTTCCCTGAGTAGACGTGCTGTCAGTTCTTCAAATTTCTGTTCCGTCTTTGATTTAAGTGCATCGATGGCGAAGATAATCTGTCTCCCTGAAGTTGGTTCTGAGCCCTCTGGAGGACAGTTAATGGGCTGTGTCCTTTCACAGTGGAACCAAAGCTGTTAGGAATGATTCTGTGTTGCCTGCAACTCAGATTGAAATACAGATGGTTCCTGTAATCAGCCACGCAAATTCCTTACCAGTTGAAGGGCATTCTTCCCAAATCAAATGGCAACATGTCGGTGAAGATTCTCAGTCATCCCGGTCATGGTAATCTTAAGTGCTATATCATAGGCAACTGGACTCGCTTGCGTTTCTTGAATTGTAGGCAAGCAAGTCCAGTCCAGTTACTGCATGACAATAATTAAAAAGCCAAGGCTTTTCTCAACTCCAGGATTTTGCTATTAACTTTAAGCTTTCAAACATTAAATTGGAAGTTTTTAAAACTGAATAACGTTCGCCATGCCAACAAATGAAGCTCCAACGAAGGTCTCTAGGAAGAAAATACTTTTCATATACAGGCTGTAAGTTTCTTTCTCGCCTGCCAGTCACTATTTCTATGCATACTCAACCACCATCTCTAGATGTCATTGTCTGGGTCTGTCAGATGAGTCATCAGCTGTTGTTGGCTGATTCATAATCAGCTAATATTAGAGTGACACAGCTTCTCTGTCAGCCTATAATCGTACTGCTCTTCATTTTAAATATGGTTCTTTCTCTGCCATCGTTCTTTTTGCTACTGTTATGTGCGCCCTCTTTACGGATTCATCAGCCTCATGGGCCTCAGCAGTCATCAGCCTCAGAGTCATCAGCCACCACCACCACCACCACCACCAGTGTCTGGGACTTCATGGTGGGATTTATCCTGCTGCCGCTCAGATGTCCCTCGATCATACAATATCTCCCTCTGGTGTCCAAGTGCCAAAGACTTCTGTTAAATCTTAATCAGCACAAATCATCTATTAATGTGTACACTCAAAATCTGTGTTAAATATTATCTTTACTTCATTCATTACTAGTCTGGCCGGCGGCTGCTGCCACTGTGTGTACAGCATATTTGAGAATATGGTCATTATGCACATTTTGCTAATGCCAGCTGCGTGGGCACGGTGATGCGTGTAAGTGTGTGATGTGTAGACTTATTAAAATTAGTTGGCTTTGTGTGGTATGACTGGGGGCTGTCATGCACCCATACTCTGCAGAAGTGCACAGCTGGTGTGATGATGATTTGATTTGTAAGAAGGACTTTGATTTTGCTTAAGAAATTATTAGTAGTATTAGCTTTAAGGATCAAGATAAGAAAATAAATAAAAATAAAAGAAATAAGTCATACCCCAGCAACCCCTGTCCTCCAATAAATAAAGTTCAGTCCCTAAGTGTATTTATTTGAGCCAATGGTTATGTGTACTCCATGGAGTGGCTTTTTACTTGTACCACATCCTCTTTCAACTGCATCAAAGTACTGTTCTTAAACACAGCAAGCACCGTGTGTCTCTGATGCACAAATATGTCACCCTGCTCCAGTGAAATTGTTACGTGCAGGAATGACTTCCAAACAATGTGGAAACAATCAGCCAGCTCATCTAATACACTTAGAGACACTTAGAGGAAGAACTGATAAAAGTTAGTGCCAAGAAAAGTACAGCTGGTTCCCATCACCCCTCTACAGTTGTGAGAAGAAAGATTTTCTCCATCCCTATTCAAATTATTCCCCACCTAAGCATGACGACTTAATATCTGAGTTTTATGATTTCATGTCCATTATTCTCAGCACTTCAGTTTTCAAATCTGCATGCTTCAGTCGTTTTCAACATGAAAATAATTACGCCCACGAGTGGGAAATTACACTGAGCGTGATCATTAAAAAGGTTAGATGATGAAATCCCCTCTGCCTCCTTTTTGCGTGTGTCTTTTACATGACAACCAGAAACCGTGGATGACCAGAACCATGCGGAAATACGTGCAGTTATAAAGCGGAAGCCATCAAAGTAAGAATAAAAAGGACTAAAATTCAGTGCACAGGTTAAAAGAGGTGATGGGATCACATTTCACTGGAGTTGTTCTTATAATAAGTAAATATCCATGTGACAAATGAATGACTGATACATTAAAAGACTATCCATATACTTCTAAGGAAGGAGACATTGAAAGTACAGCTGTTGCTATGTCTCACTGAGAGGGAGGAAAACCTTCTGCAGTCTTCAAATGAACTTGGTCGATTTATTCTCCAGTGAGACAAAAACACCAAAACACAAAGCCATAAAACTAAAAGCTTCAAAATATCCTGGAGAAGTGACCAAGTCAGAGTCCAGACCTCAGTCCAATTGAGAATTTGTTGCAGTACTTGAAAATTGCTTTTCACTCTCGCTCCCCATTCAATCTGACAGAGCTTGGGCAGTTTTACAGGGAAGAAAGGGGGGGAAATGGATTGTCTAAAATGTGCAAGGTTGATAGACCTTTCCGCACAGACTCCGGGCTGTGGCTGTTACTACATGTTAGATTGAAAAGGGTGAATGCTAATGCTAATTGTTTTGAATTTTGTTGCACTTCATTTATATGGATTTGTTTCCATTTTGACATTAACTCCTCATGGGTTAGTGACAGAAAAAAACTAAATAACAAAGACTGGGGTTCAATTATAACTCACCTAGGCAGGCATCCATCAGTGCGTCTCTCCGCAGTTGCAGTATCTGCTGTACTCATATCTTTAAAATGTTTACTGAACTAATGCTTTAGTGGCTTTACAAAGCTACTAACACAACAGAATATTGTATTTTCTTCTCATTCTGACTCAGATGTGCTTGATTTTAGACGCACAGTGGCAACTATCTCAGCTGCCCGACCTACAGGACAGTTCCTGTATGAGAGTTGTCTATAAGTGCCTGTTCATGAAGTACTAGAGTTAAGTGCTGTATTTTTAAAGTGATTGTTTGATGTAACCAGGATGCCATGCCAACCGAGCTTCTTACAGGTGAAGCCAGGGTTAGTTTTATAATCTCTTGCTGAGTGTCGGTACATGAGGCAATGTGCTTGGCCTTGAATGTGGCTTTTTATGTGTTAAGTTTGTTTTGTATTTGGGAGATTCGTCAGCCATGATGATTTTTGTGTCCCTGTGGGCAAAAGCCTTAGAAAAACAAAAAGCACATTTCTTATTTTTTATTTTTGTCACACTTACTTAACACCAAAATAAATTAAATGATAGTTTTAGTGGATTTTTTAAATTATATTTAGCCTATCTAAGAAGTGCCTCACAGCTATGTGCTACATTCCCTTTGTCCCTGAGACAGATTTTGGGCATTTAACCTTGCTTAAAATTGAATTTAATATTTACCTACTGTTAACATCAAATACAAATGACACATTAATCGTCATTGTATTGAAATATATTATGTTTTGTTGGATATATTATTATTTTATGTCTTTTTTTTTTAATAAAACCTATAATAATTACCATTATGTTTCTATTTATTGATTTATTGATTTATTTATTTTTAGAGTTTGCATTGCTTGAATAAGCAATAGTGGTGGACAGGAGAGCATATAGCTAGAGGACAGTAAGCTCCATGGAGGGAAATTGAACAGGAAAAAGAAAGGTACATTTTTATTAAATTGAGAATATGTTTACTGGCTGTAATTCCCAAACAGCTTATATTTACTTTATTTGTACTTTAATAAGAAATATATTATTTTGTGTAGGCTACATTTAATGCTAATGCTAAAGCTGACATTGGAAAGCTAGGTGTGAGATTTTATTTTATTTTATTTTATTTTTTTATGTGACAAAATGTCATTTTCACAGCAAGCATTCCCATCAATCTGTGTATTGTGATGGAAAATATGTTAGATTTTCTAAAAAATATTCAGACTAAAATTGACTAATGTAGAATGAGTTTCCATTTAATCATTTATTAATTAATTTATTTATCTATTTAATCATTTATTTATTTATTTATTTGTCTGTGTATTTATTTTATGCCTGGAAAAGGGTACACTCAGTTTATATTTCTGGTAGCAACAGCAGCAGCCTGATAGTCTCCAATTAAGTTACAGTAATAAGAGTCAAGTCAGCATCAGATATCTGAACTGTGGCCGGATGTGGGCTAAGAATAAAAAGCATTGTCACAACACGTTACGAGATCGGGATTTTATTTTGGAAATCCGCACCGTTTCATTATCTTAGCTTGAGTCTGTGGATCAATCCAAGAGCGCTGTGAGCCACAATTACCTGTCAGTGCGCTGTGAACCGGCGCCGAGCCGCGCGCGTCTCTTTTCTCTTATTTAATTCAATTAATTTATCTTCTTTTAAAGTAAACACTTTCTAGGATGTATTTTGCTCAGTTTTCATCCTAAACTACGTTACAGGACCGTGACTGCCATGGAGAGCCAGCCACCAGAAGGATCCAGCGGGAGAGCTTTTACGCATCGCACATCCTGGAGCGTCTCTACAGATAACAGTGTAGAAAAATATAGAAAGTGCACAGACTATTAGAGGAACTGCGCTCTGCGTGTGGACTGTATATAATGAGGTACGGATTGGTGGTTCTCACCGCTGGGTTCACAGGTTTGCTCAGCTTCAGCCTCCTCGCTGTAGCTATTGGGACAGATTACTGGTACATTATCGATGTGAATAAACCCAACTGCACAGGTCCAGACGACCTGAGTTCACATTCTGGACTGTGGAGAATTAATGAAGGTACGTTAACTCAACTTAGCCTATATATTATACTCTGTAGTTCAGTGGCTGAGCTGTAATAAAAGCATGCAGCCCTTTTTATCCCAGAGCAACTTTTGCGCTGCTTCTTAGCGTTGCGTATTAATTGAAAAGCATTTATCATGTGGCATGAACACTGTTGTGCGTAAAAGCCTTGTTCTCACCAATGCAAATTTCAATATCGACATGACGTTTATTATAAAAAAAAAATCGATCTAATGTGGAGTACATGAGATGCCATTAGGTGTAACATTGTTCATACATTTTTCACGGATCATGGGTCTCCCTCTCATGTTGCTGCGTTACCATGTTCATTGTCAGCAGCAGCCCATGACAGAAGCTATACATGCCTTGATTTATTCCTCCCCCTTCCACTGTTAGGATGGCAAAAACTGCTTGCAATGAAATTTAGTTTTGTGACAGTAATTCACAGAAGAGGTGACATATTGAATAAAGCTCGGAGGAATAAATGAGAAAAGCAGGCTTTGTGCTGAATTATTAAATCCTCAAAAAGATTTGTATTTAAATTTCACTTTTAATTCAGTGAGTATAATGAACCACACAGTGCCATAGATCCAAAACCTGGCATCCAGAGTTTTTTCTTCCCTTTCTGTGTAATAACTGTAGCAACTGTAACCCCCTTACATCTGTATCAGCCCCTGCAGGCAGCTGCAGGCGAACATGCAGGAGGCTGTAAAGAGATTCTGAGTGATATTCTCTGACACAGCTGCAATATAATCTGTTTGTTGGCTGCACAGTTTGAGGTCCCAGATGTGTTGAGTGTGTTGCCAGTGCAGTTCACACAGTAAAATGCCAAATAATGAGATAAAAAAATCATATTTGAAGCTCTACAAGCAGTTGCACCTGTGACACAAAAGTGAAACATGCATTGACACTGTTATATTATCTACTGTACCGGCTGAGCTCACAGGAGCAGCAGAGGTGTAAAACTGTCACACATGCAGAGCTGAGGAAATATTTCACACACACAGGCATATTTAATTGGTTTGATTCATTTAAGCATGTGTTTCATTTCTAGATGAAACTGATCATTATTTGTGATATCTTAGGATAACAAGTGATGCTGTTTGGTATCCAGTAGCAATTTTCTAGTCCTACAGCTCTGTCCACACGTCTTGTCATGTGTAACCTTTTCTCTTGACATTTTCAGGAGCAAACATGAGCTCAGTCATCCCTTCTTTCACAGCAAATATGTCCAGCCTGTCAGAAACAGAAAGGCACCTTCTTGGTGAGTGGTTTTGTTTATCAATTGGCGTAGAAGTTGATAATGAGGTGAATTTAAAATAGTATGTCAGTGATTCCTGACAAAAGTAATTGATAGATGTAGTTGTCTGCTAAGAAATGACATTTACAAGCAATACTTTGCTGTCAAAAAATCCAATCCAGATGAAGATATACCTTCTGAAAACAAACATTTTCAACAAGACTCCCTGTTTGCAACTCTGGCAGTGAAATACAGTTATAAACTGTCCACTGTAAGTCTTAACACTTTTCCAGTTGATTTTCATATCCAGCTGACAATGAGAATGGAAAGTGGTGGCTCCCTGGAAGGTAAAAATCAATCTCAAACATCCCAAAGGCTTTTACAAATGGTTGCACTCAGCAGTACATTCAGCTGACTCGTAGTTAAGACACAGTCTTTTTGAATCTTCAAGCACACAGTAACCGCTCTGTGTTTGATTGTGCATGTGTGATTGCAGGCTTGCATAAGGTGGTGGTCATCCTGTTACCCCTCAGCCTGGTCCTGCTGGTACTGGGATGGATCTTTGGACTTGTCAGTTCGTTGGCCTGCAGTCCGAAGCTGCTGGCTGGATCTGCATCCTACTTTCTCTGCTGCAGTGAGTCCACACAGATTTTTTTTTTCCAGAGTTTGTGGCAATTAAGTGTGATTTGCATGTAGGCTGAGGTTACAGCCCCCTGGAATGGCTCATGAGAAAGAGGTCTAACATAATCAGAGTCGGGATGAAAGGAACTCAACATTCAGTTTATTAAGAAACAAACCAGGTGACTGTCAAACAAACCAAATGAATCAAACAAAGTCTACTAACAACAGACTGGTGTTGGAACACCTGCTGTAAAGTAAACTCTTTGCTTGGTTTTGTCAGTATGCGAGACATACAGCTCGATAAAAAGTGTACTGGTGGCACATTGTACACATACAGGTGTGTGTGTGTCTTTGTGTGTGTTAACTACACGTAGAAAACCTTGGAAATTCAGTTTCACCTGCTCTCTCTCACTTCTGATTTACTTGAAACTTTAGGTAACTGCTAAAATCTCTTTTAACCTTGTCAGACTGAGGGGCCATATCTCCCAACTGACAAATAAGGACTGGGTCTGCGGCTACATGATACATATCTCTGTGTGGACATCCACAAACCAATCTCACTTAAAGGAGGAGTGTGTGAGATTGGGATTGCAGATTGCAACCAGCTGAAACTGCTCCAGGGTTGAATTCTTCAGTGTTCACAAATGGACCGGGAGTCTCATTATTAAAACAATGCATACGACCCATACTAAAAATATATGTACGGACAAAAGCCAAAAATGGTGTGCGCCAAAAAGTCATTCATCATTCATTTATTTTCTGTAACTGCGTATCCTGTTGGGGGTCACGGGGCTGACACACAGGGACAGACAACCATTCACGCTCACATTTACACCTATTGAGAGTCACCAGTTATCCTAAACTGCATGTCTTTGGACTGTCGGAGAGCCAGAGTACCCCGGATTTCGAACCCCCCCACCCTGGGTTTGAAGAGGAACCCTCTCTTTGAAGAATATTATTATACCTCAATTAACTTTTGTTTGTTTGCTTGTTTGTTTGTTTGTTTTATTTGCCCCGTTTGTCTATCCCCATCTCCATTTACCCCTGTGTACGCATTGGCTGTCTCTATCTTGGTTTCGCAGACAAGCCGCTCGCCCAGCACCTGCTATGTGTGCTCATCTTTTTCTCTTAAAACTTATTCTGTGCTCACTTTATTCTGATCCAGATGTTCAGGAGGTTTTTACCATGAGCCAAAAAGTCTGCAGAGATCTTCTCTCCTAAACAAACAGACCCGGTGATTAAAACCAGTAAACACAGAAAAGGCCAGTGCTTCGTTTGAAACATAGCAATGCAACATGGCAGTGTCCATAAATGAAGACCTGCTTCCTATTTAGATATAAAAGGCTTGTTTTAAGGTAATGAAAACAAGGTGATTATACACTGAAGAAAACATACTTATGATATATATTCAATTTCTGCCAATATGTCCCTGTAAATCCTACACACTGAGCTTTCATTTGACTCGAGTTAGGTAATGATCTTTTTGCTCACACTGATATTAGAGGGGCGGAGATGGAGATTTTTTGAAGGAAATAAGGGAAAAAAATGCTTTTAAACAAATTCGATCTGTTTGTCACATTTTGTGAGTAGACAAAGCATGATTGATTTGAGACACTCTACAATTATGGTAGCACAACCATCTGTGAAAGATGGGACTCCCATATGTTAAATCACAGTTTTGACATCTTTTACAAAACACAACAACGCTGTAGAACGTTGCGAATAAAAACAGTTTGTAGTCATAATCTGACAGTTGTCTCGTCGCACCTGCGAGTCAGATTTGCATAAACAACATTATAATTACAAGCTGGTTCATGATGAGCCTGAACATGATTTAAACAACAAACCACCAAACATTCTCACTTTGGAGATGGACATGATTATCAGTATTGATCGCAGCATGTGGAGTGATTGCTGATCACGATAAAGTGGCATAAAATTACAGAGGAGCTTGTCCTTGATTAAAAGATCCAGACTTCACTCGGGAATCATCAGTGCATGCTCTCATGTCATTTAATTCTTCAAATGGCATCCTCATAAAATATCAACAAAGGGATTTTTTTTTTTTTTTTTTGCTAAAATTGAGTGCGATCACATAGAGAGTCCATTAGATATATTGTGGCAGTCAAATCATGAGCAAACATCCTCCTAAAATGTTATTGTGATCTTATCAGGCACAGTCTGGACATTTGAGGAAATAGTGGGTTTGTGAACACTTTTTACGATGTCTGTCTGGTCCAGATTTTGGGGGGGACGCAGAGAACACATCCAAAACATTTATAAGTAGCAGAGGACTTTTAGCTAGAGAGTTTTATTTTGACAAAATCAAAGACATTTACACCATAAAATGATGCAGAAAAGGCCCAATTAGTGCATGAAACTTCACCAGAAAGCAGGAAATTAAGTGTTTGATGCTCAAAATTTTCTGCTGGGCCCTCCTTCTAACTCATATATATGTCCTCTACAGTATGTACTGAAACAAAACATACACACGTGAAATTTTGTACAGACATTCCAGGCTTTTTTGAATGAAATGTCTAAAAAACAATTGGATGGATTAGCATGAAATTTGGCACATGCATTGATGTTCCCCTCAGGGTACATTTTAATAACTTTGGTGGGCATGTGTACATGTTCCCTTAGGTATATAGTTCAAAGCACTGCCTCACACAGTGGCAAGCATTTTGTAGACTCTAAAGCTGCGTTCCACATCACAGAATTTTTCCTTTTACTTTACATACTGCAGCTGCCCTTACATTGAGTATGCACTGTTGGAGTATACATGCAGTTGAGACATATTACTTCATCATAACATTGCAACTCGAACTTTGACCCTCTTGCTCACATAGCTGTCGCAGTGGGTAGTACAGAATTTGAAGTAAAAGGAAAATTGTGCCATTTTGAACACTTTTCCTTTGCTGTTGTTACTTTGCAATGTTTGTAGTTTTAACTTTTGAAGTTATAACTGCATACATTGTAGATTGATCGACTGATTGATCACAGTCATTGAGGCTTCTGTCAGCTGTCCATGAACTGTCACTGGTGTGACATATCTCCCACTGTGCAGAGCACTGTGGATCAGACAAGCCAGAAAAGAATGCTGGATAACACATCACAAAACGCAGGCCAGATGCAGTAGGACGTCCTTGTATTTCTGGCATACTGCTTTTGATATACTATGTTTTGGCACATACTAGCATACTAAATACTAGTACGGTATGGGTATTTCAATGCATCACTAAACTTGAAAAATCTCCACCAGGCGGCCGCCCTAGCTGATCGCAGCCACTGTAGACAATTCTTGTAATTTCAGCAGATGCACCAAAGGCAAAATGACCAAATCAACAAAATCTGCAAGACCACAAAAACTTTTCTGAAATGCTCCTGGGGTGATATGATGCTGAGTGGTGGAGAAACAAAACCAAGCCTGAGCTGCACCCAGTGGAATTGTCCTCTCCAGGTTCCCTTATAGTAAATATGCAGGTGAAGATTACAAAACCGGGGACTGATTCATCTGTTATTATGCCTAACTTAAGTGGATTATAACTTATCAAGTGTGGAATTTATCTGCAGATGCTCCAATTCAAAATGAGACCAAACCTTTTTATGGATGGCAGTTATTCGAGAATGGTGAAGGCCAGAATGTGACCCGCAATGGACTAAGGTTTGTCATTTTAGTCAACATCTATGAATCACCACAACCTTGAGAGGTCTTTGAGAATACAGTCATGCATGCGCACGCAAAATATGAGGCCGATTGTTCAGATAGTGTGCTAGATTAGCCGTGGACACACACACACGCACATACATACACATTCTTTTACTTCTGTCTTTGTTAGGACCCTCACTGACATAATGCATTCCCTAGCCTCTTACCCCAACCTTACCCATCACAACTAAATGCCTAACCCTAACCTTACTTTTCAGAGCGCTGCATTTTAACCCCAACATAACCTAAACATAATTCTAACCTGAACCCTAAAACCAAGTCCTAACCCTCAAACAGGCCTTTGAAAAAATGACAACCGGCCAAAATGCTCCCACTTTGCAAAGATGCCCTTACTCTGTTGCTAAAATATTTTTTTTGTCCTCACTATATAACATGTACAAACACACATACAGACGCACACCTACTCAAACAACAACCACATGCATTATCTCCTTCAGGCTTACAACTAGCACAGATAATTATGGCTTCAAACATAACATAACACTTGAAAAAAAAGTACATACTGTTCATTAAAGAGCGTACTTAATGCTTTAAAGATATAAAAACAATGTCCAACAGAATAGGAGCTCAAAAATAAAACTGAACATCTTCCACTTTGATGACGGCAGAGAGTCCTCTTTGAGCAGAAATGTCCAAGGTATGGTTTGTACAGTAAGAAGACCAGATCTGCTCCTTCATTAAATGACAGTACAAGGATATGCTTTCATCTGCAATACAATAACATCAAGACTGCTTTTTTTTTCCTTTCCTTGTGGAGGGATCAGCTGTTGAGCATTCACAATAAATAGAATATCTATCAAAGAATACATTTAAGGTCCGAACTCAAAGGGAATGAGTTTGAATCTCCATTTGGGTACAGTAGAGGTTGGATGAAACAATCTGTCACAGGGTCTTATTACTGTATATACTTAGCTATCTCTGCTGACAGGCCCAGCCCTTCATGTCACACAGTAGAGACAGCTAATTTCATGCTTTGCAATAAATGGCTCCTTCACATCTCTACATCACAAGGCCGCAAGCACCTATGCTCTTCCTCTTTCAAAACCGCCTCGATAGACAGAGGAAAGGGTATGGCATGGCAAAATACTCTGGCCCAGTGTTTAAATACAGCCACACAAGTGAGTGTTAAATTTAAAATGAAGCATCATTCAGAGCACCAGACAATGTGATTTTAATAATACACTGAAATGAATTTTCACCATAAACATTAAATATTAACATCTAACCTTTTACAAATTTAGTTTTTTTGCCACACGAGGACACATGTATTCTCACTTTAAAGCCCTGTTTCCACCAAACACTTTCAGTATGGTACCTTTGGAACCAAAAGTAACCCTTCAGACATGGTACCTAGACCCTAGTTGTTGTCACTCACTGCTCCATCCAGCACTCACTGAATTTCCCCTTTTATCAGTCTTTACCGTGTTAATTGTCTGCAGAAAGGGGTTGCATTTACATTACATTTTCTGAACAAAATAAATCAGGCTGCAGTGACAGTCTCTCTCGATGGGATATTTTAAAATAGCGGCTTTGTGCATTTAGTCCTACCAAGGCAAACTTAGCTGTTTAGCATTGCCAGAGCCCACAGGAACAACGTTCTACCACACTTTTTGTTTCTCCCAGTGAGGATTGGGATATATGCAGTATACATAATCCTGTCAAAATTAATATGTATTTTTAAATCCTTGAAGATCCACTCATTACTAAAAGTGTGTGTCATCATCCAAGAGAGACAATAAAAACTTAAGTAATGGTCAAAGTTGTCACGCTGAAACTTAAGGTGTGCTGATGGATTCACTTTGTCACCTCATACATTGAGTAACATTACAAGTTAGCGTTCCACCTTAAAAGTCGCCGGCAGTCGGCCCAGTGAATTAAGGTATTTTTTTCTCAGACTACAGCTGCTGCGAGAGGCAGCAAAACATCCTTTCATTTTATAGTTACAGTCTACTAAGACTGTTATTCACTCATGAATTCATTCCAGTTCTCCTAAAACTACATGTGATTATAGAATTAAATTAAATCACAATTAACAATGCAAACACAGTTTAGTGCAGTCAGAACAAAGGCGCAATGTATAGAACATTTTCTGAACTATATGCACTTTGTAAATCTGCAGTATCAACTTTCATAACACCCATCTCTTCTCCATCTAAAACTTTGTAGGCACAGATAGTGTTTACTGAAATAGTCAATCACAAGTTTATTGACAACTGGCTATGCCAAAAGTTATTTTAAATATAACTGAATTTTCAGCCTTAATTGCACTGCAGATGTTCTATACTCTCATTTGGCTTCACCCAGTTTGATGGGAAAATGTCTTCATGCATTTAGCCACCTTACCACTTTCCACATTACTCAGACTAAATGGATTTATTGGTCTATTTACTCTGTTTTAATGGTGATGTCTCCCACTGATAAGCTTAGTTCGTAAACAGCACCAAACAGGATCGCAAGACTCTGCAAAGAGTGGTTTGTTAAGCTAAACATACTGTGCTGCTCCACCCTGCCTGAGGGGTGTAAGGCCAGGAGCATCATTAAAGATCTCAGCCACCCAGATAACTGCCTTGTCTCCTTTTTGAGTTTGGGAGGAAGATTTTGTTTAACATTATCAACTCACTCCTTGTTGTCAGCATTAAAAAATTTAGTTAATTAAGCAAAGTTTAACTTTTTGGGGCTATGAACAGCTAACACGTATGACCTGAAAAATGAACCTCAAGGCATCCTTAAATTCTAGTTGAGAAGTTTTTTCCCGCAGTTCACAAACTCTAGGAGTCCGAGTTGTTCCAACCTTGATGCACAAAGTTGTACATCTGGTTCCAGGGACACCTCACAGGACAGGATGAACACAAAGTGGGATTTAAACAGTTCATCAAACAGAGCTAGGAAGCTGGTTCCCTGTCAGTGGATGAGCCGTTTGTCCACAATGATGTAGGAAGTGTCAATCTTGTTCTTTGTTCTGCCCACAGCAAGAAGATACAGCTGCTGACTCTCTTTCCCTCGAGTCGTCATCAATTCTGCAGCATGACTGGAAAGCACAAAATATCAAAATGAGACAGCTATAGGAGTGGGGTAAAAACTTTTGATGAGAGCATGCCTTGATTGCTTAATTAAAAAACAGCAAACTACTTTTGCTTCTCAAGTGCTGCCCAAAGTGTAATGATGCGTACCTTAAATATCTACACTAAATTTTATCATACAGCATTAAAAATCTAGTTCGTCTTGGTTATCCTCAGGATGATGATCCCCAATAACCAAGACTTAAAAAGCTGCACAAGTGGAATGGACAAGTTTATTTTTGTAAGCACCCTGCAGACATCTCCCTCAAGCTGCAGGATGCCTGTGCTTTGGTCCTTGTTGTCAGGGCTTGATGCTGAGGATGGACTAACAGGTCCCTGATCTCTGTCCCTTGATGGTCCTTTAGCCTTCAGGGCTTAAATCTGGTGCTCTTTTTAGTGTCATTGAAGTTCTCCTGTGATACACAAGTTAAAAACATAACAGTGAAACAACTAAAAATGTAGGACATCAGTGTTTATCAGGGGGCAAATACATAATCTTTATTGCAATGACAATCCTTTTAATTTTATGGACTCTCAATGTCACACATACACAAAACATTTAATTACTAACAAATTTGTTCATATTCACATACCCCATTGGAGAGACAGCATCATTCAGAGTGCAGCAATCCCCAAAGCATACCTCATCCTCTTACTTCAGGCAAGGGTCCTTCTGTGAAAGACAATCCACAAGCCTGCACTAGAGAGCCAACATTTCTCTCACTGGTTGGCCGATTGTACCTGTTCATTATGTGTAATTCAAATGTCAAAGAAGCTGCGCTTCAGACATCCTGACCCCCTGCCGTGATCAGTGGAACATTTGACAATCTCTTCCTACAAAAGACGTAATAGAGTATATAAGGGATGATGGGGTCATTTTGTAGGCCGATGTGGATCTTAGCGTCGCCTCGGTTCCCTCAACAAAAAGCCAATTGGATTTTCGCATTGGATTATTGCAGGAAAAAAACGCTCTGTGGCAAACAGAGTTTTTGATACTGTCACAGCTCCAGTTTCCCTGCTCTCCTGCTCCCTCTGTAATTTTCCACTCTACCTGCCAGCCACTCCCCTCTCATCAGTTCAACTCCACTCACCTGCAAGCACAGCTGCAGCTCACCTTCAATCAGCCCAGTATATAAGCCTCTCCTGCTCACTCACCCTTTGCCAGATTGTTCTTCACCTTGGTGCAAGACTTTCTAGGGCTCTTTACGTGGCTGCTCTTCCATTGCCAATTCTGCCTTCCTCGTCAACACACCAGCCTTTTGTCCCTCACCATGAGTTCTGCCTCAGCATCTCTGGTCCTTGTTTTACTGTGGCTGCGTTGTGTTGCCTTTTGTCGACGCCACAGTGTGAGTGTTATCATCTGCTTACCTGTTATCTACTGCAGCTCAGAGGCTGTTGGCAAGATGCCTCAAATGTCCATGTGGGTGCGTTCTCTGTTCCCCTGCCTGTCGCCTCCTCGATCCCTCATCTCAACTTGCCTTTGCTTGTCTGTCTGCTAGCCTACCTGGTTCAGAATCCTCCGCCTGGCCCCTGCTCTCCCTCCAGCTTGTCCCTCTGCTTCATCCTCCTGCTCGTCTGCTTCTAAACCTTTTGCCTTGTCAACCATGTCTCCTGCCTGCCCCTCTCAGGTACGGTCACCCCCCCGACCAACTGAACTGTGTCAATCCATGGGCTCATGGCCCCATTACTGAGTTCAGTCCAGTTTAATCCTCAAACCTGATCCCCAGAGACTGTGTGGGCTTCCAGCCTAAAGAACAAACTGTTACATGTCCATACCAAAGTTCCTGTTTCACCTGTGTTTAAAGAAAGGTCATTACCAACTATCACTGACTTCCCGTGTGCTGCATTTAGGTCCTAAATACACTCGTCACATATACTACACATTTTGCTCGGCAAGATAATCTTCACAAATCAAAACCACTTTAATAATATTTGAAGCCGAAACGCAATCGCCAGCAGTAAAATGCCAATGTTAGGTTATAAACAAACACTATGGTTCCATGAATTAACATCACCACCATGTACCATATTTGAAATAATGAGCCCTCTGTAGTCTCATTTAGCCATTTAGTAACAGCCTTTTTTAGGACAAGTAAAGGCTTCAAAATTCACGGAAGGTCTTCGCTGACGTATTATCGAGAACAAAATGTAAATCTCTTAAGCTTGTGTTAACCACAGACTTTATTTAAGGCATTTAACCAAAAGCCAATTGAAAAGAAAACACTGACTTTGAGACAATGTGCAAAATGCTAACTCATTTCCAGGTTTGGGCTTTGGGTTCAGATTCATTATAGTTTGAATAACATTTAAGTGTAAACTGAAATCTATCTGCAATAATGAGGTTGTTTCTACCTCATTTATTTCCATACATTGGATCACAACACTGTGAAAAATGTCAGCTTAAGTGTCAAAATATTAGCAAAAAAGCACAAACTGATGGTCCCTCTTATGCAGCCTTCAACTTAAAATTTGTTCTTCCAGGACAATTAGGTCTGGCTCTCTCTGCTGATTGTAATTGCCCATTGTGTGAAACTCTCCTTCACTTGAAGAGCAGGTTATCTGTGAGAGAACTGAAATTTGAATGGCTTAAACACCCTTGATCTGTCTAAGTATGAAGCTGTCTAAGAAAATAGTTCCAGCACATGACTCACTGTGAAACCACAACTTGTCATTTTTACATTCCTGTTTGTGTACCGATTGAACAAACAGGCTATAATGTGATCATAATGTGGTATAATGTGATTAGTGATCTTTAGGAGGTGGTGGTGGGTAGATTCCTCACCACATTAGGCCGTAGTCAGGTTAGCTGCTTCCTCCTGCTTCCATTATTTATGCTAAGCTAATCATCTTCTGGAAGAGAGTGAATAAGCACATTTCCTGAAATGTCACACTTTTGCTTTAAAAAGGACGAGCTCTGGATTTTCGTCAGTGGCTCTGGCACATCCATTAGAGCCTGCTGCCAAAAGATAACCTCGCCAAGAGAGCAAACAAACAATGGTTTATGGAAACAAATTTCCCCCTGACAATGATTGAAGATTGTATTCTCCATAATGAACACACTTAAAATGCTTCCAGCTACTCACCTTCAGTGATGAAATATATATGAGTATGAGAATCCAGACTGAGGTCTGATGCCTTTTTACTTCACCAGCATATTTCCATCGTCACTTTCTCAACTCTGTTACTATATTTGAAACTCCTCAGAGGTTAATATTTTTAATCAGAAATGTTGCGTAACCTCTTTCCACAGTAATGTGTTCAAGAATGTTGTTTTGATCGAGAACAGGTGAAGAAATTGAATTTTTTTATGTTAAGAGATGAGCTGCACTCACATCACAAAGTTGCATTATATAGTTATTTACATTATGTCTGTTTTAGAGCAGCCTTGTATTCTGTGTCATAGAGAGGTTTGATTGAGGCTATTCACTACAAGCTGTTGACAGGAACACTGGACGGCTGCACCAGTGGCTGGTAGTTTATCTACAGCTATTGCTAATTAAATCACTCCTCAGTCAGCTAACACTATATTATTATTTTAAATGAACCTGCTGTGGTAATTCTTAGGTATTTCCTCCGGTGACCTGCTATATCAAGGATAGCAAAGGAGCGGCCTGCTTTACTCATTGGCTTGCCCTGACATTCTTACTTTAAGCCTAACCAATCCCACTCCTCTTGCCTAAACCTCACTCATCCAATCAACAAAGGCAACAAGTACTAGCCAATCATAGCCAGCATAGGGCTAGTCATACCTCCGCTATGGATTTGCAAATTTGCCTCCTGCAGCAGTGTGCCTGTCAGTCGATAGTATTAAGCTAACGTTTGCTTAGCCTCTCCTACATTTTCAGCAACACAGATTTTAACAACATAAATAGTACCTGACAACAATCACTGCTTGTGATTTGCACATTTTATTTTGACAAGCTATCGATCTAAAATGAGAAGCTTTAACCAGAGAGGTTACAATAATGTTACTACTGAGTTTCCTCATCTCATGTGCTGCAGGTGTGACCACCAGCTTTAAACTTGCAAAGGAATAACATATAATAAAACTTTGTATTGTGCTTCTTTGCACATGTTCCTCAAAGGTACACTTTGCAGGATTATCAGCTATTGTTTTAAAACACACTCGCCTGCAAAAGTGAAAGTAAAAGCCATCCCAGATTTACTCTGGTGTCATGTTTTGCCTCGATATATTTGTGTTTCGCTTTGTTTCCTGGGTGCCTCCTGCCTCCGCTGTCAGAGTACAGGCTCATAAACATCCCAAACACAGAAAATAGGGAGAAAAAAAGAAAATACAGGCAGAGGGCAGAATCCCTGCAGAAAAATACACTGCCACACACTTCAGTGATGATTGAGATGGAGTATGAGTCTATATTTGGGGGTCTGCGTTACTGACCTGCACATTTTCTCATTTGCTATTTTCAAATATCACATTGGTACTAATCTGTATGAAAATTTTCAGGTCTTACCTGACAAATTAGAGCTGAACTGATATTGCATCACAAAGACTAGATATTCAATTAACTCTGAAAGGGTGGTGAGGTCAGCTACATCAGTGTCGAAAACAACACCCCTGTTTTGACACAAGGCAATTCAGATGCACTCTACACCCCAAAAATGGCCTAGTATAAGAGATAGTTATTATCCAAACGAAAGTTTATTATTGAGCTATGTATCCATCGCTCTTTGATATTCACATCACACACTGCAGCACTGATTAATCTGGCCTCAGGTCTGATTTTGCAGCTCAAGGCTCAGGGCTCTTTTAAAAAGCTACCTTCACTCCATTAAAATGTTGAAATTGGTATTGCCTCTCTAAGTGAGCATAAAAGATATTTAACAAATCTTTAGTGTGGTATCGGTGCGGTAAGAGCTCAAACCTGACATGAACTCCGAGGGAGCTATAAAAAGTCATACTGTACACACAAGACTACACATAATGGATGGACTGTAGAGTGAAGCTAAAGGTTAAAGCTTGTCCACGTAAGAGCACTAATCAACTGCAAGGGGAACGTGAGTCTAAGACAGACTGTGTTTATAGGTGCTTGTATAAACTGGTGTAGGTATTTACTTCATTTTCTCCCAGCAGACTACAATCACTGCTGTGGTTTAGGGGCTGTTAGTTGCTCATGAGAGGGGAAGAGGTTGTGCAAAATGAAGGAGGCACTTTGAATAATTTCTTAAGCATTTGTTAGGGAGTATTTGGCTTAGACGAGGGGCAGTTAAGCTTTATATAGTTGTATTTTGCGTTCGTTTTAAATACCCGCAAGGAAAGGCATGTTTTCTTTGCAAAAAATTGGCAAAATTACATCATTTGTCACAGCCAGAAACTGTGAACACATAAATTATCGTCATTTTGTCAAATTTCTGACTGTCCTTAAACACATCATGTCTGATTAATTATTTCAAGAAGAAACATAATCGCATCTAAGCTTAATATAGTGGCATTTCATTTTAATCATTGTATTTGATGCTTTGTCTTATTTAAAAAACACATTCTCACTCCGACCTCGTCACATATTGACATTTGGTCATGGACTTTCCACATCCACATACGACGTGCAAGGTACCCTGGGTGTGTTGGTTGTTGACATTCTGGGACACCGTGTCTGTTCTGCCTGTTACATGCATTGTCTTCTTTCAAAATACACTTCCATTTTCACAGAAAATTAATGTTTACATACAGTCTCTTTCAAAATAAACGCACTACGTCGATACAACACAGCGAATTAATGCTTTTTTTCCCCTTCAGCAACAAAAGCACGTGGTTAGGTTTAGGAAAAAAGAACAGGGTTTGGCTTTAGAATCTTAGGGGACTTGAACACTGCTGTCACGGGTGTGTCCCCTCCGTCCCTCCCTTGCCAGACTTTCGCTGCCTTAGCAACTGGCTGCATATCGTGCTGACGTTAAAGGACGTCTTTTTCGTTGGTTTCTGACGCTGCAAGTCACTGCCTAAGCATCGTATTTCGATGACTTTGGAGTGAGACTGGGCTCTTTAAAAATGTCACCAAAAATACAAAAAAAAACAGAACGTTAGCACTGACTACATCCTGAAAAAATATTAAATTCTGCACTTATGCAGGCATGACAAAGCTTTATTCAACCTCAGGATTTTGTTTTCAGTGTTCAACTTTCAATCATCAAACATCGGCCGCTTTCCTAAGGTACTGATATTCCAGCCCCTGCTGCCTCTTCTGTGTATCTTACAGTATAATTGGGAAACTGGCCATTATATGTTTCTAGCCCCAGCTGTGTGCGTGCTGTGATGTGTGTGTTTGATGTGTAGCCTTATTAAATTTTGCAGGTTTTGTGTGTGACTGTTGTGCATCAACATTCAGTCGAAGTGTACACTTGTGCGATGATGCAATTTTTAAGGAGGATTTGCATTATTTTGCTTAAGAAATTAGCTGTTTGTTTTGGTGATAACTCTCCCCATGCTGTTTCCTAATTGCACTAGCTCCATGTGAATATACACAGATATGGTTATTCTTGGAGGGTTATACGTTTTCATTCAATCACTCAGGGAGGCTCAATTCCAGGAAGGTTCAAGATTAAAAAAACAAGCAAAAGAAAAGACACAGCCAACCCTTCCTCTGATAAATGAAGTACAGTTCCTTAAGATTAAGTCTAAGTGAAAAGGATTTGCTAGCCCGCTATGAAAGGGACATCTTCAGAGCCTGCTGTGTCTCCCATAGCACTGTTGATGATAGCTGTACCTGCTAACCTTTCTTTCTTTCTTTCTTTTGCTCTCTCCACCTTCTCCACTTGCCAATTAAACACACAACATGATAGACTTTGAGAAACAGACCCACAGTTGTGACTTTAAATGACCATCTGCAATTAACAAGGGTTAATTGTGCAGTGTGTAGTGCTCCTGCCCTCTATGGTGCCACACTAAAGGTCAGTCTGAAATGTCCATGTAGTGATGATTGCTTGGTATTTAAACTGATTTTGGGGTTCGGTCACTCCTGTCAGCACACCTCTGCAGGCTTGTCTGTTAGGGAGCTCAAGAAACCATACACAGTAGAAATGTCATACTTACACCACAGGTTCCTCCTGAGGAAATTATTGTGTTATATTTAGAAGCACCTTGTTGGACTAATTTGCATATGAATGAGAAAACAGCTTTTCTTGAAGCTGCTTTAAATAGTTAATGCTTTAAGATTACACTAAGTGTTTCTCATTAATGGTCTTATATTATCTAGTATGATCCACAGAGTTGAATGAAGACAATTAAAATGGAAAAGGATAATTTGCTAATTAATGTATTATCACTTTACCGATCTCATTGTAAAAATTGGGTTAGTATAATACATCATGATGATAATGGTGTTTGATTAGCTGAGAAGGTTCTTGTACTTAGAGAAATCTTTACAACCGTTTGGTTTTCCCAATGATGCCAGCTGTTTGCTTCTGTGTACCAACAGGTCTTTTTACCCTGTCTGGGGTCAGCATCTACATCCAATACTCCAACCTGGCCATGGAGGAGTTCCAGCGGGTGGTGCCCCCAGAGAACCTTGCTCACGTGGACGTGTCCTTTCGGCTGGTCCGTAGCCATAGCCTGGTTCTCTTATAGCCTGGAGGTGGCCACCGGCCTGCTGCTAATGCTGGCTGCCAGAATAACTCAGATGAAGGGACGCTATGACTCTGGTGTAGCCATCGCCATGTTATAGATTGATGTTATTTTATGCCCAAGGTGAATGTTATGGAAGTGTAATGAGAAAAAAATCTGCTCTGTTTTTCTGAATTAACAAGACTGCTACTGTAAAACTGCGATTGATAGCCCAGGCTATTGTTTGCTTTGGGACAGGCATCTATTCCACCTATTCGACAGGCATGGGCTGGCTTGCCTTGGCTTGTCTTGGCTTGTTATACCCTCTTGAAGGTGTCTTCAACTGATGACAGCTGGTCTTGAGTGATGACGTTTTAAAGCAGCTGGCTGATCCACTGTTTTTGTTGCATGTGTTTTACTACAGCAGGGCAGGTAAGAGAAGTTTACCTGTTGGAGGCGAGGTCTTTCTAACATCAAGCAGCAGCCTCACAGTTTCTAATATGGCTAATAGCGAACAAAAAAACATCTTTCTCTCTAGTCTCCTGCAGACACAGCTGAGTAGAGGCTCTCAACATATATAGCTTGTTTGGAGGGGGGGGTCTGGTTGCAGGTCAGGCTGCCCACATTTGGACCTACTCCTGAAGGGTCCGTCTCCGGTGGGGCTTGGTGTGGCACAGCACGTCTAAACTGGCATTGGTGACAAAAATCAGCGCTGCATGATTTGACTCAGCGCTGCCAAGAGTGACAATGAAAAAAGGTACATATATGACACAGGCTTTTAATTCCTTGCACACAAAACTGTTGCTCAGCAAAGATGAAGAAATACCATCAGATTGTTTGTTTTAACCAATATGAATATTTCTTGTATAAAAATTAGACTTCAGATAATATATCAATTATGAATCATTTATTTGATCTAGCGCCGACAGACAGCGCATTAGAGAGGGAGAATTATGACACTCATTATACAGCACCCAGCATACCAACACAAGACCACTTTATCCTGTGAAAGCAATACTCACAACGTGAGTTATTTTTTATGAAAAACTCTTTTGATTCCTTTGATCTGAGGACTCTTACAGACCAAAGGAATATGAATAACATGCCGGGTAATTGAGGAATGGACACATAATTTGACTGTATGACCGCTTCAGAGAGAGGGAGTCATCACCTTTTTTTTCGCCTTTCTTGTTTGCCATGCCGGTAAATCTGAATGAATTATTGTTTGGTGCTCATGGTTTCAGTAAAATTCACGTAATGATTGAATTGTGGAGAATCTAACTGAGCTAACAATGTTTAGCAATGCTGACAAAAGTTCAAACAATTTTATTTGCATGCACAATCTAATCTTGCTTTAGTGGGTAGCCAACAATCTAGTTTTATACATGCAAAGAACTTCTATAAAAATGAACAGCTTAGCAGACAGACCAGGCCTCTAATTGAGACAGGCATTTATTTGTCAAAATATGTCACCACACCGGGTGGGACTAGACTTAAATTAAAGTTTTACGGTATGTTAGAATTCTGTGAAAGATTTGTATGGATAAAATCTGCTTTTATATTTCTGAAATAACAGGATAATGATCTTGTTAATTCAGAATAACTAAAATTTAAAGGATTATTATCTCCTCAATTCAGAAAAACAGGAGCCATTTTTTACATTAAAACTGTTGCCAGAAATCTGAGATAACAATCTCATTCATTCAGAAAAAGAGAGCAGATTTGTTTTTTTTTTAAAACTTTCTCTCAGAATTCTGAAATCATAATCTTGTTAATTTAAGAAAAACAAAAGAGAGAGCAGATTTTTTTTTCCTCCATTTATTTTTTTACGCCATTTATTCAGAAAAAAACAGCCAATGGGTCCTGACTCCATCGAGTGTAAGAGCCCAGAAGACGGTATATTGTTATTGATGTCATTTATTTAATTTTGGTACTGTCGTAAAACAGATTTGATATCATCAAGTGGGTTAACGGCCAAGGCAACAAAATGTAGATGCAAGCTGGATTTACATAACAGCAGCCACAAACACATAGATGCTGAATAAGTGATGCAGTGCTTGCTGGCTTATTGTGATGCCAGCTGCCTTTCATCCTCTCAGTATCATTTTCTGTCCATTGTCCCAGTCCGCACTATTATAAATATGGCCACACAAACAGAACAAAAGGCTAACCATCGAGAGCGCAATTACTGTGGAGATAAGCGCTACAATTTTCTTTCTTTCAGCCTTTTGTTGCCATATTCCATTCTATATGCATATACAGTAGGTAACCATTTCATTATGTAAAAAATCTGTAAGAGTCTGTGGCCATTTGATTCAGCAGTGGGTTTTCTGTGATATTTGTCTTGAAAAATGTTTGTAATTTAACAGAGAGCGGCTTCATCGAGGACCCAAATGTAAATGAATTGCCCTGCAGTGTGAATGCAGGCCAAAGCAGTGAAGTTCAAAGGGACAATTTCATTTCACACTTGGTATAGAAATCTTCTGAGGATGGCTTCCACACATCCTCTTTTCCCATATGTGTGCTGCATTTTAAAATGATTCACAACAGCGGATCAGGGTATTTCATTCAAGTGAAAACACTGCTGATCCTGCAACACAGAAGCACCACAGCGATGGAGCCACCTAGACTGCAGCACGCAGTCAGGACTGGTATATCTTCTAGTATTTATTGATAGAACAGCTGCTGCGTTGTTGATCCATGTGTTAGAGAAAATTAGCATTTAACAGTTTTTGAAAAGTAGTTAGCAGTTGGCCGGTGTCGAAGTTAAGACAATGTGGGCTTGTGAGTTTTAGAGAAAATGTTATTCTGTGCCTTCTGCTGACAAACCTCCTACAGTACACCCGTCCCTACTGGTAAATGCATTAATCATGGAAAAAGGACTGAGGTAAATGCACCATTGGGGATCATGCAAGCTGTTTCCAGCCGTACAGATCACGTGCATGTGTTGCTGCATGCTTTGCAGTACATAACAGCTAGATGTTGTAATATTCTCTCTGTGCTGTCCACTTCTAGGAATTAGACTTCTCCTCTGCGGCAGTAAAAGGAACAAATTCAGCACGTAGCATTTTGTATTGCTGTAAAATGTATTGTGTTGTTCCCTTTTCATGATCAGGACAAAGCTTGCTTGTGCTTTCAGGACTGAACAGCTTAACTTTTATTAACTGTGAGAGAAAAGTAATGAAACATCAATCCAGCTGTAGCGTGGGTGCATACTGTATGCAGACAACAGAAAAAGGCCATATTGATCAAATGCTTTTAAATGTCAGTAACACACTGTGTAATCAAATTGTACAAATGTCCTGAAGTTTATTGTGTTGTGAGACAATAAGACCATCTAAAACATCATGATGATATGCTCACTCATGCACTGTATGTTTGTTTTAGACGTTGTGTATACACTACATTTCTGAGACAACACGTCTTGCGGTTACTAGAATACCTAAACACCATGCCTTGGGATAAACTGGGACTGCCTCTGGAATGTAAATGAAGCGCATCGGGAGACCAGACAGAAAGGCAATTGTGTAAAAATTGCTAAAGACATCCTGAGAAGAATGCAGAATTGTCTGAACAATATATTGCAACACTGCTGTCTACAAAACTTACCTCTGCACATTCAGACTACTGTAGATGTGGCAACAGTGGGTTATAATGTTGGGTGCATTACAGCCTTTTATCTGGGTAATATTCTGTAAAAGGTGGGAATGTGCCGATAAAAGACATGAGGAAGATGATATCAAGGTAAAGCGATGCAGGTTCCAAAGCTTCCTAAACAGCGTTTGCAAAGGCATTTTGTTGAAAATAAAAAGTGCATTTAAAAGGAAATTCATCTAAAATAGTGAGAAATATGACATGTACTAAAAAACAGAATAATATACAAAAGAAAGACTCCACAGGGTGCTCATTAAACAATATCATCCTACAATACTAGCAGCCTTGGGCGTCCATAAACATCCCTGAGATTCAGGCTTTACCACTGGCTTTTATTAATATGAGTCTGCGCAAAGATAGCTGTGTATGGTAAAGTGTTGAAGCAAAGTACACAGATATAATGAGAACTTGTTTATCCTCTGAGCACTTCTGATTAGGCCTTTTCCCCTTTTCTATGTTCAGTGACAACTTTGTCACAGCCTGCGTGTACGAGCCACATAAGCTGGTAAAAATTTCTGTGTTGATATGACATATAGGTTCTAATGATATTTAAGTTTACACAGCACTTTCTGCATATTTTGAATAGTGTATAGTGGACTATACAAAAGTTATGTTTACATATACTTTATTTGTGTGTTAGAATGCAGGCACAGGTCATTTACACCAGGTATGGTGCCATAAGGCAGTTTAGTGCGCATGACAGAAGGAAAGTGTCGACAACATCATGTGTAAAGGCGTGAAGTTTCTGACCGTGTTATGCAGTGTTGAAGTGTAACAGGGTCATTATACAGCATTAATATCTGTGACAAGTCAAATGTACATTCGTAATGTTGAGTATTATAATTCCACAAAATTTGGTTTAGTTGTCGCCTTGCCGCTCCCCTTTTGCTGTTGTGCTCTGTGGGAGAGGTGAGCGACTTTGCTCTTACAGTAATTTCTGTGTTTTAGCGCTTGATTTGTGTAGGGGCTGGAGTTTGTACGGTTGTGTATGGCAGAGGATTTTGTTTTTTACCTCTTGATATCAGATACACAGATCAGCCGAAACATGAAAACCCATGAATAACATTGATCATCTTGTTACAGTGCAGTGTTCTGCTGGGGAACCTTGGGCCCTGGCATTCATGTGGATGCTTGATGTGCTCCGCCCACCTGAACACCGTTGCAGACAAAATAAACCCCCTCATGGCGACGGCACTTATTGATGACTGTGGCCCTCCTAGCAAGACAATGCACATCACAAAAAATTCTCAGGCATGACCCAAGGAACAAGACAAAGAGCTCAAGGCATCAACCTGACCTCCAAATATCCCCAATGTAACCCAGTCCACGATGGGTGCTCCTTGGACCCTTTGTGTCTGGCACCAGGCTGTTAGCGTCAGATCTTTTGGGTCCTGTCGGTTGTAAGGTCGGGAGTGTGTCAGGTGGTATCCACACTAATGTCAGAACCCAAGATTTCCATACAGAGCATTGCATTGTGACAAGATGATCAGTGGTTTTAATGTTTTGGCTGATCAGTGTATATTTTCTGTGTTTCATTGTGCTTAATTGAATGTAACATGGCCATTTTGCTCTTCTGCTCCGTGGGAGAGGGGCTGGAGTTGTATGGTCGTGTATGATGACTTGCTGTCAGGAGAGGAATAAACGGCGATCGCCTCCGAAGACATCCACGGTCTGGGCCTCTTTATACCTACACAACGCAGACATCACCAGAGTCCACCGGTTACAGAAGTATAACAAGGGTAATACATGAGAATGTATAGAAATAGGACATTGAGTCAGTAGTGGACCGTACAAGATGTAATTTTGGTTTAGAAATAAATAGCTCAGGGGAAAGGGAGGATTAATTACACAGAAGAGCATTTGGAAATTGCCGGCCAATATGTGAGGTGCACTGAGTATGTTTTAAGTGGAATTTTTTGACCCTAAGATGTAGACCTGCACTAAACACACTTCTAAATTACACCACTCAGCACTGTAATGGGGAAAAACTGGGGAAAAACAGAGCAAAAGTCTTTGCTAAGGATGCTCATGGCAGAGATAGACACTGTAGCATTAAAAGGTGTGCTTATGTTTGCCTGAATGTGATTTGCAACGTGATTTAAAGTGCCTCAGCCAGTGAATCAAAATCCAAACCATGAAACATTGTGTCCACTCAGCTGTTTGTTTGGCAGCGTCCTGGCCGGTAATCCTGTCTCAGATGGAACAGAGCGCAGAGAGCTATAAAGGAAGGACTGAAGCACAGCGGCTCAGTCTTGCAGCCCTCCTTTTATATATTAGGCCTGCTGAAATCCCATTAAACTTTTATAGAACATAATAATTCAATCCTCTCTGGCAGAAGAACACCAAACTTGGTGCGAAGCCATTACTCTTTGGTTTGTGCCCTTGTCCTTGACAGAGTGCAGTAATTTTGACTTGGACAACCTCTAGGCACTCCGTTTTGAGAATTTATTGAAGAATCACAACCTGTTTTCATCAGAACCACTTCCCTTGCCCAAAATTTCTCCTCAGACTGCTGTTCTGTAAGACTCCCAAACATGCAATCACTCAATACATTCATAAATCAGTCCTCTTGTTTTGTACGATGGCGCTTCGGTTGCCTTTGTGAAATATGCCTTTGTCATGAGTCGTGGACTTTTGCCCAGCAAAAGAGCCTTTTGAACTGTCCGTGATACCCAGCTTAATTAGGCTATTAGCTCCGCTGTTTGATTGCTCCAACACATTTGGATTCATTTTTAAGTGGCATTGTTTGTGCTCACCTCAGTGAACCTCTATGGGTAATATATTGTGGCTTTCTTTCCATTTGTTGCCATCAAGGGGGTTACCATGATTACATATCCGTTCACACACTGTGAGAGTTTATACAGTCATCTGAACACCAATATGTTCCTAGGTCTATGTTATGGTTTTACAGCATTCACAGCACGACATATATTTGACAGAAAAGACACTGAAACCATGTTATTCTCTAAAACGATTATCTCAGCGATGGTAATGCTGGTGCAGCTGTAGAACATAAAATAAGCAAATTATCTATTTTACAATATGAAACAAGTGTGTTGTACCTGCAGTCACTTTCCTCCTACAGATCGATCAGCGTGAGTAAGTCATTCACTCAGATGTTACAGAAAAGTGAATGAATCAGTGCATCAAGGGCAGACATTGTTCATACTGAATGAAAGACAGGCGGAGAAGGATTTCGCCCTTGTGGAGAGTCATTGATGGAGTGTCCTTAAACGGAAGCACATTCAAGAAAAGCACGATGAAAAACATTTAAGGAGGATTTTAAATGAACTGGGCCATTAATGATGTGTTTGAGCGTGGGCTCTACAAGGTTTTCATCAACAAAATTGACCATATGTATGGTCGGCTCTTTTTATGGTCAAGAGCACAGGTTGTTGTTGTTTTTTTTTTTCATTTCACATGAAATACTACCATTACTACTAATGGACTTCCATTTGTACACTTTCTAGTTTTCTGACCACTCAAAACACTTGCACTCTACCTAACACATTCACCTTTTCATACAGTGTTAACTGTGTAAGGTGCCAGCCAGTACACAATAGGCTACTGTGTGCACTTACAAAGTATGTGCACACAGTAGCCTGCTAAAGGATAATGTGACATGTGGAGGAGCTGAAGATCGAATCCCTGATCTTCTGATTAGTGGACAACCTGCTCTATCTCCTGAGCCACAGCCACTAGTGAGCTAAAACTGATAACATTCAGGGGTTCACTAGGACTGCAAGGATAAGACAATGTTCTATGAGAAATCCAAAACAAAGACTATTCTTTGGTATATAGCTTGCAAATCTTACATGAAAGAATAAAAGGCTCTTAATAGATCTAGTACACTGTGCACTTTTGTAGATGTGATATAGAAATGACTGACCCCTGAAAAGGGAACTGAAGGAGAATAATTGTGCATATGTTATACACATTCACGTGGCAAATCTTGCACATTTTCTCCTGTTTTCACACCTTCTCCTTCCAAAGCAACAGGGTTACAAGGGCCCACATTATTAACTCTCCACACTTTCATCTCCATGTTCTGATTCAGACCATCTTTCTTCCCTGTTGCAATAGCTACCGAAATCTTTAACCTCTTTGGACACTTCAGCACATCGCATCGCTTCATTTTAGCTCCGCAACTGAAGGGTGTATGGCGCTGATGTCTCAGGATTGAGTGGTCTCATAAACGGAGGGACTCAGTCCCTGGAGGAACGTGAATAAGATGGCTCCTCTTACCCAGGAACCACTTGAAAAGTTAATTAGACCCATCGCCTGCTCAGTGAGCACCAACAGTAATGGGATCATGCTAGAAACTGAAGGCGCCATGGGTCTCGTGTTCATTTGTTTTCTGTGATGAGTATATAGGATGCTCAGGTAAGTGATGAAATGGGAGGAATTGCTCACACAAGAATGATGGGTAAATCATGTGACACACAGACACAAATACAACAGTGTGGAGATGTATAGAGGAGTGCACTGACTTTAACTCTTGACTAGTCTTGATGCACATGGTAAATATAAGGACTTGAATGAAAAGACTTGATCCGTTTTGCCCAGTAAAATGATGAAGCAATAAAAAATTCATAATGTCAGGCAGGCCTTATATACGCAGCTGTGCCGCACAGATTCCATATTTTATTATCAGGCCTGAAGTAAAATCACTGAAAGGAAATGAATGAAGAGCTCAATATATGTTGTTTTATTCCCTTTATGTTCAGAACGTTTTAAGGAATGTTATTGCCTCGCTGCAGCCACACAACTTATTATAGAATAGCATACATTTATCTGGTACTACGCACCGGCTTTCAATCACTGATGTCTGTGCAGTCAGAGATTGATTTCTTTGTTTTAAATTACTAAGAATCATTATAGACACTTGGACAACCTTTGTGCCAAAATAACAAAACAGAGCTGTGTTTTCTTTGTCCAAATATTCTTTCATTTATCCGTTTTGAAAGTTCAGCTATGATATTGTGCCAGGCCTTGTGCCTGTAGTTAGTGTTGAACTAATCATAACCAGAGTTAGCTCAGCTTATATGACTATTTTCCTAACTTTTTTGCTGTGTGAGCAAAGGTTTAAAGAAAGGATTTGAGTATCTGCACACAGGTATGAGTGTAGACTACCAATCAGAGAGTATGTATGCAATACTAATCACTCAGTTTTATTATAAGTGCAGAGTCACCGAGCCGCATGGTCCCAATACACAGCAAGTAAATAAAACCAGAATTAAAACACAAAGCAAAAACATTAAAAACAGCGTTAAAGGGCTGTCAAAAGAGTGGAGGACGTGACTGAGTTTTGGAGTAGGCTGTAATACAAAAATAAACTTCCATTTAAATGCATTGAAAAGACCTCCAACTAAAAGATGCCCTAATAGCTTCGGAAGGTTAAAGGTTAAAGGTTAAATGCTGCATCTTAGTAATAGTCAGCATTCGGCAGAGGTGTGGACTCAAGTCACATGACTTGCTGTGCGTTTCAATATTTATACATCCATACTATACAGTATGCCAGAAAAATATTTAGTATGCCCGACACATAGTATGTCAAATGCAGTGTGCCTAAAGTACCAGGATGTTCTACTACACCCAGTCTGATTGTGTAGTGTGCAAGCCAGCATGCTTTTTCTGCTTTTCCTCTGCGTGGCAGACAATGCATCACATTGACTGTCAGAGGCTGAATATTAATTGTTTAGTTGAATAAAATAATCATAAATATAACTATAAGTATTGATTACAGAAATGAACATCCCATGTAATTTTATTATCGTGAATATAATATGTTAGAATCCTCAATGTATGCAGTTGTAACTTACTGCAAAATAACATCAGAGGTGTCCAGGTTGACCGCTATTTCTAGCGAGCTTGGTAAACAGCTATTTGTTTTATCTCCATGGTAACAGATAAAAGAGTAAGAGGGCCAAGGTTGGGGGCGTACCATTATGAGGGAGTAGTATGTCCCAGTCATGTGCATACTGCATGCAACAGTATGTACTTTTAAAGGGCAGCTGCACTAAAAGTAAAAAGAAAAAGTATGCCATTTGGAACATACCGTTGGGCTCGAGTCAGACTTGAGTCACATATCTGATGACTTTAGACTCGACTTAACTAAAACAAAAAGGGCTTGAATTCTAGTGACTAGTTATTTCACTTAGACTTCAGCCTTTTGACTTGAAGATACTTGATACCTTCCTGTGAGCCCAAAGATTAAAAAGTATGTCAAGGTCGGCAACGCTGCATACGACATCAAGTACTCTATTTCACTCTATTTCTCTATTATCATTTACATTATGCCACAAGACAGGACAGAAACATCAAAAATTCCTTCTGTTGTGGTAATGGTCAATCATGGTATATGCTATGAACGTGCATCGTCAGCACTACGTTTTTTTATGATCAAGTTCAGTCGCTGCTAGACTGCTAACTAGAACACATAGGTGGTCTCATATTACCCTGATACAAAAATCTCTTCTCTGGCTCCCTGTCACGTACTGTATAGGACCTGTTCAAAACTCTCCTTCTTACTCACAGAGCACTACATGGTCAGGCTTGAACTACTTCACCCATATTCTTCTCTCTGAGGCCAAATACGCTGAATTTGCTGTCTGTCCTTCGCACCCGCCTGAAGACACGTGGTGATGGAGTGTTTGAGGCAGCACCTACATTTTGGAATGCTCTGCCTGCACCGTTATGGTCTGCTGTCTCAGTGGCTTCTCTTAAAAGCCAGCTACAGACACTTATGTAGACACGTGTTTGGGTAACTGGTATGCACTACCTCTGTATATTCTTTATGGGATTTTTTTCAGCATGAACTGTGCAAATAGTTTTGCAGTTTTAACCGTGTGGCTTGGGCGGCCACTTACTGTTTTCTTGTATGTTGTATATTCCCCTTGTAAAGCACTTTGTGATCTATGTGATCTGCATTTTATTCACTTACTTCAGTCACAAACTTATTTTAACAAATTAATACAAATTTTAAAAGTATTTATGATTTTTTTGTGAATTTAAGATATTAATATGTCATTCTTAAAATGGCATTACATCTTCAGAAGAGTGCATTTTGAATTGTTTCAGGACATAAATCTCAAAGTTCAGGACTTGGGACTTGACTCAGGGACTTGCTGATCTTGACTTAGGACCTGACTTGGGACTTGAGTGCAAAGACTTGAGCCTTACTTGCCTTACAAAGCATTACTTTGGTCCCACCTCTTTCATACGGAAACCTGAATGACTTGCATCTCAACTTGACAATTTGCTGTTGCAGACTTGTGACGTGACTTGAATGGAAAGCTTGTGTAACAGCTGACAAAGAGAAGTATTACAAAACTTTTGTACAAATATCTCAATTACTTTTACTGAGAGAGAAGAGAAATGGAAAGCCTCCCAGTAGTGGGTCTGGTCATTTACTAAGAAAAATAGAATAATGTCTCTACATAATGACCATGTGACAAAATGTTGAAAAAGTATGAATTCAGACAGGCAGATCAAAATAGAAATGGAGAGAAAGGATATGAATAGTAGGATGGATCTCATATTCTCCTCCCTGAAAAGAAAAGTGCCACTTCCTGTTGATGAAAGCTGCACAATACTGTCAGCCATGACCCAAGAGAAAGGAAAATGGAGAGGGGGCAGTGAGCACATCACACAAATAGCTTTATTTTTCCTCCACCTTTGTCACTCCCTCTCTCCACCACACTCTCTGTCTTACTGGGTTTATTTCAGCGGACAGTGATAAATTGCTCCTGTGGAAGCCAAATGTGTCCTTATCACCGCACTGCAGCTTCCTCCATAGCGCTACCAAATTGCCGGCAACCACAGTCCATGTTGGGCTAATAAGGTTAAATGAAGCCAACAAATAATGCAAAGAGGGCTCGGAGTAAATTGTCAGTGAGAAACAGGCTTCATGTTTTCCAGCTGCCTGGAAATATCATGCAGCGTGGCTGCAGCAGCTGTAATGGCGTCATGCCTTCCAGAGACATGCTAACCCAATAAAGCACGACACACATTGCCGCTAATTCGATTCAAGACACCACCTGAATCTTTTCTACTAAGCTTATATAAATCCACGAAGCCAAAAACACTTTGTTTTTCTCTAAATCTGGATGTAAGAGGTCCATGTGGAAGCATTCCTGGAAGCCCCTGAAATAAACAGCAATGACTGCAGTTGATGCTGCGATTAAAACCACAGGTGTATTGCACAGGTAGCTATAAATAACAACCAAAAACTAACACAGCAAAGAAAGATCTGCTTTCTGTCCAGATTGTACTGTAAAGATTTCGGGCACAGTTAGGAATCTTGTAGCATTATTGACTTTTCAAATGTCACACCTGAATCCTGTACACCTTTTGTTTTCTCTTCAGATCCCTATTAGCTCTAACAAGCGCAGCAGCTATTTTTCCTGGGGTCCATAACAAAGAAAAATAAGTACAACAGTTCCATGTGATTATGTAAATTAAAGCTGAGTGAAAATAAATACCATTAGCACTCACTTAGAGCTGTGTCTCTGGCAACAGAGCAAAGTCCACTATTGATTCTCCCTGGCTCCCGAGGGAAATACCCAAGGTTTTAGCAGCTAAATGCTCCACTAGATTCTCACCTAAACTTTCACTAACTTTGTCTGCTGTCTGGCGCTGGCCAAGGAGGTTAAAAAGTGATATTGCAACTTATCACTGGGCTACAACACGTGCAGAAAAATCTGGTCTGCACTTGCTGAAAGGCTGAATAGCTGACACAGTATCATAAAACATGGGAAGGGTTGAATCATTTCACGGAGGCGTCAAAAGTTGGCCTTGAGTCGAATATATTTTATTCATGAGAAAAAGATATGGGTGAGAATTACAAGTCTGCAGCTACTGAACATTTAAAAAACTACAAATAAATGAAGATATTTCATTGTATATGAATCACCATCAAAAGCTCTGTTAGTCAGAGCGCACCCAAAGAGGCTAAAAATAGCCCCTTTTCCACCCACTGGTTCTGCTCAGGATTCTTGGAACCTAGGTGCTACTGTATCTATTGAACCAGCCGGCGTTTCCATCAGTTTTGAGTGGAGCCATTGTTTTTAAAGATGCATCAATAACGGAGGGCGTTGCACGATGCAGAATGAGAGTAAACAGGCGAAGCAAAATGGCAGATACCTGCATGCTTTTGTCCTGTTATACAGATATTTGTTTATAATCAAAAAACGAGCATGTGCCAGCTGTTAGTAAGATCATTCTGATAATCTCTCACTTGACCTATCCATTGTTGCCTTCTCCATCCTCTTTTTACAATCTGTAGGATACGACATGCGCACTGATGCCATCACGGTTTGCACTTTTGGTTAAGATAAACCTTTAGTGCCAGCTGAAACCATTTTTCCGAGTTCAGAACCAGTTATTCCTGGTCGAAAAGCTCTGAAAGGTTCAAAATTAGGTGTGGGAGCTGTAACAGAACCTGTTCCATGTTGGTGGAAAAGGGGTGGAGCACAAAGGAGGATCCTTTTATTTCTAATGCCGTCTGCTATAACCCTCCAACACTGTAGCTCCAATTACATTGTGCATGTGTTACACCCCATAGCTCCCATGAGGCCAGAGAGCATGTCTTGGCCTTTATTTAATAGCCTCAATGCTGGCCAGGAAGTGTCCCCAGCTTTTCTGCAGAAACAGTTGCTTGCGTGTTGTGGGCCATAAAACAAAAACACTGGAAGACGAAAACGGCCCATAGAGCTGATGGAAACTGGAAAGAGTCCAGTGAAAATTCTCTGTGGATTTGTCAGTATTGATTAGAGCGACTTTAAAATCAACAAGTCTTACAACCCCCCAATACGACCTGTCGATGGTGTCAGAGAAATAGGGACCAAAGTCATTACAGTTTAGTCCTCTTGGGACCATGAATGTGTACTGAATTGCATCTCACTCAGGACCTAAATAGTGGACGAACAGACCAGCAATGCCATAACATAATTCTGTTACCTTGGCAGAAGTTTTGCAATAAATAAACATAACTAGGCCTATATCAAGAATAGAAATAAAATGTCTTGAGTTGTAGCAATAGCCCATAAACAAACTCATTAAGCATTAACACCATGCTAAACGTGCCCTAATGGTTTCTTTGTGATAAACAGTAGCTTACCCGACCTTTATCAAAAACTCATTATGCATTCAGCGAGCCTGTAGGCAGGTAATTAATCACCCAGATGGACACACAATGTAAGCAACAGTTACATTGATCCAACCCCTTCTCCTCCTCCTGGACTCAATATGGTCGGGGCGGTATCCCATAATCCACTAGGTGTCAGCATTCGCCCATGCTCTACATGTCACCCTGCAGAGACGGCTGAAAATGATGTGTTTATTCATCCAAATGCACACCTTTATCATGCTGACACGGTAACTAGTGTTCAGGATCTTTCATTACAGTAGGATTACTGTAAGACAGTTTACACAGCAATCACAATCAGCCGATTTTAATCACTATAAGTAAGTTTTTCCACCTTATTTTCACATATCCTAAAAAAGGATACTTAGCATACTGAATGTAAGCAGTCACATTGAAGGCACGTTTTTAAGAATCATCCATTTAACTACCTTACTGTAAAGAGGCCATGTGAGGCCAAGGTGTTTCCTTCCTCGTGCAAGCACGCCCTTTACACAGTGCTGTTAAGGCATCTATTACAAGCTATTGTCTGTTTTTGTCTGCCTGCCACTGACTAAATTACTGCTGGCTGAAGGTGACACACATGTGTCATGTAAGGAAATCCAAAGGGCATCATGATTCCAGTAAGGCCCAACAGGGTGTGTGTGTGTGTGTGTGTGTGTGTGTGTGTAGGTGTGTGTGTGTGTGTGTGTGTGTGTGTGTGTGTGTTGGCACTGTTTCCTCCCATTCTCCTCTATTACACTAAGGTCCTGTGCCCTGTGCTGCAGTGGCTGCAGTTTAGTGACAGCTTCCTGCAGTTGAATCTATGCAAACACTTCTCATTTCTGAATAGGTATTCTTTGCCTAAATAATGACAGCTTCCTTAAGTTTTGCATGTGCATTCAGAGCAAAGTCACGGCAGCTAACAGGCCTGCTGCAGCCGAGGCTTTTGAGTTGTCTTCCGTCTGATCTGACCCCTCTCTGCAAACTTCCACGCATTTTTTATTTTCAAGTGTTTTGTTGGCGTGCACTCAAATGACCCTGCAGCCATTGTCTGTTCCTGCTTCTTTGGAGAATTACCATGAAATTCGTTGCTTTACAACAGGCGTGTATTTCTCAAGGTTTAGGTTTGTCCCAGTCACTTTCTGCAGAAGCAAAAAAGTTCAACTTGACTGGGGGCTTTTATGTGGAAGCTGTCAACGCCCATGTCTTGTAGGAGGAAAAAGCCTTTGTTTAGTGTTTGGAATGCCTTTCTGACCCGTTTTTGATCTCCTCAAGTGGATCCAGAACAAAGGCCCACATTATGGTCTTCTTGCTGTGTGTGGGGTTGAACAACATCTCCCTCTCAAAGCTGCTCTGAGTCATATATGGTAAACAAATAAACAATCATGCAGTGTTTCCAAGGATAGAACTCAGTTCTATTTCCACAGCGAGCATCTGTTGAATGCTACGTCTGCTGAGCACCAATTCTGGACCCAGCGCCATCAGTTTGGCTCAGCTGAGATGCGTGTGTTAATTCCCGTAGACATATGTCTGCTTCCAAAACAAACTGTGCTGTGGGATGGTCGCTATGTGCCCTTTACCATCTTGATCCGCTCTGCCTCTGCTAGCAATGCAAGGTCTCTCCCGCTGCGATTCAACAAAGGGGCCCCTGAACACCTCGCCGTAAAGCTCATCATCCTGCGTGCCCCCGAGGGATGAAGCATAAGTCAAGCCAAGATGGGAAGGGCCAACATGAGCTCATTGCTGATGTTCCTGCCAACACTGCTGCCCTCCACACACACCAAGCTTCTACACACCCCTCCCTCCCTCTGTCTCTGGTATCTTCCAAAAAATACAGACAGGAGATTGGATTTAGCTTAAAGGAGGTGGTCACAGGCCTTATTTAAATGTGGCCCATGCTGCAGCCAGGTGTTAAAGTAAAGACATGCGAATGCCAAAACATTTCAAGTTTGTGTTTCCACACATCTGTCCAATTTTTCTCTGTGCTCGTATTTCTATTCCTCCCTCTTCTAGGAAACAGAGCATGCCTGACTTGAATTTTACAATTCCTTTGAGTATGGTGCAACATTTCTTGGTACTAAAATAATACAACAAAGACATAAGGTCATAACAAAGACAGAGGAATAGAGACAGTCTTTGTGAGTGAGGCGTACAAAATCATTGAGAGTACAGTTTAACGAGTAAAGGTTACCTCAGGCTACGCACAAACAACTACCTATCGTTCATTGACTCACGTCCAGCCAACTGGTGAGCCCAGCTACAAACACATGCTCTCACTAATCCCATTATCATGTTACAAGTAAATGATTAACCCTGTGACTTTCTGTTAAATTCATCTTAATAGGGTGGGAACCTGACTATCTGCTGATACTGCAGGCGAAACACCAAACCTGTCTCTCTTGCCTGGTTACTAAGAAAGAGGAAACAGTAGAACAAATCATTTATCTTGTGTCACTGACAAAATTCCACACTAGAGTTTCTTATTAAGCGAGTGGTCATGATTCATGTGAATTTGTTACAGGGGTTGTGTAAACTGCGGCCGCAACTGCACTGTACAGAGTATCTGATCTTAAATTTGACAGAAGTGTGGTTGATGAAATCTCCTTTAAGGTCATTTTCACAATAAAGAAACTTTTCTAAGGAAGTGTTTAAGACAAGGGTGAAGTGTTTTATAGAAGAGAGCCCACTTTAAACATATTTATATCAGTTTATAAAACAATCAGGCTATAGATATATACAAATTTGAGATTCTTTACCTGTGTGTCTCTATTTTCTGCTTGTACTTTATGCTTCTATTCCACCACTTTTCGACCACAGCCACCACTACATTACTACATATTATACTGTAAAGGTGTAGTTACATTCAGGTTAAGATTTTTCACAACAAAAACCTGTGGTGTTATTTAACAGTATATACAGTAGTTTAGATTTGCTTTTTTCCAGAATTTTTTCAGGGCATTGCCGCTATTTTTTCTTAAAGGGACCATTTACCTCAAAATCCAAAATACATACTTTTCCTCTTACTTGTAGTGCTATTAGTCAGTCTAGATTTTTTTGGTGTGGGTTGCCAAGTGCTGGAGATATCAGCTGTAAATATGTCTGCCTTATTTCCAATATAATGCAGTGGCTGGTCCAAAAGTGGGTCGCAGGTTCACTCAGGTGACTAAAAAACATGTAAAGTTTGTGAAAAACACGCTCTATTTTGAAGTAAAGTGAATTTCTGAGTTTTTATTGCATGTGCCATTTCCTGCCGTGGAGTATGTGAATAATGAAAAGATACTTAACAGACAGCAAACTAGCTTGACGACATGGCCAAACACGAGTATCCATCCACTGTCATTCACATATCCGTGGCCAAGTGCCCCAGATGTCCCTCTCCCTAGCTTTCCAGCTCCTCCTGGGGGACCCCAAGGCGTTCCCAAGCCAGATGAGATATGTTATCCCTCCAGCGAGTTCTGGTCTGCCCCAGGGCCTCCTACCAGTGGGACGTGCCTGATCAGATGCACGAGTATGATGGTGAATATATTAAACTGCGTGGACCTTAAACTAATGACTAAAGATAAATCAGGACCCCGTAGCTGGACCAGCTGGGAACCACTGATATAATGGAACTAGATAGCACTTGGCTTGTGGTACTAAAAGTGCCAAAAAAATACATTTGAAAAACTCATGTCTCTTTTCCGGAAATCATGACCTGGTTGCTCAAGATAATTCACAGACTTTGTTGTGAACAGTTTCACATAGGAACTATTTTCTTCTATCATACCGCACCTACCAACCATATCTCCATGCAGGAAGAAGCATGCATCTGCTGCAGGCTTACCTAGCACCACTGAGCAAGCTAATGTTACAGCTCAGCCAAGGGACGCCATTAATGTTTACATCTTGTGCTGTCATGTGCACGAACCTCTCCTCAATGAGTAGATGCACGCTACCTGATACGGATGGCGGGTGTAGCTCAGAGGATAGTGCCACATAGTTCCAGTATATTTGAGAAAAGGCTGATATCTCTATGGATCTTTTCTCCAACATTTGGCAACTCACACTAAAACAATCGAGATTAAAGCAGTACATGTAAGAGAAAAATATGTACTTTTGACTTTGGGGGTGAACTGTCCCTTTAAGTAACTGGTCAGAGTGTTTTTCCCCTTTTGCTTTGAAATATATAATCCCTATTATATGATCTATTCAAAGCACTCTGGATGTTTGTGAAAACAGACTGCTCACGCTCAAACTCATATGGCATCTAGATTACCCTTTGGTGAGGTTGGGGGATTTTGGGAACTGCATTACATAGAGGGAAATGGGCCAAAAAAAGGCTAATGCTAACCATAATCCTCCTCACTCCAAAACTGCAGCCTCATCGTGGACTGTCCAAAGCTGTTTTGTTGAATACAGTTATAAACCGACCACACACACACTTCAATTTCCCTCTTACGTTCATCCCACATAATGTGGAAAATGTCTGCCCTTTGATCTCCATTCAAAGTGCTGCAGCCAGAGTCTGATTACTGCTGTGCTGTACCTTTACAGTTACTGCCTGAATAGTATTCTTCTGTATCACGTGCGGTACTCAGGTGAGTGTGTCCTTCAAGAATCCCACAACTAATTCTGTGAAGTGTTGACTGTCTGTCTGTGCCTTTAGGGGCTTTTACATAACAGGCTATTTCCAGAAGAACCTGTTCAACCCTCACTATTTACATTGTGCTGTAGTTTGATCTATTACAGACTTGTGGGAACAAACTCAACCTCTGGTTCTGGTACTTGAGTGTTTGTTCTTTTGGTAGCTGATAAAATGAAACAGATTTTTAAAACACCATTCTTCCTCAGATTGAACTGTCACATTGACAAATAAAGTAGTTTGATCTGTAGACCCGGGACATTGTTTGATAGGACGTTAGCACTATTTTCAGAGCTAGGTGAAAAAAAAAAAAAACATGAAAAAAAGAAACATCTCAACATGAAAGAGAGAGACAAAGAGAGAGTGAGGATGTGTGTGTCAGTGAGGTGATTAAAAATGGAAGCGTCTCACCCTGCCGTCATCTGATCCACTCATGCAGCCGTCTGCAAACACTATAGCATTACCTCAGACCAGAGGAGCTTGGGTTTCACTCAGTGGACACCAGGCAGGACAAATGGAGTCTGGCCCATTCACTGTAAGGCAGCAGCTCTTTCTTCGCCATTCACAGCATCCCCAGATGATGATTCAAAAATGTGCTCAAAGAGCATCTAGCTCAATATGTTTTTCATTTGACCTGGCTTTGAATGATACAGTAACTACTGTTCTTAAATTTTAAGAGTTATTTTGACACTTCACCCACAAAATGATCATTATGTGTTGTACAGTTATTCACCCCATGTTACATTGAATTCATGAAATCTTTGTTTTCGTGGCATGAATCCACAGTGAACAAAGAATCCAAAAATTGAGAAATTGAAGAAAAAGTGGGGCACATTTAACAACAGCAAAGCTATATCACAACATCTATAAGCTCTCACACAATTTGTGCAGTATACTGTAAGTCTTATTTATCCAGTTGTATGCTCAGTGCTTCACAAACACATGCATTCTGCTAACATTCGAATTTTCAAAACGCTGTAGCACATGAGTGGTGCTTGAACTGTGCCTGTGCATTCCATGGAAAGGAGTTCAAACACACACACTTGCCCAGGCACGCTACAGGTATGCTGAAGTGTTTGAAATAGTAAGGTTTTAGTAAAAATGGATTTGTTTGAGAAGTACTGAGTATATGACTTAATATATAAGACTGCACAAGTTTCATGAGACTTTGTAAACAGATGTTTTGATATAGCTTTGCGAGCCAGGTCTCAGCCATCGAAATCCGACGCTTGGGCAGTGACTTGTTGCATCAGAAACCAACGGAAAAAGGCGTCCTTTTATGTCAGCATGTTAGCAGCCGGTTGCTGTTATAGTTTAACGGAAACAGGGGGAAACACAGCGGGACAAGGACGAAAGTTAAGGTGCCAAAGTTCAACTGGGCTGAATGGGAAGGGTGGTGGATGGGTCCAACAAACACCAGCCTCCACCTATGAGAGCATATTTGCATCCCGTAAGATTCTAAAGCCAAACCCTGTTTTTTCCTAAACCTAATCACGTGTTTTTGTTGTTGAAGGAAAAAAAAAACATCAATTCCCATAGTGCGAATATTTTGAAAGAGAAGAAGACAATGCAACAGGCAGAACTTGACACAGTTTCCCAGCACGTCGATAACCAATGCACCCAGTGGACGTGGAAATTCCCTGACCAAATGTCAATATGTGAAGAGATCGGAGTGAGAATGTCTTGGCTTTGCTGTTGTTAAAAACTGACCCCTTTCACTTCAAGTAATTAAAAATTTTCTCTGGTTATTGATTTTTCATTTACCATGGAGGCACGCCAGAATTCAGCATTACAGTAATTACTTTCCAAATGATCATGATTGTGGGTGAAGTGTTCCTTTAAATGTAATAACGCACAGACTAATCATTGCTATATTATTATAATACAGTATAAAATGCATGTTGATTCAAAAAGCATTTCCAGGTTGATGTGTTGAGGTGCTGCTATGCTTTCGAAAATGTCAGTATAAGTAATTTCCCACTTATACAGCAGTCCTGTAAAAGTAAAATCAATTTGCAGAGCTCCATCAGAACTGTACCTTTAAGCCGAGAATATAAACCTTGACTGATTTGATAATTGGACAATTGATTTACTGTCGACTGAACCACACGTCTGACTTCATGGTTGCTTTCTGGAGGCTAACTGCTGCAAAAATCTTTCCTGTCATTGAAAAAAAGCACTGAGCTTGATTCAGAAAAGCTGGAGGTTTTCACGCTACTGGGCCAAACGTCTACTCCTGCCTGCCAGTTGTGTGTGTCTGTATGTGTGTGCGGAGTTTCTTTGCATAGACATGTGTGTGCATGATTGGATCTGTGCTTATTTGACTGGAAATGCTTGAATGACTCAATAGGAGGCGGACGGTTGAACATAGGGCTTTGGCTGGCGTCACTGCCAATCTGCTCCGGTCAGGGTCAGGCACTGTGGTCTCTCCATATTCTGTCAGGCTGCCTGACCGCTCTGCCTATTTGTTCAGCGAGTAAGGGCGCCGCATGCCATGTCACCTGGTTGCTATAGTAACAGTGTGGTCAGGCTTTCCTGTAAAGAGTGGAATAACAGATCCATACCCTGCATCGCAAAGAGTCCCGCAGGGTTTGGCTGAGAGGATTTGCTCTCTTTTCATGTGCTTGTGTTTAGCCAGTTTTTCTTCTTCATCTGCACACAATTTGTCTGCCTCTTACTTTCTCTTTCTGCCTTTTATAGTCTGCTTCTGTTTTTATATCTCTTCAGCAAGTTAATTTCCACAAATACCTCTCCTCATACTGCCCTGACTTTGAGGTGACTGTGGACAGTTTGTTGGTTAGTGAGCTGGTAGTTATCCAAATGTCCCTCACCTCAGCAAACTTCACCTTTTGTAACTTACATGGAAAAAAGAAGCCCACAATCACAAGTTTTCCTTATCTGGAACAGTGTGCTACATAATATAAAACTTTCACATGACTACTATAGAGAGAAATTCCAGTCTCACAGCAGACGCTGCCCTACCAGGGAAGCTGTTAATGTACTTCCTTATCACAAAATTCATGGTTATCCCATTGAGTTATCATGAACTAATGCTTTGTCATCTCAAGCAAATGAACTTCATGTGAACTGATAACAGCGGTGACTTCTTAGGAACAAGACACTCTTTCTTTATAACAAAGAAAACTGAAGTAAGCAGAAGTGACCAATTAACTTCCACAGAAGATGTGAGCTCAAGCTGCACCCTGCACACATGCAGTGTTTGCATACTTTTACTTCTCGCTCTCTACAGTACACAGGCTTGGAGTGTTGCTACTGAGTCACCAGCTGTCTTTTATTTATCAGACAAAATTCATCTGAAGCCAAGTGCGTTTTTACCGAATGACAAATTAGTGTTTGTTTGCAACAAATTAGCAACAAATTAGCAGCACACCATTTACTACAACAGAAATTCCTCAAGATAGCTGTCTCATAATGTGCTGCAGCTGCTTTTGTATATTCTGTCCTGCCTGCGTCTGACCTCATACTTCTAACTAATGGAAAATCTTAGGTCTCATTAGACCCTTTCCCACACAACCTTACACAAATGTTTGGTTTTCTGCGTGTGCATGATGAGGAAACAGGAGCCGGAGTTGCTTTTAGGTGTTGCATGTGTCGTCCTGCATTCCCTAGTTTCCTTAATTTCGCAAGACATTTGGCAAGTCTCATCAGTTTTGGGAATGGTAATGTCATTTGGGAATACACCCATTGTGGATTTTTTGTGTATGAGAGCAGAAATACTGCTCATGTGGGAACTGGGCTTGTCTGCTATAAAAGGTAAATATTAACTTGATTGCTGCCACATGGGGAAATAAAAAAATCTGTCCTAGTTTTTGATGCCAGTAATTCCAGAATATTTGTATAGTATTGCAGTTTTTCTTTACATCCAGTAAGTGTCTATGTACTGGATGTAAAGAAAAACTGCAAACTATAAATGCCACGATGCACTGTGTGATGAAGTCAAGTCAAAGCGCCTCAGAGTGTAGAAATTAACAGACAGCTTCATGAGCACAGACACACAGATGGCCGGTTGTTCTGCTCGTCTGCAGACCGCCTCGCAGTTTATGGATGTAAAATTGCAATGTGTTTATGCAGTGACAAAATGAGAGCTTGCTGACCCTTGTTTCGCAGGTGTTAAACATTTACATGTTGTTCTCCCCTTTTACACAGTCCATTTAGCAAGGCACTGCTCTATCTATCGTCGAGCCACTGGACGGTAAAACTGACCAGTATGTGAATTTATGAATGTCATGAGGAGTCAAAGCAAAATGCGACAGGAAATAATAGTTTGTTTTTTCTTTTCTTTCATTCTTATTCTGACATTCATAGTGTAGTATGGGCGCAGGCCTGTCCTCTGGGAATTACTTTATATACAACTAATTTAACATTTATATCACATAAAACTTTAAATGGACTGCACTTGTATAGCACTTTTCTAGTCTTCCAACCACTCAAAGCGCTCTTACACTACATCTCACATTCACCCATTCACACACACAGTCACACACTGGTGGCCAAGGCTACCATACACAGTGCCACCTGCTACTCAGTAACCACTCACCTGCACTCACACACCGATGGAACAGCCATCAGGAGCAATTTGGGGTTCAGCATCTTGCCCAAGGATACTTCGTCACGCGGACTGGAGGAGCCAGGGATTGAACCAATCTTCTGATTAGTAGACGGCCTGCTCTATTTTTGAGCCACAGATGCCCACATAATGAGGAAATGTTGCTAATTAACATATCTGGCAGTCACAAAAATGCTGAGACTGAACAGATCAGTAAAATGTTCAATAAGAATATATTTCAGGTGTTTCCGCTAAAATAGGCAATGACTACACCACTATTTTGTATAACCTTTTTTTTAAGATTCAACCAAAATCGTTCCCTTAACTGTACCAAAGTGCTTTTCTTGCTTCAACTTAAGACATAAGTCTGTACGCAACCTAAGGCTGTGGTGTCAATCATGCACTTTGTACACCCACCATCCTCTTCAACCACCTCCTTGCGAAGTGTGTAGTGTTTTGTTCCATGAGAAAAAATTTTGTTTCTGAATATAATCCAGTCAGAGATTGCATTCGGGGGCATCTTAGTTGGGGGGGATTAGTAGGACGGATTACCCAGGGCCCAAGTGAGAGGGCGGAAAAAAATTTTTGCAAGTAATTAGTGCCATAATGAAATAAAAACTGCCCAAATAAAGAAGTTGAGGAACTAACATTTAAAAATTTGTTATTTAATTAAATTAGCAGAGGCTCCCTTAGGCCCCTTTCACCCCTTAAAAAAGACATTAAAAGTGGTTTAGTGGTGTGTGAGAAAGACATGGATTGGGTGGGGGGCAGAATTTGATGCAATATCCCGTTCGCATTGCCACAACCACGTAAACAAGAAAGCAGTTTAGTAACATACAAATGTAATTTCTAGGAGGAAGGGTTGATGGGTGTGAATGACAGATAGTGTGTTTGTACATAAACTTGATTAAAAAGGAAGAAAAGTGAAGCCATACCTATGATGGGAAACTCAGTAATGAAAACTAATGAATGACAGGAAATTTTTTTAATACAGTGGCCTGGATGTGATGTGATGTGATGTGATGTGCAGTGGAGTGTAATGAGGCATTTCCCTATGTCATATCTGAATTACTGGCATAAATGGACATTTGAATAATGCCTGTGCTATTTGGCTTCCAAATAAGGCTACGTAATTGATTTCCAGGAAGGCTCCAGTATTTTCAAGTAATTCTGAACTATTCAGATCTAAAAGTTTTATTAAACTGTCTAGTCTCATTGAACAGCACCTCTTTTTTAATGTGTCACATTTAATTCCTGCCTTGTGTTTTTTGTTGGTTTTTTTTTCGTGTGTGAGCCAAGTGGTTTTGTGATGTTGCAAGCCCGTAGTTTATGGGAAGCTCGAGCATTCTGGTCGTCTCGATTTGTTAAGAAAAACAACTTAGTTTTGCAACAGACTTTTCCAGGAAGCAGGGAGACTCACCTGAGTCAGATTTAACATAAAGATATGAGGTTTTCACCTTTGATGTCCAAAGTCTCAAGTGTTTCACTCTCACTTCACACAATCCCTACCGTGTGAGTTTATCTTGCTGTATCTTTCTCTCGCCATCTGCTTTGCTTTCTCTCTGTTCTCTGCCTCCCCCACCACCACCACCACACACACACACACACACACACACACACACACACACACACACCGGATAAAGAAGTAGCATACTTGAGAAAAACTATGCCAGACCTGGTGAAGTGAGTGCATCTGCTGCCTCTCTTTAGATAAAAGAAATAAAGCACCCATCTTATCTTGGGATTACATGCTCTTACCATCCTATTAAGTACAATAAAATTAGACATAATTGTTTATTCATGACAAAATCATTACCTGTAAAGTATGTAAGACAAAATCATAAATTATTAGTTTAAAAGAAAATGAAAAGGTGATGATACTCTAAAGCAAATTAAAGCTATTCCCATGAGGTGATGTGTTCTTGTGATATGTCACCGTGTGTTGCTCTTTATTTAGTAATTTAGTCAATCATGGAAAGAATCTGTGTTTCAGTCAAAAATTAGTCAACTTCTTTTTGAGGGGCTTCCAATGAGTTCCTGTATACGTCACATCTCTAAACAGCATCACAGTGAAATTCTGTAAATCTTACAGGAACTGTGAGGACTCATATCCACTTTGCCCACCCAACACCAAAGAGATGGAATCATTCAGTCTGACTGGATGCTGTATTTTCACCTTTTTGTGACTAAACACGACCCTCATACATTTTGTGGCAAAGACACAACTGTTTAGAGGAAACTAATCATCTGTTATCATCACCGCAGTTAAAACACAGGGGTCTCGATGGTGTCACTTCCTATCATTGCTGTGGGGAAGAGGAGGGGGAGAGAAAGGGGGGGAGGGTTTCTGCTCCCCTGTACACCATGAAAGAGACAGAAACCCGAGGGAGGTTTCTTTATCGTTGTTGGCAATGTTTTATTAGAAATACCCACATGTTTTAAGCTGCTTTTTTTTCAGCAAAGGACATAAAAGTCCAGTGAAACTTGGTTAAAGCTTCTGATGACACTGGTCTTACACACGCATAGAAATTCCAGATGAGTGATTCAGATGTTAGCTGGAGTTACATGCTGTTATCCCTGATTCATTTGTTCTTTCCAAACACATTTTTCAGTTGAGCAATTCCTCCTTTAAATTGCTTTTATAAGTCTGTCTGTTTACTTATTGGTTGTAAATAATGCACAACCAGTAACTCAGGCTGACTTCAGTGTGTGTGTGTGTGTGTGTGTGTGTGTGTTATGGGAAGTGGGGATGATGGTTTTTTAACAACTTGTATGACGTGAGCAGTTTGGGATGTGAAGTTTTGTTTCTGTGTTACCACTTCCAATCATATATGTGTCAATATACTGCGTGAGTTTTAGAGTAAAGCAAAACTGCAGCGGGGAGATACAGAGAAGATCGTGTGGGGGCAGAGAGTGGGGGCCTGTCGTGCCCACGTGTAGATGGTGTAAGTTTTGAGAAGGATTTTTAAAAAAGAGAAGAAGAGAAAGAAAGGTTAGGAGGATCGTTTTGCATAAGATGTGGTCGCATTTGCTTAAGGCACACAGGTTGTGACCAACATCTGAAGGGTTTCCTGACACGCCACAGGATGAGTCACACTTCTCAGAGGCCACAATCAATTCCTTGAATTGTTACTAAGAGCAACTCCCCTCCCCTCCCCTGTCTCCTCCCTCTTCTCCTCCCATTCTTCTATGTACTATGGTAGACATTTTTTCATTCATGTGAAGTGTGTCAGACAGGCTGTTCTGATAGCAGCTGACCCTTCATGTTACAAAGAAATGTTTCTTTTCCTGTCCAGTTTCCTAGTATCTGTGACTTGTGACTTGTATCATGTTCTTTGCTCATTAATTTACCATAAAACTACTGAGTAATAATGAGAATTTATTTTTATTTCCTCCTACGTTTCTACAACAAACTGGTTTGGGAAACTTTAACTTTGGGATCTATCTTACAGACCACCTTGCTGGCACCAGACCTCAAAATGTTGTCCGAAAGAAGTTGGACTCTTAGGTGGGACAAAGGTTAGATTTTGATTGGCATTAAAATCAGTTTGACCATGTTTTGAATGTCTAACAACGTTAGTATTTAATGTTGTGTGGTTGTGCTGTGTGTGGGCGTCAGCATTATGACGTTTTTCAGACATTGGGTTCTGTCCTCGATGTCGTCTAATGCGGGATGTCGTATCTACGTCGTAGGCTCTGTGTCAACGTAGAATCTGCGCCGTACCCTACACCGTAGCCTGAAATGTAACTACATGTCGCGGCAACACAGACCTCCTGTCTATTTTTGTAAGCTGAAACCATTTCCCTCAGTGGAAAAGAAGCATTTGTTTACTTTAATTTCACAGATAAGAAACAATAAATTCTGAAGACAATAAAACCCTCACAAAATGGCATTTTAAGTCTTGTGTGTGATTTATCCTTCGAGGATTTTCCTGGCTTCATGTGAGCAGAGGAAATCTCAGCTTATCGCTAGGCTAATTTATACAATGTAAAATGCCATGGGCTTGTGCAAATAACGTTAGCATGTTATATTTTTTTGGAAAACATAAAACAGTTGTTTTGTCTGTGAACCTTGTGAGTTGTAACATTACCTTTGTTAAATGTTGCTATTGTCCCTGGCTTCATATGAGTAGAGAAAAAGTCTGCTAGGCTAATTTATACAATGTAAAATGCCATAGGCTTGTGCTAAAAACATTAGCATGTTGTATTTGTGGGGAAAATGTGTCCAGATAAAGACAAGTGTTTGTCTGTGAATGCTGCGAGTTATAGTGAAGCTGATTAGTGTACTTGTGTTTTAAATTGTCTCTATTAAGGCATCTTTAATGTGTGCTTTGGGTGTGTTTTGAACTTTACAGCTCTTTGTTTTGGAGGTGTAACTGCAGAGTGACACAGACACACCACCACACAAGTGCTCACAATGATGTAGGCCGCATGCGTAGGTTATGGTGTAAGCTCTGCATAGATCTGACGCACAAGTATAAATTCTGCTTATGATGGCATTAGACATTTGGAAGATGTTAGATTTTGTTTAAATTATTAAATAAATCATGATGTATGAGATTAAACGTTCGCACTACATTAGGAAAATCAGTCCCACCTCCTCTCTCTCCAACATTAAACTTATACATACATTAATGCATGAAAGTATAATTCAATCATATAACATAATTTTTGTATTTTGTATTTATGTAAAATCCTACTCTGTAGAAGAAACAGAGTATTTATACTGTGCTATTTCTACTTTTATATAAGTAGAAGATCGGAGTGCTTCTTCCACCTCTGCAGACCAGTTCATATAACAACACACGTGAATCATGCTGTGATGAAATCAGATCACGGTGAGATAGATACTACCACATAAAGACACCCAGTTCCTCGGAAAATTATTTAGAAATGCATGACCATTATCTAAGTATAAATCATAAAAGCATTACGCCATCTGTTTTGCCAAAATCACTCCATTTCACCATTATGGAAGTGATGCACTGCAGGTTCACAATAACACAATTGTCAGCTTCCAGTTAAGTACAGCCACACCAACACTGAGTGACCATCATGGAATGTTTCAACAGTTTTTCGTCACATCAACAATAAAAATGATCCACTTCCCCTCTGTGCGCATGCTGTGAAAAGTTTATGAAAAAATACACAGTCACCCTCACAGCCACATGCAACATATGTGTGCTCAACACTGATAATGAACTTCCCAGTAAGCCAAGAGTTCACAACTGCAGCTGTGTTTCTCAGTGATCCGTTCAGTGGTGGCCGGCAAGATACGTCATCAACGTCCTTGAACACCTGTGCAATCAGTCATGCTCACTTCATACTTAATACGCAGAGCTATTTCAGCATTTCCTCTGCTATGTAAATTGAGCAAGTGTATTTCTAGTTAGAGGCATTTTGCAAGAGTGTACTGTACATTTTAGCCTCTTTGTGTCGGAATATACTGCAAATGCTGAATGCTGCAATATTTTTTCCTGTTTTTGTCAAGTGATGCATTTATTACAACAGTTCCAGTCTCTCTGCTGTTGCACTTCCCACAAAGATATGCATGACGACCAGAAGGTTATCTTAAGTGGATGAGTTAAGAGACCATGACCACCTTCGGACATTTTGTTACAGTGACGAAGAACCCATTTGGGTGTAAAGACAAACTACCACGAAACATTTTTTGAGATAATATCCAAGCAGGATGTGTGTCTATGTGTGTGTGTGTGTGTGTGTGTGTGTGTGTGTGTGTGTGTGTGTGTGTGTGTGTGTGTGTGTGTGCAAATGATGGGAATAGTGATCCATCCCTGTTTACAGTCACTGTGTGCTCCATGACTCAACCTCCTAATAATCAACTTCATTCGTTCATTGGTTTTATGAGATATCTCAACTTGTTGCTTAAGACGTTTCCGCAAATTGCACTAAATAATTACCAAGTAATTAACAAACACATTAGAATCCATGATAATATTGTCCCCAGGGAGCCATTTATGACTTATACTTCACATTGAATCACTGAATCTATGCTGTTTTTTTGTTTGTTTGTTTGTTTGTTTTTTTGTGTAAATCTATTCCAAAGCTGATGAGATGTTATTGTGGCAAATTCACAGTAAAATGAGATTTGGTTCGTTCAAGAAACAGGAAGACTGTGTACTTTATTCTTGTAACAGACTGGTAAATCAGCTGTAACAACCACTGCAACCACAACACAAACCAGTGGCAAGCCGAGAAACCCTATTATGCCATTATGATAATTGCCTTACTATAATTGCATGTAATGAAAGCAGAAAATTATCCTTATTCTGAGAAAGATTATTTTTAAAAAGAGCAATTTTGAAGAGGCCTATTATGCTTTTCCTTATTTTCTGTCATAATTCATAATGTTACAGTGTCATATGTTTGTATTAAACCTGGCAACTTTCAACTAATGAAGTGAATACATGTAAAAGTAAAAAAAAAAAAAACAATGCTTCGTTACAGCCATTCCCCAGCTGTAAGTACACTGCTACATATGGCAATATGCCAACATAAACCTGGCTGCCGTTGTGAATTTCTCCCCGGTTTTAGATTACATCCCCACCGGAACATGTCCAGTTGTGAAAATATGGTTTACAAACATTTATTGGTGATTTTTCAAGGTAGAAAATGCCCCTATTCCATTACAATCGTTCCTTGGCTACAAGTACAATGCTACATGTAGCTACATGCTAATGTCAGGAAAACGCATAATTGATGCTGATGTGAATTCCTCCCCTGTTTTGGATATCTTTGCTGGAGCACATCAGGTTGTGATGATTTGGTTTGGAAACTTTTTTTGAGGATTTTTTAAGATAAAAAGTGTCACTACAGTCAGCAACAATCATTCCCTTGCTGCAAGCACACTGCTACATGTAGCTATATGCTAACATCAGGGAACATGTGCTGTTGTGAATTTCTCCCCCATGTCAGATTATATTCCCGCTGGAACATGTTGAGGTGTAAAAAATTTGGTTTACAAACTTTTCTTGGTGATTTTTAATGGTAGAAATTGCCACTGCCCCTTTACAGTCATTCCTCTGCTGCAAGTTGACTGCTACATGTAGCTACATGCTAATGCCAGGGAAACATGTAAAGGTTGTTGTTGTAAATTCCTCCCCAGTTTTGGGTATTTTTGCTGGATTTTAAGATTAGGTTTGGAAGCTTTTACTTCGTACACAGTGACACAGTGACAGTCATTCCCTGGCTGTAAGTACACTGCTACATGTACCTACATGCTAGCGTGTGGGAAACATTTAAACGTGGTTGCTGTTGTTAATTTCTTCCAGATCAGATTCTGATTGGAACATGTCCCATCAAAAATATTTGGTTTAGAAGCTTTTATTGGTAATTTTTCACAGTAAAAAGTGCCACTCTACCCCAACTCTGTTACAGTCGTTCTGCAGCTGCAAGTACACTGCTACATGTAGCCACATGCTAACATCAGGGAAACATATAAAACTGGTTGCTGTTGTGATGAGGGTGTACAGACACCGAGAGAGCAGATACAGAAGTCTCGGAAATACAGACCAATCAGAGCAGACTGGGCTTTTAGTGAGGGGGGCTTAAAAAGACAGTGTTTTAACAAATGCTTTATGCAGAGGGTGAATACAGGTGTTCCAACACAAACAGTATGAGTCAGAGTTTTTTTTAACATTAAAGTACATGAACATGTTCGAGTAGAAAGCCAAATTTCAAGTATGAACCTGAAAATGAGCTTATTAGGTCTCCTTTAAAGAGGGAGAGACGGTGCTTAAAATCCAAGTTTCCATGTCCTCCAAATCTCCATGTATCAAACATATGAGTCAGCCCAGTGAGAATGGGTCTGCCTGCGTGTATCCTGTCCTCTTCTGACCTGTGAGCTCATTTTTCTAAACTGCATGTTTACTTACCGTCACCGCTTTGGAAATGGCATTCAGAAAAGTTTAAATATTCAACACGTTTTGCTTAAGTTCCATCCCTGCTTTTTATTTTCTCTTGGTTTGTTGCTAAAAAACATTTCCTCATGTCGGATGTCTGTTTCCAAGACTGTGAGTCATCATTGTTTTCTGAGAGAAATCGTCTGTGTGCATCTGAACTTTTCCTTTCCTTCATTAATGCACAAAACACCACTTTAAATAAATTCACATACTCTAACCTGTGCTCCATAATGTCATGTAATATACCTTGCTGCTATATTTTACTTTAATATGGTGCCAGGTTTCTGCTTCAGCAGCAGATGAAATTCCTAGAAGCGTCACTCAACAAGGCCCTAAAATTGTTTCACAGAAATCACGGCTCAGTTCATGTGCATCCTTAAGAGGCACAGTCATGCTGGAAATATCACGTTTCACCTCAGAAAGTCTGCGTTGGACTGATGAGTTCACAGCCCCTTGGAGAGAGATAAAGTCAGCGATCGTTTGAAAAACAAAGTGTTCGTTTCTGAAGAGTCTGCTGAGTTATCACATGATGAGACCTGCACCTGGCCAGCTGTGATGCTTTATTACAAAATATTCAAATAAGGCTCAGTTGTCATGAAAGGACCGCATATAGCCAGCGGCATAAAAACACCAAATTCAAGAGTCTGTGTTATGTTGTGTTGAAGTGAGCGCTTAGCATGTCACAACAAAAATAAAATCAGTTTGAAGGGTATTTCCTTTCACCCTTCAATCACTCAGGTAAGTAAGTAATCATTTCATACAAGCCTCTTTTCATGTTTTCAGATGATGTGAAAGCTGCCCTTTTACTTCCACTCACAGTTAAACAAGTTCTGAGATAATCTTGAGCACACTGCTCTCTTTCCTGAGTTGATATTGCCATGCTCCCCTTTCCTCTCATCCTCTTTTACAGACGTGCCAAAGACTGGGCACTCGTAGTGGATAGCACCACTCTTAATAAACCCCTGCCACAGTAGTGTACATAAATCCCACTTTGCTTGACCCAGCACATCAGGCATCAATGTTCAAAGCTTCTTACATCAAGCAATTCCTTGTAAATCTTAATTGGAAACTGAACCCTGTCAGCACGCTTCACGCTGAATTAAAGTCACTAATGCACCGTGTATGCACTGTACACTGTGCTCTTTTTAAGTTCATATGAGAGGAAAACAATACCCTTAAGTGCTACCAGTAATATGCTGTAGATCTCTAATCCAGCTGCACTTTTTAATAAACACCAAAGACATTTTTTTGAGATTCACAAATGCAGATAAAACTTGCTTGAGTCCTGACTGTGGACGTTTCACAGCAAGTTTTCACAGCATAAATGGAAAAATTCGTAAAACTTTTTTGCCTTATTGATGTTAAAATTTCTATTACTGGACACACTTTTCATAGCAATGGAAAGCACCAGGACTGAAGCCCATTTATAGTAGGGTTTTCCCATAAAGAAAAGAGCAGGAAGACTAAAATGTTCTGTTTCCTCTTTAGGCCAGCTGGCCCATAATGGTGGCGTTTAGTGACATTTGAGGTTGAGGTTAGTTGTGTTGTGAGAGTCAGCGTGCGGCGAGACATGCTTTGGAGTCGGTGTGTGGGCTGCGTGAGGCCTGCCGGGGCACAGCGAACAGTGTACAGTATCAGAATGTTCCCTGCTCGCTGTGCTGCGTTTCCATGAAAGTGTGCAGGAGCTGTTCCTGGAGCATGCTCAGTGCCATGCGGTTTTCCTGTGACGTGAGAGATCTGAGTGTCTTCGGTGAACATCTCCATGGCAGCCGCTTGTTTTTTCCTGGGACACCTTTCATGTCTTGACAGGAATCCTCTACTGAAAACAGAGTAACAGGGTCTGCCTACACTTTTTCCCCCCCTTTAGTCTTGTGTTGGATTTTCCAAAAAGGATTAGAATTTCAACACCAGCACTTTCTTTTTTTTGTCTTCTTGGATATGAGACCAGGGGGATTTATCTGCAGATGCCTCTGTTGTGACTTATTGTGTGGATCAGTGGTAATCATCTGTTAAAAAGTTTAGATGAATCTGAGAGGAAATTATCATGACTAATTCTCATGATCATTCCCACACATTTCTGCAGAAAGCCCAGCAAGTTTACTTTTGTGTGTTCCCAAGGCACAACTTTTAAAAAAAAAAAAGTACAAGTGAGGTCTTGTCATAACAAAGACATGTCAAGGGAAGAGATACGCACAATTTAACACCGACGCTCTTTCTAAAAGCAGCAGACCGTGGCTACACAAGAAGCTCACGCTCTGCAGGATTCTAGCTGCTGAGCATTTGCCAAACTCAAACAAAATCAGGATACATAATGTTGAGCCAAACATTCAGGTTATTTAACAATATAGTCTTTCCTGAATGGACTACAGCACAACACTGCTCAACATCTAAACACAGGAGAGGGGGGGTGATAGCTCTTGGAAAAAAGGATGTCCTCTGTGACCCATGGCATCCATTGTTGCTTTCAATGGAATTTTCCTTCCTCTTTGTTTCCATGTGTTTGTATTTGCTTAGCTGTTTTACAGACCTAATAAAAAGCTGATCACATACAAAAAAAAAAGTCTGAGCCAGTATGATCTGGAAAAAAACACATATCTTGCTGTGCCAGCTGTCTTTGTATATTATTATTGTTTGCACGTTGACCTTTGCTTGCATACTGATTGAGACATGGTTATTACAACGTCAATATATTCATTTGTACATTGCATTTATTATCCTTTTCTGAATTTATTCTTATGTATTCTTTTATCATAATGGGTTATTGTGTGTAAGCACTGACTTGAATGAGAAGCATGAGAACAAATTTCAACTTGTTTGATATTCGCAGGAATTTGGACACAAATCAGTAGTGGCGAGTGATTCTTCGCCTCCGCATCCGCTAACGCAATCATGGAACTGACAACTTGTCAGGTATTATTTCTTACTTTAAACATCTACATATAAATAAGTTTTACTTACACTGTAAACTGTATTTTTAATGCAAGTCCAGATATGTGTTGTGTTGTGTTCAGGTACTGTGATACTGCAGTACTTGTATTTTAAACTTTTACTCCACTACATTTTGTAGGCAAACATTGTATTGTACCTGCATTGTATTTATTTTATAGCTTTGATACTAATGCACTTATATATGTAACCAGTGGACTCTAGTGATGTCTACGTTGTGTAGGTATACAGAGGCCCAGACCGTGGATATCTTCAGAGGCAATCTCCATTTATTCTGCTCTTAACTGCAAGTGGCGAAAACAAAATCCTCCATCATACACAACCATACAAACTCCAGCCTCTCTTCCATAGAGCACAACAGCAAAAAAAAGGCCACATTACATTCAATTGAACACAATGAAATACAGAAAACATTCCTGACAGCAAGGGGCAAAAACAAAATCCTTTGTCATACACAGCCATACAAAACCCCACAAGAACAATGTCACATACTCAAAAACTGAGTATCAAATGTTCCACATATTGAGTACAGAGGCCTAAGCTTGTCAGGAGATAACAACTGAGACAAGTTTTGGTGACTTGTCACACATATTACTGCAGTATAATTGACCCTGTTACATATAATCAAGAAATAAATGATGAAGTATTATTATAGATTAAGATACCCAGCAGCATAAAAAGTTGTTCAAATCAGCTCCATGTTTACCTGCAACATTAATGTGATGCTTATGGTGGCCTCAAAAGCTTATCAAACGACAGACTAAGAGAACACACATGAACACAGCCAAGCGTAAACCTACAGGGCTGACAAATGTAGCCAACGCAGAAGTGCCAAAACCTGCAGTTCCTTAAATGGCCACATGTGGCTGGCTCCAACTTAACAGCAGAAATAAACATGATGTTAGTCTCTAAAGCATTCATGACAACTGTGCGAGGGGTTAATCTTTTTTTTTTTTTCCACCCATTTAAGTGTTATTAAGGCTTAAAGTTATGCACAAATTAAGCGCATGGCCACTTCGTTAACCAATGCTAGCATGGTGACAGCGTCGGTTAACATAACCATGATGCAACCCCAGATTGAGTATAGGCATAGCTGTTGCTATTTCAGTGTGTTTTCAGAACATGAAAGTCAATTGTAAAATTTTGGTCACCTAAAAAAAGTTCAGCTCAGGATTTGGTTGTACTTAAAGACCTTCTAACGAGCTGGATGTTCAGTTTCTCTAGTAAGTATATTTTGTTTTAATGGTTTTAAGCCTGTTTTTCAGGAGGGAAAACCAACATTAGCATTATCACAGTAAACCATACTGTAAATACACCCTGCTGACCAAGTTAGCAGCTACTGTTAGGGTTAAATATTCCCTACCTTGTCATCCAAATAGGGTCACACTTCCTTATTTCTACAGAAAATTCCAAAGTGACGACTGTCAAGATGTCAAACTCAAGGCCACAAACCAGTGAGTGACGTCACAGTGGCTACATCCATTATTTTATGCAGTCTTGCGTCAGACATGACACACGCAAATGAAGAAACATCTTCACCAATCTGACGACACATGCAGCTTTCAGAAAATATGTTGCAAATAGAGAAAAAATGATGCATGTTTCAGATATTACCTAGCATTAGCCTTCTGCTTATTTTTATATCCTAATCATACAATCACAAAGTTAAAATGAGACATAAATCTGACATTTTAAGTGATTTTCCAACTCCGCTGATGGACAGCCAACTTCAGTAAATTTATAAACCGCAAACCATGTCAACAACAAGTGCACTGCAGACATGTGCTTCACTTTTTAGTGCACCCTGGAAACAGTTTCTGTGGTGTTGTGAGATTCTTGCAGCACCTTTAATTGCAGCTCTTTTTTCTTAATGCTGTGCATGTGTCCTTAAATTGATAAAGAAGATGTGTATATTTGCATGTGAGTTCCTAATTTGCAGTGCCTTGAGCTCTGTCCACCATAGATGCTTTTATATTAATGTATCAATGATTAATTAATATAATTATTCTGCATATTAAGACATTTTACTTTTGGTACTTTGTGAATCAATAACTCAGGCTGTGTTACTTAAAATTTGAGAAGAAAATGTTGTTTTCCTTGCATGCCTCCACAGAAAATGGTGAATATTAATTTACTGATTGATTGGGGGACCGTGTTTTACTACAGCAAAACAATATTAAAACATCCGTTTGCAAACTCTCATACAACGTGGGCAGTATAATCCAAGTCACATTTATCCAGTCACATGCTCAGTACTTCCCGAACACATGCATTTTGGCATTAAAAAAAAACTTTGTTACTGGACTCTGACTTTTAAGAGAGCACAGATATGTTCCACTTTCAGTTCAGTTGTGTAAATGTATGTTTGGGAAGTACACAGACAATATTTAGGAAGTACTGAGCATATGACTGAATAAATGAGACTTGGATTATACAGCACGAGTTGTTTGACAGTTTGTATGTTTCTATATATTGCTGTTGTTAAACATGGTCCTTAATAAATCAATAATTCAACATGTCAGCCATTTTCTTCACAAATTTAAGTTAACACAGCATGACTAATTCATAGTGCAAAAGTCAAAGTACAAGATGGATTGACATTGTGTGTTCATGTACAAAATTACAGTTTTTACAATGTAGATGTCTCTAGAGAGCTATAACCCTTTCTTTTTTTGCCAGAGATCCAGTAACTGGCTGCGCTCTTTGCTGACGCATCATCCCAGCAATCCTCTGGGGCATTCAAGGTCATTTCTGGTCACCGGATGACCTCTGTTACAGGAAAAACCTGTTCACGCAACCTGACTGAGCTCTGGTTTCAGCTTTTTGTTCTCTTATCGTAAAGTTCTTGCTTAATGTGTGCACATGCGCACGTATAGGAGTCACATACACACATACTGACAGGCTGTCTCACACACACGCACACACACACACACACACACACACACACACACAGTTGTCATTGTATACTAAGTAAGTGGCTTGATGTATTGAATGGCCCAACTGTGTGTCAAATGATTAGACAGCTTCCAGTAAAGCTCCTGCTGCTGGCTTATGATCCACACATGATCCAAGAATGTGGCTTTGGATCATTATGTTATTTTTTTTTATTTCAGATGGCCGAGTGTTTAGTCACATCGTGCATCTTCACATCAGTTTCCACATTCCGCATTAGACAATCAGGAACTTTGTCTGCTGAGAGTCAAGCTGTTTCGTGGAACAGAAGGGAAAACATCCAAACAAGAAACAGATTTCTGTTCTGCTGTAATGTGATGACATAAATCCTGAGTTTACACACACTTTAAATGCACAAACCTACAAAACAAATTCAAAATCTAGTATTTTTTTTACAAGTGTTTACATAATGTCCCTCAGTCGGATGCAGAAGGTTTATTTTTTTGCACATCAGACTGCAGACAAAAGCAAGGGTGTAATCATGTTTCTAACACGCATAAAAACCCAGTTAATAATTCTGATAGTGTGTCCAGAAACAATCTAGCAATCAGTCACATTTATCATGAAGCATGAGATGAATGTAGTTTTAACAGGAACTCTCCACTGATACTGGACAATCATTCGCATATTCATTACTGGCACTTACAGAGAAGAGTTACATAACGTATCATTCACCTGATAAGAAGCTGTTAATGCAGGAGGTGGACATTTTAATCCTGTCTGCTCAATGCAAAAATAAAAAAAAAACAGTATACCCACACACATGACTTACAGTTGTTACCATAATTGTGGTGGCTTTATGACCTGCCATATACAGAGATAGTGCCATGGAGTGCCAGGAGTATGCAGGTGTTCCGTCTAATCAAAAGATACAGTGTTAGGTCAGCATGAAAGCCTGCAGGCATCCACCTAATGGTGTCACAGCTTTGATATACATGGATTTGCATCTCACTGTATTCTATGGAAAATGTTTTTTTCTATTGGCTGATGAAGGACAGCTACAGCTAGAGAATGACAATCAAAAGGGTAGAAGTAAAAGAGAATGAGGATTGACCAACTTTACATATTAAAGGATAAGGATGGTGTTAATTTATATTTCTGTCATTGTCAACAAATGCATGAGAAGAAACCAACAATGGGTTAGTCGATCTCTCAGCACTTTTGAAAACGCTGGGATAGGGGCAACGTAAGACTGGGGATGTTGTGATGCTCAAAAAACACCTGGAACATTGCACAGGTAAACAGATTAATTGGTAACAGGCGACAGAGGCATCCCCGAAAGGCTCTGAGAGTTGTTTATTACCACGGTTAGTCACTTTGTGAAAAACTGCAAAGGCTAACAGCCCAACAGTTTAAAAACTTGTTTCTCAAAGCACAATTCACCATCTACAATCCATAATATCATGAAAAGATTCAGAGAATCTGGAGAAATCTCTGCACGTAAGGGGCAAGGCTGAAAACCAGCAGAGAATACCCGTGACCTTTGACCCTTTAGGCTGCACTACTATAAAATCTGAGGTGACTATATTAAGTATATTACTACATAGGCTCAGGAGCACGTTGGAAAACCAATGTCATTAAACACAGTTTGTCGCTGCATCTGCAGCTGCAAGTTAAGACTGTACCGCAGCAAAGTGATTTATCAACAACATACAGAAACACAGCTGACTTATCAGGGCCCGAGCTCATCTGAGAAGGACTGACACAAAGTGGAAAAGTGTGTTGTAGTCTGACGAGTCTGACGAGTCTGACATTTTAAACTGTTCTTGGAAATCATGGAAGTCGTGTCCTCCGGGCTATAGAGAAAAAAGGACCATCCAGATTGTTACAAGCACAAAGCAAAAGCTAAAATCTGTGATGGTATGGTGGGGTGTTAGGGCCCATGGCGTCATGGGTAACTTGCACATCTGCAAAGGCACCGTAAATGCTGTATGGTACATACAGGTTTTGGAGCAACATATGCTGCCATTCAGGCAATGTCTTTTAAAAGACATCCCTGCTTATTCCAACAACCCCATGCCAAGTCACATTCTGCACGTGTTACAACAGTGTGGCTTCTGTAGTAAAGGAGTGTAGGTACTAGACTGGCCTGCCTGCAGTCCAGACCTGTCTGCCAATGAAAATGTGGGGCACACTGTGAAGCACAAAACACAACAACGGAGGCCACGGATTGTTGAGCAAGTGAAGTCGTATATCAGGCAAGAATAGGAAAGAATTTCACTTACACAACTTCAGAACTTAGTGTCCTCAGTTCTCAAACACTTACTGAGTGTTGTTACAAGAAAAGGTGGTGTAACACAGTGGTAAACATGCCCCTGTCCCAACTTTTTGGAAAATGTTGCAGCCATGGAATTTCAGAATGAGCCTATATTTATTCAAAACAATAAATTGAATGTGTTTGAACATTAAATATCTTGCCTTTGTACTGTGTCCAGTTGAATATAAGTCAAAAAGGATTTGTAAATCATTGCATTTTATTTTTATTTATGTTTTACACAGCAGTTTTTTTGGAATTAAGTACTTGTGTAAAAATGGACTTAAATAAAGGCAAAAATGGAAATTATAGAATATCACCACACCCATCACTTACATTCCCAATACCGACCAACGCTATCCCTGGCAGTGAATAAAATACAGCTGTTCATGACAAGCTCAGTCACAATCAGCTGCAGTATATCATGCCGATATGCATGTTGTACATATTTCATTCAGTATCTCCTGCTGTTGTAGTGTGTGCTTAAATGACTCTGTTTCGTGGAATTAGTTGAGCGTCAACATGTCGAGGTGACTCTGGTGGTTTTACAAATGTAACATATCACACTGATAAGCAAAACGCATCTATAGTAAGTCATAGTGACAGAGAACACAGCAGAGATAAATTTAGTTGTTTATCTTTTACATGCCAAAGCAGCATCTATCTATAAAGTCAAACTCAGAGGAAATTTCTCAGGAACTACTGGCCACACCCCCGCGTGATGATTGTTTCCTTGCCAGCTTTCTGTTGAATACAGGACGTCACAGCAGGACAAGCAGCTGCTGCAGGAGTGTTACGTGTTGAACAAAAGAGGTAGTCCTTTTGTAAGAGTGTTTTTCCAGTGTATGACCCTAATGATACCCAAGAAAGTTGAAAGGAAATCCCTCGAATACTATAACAAACTTAATAAAACACTATTTGCAGAGCACTTGTCAAAACACAGGCACAAAGCATTTCATGGGACAGACAAATAGTATACACCATCAAGATTTTTAAAAAAAAAAAAATGAACATAGGCAAAATCCAGATAAAACAGAGTGTGTTTTAAAAAAGATAAATAATAGATTTGCTAAAAAAAAAAAGGATAGAAACTACACAAAAAATAGATTTACTGTAAAAAAAAAATGGTGGAACGCAGGCAGCAGACAGGCTTACATGGCATGTGTAGATCTGTAATCTATGTAGGAGAAAGGTCATGTAGGGCTTTAAAAGTAATCAACAGGTAGCCAGTGTAGCGTTGGGATGACTTGGTCTCGTCTCTTGGAATTAGTTAAAAGTCAGGCAGCCGAGTTTTAAACGAGCTGGAGATGAGAGATGGCCTTTTGGCTGAGCCCCAAATACAGGGAATTACAGTAATCCAGACATGACGAGCTGAAAGCGCAGATGACATATTCAAGGTCCACTTGAGATAAAAAATGACTTACTTTTGCAATGTTTCTCATTTGAAGTAAGCATGATTGCACAACCTTGGATATTTGCATGTTGAAACAGAGCTCAGAGTCAAAGATAACACCCAAACTGCAAGCAGAATGCCTTACCCTGGAGGTGAAGTTCCTGAGGGTTTTTTTAAGTCAGGGGTCAGGTTTAGGGTCCGAAATAAAAGGACCTCAGATTTGGACTCATTGAACTGGAGTTGAAGTTTTGTGACATCCAGCACTTCATATCAGAGAGACAAGCCATGACATGAGAGACTGAGAGTCACTACTAGTCAGCCAAACATAAAGATACGTGTCATCCACATAACTGTGGTAGAAATAAACATTATACCTATGAACTATCTGACCCAGAGGAAGCATATTAATAGAAAACAGAAGAGGACCCAGAATTTACCCCTGGGGAACACCACAAGATGAGGGGGGCATTACAACAGACAATGATCTTTCAAAGAAAGAGGAGCGAAACATAATTTTCAAGGCAGCTTATAAGGACACTGTGATCTACTGTATCAAATGCTAAACTCTGCCGAGCACCACTAAACTATGATGGCAACCGGCCACGTAACATGCTAACATTAAAGGACGGCTTTTTTCGGCAGCAGCTGATTCCACAAGTCACTGCCCAAGCGCCGGATTTCGACGACTTCGGAGTGAGACCAGGTTGTTTCAACTTGATCAGGGCAATATCATCAATAATAGTCTCACGTGTACTATTAAAATTATTCAATAAATCATTAATAGAGTGATCAATCTGATTAAGGGCACTGCGGGCAGAGTCAGCTAAGAATTTTTTGCAGAAACTGCTGTATGACCGAGAGCGAATAAAGGTACATAACCTACGGACAGGAAGCGGTAGCAAGGTTAGGGAAATGACAGCCTTGTGATCAGAGACATTAAAATCAAGCAATTCAAAATTATTAAGAGAAACATCATAAGCGATATCAGCTACGCTTGTTCAAGTGGTTGCTTTTTAATCTGTTTGAACAGATCCGGGAATACGAGCACGGAACGGTTCTGTGCTCATATTCCCGGGGTTCAACTAGGCAGTTACCCCCTCACAGATCTGGAATATGCAGATGACACCACACTTTTCTGCTCCACGATAGATCAGCTAAGAGAAGCCTTGGAGATATATGAAGAGGAAGCCAATAAGCTGGGTCTAAAGGTCAGCTGGGCGAAGACCAAACTCATGCATATTGGAGGTGAAGCTCCCCCCCCCGCTGCACATCAGGGGGGAGGAGGTTGAGTTTGTGACGTCTTTTAACTACCTCGGGTCTATGGTCACTAACAACGGCAATATAGCAACCGAGATAAACCGGAGGCGTGCCCTGATCCAAAATCCGCCGGCTGGAAACGCCGCCGCGGCGCACCCCGCACATGTTGGATCGATGCCATCACCAGGGACCTACACCAAATGGGCTTGTCGCTAGCTGAAGCCGAGCCCCTAGCACTGGATCAACCCCGATGGAGAAGATTGGTGAAGCTGATCAGCTCTACGCATGGTGACGTCCCCGCCGCCGAGCGAGAGACCTGATGATGATGATGATGGGGAAAAATGCAGTCTCCTACTATGCATCTCTGTCATGGAACAATCTTCAAAACGATTCAAAATTAGAAACACTTATATCCATTGATGAATTTAAGGGCATCATAAAGAATGTGTTGACAGAAATGTGCATATTTTTCTTGACATTGTGGATTTTTGTATTATATTTGTATTTGTTGCATTTTAAATGTGTTTCGATTGGCTGCTACCTCGGCCAGGTCTCTCTTGTAGAAGAGATTTTCAATCCTAATGGGACTTCCTGTTTAAATAAAGGTTACATAAAATAAACAAATAAGACAACACAAAGTCAAGGGTATGTTCGTGATTATGTGTTGGCTCTTTAGCACGCTGTTCAAAATTAAAAAACTTAAAAAGGGTAATAAAATCAGCAGTAAAAGCAGACGTGGAGGGCCAACAAACATGTATATTAAAACCCCCCAAACTCGTATTTGGCCATAATAAATAAAAGAAAATTCTTGATGAGAACCTGTGTTAACCTTAGGGAGCCTACATCATAGCGGTTCCTGGACATGTAAAATAAAGCCCAGAGAAATTATTAAGAGAGACAGGGGAACATTTGTAGTTGCTATTAAAATTGATAGCTACCCGGCCTCCACGGCCAGGCTGCCTAGGTTGATTAAAACAGGAGCAGTTAGCAGGATATGCCTCAGTTATCAGGACAGAGTAGTACTGCTGAAAGTATTTGAATACTTCTGAGGAAACTTGCTCAGCTATGCTTGCATAACTGTAGGGTTTCACAAGAAGAGGGAAGCTCTTGTTTTTCTTCTATATAATATGCAAAACTGCTGAGTTTTCACTTCTCTTCTAAAACAAAAGAGAACTAGTTTTGTTAAAAATCAAATCTCATTTGTGGTTAATGTCCACAGCTGGTGCCTCTAGTGGATACAACTCCACACACAGAGTACACACTTCACATGCTGCATTCTGTTCCCATGGCGACAACAACCTGTGTTGCACAATAAACACAGGGGGCAGTGTTAGCGTCAGTAACGTCAGAGCCAGGATCAAGCGTCATGACGTGACAGAGACACGCCTTGTTACAATAAAAGGCTCTCTTACACATACACATACAGACACGCAGGGATGTCCTTGTATGACAAAAGACAATTTCACAACAATGCGTAATCTCTTTTTAGAACAAACCTCGTCCCTAAACAAACACTGTTGTCAGGTAAAACATGTATTAAAATAAAAATGTTCATGACTCAGAAGACTGTGTTTTATAATCCCCACAGCTCAGTAGTAGTGTGCGGCTGCAGTGCAGTTTCTTGCTGCTTATTAGTTTGAATGTATGATAGATAGTGAACAAAATGATTGTCTGAAGTGCTTTCTACTCAGATAAGATGAACAGGAAGTGAGTCAGGGTATCACCACAGTGTTGCACAGCAACAAGCTTGTTAAAGACCTCACATCTTTTTTTTTTTTTCCATCCCACACTATCTGTTCAGTGTTATATGAAAGCTGATGACATTTTTTAACAGCTTTTAAATACCTTGCCGTGTATGGGTGCCCCGTGTTTTCCCACGTTGTAACTAATGAAGGCTGTGTTTGCACTGCAGGGTGTATTGAAGTATCTCATGCACTAGCCATCCACCAGAAATACGTCATTTCTCTCTGTTCCAGCCTACTGTTACACCAGTGTGCTTTTTGCAGCAGTGACTCAGAGGGTGTTTCCCGGCAGTGCAGGAGGACTGTTAGGGATTTCTCTTCAGCTGACATTGTTTACATTCAGTACCTGCTTGACAATTACAATCACTCCAACTGTAAATGTAGTTTCTGGAAATGCAGAAAAGAAAGGAAAACTATCTGCAGTTTACTTGAAACTGCAGTATTTCTTTATCTTCATAACCTTTATAAATGAAAGCAAAACAAACTCTACAAACCTTATCTGGTCACACAACTCATTTTTGTACTTTTGCACTTTTGCTTCATGAATGGTTGTGTAAATCGATAATGTACCGGCTAGTGTTAACTCACTGTGTAGGTGTGAGGAACCGTATTGTGGCACGGCCTGATTGTGGCTCCTGTGTGACTCAAAGTAGGACTTTAACGTCAAGCCCATCCTCAAAAAGGACAAGATGTGTAACATGGATCAAATTACTAAAGAAATCTAAATATTTAGAGCAGGCCTGTATGTACTTGTGTTTGGTTTCCAGTAAAACTGTAGGCAGGTTTTCACACTACAATATAGTAGGAGTAACACTACGATGACTCAAAGCATTTCTACATGATTCCAACTGACATGTTATGAAAAGCACTAAATGACTGCTTATGGAAAAGTAAAATATTGTAGGCCTACATGTGCACTTAAAGGCCACTTTATTAGGTACACCTGTGCAGACCAGTACAAAACAAGTCCTTAATACGACCTCAGTAATAAATATAAAGTTGAAGTAACAGCACTTTTAAAGATTTAAGAAAAACTGACCATCATAAGTAATTATTTGTAAAGAAAGGTGCTGTACCTAAGTGACCAGGGAGGGTATTCACACGCCATATAAATATGGCATATAGTAGTGATGCATGGATTATTGAACGGGCCTATGGGGCTGTGTCAAGGGCAGGAAGAGACTCAAAATTACCTTTAAGAGATACACACCGATGCACAGCAACTACAAAGAGATGCAAAACCACCACACAGTCTGTGTGTCTTGCTCCTATGTAGGAGAGGTGATGAGGCCTTTTGCGTATCTGTGCCCAAAACCTGCACATGGTAGTGACTGCGGTGTATCTGCAGCTATAGTTACTCAAATTAAATATAATCCAAAGATTATTAATGCAAAGTAACATGTTGGAAAGTGGGTCTAGTGGACGTAAACCTAATATTTTTATGCATTGCTTTCCTGGAAAATCTGGGATTTGTGAAATATGCAGTTGGCCTAAAATAGCCGAGGTCATTTTGAGAGCTGCCAGAAGAGTTTATGGACAATACCGTCAGTGGTGTTGGCTTATATCCAAGGTCTAATTTAGTATCATTGCCTCATATTTATTCCTGCTTCATCTGTTTTTCCTCTTCTCTGCTTGGAACCCCCCCTTCCCCCCTCCTGAAGCAGTGATATAACAGTCCGTACAGAGAGCTGCTGAAGTAGCAGAGGACTCAAAGAATACTGTGAAGATGGAAGTGCAGATTTATAGTATTACAGCCAGGTAGTGGAGTGCAGCACAGGGAAGTGGAGTGCTAACAGTAAATCTGAAGGCCTGGAGGAGGAACAGGAGGAGCGTGCCCGGAGAAGCTTCTCGGAGGGTGGGACTTGCGGGCCACGGTGACTCATTGCTACTCCCTGATTGGCTCTCATATCTGGCATCTGGAGCTCATTGACAATGGCTCCATGGCAACCAGTAGTTGTGGAATTGTAAACAGACTGAGGGACTGGAAAGACGAGCGGGAAGCAGGCTTTTGCTGTTTCTCCATCACGCGCCCAAGAGCTCCAATGAGGCTGTCTGCTTATTTTAAAAGTGTGTCCCGAGGTCGGGTTCGGGGGAGGGGGGATGTCAAATGAGGTGAAATGACCAGATGCACATATAAAGGCCTCTCCTGTGCACAGTATGAGTGTAATATCCAACTTTCTGCAGCATTTGGGAGTCAAGTTCTCAGATTAGAAAGATTTATTTCTGCCACTGTAAAAAGGGAATACAGTATAATAATAACAGATTTACTTCATTGCACACTGCACACTTGTCCAAGTTTCTATGATAACAATCTCAATCACCTCTCCTCAACAGGTGCAAGATACACATACTGTGTGCTGGTTTTGCCTCTGTTTGTTGTTGTTTTGTGTCTCTTTGTGGTTTTCAGCATGTTTTTGTGGTTTTGTGTCTGCTTGTGGTGATTTTGTTTGTCCTTGTGGTTGTTTTGTGTTTCTTTGAGGCCATTTTACGTCTCTTAGGGGTACATATGTGTCTTTTTTTGGCTGTTTTCTTACTTTTTGTAGTTGTTTTGTGTCTCTTTGAGGCCATGTTGTGTCTCTTTGGGGTATATTTGTGTCCTTTTTTTGGTTGTTTTCCCACTTTTTGTAGTTGTTTTGTGTTTCTTTGAGGCCATTTTGTGTCTCTTTGAGGTATATTTGTGTCTTTTTGGTTGTTATGTGTTGATTTGAAGTCATTTTGTGTTCCTGTGTAGTTCCTTTGCATGTCTTTGTTGTTGTTTGTGTCTCTTTGAAGGTCAGTTCGTGCCTCTTTAAGTTATATTTGTATATTTTTTTGGTTGCTTTGAGTCTCTTTATAGTTCCTATGCATCTCTTTGTAGTCTTTTTGTGTCTCTTTGTGGTTGTTTTGAGTCTCTTCCTGGTCAGTACATGTCAATATGAGAAACATTTTGCAGGTGAAGCCCGGGGGTGGAGGGGGTGGGTGGGGGCCAATCATTTTGGACCTCTGGGCCTACAAAATGGAACATAACTGGATTTCACTGTGTGACCTGCAGTGAGTGGTTTAGTTTCTGTAACTTTCCTCATATGCATAATCAGTAGTTCCCCCGGGAACTACCATTTCAAATTTTCTCACTATAGTTCCCCTCCTCACAGAGCCACCAACTTCATATAAAACTACATCAGGTCAGCTTTCAGAGGCACTTTTGGCTAGAAACTGTGGGACTTAATTTCAGTATGGACAGTCAAAAACCATCTTGCTTACAAAATAATTTCTCCTGATGATGATCAGACAACATTAGTTTCAGCTCCATACAAGCCTTTTAAAAACTGTGCATCAGGAGCAAAAGCATTCCCTAATTTTGCCCTTCCTTATGAGCCTTATGAGCCTCGATGTCTTTCAAAACTCTGTAAGACTTCAGCTCCCATGAGTCTTTGACAAATAGGCATCCTGTCAAAACCACATGAGGGCAGACACAAAAGATGCTTGCTCAGCCCCGCAAAAATCCTTATACATGGAAAATGTTGCAGGAATTGTTTTGAATATAAATGGCATAGGGAACTATGCACAATTATCTGACCATTTACCGTCACTTCTGTGTTTGTTTGGGTTATTTTTAACCATGCTGTCCCATGAATACAAAGTTCAGCTTTATCACGTAACTGACCATTTGCGTCACACCGGGAAGTAAATAAATAGGATTACAATATATCTAAGTCAGCGGGACAAGCTAAAAAAAAAAAAAAAAAGGCTTAGATGTATAAAAGTTTTACTGGTTTAAAGGTGACACACTTGTTAGTTGTGTCAGTTTCAGGAAATCTACAGTCAGATGTTTGATACCATCGAATTTCAACAGATTAGATTGTTTATCTTGTAAAGGGACTTTTTTTTAGATCTACGGTTTGAGTGTTTGACACATCACACAGCTACATTCAACATCATTTACTACAAAAGCTTAAAAAAACAATACAGAAATTAATGACAGCAGACATGACACTACTTACTTTCCACAAGTGGAGTTGGTTTTTGTGAGTATAATGTTTGTGTATTACTCATCTTTCTGTGGTGTTTGCCATCTGTACACTTCAACAATTTGTGACGTCAACCTGGAGATACTGAAGTCCACAAAATCTCATGTTCTGCTTATACAACCAGGAGGCTGACGTGGATGGATTTTCCCAGCTGGCAGGTTGTATTTATTGTAAATCCAACCTGACATTAGGCATTGTGCTGTAAGTCCAGCTGAATTCAGGTGCGTCATCCTCAGGAAGCAAATGTCACGGAAAATTGTCTAATTTTCAAAGAGCCAACTTTGTACAACCATTATACTTACATGATACTTAATACATCATACTTAAATGAGGCCAATCCCAGTACATGCCTTGCACCTACCACTTAGGCACACTTCAAGCTGAGTGTTATGAAGTGTTATCATTGCTAAGATGGCTATACAAGCAACAAAGGAAACCCACAAATTTGTTTTATTTGTTAATAAAAATTTAAATCAAGATAACCATCACATTGTCTTGGTTTAAAGTAATTATGGTCCTTTTATTTATAACAAGCATAACAAAAGAAATCACCAGTAGTATGCCAAGTTAACTAGCTCGCTACCGAACAAACCCAGTCTCACTCTGAAGTCGTCGAAATCTCACTCTTGGGCGGTCACATGCGGCATCAGAAACCAATGAAAAAAGGTGTCCTTGAACATCAACATGATACGCGTTGCAGTGATAGTTTAACGGCGCATGGCAGCGTCAGGGGACACGGAAGAAAATTAAGGTGGCAAAAATCCAAATGGGGCGGGTAGGAGGAGTGGTGGTCCAACAAACATCGACTTTCAGTCAAGAGAGTGGTGATCACGTCCCGTAAGATTCCAATGCCAAACCCTGTTTTTTTCCTTAACGTAACCACTTCCTTTTGTTGCCTAACCCTAACCATGTTTTTGTTGCCTAAACCCAACTGTGCGTGTTTGTAAATTCATATGAAAACGTTAAATTTCCAGTGAAAACAGAAGTGTATCGTAAAAACGGGAACTTGACACGGTGTCCCAGAACGTCAACAACAACACACCCAGGGTACCTTGCACGTCATACGTGAATGTGGAAAGTCCATGACCAAATATCAGTACGTGTGTCAATGTGTTGACCTAACATTGTGTGGCTGTTGTTGATGTGTGACAGTCCCGCATTTTGACATTTTTCGATGTCGCCATGCAAGTCTAGCAAAAAAATTTCTGTACTTTTCATTGCATCTTTAATATCAGTGCAGACTGAAAGAGTAAAAGCACAGGTTGCTAACGTTAGCGCACCGAGCACAGCTAGTGGCCTGGTAATGAAGCACTGTTCTTTTTTGATTGATAGCGTGAAACTTAAGCTGTGAACAAATCACAAGCGTCTTAAAATGAAACCCAGAGGACTTCATATTCACAAAATCTGGCAACACTCAAGGCATCTGTTAACATAAATGTCAGTATCAGCTAGAGACAGATCACAGCCTTAAATATTTGTCACATTTCATAGGGGAAGATATCAACCAGTACCCTTGTGACTCTGTTCTGAGGGGCAAGGTGGAAAACAAGGAGTAGGGGTAAGAATAAGAAATGGTATTGGGCCTAAAACACACAGTTAATAGGAATAGTCTCCTGTCTGGCCAAGCTAATATGCACTATTATAAATGATGATGTCAACCAACACTCTTTTAGCTCATTTGCAATAAATAGGCTGCATTTTGTATAATACAGCCGAAAAGCAACACACTAAAAATTGAAGTTCCCTAACTGACACAATACACTCTCTATTTTAAGCAAGACTGACGTACTTTATCAGAAAGTTTCCAGTTTGCCTCCAACGGTCTTTAAATAAGTGCTCTTCAGAGAACTGAAAATCAAACACACATAAAAAGAAACCTAAACATGTTATCATTCTAAAATCAACTGTGCGTTTTACACCATCTGTGTGAAAGGGCTGAGCACAGCTGTGAAGAGCATACCAGCACTTCCTCAGACAAACCTGCTGTGGGAGCTGTGATGGTTTCAGACGCAGCAACTGGCTGTGGGTGTAGCTACGGTGACAAACACATGCTTTGTGTGCTCTGACTCTTCAGAGCGTATTCTCTAGAATCACATGACCATGGACTACCAGAGAATTTCTCCTGAGCAGCGCAGCAAGCCTGCATGCTTTTAATAGTTCTCCACTGAAGGTCAGACTGGTTTCAGCTGGCTTTCAAAGTGTTACGGTTGTTGCATAAGTGGTAGGTTGTTGATACTTCTCAATTAATACCTGATGTATTGCAATACTGAAGAACCAATAGGCACCTAAAAACTGTGCATTTGTTCTTGTGCTTCCCCATTTATCTCCCCTGTGTGATGTGTGTACATGCAGCTCAGGTTTACTTGGAATCAAGTGGGATGTGATCTTTTTTTTATGCTCAGGGCAATTTTTGCAGCAGCCTGCACTTATTTGGTATTATTACACACAAATGGATTTATCCAGTACTCCTAGCCTCCTGCACTCATCTCCTTAGAAAAACAGCAACTAGAAAAGTGATTCATTATGTTTCCAAAAATCCTTGTATTGTTTAGTTCTAAGTAAGTAAAGGGGGGAGTCTTTTATGTTTTACAAGGGAAGCAAAGAATGCCCCTAATAGTTTTGCGGCTTTCTCTGAAAGATTAATTACATTTAAAAAGGAGCTTTTGAGTGTGTATTTCAATAGAATCATATTGGTTTGGTGTCAAGACATTTACAGAGAAAAAAAAAGACATTTTTCTGGACCACTCACAGAGCACAAATCACCTCAGAGACCCCTTATCTCTCTAAAACCTCTCCACTGAGCCCCTCGGCTGAGAGGAAACAATAAAGTGCTGAAGCAGGTAGGGCAGGAGCTGATTCCTGTAATTATGCTGGATATGGAGGTTATTGCAGATTCCCGTTCATCCATCATTTTAGCGGTTTGCCGTAAATGTGCATGACGTGCCTGGCTGTAGTCTCTCTTAATGTTATGTACAGTGAAGACATGAGAGAACTGTGCTTTCACAGGGGTGCAATAAATAAGCCACTTCTGGGGTGAGAGTGAATACGTCGTAGTAGAAATCCTAATCATTGGATTGAATTTTGATTAATGACTGTTTTTTTTGTTGACATTACTTTCTCATTGTTTTTTTTTCCTTTTATTCTGACCTTATTAAATCACAATATGTAGTGAAGTTTTGAAGTGGCAGTGCTTACCTTTGCCACAGACTGGGTGTACACATTTTATGAGGGTGAGGAAACACAGACACGACCATAAAGCCTTGTTACTACAACAAATGTGGAAAGATGACAGACTAAGTTTGGATTGGAGACTAAGTTCTCTAAGAGACCCCAAACAGAAGTAATGCATCATTTTTTTGTAACAGACTTTTGAAGCATGCTGTCAGTTTAAACTCATGTGCATAAGCAACTCTGACAGAACTAGAAAAGTGCACTCTGTAGATCTCTGGCAGACCACCACTGGAGCCCACTCTAGGCGATACACAGAGCACAGCTGCGCCCAATTAAAATGTTCCTCCTTGGCTCCCTTACAGTCAAAGATAACAAAGTAGGGTTTTTTTTATGTCGTATTGTGCCTAAGTTTAATAATCTGCAGATGCTCTGGTTAAAATTAGGCCAAACTTTTCTGTGGATGTTAGTGTTTTAGCCACAGCGAAAGCCAAAATTTGGTCTGCAACAGACTAGACAAAGCTTCTTCTTTTTAGCCGTGCCGATCTCCGAGAAAATCTGCGGCCAGTACCAGCTGATTAAGAGAAGTGGGGATTTAGTACAGTCAATGACAGAATAAAAAAGTCAATAATACAAGTTTTTCAACAATTGTGAAGCATAGAGACCACAAGAAATCCTTGAGCATACAGCCATACGTGTGCACACAAGATATTAGGCTGATTGATCCGGTAGTTTGCAAGACTAGCTGCAGACAGACAGATACACACACTCAAATGCACACATGATCACAACTAAGCGTATGATCCCCACAAGGCTTACGCATGGATGGAGATAATAAGTTAAAGTCATTAAGTATGAAGAGGGCTCAGTCTCTCCAAGATGCCAAACGAGCCCAGTCTCACTCCGAAGTCGTCGAAACTTGGCACTTGGGCAATGAAAAAATTAAACATCGCCATGATACGCACCAGGGGGGAAGTAGACGAAAGCAGAGGCGGCAAAAGTCCAACTGGGGTGAGCAGGAGCGGTGATGGATGGGTCCAACAAACACCAACTTTCACCCGAGAGAGCAGTGTGCACGTTCTGTAACATAATAAAGCCAAACCCTGTTCTTTTTTCCCCAAACCGAACCACTTCTTTTTGTTCCCTAAACCCAACCATGTGTGTTTGCTGTTTAAGGAAAAAAAAACCATCAATTCGTGGAGTTGTGCCGACGTAGTGTGTTTACTTGAGAGACTGTATGTAAGCGGTAAATTTCCTGTGAAAATAGAGGTGTGAACTTGAAAGAAGACAATGCATGTGACAGGCAGAACTTGACACAGCGTCCCAGAACGTCAGCAACCAATGCACCCAGAGTACATTTCGTCACCTTTTCTGATATGTGACAAGGTCGGAGTGAGAATGTCTCGGCCAAACACAGCATTCCAGTTAGAGAAACTGCCTGATTAAATCATTTTTTGTGCGATAAGATTTAACAAAGAACAGTTTCTTGATGTTTTTTTTAATATTTCAAAGAGACCTTGCGTGTAAAATGAAAGCACTCACACACATGCAGATGAAAACCAGGCACTTTTTACAAAGGAAGAGGGCCAAGGAGCACAGGATGTGTTGTTCTAAAAATAACCTTAACAATAATTCACTCTGGTTGAAGGAGACTTGACATCTTTCCTGATAAGCACTGTGGTCGAGCTGTCAGAGTGTGCGCAGGTGCGCAGACGGTATGCCACACACACTGTTGTTTAAGAACATGTTGTACCAGTGAGCTGGCTGCACTCAGCTTGATTACAGGAGGTGCAACATGTGCAGCGGTAGAGACAACTCTTTGAATTCCTTTGTGTTGAAGCATACATGTTTACATACTTTTACCTGAGTGCATTTGTGTACAGGGCGGGAGACACTTCTGAGAAGTCGTGGACTTGTACAGTACGAGGAATTCATGTTATACGCTGGCATCATTGTGCAAGTGCATGTGAGAGTGTGTCAGGTCATGCTAACACCTACTTAGAATTAAGTGAGTCACAGCACTATAAAGGAGTCAGCTTGAACTTCTCTAGAAGACTGGAGTGCCTTATTACAATTCTGGTGTATTTTGTCTGACGTAGCTGCTCAACTTCTTTGTTAGAGGGAGAAGTTACCAGCTCAGAAAATAATTATGAGATATGAGTTTTGCTCTGTTTGAAGCTGAAACTAAGCTTGTGTCTTCCAGGAAACTTATCGTCAAAAGAGAAACTTTAAAGCTCTTGAGATGTGAGAAACTGATAACATGTTCAGATATGTTTTCATTTGGTACGTCTCTAAAACTGCAGTGTCACACAGAGCAGCGGTTTCCCATCTGGGGTCAAGGCAGAGGGTGACACTTCTAAATTTAAGAGGAAATCATGAAAATAGTGAATGTGTGAATGTGATGTTACCCAAACTTAACTTGAAGATGCGTATAAGGTGTAGTGTGTTTCACTATTAGTCACTTTACTCTGCCTGTGAAAATGAAGCTTGAGTCATGACAAAACACTGAGATCTCATTTCATAGAAAAATAGTGCTCTTTTATTATAAATTAATGAAATGATCATACAAATATAAATAAGTGCAAAGTTGTATCAGTCTGCTTGCTTCGTCAAACAAATATCTTCAAGCATCCACAGCCAGTGGTTTGGCTGGCAAAAGTACATCTTTATAAAAGACAGCACAAAAACAGATCTTCACTCATGTAAACTCATGAAAATAAGACACATTTTGACTCTTCTCCATATTGGGAAAAGACAGATACCATGTTTAATACATTCATTTGCAAAGCAATGGTGATCCTGTCTGTGCCACAAATACTACCTTATCTTTTGGTATGTATATGTTTATTCTCACCACTGACGCCATATTAAACAGTGGTACTGTTCTCTCAAGTAAGATCCTCTAGGATTCAGTCATGTTGGTGTTCCAACAAACTGCTGTCTAGTTCAGGCAAGTTTGGCATAAACCCTTCCTCTAAACAAAATATCAGAAACAAATTCTTTGCACATTTTCTTTTTAAAATAAGATTCAGATTATTCTTTTACAAAAGTTTCCCATTTTGACTGGCACCCAAAGGCCATCAGTGTCCACTCATCTAAGTTTCCATTGTCTCTGAGTTTCCAGTATGGTCAGAGATCCCAGGATGCTGGACTGGACGTGTCTCTAATACGTCCAAGATTATCATCCGAGGTCAGCAAAAAAGCCGGCCTTGACTGTAAAAGCCGGCTTTAATGGATGGATGATTTTCTGAGGCTGATGTGTGTGAGCTCGACAGCTTCACAGCACATTTGGTTAGCAGCAGCAGCAGCAGCAGCAGCAGCAGAGGGAACCTGTGCGTCATCAGACTGTAGACAGCTGACTGTGAGCCTCACTTCAGTTTTCAGTAAGTTGTATGTCATCAGTGAGGCAGAGGAGGACGGCGGGGTTTCTCACTTTCATACCACCAGATTACAGCAGTGCTCGCTTTCTCTTGGCCCTTTTATCCTCAGTCCAGAGTCTCTTTTTGAAAATGTGGACCTTAAGAGACTGTTGCCCACTTTTCTGTGAGACCTGCACACATCTTGTCAGTACAAGCTCGATCTTGGGCTTGTCTCTCGTGACTCTGCTTCACCGTTACTCCTCAGAGAATGTAGCTGCGCTGAAACCATCCAATTTCTTCATTACACTCTAAAGTCTTTGCTCATCCAAGAGCGTCAGTCCAACACCTCTAGATAGGAGCATCATACTCCTGGAGAAACTCCTTAAGAGGATGAGGAAGTTGGTCTCTTTTAGTAGAAATGTCCAAATGTCCATTAACAGTTTTCCTGCACAGGTGCTGCAATGTGGATAAGCTGCAGGAGAGAGGTTTGATGAGCTCCAGAGGGATTTTCTCCCCTCCAGAGTAAATGTAGTAGATATTCCCACTGCGTGTGTTCCCTTTGCTCTGTGGCATGTAGAAATGGACCAGCTTGAGGACGCAGTCAAAGTGGGGAACAGACTGAATGTTCTTAGGGTCTGTTTGCAGGTAAAAAGAGGAAGAGTCACACTGGATGCGCAGGTTCTTAGTGCCTGACGCCGTCTTGACACTGAGGGCAAACAGGTGTCTGTTGTCAGAGCTGTCCCTGATGAGGAACGTGCCGGTTGCTTCGCCCGCCAGCATGGCGTTGGCCTCCTTCCCAGTGATGGCGCCCCAGTAGAAGCCACTCTCCTGCAGTTTGTGGAGCGTGGCGAGGACCATCTGGTACTGCGTCTTGGAGGTGAAGGTCTTATAACGGTATGGCAGCCGCATGCTGGAGTCCAAGAGGCTGCTGCTCATTGCGGATTCAAACTTGCTGTGAGTTACCATGGCGCTTTGCCCGATCTCTAGGCGGCTTGGGGAGCACTGGGCACCACACAGACAAGAGAAGAAGAGGTGGGGTCAAACAGAGGTTCAGAGGGTTGTTGGTGAGGGCGCGCGGAGGTCAGTCCGTCTGGAAATGAAACACCTGAGGAGACAAGACAGGAGATGGTGAGCTCAGTGTGGAAACGATGACACCCAAAATGCAGTTTAGAAGTTAAACACTGATGTACAGTAACAGCCCAGATCTGTTTCAGTTATATTGAGGTCTACTGTAATACTCCTTGACTGCAGCACCTCTGTTGGAAACTATTTTTCCAGATGTGGAAGCTTATGTGTTTAAACATCCCTGGTGATGAAGGGGAAACTGCCCCGGAGAGCCGCTTGTTTGAGCTGCTTGTTTTTTTCATCATTTAAAAACAAGCAAAAAAGCCCCAAAGTGAACGATTTCTCTCCTCTGTGTGCGAAAAAGTGTGCTTTAACAGCTTGTTTAACCAAAATGCTTCCAAATAAGTTCCAGCCATTTCGGAGAAACTTTTTTTTTTTCTGTAATCTGCCCTCGGGACTCGGTCAGTTCCAGTAAAGACAGCGTAATCTTGATTGCGCAATTTACACGCCATGACCGGCTTCCACTAAACCTCACATATACAAACATGCCTAACATTATTTATGCACTTTTTTAATGATATGTGTAGATCAGAAGTATCATATAATGGAAAAAAAAGAAGCGATTCTCACCTTCAATGATTCTCCAAACGCGCTCTTGTAAATGTAATCCAAATGCGCACTCGCTGGATAGATGTCTGTTCACAGTTGTCCAGCGCCTGTCAGGATGATATGAATGTTACTGAAGTTCTTTGGCAACAAACTCCAAACTCGTGAAGTAGTTTTCTCGGTGTGTAAGGGTCTGTGTGCTTCCCCGCTGAGCTCTGAGTTAATTCTGAAGCAGGAGACGGAGAGCAGTCATTATGTGGAGCGCGTAGACTCCGCCTCCGCCTCCTCCTTTCCAGTAAAGACTCTCTCTCTCTCTCTCTTGGCAGATTGACAGGAAGCATTATTTTTTTTAAAGGATTCCTGCTATGAGAAGTGCCCTCCCCCTGCTGTTCTTCCAAAATGAAGTTAAGGAGGAGTTCCAAGCAATACTTATTTACCTTTGGTAACCAAGTATCTGTTTCTATAGCGTCTTATAAACACTTTAAATAATATAATCTCTCTTTTTGTCAGAATTTGAGAATCAGCAGCAGAATTACAAATTTGGTCATGTGTCCTTTTTTGGAGGAGTCCGGCTTTAACCTCAAGTATGAGGTAATGATTCAGTCTTAGCTGTGTATTTTCTCAGAAATACTCAGTAATTGCAGTGCTGCGCAGCAGTTCTCCAGAGGGGGCGCTAGATTTAGGGGAACTGCATACAGCAGATAGACATTATTTCCCAATATCAACAGCTGGTATCCAGGGTAGCAGCTTCTTGCTGTGGAGTTTAATGTCTGTTTTTCCCTGCAGAGATTATGACACAATTTATGACTGGTTTTAACCACTAAGTCCTGATATTCATATGAAGCCAGTGAAGAGTGATATCTCCAAAATCACTTTGTTAACATGTCATTAATTGTCAAATGTGGATTTTATAGTCAGTAATTTAGCTGTTCCTGTCTTGCACACACACATGGACTTAAACTATACTGTTTAAGCACTGAAACATTTCTCAGACAACAACTTATTACATATGACAATGCAAACAAATACATTTATACCCTGTCCCATGCTCTGCGAATAAAACCTGCCCCAAAAATACCTTATTAAGACAGAACTTCTCCTAAAAACACACCATAATGTGGTTGTAAGCATATTTAAGTGTTTATGTGTCAACTATAACTCCTGCTATTGGCACACACAATAAGAGGAGGCAGGTGTATGTACAGATAATCCCTCAAGTCAAAGTTTATATAGTCCAGTGTCACAAAGGGCTGTACAAATAATAAAAACAGCAATACCCAACACTAGCAAAACACACAAAAAATCTATAAAAGTGAGGTACACTACATAGAAAGCATTACAAATTGAATATGTGACATCTGTAAAAAATAAAACAGTAATAAGCAGCATAGGCAAATAATATATGAGTGGCAATATGGTAAAACACAATTGTAATGTTATTAAGTATGTCATTATGGGATAAAACATATGATAGTTGACCAATATTATATGGTGTTAATGACTTAAAATGTCCTCCTCTACATTGTAGTGTGTTATAAACCATTTGTTAAAGGTTTATATGGTGATTATGAATGCTGAAATAATATTTTTAGAACAATTCAATGAGAAATTATTATAAAATAAGGAAATTTTACTATAAATTTAACACAAGTTATTGAAAAGTATACTTATTTTTTATTTTATTTAATTAATTTATTTCATCTTATTTTATTTTATCCTATTTTATCTTATTTTCTTTTATTCTATTTTATCTTATTTTACACAATACTATTTTATGTAGGATCCAAATTTGAATATTGCTGATTCTAGTGGGAAAAAAAATAAATAAAGAGGTCTCCTCCCACTGTGATGACCCTAACTCTTCTTCTGACCTCATCGTTACCGTAAGACTCCCTTTATCGTCACTGTTTTAATAATTTGTATTTCAGCATTAAGCTGTCTAAAGGAAGCTGACTTCAGATCCTCACGTCAAGTCAGTCTAATCTTTGGCAACATGCGTGTGACTGATCAAGTGCTCATACTATCCACATCAGCTCCCTCCCTGCTGACTCAGCTATGACCACCGTCAGCCTCAGGTGGTTATTGTACTTCAGATTAACTCCAGGCTGTGGTGTCATGTCAGACTTTGACTTCCTTTAACCAGCTCACTCAACATAATCATCATGTAAAGGACGGCCTACAAGTGAAAGTCAGACAGACGATAGCTCTGACACTTCTCAGCACAGGCTGGTTCAGCCCTCAGGAAAAGATACAGAACATCTGTTTTGGCATTCGTTTTTACCAAACTTCAGCTGGGAGCTGGACAGAGGGAGGGGGTTGTGGGTAACAGACTGACGCCACAGAGCCTGATGGGTTTGGTAAAAGCCAGCTGTGTCCACAGAGGTGAGTCAGGTGTTGTCTGATTCAGACCACCAGTAGGACGAGGGGGAAGGGAAATCACTAGGATAGCCTCGTAACAGTCCGCTTGTTTCCAGAAAATCTATTGTGTCATCAGTGTGAGGCATGTAGTTAGCATCCACAGTCTCCTCTGGGACCATAATGCGAGTCAATGAAAGGAAGACGGGAGGGAGAAACCCCCTCCCCACACTATGCTTTAGCTCACCAAGTTTCCATGGAAACCACTATGCACATTATTACAGCATGCTGACTTGACTTTTTAGCATGTACTTTCCTAAGTGATACAGTGGGGGAAAAGACCTTTAAGAACAGCTACAAAGAAGATGTTGGGAAAAAAAATCTGTGAGTACGTCAAGACTTGTAAAAAAAAAAAAAAGAAAATTAGTAAAAATAAACAAAGCGTGTACTTCACCAGAGGTCAGCTCTCAGATGGTTGGTCAGTGCAGGCCGCTGACGAACCAAGTGACCTGGAGCTGAGAGAACTTTCTCTGCACGCTGCGGGACTCCATCCAAACATCTGAGCCTCAGGGTGTGAGGCTTGGCAATGACAGATTTGGCTCTGTAGGCGATGCATGTGTGTGCCTCTCTGTGTCTTTTATTTCTAGTAAGTTTACAGAATCTCAATAGAAGCCCCAAAAGCACCCCTTTGTCCGCTTTTTTCTTAGGTTTCTAAATGTGTATCGTCTTAATACTCTCAGCATGACACAAGAAGCAAATGAGTTTCTATTCACACGCAAAGTGGATGAGTTTGAGCTTAGTTTAGGGGATGAGACAAGGCCTCACATGATAGCTTGTACGTCTAAACCACTGTTTAGTGGAAAAGGCGGCTGTTTAGGTTTTCCCACACTGACTCAGAAATTTACTCTAGCTCATGGTTCCCGTAAACCCACTGGGTTCAAGGGGGGAAAAGCGGAGCTCTCGGCTGGAGAGAGGGGTGAAAAGCAGAAAAGATGTTATTCAACAAAATATTTTGGAGCTGCTCGGTCTAGCAGAATTTCACTGAACAGGGAGATCTTTTAAAAGCTCTGCGTGTTTTGCCAGTGCTATGAAATTGTTTGTGGTGTTAGCAATTACAAAGGCGCCGCTTATTGTTTGCACAGCTGAATACGGCGAGCCCTGAAATCAGCAAATGTTATTTACTGAACATCACGTCAGCTGGCATTATGGGAGGTTGAATTTATATTTGAAATATGTGTTTTAGTGAAAGCCAGTGCTGGACATAGCACAACACAAATTAACAACTTAGTAACAACAGTAATGATAAATAATAAACAGTAAACTTGCAAGTTGAATCTTTTTCTCCGTACTTTTCTTTCTTTTATTTTTGCTCTGTCTGTTTTAGCTTTTGCCTTCCACACTTCCACTCCATCATATCCCATCCATCCATCCATTTTCATCAGCTTATCCGGGGCCAGGTCGCCCCAGATGCCCCTCTACCCAGCAACACTTTCCAGCTCCTCCTGGGGGACCCCAAGGTGTACCCGGGCCAGATGAGATATGTAATCCCTCCAGCGTGTTCTGGGTCTGCCCCGGGGCCTCCTACCAGTGGGACGTGCCCGAAACACCTCCAGCGGGAGGCACCCAGGAGACATCCTGATCAGATGCCCGAACAACCTCAACTGACCCCTTTCAAAGCGAAGGAGCAGCGGCTCTACTCCGAGCTCCCTCCAAATGTCCAAGCTCCTTACCCTATCTTCCATCATATCTCTTATGCCTTTTTTTTTTCTCAAGTTGGGGTTGCAATTTGGTGCTTGGCTATGTCGCCAATAGACCGGATCACAGGGTTTTTTTACAATAACTTCTGGGCAGAAAACCCTCACATCACGTACATAAAATCAAACAGCGCTAATGAAAACATTGCCTTACTTGGTTAGTTTTAAGCCACCTTAAAAAAGGCTCACCAAAATATTAGTGTCAGTATCTTGCTGTCAAACAGCCTTTGCCAACAGGGTATCAAAGCCACCAGACTCCACTGATAAAAACAGTAATTTTACTCAGCAGAACACAGGAGTTCCTGGTCTACTGCTGCCTCCATTGGTTATTGTGTTAGGTTAAGTGCAACAAATATAGTATACACTTAAACTGATATTTATTTTTTTCTCTTTTAGGTGGTTAAAATAGGTTTCCCTGCGGCCCTTATCTACAGCAGTGCTGCTTAGCGTCTGTGCCAGTTGATTTGGTTTATCCAAGATAACAGCAAAGCAACAAAGTCCATAAAAAAAGCACCACAAAATGTCAGATAAGTCGGACCACTGCGTTTATCTTTACAGTTACAGCTGAAAATGACATTCTCCGAACTGAAATCAATCGCCGGTTGTCTACCCAGAATTGACTGTTGTTGTTAGCGCCATGCCAATGTGATTCCTTTGACAGGGAGATACACCACTGCCAAAACCTCTAACTGATACTGACTGACAGGGTTGTAAGAGGAAACACTGTTGTAGCTATGAGACAAAAAATATACCGTATGATTCAAATCAAGTCATTTACTGTGGAACTGTCACCACTGATGATCTGAGATATACAGGAAGGCTCCTGGCATATCAGCCAATCTAATTCCTGTTAGCCCTGTATCATTATGTACAGTAGCTTCACTTCCTGCCTCCACCTGCCTCTCTTAATGTCACCATTGGTCCACTATTGAGCCATATCACCCACAGCTGCAGTGTTACTGTAAAACTTCCTTGTTAGTTGAGCAAGACTACTTCTTTGTGATTGCCAATCATCCAGCGATAATTTCCTGGTAACGCTCTCTCACCCTCTGCGGGTGTGTGTGTGTGTGTGTGTGTGTGTGAGTGTGTGCTGCTGTGAATGTCGTTCTTTGTGAAATTTCTTTGAAATATGGGAAAGGTCATGTGTGACCACCACAGATGGGAAGTCACAAAACCCCAAGTGGCAACAGCGTTTTTCACAATTCATTCCTCACAAAATATTCACAAACTCAAATGATCTTTTGGTATCGGCACAGAATGTCTTTTGTGTTGACTGTAATGTTTAAAAGTAGTCTTCCCCGGTATGATGAGTGATGTCATGAGCTCTTTATAGAATGCTTTGTTCATGAATGTCAGAGATACACATCTTCACACTGATTGCGTAACTCCACCATAGAGTACTACTGTAGATTTACAGGGAAGCACACCTTATTATTGTTCATTTCTAATTTATTTCTTAGGAGGAAGTGATTACACCACATGGGCACTGCTGGTGGGTGTAATAAAAAATAGCACAGTGGTTAAGAGTTACTGAAAAAGATGGATAAAGGAAAAATATAAAAGGAAACAAATGATTAACACGAAAGCTAACACAAAAATCAGACTTTGAATTCTATTTGTTTTTATACACCATGCACTTTACTACAAGTGGACCCTGCTGTATCTATCTGCAGAGCTGATAACACATGTCCTCACCTTTCTGCACCACACGTGGTTGCTGGTTTCTAAATCAATAAACAGGTTACTTGTAAATGGAGGACTGGCATGAGTTGATCTGAAAAGGTGCTGAAGCTGGCAGTGAAAGTTGGCAGCAAAAGCCGGCGTAACATTCTGGCCACACGCGGCATTCCTGTCTGCATACAGTATCGCCTGGAGTCTATTTATGGTCGAGAGTATCATCACAGTCACAGCTGCCTTCTGGGAAGAGCTAAAAGCAGAACACAGAGCCATTAACTTGTACCTTTCACACCCACAAAACTACCCACAATGATGAACAACTATTTAGGTAAGTATGAGGCCTTTGTTCAGCTTAGTTCATACAGCTTGTGTTTATATTTATTCAGACTTTACAGCTGATGCATCCATTAGTATTCAAATTAATTATTTGAGTAAAAGAAGCAGCATTATAAAAATACTCCCACAAGTCCTGCATTTGAAATTGTATGCAAGTAAAAGTATAAATTTATTAAAGATAAAATGCACTAAAGAGGCAAAAGTTGGGTCATTATTATTGGTGTGTTAATATGCAAGCAGTACTTTATACTTCCTGGAAAATATTTAAAATGGGATACATTTAATGAACACAACTGTAACATTTACCCTAATTTTTCAAAAATCCTGACACTGACCATAACATATTTACTGTTATATACTTGCCAAGTATGTCCACATCACATTCCAAGAACAAATGTTGTACTAAAAATGTACTAAAAATAGTCCTTGTACACAATAGACTAATGTCGGGTCAGGGTGGAGCTACTTTAACTTTAACTTTACTTCATACTGTGTTTAATCTGTAATAAAAATTAGATTTTATGAGCTGATCATATGTTTGTGTGTAATATATTAATGTCTTTTGTTTGTAATATCTCTAGAGTATAGTGGAATAGAAGTATAGTGTCAAAACTGAAATACTGAAGTAAAATAGGAGTGCTGCTAATGTGTACTTAGGTACAGTACTTGAGTCAATGTGCTTCCCACGACACGGCGTAGATTATTACCTCTCAAAAATGTGTCTATCTACCTCATAGTGGACCTTCTTAACATTAGCTTATGACATTGCCAAGAATGCTGTTAAATACATTATTTGTTTCCACATTTTATGATGTACTTTCCGGCATTGTTTGTCGTAGGCCCTGCCCGCAAATGACCTGCAAACAAATGATCTGCAAACTTTTCAGGTCTGGGCACTACTCCAATATTTACACTTCACCACACTGTGGCCCATTGACGGGGCCAGTGCCAACTCTGCTCCTCCCCTCAAGGTTAACAAAAGGAGGAGGAGGAGGAGAAGAAGAGAGAGTCGACAACAGCAGAGCAATGATTAACTTGTTGTCTTATTAATTTCCTGGCACAAGCCAATGTGATAATAATAGGTATGTCTAGTGCTGTTGTGAGAAGTTGGAAGTGGAAGAGCGTGAGTGTCAGTTACCAACATTTCAGTCATGTGACAGTGAGCTGGGAACTTCAGCTGGGGTTATTATTGAGGCCGACATCACAGGACTAACTCCTGAGAGAAGTGAACTGGAATTTCAAAACCCATTCTTTCCAAATCACATATAGCTGACACAACAGGGGCAATGACTATTTTAACATTTAGTGCTAGCTTGTGAAAATGGATACAGGAAATGCACACTATGGGAACTTGTGATTCAGTGCAGTTTGACTGCACAGTCATGGTATTGAGGAAGGAGTTAAAGAAAGAAGTGAATGTCACAAACGTCATCAGGGTCTGGCATCCAGTGTGTCATTATTTTCCACCACCGGCCGCATTGTGCTAGATGTGGTTGCTAGGCACATGGCACCTCAACATTTACTGGAAAGCTGAAGTTCAAATGTTCAAGATTATAGTGTGTAAATCAGCTGATCCAGAGTGTGCCACATCTCATTTTATCTCTGTCTAGAAAAACAGAAAATTACTCAAGCATGGCATAGTGTTTTTAGTTGTGGAGAATCTAATGGGTACAAAACCTCGTTTATTTTAAGAGGAGCAGTTTGACATTTAGGGAAAGACACTTATTCTCTCTGTTGCTGAGAGTTAGTTGAGAGCATCAATACCACTCTCATGTCTGAACATTAGAGGTCCAGTGTGCATGTATTGAAATGGAGAAATGGAGTATGGTATTCATAACTATGTTTTCATGAGTTTATAATCACCTTAGAATAAACAATTTATATCTGCATACAGAGCAGCTTCTCTTTATAGGTGTATACCAAAATGGACCCCAAGATGGCGCCTATTCATTCCAGTGAAGTTGATCACCTGACGCATATGCCATCATCAGTGTGCTGCTCCTGTGCGTCTCTCAAATTTCCTTTGTACTTCTTAAGAGCTAAGGTAGTTTTTCACATCGAAGTTTGTACAATTAAACAAAATCCTCAGTAACACTGGACAAAAACCTTATAAGCTACTGCTGGGTTACAGTTAGCTTGCTAACTAGCTTGGCTATGCTAACGAGTAAGCTTGCCACTAGGCTATAATATTGTTCATTTACATTAAGAGTAAGGATAATGTCATTTTGCAGTTGCAAAGACCCATGAAAGACACGTTTCCCTCCTTTTTAATAGCCTATTAAAAAGCTATTTTTTGCAAGTTTGCATTGCTTGCATTGATCCAGGACCATCATGGTCACACTGACCCTATATAGAGTTGCTTATGTTGATCCAAGACCATTGTGTCACGCTGACCCTGGAAAACTTGTTTATGCTGATCCAGGACCATTGCTTATGTTGATGTCAAAATAAACAAGTGATCTAAAATTAGCATCGTGCATTTCTTGTGTGGACCTTGAACTAATGACTAAGGAGAACTCTGGACCCCGTGTTGGGAACCACTGTGTTAAAACACTTGGAGGGGTTGGAATACTAGAAAAGCACCATACAGGTGCAGGTCTATCCATTTACATCTCTTTTATAATGGAGGCTGCAGCAGATTTTTTCGCTGCAATACTGTGAGTGGCCACTGGGAAAAATTGGAGGCAAGGTTGAGCAGGCTTCCTGGGGGCCTTGTTCTCTACCACAAAGTCTGCCGTGTTGTTTCCGCAGTCACCAAGAACATACAAACCAAACACTGGCTCAAGATTGGGCCATTTGTGTTTTTGTATTATCACATTAGCTTCAGCATCAGTTTACACCAATGCGACTAGACGAGTCGGTATATTGTCTTCATAGCAACAGCACTCTGTACATCTGTTGTGATTTCTAGCTTTTCAGGTGTATTGTGTAACTGGATATAATTTGTAGCATCTTTAAATGTTAGAATACGAATGAGGATGGTGATAGTGAGATACTTGCTACAGTTACATTTCTAGGAGGACTGACACTGCAAAAACCTAAAAAACAAAATGACCAGAGATTCAGATGGCCACAGTAATTTGAATATGTGTGTGTGACACGCATATATAACGAGCAGCAACAGCGACCTACTGTCCAACATCAACACAACGTGAGGACGGAGGCTAACAAACATGTCAACAGCCACAGGGGTGTGGCCTAAATGAGACAGACTTAGGTTCAGCAGGATGGAGGGTTGGTGTTACAGAATGCCGCAGCAAGTGTGCACACCATCTGCTGACTGTTTGACTTGCCCAGCAGACTTGCTAAAAGCAAATTGGCTGGTGAAACAGGTGCCATATGTTCGAAAAACAGCTGCTGAGGACTTGTCAAGTTGACTCACAGGTGACACCATCGACTGGCTTGAGCTGAGCTCAGACCGGCCACTTCACACTGCGACAACTTTTCTCTGCTACATTCTAAAATCGTGTTGTCTCGTCACAAATCTGTGGTCTGAACTGGGTTTGACACCTCAGCAGAGTTTGCACGCCCTATGAGGCGTATCTTGTTATCTCTGGAGAGAGCTAGGCTAGCAGTTTCCCCCTGTTTCCAGTCTTTGTGCTAAGCTGAGCTAACCAGCTGCTGGCTGTAGCTTCATATTTACCCTCCAGTTATGAGGTATCTTCTCATCTAAAACTCAACAAGAGAGTATGTAAGCACGCTTCCCACAATGTCAGCTACTCTTTTAATATATTTTACAGTGTATGAGTCATATGCAAACAGGAGAGAAAAACTAATAAACACCCTGAAGGAAACCATCATGTGCAAGATTACAGTCTGCATCTCTTTGATCTCTGCACTCTCTGGCTGAAATAAGCATGTGAGGTCATACCACCATGGTGGTACGGGCTGCATCTGGAAAATGCACATCTGCCATGTTCCCCGAAACGGCCAGCGTCCAGATCATGATCAACTGCTGCCTCAGACATTCAGATTGCATCATGGCAGATAATATGATTGATCTGACGCTGCCCGCCTATCTCGGCTCGCCTGCCACTGCCGCCTCCAACCGTTTATCAGTATCAAATGCTTGGAGACAAAGGGAGCCAATGACATAATCGGGATCTTCAAAATGGACTTTGATTCCCACAAACCCCAGAAATAGCTGCCTGATGTCATTGGGCAGATGGTAATAAATCTGTCTACACTATAATAGCAGGTTGGCTGAGAGATGCTGTTACACACACACCTTGTTTAAATGCACCCAAGTGAGGGTACACAGCGCCACAACATACAAATGCATTAAGTGTGTGGACAGAGCATACACACACGCATGTGCATGCACACACTATTCATACGCAAATGAAATAATAACGCTGAATATACATATGCGTCTGCACTCATGACCACATGCAAACGCAGACACACACACTTCCTCTGTAACACAGTAACTTGAGCCTGAGCTGTGCCAGTAAGCCTGACGTTTCCGGATAGATTTAGTGTGTATGTGCGATGTTTGCGCACCAGTTTTGTGGTTGCTGTCCAGATAAGAATGCTGATAGAGGCCTGTGATACGTGCCAGGCAGAGGACAGGGATGTTTCGGCGTATCGGGGGGGGGGGGGGGGGATTTACCTGGAAGATGTCCTGTAATCCTAGAGGAGCCAGATCTTGATTGCAAGTTATCCGTCAAGAATAAGTCTTCCTGCATACTCCGCATTGTCTAAAGGGGCCTGACTCAGTCACAGATGTTTGAGGATACTACCCAGGATGCATCAGTCATCCAGAGGAAAGCTTTGATCCTTGCTATTCCCTTGGTCGCTAAATGATTCCACATGTGTGTATGACAGGGCCTTCAATGACCTTACACGAAATGTCTTCATGGCAGACGCAATGAAGTCATATCAGAGGGACTATAAACTAACAGCGAGCCTTTGGGAGTGTTGAATCGAGCCCATTGTTACTGGCGCAGGTGTGTTTCTGTGTGGAGTGAGTTACAAGAGCGCTCTTTCATCTCCTCAGTCGCCACGAATGAGTGTGTGTTCCCTAGTTTGACAAAGCTTCTAATAAAAATGCAGCTGAGTTATCGGTCAGTAGCCTAAATAAATATGTATATTTCTTCTTGTTTCACGGCCTTACTGTCTTCGTTTCGGCTGCAATAACAGCACTTTGCATTGCAGATGTGCAACTCCTACACTTTGAGGTTTGTGACCTCTGCTAACAGCAACTCAGTGTCCCAGAGAGGCCGAACAGAGGGAGCTCCTGTCACCGCAGCCTTTGCTACATATGTAAGATATGTGCTGCGGAGGTGGGACCGAGTTATTGTTTTGCAAATCACAAGTTTCGAGTCTTTTTACTCAATTCCCAAGTCAAGTCCTGAGTCCTAACCTTTGAGTTTCAAGTCATAACACGCTCTGCAGCAAATGTGATTTTAAACAGAGGAATAATATGTTTCATTTACAAAAAACATTTTTTAAATTGGCATTTATTTATTTATGAAAACAACTTTGTTAAAAAAGTTTCTCAGCTGACGTTTGCTAAGCATTAGCATGCAAACTATATTAATATTAGCCTCGACTTATCACCTTTGTGCATCTTCAAATGTCAAACAAAGTTGGAGGTTGCCGCATCTCCATCTGCAATTTTCCACCCACACGTTTTGCATGCTGCTAGGCATTGTATTGTTGACCATCTCTTTTACATTATCTTACGTATCATCTTTTCCCACCGCTGCTCAGTGACATGACGTTAGTTCTTAATGGTTTCCTCCTGCAACTTTACTGGACACTGTTGGATTGATTCAAATGAAGTGGATCATCTGGGGAATGAAAACTAAAAACACTTTTTAATCTTTGGACCCATGGGAAAGTATCAAGTATTTTCAAGTCAAAAGGCTCGAGTCCAAGTGAAGTCATGAATCATTGGTGTTAAAATCCAGGTTGAGATGAGAGTCTTTTTTGATTTCAGATCAGATTTGTGACTTGGACTACCAAATGCTGCAGTAAGCAGGTCCAGGAGCAGTTATCAGAAAAGAGCCCTGCAGGCCTTTCTTGCTCACTCTTCTCATGGCATTTCCTTTTGTCCCCCTCTAGCTGGGCACTCCCTGTAGAAAGGAAATTCTTCTGGAGCCGCTCCAAACCATGGCCTCTTTTTCCGTCTTTTACTAGAAATCTTGGAAGGAGGGTACAGTCTGTCCCAACTCTCGACCTGCATGTAAACAAACAATCTGCCTGTTCCTGAAATCTCTCCAGCTTACATATCTGCTTATCTGCCAGTAATTCTCATCTGAGATTTCTGCAATGTCTGTAATCATTAAGCTTCACAATATGCTGCAATCAACATGAGATAATATACAGGATGCAACATTAAGACACCAGATAAATCATAGAAACATCCCACAGCAGAGGAATGTGCTTCTTTTCGCACCACATTGAAAAAAAAAAACTTGAGTTTCCCAGAATGAGAGCCACCCACAGTTCAATGAATGTGCAGAAAAAAATCCCACAATACCATTTTCCCGCTGGGACAAACAACCTTCTGTCTTGTTCACACAGTTATTCTGCTGCCCTGCATCAGCAAGTTCACTACCAAAAATATTACACACAAGAAAAAAGTTTGTCTTTTCCAGTAAATCTAATTGATGTGGCGTCTATCTCTCAACTTGATTCTGTACGGTCAAATTTAATTCAGGAACAAACGCTTAGATTTGAACTTAAGGTGGCTGCGTCATTTCTCACTTGTAATCCAACACCGTCTATCTGTTATATAATTTCCAGTACTTTTCATTCCCCGTGACTGTTTATAACTGTGTCATAAATGCGAGCACACTTCAGGTTTAACTAGATGGATTGTGACATGTGATATGATAGAACGTATTTGTTATCACCCTCCTTCTATCAACTTAACACTGGAATCTAGGTCACCGTGTCACCTTAGGGCAGCTCTTCCTTAAGCAAAGTGAAAGCTTTTAGGACAACTGCGTTTCATATGAAGAGAGATTAGGGATGTTTCATTGTAAACACAGGCCTTAAGTTTTCAGTCGCCCAGTTTTTCCACCATTTGAATGCTTAGATGAAAGATCCAGTCGTGTAATTTAAAATAAAAACTAAACTGAGGCCATAGATCTTCATTTTCTGGTCTGCTCCAGCTAGTTTTAATTAGATGTTTTGCAAAATCTTGTATGCAAACTTACAAAACTGCATGTTTATGGGAAAATACTTTAAACCAAATCAGTAAATGATATATTCCACGTCCCTGCGGTATTTTACTCTGAACACAAGCCAATGTTTTACTGCTTTTCACATTATCAGTGCTATAACCTCACTCTCAGCTGGCTGAGATGCAGCGATATACTGTAAATATGGTGTGTGCATGGTTATACGAGCGTGTGTGTGTGTAAAGCAGAGAGTGCAAGAGAGCGATATAAGCAGAGAGAGATAGTGGAAGCGGGGGAAGGGGAGGGAGAGACTTTGTTGTGGTTGTTTTTTTAACTCCCTTTCTCAGAAATCCTGCCCCGAGGATGAATTCAGTGTCCCTCAGCAGAGCAGGAGATTCCTGAGGTGATTTGAGCAGGATTTATTCTTCCAGTAAAACAACAACGTGTCTGTCAGCACAGGGCCTGAAGTGCACATGCACCTAACACACAGAGATACATAACAACTTAAAGGATTTTTGGGTATAAGCTGCACTTGGCACCACTCTGTCTGTGTGTTGTATTCGTATAAACATGACAGTAGTGTTAAGGGAGATTTGAAGGGATGTTGTTTTCTGAATCGCCCTTGACAGCGTAAGAACAATGATGGCTCACATGACTGACAACTTTTAACCTTAAACTGTCGACTTCAAAGCGTCTCTTTTCTTAAATTAACTTGGTAATTGTATGCAAAGCTAAAAAACCAAGAAACCTGTTGAAGTAAATTTTCTGCAGCTGTGAAATGGTTTAAAAACACCGTGGCTGTGTTGCATTTACGCTTGCGTGACAGTGTTTGTGTGCGCACACGCTTGCCTGTGTGTAACATTCTTTGCCTGCGTGAGCCCCGTACGAGAAAAGGCCCTTCTAATGCCAGCTGAGGTCAGGTCCGGACACCGTGGGGTGCACCCTTCTCCCACTGCGGTGGGCTGAGAGGCAGGGGGAGGCCTCCAGCGCTTCTGGGAAACAGTCTGGGCCTAATTGGAGCCTGACTGGTCTCACATGTCTCCACTTACTGGAGGAGACGGAGGATTCCGCTGCCTGGCCTATGAGAGCCGCTGCAGGCCCAGGCCTTTCCCCCTTCATCAGCATAACCACACAGAAGCGAATTCACCGAGCAGGCCTGACATGACAGCATGACTGAGTAGTGTGGTCTGCGGTGTTTCGGTGCAGTGAGGTCAGGTAGGCTTTACTGCCATTTTATATTGTGTTTTTAAAAGAATTTTTGACCTTGACACAACCCTGAGTACAGTGTGTTCCAAAGGATCTCCTTTCTGTGCAGTACGTGCACCCTCCTCCCTATTGTTCCCGCTTAACTCACTCTGGGTAGGGAGTGATGAAACCTCCCTGTCCAACTGTACAGTGTATCACCTTCCCCTTCTCACGCACACAAAAACCTCAACCTGACAAAAAAAAAAAAGCATACACCGTCTTTTCATGTGCATATCCGCGCTGCAGTGAGAAATACGAGAAGTGAAGAACAGTGCAGATGGTGAAAAACAAAGACTTCCCTGCTGCTGCTGTAGCTGCCTCACCACCACCACACATTCTCTGACTTTTTTTTTTTTCACTGTTTTTTTTTTTTTTCTCGCCGTGGCAACGTGCCTCTCATTTCCCATCAGTCACGGTCACCTCCTTGGCCCTGCTCTGTAATTCTCAAAAACGTCATTATCATCCTGTTTTACAGCAAAATGCAAAAATATTGTTTTACTGCAGTTGTGCAAAAATGAGCACGGGCGATTTCCCTCCATCACTCTATTCATTTAATATCACAATGCACTGATGCACAGCAGGAATCTTGTTTTGCAAACGCCTTGCTATTATGTCTTTTCAATGCACATCTGGAACAAATTGTTTCATAATTTCTACCCATATTCAGCCAAAACACTGCAGGCTATGGCCCCGAGGAAAATATACAAATAAGCACCCATTCATTTAGCCTTGAATTCAGGGCATAATTTGGTTTAGCTTGGGGGGAAAAATATTTTAATCGTTCGTAGATCAAAGGGTTTTTGAAAGCAATTCTCTCTGTGCAGATAAACACGTCTCAACTTGAGTGAACTCGGGTATTCACGAGACAGAACTGTTGTAGTTCTTATTTTATCACTGTAGTTACTACCTGCTCAACATTACCCACGGGCCTCTGCAACTGTGTGTGTCAGTACAATTTAGCATTTACTGTAAATGTTAAACTGGGACTGAAGCTGATTTGTGTTTCTATAAAGTGCTTTTGCAACTCCCCTCTGTCTGTCTGTTACACATTTACGATGCTGAAAAGAAGTGTGCAGACTGTTTAACATTTCATAGAAAATATAAAGTCAAATTTAGGAATGAAACATCAGAGTCGCACTTTCTCAACTTTTGACAACTGAGACTTTTTGGCTGCTGCTGCAGCCTGGTTTTCCATCCCTCATTCATGTTGTGATGCTGAAAAATGGAGTGTTTTCGTGCCTCACTGAGGTCTTTACTCTTCACCGTGGCACTGCAGGATGACAGTCGGGCATAATTCTCAACAAGGTGGGATTAAAGGGACAGTTCACCCCCTAAAAATACATATTTCTCCTCTTAACTTAGACTTAAACTTTGTGCTATTTATCAATCTAGATTGCTTGGTTGTCAAGTGTTGGAGGTGTCGGCCATTAAGATGTCTGCCTTCCCTTCAGTATGATGGATTTAGATGTCACTCGGCTTGTGGTGCTCAAAGCGTTAAAAAAATACATTTGTAAAACTCAACAGTAATGTCTCTTTCCAGAAATCATGACCCGGAACTATTTGTCTGTCTGTGGATTATCTTGAGTAACAGGGTCATGATTTCTGGAAAGAGACACTGCAGCAGTTACATTTTTTAGATGTTTTTTAAAATATGTTTTGGCACTTTGAACACAAGCCGAGTGTCATCTAGTTCCATTATATTGTAGAGAAGGCAGACATCTCTACTGCTGTCATCTCCAACATTCAGCAACTCACACCAAAACAATCAAGACTGATAAAAAGCACAACTTAGAGGAAAAATATGTATTTTTGATTTTGGGCTTAACTGTGCCTTTAAGATATTTTTCCTCATAATCATTTAATATAACCAAGAATTTCTGACTCAAGCTCAGTAGACTCAGTGGACATAAATCCAAAGATGCATGTGCATTTGTATTTTAGTCAGTTTCCTGCACGCCCATTCCATTGAGAAAAAGTCATTTCTATTGATTGCTTTTCCAGGCATCATTTAATATGATACATATTCACTTGTAAATATCGACCTTTCCCTGCTGCTCCGACATTTGTGCCATAAATACTTTAAAAGCGAGCTTGTGAAAAGATATGAAATGTTACGAAGCTGTAAATAAAGGCTGGATTCAAACAGTAACAGGAGACTTTTTTTATAAAGGGTAAATGTGGGTGAAGAAATGCAAACTTTGGAAGTTATAGTCAGAACAGAGATGGGATTATTTCATTTCAAGGCTGCCCTCAAGTGGATGTAGTATTCAGTATATATGGACATACAGTGAGTTGGCCTCACATACCCTGTAATTTAATTTGATTGATTTGGGATATCTGTAACTCAGCTGTAATTAATAAGCATCATAAAAACCCACGTTAGACTTCCTTGGGTGCTGCAGTAGTCGGTCTCTGCAGCACAGTGCTGTAACAGTAATCACATACTGCCACCTGCTGGAGGTACTTTACTACTGCACTGTGAGTTGACGCTGACATGCAGATGTGTAAAAGACGTTCACAGCCAGCAATGTGACAAATATGTCTTTATTTCAGCTTGATTAAATGGCAATGATACAAACCTCAAATCAAACATTATCGAACAGAATACCAAAAGAAAAATGGCACAACTAATAAACAAATGAAGACAAAATACCCACTATACATTTAAGTATGTACAACTTTGATAAATAAACCAATACTGTCTAGAATTATGATTGTTTTGCATTTTTTCCTTATTTCTCTAGGATTAGAGCGCAGAGAGGAGCAGAGAGAGGAAGAGAACCAGGAAACAGAACAGGCAGGGGGTGAAGATAATGACCAGCAGGCACAGACGACTGGAGGCGAGAGTAGAAAAGACAAACCACTTGATGCACGACTCGGACTGTGTTTGCAAAATGGTACCTCGACGCAGTTTGACAAAATGACGTGTCACTGCCTTGGCCTGACCAATTAGCCACCCTGACCTTCATCTTTTGGTTCACTGCAGTACATTCCTCACACAACAAGTAGTTTTGTATTGTTTCACATCACACTTTGGATCCTGAGACGGGGACAACCCATTCTTTTCCAGAAATAGCTTCAAAGAACCACACGTTTATTTGTGCTGCTTTGAAGCTTCGACACAACAATAGGTCATATATCATGTGTTTTAATAACCTGAAGCACACAGTATTGTACAACGATCAATGAGGTCGGGCTGACGGCTGAAAATGACAAGTGATTTGTTTTACCATTTAATAGGTACAAATAAAAAGCACAATAAAGGCAGGAAACGAAGATTAACTGTTGTTTGACTGGGAGAAGAAAACTGTGAATTACTGTCGCTAACCAGCAGCTTTTCTCATCACATTTCATCTAGAGCGCCAGGCACTGTGCAGCAGTAAAATCTTTCCTAACCATTAAATGAAGTAATAGATGGTGGTCTTGTGTTTGAGACAAATGAGAAAAAAATGTGTAGGAGGAGAAAATAAAAAAGGGGCCACCAGCTCTAATTTCCAGACGACCAAAGACCTTAAGAGAAGCCCAGGGTGATCGACACTCGTCTCTTTTAAAGACACTAATCCCCTGGATGCATCTCCAGGACCTTCAGGAAATGAACAGCGAGAGCCAGATCAAACACTGAGACCCCACCCTGATGAGCAGACACCCTCACCTGCAGCAGTACGTCCCCACACTGCAGCTTCACATTAAAAAAAAAAAAAAGGTTCAGTCTGGGACACAGATGAGGTTTTCATTCCTCACATGGCTGTCATGTGGCGAACAAGATCCATGTCAACAGACATGGAAAGTTTCAGAACATGGTAACAATCTCCTGAGTGGCAACTTTTTTGAAACAGAGAAGTTTTTGTTTTCTTTTTCTTTTTCCTACAAAATCAATAACAGTTGGCAAATTATACCCTCCCTCCCTCCCACACCCGCCCCCACTGCAGATTCACTTGCAAGACCTTTTTTGTTTTGTACAAAAGCAAACAAAACAGACGCAAGAGGAACTGACATTTAAAGCTGTAAAAATAGACACGTATTACCCTAACATATTAAAGCACATCAGAAAAGGTCTTTACTTTTCTGTTAGAGAGTGAGGAATATTTTGGTTGGAGTGCCACACTTGGTCAGACCTGCTGAGTTTAAAATGATGTGTGCTACGGGGAACTGCATGAGTGTATGCATGTTGTGTATGTGTGCAATGTACATGGGAACTGTGTTTATTTAAAGCATCTTCAAAGGGGATTTTGCTGCATCACACAGCAAGATTTCCTTTTGGCCTCATAGACAGAGAGCACACACAAAGCTGAGAGAGAAAGAGAGACAGGAGGTTAGAGGACACTTCGGCCCCGACTCTTATCTAGAAACCCCAGCATGCTTCCTGTTTTTCTGGCCTGTAGAGTCCCAAAGCCAGAGCTAGTATGTATCCTAGAGAAATCCCCTGGAGAGGTCTGAGGAAGACCTCGGCCGCGGCCTCTGCACCGACCCAGACAGGGTGAGCAGGTACCCAGACCCCCTTACTCTGTCAAGTGCAACATCTGGAACGCTGGGCAGGCTCTAGTGCCTCTTCATAGACGACACCTTCTTCTTCCTGGCTGCCAGCATCTCGTAAAAGGGGTCCCTGCTGATGGCAGCTCTGTGGGCACAGACGCAGAGGAAAATGTCAGTGAGAGAAGCATAATGGCAGAAGTTTGCAAATTGCTGCACTTATACAGCGCTGTAATGTCAGACAATGTACATTTGAATTTAATTAATGCTCATTATGTCGCTTTTTATTTCAAAAATTCTTAGAATTTACATGTAGATATGTGTGATAGAAGTAAAATGAAACTGTAAGAATAACACCATTTATCCCCTTTTATCCCCCATTTATCTCTTTATGCTCTTTAACCTTAAAATCTTCCACGCTGAGCAGAAACAACTTGTCAGTGTGGTCTAGACCAGTCTGCTCCAACTGAAACAAAGTCTTGTATTTTTTGGTGAAGAACAGTAAAAACCTTCGACAGTGTTTTTTTAAAAAGTGAGTCATGCAGGCAAGTTCAAGAGGAGGAGAGACGCAAGGCAAAGACACTTAATGTGTGCAATTAATTAGCACAACGTCAGGCAGGTCCTACGCCTTCTCTGAGTCATAATTCACTCAAATCTGAAGATACAGACTTTTAGATTCAGTATGAATTACACTTTCTGATGATATCATTATCTCAGATAAGCATTGCAAAAAAACAGGATAAAAAAAACCCTCCTTGCCTCCAGAACCTGTCTGAGTCATCTGTACATTCATGGGTTTACTGGGTGCAAACAAGAACGGCTAGCAGCTACTTGAGCTTAGTTTTAATGGTGCCAATTTCCTAAATTTTAAACAAATATAGGCTTTCAAATCTGGGGCTCGAGTTGTAGCCACAGCTATCTCACTGACTTCATGGCAATATTATACTTCCTGTTGATGTCCCCAAAATTATGGGAGCTGTAGTTCCAAATCTTGCAGCATGATCATCCCCCAAAATCGAATCAAGACAAAAACAAATAATAGAAGTGACCTCGAAACCCTCTGACCTACAGCAATGAGTCATATACGCAAACATGTATCATACTTGGCCTTCATGAAGTGACAGAGAAAAAACATTTACTTGATGCTGTTCATCCATTCTTCTTTTTCCTCAGGAGTGGGGGCAGAGATGCGGTAGAAGGTGTGGTTGCCCTCCACGACACGTCCGTCAGCCTCTGTCTTGCATGCTTTTATCACCTGGTCCTTGTTGTCAGGAATGAAAAGCTCGAAGCAGTTCTACAGAAGTAAAGTGGATGGAGGTTAGAATTAATGGTTAAGTATAATGATGTAAAGACAAAAATTACTGTCTTCAAAAATGATTCACACTGTTAGCACAAGTAACGAGAGTTCCATATATGTATAGTAGTGATGCGCGGCCTGTTATGAGAGCCAACTAGCCTCGCCCAACCCACAAACATGATCTGAACCGTACTGTTCAAAATAAACAGTTTAATGCGTTTTATGTAAAAAGAAAACAAAATCTCATCGCTGTCATTAATGCTATTTATTATGGCAATTCTTCAGTCTGTCCAATGATTGTAAACAGTCATCAGGTGTGTCAGGCTGGAGAAATTATCGCAGTAATGTGACTGAAAATATTTATGACCCTTCGAATCTGAATTTAAGAAAATTGAAGACTTTATAAGGACCTGCAGACACCTTAGTTTCTGTAAGTTATTAGTAAGTCACTCAGAACACTGCTTTGTCACTTCATGACCCGTCTGCTTTGAAACCAGCGGTACTTTCGAACAAACTTACCCGAACTGCCCAACTTCCGGGTTGTGGGCCAGCTCGTGCATCACCAGTGTGCACTGTCTAGATTTAGAAATTCATCTTTATGGCATTCTGTTTACCTCTGCATACTGTGTCATATAATGTTAAAACGGTTGTCTATATAAATGCAGCTATCTGTCAAGCATGTAATTTTCAATTACATGTTTATATTTATTTACTTAACAAGCAAAATAATCTGAGCTGAGGAAATGTAGCTAAAATATTAAACCCCAGTTGTCAGCTTTCTAAATGGACACCACTGAAGACAGTCCACACAGCGGACTACTGTGTGTAGTCACAGAGTGGACCAGTAGAGGGAGCTGTACTTACAGGCTTCTTATCCTCCACCTCCTTGATGCTTAGGTTCTCCAGTGGGATGATTCCTCTGGGCTCTTTGTCCTGCACAAATGTAAAATACGTGAGTGACAGAGCGCTGCACGCAGCGAACAACAGTAACAAAGCTTGCAGCTTTTTTACTGCAACTGAGAAACTGAGCTGTACTCACTGTGGTGTACTCAAAGTAGTACAGACAGTTGTCTGTGAGGATGAACCACCTCCTCTTCCAGGTTTTTACTCGTCCCCCTGTGAAGCAAACAGCCGGCGTCAGAGAGGCTCAAGAGAGCAAAGGGAGAGAAAGGAGCACCGAAGCACCGGGTCGAGCAGCAGACAGGCAGACAGATGTATGGGCAGACAGACAGATGACGGCTCCACAGGACTCCTTTTACCCCGAACATTTCGCTATTCACCCTGATCCACCACTGCACCATGCGCTCACCATCACCACAGCTGCACAGCTCTCTGGTTATTGACTTTAGAACTACTGATTAATTCTCCCTTTTATTTGTTGATACTTTTAGCTAATTTTACACCCACATTTTAATTACATGTACTTGCCACTCAACTGTTAAATCCCATTTAGTTGATAACTGCCATATTAAGGCTAATTGGAGTCGATTTGATGCCACAGGATAAAGCATCATGTCTCCATTAGTGTCTTGGTGTGTCTCTCCTCACTTGGTCCTCTTTTCTTAGCTGCTGACTCAGAGGAATGAGTGTGGAGAGCCAGGATCAATACACAGGATACAGATCTATGTACTTTGCACTCACTGAACTTAATGAAGTAACTAGGAGACAGTTATAAATTTGGAAAGCACTCCAATGACTGTATGAGGGCTGAATGTGGAAAGTAAGAAAAGACTGAGGATTAAGTTCGCTTTGGTTTCTCTCCGATTAACTCTGCACTCCCTCATCTGTAGCTGACCTCTGACCCCCCTTGTCACCCATACTTCCTGTGAAGGGAAACCTGATCACAGTAGCAGATGGCACTCTTGCTCTGGGAGGATGGGATGCCAACAAACTAAAAGGGGCTGGAAGCTCAGAGCCTGGAGTTATGCTCGGCTTCTCTAAAGGCATCCCAGACACAAATTTCCTGTTTTTGGATTTGTTAAGTGACTTCTTAGTCATACAGGAGCAGTGTCCAGTAAGTAGGAGGGGCAAGCTTTCTTTCTGAACATGACATAAAGACCTAAGCCTTGTCTAGACGAGACTATCCCACCACCAATGTTAGTAAAAAGCTGCGCTGTGAAACCCATCTACCAGGATAGAGGAGGCTTTGAGGATGTTTATATACAGACATGTAGAACAGAACACGCTTGTGTTATCATATAACAGCAGTAGCACTGTATATGATATCCCATCATATCACAGACATCATGATAGGTCAAACACTTCAGTCTATGCTTGTTATAATCTACAGACGCCATCGACACACGCTTCACTGGACAGGCGGAGATGGAGAGACCCTCGCCGCATCTCGACTCGTCAGCATGTTGCAACAAAAAAGCAGACAAACAGAAAAACACAGACGCGATGGCAGAGTCACACAGCTGGAGGCCCGAGAGTTGATTGGGTTGGTTGGAGGTTGCGATCGGTTTCGTGGTCAGTTCCTGCCACTCCCAAGAAAGAGAGATGACCTCCTCCTGTGCAAGAATGTGTGGGACGAGGCGGCACGTCCCAGCAGATTGTTGCAGAGGTGTGTGCACGGTGCTGGGCCGGAGTGGAGCTGAGTGGAGGAGGGCACCCATGCAAGACGGGACTGTGGGAGGCTGGGCGAGTAGAGGTTAAGAGGGAACAGGCTTTCTTCTAAATCAAATCTAGTTGCTGATATTTTTATGATTCCTTTGGAAATGATTCATCGAACAGGATGAATCAGCAACTGGTTCTCTTCTTACCTCGAGGGTTGTTTTTCTTACAGGGGGCTCTTATTTTGTAAATAACAGGAAGTAAACAAGAATGCACAGTCAAACTAATAACCATGTGCACCTTAAGTGTACATTAAGCATGCATGAATCATTTGAATAAAGCCTGACTCCCTCTTGGCACACTCCTCTGCCCACGCTTCTCTCCCACAGTTTGGTCCAGTCCGGTCGAGCACCACACCGGGCCGCAGCCGCACTGTTACCCTTCAGATCCATTTACAGCATAAGATAAGGAGAGCAGAGCCACATTGTTGAAAAGGTGCAGTATTCCCCTTCCATGCGACCAGAGAGCAAACAACAATGAGCCAATGGGTGAATGGGTTCAAGATCAATTTGGATAGTTAAGCAAAAGTCCTTTGTTGTGCTCCCTGTATGGAAAAAAGGGTATAATGCAGCTTCCAAAAAACAGAGATCAAAGAGAGTGACCGACCACAGCATACAGAGAAAAGAGGGTCAAACTGCTCAGTAGAGTGGTCACAAAGCATCAGCTCCCCGAGCCGAGCCCACGGGGTGGCAAACGAACCCGGCGACTGCCCGGCAACCACCCACAGAGATAAAAGAGTGTGGACAAACCACCAGCTCGATGAGAGACTGAACAGACAAACATCTGAAGTTCAAATGAGTCAATGGAGAGACAAAAGATAAAAATAAAAATCTGCAGACAAAAAATAAATAAATTATCAAAAAAAAAAAAAAAAAAACCCTGTGTGAACGTATAAAAAAAATGAAGAAGAGAACAAAAGCATGGCGGACCACCAAAAAGCACCCGAGAGCTGAGAGATGGACTAGCGTTTGGGAAGAGCAGGTGTACATACCTCCTGAGGAAAGACAACAGCCAAAATCATGGGAACAAACAAACAAACGAAGAGGAAAAGAAAACAAAAAAAATCAAATTAAATGATAAGGAATTATTGCACCACAGTCCTGTTAATCTGGTTCCAGGGAGGCTTTGATGCACTGCTTTACAGCTTTAACTTGAACTACCTGTATTTTCCAATGAGAATCAACAGATTTCACAGTAACACGTTTAATGATGCCCGTTATAAACAGACTTAAAATGCCTCAAAATCTGCTTATAGCACTGTATAATATAATAGTTAAAGCACTCATAATAATAATCATTATAAACACAAAATGACTTACTTACTACCAACACTAACTATAATAAATCATAAAATTATTATATTGTATTATATCTACAAAAATTAAAATGCAAATGCAAAAAAAAAGAAGTCAGTAAGTGACTGGTAATTTTTAAGTATGAAACTTGACCTTATAGTAACATACTGTGTTAAGATTACTGTTCAAAACCATTATGGATATTACTGAGTGCTTATAACTGTAATCAAACAGTGCTTTAAGCAAATGATAACGCCTTATAAGTATGTTTATAACACATTGTAAACATGGGTGCCACAGTAAGTGTTACTGATTTTACACATCTGCTGTTACTCTATCAGCCCACAAGGGGGAGTTGTACTCAATGTCACAGCTGCTGTAAAGCCCGTCATCAAATGTCGCCTCCACTTGGGTCCATTTCTGTTATATCCAGTAATTTACCTTCCACCCTGATTGTTTTACTCAAATCTGCCAATTTGGAGTAATTGGAGAAAGAGTAATTCCTCATTATCTTGTTATGGTTGGTTGTAAAGATTCACAGCGATTAGGAGATTTTACTTTGAACACTCGTGCTTTTTTTTTTTTAAATTAAATTCATTGTGAATCTGTACAACAGAGAGACACCTCAGAGGAAACAGAGGATGAAGAGTTCATGGGTCCATGGTTGTGCTTTTCTGCTTGTAGGGTGACTGTGACCAGTATAGGGCTGGCTGGCTCACACCCTGTGAAACATTTGTAACGATACAAGTATACGTGTGTGTGCATGTTTGTGTCGGATCATATGGTAAAAAATTAGCAAAAGGTCAGGACAAAAAGGTCCATAAACCATCACGAAGCACTGTTAAAATTTCAATAGGATAAGGAAAATAGTTATAAACACTTAGACACACCCTTTAATATTGAAAAACTCTGAGGCCTGCTGAGAATTTCCGCAGTGGGACAGAATATACACTTCAAATCTCCAATAAAAGGACCAATATGTCCACAGAAAGACGAGGATAAAAAAGCCTTATCTAATTACATTGTGTGTGTACAGTATGTGTCTGTTTGTGTGTGTGCATACACGTGATTTACAAGCTATAAAAATCAGTATGTGAGCATGTGCGTGCATGTTAGTGTATGAATATGCCCTGTCTTAAATAATTCATCAACTCCACATGTGGTGCTCTGATCTCAAGGCCACATTCATAATACATGAAAGCAGGCAGAGATGTCTTCAGATGTCTCGGGCCGAGTGTGTACAAACCTACTCGCACATGCTCACACCTTAGCACACTCTCACATACATACACAGGTTCCTGACCTCAGGGGAGACCCTGGTTATCACTTTATATGCAGTCCTGACATCATCTACCAATATGAGCTGCTATGAAAACAATAATCCAAAGTAATCTATCGGCACAGGAACACTGTTGGGATTATTCTGGCAATTCATTTTGTGCCCAAATAACTGTGCACATGTACATCCAGTGTCACTCACCCAGTTTTAGCAGCCAGCCCTCTCTGTCTGGGTTGAAGAAAGTGTGTGTGAGGTCGTTGCCATCATCCTCTGGGATTTTGAAAGGCTCATTCTTGATGCTCTCATACAGATTCTACAATAATTGACAATGAACAGAGAGCAGGTTTGACATTGCAGGTGGAGAAATCACTCACAAGAAGGGAAATAACAGCGAGTTTTAAATCCATACTGACCCTGAGCAGGTCTTCAGGTAAGTCTCCTCCGTCATTGATTCCTCTGTTCATGGAGATGAATCGTTCCACTGACGGTTTGTCCTTCACATTCGGGTTGTGGAGGCTGGTGTTTAGCATTATGATGGCAAATGACAGGATGTAACAGGTGTCTGTAACACACACACACACACACACACACACACACACACACACACAAGATCACACTATGAGAGAGTGATGAGCAAAAGGTTGCTGTTTACCATAAAAACTGCTGCCAGTGTTTAATTTAGTGTTTAAATATGAATGTAAATTAGCTGAGCTGAAAGGACTGCACTTAGGGGACCACAGTCAGAGAGGAACAGATAGGCGAAGCTTCGTTAGCGAGGAGAGTGGGTGGGAGTGAAAGGTTGTGCGTGGGCAGCTAAGTATGCATGTGTGTTTCTGGACGTGCACTCTAACGTGTGTGTGTCTGTTAAAAGACAACGTGGCCAGCGTGCGGCTGACGCAGCAGCACTTTATCTGGCCTGTTAGGCTGTTGAGAAGTCCCATGCATTATTCACATCCATCTGCATCCATGTTAGAGGCAGGCGGCTGTCTGCTATGGGCATTATTTCCCAAAAGCCAGACACTCCTCCAGAGCACGGTTCACCTCAGTAGACTTTGTGTCTGCTAAACAAAGCAGTTTAGATATGAGTTCCACTGACATGCCATTAAATCTCAGTGCAATATGGAAAATTAAGTGCTTCAGGGAGACTAACTTTATTTGTTATAGTCTCTTAAAAACTACAAAATTCAGAGTTAAAACTTCTTAAAACAACTGTATTCATATTGCTGACAAAAATGGCTAAATTTTAGGGTAACATTGGTAGGTTTGCACCTGGTCTCTACTTCCCATGTTTTTGCCTCTACATGACTAATGGGAACAACAATCTTTTTTAATTGGTCCAGTGTTGAGCGAGAAGGCTGCAGCTGGCCAAACAGGCTGCAATTTAAAAAGTCAGGAACTTGTTCACATTCAATTTGCATCCTCTTAAAGTGCTTGTTTTTGCCACTGACAGGCTCAGATTATTCTTAAAAGTGTCTGAAAACATTATGAGAAGGATTCCTACAGAGATGGACCTTTTTGCTGAAGAGTGAGGTCCTTTTTGTTTAACCAGTGAAAGCCCGAAATTTGCCGTTGTCAAACCCACCAGACTCCATGAAAATTAACAGAAATTTTAGTGTGTATAGAGCCAGCATATTTTCACATCTAACTGGTTGCACTGAAGGTTTATTTAGACCAAACCAGAGTTGCTGATTGTTGGAGCAGTGGAAAGATGAGCCAAGATGGTTTTTGTAAGTTTTATTTTGTTTCTGTCAAGTTCAAATAAAGTGTGTCTCGTGATGATAAAATTACTGTTTATTTAAATGGAGTCTGGTGAGTTTTGCAATATCAAATTTGGGGCTGTTTCTGATTAAACATAAAGGATCTTACTCTTTAACAAAAAGGTTCATCTCTGTAGGGGATAAGGGTCACGGCTGAAAAATACTAGTTGTTATATTCTTTGTTTCACTGGACACACAGTCACAGCTCTTTGGCGTTTTATAACAACACTGAAAGCTGGGCTGTACGGCATGACAGCGATACCTGTGGACTGGAAAACACCAGGGTTGCATTGGCAGTAGCGCTGGGCGAAGGCCTCCATCATGCGGTCGATCTTCTGAGCTTCTCCCGGTAGCCGAAAACTCCACAGGAACTGTCTGTCAGGGGACACAGTTCAGCAGTCAGTGACAGGCTCACTTCCACTGTGAAAAGGCTGAACGATTTCTCAAGAGTGAAACTGACAGCTGCATCTTTCCAAATTGCAAATAAGGAGATTTGAAAAAAATGAACTGTATGACACATGATTTACATAAAAAGGGGGTAAACCTGTGAGGATCCAGCCAAATACTTGCTGAGTATGTAGCAGAGCTGAGGATACAAGTTCCTGGGGAGACGCTGTCTTACCTTAGGGCCTGAACCAGGTTGAGGTCTGTGAACTCATGAAGCTCCACAAAGGCATGCAGGACTTGGATATTGAAGTCATCTCTACAGGACACAAAACAACACAAATTTCTTACTGATAAACATTCCAAAAGTGCTTCTCTGCTTAACCATAACCAAATAAACAAAAGATTACAGCTGCAACTAATGATTACATTCATTACCGATTCATCTATCAATCATGTTCTCACTATAATCAACTAGTTGTTTGGTCTATGAAATGTCATAAAACAGAAAATAATGTCCATCACACTATCCTTAAGCCCCTAAATGAGCTAAATTAATTTCTAGCTTTGCCCGACCTCAGTCTGTGACCCATAGACATTCAGTTTCCTATCACATAAGACAAAGAAAAGCAGCAAATCCTAACAATGAGAAGGTAAAACCAGGGTTTTAGCTTGAAAAACTATTTTTAAAAAGGACAAAACATACGCAGTGAGACTCTCCAAGACCTGTTAACAGACTAAGATGCGTAAAATGGGTGAAGTTCCCCTTTCAAATGGTCAATCAATCAATTTAAACAGTTAGTAATAAATACATTTTCTGTCAGGTAATGTGTGAAACTCTAAAAAAGATGATTATACCTATAAGCACATCAATTGTATAAATGTAGATTTTAAAGGGGACCTATGATGCTTTTCCTTACTTTCTGGTCATATGTGTAATATTTCAATGACGGATGTTCATATTAAATGTGGCCAAAGTTTTAAATAATGAGGTCAATGTACGTAAAAGTAATCCCATCAGACCGATCTGAATACTCTGTTTCCAGCATATTTTCCTACTCTGGCTACAGGATGATGCCAGCTTGAGATAGATTTCTTTATATGGTCATCTGCTGCTGTTTTTGAACATTAAAGCATGTAAACATATTCTGGGTTTCTACTAGAACATGTAGAAACATGAAAATTGGCATAATTCGTCCTCTCTAAGGAGTGACTTGGTGGTTTCTAAGGAAGGCTAAGACTAAACCATGCTTGCACTGTAGCTCTCTGTAAGAGTACCCATCGCTGCCTCGTTTGAAAAGTAGTCCCCATCAGGAACATGACTGAGGACTCAGCTCAGGGTGTGATCTGGCTCACTTGGGCTTGAGGGTATTTGTGACAACAAACCCAACAGAAGAGGAAAAACACCCACCACCTCCCTTTCATTTATCACCTAATCTCGATAATGACATCATTCCCGACCTTCATGCCCTTCAGAGTAAATAATCTGCCCAGTGGGACCATGGGAATGCTCAAAGGAGCTCTCACTGACCAAGTCATATCCAGTCACTACTGTTCCCAGTGGACGAGTGACCAATCATGTCAAGGCTCTCACGCTGCTCTGGCCGCTCCTTACAGAATCAAAAACACTAGGAGAACTTGATAACAATCAAACTAAGAGCATCCATCAACAGCCTGAGCTCCATTTCCTGGTTTGACCTCACAGACCACACCCTGGCTGTAACTCTGCCTGCCCTATAGTCCCTGAGCAGCAAATACTGTACATCAGACTCATAGCTATTTCCTGTATCATGTGTTCATGCTAACGAGGATGGTCTCAGCTCTTGGGTGAAATCTTTAATTGTCCTCAAATGCATGCATTCCCAAGTTGTGAGTGTCTTGATCCCGTTACTTATGAATGAGTAAGATAATCAAAGCCAGATGGAGGCTATTGAGTAACGGACATCGTCTTGAGAGGATGGTCTAAATGTGGGACCAATAAACTAGAAAGGATGGGCGTGGGCCTGACCGAGAGGAAACACAGCAATATGGAAAATATGCACTCGCTATTCGATGCTTTTATCAACCACATGGCTGTGAGCTGATGAGTCATAACAGAGTGTGAGAGAGGGAGATGGTTAGATAGAGAGGGGGAAAAAAAAACAATAGATTAATCTTCATCCTGACCTCTCTCCGAGGTAATCTCCGATGGCTGTTTTGTTGAGGCCCTCGCCCTTGTAGAGGAATTGAGCAATGTCGTCGCTGGTGTTCTTCAGCAGGTCATTCTCAATCAGGAACTGGATCCCCTAAGAAAAGGGACAGGCTCCCCGGGTTACATTCCGCAAGTGAGAACATCTGGGACGAATCACATTTCTGAAGAATCGTGACATTTTCTTTCACTTACCTTTTTGGGGTCCATGTTAAATTTCTTTCGGCCCATGGCCACCTGTTTATTCCTCTGCATATTTTTCCTGGAAAATCAGAGTGTAGGTTGCCGTTAGTTAGCAAATAGTTTTATATGAACAAACTCTGGTATATAAAAAGTATACCTGGGGTACAACTAGCACTAATCAACTTTTATTAGTTATTAATCTGCCTATTAGTTTCTCAACTAACAAATATAATGAAGAATTGTCAGTCATTGTCTGTCTCCTGGGTCTGGCACCTGGTCGCTACCTTTTTAGACAGCCCCGACCTCACCTGAGCGCTGTGGAAGTACATGCCCATAGATGTCCCCAACACAGAATATAAGAAGAAAATAAGAAAGTACAGGCAGAGAGCAGAGTCTCCTCTACTTCTTCCACTCCTAGTGGGTCAAAGTGGATGATTAAGAGGGATTACTTCTGTATAAGTCTTCAGATTATTTTATAGGGAAGATCCTGCATAGTGTACCTTTAAGTATTTGGTCTATAAAATGTCAGAAAATGGTTTAAATTAAAAAAGCAATTTCCCAACCTCAAGGTAATGTGTTTTGACAGACCAAAAGTCCAAAATCCAAAAATATTAAATTCAATATCACAGACCTCTCAGGAAACCAGAAAATATTCACATTAGAGGAGCTGGAATCGTGATGATTTTTTTGCCTTTTAGGTATGCAAATCCCACAAATTGATTCAACCAGGCTCGGCGCATTACAATAAATGTATTCGCCTCATTTCCTGAAAGTGTCTTTCCCATTAACATTTTTCATTTGTTTGGCAGAGACCGGCCTTTCCTCCCCCTCCGCTGTGATGACAAAGCATTGATAAAGCGTTTAACATCATGCATATGGGAACGTCTCATTTCTCAGGCCTTGAGTTATTCAGGGGTCAAAGTGCATTTAAAGAGTCCGCCATCACCATGGTTACATCTCCATCTCCAGCCGGTGAGAGGTCACCACTTCTTCCCACTGATTCACTCGCACCAGCATTCCTTCAGCTCTTGTCTGCCAAAGTCCAGCACTCAACTGAGCAGACGCTCCACGGCAGCAAAGGCCATCAAGTACTTTCTTCAATACATGGACTGAAGGAAACTTTGATCACAAGAAGGTGCTGTAACCTCTAATGGGTTTCAGATCCAAGAAAGGGTGCTTTAGGATTATTCGGTAGCTGATGGGATCCCTATCCACTTGAGTAGACCAAACATCAACACTCCCTCCCCTGGGACAAACCATTGTCTGCCTCTGCTTGTACACCCACTGCATTATTCAATGTGGCCTCCCATCATGGGGGTGTGCCTGATGAAACATTTAAACTGCCTTAAAAGCATAGCCAATTTGGGGAGCGTATTCTGTGTGAAAGGAAGGCCTGACCTGCCCATCAAACATTAATAATTGACAGCTTCATTTGCTAAGTTAATAGAAGGCAAACAATAAGCCAATTTAGGCAAAGCAGAGAGGGAAATGTGTGTGTCGGGAGGGGCAGATCCCTTTTTCTTACCTCTCCTCAGTGGAACCCAGGTTCTCGATCTCACTTGTCACTTCTGCTATCTCATCCTTCAGCCGCTGTAGAAAAGACACAAATGTTAGTCTTAAAATGTCACAAGTATCACAACAAGATGAGTTCATCATCTGCCTATTAATTTCTCTGTCACCTGGAGGCGTGGACGAATGTGACCAACGCAAACAACACGCAAAGTATGTGTACCAGGCTTTATTAAACAGTGCCAAGGGAGAGGCCATCATCTCTCTTTGTCTAGAAGCCAGGTGGCCTTTAATCACATCCAGTAAATACTCGCAGCAGAGCCGTCAGCTCAACAAAGAGAGCAGAGTCACTGCTGATGAACTGAAACACAGCTGCACATCTAACTCTACTCAGTTCCTTTAAACTAAAAACTGACTCAAGGTTCAAAGTTATTTATTGTCAAATGTAGAACGATTACAAGAGCAGTCTCTGTCACTGAAAATTTTGGGACTAAGGCCCCTCCACTACTGCAATTGAATATATATCAAAGAAAATCACAAGAGGAAACAAAAAAGGGATCTAAGCTATATAGTAGTGCAAGTTAAAAGTTAAAATACACAGATCTATATCTCATATCAATGCATGTGTTTGTGTGCGTGCTCTCCTAAAGAAATCCTCTCGTACTGAATTCAATTGGGCAGAGAACAGTCAGGGACAACCTCAATACAAATGGAGTAAGAAAGCGTAAAAGTGGATTATATTTTGTGTAGCGTTTTAGTGATTAATGGCCTTAGAGGCAGATTTAGTCGATCAAGCCAGGACCGCTGGTGCCAGGCTGGCGCAGTAAGGGCATTACAGAGGGTAGAGGATGGAGAGGGCGACGTCAGCTTGATGAAAGTGCGGAATAACAGACTGTAGCATAGGAGAAGTCCTGTATGCAGACAGAGCTTGCTTTGGATCATGGGAGGATGCAACTCTTCGAGTAAAAGGTTACAATCATCGAGTCTCTCCATTCATATCCAGTGTTAGCTTATAATTTCTCATGCATAATGCCGACTCACTATAGGCCAAACCACAAAGGGAACATCTGTGATTTCAAGCCCTGCGCAATCACAACACATTCCTTAAATGCTTGCCTCCACAAACAAAGGCTGTGCTCATACAGGAAAGTGGGTGGTTGTGGTGGGGGGGGCGTTGACACGCAGGACCAGCAGAGGAGGGTGTGGGAGCTGAGAAGGAGAGGGGTCAGTGTGCAGACAAGAGAGGAGGTGAGGAGGAGAGGGGGGCACAGGGGGAAGCTGTAGTGGTCAAAGAGGGGGGAGGGGCAGCGACGGTGTCCTAGGCTCATAAAGGAGAGGGTGTCGGATGTGTCAGGTGTCAGGGCCAGTGGAAGTTGAGTCGTCCGACATCTGGAGGCCAACTCTCTGTCAGGCCATGACAGTTCTGTCACCCCTGTGTGTCATTTGCTTAGCTGGTTATTGAGTGACAGAACTGACCCGAGCAGCTCAATTCAATAATCAGCTCTGCTCTTGGGCCTAGGCAACAGCCAAAAAAATATCATGGGATACAGACTCAAACAAACCACTTTAGGGAAATTTGGCCAAGCTGATTTGAATCCCAGCTCTCTTTGGAAATCAGAGAGTACATGAGGGATATTTGACTGGCTGCATGAGCACGTTCCTCATAAGAGCATAATCCTGTTTCATCTGTATGCAGAATCATTTGCTTGTCTTATATTTATACTCACGTTAAATTCAAAACCAAATTTCAAGAAAAACACCCAAAAGAGATAGCTTGTATCCATAAATAGAAGTCTTTGCTGACACAGAACATTTACAAAACACAAATGGCTAAACAGTAAACAGAAATGGTTTAAGGAAGTGAGCACTTGGCAGGAAATACCTCAAATTCCAATTGGAGTGAAAGGTTTTAAGGACTCCTTGGAAAAGAAATATTTGTACAACTGGATAGGAGGTAAAGTTTAACCAAAAAGGAGGAGGAGTAACAGTGGAAATGAGCCAAATGTCTGGACCTTGGACCAAAAAAAATGAAGATCCTTCTCTGCTCTTTGAGCCTCTAAATCTCAAGACTGGTCGTTTTAATGGGAGGATCACTTAAATTTTTTATTAAGATTAGCCAGACTGTGATATTAAGTTTAATTGGGTCCAAGCAGCATAATTTACATTACAAGCTTTTACAGCCGAGCCGAGCCCTGAAATCTGTTGCAGTTGGGTAAAAAAGGCCAAGTGGTTGGTTTCTTTGACATGTTTTTATTGATAACTCCTATTATATTATATTTGAAAACTGAAAATGATACTTCATAAGCTAAAGGTGGACAATTTTCTGCAGTCAAACACACGGCTTGTATTTTGTACCCATCTACTGTTCCTGTGTTTTAAGATTCATTCATACAAGTAATCCAACAGCCCCCAGTTTCCTACTCCAGTATTACCTGAATGTCCTCCAGCAGCTCCTGCTTGCGCCGGCGGATATTCTCCAGCTCCTGCTGCTCCTCCGGGGTGAGGTCTTCCGGCACTGGAGGGAGATGAGAGAGAGGATGAAGGGTTAGGACAGCGTTGCCCAAAATATAATGCACCTTAATCCTTCTCTATGCATATCTATCCCCTGAGGCGTGTCCCTGAGGGTATCTCAGAGCACAGAAATAATATCATAATTTTGCTTCATATCAGAGGGTGAGTGAATGCCCACAGCTAGGGGTGGGAAGTCCTGCCTCATAAAACGTGACTGTGGCGATGACAGTCATGAAAGATGTTGTTCAGCAGCAGGAGAGGAGAGGAGAGGAGAGGAGAGGAGAGGAGAGGAGAGGAGAGGAGAGGAGAGGAGAGAGATCAGACAGCAAACAAACACACCTTCATGGGGATTTCTGAAAACAGGGTTATCCCTCCTTCATTCTTAAAAACAAAAATCCCATCCATATAACCACTGCTTTTAATAATCCCCAACCAAATGAATACAAAAACACAACTGAAGTGTGCTAAAGAGCACGTCAAACCAGCAGGCAGTGATAGCCCTAAAGCCACACAAGGAAAACGAAGATCTCGGCCAATCAGAAGCCTGAACAAAACATATTAACGAAAGGCTACCTGTAGCAGTGACCGCCTCTGTTCCTTACTATAGAGGAGTAACTGCACATTTATGTGTAAACTTGTAAAAAGTCCCGTTAGCAGAGCACTATTTTTGTCATGTCTGCCACCTAATTAGTGACACCTTAACCAGGATACAATAGCTCACGCTCTGACGTTAGAAGCCAAAAAACTGTTTTCACTGTCTGAAAATCTTCACCTCGAATGGAGTTTTACAAAAGGTACGTCTTCTGTGACATAAACACAGTTTGCAAGAGGATGAAAGCCCAAAATTCATAGAAGAAGCTACATTTTCAAACTTGTGTACATGTGAACTAGGCCTCAGGGTATCAAACACTGACACCAAAAGTCAACCAAGTCTGCAGCAGCCAGGTGCACTTTGAAGAGGATTTACCTTTTGTGTGTAATCTGCCCAACTAAATGAAAGCGCTCAGGTCAGTCAGGCAGCACTGAGCATCAGCACCAGAGAAGCACAAATGTGACAGGTCTCAAAGCTCTGCCAGTCCTCCTGTCACTCACGCTATAGGCAGTTATAATTAGCTTTGTCTGTGCCGAGGACTGAGGGGCGAGCGATGTGTCCTGATTGATGGACAATGTGTTTGTGTGTCTGTGTGTGCGCAGCCCCTACCTGCACTACAAGCATAAAGGGACACCACTCGAATCAGCACTCCAAGCACAACCCCTGTTTCCTTTACTTAAGCACTGTGCTGGAAGCATTTTTCAGTCTATTTGAAAACCAAGTTATTCTTGCATCAGGATTACATGATAATCACCCTAAAAGAAGACACTGATTGCTTGCTTGAATCGTTTTATTAGCACGTATCTTTCCATGCATTTCTAAAAAACATCTGCGATGCCTTGAGCGAGTTAGATTCCATTCCCTTCATGTTAACGAAAACTTGTCTTCACTTGCTGAACGAAGGCATGATCCAATGTGCATTTGTGAATTCTATGTTTCAGTTGAACTTGCTGTGAAATAGCATGAAACCCCTTTGAGGTGTGAGACACCAAAAATTTGGTCGATCTGCAGCTGAATAACTACTGCAAAGTGTTGTTTGGGAGACACTGACAGATTGTTGCAGGATCACAGCTCATATTTAGCATGAGTGGGAATCACTCTGCTGAACCCTGACAGTGTCATGAGCTGCTCAAGTCACAGCCATTATGTTGGAAGATCATCTCTGTCACTCTGTGTGACTCTTTCTCTGATTTCTCCAGTGGCCACACACAAGCCTCCTTCCTGTGACCTCTCCTCCCTCATTACCTCAGCAGCAGGGTTGAAAGGTTAAAGGGGTCGGGGCTGGGTTTGACTGTTGATCTCCGCAAACTGGTTAACAAGGTAATGGTTATAGAGAGGAAGCTGAGGACAAAGGAATCTTCAACACTAGGTTTTATATTACTAGTGTCACAACTCTTTATGATACCAACAACCTCAAAACAACATTAATTCAATATCGGTCCTACATAAGCCTCATAAAACCACAAATATTCGCGACTAAATGTGAGCAGCTATACTGTGGGTGCAGTGTACCTGCAGTAAGAGGTCAGTGTAATGAAGGTTAAAAAGCTCAACAAAATCAAGCACAGCAATCAATAAAGCAAGGACGAGGCCAGCCAACTAGAAATTATGAGCTTCATTGTGCTTTGAGACACACAACTTTGTAATCAGCAAAATAAAAGATCAGCTTGTTTAATTTTCCCATAAGAAGATTTAATTCAAGCATAAAATCCTACATAAATGACATCCTAGAGAGAAATACATGCTGCATAATGGCAAGCACTTATTTTAATAACAGGAGGTATGCTAACCTAACATCTTGAGGCAAATACCCATGACTTACACTGGAATGTCTGCTAATATTTAACACAGGGATAATAGACAATGGAAGACCACAACAAGAGCCTTATAGCGGGCTGTTCAGGAGCTCCAAAACAAAGCCATGCTGTCTTCCCGTCTTGTTTTCAGACAGCTGGGGGAGCAAGACAGTCCGCACGAGGTTGACCTTACACACATCATACCTCACAGCCTACAGTATCCCTGGCAAACCGACCATATCCATCTCAAATATTCAGGGTATCCATGGAAACCGTGGTTAGCTCTAGACAACTGTTCTCACTTGCAGGGGGGGCTGACACCAAGATAAATAGTTGCACAAGCTTTTGTTTTTGGTCAGACAGTTCCCATAAGGGCAGCTCACACTGGCGAAGAGATGGATGTTTTGATACAGACTGAGATGCACAAACAGGCGCACACTCACAAAAACAAAGTGCTGACAGGTTTGAGAGTGTGCGTTCTGCTCGCATTTAATGACCCTGTCTCCCGATCGACTGGGCAAATAATGTCACTCTGAGTAAACCCAGAGCAGGCCGTGCATTTATCAGCACAAACAAGAGCGACAGAGAGGACAAGCTGAAAGCAGGAAGTCCGTTTCTCTTTCTGGAAATATGATGTCAGGTTGGGCGGCTGGCGGACGCTGAAGGGAGCCACGCCACACAAAACGGGACAGCCGGACCCAAGACGACACAACCACAGCATTCCTGTCTTGGAGGAGGACCACAAAGTGACGAACTGACAGGAGAGAGGAGCTGCAGGAGAGGACTGTAATTTAAAAGAAATTTAGCAAAGGAACGTTATCATTTGAAGATGGAAATCATCTGCTCATTTGCCTCCTTCAAGAGCACAAACATGGAGAAAGAAATCAGTATTTCAGCCCATCAGCAGGGCAGATGCATGATGACTCTCTGGTCCTGGGATTAAAGGGCAAGATTTCTACCCTACCACCCCACACGTCATCTGTCATCAACCACATGATCAGACTGACTCAAGGAGCCAATCAGGTACGCCCATCGCTGCCTTCCCGACTCCACCCAAATAATCAAGACCACATCAGGGAAGGGAAAGGCCCCACCCACACATGTGCCAGAGGTAGGCACCAAGTGGGTGTCATTTCCCAGAACACAGCAAATGAGGGGGGAACCCATCCACTTAAGTAAACGCTGAGAGCAGCTTGTTTCCCTTCAGTCTGGGAGCGCTGCCTGGCTGTCATTCAGCAAACCTCTGCACTGGCACGGCCAATGAAAAGAGACTGTCATCAGAAACAGACAGGAAATGACAAAGATAGAAAGGGCAAACAGGGTAAAGACAGTGTGATGGAGAGAGTCTGTTTCTGTACAAGCGAAAACTAATTATCTATAGGGCAAATTCACTGACACCTTTATATTATCCATCTTTTACAAATGCAGTGATAGGGCATGAATGTTTGAAGAATCAATAGTATGAGAGGTGTTGTTCACAACATGCACCACTCCTCTGCCCCGTCTATATCTGACTTCAGGAGCCTCTCAGAAGCAAAGGGCCCTACAGCAGTCTGACAAGGGCGCCCCTGTATGTAGTGATTTCCACAGGCTGAAAGAGAAACACGGGCCGCCCACATCTTCACTCCTTCAGGGACTCGCGCTGCCCGGAAAGCAGGTCATTCAGGGATTCACATGCACACGGAGGCGTGCATGCTTTCAGTGCAGTTGTGCACACAGACCAGGGAGCAGTCACGTGCACATGCGTAACACCCACACACACGCCGACGCCCGAGGCCGACACAGTGCGTCGCCCGCTGTGCCTGGCACTGTGTCGGTGTTCAACAACTTGCTTTTTGTTTTAACTTTCAACATTAACACCATCTGACTGGAACTGTCCAGACTGTGATATTCAGACTGAATCCATTAGGTTACTGCAAAAATGTTTCAAATAAATAAACATTTCAACAAAGTAAGAATCGCGATGTGAGGCAGGGCAGTTACAGTAGCAAGAACATGATACTAAAATTATCTTGTCACATCCGCTTTTTTGGAAAAACAGTACAGTTTTTTCTGAATGCCTTATCACTAGCAGTGTTTCCTGAAGCGCTGTCTCTGAAACCATTAACACTTGTAGCCAATGAATTTGCCAAGTGTGCCGTCCTGAATGAACAGTCTCTTCTTTGTACTCAGTTTCCATTTTTTTAACACACTTCTAGCATAACTGTAAACACTATGTTGCCAATTGCCTCTCCACACTGATCCATGTGCTGTGTATCTCAACACAACATCTCATGTGATGTAGACGGCCAAAAAAGTTTCAGCCTAATTTTTCTCTGTTCTTTCTTTTTTTCAACACAAATGTTATCATTTTCTTCTACTCTGCTTTGTTTGTTTGAGGTATATTAGAGTTTGAATTGATAGTGTGTTATGTTCAGATTACACATCCAGACTTTATACATTTGAATAACAATGTGTTAGTGTGTTTACTGCATGTATGACAGCTTTATTGCAAATAGACTCGCACACAGAAGAAGCAAAATCCACCAGTGTTTTTCATTTATGTCATCAATGCTTGATGTACTGTATCGATTTGTGTGTTCTGTATCGGCGCAAAAACACAATTTTTAAACGGGTATAAACAGTTTAACAAGACTTATTTCCTTCTGCAAGAGATGTAGAATGTTTTGCAGGTTTGGTGTTAAGCATTGTGGTTAGAGTGTAGCGTTTTGCAAAAAAAGAATTGCCTTTAGTTTCATTTCCTGAGCAATCAGGGGAAAAAATGTACATTAAATCTTTTACTAGATTGCTAACAAGGGTAGTGTAAAGTAATTTGAAAACATGCAAGTAAAGAGCAGATAATGATAGTACCCTATGTTAAAGTACAGACATGTCCCAAATGTGGGACAGTATAATCTGAGCTTCGGCCTGCGGTGCCCTGGCCCTCATTATTACTGAGTGCCGTTTAGCCTAAATTTATGACTCAAAACACTCAATACGTTCCTTTAGAGTATAATCATGGTGCCCACTCTTGAATTAGTGCATCCCTGTCCCCTTTAAAACCGCTTTTTATTTACATAAACTCTTCTTACAAAACTTTTGTCCCTCTAACATTTCTAACTCACCACAATGTGCTTCATTTGAACCCTAAACCCAATCAAACAGTTTGACAGTGTATGTCCTTATCTTTTGCTACTAAGAGCGTCTTGTATAGTTCCTAGATGGGCGAAGTAGTTTATAGTAAGGGCTGGGTCAGCGGAGAGCGCTGGGGAGGTGACATCAAGGGAGATACCAATTATAGCTCCCTCTCCCACAGCGGCAGAGCCCACTAATACACATCCTGATTGCCATCCTGGCAGAAGAGGCAGACGTCTCATTTCCACCCAGATCACTGAAGAACTCTCCTTGGAAAATAAGGAAATTAAAATTCTTGAGTGCTTGTAGGGTATCTCAGCCCCCCTCCCCTCCCTGCAGATGTGACCCAATTTAGGGAGCTCCTCTCAGAGCACAAGGACTGAAAAAAGTTATTAACTAAATAAGCTCCTCCACCTGGGCCGCCCACAGTGACATGGCTACTGGACAGGGTTGCAAGATACACACTGAGGTGAACTTAAATAGTCTTATCTACGCTCCACACAGATCTGAATGGTGAAGTGACACAGTTTAATGTGACACCGGATCTATTCTCGCTACATCTACTGGACCAGATGGAGACATCAATGAATATATTTACGCTACAACGCTGCCTATGATCTGCTGACTGAGGCAATATGCAAAGAGATACACATTCGTTTCTGCAACCACGTGTCTGTGTGCCTGTACATAATTACATTTTGATGAAGTGCGTGCACAGATCAAGCAGATGAATGACACTGATAGCAGAGATTGCACTCTGCACAAGGTCCTTCATCTGCTCTGTGTCTACAGCTTTTTTCCTCCATATCTTTGTAAAAGAAATAGCCATCTCTTCGGTCCTTACACACTTTGTATTAGGCTCGATTACCATTATCTTCTTCCACTATCATCTCTTCTCTCAATTACTCCTTTGTACCTTTCTCCTGTTCTGTTTCTAATCAACCTTTCTCCAAAATGCAACCAAGATTATCAATTTTCTCCAGCCCTCCTCCACCTTCTCCTCTCCCTCTGTTCCTTAAGGCTGTTGTTGTTCCTGCACAGCCTTTGTCCTTACAGTTATGAGGACAGTTCCCTTCAAACTGCAAAATGGACCCTCCACCCCCAAGGTCCCTGTAGGCTTCAATCAATCGACCCCTAGCCTGTACCAACAGGAGTGCTGGCTGTAACAAGAAACAGTCCACTTCATGATGAGGTTTAATGCATTCAGCACAAAACACATGCACACAAACAATCGATTATGTGAGCTGGGATGGGCAAAAACACACACAGAAGAACACCAGGGTCTATCAAAATGGCTTTAAGCTTCCTGGACTTTCCTGCTGTTTGCTGCTTGAACAACAAAGGGTGATTTAAGACGTGAACGTCCCACCCGCTCATCTCTGATCTGAGACTGAATCTCATTACTCCAGTAAACCCCAAGGGGACTATCCCCTCATATATATTTGATATTACACACACATACACACACACATACACATACCCCTTCATCTTCTGACCCAGACAGCTTGTAACAAAGCGTAGCAGGGGCTGTGAGGGAATGCCAGTCTCAAATATGGGAACTGGCCTGAAAGAACTTCTTTAACCTCCAGATCCATTGCTGCCAAACACAAAAACAGAACCCAAAACAGGCCGAGTGGACCACCAGGTTTGGATCAAAAAGCCACAGAGCATCCAACCTGACCTGGCCTGAGGGTAGGAGGGGGTGAAGGGGGACAGAGAGAGGAGAGAGGACAGGAGAAGGAGCCCTGTGTTTGGCCGGGGAGGCGTGGGACGGTGAATGGCAGGAGAACACAGAGACAGTGGGAAGAGCAGTGGGACGATCACAGCTTTCCCTTTGTGTCTCCAAGTGGCCTCTCTGAACATTCCTCAACAAGGCCCAGGCAGGGGGACTGATGGCTCAAGCATCCTTGGCTTTACTAGTGTGTCCAGTCTCTATGTTTATTTCTTGGTCATCAAAGCTTCCTTTGAGATCCATAACAAAGTGAAATTGCAGTCTGACTTCTACAGCCGTCATCATTAAGCCTCTGATTGGTCAGATATATGTTCCTAGAGTGTCAAACAAATACACGCCTTTATACCATCCCCGCCAATTCATACAGACACACCTCACCCCCACTGACAGTAACAGACTGCCCAGTCATTGGCCTGCTGCACCAGTACTCAATCATTTAAAGTGTCAGTCAGTGGCGCTCTATTCACTGGCCTGAACCACAACACAACAAACCAAGCTGGAGAATGACAGGACAGCCCATCGGGCGAAAAGTCAAACTAGCACTTAAAATGATTTGCGTCCTCGCTGTTTTTCATCTACGTAGCATGCATTATGCCCAGCTTCACTCAGTTAATCTCCAGTACTGTCAAAATGTGACTAGAGGTGGACACAATGACAACTGACCAAAGTCCCACATGATGGCAAAGTACCAGAGCTGTCAAGTTACACAAACAGACTTGTTGAAAACAACACAAGATCACTTTAACACATAAACACAAACATAAATTTCAGAGCTAACCTGTGAGAGAAATCCTCCAAAGTTTCAATGTCTTTCCAGAGAGCTCCTCTTCTTCTTCTGCTCCACCTTATCTCTCTTCCTTGATATTAAAAACACACCCAGCAGGCTCTTTTTCTGTCAGCTCCTGGGGCTTAACGCAGGCGAGCCGGACGTCCACATGACAAGTGGCAGAGAGAAGGAGCCTGCTCCTCCAGTCACGGAGAGCGATAGTGCCGGGTTTCCTCAACTGTACAGCACAGCTATCAGCTCCCAGCATGCTCACACAGCACACTGACACAGTCCATTTGGGGAAGGAGCCTTACTCACTACCTCATTCCCTCCTCTCCCTCCCTTTCTCTCTCTACTCTCTCTCTGTTTTGCTGTCACTACCATTAACGTGGAGGCTCCACCCAGTGGTCATTCCTTTCTCTGCCTCCTACACACACACACACACACACTACATGAAGATCTATAACCACATGACTTTCTTTCAATACCTGTATGTATGATTAAAAGTGATCAAGATGTGGTGACAGGAATTGATGGTATGTTTTAAGTTTTCAATTCTCAAAATTAAGATAAATTCAGATACAGTGTAATAACATACACAAACAGCATTTTAAAGGGTAGGCTCGTATATCATACGACCCAGAGCCAGGGGCCCAAAAGAGAAAAAATAAAGTCTGCTTTATGTCAAAAATGGGTCAGGTTTTCAAGACAGGATTCATTAAAAGTCACATGTCACGTGTAGCTAATATTATTAAATATTTTCAGGGACATAAGACAAAAAAAAAGCCTTCCACATTTGATAAGCTGTAAGACCGCTCTGCACTGACTGTGCCACCTTTTTCTTTTCACAGGGAGAGTTGCGGAATCCAATGGGATGGAAGCGCTGCTCATGCCCAAGCACAACCTCCTGGGCTGAAAAATAAAGCTCATAGCTAATTTCAACATTCATTGCAACTGTACGGGGGTGAAATTTTTTATACAACCCATCCGTTAACATTTTATTAAGGCTTTAAGTTGCGCATAATTAAGGTAGAGCCATTCTGAGTGACAGGCTGTCTGCCGATAGTGTCCTCTGCTTCTCACTCAGATCCAGCCCGCTCTGCTCCACATCGCCAGCCCCTCACCCATATATGGTCACTTCTGACTCCAAAAAACAAGATGTCAACAGGTGAAATACCAAACTTGAGGCTTCAAAATGGAAGTCCAAAACACACAGTAGCTACATACATCATTTTTACAGTCTATGCCCTTGCTGCAGTGCACCCCTTGAAACTGCCACTGAGCACTGCCCTCAAAGTTCAAATTATTTCAACTCTGACCTTGGTTGCCTCTGACCTTTTAAGGCACAGCTAATGAGATAACAGCTGTATGTGACTAAGCAAAGAGTGACACATGCCAGCAGGGGTAGGTGAAGAGTGAAGAAACACTCAACCTCTGTGTTTCAGAGTTCGTTGAACTCTATAAGACACTGTCGGAGACACACCACAATCTCGCCAGCAAAAGTAATAAATGGTGAAATGTCAGCAATCAGATGGGGCTCCAGGTTTGTCTGTAGGCAAATAGTTTTAAAATTTAGCTAAATCCAATGCTGAAGTTAGCTTTTTGATGATTGCCTCTACAAGTGTCTGCACTAAGCTCTGCGCCCCACCTCACTGTAACCCAAGAGCAAATTTCTTATCACCTGAAGGCATCGATACAAAAACAAATTAGAACTAAAGTTGATGGTGAACAGTGTATATGAGTATCTTGTCTTCTTTGGACACATCCGGTCACCTCCCAAAGAGACAGACAGGAAGTCATCATGAGCTGTTGTTATGAGTCAGCAATCTGAGCCAGGTCCTCTTTCTCCCGATCAGTCATGGGACAAGTCATGCTATCATTATAACCTCCAAACTCCAGTCTAACAATGGAGTCTGTCCTGAGGACAATCGTGTATTTTTTTTCTTCAGACTAGTGCATGACCATAATCCTAATGCTAATGATGCATGCCAAAAGATTGCGCAAGATTTCCAGCATTCCTCCTCGTCGCGTCCCGAACAGCATGTTTTAACAGCGTGAGTGTTCATTTGCCTCGGGTACATCTGCATCACAGAGCAGATGTGAGCGCTTGCCTCATGTCTGCTTGTGTTTATGAGTCAACCTGGAGCCCTCTGCTGTGCCGGCTGCACTCTGCAGTCCCACAGTGGCAGATTTTTCTCTGACTAGTGTCAGTATGGGATCCATGTGTTAGAAGAGCTGAAGCCAGTTGTGACGTGGAGCCGACAAGTGATGATTTATATCCTGCATAGAGGTCATAATGCGATGCGATAGGAATAACTTGTTCGGTCAGTCATGTTTTCACTATCAGTATCATTATTACTCTTTTAAAATGTCTGAAAACCCCTGCAGATCAAGATCAGGCATTTTGTTTCTGTTGCGTCAAGCCTTTCTGTAAAATATTGGAAATAACAGGAAGAAGTACAAGGAGATTCATCAGAAAGAAAATGCAAATAAGCATGAATGAAGCCCATATTTACTTCACTGGTGGTTCCCAACTTTTTTGGTGCATGAACCTTCTAACAATGAAGTAACGTGTGCTCATTACAGGTCACAGCCTCAGTATGGACATGAGTTGTGAGCAGCACAAATCAAGAGCAATTTTCTCCTTTTTAGAGGCCTTAAAGGAGCTGTATGCAACATTTAGAGCATTATAATAGCAGCAAACAACTATTTGCTATGTAAAGATATAACAGTAACGACGTCCTGATCAGAGAAAAAGGTCACACTGCCTGTGTGTGTGTTGTAATCAGAGTTTCTTTATTTGTTGTTATATTGTGATATATTGTGGCTAGCAAATCGCTGCTCTGAAATGCGCTTATATGTGGTTACTTCTAAAAACGCCATCCTGACCCACAGTGTTGTCACAGAAGTGTAACACCCACCCTTCGTCTAGTGCAAATCCCCCTCCAGGCTATCACCATTAGCTCTGTCAGCACTGCTGCAGTTGTTAGCACTGTTCGAGCTCAACTAAGAGCTAACTAAACTAAGAAAAATTTCCAAAAAATAACTGAACGTAACAGATAGGCTTCATCTTTCTTTTGGATCCCTTAAATCAGTGGTTCCCAACTGGTCCAGTCATGAGGTCGAGATTTCTCCCTGGTCATTAGTTCGAGGTCCCTCAGTCAAATACATTTATTGTCATACTTGCTTTTGGCCATGTCACAGAGCTAGTTAACTGTCTCTGTCAAGTGTCTGTCGGTTAGTCACTCAACAAAAAATGGCACGTCATAATAAAAGCTCTGTGCTGGAAAAGTTACTGTACTTAAAAATGAAATATGTTTTTTTTTTTCCAGACTTGACATGTTAGTAAGTCACTTGCGGTCCATTCAGAATGGGCCTGCGATCCACCAGTTTGGAACCACTGCCTTAAATTATCATGTCACCCAGCAGATTTTTTTGGTACCCCCTGGTTGAGAACCATCGCACCGCACAGCTGAAAGACTCCCATATTTTGGTGCCTTGTCTGTCCCACAAAAACAACATTGCCTTGTTGCATGTATACAAGTCGGCCTGGGTGTTTGTCACACTATCGAGTCACAGCATTCCAAATGACTGTTGCTCCCCTGAGAGGACATTAACATCCCACAGACAGCTCAACATCAGTCTGCTAGCTGTGCTGAGGTGGCTGTGAAGGAATGCTGGGACCAGAGGATGTGACTGGGTGGAAGCTGGAGAATGTATAGCGAGGAGGCCTGTTACCGCACACACAGCTTCGGTGTAAAGCAAACATACAGACGACTGCACAGCATAAACATCCTGCAGCAGCACGCAGACACACACATACAGTCCATCACTATGAACACAAAGATCAGCTTTCTTAAATAATCCATTCTGTTTTATTGGCGTTTATCAACATTAATTGTTTATATAGGCCAATGTGGAGGATTTTCAATGTTTTCCCTCAAAAGCGGAAGTGCTATTTCTACCCACAATGCATGCCTTTGTCCTCCGATGCTGCTGGCCTTGATTCTTATCAGGGCTGTCCTACTATCAACATCCTCTCTCTCTCTCGCCAGTTAAAAACACAAGCACGCACACACATCCAGAAAACACATGATGGAAAAGCTGGAAGAACCACTGATATTTTCTCTCTCTTAGCATCTTCATTTCTGTCTCTGTGTAGCTTTTTCTGTATGCATTTTAGCCCACACACAAATCGTGGGATGTCACTTCCTGTCAAGCATATTGTCAAACTCTTGGCTTCCTGTTTGTGAGCCGTTCTCATAGTTCAGAGGAAGAGTGAAAGCTGTGGCTTAACCCACCCATCCTGTAGGGAAAGGCAATAAAATAGCCATTCTTTCTTCTTTATAATCTTAATCTTTCAGCTCTGTCACAACATGATGGCATGCACATTCATCAGTGCACAAAACCCAAATGACTCTAACAACACAGCTATACAACTCAGCATGAACTGTCTACCTCTTTGACAAAGTTTCTATGGTGCCAGATCTGTCCTTATGCATTCTTTGTGTTTTCAGAGAGACAGCACACACTGCACAAACATTAATTATCCCAATTCGTTTGTAAAATCAACAAGAGATCCCATAAGCAACACAAAAAACTTGCCTTTCCACACCAGGGGCAAAACGTGCAATATAATGGGCTGTTGCCTTCAGTTTTGCATCGCCTACCTGCAGCTCAAACAAATCAAACACAAATAATGCTGAGCAAACTACGCACGCACAACCAAACTCCTACCTATACCAGAGCTGTGTTTGGCAAGCAAACCAGCCCACTCTCTATGGAGTTCCTGCCAGGCTCCATTTTGATTTTCCTGCCCCTATCAGCAAGATCAGAGTTTTGTCCTGCATGAAGAAAATGACTCCAGACGTGTCTGTACCTGCTGCAAACAAACCTGCAAGTTGGGTTTGAACTGAACGTCATTGTTTTACATTCAAAGTTTCTATTGAGATTTTTGAATGATGTGATCAGTGTTTGCCTGCATATTTTATCACATCATCCCCCTAGAAAATAAATTCCTCAAACAAAATCCTCAGTTGGAATCAAGTGATTCATCAGATTAAATAGTTTTGACTTCTGGTGTTATTGAAAATGTTTGGATCACAGGAGCAGAAACAATCCTACACAGCCACATTTGTAGAGTCAAATTCTGCAAACAGTGCAATACTCATAATATTGATGTAGCCTAATCTTTACCTGCTACTGTGCAGAAATAACAAAGAAAAGCTACTGCGTGAAGCTGTGAACTATTCCCTAAAACTCTCCTGCAACACCCTCAAATCAGTACTGGGAGAGACAAGAAAGAAACTAACTCCAGGCTAAACTGCAAGAGAGAACAAAAAAAGCAGAAGTACAGATTAAACATGCTGATGTAGTTTTGATTCCTGGAGAGAGAAAAGCTGTGTGTGTGTGACATGTTTCTGACTGAGAGACAGAGAAGCAAATAATTACCAAAATGAAGCCTCGGCTCTGAGCGGCCAAGTTTAAGACTGGTGAATCTATTTGTGGAACACAGAGGATATGGCTCCTCACAGGCCTGCGTGATGACAAGCTTATGAGAGCAAACACAGCCTCCATGCAAATCAGCCATTAACTGTCAACTGTGTTAGCAGCTAAATGTAGTGATATTATGAGCTCATCGAAGAAATCCTCTTGTGATCCTGACAGGCAGCACCACAAGAGACAGCAGTTAGATTTAATTGAATAAATGTTAAGTCCATAAAATGTCAGAAGATAATAAAGCACACACAAGCTCCCAGAGTTCAAGGTGACGTAGTTAAATGATTGTTACTCAACTAACACACACAATTTCAAAGATTACAAACCCACACTCACATAATAGAGAAGAACAGTGCATTCTCATATTTTAGAGGCATCAACCAGCAATTACTTAAAACTTCTCATTGATTAAAACCTTTAACAGCTACTCCATGACCAAAATCGTTGACAATTTTCCGTCAATTAGTTAATTCATTAATTCTTTTGGCTAAAGGTGAGACTTGGATAGTGCTGCACGATTGTGGCCTACAAATTTTGCTTTGTTTTCTGGCTCCATAAGCTGAGAGAGAAAGACATATTTATACTTCTTTGTGGCTTAAATCTTGACGAAAGTGGGGCCAAACTTCGAGAGCATGCATTATTGCGCTCAAGACATATGAAGGAAATTTGACAACGTGCTAGTGGCTCCATTAGTTGGTCTTTAAGCAGACATCATATTAAGTTAATCATGTTGTTATATCGCCAATCTGAACCCATCGGCTATCAGTCTGATGACAGCTAATATTTTGGGAGATCTGTTGTAGCACATGGGTATTCAGGCCAAGACTTCCTCTTCCGTGTGCCGGTCATTTCGGCTCATTTCTGAATTCAGATATTTCCATATGAATGTAGATAAATAAAAAGAAGCCAATATAAAGCCTAACTATTGTTAGAAGATAGCTGATGGGTTCCAACTTCCAAGATTACATTCAGCTAATGCGTTCCTCCTCTACACACCAACTGTTTACCTGCTGCTTAAATGTGATTGGTCAATACAACTCAGACTACAAATGGTAACCAGAACGCTTCTGATGCCAAAATCTTGTCCTATTGCCGACAGGTTCTTCACATATATGCAGATATCTGTTTACAGAGATTATCATGTCGCTTATTACGAATGTGATACAAGATTTAATGCCATGATGTTGTCGACACAGGATGCTTTTTAATTTGCCAGAATGTTATATAATTTCAAATGCCTGTTCAGCCAGTTTGCTTAAAATCAAACCAGTTTAGACTCTTACATCAGACCAGTCCATAGAACCAGAACTGACCCAACTCAAATCCTGACGAGGACAATCAATCAACTAGTAGAGTTTGATGATAGCAATTAACTAACTTTTTAAATGTTTTATTAATTAAAGTAAATATTTTTTTTCTGCTTCCACTTTCACAAATGTTCCAGCAACAGGATACAGAGATTAAATTACTGTACACCTTCATTGTTCTGCCTCTTTCATCGACTGATGATACTGCCCTGAAGAATGTCAGCAATGCAGCAACACGACAACACTTCCCTGCACTGTATTGTATACACACATTTGCCCACTTGCATTATGGCATTAACAGTGCAGAACAATGCAGAACGAACACTGGCCTGAGTGGAGAGAGGGGGCTGCAACTGATGCAGAAAGAAGCCGAAAATATGATTATGGGGAGAGGATGATGATTATCAAACCGCCGGGGCATTAGTGCCAGGCAGGGCACATTGTTCTGGAGGGCCCATTAGAGCTCTCAGCGCCACTCATTAGGGAACCATTAGCGACAACTACTTTAACTTCCCAGACCACCCACCTCTAAGTGGCAGAGACAAATGGACTCGAAGAGCATCGACTGTTCCCCTCTCTCATCCCCGTAAACACAATGCAGCTGTGTGCCAGCCCCGGCTCAGCCAGTGGGGCCACTGAGTGAGCAAAGAGTGTGTAAGTTCTCCCTCTCCATCAGCGGGACAAAAGAGCAGCAGCATATAACAGGATCAGTCAGTCAGACGAGCACTGTTCTCTAACACGATTAATAGTGACGCAAGTTGAGGGTGCTAATTAATGCTGCCAAACTAACCAAGCCAAGAGGATGAAAGCGTCACGCTGAGCAACAAAGGCTTTCTGCCTGACTTCAAAGGCTGCACACTCGTATATTTCTATATAGTAATACTCTCTGTGGTAATAATTAAACTTAACTGCATGTAAAGAAGTTACAAACGGTTTAAAACAATATCACAGCAGCTATATAATGACCTACTCGGAGGCAGAAATGAGTAAGAAAACTCAAAATGTAAATATTAATGACAGTATTGTGCTGCCATGCTTGCTGACATTGGAGGAGTAACTGCTCTCACACCTGTTGCTGCTGATAGCAGTCAATGAAAGATGACACTGAGGATCTTCTTATGCAGAAACAGGGAAACTGTTGTGCATCAAGTTTGCGAGCAATACATGTGTTACTAAAGAGTTTGTAGATGTAGTTAAGATAAGCACCCTCAGTGCTGAGGCTACTATCTGCAGACGGACTAATTGTAAGCTGAGGCAACTTCTTGATTACATTTCACAAACTTATAATTGTACAGTGAACCTAAGAGGTCATTTTATAAATACATTTCACCCGGAAGTATGTTTTTTATGTTTGTTTTTTAAGGCTAAACTTGTATTTTTGGGGGTCTTCTACTGCAGACTGACACTATAAATGACAATATGCGTTATTTTTAGGCTGCATTTTATAAATGTGCTTCATAGAGAAGGCAGGTAAAGTTTAGTCTGTTTAGAAAACCTCAGGAGTTGATAACATAAACACAAAGTTGACTCACAGTAGTGTTGGTACAAATGGCAGAGTAAACACTGTAAACAAGGCCAGCCAGTCCCACAGTCATTACACACACTTGGTTCCTGAGATTTACCTTCACACACTCACCCATTAACACAGTTTAAACTTCTCATAAACATGTTTCCGACTAAACACAGCCCGGAAAAGACATTAAAACGACATTTAGACGAAGTAAACTGTATTTCCTTGACTGTTTCACTCACCTACGCCGTCTTCTGATTTCAGCACCATGCTGTCTCCTCCTGGCAGGTCCGACTTTAAAAAGTTTAAATTACTTTCCGAGCGTCAAAACTTTGACCAAATATCAGTATCGATTAATATATTGACTGTTTTTATTAGTTTTTCCGCCGAGTTAACAAATACTCTTGGGGACGGCTTCTTCGGTGAGTGAAGGGTGGCTCTGTCGACAACTCCAGGGAGTGGTTTGGACAGACGGAGGACTTTAACCAGCCAATCTTTACTGCGCGCGATCCTCCGTCAACACAAGCTGCAGAAAATACACCAGCTTCCGGTCACGACTTTCACAATAAAAGCCTCAGGAGCCACATTAGTTGCTTAATTTGTTTTTTACACACATACAATAATTTGAATCTTGCCATTCAGCCTATTTATTGAACCTTGCTTTTATTTTTACTGATTAAGATCATCATTGTTCAGTATCAGTATATGCTAAACTATGCAATACCTGTTGTACTATTTACTTATATTGCAACATGTTTTTTTTAAATGTGTATTTATGATATTGCTCTTTTTTTACTGCTCATTTATTATATTGTTCTGAGTTTTTTGTTTTACTGTTTACTCATATTGCCCTGTTTTTTTCACTGTTTACTTATTACATTGCTCTGTTTTTTCTGTTTGTTTTGTTTTACTGTTTGCTTATACTGTCCTGTTTTTTCTTTATTATATTGCTGTTTTTTTTACTGTTTATTTATTTTAGTTGTTTTGTGTTTTCTCCGGGGTTTTTTAACTGATGCATATTTGATATATTGCTTAATGGTTTATTTGTTTGTTTGTTTTTATTTATGCTTCTTGTTTGCACTATCCCCTTTGCTACTGTGATATTGCATATTTCCCTGCTGTGGGACTAATAAAGGATTATCTTTTTTTATAGACTTGCCTTTATGTGATGTTGCCTCTTATTTATGTATTTATTTATTATTATTTTAAATATTTGAATATTTAACTTGAGCCTCTTTTAATGCTCATTTACATTGACATTACATGATGTTGTCTTATTCCATTATATTTAACTTTATTCTTTGCATCATGTTTCTCTAGTTTACTGTTCTTATCTCATTTACTCTGTTGTGTTGTTTTTCTATGTTTTAGTGTCTCTGCTTGTGCCTTGTTTTACTTCAATTTTAGCTGAATTCTGTCCTCCTTTGTTTGGCCCTCTGTTGTTAATTTTTGACTCCTGGGTATCCTGCTGTTGTGCCCTTCTGCTTTGTCTGTCAAAGCACTTTGTAAACTCAGTTTTTAAAGGTGCTATATAAATAAAGTTATTATTATCTTATCTATTTTATCTTATGTTATCACACAGCTGCCAATTTTATGTATTTAGTTATATATTTATTTAACTTACAATGATTGAAATAAAGAATATTGACTTGAGAAAATTATTGACTTTTTTGTTTAGAGCATATTTGAGTGGGAAGTTAGATAGCTATCAACTTACATCAAGACTTTTAGGGAGTCATTATACTCAAACTTCAGACTACACACCTCTAGAAAATAGCATACATGCCATTTTTTTATAGCCATGACTCTATATCTCAGAAAACAGGATATGTGGCTATATCATTAAAATAAAAATCTTCTCTGACTGTATTTGAAACAGCATTCATTAAAATTGGGATTAAAATAAATTACTAACATATACGCTCTGCATTCCTCTTTCACTGCATTTAAGAATATAGTACATAAACTGCAGCAGCACTGGCCTCCTCAGCAAATTAGAAATAAAACAAACATACTGGTTTACTGTAAATACTCATATTATCATGGTTATATTATAATTTAGACTCTTATTTCTAAGGAAGAGCTGCTCTATATCCGGTATCAGTCTCTTATCTGTGCAGCATTGACGTTGCTCAGGCTGAAGGTGCAGCAAATGGGCCAGATGACGCGTTTGACGCTTACGTTTCCACCCTGTTGCCTTAGGCACTGCCTTCTCTCTCACACACTCTCACACACACACCACTCACACACGCACTTAACTGTTGCTGGGACAGGGTTGAGTGGGGGCAGGGAGCGAAAAGTGATTGACACACACAGACACAGCAGTTCACTGCGGCTGCTGCTGATCTTGCGCTTGTTGCTGCGTTTCATTCACCACATCCGCTGAGAGCAGACGTGCGTGTGTGTGTGTGTTCGCAGCCAGACTTTTACCTCGGAAAAACCACTCTTTAGAAAATAGCAACAACACCTGTGTGCGGCGAAGACATGACACTTAGAACACACAAACACCTGTTGAATATTAAAATACAATCACAGTATATTCCCACAGGTCTAACATGTGGCCTCACTACATTTTATATTTTGTACTGTTTGCTATTTATTTAGGCAACACTTGCAATGACGTAGAAAGTTTGAAAGCTGTCCTCCTAAAGGCTACACAAGAATCATCATCAGGAACATTTCAGTGGTTGGTTGGTTGTCATCATTATTACACAACTAAAAGTGTTGGCTCACTCCAACAAGAGTTCATCCACGTTCAAACGGAAGTGTCATTAATGCCGAAACTGGTTCTACCAAATCCCAGTGAGACTGCGCGCATGTTTTATGACTGATTCAGCGTGCCAGATACCAGCACCTGCCCAGAAATGAAAGCCTCATCTTTTTTTTTTCTAATTCAGTACTTTCACGTTTCATCCCGGCCCATCAACACATTTTATGCTGCCTGTGATCAAAGGTGCACCCGATGGTTGACATATCTTGGCTGCATATGTTAGGGCAGACAGCAGAGATACCCAGCTCTCCATCCTCTTGTTAAAAGTGAATAAATCAGCTTTCTGTTTCTTTAACACCTGCTCGACTGTCAGGTAGGAAAGGGCCGAGCCTGTGCGTGCCTGTTGATGAACACAGGAGAGCCAGAAGGAATGCTGCGCTCACAGCCAATGAAAGAGGCCAGGGGGAAATACTTCCTCTCTTATCCTGTCTAAAGCACTACAGGAAAAACGTGCAAAAAGCTGGATGTCTGGCTGCACATGGATCAAGATCAAATATTGGGATTCAGCTCTTTTCTGACGGCCATATTTGCTCAGAGATCATCAAGACACCTAAAGCATAAAAGCACAAACTCAGCCTCGAGAGGCTCTACAGTCTGCATGGCCACTTCATTTGAGGGGCTCAGCCTCAAGCTGTGGCCCATGAATGCCTCATCTGTGCTGCCTTAACTCAACAACTGACAATGCAGTCTGTGTGAAGTGAACCCTGTTCGCACAAAGTTTCAATTCATTGTCAAGAGTTCATCCATTCCCCCGAGCGCTGCTGTAAATCTGTGCTAAAGAGCCCCCGAACAAGTGAAACCAGAGAGCTGTTTGACCTTTAAATGAAACGATTATCAGCTGGTATCAACACATTGTTGTCCGCAACTTCCTGATCTACACAAAGACATGGAGAAGCGTCCACGAGCGTCAAAGCAGCGTCATACAAGATTGTGAAGGGTGAAGAGGTGTTTTGTTCTCGCATGGTAAAAGATGCAGCTGATTATTAGTTTCAATATGATGAATAAATTCCTCAAAAGGACAACGCGTTCTTCTTTAATCAAACATCTTGTTTATGAGGTTTTATTTCACAGTTTCAGTTTGAAACTAACAGGAACACTTGACAGTTTAAGGTAATGCAACACAACAGCACCTCAGAGGTTACAAAACTATGCATTAACACCTCATTGACACAGTTTGAATATATTGGATTGGCTCATACTGGCATCGTTTGCTCTGTGTGCAATGGCAAAATCAAGACAGAGCTTCTTTTGAAAACTTTCAAACAGCTAAATTTGTATAAGCTGAAAGCAGCTCACTAACACCCAGGAACATTTTAAGCTCTTACAGGCCTCATTGGTCGCATTATGAAATAGCTGTTGCTCAGTCTTAGCGTACCATGTTGAGCCCTTGGATCACAGTGTTGGTGCAAGTGACAGAGCCAGTTCTCAGGAGCAATTCTGGCTCACATGTTCAAAAGGTGCTTCTCCGTCTTCCTCTGTCAGCTGACTGACCATCTGATCTGTCCTACTGACTAGTACAGGCACTAAACAGCAATTCAGCATGATAGTTTGTGCTATGTCTTCTCCATGAGGGTCAATGATGTCACCCTGTATTGTATCTACTGGTCAGGTTGAAAACTCTGGCTTTAGATTACGAAACACAACACGTAATGGGATATTACAGCAGTAAAGCTGGGGGACTTCATGGTCAAAATTTACCCAGCAGACCGGACTCTTAGTCTTCTGTATGTGTGAGGCCCTGTTTACATGTACACAGATGTTTTACAGACAGATATTTTCCTCTATATTTTGGCCTCACGTCCACGCACAAACTGAGTTTTAGGTTACTAAAGCTAAGATTTTTCATGTGAAACATAACATTGAAAATGATGTAAAATTCTCAATTTGCACGTGCCTGTTGTTGCTTTGTGTAGGCTACTGAGCATGCTGGAAACAACAATAACAAGAACAGACAACCGGTTAGCTAATGTTTTGGACTAATGATTACTTTACACTTCAGCAGGATTTATACTTGACATTAGTCAAAGTTGTGTTTCTGAAGTGCTGTAAGGTTTAGTTGATTCACAACACACCCAAAACACACATTAAACCTGGCTTAATAGTGACAATTTAAAACTCAAGTACACAAATTGGCTTCACTATAACTCACAGCATTCACAGACAAACACTTGTCTTTATCTGGACACATTTTCCCCACAAATACAACATGCTAATGTTATTAGCACAAGCCTATGGCATTTCACATCGTATAAATTAGCCTAGCTACAGCCATAGGCTACAGCATAAGGTCTGCCGCACAAGTATAATGCCCACTTTACAGTTAGTATTGCTACACCACTTCACACACACATAGAGGCACCTGCTGCACCCAGTGTTTTTGCTTCACCTCAGTGTCTGTGGTTTCAAGTTTGCCAGAAACAACAATGGGATCACGCCCAGTTGAACCAGCAGATCGTGTGACACTTTTCAGAGTGGGATTGTTGTTAATGAGGATTATAAGAAAAACTTTTGCATGTCCAGAGCATCACTTGTATGTTTGAGTGAGCTCCCTAATCCTTATTGGAATCAATGGTGATGGGATCTCCAAGAGGTGTTTTGAAAGAGGAAACATCAGCCTGTACACTTTACTACCTTTGTGACATGGTTGACTGCTGAAGACACCTAACACCAGCGAGCATTTGAGGTCATTTTTGCGCTCTAGTGTGGACAGAGATATTTTGTAAAAATGAAGGACGTGACAGAATTAGGGATGCACGATGGTGGATTTTTTGCCAATATCCAATATGCCGATATATAACAACTCATTTGGCCGATGACCAATACCGATATTGATAGATACATTTTTTTCCCCACCTAAGTTTAGTGATCATCAAGTCTCTTCTGTAGTGGAATTAACATCGTATTATGCATGCATACTTTTATCATAATGGCCCACCAGCAGATGGAGACATGAAATACAGTACTTTTCAATGTATGTAATATTTGTTCATTGTGCAAAATAAGAAAAAGCATGTTGGCCACTTCTGATAATTCATTTTAAAGTCAATAACGGCCAATACCGATGCCATGCCAATATTATCATGCATTCCTAGACAGAGTTATTTTTTGAACAGCAGGGGAAAAATACCTGTTTTCAAAAATATCTGTATATGTGTGGACAGGGCCTGTATCCCACACTTCCCAAAATGCAACTTAACCGTGTCTCTGTTAGATACCTCATGTGTAGTTAAGGCCCATGTCTTTCAAACTCCATACCCTTAGTTTATAATGCATGCTTTTTATTAAAAGTGTTAACATCATCGGGGATTTCAAACTTTAGAAAACACCATCCAAAGACAGAGAAGCCATTGCAACACAAGTAAGCTGATCTTGGTGTGTAAAATCAGTGGAATGACCATTAAATGGGAAATTTCCCTGAAGGCATCGGGTTAGGACGAGTCCCAGCCTGTGTGCGCTTGGGGCAATGTAGTGGTTAACTCTTTACAATCATGACTTTATCTTTAATTTACAACAGGGTTATTCCTGTAACCACAAGGCTTTATTATTGTCCACACAGCTAAGCTTAAACAATGCACTGATAGCTGAAGTTACAGTAATATTTCTATGTGTTTAAATAGCCTGAATTAGATGGGGAGAAAAGTGAGACTAATATTTAACCATCCTATGGGAAGAGATGCCAAGAGTGACCCCTGCTGATCACCTGCTGTAATTACAGTTCAAACGGCACAAACAAGAAAGGGCATGTTTGGAAATGTTGTTCTGTAGCTTTTATCTAAAAACACACATCACTAAAAATGATCCTCAAGGAGCCAGACATTATCACCCACACACTTGCATCATATTTCTTCACATTTAGTCTGACTTACAAACATGATAAATTCGCAGAGAAGAGGCTTGTTGAGAAATAGGTTAGTTTCCACACCTGCTTGAAAGAAGTAAACACCAGGCATGAAAAATAGCTCTGTTACCATTAAGATTACTGCAGACATTCTTTGGCGTAAGCTGTGGCTGGAGTTTAGTTGCTCCATGCACCGTGACTCACTGCACAGGCTGATTCTGAAACCACAGCTTTCCTTTTACAGGTGCAGTCACAGGGTAATGAGACCTTTGGATCAATCCATCCTATAATTTTCCGGGTGAGAGGGTGGGCAGACCTGAGTGATTAATTACTGACATGAGTCAAGTACAAGAAAAACATCTAGCTCTTGTGTCACATTTCGTACGTGGCCATGAGAGAAAATCACACCGTGGGCGGCCAATCACTTGGCATTTACAAACATAAAGCTCTATTTTTGATATACAGCATGCTCTCCATGTATTCTCATCAGCACTCGTGCATTTTCTTTACTTCACAAGGACTCACCTACATATATACGTGCAGAAATCCTGCTGTCAGAAGTTGTGACATTGCAAATCAGTTTCAGGAAGAGGGTGTGAAATGCAGAGAGCTGCTGAAGTAGGACAGCCTGTCTAGAAGTCACTCTTCCTCAGGCTAGACTCGCAGCATTCTGCACTGCATACATTTCTGCAGTTGACATCACCCCCAACAAGCCTTGGTAGACAACAGGCTGACAAAGCATTTGTTCATCTATAATTTATCATGCATAAGTTAGACTAACAAGCAGTCTTATGGAATGACGAAATAAAACCCCCTTCTGTTCATAGATGGCTTGCGTCTGCAGGCATGAAAGCTTGATGAGTTAGAGGCCTGCATGTCCACACATTTAATTTACAACACAAGGAGCTGCAGTATGTCATAAATAACTGAGATACTTTAAAGAAACACAATCGAAAACATTATTTTTCAGTTCGTGGTACCATGCCTGTTCATTTCATGACATTCCATCAAGATAAAAAACCGAGAACTCAGAGAAAAACAAATCCTCCCATGCAACCAGAAGGATCTTATTTGGCTTACAGAGCTGTGTGGATTTCATCTGCCTCTGTTTGGATTCCCACACACGCCTCTTTGAAGCAGCTCGCTGGCAGAGTCTGTCTCCTTCAGCATCCAAAACACGTCAAACTGTATTATCAGTGGAATACACTTCACATGAAATCTATCTTATAAGACATCAACGTTATGTTCTGCTTTCATGTAAATGTACACAGGAGCTTACTGATCAATTAGGCCTTATAATCAGTGGGCATTCCTTAATCATCATGCAAACTCAGAGGTCTGCATCGCATAGTCCAGTGGCTGAACTTTGAGGTAGGGATCCCCTCCTCAAAAGGCATGTAAGGAAAATCTGAGATCACAAGAGTGGAGGAGGGAAAACACAAATTCTGATACACAAATGAGGTTGATTACTGTTTTGAAAGGCTGCATGCTTCTACCTGAAAAGCAATCTGACCAGACTCACAGTTCACAGTCATACATCTGCAACCTACAACAAGGTAGATTTCACTTAAGCTCATATGTCTTGTTGAAACTGACTTTACTTTCTCATTATTTGCATTGTTATTACACCAAACAAGGCAACAGGGTCCCACTGCAGAGCTCCATGCTGGAGCCTACAGCACTGGGATCCATTTTAATTGCCAGGACCCATGGTGGAAAAGTCACATTATCGCATGTTAAGATGGACAATCATGTGTGTTTACTGCGCTTTCTTATCAGTACATTATGTTTCCAGGCCACTGTAGGAACAAAATGAATCATTACAATATATACTCATGTGTTTAAGGCTTCATTGTACCTGAAGTAAACTGTGTCCACTTGTGTATGAGAAGCTTGCTTTGTAGCTGTTCTCATGACAGTTATCAGTTAACTGGACGCCTCCCTTCGCCTCCCTTTTTTGCTGTGCACGTCTAAGTTTTAATAATATTATGTGACTGAATCTGTGAGTGTTGGTCACACCTACAGAAGACACTCCTCGTGTCAGAGCTCTGACCTTTCAGCTGAAATAGACTCTGTTGTAACTCTTATTCTGTTTTATCACTTTGTTAAATAACATATTGTTTATCCTTAATAAATAAATGTATTACATATTTAAATGTCACTGTGTATTATCTTTGTGGAAGACAATCATCAGGTTACAATAGCATGGATTCATTAGTTTGAATAAGCCATGCGCCCTCCACCATTAACACCAAGGATGACAACACAACCTAATATTTCAATATCCTCCTGAGACCCTGTGTCCTCATATAAGAACATCACATTTTAGATTTACTTGACCTCATACTTTATTCTACTTAATTTAGACCTGCTGTCCTCGTTCGTGGACACTTTTTGTGCCATCTAGTGGTAGTAAGAGCACACTACACTATCCCATGTAAAACCAAGATGGCAGCCGTCTCTGTCAAGTCACTCTGCAGCCGATCCTGACACAAAAGTGGACAAGATCCAAAACCTGATCACATTTAATGTTTGAAACTTGTTTATTTATGTTTAATAATGTTTGTAGTTTGATACGGCAACAAATTTGACCAATTTTAGAAAAAGGAACAAGCTAAGACGCTGTTAATTAGAAGATACTTGTCAAAGGACGTTTATTATTGTCTCATTTGTCTCATTTGAGGACATTTGGACTTTATAACTTTTTGTGTTTGAGGACATTTCGACTTTATTGTTGTATCATTCGAGGACGTTGGGCTGAAAACTATGAAGAAGTAAAAGGTGATAAGGGTCAGAAAGGTCAATGACAGCGTTCGAGGAGCCAGACTTTTGTGTCAGTTCTATTGGAGTCGATGGGAAGCTCTTGTTATTACATGCAAGTCCTGACTTTGTGATGTAATGGAATTCAGTTTTGTTATGATCAGCTTACTGCTAACCATGTTAGTCACCAGCTGCATCACTCTAGATGTGTTTACTTGTAATAGGCCTATTTTGTTCCATGGGGGACAATATAACTAATTCAACAGCATGTCTGTACTTATGTGAATCCGATTTCTCTTGTTTCACTTTTGTCCATGCAGTCTCGTGGTTTTATGATTTGTAATCAATATTGTTGTCCAGTTCTGTTTTTACAGTTTCACAATTACTTCAAACCCTCTCAGGGGACCCACACCCATTTTTAAAATTTATACATATGATTCCTATGGTCTAAGAAAGTCCAAAAATAGAAGTAAACAGTGCTAAAACTCAAATCTGTGATGTCATAGGGTATAAAGTTTAGAGCTTCTGAGTATATTGGTGCATTTTCTTTTTCACAACTGAGATCACTACAATAGAATAGAGCTCATTTGGGTATAAAAAAAAACACATTCACACATTCTGTTTCATTGTCTATGGAGCTGCTCCACACTTTATACCTGATGACATCACAAGTTTGAGACTTACTTCTCTGGTTTCTGGCTTTGAGAGAAAGTAGCTCAAGTTCACAGATATTGATTGAACTTTTCTAGGCCAATAGAAATAACATAATGGAATTCTTAATTTAGGTGGTGTTCCCCTTTAATAGTTATAAACTTTAAAGTTTCCTTGTGTTCACCTCGAATGCTTAGTTTCATTTGGGACAATCCAACTAATTGGACGGCTTGTCTGTACGTACATGAATCCAGTTTCTCTGGTCTAACACCTATCAATGGAATCTCGTGCTTTTATGATTTGTAATCACTACTGTCGTCCAGTTCTGTTTTTACAGTTTCACAATTACTTCCTGTAGGGAGGCAGTCCACTGTTTTCAGCCTTTACTGGAAGTGTATTTCGCCTGCTGCTGTGCACCTACACAAAGTGATGGCAGACGATCTATATCACATTCGCTTGGTACACAGTGATTTTAATTGTGTTTGGGGCCAGTTAGACCCCAGACAGGCCAAACTCCCTGATAGACCTCTTACAAACAAACAGTTTCAACCTTGACAACATAAACATGCTAAATGGGTCCCTTTGTTCTTCCTGTTGGAGTGTTTTTCAGTGTGTATGAATGACAGGAAGCAGCTGACAGGAAGTAATTATGGACCCAAGCTGTCATCTAGTAATGCGATTCCAGTGAAACAGCCTGTAAAACTCCAATATCAGAAATCCAAATTAACTTACTTAGGATTTTGAAGAGGTATTGCTGCACAAAAAGTACTGTGAACATAAATCACAGATATATAGTGTACGGAATTCTTTGTATTCAGCCATATTTTATAGCTTGTGTCTGAGACCCCAAACACAGGTCATGTGTAAGTTTTTATCAAACAAACAAGTTATCAGTTTAAAGTCATGCTAATAAGCATTCATTCATTTTCCATAACTGCTTATGAAGCTCAGCGTGAGCTCAATCAGGAAGACTTTCTTTGTGCTCATCCATTCACATTTCTCTGCCTCCCACTGCCACTGCTTCCTCTAATCTGCTGACTATGGGAGTTCACTCTTCTAGTTATCCAATCAAACGTCACCACAATCTCTATCAGCCAATCAGGATGCTGCTGGAAAATTTTAAATCTGCTCTCTCCTCTGCTGCTGTCAGCTGTCATTTCAGGCCCTGTTCACCTCCAGCCATCGTATCCAGAGTCCAGGACAAGCTCAAACAAGGCTCATTCCTCTACTCATCCAGACCATCAGCACTTCTCCATCTTCTCCACATCTTCTTCTCCACCTCTACCACCACCACCAGCATCTAGACCCTGAAGGCTAACCTACTGACTATGTTTATAAGCAGCGTTCGTAAAATTAGGACAAATAATTAAGCACCAAGCTGACAAAAAGCCCCAGGACCTCCAGGATCCCATACCCCCCATTAGGGTTAAAAGGTCAAGCCACACAAGTTGAGAACTACTACCATAATCACTTCAGCATCGTGACCCACTCTCAGTACTGCATCATACTCTCCTTCACAACCAGCTGATTTGGCAAATACTCTCAAAGACCGTCTACTGCTGACGGCTTTGTTTGTATTCCCAAGGAGATCACTTTGTCCCCAGCTGCCCCTGGAGCCCACGTGGAGTCATTTCCATGTCAGAATATCAAGGCAAAGCTCAGGCACACCTGCCTCACAGCACAGACGGCCCTCGTAACTTACCGCGCTGACATTAATCAGCTGAATTACTATCACGTCTGCTTTGGGCGATACACTGCCTGCAATCAGTCCCTGCCTGTGCCCTGTGGAGATTAATTGAGCATGCTGAGTCACAGTAACTGTGAAAGTTAAACTCACAGTAACATTTACATTCTGAAACGGCACTGGCATAACACTGTACATGTGCTTATTTTCATTTAAACTCAAAGGGAGAGTGACTGAGAAGATTGGAACAAGCACTTTGCATCTCCTAAGAAACTTTGGGAAATAAGACGTCACTACATGAGGTCAGTCAGCGAAGCAGCCAAGTGACTTTTTTATAACTTCTCAATCATGTTCGCACTTGTTTTTTCATGTGAAACAGCTTTTGGCCATATTTCAGGAGTGATTTAATGGTGCTGCTGATACAACGTGAACTCACTGGACGGCCGTGCGATGAGTCACACATGAATCACTTGCATGATTCACTATTAAAAACAGAAACACCAACACTCTGAGAACACTGCCCAGTCTCTTCTTACCACAAGGGGTCCAAAATGCAAAGGTTGCCATCACGACATGAATGTTTTTATTACAGTTTAAGCAGAAAAGTGACACTTGCAGGCGGGAGACAGCTGGAATTAAGCCTTTGGGAATACAATGCTTTCACCGGAGGCTGAATATTCAAATGACAAACCAATGTCAGACCTAACTAGAACTTTTTCTTCAGTTCTATGCAATATGTCAAAGACATTTTTGTTAGCTTGACAAAAACCTGCCATAACCATGTTCTTGATACCAGAACAATCCAGATTACTTCCCCCTTGAGTATCAAAAAAAAAGTCCCCTCCTTTCACGCCCGTCCGTAGTGCTGATTCAGGTGTTTTGAAATCACTGAGACAGCACCGTTTCCCCTTGCTACGCACTCAGTCAGCTGATTCACCACAACCCTGCGAAGCCGCTTTAGTCATGTCAACACTGTCTGCCAGCACAGTTTCAAACACTCCCGATGGCGACCTGTGTGCCACCCTGCAGTGCAGCGTGATGCAGTTGTGACACTTGACAACCAGCCCTACACAAACAGACACACATTAGCTCCATCACAATCCAGATCCTGTTATCACTACAGTGTGAAAGGATAAATCTGGGAACAGATGGTGAGCGGGAAAAAAACTCCTAAAGAGGCCAACGTCTTAGCCAGCTCCACTTCTCCTCCATCTGTAATTAAACTGGGAAGCACTGAGAGTTGTTTATCCAGGTTTAGCAGGTGATCTCTGATAAACACAACCCCGATGTCGAAGGACGTAGCAACAGGGACGAGAAGAGACATTTTCATGCACATTCGAGCAGGGCAGGAGCAGAAACATGTCACTCTGTGAGGTTGTGTTTTCACCTGAGGTTTCAATGTTGCCATACAGTATGTGGATGTGCTACATTGTGGGAATAAGGATGTGTTTGGCGGGGGATAATGTGTGAGACCTGCAGGAGATTAGATCTGCTCAGTAAGTAATAACATTAGCTCGCTCTTTCTCAGTTTGTGTGCACAGAGGTTTAAGTTGCGCTTAATGAGAGAGCCTCCTTAGCCACAAGGCGCTCCCTCTATTTCCGTCCAACTGTTATCATCTCTGGTGGAGCCATGTGTTGGTGCAGGTGGTCACACGAGCACAAACAAACCTTCAATCAAAACTGTTGAATAATGATGTAAGAAGTCTTTAAAAAGTAATAATGATAATGGCTTCAAATAACAGTACAACACATGCCAACAGTCATTCAACAAATGAAGCATTAATCCATCATAAGGCCCACACTTGGGACTTTACCTGGAGCTGGGAGCGGCTTCACAGCTGGACACAAGAACGTCTGAAGGCTGGACACGCAAAGTTCACTCACTGACCCCATAGCTTCAGCGTGTGATATGTGTATCAGCGTGTGAAGGTCTGCGTTGGTGGCTGTGTGGATGCTCCCCGTCTGACAATTCAGATTGAAATGGAGGAAAAAGGGGAAGTTGCGGAGGCCCCGGGCTCCCCGCTGCTGAGAGTCACTCCGAGCTCCCGGCCGTTCAGTCCATGCGGCGACTCCAACTGTAAGGTCCTGCTCTCTGTCACTCTGCTCCACCTAATCCTCCTCAGCTGGATGAATCCTCCGCTCCCTGGCCAATCTCTGACACTCACCTACTTTCTCTTCCCCCTTTGAATTGACTGTGCAACTTGCCAGGACGCTGAAATCACTTCTCCTTTCTCCCAGTTCCCCTTTTGTGCTGGTGTCTCAGCCACCCTCTATCCTCCTCTGCTCTTTCTCTCTCCCTCTCTTTCTCTCTCTCTCATTCTCTCCCACTTGCACTCTCTTGCTACTTTCCATACTAATTCAAGCAGATATTCTTAGACATAACAGATTGCAAGCACAAATGGAAAAGTCAGGTTGTATTTTAAAGTAATGTACCTTTAGGACAGGTCTTTATTTGCTTTTTTTTTTTTGCTGCAACCAAGTTTGCCTGATAAAATGTGGAAACAAAGAGAGAAACAATCAAAGGAAGAATTAAGGAGAAAGTTTCCCTCTGTATTAGAAGCACGGCCAACTATCAGCAGCACGTCGCTCTGTATTGTACGGTGCAGTCAGTGTTCGAGCTCCGGCTCTACCCTCTGTTGCTTTTTAGCCTCTAGTCACTCATCATTTTTGGCTTCAAACGCCTTGTACATAAAATCAAGATTTCATTGTTGCTTGGCAACGGGGTAGAAGAAATGATTTGCTCCCGGGCAAAACACTGTGAGCCATTTGTTTTGATTAGATTATATCTTCACATCTATTGAGGTTATTCACCACGACACAATCGCATTTTTGGAGGTCTCCGAGCCGCGTAACACACGAGGCTTTTACACACACACACACACAACAAAATAAACAGGTCTAGTTCAGCCACAGATGCGCTCATAATCAGCGCCAATTGATTTCATTTCGGATTTCCTCTTCCTCTTGTGGAGCAAAGCGGAAATGTTTACCTCCACTCTTGAACCCCTGCCACTCTGAATTAGCCCGCCTGTCAATCACACAAAGTGTGTCTCACTCCTTAACAACAGCCTCTCTCCTTCAGTGTCACTCATTAATTAATTTCTCAACTCTGCCCTCTCTGTCAATCACGCTGCCATCAGGGGCGAACACGTCGGTAACTCAGGCTAGACGGTAATTACAGAACAAGGTAGATCTGACACGTTTTTTTTTTTTTTTTCTCTACAGGCTGCATGACTGTGACATCAATGACATCACCTCTGATCTAACAATCATCGCCAAGTTCATAGCCTAAAGAGGGCTGGGCGCCTTAGTGTGACCCCTGCATGAACTGCAAAGTCAGTCCTGGCCACTTTAAAATGCTGCAGCTGCACATCACCGAGAGGAGCAGCTCTGTCACGGGAGGAACAGCAGCACGGCACCCGGTGAAGTCAGCACAAATGTTTCTCTTCTCATTTTTAGTATGCATATTCCTCTCCTCCTTTCCGCTCAGCTCCACATTACCTCTCTGAATAAGAGTGTGTTGTCAGCACCTCGCTGAACACCTGCAGAGAGTATAAATAAGTAAACAGATAGATAGATAGATAGATAGATAGATAGATAGATAGATAGATAGATAGGTGGTGAGTAGGTGTGTAAGTGCACTCGTCAGCCTAGTACCTTGTCCTCCGTCCTGGAAAGGTCAGAAAAATACATCAGTTCACTGCTGTAAATGGAATAACGTCAGTGTATTACACCGAACTGTCAAGTGGCTGTGCCTGAGTCCACATAGCAAATTGTAAGTACCCCAGTGAAAGCTATAAACGCAAATTAGCCAAAGCAATAACGGTAAATTTCAATTCATTATGCTTAATATTGCCCCATAAGGTCTTGTAGGTTATTTTAAGCAAAGTGCAACACACAGTTAGAGACTTAAAGAACTAACTGTGTTTCACTGACAGCCTCGACAGCTCTTAAAGGTTCCCTGTGGAGTTTTTGACCTCTAGTACTACTGTGGAGCAGCTTTTCTATGAGTGGGGCCCTTTTTTTGTTTCTATCGTGCGATATTAATATTTAAAGTTGTAGAGTAGACTGACGATTTTTGATGTATAGTATTCACATACATGCTAAGTTTGATTAACAGTGAATAGTCAACAGTCTGCAGTCAAACAGCAGGGGAAACATGCTCCTGTCAGCCCACTGTAACTGCAGAATTTTGACAAAACTCACCTTAAATCCACCATAACATATTACTAATAGAGCGCAGCACAGTTGCTGTTTTATAGCAGATCCTCAAGGTGAAAAATAAAAACAACAACTTCCCTCTAGCAAAACAAGAATATCTGGTGCAGCCACACGTAAGTCGTCAAATGTGCATCATGAGGCAAACAGTGGCTGCTGAAATTTCTTCTACACAGTGCTGTTCACTGTATTTAGTCCTGGCCTTGAACTAGACTCACATGAACACTCAACTTGTGCTGCTGTGCATACATGCCACCAGGTGGACACAACATGGAACAACACCTAAACGGGCCAGCAGGCTTCAGTCACACACCAGGGAAAGTTTACCACACACCCAGAATTGGGAGGGAAGGTTGATTACTTTTTTAGCAAATGTTTTAAATCGGTAAACAAAGCTTAAAAATGTCCCTAAATGTAACCCAGTCCATAAAGCTACACCCTAACCCAGCGACGTACGCAGACATTTTAGGTGCAGGGTGCACAGGGGGAAAAAGGGCACCCTCTCAACAAAATAAAGTTACATACAGTAACACATCTTTTACTAAATTAAATATTCACTTACTTCAGTAACCCTAAACTCAGTGGTTTAATTTCACAACAGTGACCAACACTGTAACCTGGCTGGCTGTCACCAGTGATACTGGGAAGTCAAATACCCACTTTCAGCTGTCACTCTTGGCCATGGTGAGAAAAAAAAAATGTCGCGCTGATTTTTGCATTGTCAGTTTAGACGCACTGCGTCACGCCAAGCCACACCGGAGATGGACCTTCTCTGGAGTAGGTCCAAAAGCTAGGCCGGCCGTGAAGGCTCTATAGGAAATGAAATGTGTTATCAATGAATTGGCGCATTCTGTTAGCGGCTTTTCTTCAATAAAGGCAAGTCAAAAAATACAGCAGGGAGGAAAGTGAAAGCAGAAACAGTCACAGTGAGATGAAAAGCTGCAGACAACAGGCTCTTACTGCACCTCTGCAAACAGCTCACCTCCAACAGGTAAACTACTTTTACCTGCCCTGCTGTGTGACGGGAAAAACACCTGCAGCAAAAATAACAGGTAACTTTAGCTGTGGATCAGCACTCTAGACAAGCCATCATCAATTTAAGACTGGGCTGACGGCCAAAACCAAGCCAAGCCAAACCAAGCCAGCCCACGACTGTCGAAAAGGGGCAAAAGAAGGTGGGCAGGGGCTCGAGTGGTCTGGCAGAGTTAGAGCTCAAATGTAGTTGTCGGGCCTTAAAACACACTTTTATCTGAGAATTGATGCCATGGAATAAATTAAAAAATAAATAAATTGAAAATTAAAAAACAGAAAAAGAAATAGGAAAGAGACAGACAGAAAATGTCTTGCAAAAAGGGCAACAGGGCAGGTGGAGTCTATCTGTGTCATGTCTGCTCTAACCGCTCAACAAGTCGCATAACAAAAGGATTTTTTAATAGAGTCTGATACTGGGTCACAACATCTGATGGGTGACAGACTGATTCCTGCACTGCATAAGGTGCAAAGCAACAGAATGAATATTATATGCCACGAATAAGCTTGTTAGCCAAGGGAATATGTTCACATGTATTCCCTTTGTAATCACCGACATTTTAACTGACTGCAAATAATTAAAAAAATTTTAGAAAATCAGTTAATTCATTTTAATTGTTTTATTTATTTTTTTCTATTTAAGTTTTTCAAATTTAATTAATTAATTATATTTATTTTATTAATTAAAATTAAATAACTGCAATTAATTTTTTTTTTTCTCAGAAAGTGTAACAGATTATAATTAAACAGATTTAATTCCTCTATGAAATGTACATAGGTCTGACAACTAATCTACAAACATTGTAAGCAGAGTACCATCAGTTGCCTCAGCAGACAGTCTGCTGGGAGAGTGTGATGAAAATCAGTCATGTTTGTCTTCAAACACACAGGTAGGTAGACAAGTCTTGTGTGTGATGAAAGCGTTTCCCCAGTTGGGTATAAAACCTACAGAGAGCCTTCTGATCTGTGTTGGTGGAACTCCCACATAGCAGCACTCTGTTAGCATCACCTGCAGTGACTAACAACTGGCTGGATGGGAGCAGAACGAGCACCTCTGCTGGTACAACTCAACTGAATACTCGCCAGAATAAAGCTTAAGAGGCTAAATATGGATCGAATGCGCTAAGTCACATCCTCCAACACCCTGCCCACTTTTCATTTCAGCTGTCTCGAAGCATTAACATCCTCCCTTTGTGTGCTTCTCTTTATCTACATCTCTTTGTGATTGGTGTAGATTTAGTGATGGGAAACAAAGAGATGATGTTTTATCTGGTTTCACCAATCAGCTTACATCATTAAAATAATTAAGTTTATTTCCAGACTGGTATCTTATATGGTTAAGTATAAAGAAGTGCAGCTTTGAATGATCTTCGAGGTGACAGATTTCAACTTTTTCTCCATTTTTATCTTTTGATTTTCGTGTCACACTTTTTTTTCAACAGGAATACGATATGCATGAGTCCACTGAGACTTTGCTGCTGTCGCTTTGACAGCTCGAATGTTCTTTGAACGAGAGAGGAGCTTAGTGCTGGAGTAAATCTGTTAGATCACGTGGGTAGAGAGTGACAGTACGCAGTAGAAAAACAACACATTACAGGCCAGTAGAAGCAACTGTACTTCAAACTGGGAGGAGAAATGACACCCATAACCACAGCAACCACACGTACCTGCCGCTATAGCGCACCACGCCTATAAACCAGCACACTGCTTCCTCTGTGTGCACAAATTTCATTATGCAAAGGGAAACTGAGCTGCATTGACAGGTGCAGGTAGACGGCAAAAGAGCATGAAAAGAAGAAGATAAAACAAAGTCATTTTGACAACGTGCAGCGCGAAGCCTTTGAAGTGAGTCTTGAAACAGAGCAGCACCCAATGAATCCCAAGGTAGCTGGTTTAGGGCGCCAGCACCTAGCAACATCACAGGAGCAGAGTTCAAAAACACAGTATGGTAATCCAGTCAGAAATTTGAGGTGATTCGACACTGCGAGGCTTTAAAATGCACACTACAAATACATACCTCTACATAAATAATAAAATAAAGGCAGCTGTACCAAAATAAAATGGAGTCAAGTCTTGGGAGAGCATGGATTATTTCCATCCTCTCTTCTTCTCTGGCTTCAATTATGCTGAACAGTCACGGTGCTCAGGGACAGAGGAGATGACATGACTTACTCATTCAGATCAACAAGCCGTTGATTTGTCTAAGGAGGTGTCAGGGACAGTGAGAGTGTTATCTGAATGTGTTGGGAGCCTCAGTGTGTCCCTCACACTGTAGCAGATAATTACATAATCGTTGACTGATTCTACAGCTGATTTGCAAATAGCAAGGCACTGACAAGCAAAGAGAAGTGCAAATAAATATGATTATGCTTTTTGGGAGCCTGGAGCGAACATGCTGTGTGCCAGAAGTCACTACTAGACCCTGTGTGCCTGAATATGTCAGACACACAATGTGTCAGGAGCCCAATCAAAAGGCTACTTTCTCAGTATACAGCTTCTACTTCCACTTATGTAAGATTTTAACTTTCTTTTAATCTCTTATATGTCACTCAGAGTAAGCGATGTGGGGTACCAGCCCTCCCTTCTTCCTACAGAGCATCAGTTTTGCAATGAGGCCATTGCCGGTGGTTCTATTTTGAGATGCATTAAGCTCACAGAAAAACTAAACTGCTAAATAATTGAGATGAAGCCTCTATCATAGCCTAAGCTGAGCCATCAGCTCGCTCATCACGGCCTGACATCATCAAGGGGTGGAGGTCACCCTATACCCGAACTTCCTGTAAAGATGGTCTAACAGCAGCGAGGACAGCTTTATAAGAAGGCATTTTGTGAAACTGTGTCATCAGACTGGAAGCCGGCGTGGTATAAATACATCAGTTTGCATCTTAATTCCCACATGAACAGGAAGTTTTCTATCTTTCACACTGCATTTATTCTGCTGTGTTAATGTGTGGGTTTCTACAGTGTCCACCGTGCTGTCACAGCTGCAGCGTGATGCTCAATAATTCATCATAGAGATGATTTTTATATGCTTTTGGCAGTGAATACTACAGGGGGCACCTGTTTTTAAGATGGCTTATGAATACCCAACAGGGTACTTCCTTTCCTGTGAATGCATTTCAGTTTAATTAACATGAGCAGTGAGCCCCTTTAGGAGTTTAGGAAATGATCATCAGTCATCACAGTCCCACCAAGCAGTCACACTGGCAGCAGCATGAACATCTATGCTGTCATTTCTGTACACTTGGCACAGCAGAGCACGAACACTGTAGACAGCAATGCTAAAAAAATACACTCATGGTGCTGTCAGGAGCTCGACTCAGAGCGTCCACAAAATGGCAAACAGCCTATGTAAAAGTGGGATGAAAACCAACCGTGATTCTCCCCCTCCATCCCTGGTGGTCCTGATGCTGCCGCAGGCGTCTCTACGCGGGGTTGTCTCTCGCCAAGCGCCCGCAACAATCCGGATACCTTCCTCCCTTCCTTTCCGGTGTCTCCTTCGCGCTGTCCTCGCTCACCTCCCAGGTTTCAACTTGACGGCAGGGCTCTGTGAATATGCCAGCTCACTCCGGGGTGGCACTTTTCAGCTTGTTGCTGTTTTGTTTGTCCCCACTTGGCGTTTAAAACGTGTGTGCGCTGATGTTGTTGGCTGGCTGCTGATATGCAGCCGGAGAAGCCGGTGCACATGTTAGCCCCGCCCACCCCAGATGTGATGTCACGCTCTAACTTCTCTTTAAACCAACAACTTTGCTGAATACTGGCAGGCCATGATTTATGCAACCCACTGTGGAGGGTACTGCTCATGTGATCTTGCATATATATTACAATTATATATATATTTAAACATTTTTTATTAATGTTTAAGTTGTATTCTACAAACCAACTTTTCACAAGCTTCCACAAGGCACAACCAAACACATTTTGGTTTGGGCTGAATGTTATTAAAACTGTTTGAGATTAATATATATTTTTGTTTTATTCAAACAGCTTCGCATCTCTGCTACAAACAAACTACAAATTAATTATCTCACTAACAATTCTGCCCTTGGAGAAAAAGCACAAACGCTACCAGAGGTAATTAATCTCTCTTTCACAACATCTGGGGTCCCTTCATGTGTCATCAACAGAGGACAGACTCAACCCACATGTTGGAAGTACCAGGGGATAAACAATAAGTGACTCTCTGCAATGTCCAACACTGTAAATGTTTCTCAAATTTGTACATTAATACAACGTGTACTTGAACGTCAACCTGTAATTTGTGATCTTCTTTTCCCATTTTTATTTTACTTATTTTCTTCCTCCATTCATTAATATATATTTTAATTAATCAATTGATTTTATTCTATTTTATTTATTTATTTGGGGGTGGGGTGGACTATGTGTGTGAAACATTTGTTCTGGTGTCTTTTTCTTTTACGTGTCTGTGGATGTATATGTACACATACTGGACGTGTGTATGTGAACGTCTTTGTTTACTGTTGTTAAAATCAATGAGGATACTAAAGAAGAGAACTTATCTTTCTTCTACAGGTCTCCATCTACATCAGGGGAAGGATAGGTATCCATCCATCTGTTAGTCTATCATTGATATTCAATGGTTGGACCAACAGATGTACATGAAATCGGTAACTTCAATCCACATGTCAAAACATCTTGAGTCTTGACTGTATGAATATTGACAACACTGTGAAACTGTGTGTCAGTAGGATACCTGACAACTAAACTTACCTTACAACTAACCCTGCTGTGTGGAAATCTGACCAGGCCTAGCTAACACTTGCTGGGAGTTGGTTACATAGTTCAAAATGGTGCTATGTTTTAGGCAACAAAACAGCTGTTAAGATGATATATGGCTGGATTCAGTGACTTACAAAGACAGTTCAGTAATCTACTTATGTTGGCTGAAACACTCTTTGTTACTGATTACTGAGCTGAAACACGTCCAATCTCTGTGGGAAATTCTCAGCTCACTGTTTGGTGGTATTGTGGTCAACTGGCTGGAAGCATGAAAGGATCGACCCTGTGTAACCACATAAAAAGTCCATGCTACAGTTTACCCCGCGTTAGGTTGTGTCCCCGTGCTACCTGCCAAATGACCATATTGATCACTCACTCCGTTTTACATTTAATTCAGGAGGAAAACTGTCTTTTTCTTTAATCACATCCCTCTGCAGTGAACAAAGCATCCAAAAGCTGAGATAATTTTCGATTTAATTGAAGTTATATGGGTCTGCGTATAACAACAGCAACACTATACCAAACATTTGTTTACAAACCCTCACACAACTCGTGCAGTGTGATCCAAGTCTCAATCACCTAGTCATATGCTCAGTTGCCTTCTTCCCAAACAGACAGCCATTTTCTAAAGGGAACTAGATGGAAAGTCAATCCATGCTCTCTTCAAAGCCAGACTCCATTGACAAAAACTGTAATTTTACCTCTCTGAACATGAGAGCTGTTGGTCTACCACTGCCTTGATTGATAGTTTGATGGTGTTATTGTGGGACTTTGATGTATCTGAAATAACTCCACAGTCTGATTGAGGCAAGGGTAGATGAGCAGCAATAAAATTACTGTTTTTGTTTACAGATTCTGGATTTAAAGAGCGCATTGTTAAGTTTCACTTGCAGTTATACTCCTGTCATTAAGGGCTGTCTGTTTGGGAGGTACTGAGCATACGACTGGATGAATAAGAATAGGATTACACTGCAGGAGTTGTGTGAGAGTTTGTAATCTTTTGTTTTGATGTGGTTTTGTTGTTGTTTATCGTGGACCCCTATGACTTCAATTTATTAGGAATTTTGGGTTCTTAGTTTAACCATTGAGGGATGGGGAAAAAAGCAGTTTTCTTAATAAATTCAACATAACTTGGGGTGAGTAATTGATTGAGTAATCAATCAATGTGGGAGTGAAGTATTCCTTTAATAAATATATAAACCTAAGATTTTTAACAAACTTAAAACATCAAAAATTCAGTAATTTTTACTTTCTTTTAAAGTCCACAATAAATAAAGGGGGGCAGAGAATTGCTGCTGCAATAACACATTTTTCTGGCCACTTGGGGGCAGCAGAAGCAAGTTGTGGACACAACAACACCTTTTAAGTTCATATGGCAAACTTGTTCGCAAATAAGTTCAGCAGCCATGGAGCATCATTATCATTCGTCCAGAGCCCTGTTCCTGGCCACTGGTGAATTTGATCAATGTTGCTGCACTTTCTACTGAGCCAACTGCTATCCAAACTGCATATCAAATTACAAGAAAAACATTCAAAGGATAAGAAGACAGAAAAATACACAATCAGCTCACAAAAGTCACGACTTTATTGCACCTTTATAGTTTAACTATAGTGTGGTAAGAGCCGCTTTCATTATGAAAGGTCTCTTCCCTGGTCAGAAAAGGTGGTGCAAAATATAGAACCATCAATGCAAACATGTGGACCATCCATTCGCACTGGGAAATGTTCCTCTGTGTCAGTTCGAGAGTCAGTTTGACACCCTACGTCGACTTCACGGTCGACAAACGCGTCCTGTGGAAAGCAGACCGTTGTAGTCTCTCTTGTACTGTACACACTACAGTGACATAGGGAAGGTCTTGCATGAAAACAGACAACTCTCTTACACACAAATGAGCTAACACATCTGCAGATTAATTCTCAAGTTAACACTCACCAACTGATCCGAGTATTAGTAGCACATTAAAGATCTGTGTCTTTTCTTCTTTAAATTATATATTTATAACATTAAATCCTATACTTTTTTATAGCCAATTCAAGGCAACATCTCTAGAATGAAAAGAAATGCATGGGCAGATCTTTACAGCGTTGGAGGGAAACGGGTAGCACGAGATGAACTGTACAGGCTTCTACGCTGGCAAAGCAGTTTGTTATAACGTTAGTTTCTCTACGCATCTGTGCCCGGATTGGTGCAAGATGATCCCATGGTTTCCACACCTGAAATACTTTGTATAAAACAGTTTCTACAGGATGTACAGGATGCAAAATGGTGGTCCCAGGAGAGGGACTTCCTCTGATATGAAGCAGGGGGAGGGTCTGATCGGAGATGAAGATGGGATACAGGGTGTCTGGGTTCCTGAGTCTTAGCCCAGTTTCTAGGTGACCAGCATGAGCATCAGAAAATTGCATAGAGTAATAAGATACAAGGGGAAAAGAAAGTATTAGCATGTGGCAGGGCCATTCTAACACAGCGCCTGTGTGAAATCTAACCCCTTTATTTCAGTACATTGTTGAAGAACAGTTTGTGAAAGGTCAAATCTCCACACAGAGCTTCTGAATGCTGGACTGATGAGATGACCTACAACAGTAGAACAACTGCTCCTCTCTTTAATCCCTCCCAACAACCCCGACTTCTACTCTGCAAATGCACATTTCACCATGAGCTGTCAGAAAACAATAACATCCAGGTAAACATACAGATATGATGAAACTTATAGCATCCAATGAGTTCATCCATGTCGACACTTCCACAATCAGATAAACTGTTAGTAAAACAGGCAGAGCATTCTTTTGTGGCCTATCGACATTAAATCTGAAATTAACTGAATTTTTAAAGGAACAAAAAGGGTACATAACTAAAATAAAAATTCACCGTAGTAAATTTCTGAACCATTTTAGACATGCATATTCATAAAACAGTGGCAATTTTAAAGCTTCATTTTACCAACAATATGCAGGCAAAATTTGGTCCTTAAAAACAAGCCACGTGGCACAGACACTGCAGGAAAAATAAAATGTCGGCGGAAAAAAGGCAAAAAATAGGAAAATAATTTAAAAATCTAAATTGATAAACAATACCAGTAAAAGTTTGGACACAATCTCTCATTCAAGACAATAGCAAAGTGTGTCCCAACGTTTCACTAGTACTTCTCTATTGATAAACTATTTCGAATCTTTATAATTTGGCATAGAGTAATTTAGGAGAAGGTTAAAAAAAAGCTTCATGTCCATCCTACTAAGCCCTTATGTCTGCAAAAGTATGCTCTAAGACTGCACAGTTTCCATTAAGTGTTGCACTTATCCTTTGTCATTCTTAGCCTACCCCTCTAAAATATAATGAACTGTATTTAATTTGTTGATTGTTAGGGCATTAACCAGGGTTTAAAGATGCCAGCATACAGTTGTTTTTTGACACAGGGGTGTAGGAGGTTCTATTAAATACTGCATGCATAGAAAAGCTAGAGCCCCTAATGTGGTATTTAGATTAAAAGGGGGTATGACTGGTCACTACTGAAGCCTGAGGACATTTCATGTTTGTTTAAAATTGAGCTCAAAGGGGCTGTCAGTCAGACGGTCAGCGTAGTCTGTAATCTTTTGAATTCGACTCATTGCCGTCTCAGGAATTTAGGTCTCAAAATAAACAAAAGATAGATAGATTTAAAAATATGAGAAAAAGGTACAGAAGTTTGGTATACAGTATTGTTGTCTCGATTTCCAGTCAGCATGACCTCAACAGCAATCTGGACTCTCAGCGACGGACTCCAAAAACTCTCTTCCCTCCGGGTGTTACAGACCACTTGCTCCGCCTGTCCTGGATCTTCTGGAAGATGTTGCTGCCACCTCTCCACTTCTCTCTTTTATAGTTTTTTATTTTCTTTACCTGTTTATTTGAACAAAAGCGGGGGAGAAGTTGAAGACGAGGGACAGCGACAATGAGCCTCAAAGGAATACTTCACGCACAAAATGATCATTTGTATGTCGATCATTCAGCTCGTGTTAAGTTGAATTTGTAAAGAAAACTTTGTCTCGCATGCCTCTACGGTGAACGATGAAGCCAAAAACGTGAAAAATTCTTGATTAACTGGAGTAATGGGGGCCACGTTGGACAACAGCAGAGCAATATCAAAACATCAGTTTACAAACTTGGGCGGCACAGCAATGCAGTGGTTAGCATTGTCGCCTCACAGCAAGAAGCTGTGAAAAATGTTCAAACCAAGCCAGGGTTCGAGCCAGGGGTGGGGGAGTGTCCGCGTGGGTTTTCTACGGGTACTCCAGCTTCCTCCCACAATCCAAAGACATGCAGGTTAGGTTAACTGGTGACTCTAAATTGTCCGTAGGTGTGAATGTGAGTGTGAATGGTTGTCTGTCTCTATGTGTCAGCCCTGTGATAGACCTGTCCAGCGTGTACCCCGCCTCTTGCCGTATGTCAGCTGGGATAGGCTCCAGCCCCCCGTGACCCCTAACAGGACAAGCAGTTACGGAAAATTAATTTACAAACTGAACTTGAAGTGAAACTTCTCTATGCTCTCACCAAAGCCAGACTCCATTCACAAAAACAGTAATTTTACGTCAGTGAACGCAGGAGGTGCTGGTCTACCACTGCCCCCATCAGTTGGTTAGTGTGTGTTATTGTGTGACTTCAGTGTTTTAAAAGGTGAGTTTGCTTTCACCAAAATCAAACATTACAGAAAGAAACTACAGATTGAAGCAGCGGGAAACCAGCAGCGCCCGTGTTCAAAGCGGTAAAATTACGGTTTTTGTCATTGGAGTCTGGCTTTGAAGAGAGCATAGAGAAGTTTCGGTTTCTTGTCATCAGGGGTGTCATCAGGTGTGGTCAGATGTTTTGATATAGTTTTTCTGTTGTTAATCATGGTCCCCTTTTACTTCAAGAGTTTTCTCTATTCTTATGTTTTTCATATATTATGGAGGCATGCGAAAAAAACAAAGTTCTCTTCACAAATTCAACATAAACAGAATAAGTAATTTACATACAAGTGATTATTTTGTGGGGTAAGTATTCTTTTAAGATTTGCAGATTACATAATTCTTATCATTTGTTTATTTTTTTTTCTCCTCACCTTTCCTCTGTCAAAGTCTTCATCCCACTCATCGATCACAGTGTCACTCATGGCGTGGCGGACATCTTCAGCAGCATCTCTACTAATCGCAGAGACCTCTCCATCCCAACTGAGGACTAGACAAGACAAACAAAACCTATAAATGTATCTAAAAGCATCATCTGCTATGCCACAAATTATTATATTATCAAAGCCTTGCCATTAAAAGGATCAGATTTAAACTCTGTTTCTCACCGTTGGCTCCGTAGGCCTTATCTGTAGCGTTCCTGAGCAGCTCCTCTACCACCCCACTTGTCTTTTTCCCATCCCAGGCTACAGGAGCAGGACCAGTCGGGAGGTCTCCTGCCTCACTTTTATCAGCCGCTGGCGCCTGGCTGCGTTTGTAGCCGTCCTTCACTTGGCTGTCCCACACTACCACTGAGGCTGGATTTGAAGAAAAATTGCAAAAAGAACAACAATTAAAAAAAGCTGATAAAGAGAGATTAAATCTGGCATTCTCAAAATGTAGTGAGTCATGCTCTCAGTATAATTGTGAAATGACTGGTCACATAAACGAGAGGCTGTGAGCAAGTGGCTTTAATCAATACAGAGCAGACTATTGCTTTCTGTGTTGGCATGGAAACAAGATCGCACTGTCTCACTGCAGTTTGCATAGTGTGAATGCATGTGTGGTTTTTTTTGCAACAATGACAGAGAGTGCACACTCACATACCTATGCTTTGTTTACTTATTTTGCCGTTCTCTGTGGCGTTCTTTTTGGATGGGGGCTCCACTGCTTCAGGCTCATCATTCTGCCCGTCTGAGCATCGCCGGCTCTCCTCCCACAGTCTCACCTCTTCTTTTAGCCTCTTCTTCTTCGCCTTTATTTTCTTTTTCAGCATTATCAAATCTTCCGTATCATTCTGAATGACTGCGGCCTTCAACTCAGAAGAGCTGCTGGGAGAAAGTAACTTCAGTTAGTTTGCTGCAGTTTGGCTGCTTTGTGGAGGTTTCTGGAAGTCAACTGGTTGTTATAGAAACAGTTTTGTGCCTCTTCTTCCACATTACGAGCTCAAACTCCTTGAGGCAGCACTTTTTAAACAGAAATGTAAGAATAGTGGGAAACAAAAAGATGCACGACATTAAGGCTTTGTTCAGACTGCCAGCCTAAATCTGTTTTAGGCATATGCAACTGTATCATTCATTCTTCGTCCATACCTGCTTATTATGTTCACTTACAGGGGAGCTGAGCCTATTCCAGCTGACCTTGGGCAACAGACTATCACAGTGCTGACACATACAGACAGATCACCCTCACATTTACACCTATGAGGAACATGACCTGCATGTTTTTGGACTGTGGAAGGAAATTGGGGGAACTTGGAGAAAAGCCCACACTGACACGGGGAGAGCGTTCAAACTCCACACAAAAAGATTGAATCATGATAGATTTTATGAAGTCTGCAGAGCAAAAACAAGTCGGATGCAGACCACACTCAGATGCGCCTCAATCCGGACACACTCCCCTCAAATCAAATTTCAAAGTGTCGTTTGCATCACTTGTAAAGTGATCTTTATGCTTCTGCGTACACTCAACGCAACGTGCACGCAGTTGCTCTGCAGTTGCTGTGTGCCTATCACAGTTCTGCGTCCTGTTGGTCTATTTCACTATGCAATTCCCCGCCAAAGCGCTTGAGGGCGCGGTGTTCTTTTACATGCATGCCATTGCTTTTACACCTCCAAAACACTGGTCGGTGGCAGAGGTTTCTGTGAAGCCCTGTAAAGTTTAGTTGATTCAAAACACACCCAAAACACACAATTTCACGCTTTCCAAACAACTACAAAATGCTAACATTATTAGCACAAGCCTATGGCATTTTACATTGTATAAATTAGCCTAGCGACAAGCAGAGATTTCCTCTTGATGATGTACTTTGAAGGACCAATCATAGCTCTTGCAGTCTGCGTTGGGTCTGTGTTACCTCGACGCGTGGTAACAATTTTTTGGAGGTGCACGTCGTGTCTCTGTGTTGGTCGCAGAGGGACACAACGCCTCCGCAAAGCCATCTGCATCGTAGGTATGCAGAAGCATAAACCTAGCGTAACTAGGGCAGGGTATCGGTATTCGGCATCTTTAAAGTATCAACTGAAATAGCAAACAAGTAGTATCAAAATGTCTCCAGTCAAGCAATACCTGCATTGGATCCTTTTTGCCCTGGGGGTCTGGTGAAGTTGAGCATGGTGTATTTGAACTAGTGAGCAGTTCAGCATGCCATGATGCTACCAAAACATTCATGTTTTGACAAATAAAAGCAGGTCTCAATTAGATGGCAGGTCTGATTGTCATTGATGCTGCCAGGCAGTTCATTTTTATATAACTTCTTCTGATATTAAACCTCTTAAAAAATTTTACTGGAACCATGAACACCAGAGTATATTTCATTTAGGTAAACAAGAGAGAAGAAAAAAGTGGTGACTCTCACCTCTGAAGTGGTCATAAAGTCTAAATGTGTCCATTCTTAAATTATTTTTATTCCTTTATTACGTAAGGTGCACCACTCAAAAGGACCAAACTGGGTTTTCATAAAAATTAATCAAAGTTGTGAATATTGTTTTAAGAGGATTAAGTGTTGTTTCAGTTTGCTGGGTGCTGTAATCCTCGGGTGCTGCAAAACGAACATCCAAACTCTCTTTCTCTCTCTGATGCGCCATCTGTCAGAGCGAGGTCAAACGAATGAATCGTAATTAATGTTCTTAGATAGCTTAATTGTTATAAAAGTAATATTCATACTGGTTTAAATAAACAATAAACAATTTGATAGTGATGTCTGGGCACAAAAATCTAATCTAATTACCTGCAAATAACAGTGCAGACAGTCTGGTCTGACATCTAACTGAGAAACAAATCTGATTCGCCTGCAGTCTGAACACAGCCTAAAACAATCGTAAACTTCAACCTACCTCTCTGATGCAGCGCACGCTGAAGTCTTGTCCTGCAGAGCCTCCACCAGTTGCATCTTCTTTTTCTTCTTCTTCTTTAATTTTATAGAGTCCCTTTCCTGTACTTTCTGACTTGACTCACACTGTGTCAGGGTTGTAGCAGCTAACTGAGGCTTCTGCTTAGACTGTTCTGTATCTGGATGAGATGCAAGACTCCACATGCCACCCTGACACCAATCCTCTTCCTGGTTTGATGTGTCCAGGTGAGACGGGACACACTCCCTCTCCTTAGCTTTCTCTCCATCTTCATGCTCCCTCTTTCGCTTTTTCTTCTTCTTCTTTCTCTTCTTCTCGCTGGCTGATTCCACGGGGTTGGCCTGTGTCACTGTAGCTGGGGATGTCAGTGGCTCCGCGTGACCTTCCACCTCAGAATGCCGCCGCTTCTTTTTCTTCTTCTTCTTTGGATTGATGTTTTGAGCTGGAGCGCTGTTGAGGTCTGGTTCTTGGACCAAGGAGCTGAGGTTGTTGGAAGACTTGGGGCTCTTTGCGGCAGCACTGTGGAGCCCGTTGGTTTTAAGAGAAAGGCTGGCGTTTGGTTTTTGCAGTGTGGAGAGAAGGGACTGTTTCTGAGGGCTCTGCTGCTTGAAGGATCCACTTGAGTGGGCAAAAGGCAATGACTGGACTTTAGGTGAATGGAATGGATCGGCTCTGCGAGGAGAACAAAAGAAAACATCCGGATTTACTCTGCCATTTTCAATTGAGACGAACAAATCTATGTGATATGGGATTCAGAGTTCATACCTGTGAGTGTGAGTAGGTGAGGCAAAGGTGAGGGGGTTAAGCTGATTTTGATGCGTGGGGTCACTGGACAGCTGGCGTGGCAAAGGGGGCAGAGCATCAATGCTGCTCAGTCTCCGGCTGCGAGCCTGCAGTTATCGACATAAATAAAAACTTGGTGGTCTAAAAAAAATAGCCATGAGTGTGACAAAAATAAGGAAGAGAATCAAATAAGGAAGAGGAGGATTAAAAGGGATGGCAGGGAAAGATGGAGGGAGGAAAACAAAGAGGAAAGGGTATGGCAGAGAAGAATTAGAAATGGTTAGAAAAAAAGAACAAACTAAAGGAAAAGAAGACAAACTCTAAACAAGTGCTTCCATGTGGTTGATTAGACAGGCACACTGGAGCAATAACACATTACATACAGCAGAACATAAACTAGAAAAGGAGAGTTCACTTGCTTTAATTAAACTACTTATTGAAATCAATGGTCAAACTTGGGATAGCAGTGTAGAGTGAGGCAACAGGAAACGAGGGTATCATGAGCTTTCACTAAGACAGGAGGTGGTGCTGCTGCTGTGGATGGGAATGAAGTTCACCTTCTTAGCTGACAGGGCCAGTTTCTTGGCAGGTGGAGGTGACATGGTGCTGGTGGCTTCAGAAGTGATGTTGTTGAGGGCCGGGGGTTTTATTTTCGCAGTCTTCTGCTCCTCTGTGCTCTGAGAGCGCTCCACGCTCTTGGCTGGAGACGCCAGACCATTAGAGCCTTTCCGTGGGGTGGAGGGAGTCTCTCCTACTGGCGCACTTTTGGTGCCCACAGAGTCCTGGTGGAGACAAAGGCAATCATATGTTGTGGTTAGGCTTCTGAGCAGCTTCACTAGGCCTTTAATGGCTGTTGTGCATCTGCTAAAAGGGGACCTATTATGCTTTTCCTTATTTTTGTCATATATATAATCTTACAGTGTTGGATGTTCATATTAAGCATAGCCAAAGCTTCAAACGATGCAGTAAATGTGGTAAACATGTTCTAGTAGAAACCCCAAACACAAATTTGAACCTGAAAACGAGCATAATAGGTCCCCTTTGACATCATAATAAAAATCTGTTGTAATGCCCAAGCCATTTTACACATTCTGATCCATATAGTTTGCTGTATGCATTGTGTGTTGGACTTTTACATTCACAGTGGCTACATAATGTCGCACACTGACTTGTGCTTTTACAAAATATACATTAAATTTGCATTAGAGCTGAAAGAATTATTAGGTTTATCATGCAGTACATCAACCAAAAAAAGAATTTTGACAACTACTTTGATGATCATTTACGTAATTTCTCTGGAAAAAAAGGCAAACATTCCATTTTCTTTGTTTTATGTTATTGTAAACTGAATATCTTTGAACATTTTAAAATTACTTGGACAAAACAAACACTTTTAAGATAGCACCTTTGGCTTAAAGATATACTATGCAGGATCTTTTTTAAAACAATGTATGGATTCATACAGGAGTAATCCTTCTCAATCATCATTTATGACCCACTAGAAATCACAACGACTGTCTCAGTGTTTTAACATATATATAGTTTTGACGCTGCAAATACTCCTTTGTTCACACACTGACTTTGAAGAGAGATTAAGATTTGTGTTCATGCTTTTTCGATGCAAATATTACCTTTGAGTCAGTGGTGTCGGCAGAGGAAGAGTCAGACAAAGACTTAATTGAGGTAGACGCTGCCATGCCTCTGCCCTCGCCACCTTGCTTTTTATCTCCCTCCGTCCTGCTGACCCCGTTGTTAGAGGGGGTCGGAGTGCTGCTGCGGGACTGCACTTGGCTCTGGGGAGAAGGCTTCTTCAGCTTCTTGAAAGGCTCCTCGATAACCGTGGGTCCTCCCGGCAGCTTTGGCGGGCCATTGGAGGATGACGTCCAGTTGGAAAGTCTGGGCTGTGGCTGAGAGCTCACACCGTTCCTGGAAATGGGCAGTCCCAAACCACCATCCATGGACTGGATCTTACGCAGTTGTGCAGGCTCAAGTTTCTGGAAAGAGAACTGTATTTAGAACTTGTGCTGAAAAACCAAACACTTACCAAGTCCACATGTCCCGACAGTGACCTGGATGTGATCCTGTCTCTCACCTTTGTGACCTGCGGGGAGGAGAGAGGCCCGTTCAGGTTGGCCCTCTTTATCTGTTCAGATGACACGCTGTTCTTCCCGGGATGCAACATCCCCTGCTTGGTGGTCTGCCCATCTGCATTCTTCTTGGTTTCAGGGATCCTTCAAAGTACAAACAAAACTCTGCTTTATTTAATTATATATCCAGACAACACCTGTTTTGATCTCTCGCAGCACTCCACAGTGTCTCACCTCAGGTAGAAAAGCACATAAGCCTGCTGGTTCAAGACCACTTTGATGTTACTAGAGTGCACCATTGAATCATTCATTTGGTACCACTGTCCGTTGCTTGCCTGAGAGAAAAGACAGAAGGAAAAAAGAACTTTAAATGAAGCAGGCTGTGAAATGTATTGACTGGACCTTTATTTATTTATGGTTAAACCATAAGAAAGTTCAACAACAGACACAAACAGAATAATAAAAACTACAGAATCTGTTAAAGCATTTACAGGCAGATATATAATTTTAGATAAGATTAGTTTATACGCCCACTACAATCATTAGACACTACTGCTGCAGCTGCTGATGGGACACTAGTATATACTGTGAGACAATAAGGATTTGTTAACACTCAGATTTTTAATTTCTCTGGCTGTATTAGGCCATCGTGGGCAATGCTGCACATTATATAGTATGTATGTATATATGGTATGATCACGGAAAGAGAGGGCAGAGTCGCCTCGCCTTAAAGCCACCACTGAGGGTATTAACAGCACCGCAACAGTGTCTGTAGAAACAGGACAGCCTGCAGGACAGAATCATGGGCGGCGTGTTATGCGTGCTACCTGCTTGAGATTTAAAAAGTAGCTGTTAGCTGTTAGCATCTTACTCAAAGAAGAAGATCGGCTATCGTAGATGTCCAAGTTAGGAATACAATAAGATTTGGGAGCTGCTTACCCAAGCAGAGGATGAGATCAGCTGCCAGATAACGGGGCTGGTATATAATTGTAACTGGCACGTTAATGCTGCTAAACATTGTTGTTTAGACAGCGCTGCTAAAGCGCATGTTTTATGTCACACCAGAGGCCGACGCTGATGTGTTACATGTCACGCCCATGATGCCTCTTTTGATTGTGCAAAGCCGCGACGCAGTGTGTAATCATACACTTTAGTGGAATAATGCTGCCGTTGTTTGGTTCTGTGTAAAAATGCAGAAAAGGCGCGAAGAAGGGACTCTGTAGCAGCCATATAGTGCGATATCTGTGTCAAAAGGCTCCCGACTATGACCATGTCAACTCTGAAGGGAATTAAAAGTCGTTTTTAGAGAAAATCAAAGACAAAATGAGCTCAGTTTACATTACAACCTTCATGATTTCCTCATAATTGAACTGTCATAAAAACAGCTCCTTAATAGGTCTGCTGAAATTTCCAACTGTGGCTTCTTCAGAAAAACTACAATCATGTCAAATCTGGCTCTAAATTAAACTGAAAAATGACTATTTTTGGTGCAGGTTAAAAAAAATTGTAATTTTAAACATTACATGCAACACTGAGCGTAAACAGAAAAAAGTATTTAAATATGTTTTGGACCATTCCCGTAATAACACAAATCTTAAGTAACTTACTTTGAGCCTTAAAGAGTTTCCTCCCTTTGTTTTTATTTGCGTATATTGTCTTTAAAGTCGTGTTTCTGATCCTCAAAAACACGGCGGCTCATCTCCAGGTGTAAATCCTCAGATTTTGCCATAAATAATAATAATAAAAAAGAAAAAGGACGTGATCTGCTTCTCTTACCTTGACATAGCAGTAGTAGTGGCCAGCGTGACAACTGTAGCCAGAGTGCACCAAAACAGCATAGAGGCCGTACATAACAGGATCGCCTGAGCTCTGAGACATGTAGGGGCGGATGTTCAGAAATTCTGGGTAACCAACATCCTGAAAAAAAAAGAAAAGAAAAAATAAAGACAGTAATATGAGATCACTGAGAAATGAGTCAGCTCTCTATAACAGCCAACAGTGTGAGAAGTCTTTGTTAACCTTTGTTATTTTTCCTCCGCTGAAGTTGGCGAACCTCTTCAGTGAAAGGGTCAGTACATTAGATGTTCGATGGACTGTGAAGCGCTTGGTCGCTGGCACTTTCTTTTTGCACCTGGAGAGAAAATATAGAGTCATAATACGTGATCCAAAAAGGATGTCTGGTGTGAATAAACAAAAACCTTTTTTTTAAAAAAAACAAAACGCCTTGCAGATTTACTAAAAAATGTAGGATGCTGTCGGAGGAGATAAATGCACTTACTTGGCACACATGTAAGCATTCTCTCCACTTAGTACATCTGGTTTAACAAACAGTTCCAGGGCTCGCACAATGTTTGCTGCTTGCTGACAGACAAAAACAGAGAGATACAGAGTGTTACTTGGGCAAATAATAAAAAAAAAAAAAAGGTTATGTATTTCCGTGGAAATAAAGGTTATATTGAGGTCTTGTGAAACATACCCGAATCTCCACGGCGATGTCCAGGTAAGGGTCATATGTGTCTGACACACTTTTACAAATAGAGCATTTCACTGAAAGACAAAATACAAACAAAGTGACTCTGCTGGGTCGAGTTCTGAAGAAACACAATCTGTTAATGCAACAGGGAGATCAGTGAAATTTCACCTCAATTTGCACTGTCAGTAGTTTCAAAAATATTATACATATTGCATAAAAAATAACTGTAATGTAATTTGTAAATGTTTGTAGGACTTTCTATAAAGCATTAGTAACACAGACCAGAGACTGCCGACTGCTTTGGATCTGCATGTGTAAACGCAGCGTTAATAGTACTGAACTACATCCAGCTGTTTAAGCAATATATATTTTGTTGACACTGACATTAGTGTAGTCTGCTGAGTAGTGGATCAATAGCGCAATAACAAAATCAACACATGGGGAAATTCACAAGAGTGCACAGCTCTAGAGGCAATCATTTTCTACACTCTACAAAAAGTCAATACCTCTTGACCTGAGGTAACCTCCAAAGATCTGGTGAACCAGCGTGGTGGCCTGGGTCTGCCTGTCAAGCCTGCAGACAGGAAGGGAAAAAAAATCATCAAAACATTCATACAAAACCAGGCACCCATCCATTTTCTGCTGCTTATCTGGGGCAGCAGTTGTGACAGCAGCAGGCTAAATAAGGTAGCCAGTGACGTGTTTTCTAGCTCCTCCTGGGGGATCCTGAGACGTTCTTAAGCCAGATGATATATACAATCTCACCAGCATGGGTCTACACCAGGGTCTCCTACCAGCTGAACGTGCAAGGAAAACCTCCAAGTGGAGATGCCCAGGAGGCATTCTGTTTAGAAGCCTGAACCATCTCAACTGGCTTGGACTCCGAGCTCCCTCCAGATGTCTGAGGCTTGCTGCAGTAGTCTATTACCAATGTTACACGGTGTTCAAGCATACACCAATTAAATAACTTTCACACAACCCCCACCTTCATTTTGCCTTTTTCAGCCATACTCAGTCAGACAATGGATGCTACAATCATAAACTGAAACTGCCTGCGCTGTATAGCAGCAGCAGCAGCAGCAGCAGCAGCAGCAGAGTCGCAGGAGTCAGATTTCACTCATCACTTTACTCAAGGGAGAGTTCACTGACAAGACTATGCCAGGGGATTTTGTGTAAAGCAAAAAGCTTCTACAATATATGCCATTATTTTGGGGGAACCTGATAATGTCAATAACCGAAAAGGAGTTGGTTAGAGCTACATGTTCACTGTGGCTGCTCCGTCTTGTCCCATTGCTCCTTGCAATATTTCACACTGATCTGCTGCCAGTAAAAGCCGAAAATGACTGTTGTCTTGTTTTATAGATGCATTTTTGATGAACAGTTGCAGCAAAGCTAATCTCACCATCAAACTGCATTTCCTGTGGCTACTTCAACATAAATGTTAACTCACTTTTCACTAGTTAAATGCTTTAAATGTGAAGCTGCGGCAGTAGGAAATGTTTGGTTAGCATTAGCAGTAACTTAATGCAGCGCTCTACAGATTTTGAGCATCATCAATAAATATCTTTTCTTGTAAAATGTCTGGTGTAATTGGTAAAACTAGAATGCTGTCAAAAATGATCAAACAGCAGCACACATCCCTCCCAGCCAGTCTACCGAGAAAACTCACTTTGGCAGCTGGTATTTACAATCTCATTCCTTCAGTCACCTCCCAAAGCTCATGATCAGAAGTGAAGGTTAGATAAACTGGTAATTCAAAAGCTTTGCCTTCCGTTTCAGCTGTCTCTGCATCACTATGGTGTGGTACAACTACTGCTGGTGCCGCACTAATCTGCCTGTCCATCTCACGCTATAGTTTATCCTCACTTGTGAACAAGACCCTGAGATACTTGACCTACTTCACTTGGGGGAAGCAACTCACTCTTAACCTGGAGGGGGCAATTCAACAGTACAACATAGAACTACGGCCTCAGACTCGAAGTGCTGACTCTCATCCTGACAGCTTCGCATTTGGCTGCAAACCACCTTAGTGTGTGTTAAAGGTCACAGTTGGGTGAAGCCAAGAGAACCACATCATCTGCAAAAAGCAAAGAAGCAAACCTGGGGACCCTAAACCAAAGTCGGCCAGCAGAACTACTGAGTTAGTAGGGTATTCTTAACTGATCTGAACTGCTGTTTGGGGCATAGGCACAAATAGCCAATGACTTTTCCGTCCAGGTCTGGCTCCACAAGTGGGCCCCAGTAAAACCAGGCATTTAAGACAAAAAACACTCACATTTTAACACTTTCAAGAAACAATAATAAAGCCTTACTTAGGGTATCCATTCAGACAGGCTTTCTGCATGGCATCGATGGTGTACCGCAAAAATTCATGGGCGTCCTCCTGGCTTCCAAAGCGAAAATGTCTGGCAATTTCTGTGGGAGGCAAAAGAGCATGTTAGCTTTGTGCCAATTAAATGTTTACAACCCTGAGTGCATTAACACAATAAAGTGCTTCATAACAATTATTCATGTTTTTGCCACACCACTTAGTGAAACAGGAGTGTTCACAGTAGATGTTCATTGCATAAATGTTAAACCCTGAAAGTCCTGTTTCTAAATATTTGCATTATGTCACAGACAATCCGCAGACATGCTGACAACAAAGGGACAGCAGAGCAGCACGAGTAAACATTATTAACAATCCTTTGTTCTGCCAACATTTGCGTTGTCTAAAAATAAGTTCCTGCAAAACAACAGAGAGGAGGCTCAATAAAAAACAAGCACTCTGACTCATAACCTGACAACTTCCTGTCATAATTAAAGTATGCAAAGGAAGACAAACAAGTGTGTGTTCTTTAAACAATAATGGCAACTAGATAGGCTTTATTTCAAAACCATTTATAGTATTAAAGAGTATCAGGTTATACTTTGGTTTTAATATTCAAGATAGTTACACACTTGTACATATTATATAGTAATAAGCCCTTAAGATAGTTTATTTAATGTTGTAAGGTTGAAAGAGTACACACTACTGGGCACTTACAGCCACTATAAAAGGTTAGCCGCTCATGTATCGCAGACATGCAGTTCACTGACCATGACCTCATAAGCAGCTTACGGTCACTTAGTGACTTCAGCAGACTGACGTCTCGTCTAAAACTCTCACATTAGAGATAATGTAGCTCTAAACCCTTTGCCTCTACTGTTATTTCCTAATGGAAAAAGGGAAAGTGTGAGCTGGTAGAATTATGTGGTCATCACCACATTCCCAGCATAGCATCCCTGCGCATTTACGACAATGAGTCACCCCTGAGTGGGAAAGAGGAATAAGACACCATGCTCTAATGACCTGTTCAGGGCTCTTCTCGGAGATGTGGGAGACAACAGCTTGAAGATATAAACTCTGTGGGCAAATGATGGGGTGGTTGCGGTTTTATTTTGTTTGTGAGGCCCCGGCTGTGAAATCCTGGGGCAATTTCAACATCAGTTGCAGTAAGCTCTTCTGATTTTACTGTGATGACACTGCGCTGTATTTGTATTTTTTAGGGGGTGTGCTGAGCAAGAGGCACAGATGTTGAATTTTTATCGTATGCATTTACATTGTTTTAGCTGCTGAGGGGCGCACTAACTGCGGGGGTGGCCACCAGCTTAAAAAAATGTAAAGAGAAACCATAAAAACACATACTGTACATCTCTAAGCCCTGGTTGAAAAGGAGGGAAAAAGGTGGACTGCACATTTTTGTGCTAAAGCTGCTCCTCTCAGCCCGCAGTCACAAGGAGACAGAGAGGGCATCGGCAAAGGAGGGGGGGAGACGGGGGGAGGGAGAGAGAGAAAGAGGCGCAGGAGGTGGAGACATGATTGCAGCAGCACATAAGGAAGTAGCAGGCAGGTAGGGAGGGGACTGACGGAGGGAGGGCTCTTGTGAGACTACAGCACACTACCTCACCATGTCAAGGTGCAACTCACACCTCATCTCTACTCTCTACGTGGTGTTCATTCACAGCCCGCAGTCTCTACGCTCCACTTTTGCACTGCAGTTACTGGCTGCCGTCACACGGGACACTGTGGCCGGTGTTGCGTCATCACGCCTCTGGCAATATTCAACCGAAAATCAGGTGTCCGTGACTCCTGACACAACCTACATTGAAACTAGCGAACACAAACTGCTCAGACACAATCACACAGTGCTGAAGGAAGCTGGAGGTCTTACTTTTCAGGTCTCTGATGAAGGAGACAGGCTTGATGGCGTTGCCTGTGTTGGCAAAGGCTTGAATGATATGGTTCTGCATTACACAGATCATACAGAAGCCTGACTGGTGACCTGAAACACAGACAGCAACAAAGAAAATCAGAGATACTCATAAAATTAAAGTACAGAAATGTACTAATGTAAGGAAGAGTAGTTGTTACTGTGGTAACTACTAATGGGAATCCTGAATAAAGAATAAAATTATATTGATTAAAAATCAAAACTAGAGTTAGGCTGATTCGAAATACTTTTTAAGAGCATGGCAAAAAAACTGACTGGGGGTGTGGATCTTCGAGAACCTCACGATTCAATTAAAATTTTTTGGAGTCTGATATGATTCAAAAATAATTCTACATTGAATACACAGAAAAGGGGGCACAACTTTCAGTGTCTTGCTCCAGTAGGCTTTCAGGCTACTGTGTGCCTAACCATTCACTGGTGTCCTTATTCCACTGAAATACATTATGAAACATAACTAGCAATTACAAAAGGTCTGCCAGCTTTTAATTTCAAAAAGTAAACTGCATCATTTAATGAAATAATTAACCTGAAAGCACCTTACAGTCCCCTGCCTGCGATGACATTGAAAGTATTCACAATATATTAAGCGTTGGTCTCAAAGCTGGAATTTCTTAGACATTAAATGAAACCATTTACACATGCTTGCAACGTTGCCTTTTGTTAAGATGACTGTCAGACTGTCAGCGTGCTGTGCTGCCCTCTTGGCTGAGTCTCGCCTTCTTCCTTACATCAACATCACCTTGCTAATTAACATTTAGAAAATGTTGGGGTTTTTTTTACATCTGTGAATCAATGCCAAATTGTCGCAATTAATCTAATAATCGATTTTTCCCTTACCCCAAAAACATACTGTTTTTTAAAAGAAATAATCTGAATTTTATTTGTGAAAAGCAGATGAAAAAAATCTTGATTTGGAATTTTTTGTAACCAATTAAAGGACTTTCTTTGCTTTAACTGCAGTTACTTAAAACCTGAGTGAAATCAGTTCAAACTGATGTGCACTTTTTAAAAAATATCCAGATTTTTTCAGGAAGCACTGGCAAAAACTGAAAATGTTGAGCCTTACATACAAGTTTGTGTATGACAACGCAATGGTTGTGGAGCCTTTATCAAGCAGGTTGTCCTGCATAACAAATATAAGTGAAGTCTGACTAAAGCAAAATCAGTAAACACATTATACATGCTAGAAAATACTTGTTGAAAGCGTGAAAAGAGCGGTGTGAGCGTGTGAGCGGTGAGTTCAGTCTGATAAATACACGATTACACATCTCTGTTAGATGCCACAAACATATAAACATTTCGGTTTTCAGTCCAAATCAGCTACCCAGCCCGCTGACATTTACTGCTCACTGCTATGGATGTGTGCTTTGTTTTAACGTCAGCTGCTGTTAGCTGCTGAACAAGACTGTCGCTGTGGGGTGGCACTCATTCTTCAGCTTGGGAGTTTGGGGCGCACTTTTCTGTGGTATGACACACTCAGAGCACATTTATTTTTGCTTTACCTGGACTATAAATTGTGCCGTTTTATGAGGTTAAGTGTTGCAACTCAACGCCTTCCACAACATAATAATTCTTAATGAAATGAAAACTTACTCAAGGCTATGCAGCTTGGTTACACTGGTCTGGAACAAAGAGCCATTTAGCTGGGTGTATACTATTTTACGATTTCACCTACAGCACTGAAATTTTAGGTCAGCGCGTCTTTGTTTTCTTGGCTTGTACAAAAGGTTAAGTCAGTAAATCATAGACTGCTGAATAGTTCAGAGTAAAACGTAGTGTGAACAAACTGACCAACTGAAGCAGCTGTTTCTGTGTTTCTTCTTCAGCTGCTTGGGCTTGCATTCCACAGTGACATTCAGCCACATGTGTCTGCACACAGGGTAGTGGGATTTGAGTCATTTCCAAAACACAAGACCATGTAGGTGTGTGTAGTGTTAAGAAAAATATAAGTGAATGAGAGTGTAAATGCTGTGAATCTGGCAGCATTAAAGAGCGTGATTCGAATACTCACAGGCACGGCTGTGCTCCTTTGAGAGTAAGTAGTTGGCAAGTGGAGGGGTGTAGGTGAGACACTGCACTGTGGAGTTGAGGAAGCAGGTGTTCCCTAGGTTGTGGAGACCGGCTCCCACCCTGTACACGCGCTCCCATTTAAGGGTAAGCTTGTTCCCTGGAAAGAGCATCTTCTGTGGGGCGGGGATCCCATCGCTCTGGCCCCCAACTACATTCTCTGAGACTGAAGTAGGAGTGCAGTCAATATTGTGACATAATCAAAAGAGTAATACAGAAACAGAGTGTTTATGCAAAAGGAAAATATGAAAAATATCAAACATATAAATTTTCAGTTTAATTTGAGAACTTACCTTGCCTCTTTATTTGGGCAGGCTCTGGGGCCTTCTGGCTTGTAGCACCCTCATTCCTGGGATTGAGGATCACATACTTGTTCTTCAGGCTGTCCAGCTGATAGGAGAAACCCTTGCTCGCAGGCTCAAACTCTATCTTCTGCAAGAGGACCTTCTTGGCAGAAGAAGCCAACAGTTTGTTGAGGTCGCCCTCATCACCCGTCTCCTTTCGACCAGGTTTTAACGCCTCCTTGAGTTTATCTACTATCGGCATTGTTGGAACATCACTGCAGAGAAAGTTGGATTGAGTGTCAGTGTGCTCACAGTGTCACTTTCACTAGGTTCCCACAAAGCTGCACAAAACACATAAACTCACTTCCCCAAAGGGATCAATCTCATATCATCTTATTAGCTCTACAACCCATCCAAAAGCACCTCATATTAGCTTTACTGTCTTTTTCTATTACATGGTCACTATGTTGGGACTTGAAACTGTCACCATGGCAGTGTTAATGGCCCTCATAGCTTAACAGGACCAAAGGTAAACCCTCAGCTGATCAAATAAATGAATTTATCTCTCCAATAATCACTTAAGTGCCCAGTAACGCCTTCCCCAGGCCGCATATCCTGACGTGGCTCCATGAGGGATATAAGGTCGCTGTGCATCTGAGAAGCCAGCTGGGTCTTGGCAGCTGTCCCCACAGTTATGCAAGACAGCAGACGCTGGTAACATAGGGTGGCGGAGAGTGTGTAAGATAGGAGAGGCCGATCCTTTAGAGCACATGATGTGTAAACAGTTGCTGTTAACTGCCAGCTCAAAGTCTTATCAATTACTGTGTCTTTATCAATGTTTTCATTGTTATCTTCCACCAACTGGCATGTTTCTTCTGTAAAGCTGTACATCAGATTTTTTCTGGACAATCAGTGATGTGAGAGATAAAAATAAATCACATTCACAAAAAGATAAAAATTAAAACATTTGCATTGGTTGTCTGCTGTCCCTTTAAATACAGTGAAGCTGAGTGTACTAAAAGGACTATTTCAGTGTAGATAACAACAACCGTCTGCCAGAGTCAGCCCAGTGAATGACTTCTGACATGTTATTTTCTACAAAAGGCGGCAGGCTGGCAAAATGTGTTCAACGCTGACCGAGGAGTGAGTAAACAAATCATTCAGTCTCTTATTGCCTCAGTTTACTCAGGATGCTGCCAAGGTGCCCCAAACTTAACAAATCCCCCGTTAAAGTGAGAGCATTACATCACGTAGATGTTACAGTGCAGCTCTAAAGCACCAAAGGCATGGAGCACCATGAGAGTCGTGCTCATCAGAGTGGGCAGTGATGTCATGAAGAGGGAAGGAGGGCTGAACATGCAATGTATGCACAAGGGCACGCTGACCTTCACGTGCGGCTGCTACTGATACAACTAAAAACGACACAGCCCACAGGGACACAGCTAACTGCAGTGATGCAACTGTAAGACCAGGCAGCAATATTAATACATTGACCACAACACGGCTGATTTATCAGATTAGTGTGTCACGACAATTAGTCATTTTATTTGTATGCAGCTCACAGAAACTTTTTTGTTTATGTTTGCATTTGGCATGTCTGTGCAGCCACTAAGAGCAGTTATCTGAAATCTTGTCCTTACAGGGATAGGTCTGATTTTTATTGTAAGGTGATACGAGTCATTCACCAGTAGTGATATCTATGCATGGATATGAGCTGGGGCTACAAGCACTAATATCAATGTAAAGATAATATGGTCTTGTAGTGAATAACTCAAGCTTAGAATTATGCAAAATACATCAGGTTAGACAACTTTTGATGTTGAGATAGCTTGTGGGCGTCTGTCAAGAGATCATCTGAGAGCAGAATCATGTACTGGAAATCACAAAAGATGTCACCTTCAGATGTGAATGGCTAAAACTTGTTCTTATATAACATTAAATCGCACCTTCAAAGCGGTCAGTTATCTCTGCACTGTCTGCTTTGTTCATATTTGTCTGACAAGCCTGTGGCTGGACTTAACCACCTCATCTATTCATGTATAAACGCCAGTCTGTTCAGAAAATACTGACATTTTTTAATTTTTTACATTGAAGTATATCCATAGTTTCTAGTTAAATTATCACAAGTCATGGCTGTGTGTTTGATATGTAATGATTTCTCAATATGAACATGAAAACAGGTCCTCTACAGACTTAAATGTGATTAAAAGAAAAAAATACTATAATCTGGGGTACTCCACACACTGACATGCTTAGTTACATAAATAGAGTTAGCAATGTTTTCTTCAATGTGCAGAAGTACTTCTGATCATGCAATCACAGGCCAAACATCAGCCAAAAATACTGCCATTATCATGGATTTTTGAGAAATACAGATACTATTAATAAGTGTAAAGGTGCATTTAGCACATCATATTAGGTGAAATACATAGAAATGCATGGCAAACTGACAAAGAGGAGTGCACTGAGCCTAAAAGCATGGTATTGTATGCCTGTGTTTCCCATATATAATTTATTTGCTTTTTCATTTCTTTTCTTCTTACTGTCTGTCTTTCACATTTTGAAAATGAATTTAGAACAATGTCTCTTCAGGAGCCAACATCTATCAATAAAACAGCTACCCACCCACACTGGACAGGGGAAAAAAAGACTGAATAGAGCTGAAATGACTGTTCAATTACTCCACTAGTTGATGAATGGTAAATTAAATCATGCACTATTCTGCTGGCCGATTCATCATTTATTAGATTTTTCAAGGAGAAATGTCAAACATATGCTGGTCCCAGCTTCATCACATGTGAGCACTTTCTCCTTTCTCCGTTTTGAACCCATGTTAATGTTTCTCTTAAGATAGTAAGCTCAATACTTTTGCATTTTGGACTGTTGTTCAGAAAAAACAACATTCTGGAGATGTCACATTTTGCTCTGAGGACTGTTGTAAGCATTTTTCACCATTTTCTCATATTTTAAAGACAAAACAGCTGACCAATTGATTGAGAAAATAAAAGCACATTAATACTGGGTAAAAATAATATTAGTTGCAGGCCAAATACTGATGTTAACTTCTAAACTGTGACAACAAAAGTGACACATTTCACCTGGATGACAGAATGAGAAACGTGGTGACTTCATGGCTTCATGGCCATTGTATTCACGATTGATAAAAATACGAGTACACAGAGTGGACCATGTAAATTATTTAATCAGCGCAATTACGTTGCTGACACAAATAAAGCTGCTGGACCAGTTATTGCAAATAACAAGCAACGACTATTTATGTAAAAACCGATCAGCACAACGAATCAAAAGTGTCCAATCGTGGGCTAAAATTGCGAATGATAGACTTTATAGCGAGCACCTGAAGGCAGCACAGCGACTGCTGTCACTCCTATAGTCTCTCTATTATTTGTTGATTTGACAACTACTTAATTGCCCGATTTCACGGATTTTCAGTTCTCCTGGTTCGTATTCATAGTTATCCACTCCACTAGCCGGGCAGCCTCTGCACACTAGTCAACTCTTAGGGCCACTCATCATAGCTAACATGCTAACATCGAGCATAGTTACCGTTAATATCGACCCCAACAGTCTGAAGTTAGGAGACAAAATGTTGACATGACTTCGATATAAACCGCTATCCTTTTGTGTTGAATTATCGGCCATTTCCTGCTGCCTGCTGTATCGTTTTGTGTTTCTACGCTTGACAGTGGCAGCAGCAAATTAGCCAGCGAGCTAACTTAACGTGGCGAGAGCCTCTAGCCTCCCTCAATGTTGCAATGTGGGTTAGCATCTCACCGTCCAGGTGGCTAACAATCCCCGACCGCCACATCTTGACTGCTTGTTCAGCGACAATCATCCTGGAAATACATGCTAACAAATAAAAAGTGTGCCCAAACGCCGTTTGTTCGCTCACCTTTCGTTCAATCGTCCAAAAACGTTAACGGTAGAGGGGTCTGCTTCCTCAGCTGTAGCTTTCGGGTCTGGTATTTTCGCCCATGCTGCATTATCAGAGGGCGGGGACAACAGTGACTGACAGGGATGACAGGCCAATCAGAGAACAGGTCACTCCGTAGCTGCAAGGTTCAGCCAATCAGCGCTCAAGCTGCCGCAGTGCTGTCGGGACAGAGCCACACGTGACTTCCAGCCAGCGCTGTTTACCATTGATGCTATCGGCGCGATTCATCTTAGCAATTTTTAATGATAACAAAAAGCGTCAATAAACCATCGATCGCACGCTTCTGCGATTATGTTTGGCACGAATGCTGAAGCGAAGCTGCCTCTCGATCACATCCAAATCCCTCGAGGAATTATATCGATTTCTTTGTGTCAATTTCCCTATTATAACCGATGTTACTGAATATTTATTATCGTTAAATGGCCGCAGATTTAGTCCATATTGTGTATGCAGACATGTAATTTAACTCAATACTGTTGGACTGAAATAACAAACTAGAATAGCGCAGAATAGTCACATATCTTACAATACCATCAAAGAAAAGAGCTTGCATTTCATCCTTTCATATATTTAAACAAATGCAACATATTACAGTGCACTATATTGTAAATACTGATATATTGTTTGATGTCGTGAAATCCTATCCTGACAGTGAGAGATCATTTCGATGACTGCAAATGTTTGCACATGGACAGGCTCGTGAAGGAATGTCTGTGGATGCCACATTGTCTCCACTAAGCGGCAGCAGATTGCTGTTATAGTGTCGCAAAGCAGTGTATGGTACTGTAACTAAGGTCCCTCTGTTAAGTCTCTTATACTCATTTAAGAATCATTTAAGAAATTATACATGATACTTAAGTTTATTATGCTGGATTTTGATTGTTTGTTTTTTGTCTCTCTCCCTTAAATAGAAGTGTATCTGTATATTTTATGTGCATAACTTGGAGCAGATTCTTGTCTTTCTGCACACACTGACCACTGATGTGAAAATAACCATGCAACGCATCATAACAGGGTTTGGCATTTAATATAATAGTCAAAATGTACAGTATTGTTTCAGCTGGACATGCATGCAAAAATCATCTCAAAACGTCTCATGTGAAACCAGCACAAGACATCATACTTGACTACAATTCTCAAATTAAGAATCTTTTTACACTCTCATATTAATCATTAAAGTCACATGACATTTGCGCAACACTTTACTAGTCAAGGCTCTGTAGATAAATGGATGATTGGTTACAATATGTTCTTTATCCCATTGTCCTAAAGGAGGAGCCAGTCAGACAGCTAACATTTAGGCCCACAATTTGACCTTTAATGCACAAAATTGTGTGTATTTTGCTAAAACTCTTAAAATATTTGGTCGTCTCTTTATATAATTGTGTCACTTGTCACAAAAAGTATCAAAACATGGGCTTCGTTTTCAATAGAATATGATGAATCACATAACTTCCTTAAATAAAATATGCCCTTGCACTAAAGCATTACAAAGAGCTGTAATATAAAAAAAAATACAAAATACAAAATGGAGGATTCAATCCTCTTTCATTTTTCAGACATTTTTCATTAGAGACAATATGACTACTGTGACAATTGTATTCAAAGTGCATTCTTGTCTATTCAGGATTATTTAAAGAAAAGCAGTTAGCAAAAGCACTGATTGTGCTTCCTGGAAACAGGTTTGCCACACCTTTAAAAAAAACAGAGGGGAGGAGTTTTGAATACTTGGCACAAGAAAGAATCTGAAGCAGGACAGGCAGGAGGCGGCGCTCGCTCCTTGTGATAGCTCTGCTGTCACAAATCAAGGCACCGACTGCCAGCTAATGTTATTTACGAACACACAGATTCACAGAATTGTTAGAATTTGAGTTACAGCTATGTATGTGTTGCATTATAGGAATTATAGTTCACTTTAAAAAAAAAAAACACCTTTGGTTAAAAAGGTAAATTGAAAGTTCAAGAACAAAAACGGTATGAACAGTAATACTGAATTGTGATGATTATCCCTTTATTTCAGCTGAGGGAGAAGTGGTTTATGAGGAAGTGCTTTGGATTAAAGGGTAGAAGTGTCTGAAAGTGCTGAATTCACAAGACTGTTGATTAAAAACATAATGAGTCCTGCAAATAAAAAAAAAAACAACCTCACCACAGAGCACACACCCTATGGCTTTCTTAACAAGAAAAACAAAATAAGAATTTGGCTTGTGTATTTATTTGTGTTTTTTTGGTATTTGTATCTTAATATATCTTAGACATCCTCAGACTGTTGGACAGTGGTGGAGTTAAGGGTCTTCGATGTCCAGGAAATCCCTTTTGGGCTGTGCTGCTCCTCTGTACCAGGCACAAGAGTCATCACTCCTCTTAATACAAGCAAAGTGTTTGGCCTGATTTCCATTGACTGTCTTCTCAAGGATCCAGTCCAACCACAGGCACTCCGCCGGGCTGCTGATCATGCAGGGGATGGAGGTGCAGCGGGTGATCTGAGGATCGGAAAGAGACCAAGATGAGGGATTACACTTAAAACAAACACTTTTAATTATTTAAGTCTGTAGCAATTTCCACTCTAAACAAAATTGTGCTTAACATTACCCAAAAGCAGTTCTTTGGCCTGTTATCATAGGGGAATCTGTTTTGGTGCTATTTGGCACCCATATTTTGAGGGTGCTGTACAGCACCTTTGTCAAATAATGCTATGTAGAACCATTAGTCACACCGTATGGCACTATATTGTTTTTACATTTTATATCCTGGGGGCCTTCAAACCTGGAATATTTTTCTATCTATATGTGTTATTCTCTGGAAATACACCCTTTGTAGGCTATTTTAATGTAGTGTTTGAACAATGCAGGTTCCCTACTAGTTCTTCGGCATAGTCTTGTCTCTTCTCATTCAGTTTCATGGGAAAAAACAGCAGGGAACCGCTAAAGAACCACACATGGGCTTAAAGGTTCTCCACTGGTTCTTAGTTTCTGTGCTTCCCACTAGTGAAACAAACTCCCTGAGTACCTGAGGTCTGCTGAAACTCATTTAAATCAGGGCTTAAGACATTATTGTTCACTGTGGCTTTAAAATAACATACGTTTTTCTTTGACCTACAACGCTTGCTTTTGCTTGTTTGTCCTTTAATATTTCAATGCAACTTTAATGTTCTCTTAATGTATCACATTTGTATTTCTATGCCCCTGTAAAGCACTTTGAATTGGTTTGTGTCTGAATGCTGCTATACAGTTTCAGTTTTTAGTTTCCTTTCGCTTCTTTATGTTTTGTTTACTGAGAAAAAAACTGTAGAGAGACTCTACAGAAACAGGGGGGCTTCAAACTTCCTCTACTAGTTCTTCAACTTAAGTTAAGTTAAGTTAAGTTAGTTAAGTTAAGTTACAGAACAACACAGGGGCTTTAAGTGTTCTCCACTGCTTCTTCAGTTGTTTTTCTTCTAGTTTAGTTTAGCTTATCTTAGCTTAGTGGGGAAAGAACCAATGGAGAACCTCGACAGCACAATGCAGGGTCTTTAAATGCTTTCCACTGGTTCTTCAGTCTAGTTAAGTTTGGTTTAGGTTAATCTAATTTAGTTTACTAGGGACAAAAAAAGTAGAGAACCTCTAAAATTCATAAAGGGGCCTAAATGGTTTTCTACTGGTTCTTCAGCTTAGTTTTATTTAGTTTACTTTCGTGAGGCAAGAATCAATAGAGAACCTCTACAACACAGGGCTTTAAATACCCTCCACTGGTTCTTCAGTTGTCTTTAGTTTAGTTTATCTTAGTTTAGCTTAGTTTTGTTTAGTGCAATTTAGTTTAGTGAGGAGAGAACCAATAGAGAACCTTTACAGAACAATGCTTAAAAGGTTCTGTACTGGTTCTTTAGTTTAGTTTACTGTAGTTTAGTTTAGTGGGTAAAGAACCAATAGATAGCCTCTAAAAAACAAACAATACGGCACCTCAAGCCACACCAAAGAAGAGCTGAGAGACTGACATTTATCTGCACCTACCTTGCAATCACAGCCCATTTCATAGCGCTGAGCCAGGTTCTTCTTCTGGGTTTCACTCAAGGTGTCCCAGGACTCAATGAAGTGGCACAGTGTGATGTGCATCGTCCCATCAGTCTCCAGTTTGCCTGTAGAAGAAGGAAAGTGCATTAAATGACATGAAAACGAATATACATATCAGGGAACAATATTTGTTGTATTTTTTTTTAATGTGTGATTTGTAATGTGGTAAAAGTTGTACCTGTGATGAGATACTCCGTGCCAGTAGTCTCCAGGGTCACTCCGCACACTGCAGAGGAGGGAGCGGTGTAGATGGCGTCGACATCCTGGGTGGGACCTTTGAACATCTGACAATCCAAACAGAGGAAAGTACATTTAGATTCATGCTGGAATTAAGTTCATACCCCAGCATGGAAACAGTAGCTTTATCCGCACATACCTTGATTTGTTTGATGTCATACTTGATCCGTTTGATGGGGTTTCCATAGATGTCATTGCCAACGTCAACCTCCTGCTGTCCAACCACCTTTGCCCTGATAACTGCGAAGACACAAGAACAACCCACATTTACATTCACTCTATTTGAAAACAAGTCAAAAACTATTGTCATGTTAAAACCCAACAGGATCTGGGTCTGTCTGTATCTGATCGAAGCCCTGCCCAGGTTTGGCATGCTGGAGTCGGCCACAACACATTGCTGTGGCTTGGATCTGAGGAGTTTGCATGTGCCAGGTGCTGGGAAGACAGAGGCAACATGAGTGTTTCATCAGCTGCAATCAGAGGGAGGAATGTGTGCTGCCTGCTCCCAGGCTCCTGGGCCGACGCAGGAGGAAGCCAGTCAGCAATCTTTGAAAAAGCTGAACTAGAATGCTCCCCTTCGCCCCGCAGGCCTCTCTACCGGCCTGCCTCTCTGTCTGGATAGAGGTGCTGACATGCAAATCAACCTCTCTCCCTTTCGTGTGCAGCCTTTCCCCTTCTCTCTCTCTTTTCTCTTGCACTCTGAAGTTCCAGCTCCCAGACTCAGAGAGGTTTGGATGGGGGAAAAATTATAACAGTTCAAGTGGAAAAATATCATCAGAGCCATACGGATGAGCCTTTGAGCTTGAATACCGAGTATTCAACAAAAAAACATGACTCATCTGTTTCACAATCACTGCTTCTGTCATGTGAATCCAAGTGTTGAAGCACAGTGTATCACTGACCATAAGCCAGGCATAGTTAAATACCTGTGGATTACTGGTATCATGCAGTGATTACTGCACATTCACACGACAAAATCATATTCAAAATCAAACTTTTAAGCGGCCGAGACTTGCGACAGAGTTAATGTTAACCAGATGTTCTCTCTGAAGTTCCAGTTCAAGCCCTCGCTTTCTCAAGGTGGCAGCTACCGACTGCCTCAGACCATCACTTAGCCCACTTCCTTACCAAATAAGATCAAGCCTTTTCATTTGCTTTTAATATGAAGAAGGTATGAAGCTGCGGACCATATGTGCCCTAATTCGATGACAATAGACGCTTGGAGAACATCTCCTTTTAAGGGTCTAAAGAGTCGACCCTTAAAAAAAAGAAAAACAAGGGGGAAAAGGAGAGTGTGTGCACAGATGGAGAGAGTGATGGAGTGATGAGGATGGCTGCATTCTCCAAGCAGGGGGAACAGAGGAGAGAACGGACAGGAATAGCAGTCAGTGAGTCGCAGAGGTAGCCTAACAGTGCCCTGTGTATACAGGGAGAAGAGTTTAAAGCAAAACTGTCACACAGGGAGAAGAGGAGGCAGGGAGCACAAAAGAGAGAGGGAGGATTTCGTTCGTAGCCAGGAAAATGTGCAAAACACTGACTTGTGCAAGCTGTGTGCTTTTTTTTTTTTCTTTCTTTTTTTTTTGCAGAGCTGCTGTGAAGTAGCAGATATACTGACAAACAAGCTGTGCAAACGATTTAGGAAGACAAGCAACACTAAGTGATAATCTACAACCAGTGAAGATGGTTTTAGTTTACAAATCACCAAACTCTGTCAAACGCTCTGAGCGAGTAGGGCTGAGAAACTCTCCAACTTCTCTGGCTACAAAGTGGATTAGTGGTAATCCCCTTCGCCTGAGTGTGCAGAATCCCACACAGATCATTTCTCCCTCTCCTAGTGTAAAGTAGGGCAGGTGAAAATATAAACAGTATGTAAAAAAACACTGAAATATAAGGTTTATGTGAATGATACATATAATTTGAGCACTTGAGCTTTAAAAACAACGTTGCGAGGGTGAGAGTTAGCTCTCTAACTTCACAGTCAACAGTCAACGTGCTAAAAATAGGCAAATTATAATAACGTGTCTTCTTCCATTCATTCCAGCTAAGTCAAAAACAATGATTAATAAAATCCCAAACCAGCTCTGATGCCCATTCCACTGAAGCACTATACCCTACCCCTCTAGTTTAAGTGATTTATACCTAATTTTCTGTACTGGTAAGCAGTGTATACCTACTGTAATTCTCATAGGTCATGATGGTGTTTTCTCAAACAGGCTGACCAAGCCCTATATAAAAATCCGAAGTTTCAGAAAACTGGGAACTAAGGGAACCATCTAATTTTCTAGTTACTCAAACAATAAACACATTATTTTGTATGTAGTATTGTGGTCATGGGAGTGCTTTAGAAAACAAAGAGAAAAAGAAGAAAGCAGAAGCATGTCATGTAATTGCAGGGCCTGTACATCCATTTTCCTCTCCGAGAAGCCACAAAGTGGTCGGACTCTGAACGAGAAAAACTAAGCTACAAATTCAAACTGACTCCTCAGCTGAATCACTCAAAGGATGCATGGGTTTAATCCACTGTTATTCATTTGTTTAGTTTTCAGAAAATGAAATTTGTTAAAAACCTGCGTCATCGTTCCATCAGTGCCAAAAAATGCTAATAGTTTGTGTTTTTTGGCGCCACATTTTCACTTGACATTTTAATGTTCACATGCAGTATTCTAAAAAGTGAGCTGCTCTGCATGTAATTACTCAAAGTGTTATTTTCAGGGAGCACATTAAATGAACCTGCCGGACGGATCGTTGCAATGCATTATCACCATTTATTCTAGAGTTTAAAGCAGCTGAGCATGCACATACTCAATCTGGTTTTAATGGCCGCTCTGTTTACACAGCTTGCAGCGCAGGGCTGTTTATACCGGAAGTCACGTTAGAAGGTTGGCTTTCTCTCAAGATCTCACATGATTCACTTTCCTTGTTTTCAAAAGCTGCAAAGGTACACTCTACAGTTGCAGAGAGTCGTGAAATAAACTGCAAATACATAATGAGTGCAGCATATGACTGCCCAACATTCCTCCCTCTGCCTCAGCCAAGGACCCAAGGGATGGATTTCAATTTATGAGGAAAGATTTTTTTGTTCCTGCTCCGTCTGTTTTGACAAGACAAATGGAACTACATGTTCATAGCTGACCCAGTATTTTGCTTTTGTTTACTGCGTTATATGGAGAGAGAATTAAGCCAGGCTGTAATAACATGCAGCACCATGGCTGAGGTCAGCTAGGGGCAGAGGTGGAAACTCACCAGTTAAAACTACAGTTTGCTTTGATCAGACTTTTAGATTAATGGTTTACTCTGCGACATACCCGTACTTTTAATTAGATTTTTTCAAAGTCTGTACTTTTACCTCTGTTCTTCACTGTATCTCGGCTTTACCACCCACAGCAAGATTACTACAAGAAGCAGATCATCTTCAAAATGTTGCAAGGGACCCAGTGATGCGATGATCTCACACAAATGTGTGGTTTCTGCAAGTTTTGACTTTTCTTCCTAATTTTTCAGTTTCACTTCAGACACTGTAACTATATTTGCAAACTACTCATGTTCTTGAGTAATTTTCCGCAGGATGCCAGACACTCTAACTGACTCCACGTCTGTGCAACTTCAGTAATTTTCACTTCAGTAAACTTTCTGACAGTAAGTAAGGGTTCCTCTTACTGCACAGTAACAGCATGGAAATATCCCACAAATTATTTTCTGCATAATAGTACTCAAAATAACTTATTATAACACGTCAGTCATCAAAAGTTCAGAGTAAAGGCAGAAGTAGATAATGACCTTCATTTTGAATGTGCCAGCTCAACATAGTATCTCATAATTTTGCTAAGTCAGCCACCCATTAATTTTCTATGTGACTTTACAAGCCTTTACGATTACACATTAACAAATTTTCAAGAACATTTTTGCTAGAGAGGCTGATCTCCTTACAAAATGGTGGTTTATGTTAAGTAGGAGGGTCTATCCATGGTGCTGAAGCAGGAGCAGGGGGGTTAAGGTCATGTTAGGACCTGACCTCAGTGATGAGGTCCAGTTCTCCAGAAAATGTAATCTAAATCAGAATGATCTGGGTTTTGAAATCCTACATTTTGCTGTCCAGGATCAGCTGATCAATCTTACTTTTGTGACTGTTTTTCAAAGCAACATTGGACTGGATCACCCTGACACAAACTGACACAAACTTTTTTAAGTACTAAATCAGGATAAAAGTGAGACTGCATATCACAATGTAGGCTACCAGCTATGTAAAGAACAGATAGAACAGTCAGCATGGGGTCTGAAAACAGCATGGGATACCACTGTTAGAAACTACTTTTGACTATGTTGTTGTATTTAATATGAAGTGATATATGAAAGATAAGATTAAGCAATTTTTATTGGATGTTGATTGAAAGCTATTTGGGGGATGATGTCGTGAAAACATTTTTTTAATTTTATTTACTTTAACTTTACTATGCTGAAAGGTTAAATGTGTAGTCTAACATCTACTTTATCTACTTGATCAATGTAATAGTTAAACAAATCAAGTGCAAAATATGTATACATATCTATTTGACCTACTTAAAAATTTTTTGAAGATTCGCCCTGACTCCGGTGTTCCACAGGGATCAGGATAATTTTTTCTCATCAAAGGTATCCCAATTCTATTAAAATGTTTTTAACAACACATACTAAAGGTTTGATCCAGCTCAAAGAGGAAAAAACAAATAGATCTGCACAGTTTCTGCTTTGCCAAGTATTTATTCAATCCAGCACCATTGGACACTGGAATGAGTGTCTTTTTTCTTTTTTTTTTTTTAAACCAGATCAAAACCATGACTGTATTACCCAATAACATCCAATTTCAGAATCCTTTTTTTTTTCTTTTTAACAATCAAATTTCAAGATTTGATCCAATCTGCCAGCCGAAATCCAATCAGATTATTACTGAGCAACTTGGTTTACCTTAGTTTAGGTTTAAAAGGATCACAGGGAAGAGCCTGATGCCCTCGACGTTACCAAATGATTAGAGCCTGCATCTAAAACTGAATTTTAAGGCACCTCTTCGTACTGTGGAGCAAGGCACAGTGTGTAAAAATAAAAGAGAGATGTATTTAAAATTTAGTGTATTTGCTTTTTGGTTTATGTTTAGGAAAACTGAGATTATGTCACGTCATCAAGTCTGTCTACGTTTCATTATAAAAGTAAGATTACTAGAGAAATTTAGTTTTTGTATTATTATTACGACCACCATTATTATCAGTAGTGGCCTACAATACCCGTATTTGTAACAAGAAATAGTAGTTAAACCCAAGTTAAATGTCATCATAGCCAACTTCCCTCTCCATGTGTCTTACATTAGCTACCTGGCTGAATCTGAGAAGTTGCAACTCAAATTAAATTATCTCAATTAAAAAGGTAAAAGGAAACTGCTAGGAACTGCTGACTTTCCTTTACAGTAAACTCTCTCCGGCAGGATAATGTGGTTTCTTCGCCCTCCAGAGCCGTGGAATCCAATGGTAAAGGGAAACCTTTGAATAAGTCAGCTTCTGTATACATACCACACACTCAGCCAGCTCGCAACCGAGAAAAAAGACCCTCAGCGAACCACCAATTTAAATAGCTACACAAGCTGGTCACTGTTGGGACTCTCGTTAGCTTAAGGCCTGTGTTGGAGGCAGCAACAAGCAGTTTTTTGTAATAGGTGCAAAAAAATAAGAGGGGAAGTCTCCACATGACCTTTGAGAGAGAGTAAATCAAACTGCTATTTAGTAGACATTAAGGAAGTGCACCTTAAACCTCTCAACCACTGAGATGAGGATGGGAGGAATCATTTATTTGCATGATTACTTACTCACCAGAATTAAATGCCTTGTTTTGCTGATTTCTTGTAAAGCATTAATCCCCCAAAATGATCATTAGAGGGGCATAAATAACAATGGGAAAGTCTGATGTGATCCCATAAGAGGCAGTGATGTGGCAAAAATGCTTTTGTCAGCAAAACTGTTCAAATATGTTACACTGGGTGCTGCTGATCAAAAAGATAAAGTACATTTCTGTCACTACCAAGACTCATGAGTATCAACAGATGATTAGAGAGAGAAGAGGAAAAAGAGAGGAGGGCAGTGGAAAGAAAGATTGAGAGACAGAAAATTCCATCCTCCTCCCCCTGTAATTGTAAACACAAGAGCAGGGGAAGTTTTCCTCTCAGTGTTTACAGTTTCTTTGTCAGAAATACAAGAAATGATGCTAAACATTGGATATTCAAACAAATAACAAACAAAATGCTGCTACTCTGTAGTTCAACTTACCGACGTCTGAGTTGCAAAACGCCTGCTGAGGATGCGATGGGGAGCAGCTGCAGGCTTCTGCTATTTCTTCCACTCGCCACAGAAACAGGATGGCCAGAGTGACAAAACAACTGTTCGCCGTCCAGGTCATCTTTAAAAACAATACTTTAATTTAAAGAGGTGAGGGGAAAAAATGTGAAGTAACAGTTGAGTAGATTAAAAAAGATGAGCAGGAAATGTCCCCAGCTTCAAGTGAGTAGCCTAACAGACGGTCCACTTGTCAGAGTGTGAGATGCACAAGGCATGAGAGGGAGTTCATTCCTGTTGAAGACAGAGGCGCAGAGACTTCCTCCTCCAAAATCTGTTTTCCACTACCGTCAGGAGCAGCCGCGTTTTATTACTGCAGGCTGGCTGCAGACTCCTCCCCCCCTTCAGCCAGTCAGCTGCAGCAGCAGCAGCAGCAGCAGCACTGTGGAGGTCAGGGGCACCCAACTTTACATCCACCCCCACACCCCAACACCCTCTGTCACAATACTGTCGCCTGAAGAGGTGGATGATTGTGTGTGATGCATGCAACATCTGTCAACACACCCTCGCCACACGTACACATGTAATTCCTACTTTGCGTCAAACATTTCCCCAAATCATGACCTCAGCCTTTACCCTCACTTTAACCTTGAACTTTACCCAAATCTTAACCTAGAATCCCCCAAAGTTACAAGATTTAAATCTAATTTAAACCTAACATCCGACCCTAACCATCAGCAGAGAACATGAAATTAGTTTGGGGAAAAAATGGGGACATTATGTCTTATGTCTGAGGTATTTCCTTATCTTACAATCTTTGTGAGTATAGAAATAGAAAGCAGACAACTATTTTGTGGTTTGCCATTCCAACATGGAAAAGGAAAATCACCTGGTTATTCATGTAATGGACCCTCTGGGGACAATGGTGGAATTCATGGCAAGCTGGTCATGGTGTGTGTGTGTGTGGGTGTGTGTGTGTGTGTGTGTGTGCATGAGGAAATTTTGGCATTATGATGGAGCAAAAGGCCAGGTCAGAGGGTCACCAGGATTCATTTTCTGAAAGCCATGAACATCCACGTAAATTTAAAGGAACGGTGTGTAAGGTTTAAGCTGGATTTATACTTCTGTGTCGGATCAACAGTGACGCAGAGCCTATGCCGCACCCTACGCCATAGCCTGACGTGCGCCTCCCCAGAAATGTGACTATGCATCGTGGCGAGGCAGCCCTCCTGTCTTTTTTGTAAGCTAAAAACCATTTCCTTCAGTGTAAATGGAGCTTTTATTTGCTTTATTTTCACAGATAAGAAGCATTAAATTGAGACAATAAAGCCTCCACAAAATAGCATTTTAGGTCTTGAGTGAGATTTATCCTGGCTTCATATAAGTGGAGGAAATCTCCGCTTGTTGCTTTGCTAATTTATACAATGTAAAATGCCATAGGCTTGTGCTAACAACATTAGCATATCATATTTGTTTGGAAAACGTATTTAGTATAAGACAGTTGTTTTGTCAGTGAACCTTGTGAGCTGTAATGGAGCCGAATTTTATAACATTACCTTTGTTAAATGTTGCTGTTGTCCCTGGCTTGAGTACAGAGAAAGTCCGCAAGCCGCTAAGCTAATTTCTACAAAGTAATAGCCTATGCCATAGGCTAAAAATATTAGCATGTTGTATTTGTGGGAAAAATGTGTCCAGATAAAGACAAGTGTTTGTCTGTGAATGTAGTGAAGCTGATTTGTGTATTTGTATTTGGACTCGTCACTATTAAGCCATGTTAAATGTGTATTTTCACTTCTCAGAAACCCCAACGCCAACTAGTGTTTTGGAGATGAACCTGCAGAGTGACACAGACACACCATTGCACAAGTATAAATGCTCACAAAGGCGTAAGCCACGTGCATAGGCTATGGCATAGGCTCTGCACAGAGCTGACGCACAAGTATAAAAATCACTTTAGGGGGATTTATTAGCATCTAGCTTTGAGGATTGCAGATTGCAACAAGATGAAACTTCTCCCGATTAAAATTACGTCAGACCTCACTGTTCAGGAGGTTTTTACCAGGAGCCGAACTTTCCGCAGAGGTCTCTTTCTCTTCAAAACAAACAAACAAACCAGGTGATTTAAACCACTTAAAACACGGAATAAAGCAGTTTCACGTTACAAATCTAAGTTTCTTCGATGCTGTTTGGTGTGCTGGAGACGGGCCGATAGCCTAGCACCTGATAATGTGTGCCCTTATGTCTGATCCAGAAGGAGCTTTTTACCTGAAGCTAAAAAAAAAAAAACAAACAGTGATTACAACCAGTAAGAACACTGACTAAAGCAGTTTTACATCTTAAAAAGCAGTGTTTTTTGAGTGCTCTTGTCGCAGAAGGGCTGCTAACTACGACAGCCAATGCAAAATGTGAATGACCTTATCTACAGCCAGTGTTTGGCTCGTCTGTTCTGGGCTACTGTAGAAACATGGCGGTGCAACGTGACTATCTCTGTGGACGAGAACCTGCTCCCAATGAAGATATAAATGGCTCATTCTGACAAAACAAAAACACACCAATTCTACACTAAAGAGAGCATATTTATTCCACTGTATTCTATTTCTGCCAATATATCCCCCTACATCCTACACACTGGACCTTTAAAGGAATACTGCCACATATCTGGGAAGTAACTATACTCTTAATTATCCTTTTTAAGAATTAAACGAGAGGATCAATTCTTTCATATCTTTATGTCAAATATGAAGCTACAGCAGCCAGTTTGCTGCTGAACAATTAGGTTCAGTCCAAATGTGAGAAAATCGGCCTCCCATCATCTCTGATAAAGCTCATTAATTAATGCACTGTATCTTGTTTGTTTTAGGTCTTCAAAAAACCAAAGTGTAAAAACAACAATTTGCTATATTATGGGGGACTGTTTCTAAGCTGGGACTAGTAACTTCCTGGAGGCTCCGCTGGTTGCCTGGCAACTGTTCAGAGGTGAGAAGTAGTCTACCACCCCAACCCTAAGCTAACCTGCTGCTCCAGGTAGCTTATATTTAACACACAGACATAAAACTTGTACCAGTCTTCTTAACTCTCTCTAAGTTTGCCTTTAATGGAAGTTTGACCAGTAGCTGTGAGAGTGTAACACTCTGGCCTGACCTCCATCTGATCTCCAACCTGAGGCCACACCGTCTGTGTAGTAACCTGACAATATTTACAGCAGTTACAACACATGTGGTTACACACAATGTTGCTGTGAATTATGTTCTTCCCTTTTTTTTGGATTTCCTCAACTGTTTTGCAATGTAATGCGTACCATAAACCTGCAATAACTGATTTTCACAGCCATTTGGGGGAAATAAAAACAAGCTGTAAACACAACACCGCGTATCATCTTCACCTTGTGGTGAACTTGTTAGCAAACAGTTGCTTACTTACACATCCAGCAGTGATGGAGCAACATTATCATTCAGTTGGGGTCATGCTTCTGGCCACCTGGTGAATTTAACTACAATATTAATCTACTTTTAGCTCCATTTTTGGCTCTTTGGCTGCTATATATTCACTATATGTTCCTCTGTGCTGTCTGTCTGCTGTTTGGTGCAGTGCAGAGTGTACTTTGGGTTTTTTAGAGCTTATGCCTTGAAAACAGCTGCCCGCTGTGGCCGAAAACATCGCTATGAGAGCGGTGAGAGTGAAACAAAACAGAAAAGTTGTGGGTCACACAGATAAACAATAAGCCGAACTCTATAAAGCTCTGTAAAGCCAAGAGAAGCTGCAGATTCAGGCGATAACTCCTCACTATGAGCGACCCTTTCCACGTTATCACATTGTCATTTGATACATCATTTGAGAAAAATGGATTATAGATGTTTTAAACATTATGCTATGACAATTCACATTTGAGAAAAAAACTGGCGTGAGTCCTGCAGTGTAATTGTCAGCCCACACCCCACAGTTAGCCGTGGTTTTAATTCAGTGAAAGTGTTTATTCATGCACAGTCAGTTTCAGTAACTATTAAAAACACTGTTTGTAACCAATGAAAATACTGAGGAAGTATGAAGGAGGAGTGAAGGAGTGGAGAGAAGTGACATCATCCCCTTAAAGTTAATGGATTCAATCTGGCGGCGATTCCCCCAAGCGTGAGCTACCCAAACCCCTCCGCTCTTCTGTGAAAGAAACATTATGCTATAGTCGAATTCTTGAGTTGTTCCTCATCCTTTACTCAAGCACAAAAATAGATGGCTCTTTTGTTGGAAAGTTCAGCGCTGCAACACCACCTCAGGAAACGGAGGATCTCGAGAGTTTTGGGTTTTGTGGCCTCCCGTGTTGATTCTGGCTTAGAAGGGAGAGATCACAGTGAGGGCATGGTGTGTTTGATGATTAGAGCTGATGATGAATAATGAAGAGAACCGGAGAGAGGGAGAGAGAGAGGACTGTATCTGCTGTGGCTGTTTCGCTCCCTGACATCATATTTGGCGACCGACTGTCGGTCTTCTGGCCACTCCGGCAAATATTTCCACTCTTTTCCATAGTTGAGCATTTTTGCCTGGTTGCTTTTCCACAGGTCTCTGCTACTTGATGTCTGTGTAAAAACAGGCAGGGAGAGAAAGTGAGAGCAGAGAGGAAAATGGGACAACCAATTTAATGCCATCTTTGTAGTGACTAATATCCTCTTTTGAATACTTATTCACCTTATCTTTGGAGTAATGATGCCATCAATTAAAAAAGGGAAAATTCCCAAATTCTTAGATATTTTGCAAGCCAGTATGACTCGTAACTAGAGTGGAAGTTACCAGACACAAAAGACGTATAACAGAGACAACGACACAGACGTTGGGCGTGGGGCAGAAAGTAAGACATGCGAGAGGAAGTGACACATCTAAGACCAAATGAGTAGAAATATGCTTCCGTCTCTTTCCACAGTTTACCGAAGGCATCAGAGGAACAGCAGACGCCTTCTTCTGGGCGAAGCCTGCCGCCCCCTGTCCAAACAGTCGGCTTCCTTTGCACTGAGATGCTGACTAATGTGGTGGGCTCTGCTCAGATCGCAGCCGTGTTCCCGGCTCCTGGGCATATTTCAAATGACCTCACAGCATGACCATTCTGAGCTATTTCCCACACTGCAACTCTCCCTTTAGAACGGGGTTTTACTCGCCAGTTAAGATCTGGATTATTGTATCAACATTTGGTTTTAATTTGTTGAAAGAGGGCGGATTTGTCGAAGAAGTGCAATGTAAGCAGCCCCCCTGTGTACTTTACCCACTACAAACTCCATAAGGGGCTCAGGAATGGCCTGAACCTCTATCCCCTAAATTACAGACTTGCAAGGCCAGGAATACTCTCCAAAGGAAGTGCCCGGCAAGACAGAAAAAGAGGGTCTCATTGTGGGAACTGGTGGGTGCTGTGGCACTCACCCACATCCTCTGCTTCCCACCTCCTCATCGCACATGACCTGACCAACACTTTTCGACAATCCATCCCCCTGCAGCATGACCGCCCCCTCTTCTTTACCGTCTTTGCTTTGATGTGACCCAGCCACGGCACAGGGGTAATTCCCACAATTTTCCATTCATCAGTACGCCTATTCGCATTTTATTGGTGACAATGTGAGACAATGAATCAGCATGAGCAAATTCACCTCAGAGACAGGAGGAAAACATTTGCTTAGAAACATTAAAATCGCACCATAGACACTGGAGTCAGATAACCTTGACTGTCCTCAATGTTGCGTCACTATGTCAAAGTTAGTCACCATGAGTGTGCTGGTAACCTCCGCATGGCAATACCAGTGATGGTTTCGGTGGAAATGCTGCTATCTTGAGCAACTTGTGCATGCATTCACAGGAACTTTTAAGTGGCAGAACCTACTGGTAAAATAACAGAAATTATTGTAGTCATTTCCTTAACAATACCACCAGTCCATGAGTACAATGTGTGGGACAGCTCTTTATCTGATTAACAGTTGGAACCGCAGGCTGGTGTTGTGCAAGTGTTTACCCTCAGCCCAGTGAGCACATCTCCTGTCAGCCTTGTCTCACTTTCAGGTTGTCAAATACTGACGCTTTGTTACGCTTCTCAGCATCTGATACCAACGCACAAGGCTCCCTTTGGCAGCTGTATGACACACCGGGCTTTCAACTAACTCCAATACAAACCCATACTATGGACATTGCTATAAAGGGCATAGGGAGGTGGTTGGGGTGGGTGGGGGGTCGAATAAATACAGGACTTTCACTGCTGCTCATGTCCCCTGTGAGGACAGCTTTGAGGCCAAACATGGACATACAACTTCCTGGTCCATCACACAATGCCATGGGGCCGAAAAAGACCGTTTTTCCATTGTGAAAGAGACGTCTGTGAAATAATAAATGCATCACACCACCACGTCACGCAAAGTGACTCATTTCATTTCTAGAATATGATCCATTTCTCATTTCTAAAGTCTACACGATTAAATCATTTTTTTCCCATAAAAGATAGCAGAGGGCTAATCCAGAAATTAACCCCTCAGCTGCTGTCAATCACTAGTGTGCTTCCTCTGTGAGCCTCATGATGCAGGAGATCAGGGTTATGTCATGGCAAAGGTATCAAGATTTTTAGCCTTGTGCACCACGGAGCAACTTTACGTCACATAATTCCATCATGTTACATCTAAAGTACTATGCGGACGGGATTAGTTTTACATACTGATGTGGACCAAGGTCAGTTTACCACAGGATGTCTGTAATATAAATGTCCGATTTGCACGGGACAAGAAATCTCCGTAATTCTACCAGAGACGGGAGTGGTAACTCGGTTTGCGCCCTGGCGTCACCTCCCTGTCGGCATGTGTGTGCTACGTGGTGGAGGATGTTGGTGAGCAGGGCATAAAGCATCAGCTGAAGGATGATAATAATTAATGATTAGCCCAACATGAAATATTGCCCATGATCAGGATTGTGTGTACACAACGATTAGCAATATGGATTTAAATTAGGCCTACCTAACATGACCAAAAGTCTTGTGGCTCTGAAAAGTGCTGTCCTCTCCAGACCAGTTTTACAGAAGGTAAAAGTCGCTGTAATTTTTACTGACATTACAGACATGGCGAGTTCGGATGGGACTTAAATCCCTGGTAATAATTACTTTACCCCACGTCTCCACGTTAAACCAATCCCGTCTGAATAGGGCTTAACCCAAACCCCGTAACAAAATGTACTTATTTTAACCCAAATCATGTTTTTTTTCTAGCCCAACCAAGTGGTGTTATTGCCTAAATCTAACAGTGATGGTTTCACAATGTTAATCCCAGGGTTACAACTTGTTTCATGCAGAAGACCTCCGTGCTTCTCATACAGACGCTAAAGGGTGCTTGTGCGCCGGTGTTAGAGTGTTTGGTAACAAACAGCGAAGACGACACTGACACATTACCACCTCAACCCAAATGAAAACACCGATGCAGGGAATGTGCTGGCAAGCTACTGCCTATTCACACACTCAAGAGATATGACGCAAATTGCATTCACCTGACAAATCCAAGTCCAATATTCACTCTTCTTTAAGCTCTGTTTTCTTCTCCACAAACTCCTAATGCTTCTCAGCTGCTACATGGTTAACTATGTTCACCAGAAAGTTGCTAACTTCATCTGTTATACAGTGCTGGGAAGGCAGATTATTATGGTAGCCCGGGAGTGGTCAAAGAAAAAATGACGAAATGAAATTGAGTTGCTCCAGCTGTTAAATGAAGGTTCATTTCAAGAGCTAGTCTGCTAGCAACAGGGACTGAGGCAGATGGGCTGCAGGATATGTTGTGGTGGCTCTCTGTGTATACACACTTATCTCGCACAAAAGAATGAACCAAAACCTGGGAACAATATATTTAAATTGAGGTAAATAATTAGATCTTGTGAACGCAAATTAATAAATCATGGCCTCAATTTATTTACTTCTTCTCTCAATGGCCACTGTCACACTTCGTAGCGTATAGCTGATTTATACAGTCACATAGGTTGTATGTTCCTACATCTGAATATGAACCATAGGTCCACAAAACTGGTGTTTGTCATCACGTGTAGTTGCTATTTTTGCATTTTTATGGTTCATTGCTAGTATATATTATCATACTTTTTTGATTTTCTTTGTAGTAATCTTACTTTGTGTTTTGTATTGCTTGTTTTAGAGCTGTACATTTATAGTCTGTATTTTTGTTCTATGTTGTCGGTCTGTAACTTATTTTGCCGCCTGTCTTGGATGGGACAGTCTTGAAAAGGAGAGTTTTAATCTCAAGGGGTTTTCTGGTTAAATAAAGGTTAAGTAAATTAGTGTACCTACCAGTGGACAACAGAAAAGCTAATGTATATCCGTTAACGGTTGCTGTTTTAAACAGGTCACATTGTGAAATGGTCACAGCTGCACCAAAACTACGTGGTCAGATTTAAACAAGAACATTTGTTACGTAATGTACCTCACCTCACACATGCCGACATACTATATTTCATTGTTAGAGTAACTTAATGTTGACTTTTAGTTTCACACACAGGACACAATCACTTGTGTCCTGATGAAAGTCCAGCTTGTTTGACCTATCTACCTGCCCAAAATGGGCTCTGTTGCCTTTATAGTACATCATCTGATTCTTCTCTTGCTCCCAAAATAATTACTATGGCCACTCAAGGTCGGTGTGTAACAAAATAATGTTAATAGAGGTTAATTTCTGCTTGTAAAAATGACTTATGTGATTGTATTTTGGAGGACTGTCTGACCAAAACAGCAAAATTGCAGTAAAACAATCAAATTAGAGACGTTAAACCGGAAACTGCTGAGTTAAGTAATAATTACAGTATATGTGGATTCATCCTATGAGTGATTGCTTTTTCAGCATATGTAGCCATTTTCTGACGTAGATAGGAAAATATTTATCAGCCCAGCTTTAATACCCATACATCATGCTGAATTTCGCTGACATTACACATGTAGAATTTTCCATTTCATTGTGTGTAACCCCAACACACTTCCTTTTTTCCTGCATACAGTAAGAGGCAATTGGAAAATTTTGGGCGTTCAAGCTGATAAGTGAGATGACTAAAATTGTTGTTCATGAAAACAATGAAACATAATTTTAAAATCCCAGGGCAAACCAAACAAACAAGTATGTCATGACTTGTGGGGGAAATTATTTGTTGGGTAAAATGACACAATCATAAAAACACACGCCAGATGTTACTCGCAGCAAAACAAGTGATGAAATATCTGAACTTTCCCTCTCTTCCTCCTGGTGATTACATTACCATGCGCACGTAACCTGGCGCTGGATTACATGTGGATGAATCACAGTTGCTGTACAGCGCTCTCTCCTGTGTTGGACTAAACACTGCTGTGAGTTTGTTCAATCCTCATCCACGAGAGCATGTGGAAAAGACATTTCAAAATATACACAGTGATCATGTAATCACCAGCTAAAGCAACAGATCAATCATCTTTTGTCATGTCATGCTTCAGGGCACCCACAGTCAGTCCCGCTTCTCAGAAACCTGAGTCAATGTATGTTTTATTTGCCACCTGTCCGGGCATGTATGCCCGCATGTTGTCAAAGCGTGGCTGTCAGCTGTGTGTGAAGTCTCGAGACAGTCTGGTGAAGACATTATCGCTTGGTAAGATTCCATGATTCATAAAAAGGAAGCTGCTATCATCCTCAATCAAACCCCTGTAAACACAAAAACCCTTTTACATTCAGTATCTTATCTGATGATGCTGAATAAAGGCAACATGTTTGAAGTTTGCTGTTTTCATTCTGCTGGGGAGAAGTGTGAGAATAAATGGGACTTTTAACTATGTCACATGGGAAGATGTTAACTGTGGATAGCCAGACTTGGATTAGTTTCACAAGCCACAACACTGCATCGACAACACAGTGACACATGAGCACGAGATCAGGGCAGATACATTGTTAATTAAAGGAATAGTTCAACAAGACTACAGCAAGTAGTTAGTAGTTAGCTTAGCTTAGCACAGAGACTGGAAACAGGGGCAAACAGGTAGCCTGACTCTCTCTAAAGGTAATAAAATCAGCCATATCAACACCTCTAAAGCTCAGTTGTTTACATGTTATATCATGGTGGAGACCAGTTGTCAGGCGACTAGCGGATATCATTTCTAATCCGGGACATAAAACTTCTTTACACTGGTTTTAGATTTAATAAACAAAGCCTGTCACGCTGTGAGGTGGTGTTAGGCAGATATTGTTAGAAACCAGGCTAGCTGAAACGTCCTGCATATTTCCAGGCTGAGTGGAGCTTTAAATCAGTCTGATGATTCATTTAACTTGACCACATTTAAGATAAGAAATATTTTACTGATCCATGGGGGGAAATTTTGACACATAACAGTTGCTCTTACTGGTTTACTGTAAGTAAGCATGAAGAAATTACAAAAATAGAAAGAACATATGTAAGAAATATGAACAAATATGTGCATCATACTGCAATTGTGTAAAGTATAAATGCAAGAATAGAATAAATAAAAGTTAAATCAGTTTAAAAAAGAAAAGGGTATTGTAGAAATGAATAACTAAGTGTAGTCCTGTGCTTCTGTTACAGTTGTCATTTTATTTGTCCCATATCTGGATAAACTCCAGGTTCGGACTTGTATTTTCTGATGCTGTTGCGAAGAACAAAGTGCTGACACACACAGAAAATGATCTAGAAATCATTTTTTATTTGCCAAAAGAACAGGAAAGTATACTTGAATTAAAGCAATGCTATCTAATTAACAACGAGTAATGAAAAAAAAAATCACATGAGTAATACTGTAGCATCATTGTTATTCATTGAAAAGAAGCAGACAAGTCGATCAGATGTGAGAAGTACTGAGCCTGGCCCTGGTATTGGATCAGACATATTCTGGCCTCACCACGAAGCGGTAGGTGTACTGGTTGTCAGGACAGGGGTACGCAAGAACCTGGTCATCATTCACATAGGTGAGAGTGTCCTTGAAGTCCTGCACCTGACAGATGTACTTGCCTTGGCACATTAGCAGGAGACGGTTACGAAAGAGGATGTTTCTCCACTGGGTCAGGCTGTTTTGGGGAACCAGCCTTGCTGCTGGGGTTGACACGCACCTCAGGCCTCGGTTTGAACATTCATGTTGGTTCTTGAAGAAATTTGCATCCCAGCGAACGTTGTTCTTCTTAAAGATCAGGCTGTTATGGATAGGTGTGTCAAGTGACTTGGTTGGGATTTGATTATACCCACCACCATAGTACATGTCAGGGTGTCCATATGGATTGCGGATGTGGGCAGGAGTTATATCAGTGCTCCATGGCTTGGCAGTGTAGATCCTGGGCTGGTAATCGTCATCTTCTCTGTTGAACTTTGGGTTGGACTGCAGGTTGCTGTAGAGCAGAACATTAAACTGGAATGCTTTCAGGGTGTTTTCATGATACATAAGCCTATGAGTGTTGTAGAGAGAAGAGTTGTACTGCAGGTTATACAGCGCCTCAGCGGGGATCATAGGGAAACGAATGCGACTCAGCAGGGCAACTTGTGTTTCCAAACTGGTCGAGTTGCTCCTTTCTGTGATCCAGCTCTCCACAGTCTGAAGCAGAAAATATTCATCCGGCACAACCAGGTCTGAGCGGAGTAGAAGGGATCCAAGGAGCTCAACAGAGAGGTGGGGCCAAGCAGCGGATCTGGTCAGACTTTGGAAGTTCCAGGCCATATACTGCAGACAGTTCTCCTGGAGGACCAAGTCCCCAGTCTCCTCTGCGTATTCGTAAAGGGACACCTGGGTTTGGAACGATTCGTCCTCTGGGATGATTTTAGAGAACAACCGGGCTGTGTCATCCATCAGCTGCTTCACCCCAAACTTATAAGCCATCCAGTGGAGGCACTGCACAGAGGAGAAGTCCACATCCACCTTGCGGGTGTAAATGTACCTATTGAGATTGGAGAGTACTTGTTAGATTTTTTATGATGTTTTACATTTTGCTTTGCAGAAACGGAATAAGGCCCTGATCACACAGAAAGCGTTTTAGCAGCTGGTGGTGCCTTTTTTCAACTGTTTTTAATGAGAATTAAGCTTTTTGCTCATGGTTTCTGCGTCGCGACGTGCCTTGCGTTCCTACGCTCTAGGTGCCTGGTGTTTTTGCCGGAGCACTCTGAACTCCTCAAGCTGAAAAAACTTCAAACTCAAAGTGGAAAAATACCTTGCATCATCTCGGTTGCTTGATACCCAGAGCTATACAGCCCAAGATAGACAGCAGGTTGTGAAACTGCTGAGTCATCCTAATGTCAGTCATCCTAAGATATGCCTGGAAACAGCCATTATTGAGGGGAAGCTCCTGGACCAAGAGGGGGTTCTCTCCGTGATCCACCTTCTTTTTAAGGGTTTCATGTACCCACACAGATCTCTGTTTCCCTGTGACCAACAAACTCTTTACTGACAGCCTCTCACCTTCAAACAAAGCTAGAGGAAGTGCCCTCTGCCTGTCCATTTTCATAACCTGTGCCTAATTACTGTGAATAGAAAAAATAAATGAAGAGTAGATTGATCATGCGGGAAGGTTAGTGTAAAGATGTGATGGGGTGGTTGCCTGGCAACAATAAAAAGGCACAGCAAGCATCTATTTTTTACTAGTGGCGTTCAATTCCAAAAACCAAAAGGCAGTGTCACAAAAAAATGAATTTTCTTGTGTGAAACTGCTTTTAATCTGTATTTTTACTGGTTTAAATCACCACATCCATTGGTTTTGGAGAAAGAGACTCAGCTCCTGGCAAAAAAGCTCTCAAAGAAAGAACACTTAAGGAATTCTTATCACGAGAAGTTTTAGCTAGTTGCAATTTTTGATCTTCACCACTAGATGTCACTAAATCCCCCTAAATCTTACACACTGTTCCTTTAAATCAACAGTTGTTTACCTAATGAAGGAGGTGAAATGTGGTTGGCAAGACTGGCGGATGTTGACCTGTGATGTTAGCGATCTCCTCTGAACCATTGAAGAGTGGGAACTGTGAGAGGATCATTTTGTGCACGCAAAGCTTTGTCTCGTGCATCTCCAGGGTCTCGTCCTCTTGTGTGATTCCAGTAGGACTCTGGACCACGATCAGGAGGTCGCAGCCGCTCCTGCTGTCAAACATTTGGCCGAGATCATCAGACAGACTGATGCTGTGGTCCAGTGAGTGTATGGAATCAACGGTGGTCAGGTTTGTGCCTGGAATCACACATTATTTAATTCATTAACATCTGACAGAGCACGGAGAGCATGAAGAAAGTTTAGATACGTACTGCCTGTTTCACAGATAACTCCGACATCCTCTTTGTGGCTGCAGTCAGTTTCTCCCCACCTTTTGAAATCACATGTAACCAGAAGCTTCTCTGTGCCCTTGCATGTCAGCTCATCCAGCCAAATAGGTCCAGATGCTATAATGTAAAATGAAAGGGAATGCATTAGTCAATGTGGCAGTAACACATTATGCAGTGGCCTTTTTGGTGAGTGAATTGGTGGTGTTAGTGTCAAATCACTGCTCTTCAATCATAACAATAATGTCACTGCCCTCTGGTGGGGGATAAATGGAAGTAGAGGGCACCTTTCCCATAGTCCTTCCCAATGACAACAGTTTTGGCTCCGGGGAAGCGAAGCTGTCGACACACCACCTGGGCCTCAGCCATGTCCCAGCCATCGTCACACACCGTCCCCCATTTGCCATTATGGTAGACTTCCACACGGCCCTCGGAAAAAGTGCCGCCAAACAGCCTCACATCACCGTCCTTCTGCACAGGGTTACTTTCTTTATCTCCCCCTGCAAACACAGATGTAGTAAAAGGCCATGACAGCTGAAAGGTTAAACAAACATTCATTTAAGCTACCGTCTGTGTTGAAAGTGCGTGACCAAAATATATTTGTAAAAGCACACAATGTAGGCTGTATACAGTTGTACACTAAAAACCAGTAAGATTGTTTCCTTTACAGTTAATGTCAAGCAAATGAGATATATTTCACATCACTCACTGAACAGTCGGAATTTCATTGCGCTGGAGACATGGAGAAGTAGCAGAAGCCACAGGGTGAATATGTTTCTGTGCACAAGCATTTCCAAACACCAGTGTAGGACTCTGACAAAGACAAAAAAGAGGCAATGTGAGAAATATGGTCTTCTTTGCATAATTTAAAGGAGCAGTGTGTACGATTTAGGGAGATTAAATGGTGTCTAGCATTGAGGACTGCAGATTTCAACTAAGTGGAACTTGTCCTGATTAGAAGTCCCTCGGTGTGCGTTGTTCAGGAGGATTTTACGGGAACCAAATTATCCGAAGAGGGCTCTTCCTCTCCAAAAGAAATGGGCCGGGTGATTAAAACTAGTAAAAACATCTACTGGAGCAGTTTCATATTATAAATCAGAGTTTCTCCTGTGCTATTTCGCACATCGCACACGAGGCTAACTAACTACAGATGGCTGATCAACAATTCCTGACGATAAGGACCCGCTCCATATGTGGATAAAAACGGCTTATTCTAAGGTAACAAAACCTCAACAATTCTTATTTCCTGTTACACTTAAGAAATCACTATCATTATGTTTTATTCCATTCTTCTAATATATCGCCCTAAATCTTACACGCTGGACCTTTAAGATTATACTTTGAATTATTGGGATAGTTAATATAAACCCACATTAAAATGGAATTCTATTTATTTTAACTAACTATACTAAACATATGTATTAAAAATCAAAGGGTCAAACTTAAAAGCTAAAATATTTTTAAATATAATAAAAGCCACATTACCTTCTTCCCTCTGGTTATGAAGTGCTGTCGTCTGAAAAATGTTCTTCTCCCTTTTACTAGTCTTTGACACAAATCTCACCCCTTTTAAAGTAAAAACAGAGGCTCACTTCTCCATTCCCCTGCTGCTTTCCCAAAGTTTCGATTCAGACAAAAGCAGAAAGTCAGGGTTTTGCAACTCGATCCTGCTGCAACTTGTTTGAGGACAAGGTTCAGGTTTCATTTAACTGTTTTCGTATGAAAAAAACAACAAGACTCGGAAAATAGGAATCAAGACTTTTACTCAAGTCATCCCACCAAAAACATCACATAATTCATTTTTCACCAAAATGTCCTTCAAATATTAAGTTTTATGAGGAATAAAAACAGGTCGTAGGTTATTTCACTGAAAATGGCAAGTTTGGTGTTTATAGGAGGATGTTTAATATGGAGCAAAGGAGGAAGATAACCTTTGACCTTTTGAGAGTTTACAGTATGTGCATGAAAACATACGCTTCAGGAAAAGAAATCACAGTCTGATAAATCAATCTTTTGTACATTCATTATAAGAAAGGCTACAGTACTGTTGAGGGCCACATTTGTCCTGGGAAGGAGACGATCCACCACGAGACATGCTGGCTTTGTTTGTGTTGACTGGCACTTTCTCAAAACCCATAACGGGACCGTATTTTTCAGTGTCAGCCCATGGTTCTTTTATTTGTACTGAAGATGATCCTCTACGGGTTGGAGTTGTGTCTCAATGAGGAAGCAGCGAGTACAGTAACTTCAACAGTGACTGAATTGTAAACAAAATAGAACAACAGTGCAGTGGCCTCAAGAGCGAGTCTCTCAGTCTATATGAACTCTAAGCCCTCGTATTTCACGTCCCCGATCTTGGTTTCAGGTAAAAGGATGCGTCCGTCAAGCGTGAAGGCCATGATGTACGTGGCGATCTTACCGGCATCTTCCTCTGACTTGAGAGCCAGAATGATCTGGTCGTCAGTATTGGGGACGAACTTGAAGGAGGAGAATCCGTGAGTGGGGGTGAGCTGACCCACTCGACTTACAATGATGTCTTTGAAATCTGGCGAGCAGCTGAGGGCAAGGTTCGTGCCGCGGCGCTCATCTGCCGTCTCCTCGTAACGCTCCTTGCTGGCGCGGCGAGGGAGGAAAAACCAGCGCTGCAGAGTGTCGCTCCACGCTGCCGATTCGTGGATGAGATACCCTGCAGAGATTCAGACGTAAAGGGTTAAGCAACAGGAAACAAATGGAAGCAATCCTAAGCGAGACCAGGGTTACATCCTCACCTGGAGGCTCTATTCCTGCAGCAGACTTGAGAGATTGGTACTTGGGAACCCAGTTTTCATGTCGCACATCCCCTCTGAAGCCCACTACTTTCACCCACTCTGGGTTGTTGTTGACGAACTCGCCTTCAGTGGTGGTCCACTCTTTCCCCAGACCGCCGACGTACAGGTGCTTGTCTTTCACCGCCAGCCACTCAGCTTTGAACCCTATCAGGAGAAGGTAAAAGTGTCAGTCTAAGACATAAAAGTACTCGATTACTAGAAAGAGTTCTATGTTTCATATATTTTTAACCGAATGTAACGCAGAGAAGATGCATGGGAAAACTGATAATTAAGTTTACTTTTCAGTAGAGTAATGTCATTTTTAATAATAAAGTTAATTGTTACTGTAATTTCCTGCCTCCTTATCAGCCAATATTGGCCTGTGTATCAAAATCAGAAGTATTGGCCCCAAAAACCCAGTTATTATCAGGCTCTATGGTATATGTATATACAGCTATCCAAACTAGGGGTCGGGCCACTCCCAAGGGTCACAAGATAAACTCGGGGTGTTGCGAGATGATCAGACGTTGTGCTTAACAAAATTTATGTCTATTTCTTTGGATTTTAGAACTGAATCTTTGTTTTTTTGTGAAACAATGAATATCGCTACCTCTTTGGGCCTCAAACAGTTATTAAAATGCGACATCTCACAAGATTAAAGGGAACTCTGGACATTGGGCACATGCTCACAACATCACCATGGACTCCACACACCCCACCATGGATGGACTGTTCCCCCTGCTGGCCTCTGGCAAGAGGTACCACAGCTTCAGGAGCAGAAAAGCCTGGTTTGGCAATAGCCTCATCCCCCAAGCCATCAGACTTTTGAACTCAGTCAATAACCCCTTTCTCACACTCTCACTGATCCCTGGTCACCAATGGCTGAGGGAGCTTGGCAACGTGACTGATATGGAAGGCCTTCGATATAAACTTGCCAATAAGGAAAGCATTTTCCTGAAAATCTGGAAACCATTTCTCGACAAATGATTTACAACCCAGCAGAAGGGAATTGACTCATAGCTTATGTTCTGGACGTTAGGCGACTAGGGCCTATCCGTCGTGCATCACACCCTCATTTTTGGGAGATTTTGGTTGCCAAGATGTTTTTTTTCTTTCATTTCACCGCTTGTACACCAATCATAACTCATGTTATTTCCATGTGTACTTTTTTCTCCACTTTATTTTTTTGAAAGGTTTGTCACTTTCTTGTTCTCTATTTTTGTCTCAACTGGACATTACTTTATATTGCCTTTGTGTGGCATTCAGATTACTAACTTGGCAATGTGCACATTATCTATCCTAAAAAAACCCACTTAAGAGAGAGAAAAAAAGTATAAAAAATTAAACAATATCAATGTTAATTAAGTTCAAATGTCCTCTAACAAGACGATAATAAAGTCTCAATGTCTTGAAACAAGTATTTCCTGATTAACAGCGTCTTAGCTTGTTTCTGTTGCTAACATTGGTCAAATTTGTTGCCATATCAAACTAAAAACACTATTAATTATAAATAAACAAGTTTCAACCATAAAATGTGATCAGGTTTTGGACCTTGTCCACTTTTGTGTCAGGATCAGCTGCAGACTGACTTGGTAGAGATGGCTGCCATCTTGTTAGTAGTAAATTGTAGTCTTACCACCACTAGATGGCACAAAAAAGTGTCCACCAACAAGGACAATGGGTCTAAGTTAAGTAGAATAAAGTATAAGGTCAAGTAAACTCAAAATGTGATGTCCGTATATGAGAACACAGAGTTTCAGGAGGATAATGCACCGTCAATGTGCGTCCACTAAAAGTACTTGTTTTTGCCACTGACAGGCTCAGATTGTTATTTTAAGTGTCTGACAACATTATGGAGAAAGTGAAGGGTTTTTTAATCTTTTGCTTGATTTGGTTTGTTTGTTATTGTGTGTAACCAAGTCTCTCTCAACAATTTTAAAATCTTAACAATTCTAAAATCTCTCAGACTTCTCCATATTGTCGTAAACAGCTAAATAGTCAGCCATGACACTGAAAATCTTGTAGATAACATTAAGCTTGGCTTTCTGTACTCCAACAAAACAAACTCTTTCTGGCACTCGTCTCATCATCTCCCACTAATGTTTCTACCGTTATCTTCCTGCAACAAGTCAGCTTGACTTCCCCCCGAGCAAGACTTCGCTACACATGATAAAAAACAGACCGGATGAAGTGACAAGTAAAGACAGTCCTTTCCATAATGTTGTCAGACACTTATGATACCAATCTGAGCCTGTCAGTGGGAAAAGCAAGCACTTTTAGTGGACTTATACTGACGGCGCCATATTGTCCGGGTTGAAAAAACAACAACAGAGTTTCCCTTTAAAACAGAAAAATAACGAGTAAAGAAAAGCCGTCAAAAATGCAGTGGAAACATGGAATGGAAATAATCAAGTACAATAATGTATTAGAGTATGTATGGGTGGAGTGGAATGCGGACCTTTGGCAACACTGCCATCGCCGTCAGGTAAGATGACCCAAGGCACAATCCTGTCACCGTCAATGTGGTAGACAACGCCTGTCCTGTCATCGACGCTGTACAGCTTCCCATTGAAGGCCACCAGCTCAGACAGCTCCATGCCCCTGCCCTTCTCCGACAGGTGGCTCTCCAGCACCACCTTGTCTGCATCCCATTCAACTGCTATCTTGTCGCCACTTTGGGACACCAATAGGTGCCCGCGCCGCATGTAGCTGAACCACGTCAGCTTCTTGTCACTACGAGAGTTTGTGTCCAGGTCGGCGATGACCCCAATGCGGTAGCGGGTGCCCTGCAGCGTGTGCTCAGGCGGACTGAGAGGATAGGTGTCGTTGTAACCGGAATCGGACCACTGGGTGTCACTGTGACCGCCTCTCCAGCCGTGCGAGTCATAAGAGCGGGAGCCCAAGCCCGAGATTAAGTGCATGAAGAGCAGAAGAAGCAGGGCCAGGGAGCCGGCCACTGCCACGATGGGCCTCCATTTAAGGCGGAAACGGGGGTCAGTGCTGTTGGCCATGGAAGCCAACATCGGGAGGCCTCCGACAGAGATACGCAGGGTGTTCATGGGCTCATTCTGCTCCAGTCGAGTGTAGCCTGGGGAAGCAGGCATGGAGGACGGAGGCCTGGAGAGACCTGGGGAAAAACAGAGAGAGATGCTAAGTCGTGTCTACAAGTTCAAGACAAAACAGGGCAGCTGTCAAAAGAAAAAGACAAGACCTCATCTGCATTCATTTACTGAAAATATGTTTACGGAGAATTTCACTTTACAGTTTATTCTAGTCTATAACAGCTTGTATTCAAAGTCCCACCATAGCTCTGTAAGCAGGTACATTTAGTTCTCCTGTTAACGAGTGAACAGCAATATCATTCTCTTTTCATTTTCCTGTAAAATACAACAATATTCTCGCTCCTCCTGCCTGTTGTCCTTGTCTCTCTCCCCCTCTGTGTGTGTTTGTTTCTTTTTCTCTATCTGTGTCAATGGTCTGCTTGAGCTTTGCCTCTTGTGCGTTCGTATATTTTGTCCTCTTTCGAGGTTTCCATGGTGAAGAAGAGGTTGTGGGAAACAGGTCCTATCTGATTGGTGTTTGTCTGTTACAATTCAAGTCATCCTGACTGTATATAATGTTATTTTACTAGGCTGGTCTGTTCTGTACACAGGGCATCTACTGCACAAGAGGGATCCCTCTTATTCCCCATTTTATTTACCCTGTTAAAGTGGGATTGTAAATTTGTTTTGATTTAACTTGTCAATATAAAGGAATGTATTGATTGCACAATGTAATGGCATTAATGACACCATCGATTTTAAGATTGAGTCCCTGTAAGATCCCCCAGGAAAATGAAGGTATTTTTTACAGCACAAAGATAAGTTAGTTATTCTGTTTAGTTGCCTCTGAGTGAATTTAATTTCCCTTTGGTAAGCACTTATGCAATGTATATATTTAGGGCTTTTATTGTGAAAGGTAAGAATGAAAGGATCGGAACTGGCTCTACTCCAAGCTCCTTCCAGATGTCCTGGCTCCTTACCCTATCTCTAAGGCTGAGCCCACGGAGGAAACTCATTTCGGCTGCTTGTACCCTCAATCTCATTCTTTTGGTAACTACGCAGGGCCCATGACCATAGGTGAGGGTTGGGATGTAGATGGACCAGTAAATCAAAAGCTTCGCCTTCCACCTCAGCTCCGTTTTCACCACAATGGTCCGGCACAGTGTCAGCATCACTTCAGGCACTGCACCAAACCACAGATCCATCTCACGCTCTATTTTAGCCTCACTCGTGAACAAAACCCAGGGATACTTGAGCTCCCCTGCTTGAGGCAGTAACTGTCCCCCAACCTGGAGGTGGCAATCCACCGGTTTCCAGCAGAGAACTAAGGCCCCAGATTTAGAGGTGCTGACTCTGATCCTGACTGCTTCACACTTGGCTGCAAATCACCCCAGTGCAGCTTTAAAAGCTGCAGTGAAATCACGCATTTTAGGCAACAACAATCCCCCAAAAAGTCTGCCATCTTGGTTCAGACTAAAGAGCGTCTGTGTTATTATTTACCTACCTTCATTAGTATAAGATCAACTCATAGACGCTTGGCTACATTTCTATCCCCAGAAGGGGAGATGGCGGACAGTGGAACAACTGAAGTTACTGTGTAAAACAAAACACAGTATGTCATTTGTTGGTAGTAGTTAGGCCCTGAGGAAAATGGCGGTCTGGTTGCCTATGCAACAGAGGTGGCAACAGTGACACCATCTGAAAATGCTTGGGGTTTCCTCAGCTTAAGGTGCTCTAACTTGGTTATATGTAACTGTTGCTGAACAGTAGCTAATGTGGCCTCAAGTGACGGGATAATAGTCATCGTACAATCCTAAATAAAACAGTGTAACAATAGCAACAGCTGAGAAGAGTCATTAAGTCAGGAAACCTTATCTATCTAAAGTCTGATAACGTTTTAGCAAGCAAAACTACTGGTCATCCCAGACCAAGTAAGGCTGTAGCAGCAAAACTCCTGAGTGTATTAATCTGAGCAGTGGTGTGTTTTATTGCTGATAAATTCAACTTTGCAAATAGAAGAATGTCATTTGTTCAATAGGGGAATGTCTCCTCAAACACAGGTCACCACTCAGGTTATACAGGACCATTGTTTTCAGTTGCAGGCCACAGTAAGTTGAGCTGTATGGATACTGGTGAAATATAAAACAATAGATTTTCAGTTAGCAGAGGGTAGTTGTTTCACCTGCTTTGCCCTGTGGGAAAAGAAAGGGCTTGATCTAAATCTAAAAAGCAATTAACTGCAAACACATCTTCAAACAATGAAAGTAACCGAAGGACAGGTTTCTCTCAAACATTACTCTGACCCAACCTACAACAGGACAATTACATAATACAACTCAGTCTCATCCTACTCACATACTCTCCATGAGCAGACTCTTGTGTGCCAGTCAAATCTTTAGTCCCAGTGGCAGGCAGGCCATTCATATAAGCTTATGTTTTCTTACTATTTTGAATAGTGGTAAGAGCTCACACAAATGAGCCTACCTGCCAGGTTAAACATTACACAACAGGGGGCAGGAAGCAGCTCAGTTTCAGGGTTGGGTGAATATCAATTGGCCACCACAGCGCCGTGTTGACGTAGTCGCTGGGAGGAGCCACTTCAGTGACAACTGTGAACAGGTAAATCAGGTAATACAGTATCAACAGGCTCATGTAGCACATACCACTGTCACATGAGAGCCAACAATTTTAATAATCAATCAAGTCATCTCTCAAGTTAAAATCTCTGTCGTGATTCTTTTTTTTGTTTGTTTTCTATCTGTGACAATAAAAAAAATCTCTAAAGACATTTAAAAAGATCCTATTTGACTTTTGGCATTTAATAAATCAAACTGTTAATCCAAAGTTAATCAAGAGATGATTGACAATGATTGGTGATTGACAGAAAAATTAACTATTTTAAAGCAATTTCTTTCTTCTTGAAAGTGCAAATTTACATGACAGTATCTTAGAGTTTTTGGACTGTTGGTTGGACAAAAAAGGACATTTAAAGACACCGCTTTGGGCTTTAGGAAATTATGAGGGACAACTGTCACTATTTTCCGACATTTAAAGGTCCAGTGTGTAAGATTTAGGAGGATATTTGGCAGGAATATATTATAATACGTATGTTTTCTTAAGTGTTTTATTACCTGAAAAGAAGAACGGTTGTGTTTTATTTGCCTTAGAATGAGCTTCAGAAAATGTCACAGTTTCACGGTATCACAGTATCACAGAATTATTATTATTATCTGTCAGAGTGACCCTTAAAGGAATTAAAACAGAGGGGTTATTTTTGGTTAAACAAACATTTTATTACTATATTTGAAACTTTAAACCATTTTTTAATGAAAGTATGAGGAAAATAAATCTCCCTTTTAAAAATAAGAAATTAAGATTTTCTGTCCAGCTGCTTTTTTTTTTCAATATCATAGATAAGTAAATGTACACAATACGATCTTTTAATATCTTTGTATACCTTGAAACCAGTATACCGTTGCAACCCACTACATAAGGAGCGGGTCCTTGTCCATGGAGTCAGCCATGTTGCATCACCATGTTTCTACTGTAGCCCAGAATGGACAAACCAAACACTGGCTGTTTTTTTGTGATGGCCACCATAGTTAGCAGCTCCTCTGTGATGAGCAGCGTCACAAAAACACAGAATTTTTCAATGCAAAACTTCTTTATTTAGTGTTTTTATCAGTTTAAATCACCAGGTCTGTTTGTTTTGGAGAGGAAGCAGCATCTGCGGATACTTTGCCCTTGGGTAAAAAGCCTTTAAACCATGAACATTGAAGGAATCCTGAGTGGTAGATCACGCCTGGTACATGGGAGAAGTTTCAGCTGGTTGCAATCTGCAATCCTCACCGTTAGACTGCCTCTAAATTCTACACACTAGACCAATTAATAACTCAAGACAATAACTGGGAGATTATCTGATAGGAAAACTATTTGTTTGATGCAGCCCTTGGCAGTTAAACAAATTTATTTGCAGACCTGTGAATGGCAGGTTGAGAAGTAATACAGACCTTAGCTAAAGCTGGACAACAGAATGATGTGACGCTGCAAGCAGAGAGCTCTCAAAAATCATATTCCAAATAAAAGAAAACTGTCTTCCTATACTGATAGTTGCTTAAACGCCCAGTAAACTAATGTGACCTTGTATGTCTACACTCGAGGGGGTCACCACCAATCTCTGTAGAGCAGAAAATGAGTGCAATCTAATTCTGACCAAATTCCAGGGACCTCTAAACTCGTCCTCTGGAGCCTCACACTCTGTGGCCTAAACATGGCTGCATTTCTCCGAAAGCAGAGCAGAAGCTGAAAGACCCTTTTATAAGAGGGCCCCGAGCCAAACAGCAGTCCATTATGGCAGCAACATCAGGGCCCACACTCTGAGGCAAGAAAACTATCCTCTCTGAAACACACCAACGAGTGGCTGATACTAATCAACTCAAACAGATTCTGATTTTGCCCAAATCTCCTTCACTGAAACAAATTAATTAAAGCTTACCCCTTCTCCTCCTCCTGCCAGAACGCTGTCCCGGTGTCATCAGATTTACCTCACTGTCTTTACAGCAGACCTCCACAGTCAGTCCCAAGCTCTACCTGCTCGTAGATTATTTGCATTGCAATCATGACTAAGAGTTGTTACAATGCTAGTGAACTTTAACTAGACTTGGAGGATTATGTTCAAGTCCAAAGGGTCAAACCTCGCAGGAGGCCAGCACAATCCATTAACTTATCATCACAATAGCAACCAAGCGCCAGGAACCAGAGGTTTGGGAAACACTCCTTACCTGCACAATAACCTGTCCTGCATAGACAGATAGAAAGCTGCAAATCCTGCAGGCTGAATAGAAGTTAAAAACAAACCTGCAGCCACTACAGGAATTTGAATCCTGCATGCAATCAGTGCATTAGTACTATGAGAGGACTGAGGCCAGAGATCAGCCTGATAACAGAGGTTACACAGTCAACAGGGACGCTACAGGAACTTACTTTGAATTGTTTTTAGTTCTGGGCCTCAATCCAACAATATGCTCGGAGTTCAAGAAGTTAATTATTAATCAACAAGAAACTTGTGAGCGTCTTAAAGTCGTCAAAGGTTTTAAATAGTTTAAATTCAGTGTTGCACAATGAAATTACATAACATACAACATAGGGTTGGGAGAGATAACGACATAGATGACGCCAGATATTAGAAATGTCAGAGGTGTTGCCATACAGTTTGTATTACGCAGCTGTCCGTTTAATTCAGTTCAATTCAATAGAACTTTATTTATCCCAAATGAAATTCTTGTGCTAGAGAATGCTTCAAATTAAGGTAACACTAAGTACAGTAACCACAATTTACCCGGGTCAGGGTCACTCACTAGGCCGTTTAACATCTCTGGTTGCATTAGATGAGACATTGTGGCCAATATTGCACATGAATGAGCAACATATAGAAATGTTTTTAGGATTATTGCATCAATTTGATGAAACTTCTTGAATGACAAGGTATTTAAATCACTGAATTAGCAAGAAAAGACATTCCCCATGTAGTTATTTTATCTCTAATTGTTTCTCAACTTAGTTTCCTAAAGGTTTTCTTTGTATCACTGTATTTAGATCAATTTATTCTGTTAATAATTTGGTCAATAAAAGGTCCAAGATGACACTGACATATCGGTTTTGTTCAGTCAGACCTGAAGATATTCAATTAACAAAGATATAAAACAGTTAGTTAGGGCAAAGTAGAACATATTAATACTTAAGTACATGGAAGTTACGTTTTTTGGGGGTCATTTTGCTTTAAAATGTATTTTAGTGATTGGTTTTCAATACAGCTGCAAATAAATCTTCTGTTGACCAACATTATTATCCAAATATTTGTTTCAGCTCTAAAGGAGCATGAATAAGTGAACAGTAGTCTAAGTTTGCTCAGTGGCGTGGCAAAATGTACAACACGGAAGAACAGTCGTGTACAGTGTCTCCCTGACTGTACAGACAGTTGTGTAACCACACAAAGTCCTGTCCTGATATGAGCCCCTATCAGATGCAAAGCTGGTGGCTCCCTGATGTGCAAATGTGAGTGTCTCTGCTCAGTGCTGCCACAGAGGATGACATCTGGGGAGGTGGGCTTCAAAGGAAACAGATCAAGGACACAGAGAGAGTGTGTGAGGCCCATAAATAGCTCACTTGTTGCTGTAAGGCAGATTCCCAGAGCTCTGCATGTCAAGGCGCCCCCCACACAGATGTGACATACACTGAGGGCTTGATTTTACGTGGTTTCATCCAATGAGAAGATGCTGTACGATAACAAGATGCACAATAGTGATACTGGAGTATTTCTAATTTAGTTTGCAGACCACCTGGAGCATCTCAGAGGCCCCAGGTGGGACATTCCCCCATGCTATCTGCAGGCCCTTTATTCATACACCAATGAAGTCAGGAGTCCAGTAGGTAAATAAAGTATACACTGATTGTTGATAGGGTTATTTTGCTACTGAGGACAGCGATTAAAAGTCTCCCTCTCCTCCTCCACACTAACAAACACCCCATCTGCACCTCCTGTGTGTGTGTGTTAGCTCCTGACCCTATCCTGCCAGCAGCGCAGAGGTTAACACGGATGCCATCACAAATGGCTGCGTTCAGAGTCGAGCTGAAACCTCGTAGTGTTGCTTCTTACTCACCGCAGACGTTAGATGTTCAGCTCACAGTCCGCCGCTGGCTGTAGCTCAGATGTCATTATTTTATCGCCTCCTTCTTCGGCTCCTTTTCCTTCGCTCCCCGTTCACAAGACAGCCGCTCATTACTTCCTGTATGTGCTGATGACGACGGCAGCGTGCACTGCCTGCGCGCGGTGGATGCAAGAGAGTTTGTCAAACGGTGCCTTCGCGGGATGTGGGAAATTTGACAACTCCGAAGCTGACACAAAATGTGAGCTAGAACAGATGTTACCAACTGTATCCTTTAAAGCAGGGATACTCAACTTGCTTTTTGGAGAGGAAATAATGCTTCTTATCACCCCGAAGGACACAGTTTAGAACAGTATTAATGACATCAGCTCTACAAATTAACACATAAATGCTGAAAAATGTTGGTGCATATTAGATTTGTGTGCAAATCACAGCATCCTTGAACAGATATAGTGTACGCAGGGGTGTTTTAAGGATTTGAAGACATTGGGGGCTTAGTTTGGACCTCTGTTAGGTTGTCCAAGGGGCAAATTTGCAAATCCTGGGATGGCGAAGTAATGACCTGCCCTATTCTGCCTCTGAGTGGCTTGTATTGGCTGCCTTCATCATTTGGATTGATTAGATTCACTGAAGGCTCTGTGAACATTGCTTATGTTAAGGTCGTCACTTTGCCCTTCATCCTGTCAAGTTGGGTTTTTTTTTAAGTAAAAAAAAAGCTGAACTTAAAAGATCATTTCATTTAGTTTTCTTCAAATGCTGAGCTATGTGCCTGCTAAAAATCAAGAAGGCCTCGCAGCCCCATGAAGCTTTGGCGACCCACAGTGGGGATCACGACCCCCAGTTTTGGAATCAGTGGGCTACAGCATGCTATTCCTGCATGGATTCAATTGCAAGACAATTTTAGATTAAATTTTAATTGTATTTGTCATGTTCTCTCTATTGTGAAGTGGCTGTGTGCGTCTGCAGTGAGTAAATTATCTTGTTACCACAATAAAAATAAAAAACTTTAAAACTTTAACGCTCAGCTTCTCATATTTTTAAATGGTTGAATAAAGTCATTTCAAAATTTGGTGCGATAACAAACCTAGAATCAGTTATTCCAACACTTTCTTGTGGTGTTTTGGTTTATTGTTGTACTTCTTCTTCCGCCTCCTTGTTAAAAATATAGGGAAATGCTCCAGGCATGGCTTTAGATTTAGACTCTTGGTCATGTATGCAGCAGAATATGTTTCTTATTTACTTGTAATAAAATCAAAGAGGATCATTTAAAGTCTATTCATGCAGTTTATCTTACACCGCTGACGATGCATAAGATATCAAAAGATTATCCCTCAACCCGTCCTAGCTGCATCAGCAAGAAAGGAACATTTTTGAACCTTGTGAAAGTAATATATGTTGGGAGTGTTTTATTAATGAGGATGAGATTTATCCAAATGTGAAACAACAACTATTTGTTAGGTACATTTTGTTCTAGGACAAGTTGATTTTTCCCCTCTGACTCTGCAGATTATTGATTACATTTTTTTAAATGATTTTTTTTTAGATTCATACATTCTGCAGAGCTTTGTGTATTTTCCACCACACTGGGTGATCCAAACTTCCCTAAATCTTTTTGTAAAAATGAAACTAAGAATGTTCAATTCAAGATTAATGTGAGTTGCTCCATTTCTGTTACTGTTCTCTTATCCTCCACACTGACTGTGTGATGTGTAAAGTTGGCTGTAGTGTAGATAAAAGGTGAGACTATGCAGAGCAGACATGTTTTTTTTTTCCTTCTCCTTATTGTCTTCCTATTGTTACATGGCTGACTCCACTGTTAACAAGTTCCTCCACATTCACCGACACAATCACTACTCAAATATTTGCCAAGGGAGCACAGCTCTGCAGCTCCGCAGCTCCGCAGCTCAGAGTCCGGGTCTTTCTTTAAAGGAGGATATAAATTATGGGCTGACTCACATGTTCAAAACCAAAACAGTTTTTATTTGGCAAACCCCTGTGTGTGTGATACAGAATACTGTATTAAGGCACTTTCATGGGGAATTACTGTAAAGCCATCGAGCACAACAGTGAAACTGCAACATTTGCAGAAGTACAGTGAAAGAAAGCAAGACAAATGTCATGTGGGATTTTTTTTTTTTTTTGGATTGTCATGTACCAGGACTGAAAGTATTAAGTAAGATAATAAATATATCCATTTCCCAAAACATTACTGAATTCCTGAAACCAAATTATGGCTGAAACAAATGCTGAATTGGAAATTAATAAAACTATTGGTTAACTCAAGAAAGGCACATTGAACTCTACAGAGGTAGCTGATATAAATCAATGGTTTTGGCTACCTTAAAGCAAAACAGAACACCCTTAAATACTAACTCTAGTGGCACAGCTGGATTTAAAACAATAAAAGTAACAATCTTAGATCAGATGTTGGCAATTAACTGCCCCAAAGAAATGAAGTGTGCTTTTCAGTGCATAAAAGCCATTTTTCAGTGGTTGATTATTTAAAAAAGGAACAAAAACATGGCATTACAGTAGTTACAGAAGGAACATTTTCATTGCACCCATTGACTATAGCAGATGGGTTTGTTTTGTGGTCGGAAAAAAATGAGTACTGAACTGTTTCATTTAATTACTGTTGCTGACCTGCTGTATTTGGATCTGAGAGTGATGAAAAATATTCATATATACTGAACAGTAACATATTCATAAAAAAAAAAAAATTAAATATGCAAAGCAAATTTCCCCGCAAAACAAAATAATGCTAACCTATGCGCTGACTAATGCTTTGGCATTAACAGCTTGCACTCGGAGGCCAAACAAAACGGGCACTGAAATTACTATGGTAGGTTTGGTACAAAGACACAATGGCACGCTCATCCTCTCTCTTACCGAGACAATTTTCTTCTACCAAAACAATATCAATTTTCAGAGTTCACCTGACCTGTGTGGCACCTAAACAACACAGCAAACATCGACCACACGACAATGAAATGAACTAAAAAGACATCAGTGCACCCAAATATATGCAAACATGTTCTGCAGGAAATAAATGGGAGTGCAGGGAACAGTCTGAGTTGTAAATGAAACCATTGGCACACGTTTATTTAAAAAAAAAACAAAAAAAAAACTCCCCTGTTGGATTCATGTGTCTGAATCTCAGTCCTTCAATAAGCTGGAGGCTGGTACTCTCCCGGCTGCTCCTGGCTGTGGGAGAAAGGCGACTGCTGGTAGCCTGTGGGCCCGCTGTTGTACGGCGCAGGTGGGTATGGAGTATTGTGGTCATTGGCTGGGTCTCTGTACTCCTGGTCAAAGTCACTGACGCCTTGGCGATACCTTCCATACGCAAAGTAGGACAAGAGACCCTGTTGAGAGAAGGGTTAGTAAGTGGAGCTTTAACACGAGATTCTGGCACGTTTTCAACCAGCTGAGTGGAGTGTTATCATATGATTTTGTAAGTCAAATGCTGGAGGGATAAAAGGCTCACCCAGGTGATAATGGAGAAGAAGGAGAAGGCTATGACAGCCTGGGCAGCATCACGAGCAACATCAATTGTTTCAGTTTTGGACCACTGATTGGCCAGGACACAGAAGCAGATGAACCACAGGAATGTCCAGGCCGCTTTCCCGCAATGACAATGATTTAAAGCAGAGAAATAAACAGTCAGGATTCAGATGAAATACAATGACAGCGCTAACCTCAACCTGGCTGCATTTCCTGTTTTTGGGGCACAGTTCCTGTATTCGACTATAAGCAGTCTACTGTGAAACCTGACTCTCACCTGAGAAAACCAAATCTCCTATAACAATGAATTTTCTCTCTTTGGCGTTGCTGATCTGTGGGAAGTAGGCGTCCAGTATGAGGAAGATAACACAAGCCAAGAAGGCCAGGACTCCGATGCCGACCCCGTAGCTGCAGGCGCTGTCATTGTTGTTGAACATGCATTTGGTGTCTTCCTTATCCTTGGGGTTAATGTAGCCTTCTGCTGTGATGCTGGCAAAGACCACAATGGCGAATAACTGCGAAGGAGGGACACACAGAGTTAACGCCACAGGGAGGTGGTGAAACATGCATGTTTTAAGTCAAGCAGCTGCAGGGGCCGCGTGACTCTCATCACATGATTCACATTACAAGAAAGCTTTCACCATGGAAAAAATAATTATATTACAACATCTGTGAAGCCAGTTTGGACAAATAAAGCTGAAGAAGTTTCAATTCTTGATCTACTTTAACCCATTAAATATGGCACAAAAAGAAAGTGACATCTTCTGTGAGTCATCCTTGTTCATGCTCCAGTTTTACACAAGATCAGCAACAATTTAGATCGATGATTTGTCTGCTTCTCTGCATTTTTAAAATGAAATATCTGGGTTTTGGACTGTTGGTGGGACAAAAAAAAGACATTTTAAGATGTCACCAATAATTTAAATAGTCATTAGTTGCTGCTCTTGATTCATATTTTACCGATCCTGGCATTCCTGCACTGTTTATCAGTTTATTTTTAATCTAATATCAAAATCTTGCTGATAATATTTTTGACCTTTTGTTGCCTTAGGCTCCCCCTAAATCCCTGAGATCCTGAACTGCCTTTGCTCTTCCTGTTCTTAAGTCTAGACTCAACACAAAGGTGACAATGTCTTTGCTGTCAGGGTTCACTGAATATGAAATGAAGGGCAGCAAACTCTGCATCATCCCTTAAAATCACAGCTCTTTAAAACAGTTTTTTAGTAATGTATTTACTATTTCTATTGTTTAAGATTTTCTGTTTTTTTTTCCTGTTGTTTTGCCTTTTCTTAATAAAGCGTTTAAACCACGTGTTTTGAAGTTATTTATGGCTATAGTCTGTTGTTATCATGAAAGGACTGAGCTCTTTCTCTAACAACTTAATCTAATTGACCAATATCAGCAGGCATGTGAAAACTGTGCAGGCGAGCAGAGCGCAACAGATGACGCTGCACAGGTTTAATTTCCTCATCTGACTTTCACACTGTAAACACTTCAGAAAGAAAGTGCGACATCTTGTAAGAGTTTTTATCCACTAAAATCTACTTTTCACAGCAGACAAAAGGCACAAAAGAAACTTTCCATCATCAGCTGGAAAACTGGCAGTTAACGTCAGTTTGGTGACACAGCATTGGTCATGCTAGCTAACATTAGCATCAACAAGTGCTACAGACAACATGTCTAATTTTCCCTTAACGTGGCGTTTATGTAAGATTTCAACCTAACACCCACTTCATGTCCAGTGTTAGCAGCTCATATAGCTAATACTCAGTATTACTAACTGATTGGTGTCGGCCCTGGCAGCTCACATCTGTTAAAACAAGCAGTTGATGTGACAGCTGGCTAACTCTGATGCTAACGTTTCCGTGGAGTCACTCACCCAGCTCAGGAAGCGCAAAATGGTTTGAGGCTGTTTAATAAAACTGACTGGATCGAAAGCACCGCCAGCCAGCGAGGCCCCGTAAGCACTGCTCTGCATTTTTTTTTTTTTTGCAGCCAAAAAATGCCTGTCAGACGATTTAGAGGCGAGCTGGAAAAGTCTTCCTGTCAAAGTTTCGTTTTGTAGCGCAGCTTCCTGAAAACTTTTCAAAGACCGCCCCTGCTCTGATGCATTCAGGTGCTGCTCGTAAAGCGCGACCTCCAGGTAGAGCGAAAAGAACTGTCGTAATATTCTCACTGTTGTAAATATTATTTAAAAAGTTACTACGTAGCACAAGCAGGTAGTGGTGACTTTAAGCCACCAGATGGACAACGCTTGAGGCTACAGGGAATAAATATTAATTTATTGCAGGGCTATTTATCTTACAAGGTGCAAAGGTTCATACTGTTTGATTAATGTCTTGTAAATAACTGGAATAAATTTACCTCTTTGAGCCTAAATGCAACAGCACAGAAACTACAACATTTAAACAGACTTATTATAAATCCATAAAAACATATAATATAATCTTAATGCAGTATACTTACTATTAACATGTACGCTATGTTAATGGTATCCATATCCACTTAATACCCTCAGTAATACTGCTAAATAATAATAATAATCGGTATAAATATACTTACTGTTTTGGGCATGTGGGGCTTAAATCCAGGGGCGTATCACCAAATTCTGGGCCTTATACATAAGAAGTATCAGCCCCCACCCCCTCAATCCATGTGCAGCTTTTGATTTTTTTTCCAAGCACAAAGAATACATAATTGATATTAGGTCCTGTTTGAGCATGTGATTGTGCAAAATTTAATTTCCCCTTTGGGACTGAATAAGTATTTCCTCTTCTTCTTCTGCTTCTTCTTCAAAAGCTGTTTTCCAAGTTCAGTATTACAACCTATTATTAAGCCAGTTTTAATTTAGTAATGGCATTAATTACTTAGAATTAATTATTATTATTATTATTCATTCCAGGCTGTTTGGGGTCACCCCTTCCATTGGGTCCCTGGGTTATCAGTGCTACTTTCGCTCCCACTACGGCACCCCTGTTGAAATCTACTACTGTAAAAAAAAAAAAAAAATCGAATATTTCATGATAATCTCTGTTTCTTGCACATGCTGATATTTGGTTACTATGAAGTTGCATATATGCATGTATTCATGGATGGATCACTGAACGGGCCTATCTGACACAGGCTTTTACTGTATTGGGCCTGCAAAATGTTACTCAAATGATCATGTTTACTCCCAACCGGAAAGCAGCACAAAAAAAACCCAAGAGATGCAATAAGACTACAAAGACAAGACAACACGACCTCAAAGAGATACAAAATGACCACACACAAAATAACCACAAAGAGAGCCCCCCAAAAAATGAATGTGTGTCTTGCTTTTATGTAGGAGAGGCAGTGGGGCCTTTTGCATGTCTGTGCCCAGAGGCCCATTGTCTCATAATCTGCCCATGCATGTATTTCAATCCCTCGGTTAAATTCTGTTGTCTAAAGTTAAGTTATATTTTGATTTATGTCCTTCTGATACATCTTTAGAAACTGGAATCTCCCAGACTCACAGTCAGCGCTTACTTCCAACTGTGCATGTAGTTTTTTCAACATTGCTGCTACTTTAATAAACAAGTTTGACTCAATGTAGTGTTGCAGTTCCTCACTGTGACCACTGAGGGGCAGTAAATACTCGTGATTCAAATGCAAACAGCTTTGAGACGAACAATATCACACTGACACCTGCAGTGAAACTTTTCCAATCAGTATTGAATATAAGATATTTATTTATTCATCATAAAATATTTACAATGTCCCTACAAGCCCCACTGCAGGACATGTCAGAGACACTTAACTGATTGCACTGATGCTGATCATACTGATGCAGACAGATAACTTTGCACCCAAATGCAAATGAGGCACAGCTGTGCTGCAAGAGGGAGAGTGTGTGAGCGAGAGGAAGTCTGTCTGATGTGTTTTGACAATTAGTCAAGAATAGACAGCTACAATGTCAACTGTAACCCACATCTCTGTGGTCCACTGTTTGACTGAGGGCGACTGAACCACTGGGAGCTGTGTGTTTGCAGCAAAGAGATCATCAAAGACCATGGCTTACAGTGTCAACATTCATGAAACGGACTCTGACTCTGACTCTGACTCTGACTTTGAGTAAGTACAGACTTTATTTGAAACTTCATTTACTTTTCAATGTTAAGTTGAGCCTGATTGTTATTTCTTTTACGTCTTTCTGCTCGGCTGGACTCAATCAACTATGGTGGTGGGCTAAGTTTCTTTCATCAGACTGTGTTACTTATAAACTACATTGTAGTTTTATTTCCTTGATGTTTGTCTAATCTCCTGTCAAGTGCTTGGAGAGACCATTTTCAGTGTTTGAAGCATATTTGTATGTACTTAGCGTTATTTTTGAGGCCTGGAACTGGAGAGCTTTCAGAGACAGATGGTGGGGAAAGTACTCTACAATTCACAAATCTTTAGTAAATGACCATGGGAAAAATAATTCATTTAAGACTTGGCTTTTCTTAAATATATGCTGCTGTAATGAGGCTATTTGGACCAAGGCCTTTGGTCTCATCTTTTCCTCCGATGGTTATTACTCTCCTTCAGGTACGTGGGAGGGAATGAACCACGTCAGGTCTCCTTTCTGCTTGCTGGAGAGCCAGCAGCCAGCACCCAGAGGTGTCCTGAAACCCTACAGATGGACGTTTTTAAGGAATGCACGAGTACAAATATAGAGTTTACTGCAAGTGGTCACATGAGAGATGAGACACTTGACAGAGGGCCTCTGCAGAGGCATCACTGGTCGGCTGCCACCCTAAAGGTCCTCTCCTCAATGCCCAGTCGCACTGCTGGTGAGATGAAACTTCTACTGTCTAACTGTTTGTTGACAACATTCAGTTGTACTTTAAAGTTGGCCATTCCTCGTCCACACAGGGATAAACTCTGCTGCAGTAATTTCCAGACGTGCCAGAGACTCATCTCGGCTACAGCGACCCCAGACCTCCTCCCATGATGCTTCTAACTCCTCTAGACCGACCCAGAATGACTTGGTTCAGGCAGATATGGAAGAAATCAGCACTGAAGGTCAACACAAAATGCTACGCCATTAACTATTGCTCTGCTTAAATGAGCCTTCCTGCTTTTCAGCGTCAATGATTTGGCCAGTTGCAGCATGGTGGTGCAGTGGTTAGCATCGTTGCTTCACAGCAAGAGGGTTCCTGTTCAAACCCCAAAGTGGGGAACCCCTCTGTGTGGAGGCTGCAAGTTCTCCCCGTGTCAGCGTGGGTTTTCTGCGGGTACTCTGGCTTCCTCCCACAGTCCAGAGACTTGCAGGTTAGGTTAATTGGTGACTCTAAATTGTCCGTAGGTGTGAATGTGAGCGTGAATGGTTGTCTGCCTCTATATGTCAGCAATGTGATAGCCTGTCCTGTCCAGGGTGAACCCAGTCTCTCGCCCAGTGTCAGCTGGGATAGGCTCGGTTACGGAAAATGAATAAATGAATTTGATTCACAGAAAACAAGAAGGAGCAGTTGGTGTCCAGCCTCCGAGGCCTTTCAGTGAGTGAGGGCATGCGCAAGCTGCGAGCCACGCCGCTAAGCCTGGCAGACAAGATGGAAGTCAGGTACACGTGGCCCTGAAAACACTGAATAACCTGCAAAATATTGCCGCTGGCACAATGGTAACTCCTTCACCTTTCTTTTGTCAGGCGACTTGCTTTCAGTGACGTAGCCGAGAGCTCACTCATCAGCAGAAATATCCCATGCTACAGTCGTCTTAAGGTCTACATTTCAAGGGTGAGTACAAACAGTGGGCTACATGAGCCATAAACCATTATTGTCTGTGTTTATCAGTCTTGTTTTTCTCCCCTCAGAGTTGGCGTCACTGCCTGTTTAGCTGCCTCCCTGTCCTCGCTTCTCTCAAACTGTGGCATTCACCCATGAAGAGACTGAGCGGACGTTTTGGTACCGGGGTGCTTTCCTACTTCCTGTTTCTCCGGACCCTCCTGCACTTTAACCTGCTGCTCTTCGTAATTACCGGCCTGTTCCTGGTCTTCCCTCAAGCCGTCAATCCTCCTCCTCGTCATGACTCTCATCTCGACACTTTCACTGGCCTTGAGCTTCTCTCAGGCACGGTAAGATCCATCACAGAAACAGACTGGTGACAAATTAAAGGAAAAACCTGAGCAAATAAGTAGAGGAACATAATGAATGAGGAGGCTTCCACACGCGTGGTACAATTAAGCAGTTAACGCCCAGTGTTGCTCTGTGGAAAGGTGGATTATGAGACAATGGGCCCTTGGCCACAGATATGCTAAGGGCCCTACCACCTTTCCTACGTAGGGGCAAGACACACAGACTTTGTGGTGGTTTTGCATCTCTTTGTAGTCTTTTTTTTGTCTCTTTAAAGTAATTTTGTGGGTTTTTTTTGGTCATTTTGTGTCTCTGTGTTTGTTTTGCCTTTTTTGTAATTATTTTGTGTGTCTTTGTTGTTTATCTGCATCTTTTTGGGGTCATTTTGAGTCTCTTCCTGATAGGTACGTGTTCATTTGAGTAATATTTTACAAATGAAAGCAGGACGGAAATCCTGAGCAGGTCCAGTTGATTCTAATTTTGTATCAAGCTGGCAAGAGAAAAAGATTTGTGACTTTGAAAGAGTGTTTATTGTTGGTGCACTGATGACAGTGGCTGCTAGTGTTTCCACAGAACAGCGACTAAAGTGACATCAGTGGAAAAGACAGCAGTTAAAGGGGTAGGAACTTGTGGTCAACACATCTGATGACTGTAGTGTGAAATGTAAGAAAAAACAGAAGAGCAACTCGTTCTCAGGGGCAATGCAAGACACAATCAGACTGTCAACAAGAACAGTCCATTGGCGTTGACATATACATATAAAGAGATATTATAGTGCAAAAAACCCCTCGTTACAAAGATAGATGCACATTTGAGATCTTAGCGTTGTCAATAACCAGAGGCACTGGTCTACAGCGATGTGGGGCAAAAAGTGAAATGGTCAAATGAGTCATCCACTACATTCTCGAAGTGGGCGAGTGCATGGGTGGTGTACAGCAAGAGAACGAAGCAGGTTTGAACATTTGACCTCTACAGTCAGAGGATCTGTCTGCTCTGTTATGCTGTGGGGGCATTTTGCTGACACAGTTTGGTTCCACTTGTCTCCTCAGAGGGAAGGATCACTTAAAATTAACGAGTGATCACCTTTATCCTGTGATGAAACATTTCTATCCTGATGAGAGTTTCTTCCCACTAACACAACACATAACAACAGAACAACAATCAGCTCTGCAGAAAACCCAACTTAAATATCGAAAGAATTAATAATACTAAATGAAACTACAAACCCATCCTGCAAGGCTCGCTTGAAATGCATCCACAACCAAACAGATCATGCCCTTTGTTCGTTCATTTTTATTTTCCCCTTTCTCTTTCTCTTGTCTTTCGCTCTGCTTTCTTTTTTTCTGATTTTTTTTTTTATCACACACTGTCTCCTATTACTTATGTGTGCACCGTCATGATTTGTAAACCAGTAACATCTGTTCATAACAGGTGATTCTTACAGCACCCGTCACTGCCACCTTCACTGAAAGGTTGGCTGGCCACATTTGGCTGTGAGGCGGGAACAGCATTGGTATTTGTTCATTAATAAAGCTTTGTTGCAGATGCTTCCACCCAATATTTCATCTCTCTTAACTCTGACCTCACATAATCTTGGTGCTCGGTCACAGAACAGGTTGTTACTTCACATTCTCTTATGCAGAAGTGATCTAGGAAGAATGTTGTTCTCTACAGCGCTCCTTATACATAGAATAATCTGCTAAGGACCTTAAACTTGGACACCCTGCCACCCTCATGCCCCATTTCTGATCCTTTCAATTGAGTGTAAATGCTTTTAACTATACATCTACACCTTAACATGTTTATTATCCTGCATATCTACTTTTAGTGATCATTCAGTGAATCATATACTACAGCCTTCGTGGTCACTGGATCTCAACCCAGTTGAACACCTCTTGGAGATTTTGGGCCGATGTGTTACACAACATCAAAGGACCACATGAGGGAATCTGAATGGTGTTTGTTCCTCTAGTAGACTTCAAGAGACTTGTAGAATCAATGCCAAGGCACACTGAGGCTGTTCTGGCGGCACGTGGTGGCCCAACATCCTACTAAGACACTAAATTAGTAGCCTTTTCACACATGATTATGTCTGTGGTGCTCTTCTGAATCAAATCTTCGCTGTCTCCGGCAGGGCTACTTCTCTCAGAGTGTGATGTTTTACGGCTACTACACCAACACCATCCTCAAAACCTGCCCAGCTGCTGACTCCACCGCTGACTCACCTGATCCGCCATCATGTGATACCCACATAATGCCATACAGCATACCTGCAGCCTATTTCTTTACCATCGCCATCACCTTCTTTATCATCTGCATCATCCTGGTGTACAGGTTGGAGAAAAAGTGAATTACTTATGCATTGATTTAATTTAGCTCCTCCTCATCATGCGTATTTCATGGCTATATCGCTCTCCTGCAGCATGTCCAAGTCCTTTGGGAGAAGTTTTCAAGTCCTCAAGTCTAATGGGAATCTGGCTGTGAAAGTTTTCTGCTGTTGGGACTTTAAAGTCAGCAAGAAGACGTCCGTCAGACTGCAGTCTGAGAAAATCAGCACTCAGCTCAAAGTACGCAACAACATTCAATTTGAGTCATATTTGATGCAGATATAAACTGAATTCACAAGCAGAGATGATGATTCTACATTTCACATGGAAACATCAGTGTAAACCATTTAAAACATGCAGGCTTCCTTCATATTTGAATTCAAATTTCCATACTTCTTAGTAGATTTTTTATCTATATATCATATTTGACATCTGAGTACAAGTAGCCATGTGCAGACATTCAGTCTACACATATGCAAAAAGTTGGCTTTTTCACTGTCAAAACATCTCTGCCCAAACAGGAAGTAAACCTTCTGGAGTTATCTACTCATATTATTTTACCTAAACATACTATTAAATGTTTTAACCTCCATATTTCTAACATTTTATGAACAAAAACCGAAAATGAGTTGAAAGAAGTTACATAATTTAAATTTCACAGCGTCTGCAGTGCCTTGTTTATACACTGTCTCTATGGAGATGATGAAGAACGCAGCCATGATGGTATGGTGTCCTTACACAGAAAAGAGAATTTGTATAAGTGCAAATTCTGGGTACTTTTTTTCTTTTGCAATTTCCTTTAAACTAATTTGGTTACAGATGTCCGCATCTAGTTCAGTTATAAGGCACTTGGAGCAGAGCTGTTTTACAGGCTGTTGAGGCAGCTCTGCATACAAGTGTGTGTTGCATGCCATACTTCTTGACTCGCTTTTGATAACATCAGGCTCGCTCTGGCCCTCACTGTCTCACACAGTGGTGAACATCTCGGCTGTGTTGGCTGCCTGCTCTGAATGCTGTGAAAAACACTGTTTGTTTGATCAGTTATTTTTAGACATTCTGAATTTTATACTTTATAAAGCAGGATCAAGGAAACAGTATGAAAACACATTATTCCATACTTTATTTTTATTTTTTCATAATTATCCAGACCTGTAAATGACTAAACGTCCATACTTTTCCATCCTGTGTGGGAGTCCTGACCCTGAATGTGCTACATGGACTTCTTTGAAGCAGAGTATAATCTTTGATGATCCTCTATTGATATTTGACAGGTTGAAAATGTCAGTTTTTGCATAATTGGTTTCCACGCAGGGAGCTTTTAATGATGCAGGTTCAGATCATATGTGTCGGAAGGAAGCCCAATTTCTGATGAAGCATTTTAAAATACCCTGTTCTAAATATAATCAATGGCAGCGCTAATCGCAGCTCCAGCTCATTGTGAAGATCATTTAAACGCTGCTGGCTCGACCCGTACAAACTTTGCTTTTCCAACAGGAGCTGCTGTCTGAGATGATCAGCGGAGAAGATGAAAAGAGCTGCATGCAGCGACTCTGCCACCTCATGGTGCACCTGGTGGCGTGGGCTATATGCCTTGCCAGCATCTTCCTGGGCGCCATAGCAGTCCACTACCTATCAGAGGTTAGACGAAACTGTGCAGCAGCTGCTGCTGCGCAGCCAGACATGACAGCTTTCATGCACACTGAGCAGCTACAGGGCCCGTGTGACAGTTTCTCAAGACTACAATAAAAATAGCTCTGATAAAGAAGCACCTTCCCATCACAGTTTATTTACTTCTCCTTTTTCTTTCCTGGTAGACGTTGAATGCATTTTTTTTGTCGCTTAGTGTCTTGCAAAACTGCAGTGTGTGAGAATCACAAAATTGATCCAAATGAGATGCTGGAGGAAGAGTATGTTTAACATAGTGTTTCTCAAGCTTCTCTCCCCCTCTGGAGAAATCCCACAACCCCACCTGACATGCCAACTTTTATCAACTGGTAAAAAATACAAAGGGGACATGCATATTTCTTGTGATTTCCTGTTGTGCAAATGCAATATGCAAGCTGAACTTTGCCCACAAGCTGCCAGAGATACTGACACACAAGATCCTCGTGCTATATTGGCATTGATGTTGAGAGCAAGATAGGCTGCTTCCTTTTTTTGAATCAGATGTGTCAGTCAGCGATGGCCTGATCACTTTTTTCCTCACTTTCTAAAACCTAATATTTTGCTCTCTAAATCTACTTTGTTAACCTGAATCTTGCTTCTTTGACATTTCCAAATGAATCATATTCATAGCAGTTTTCCACAGCAGACATTTGGAAAAGCAAATATAGAACTAGAAGCGTTTATGATGTTGCCAATGCTGTCAGTGATCAATAAACTGCTGTGGACAAAAAAGAAGGTCTTTTCAGCTTTAATTTTTCTCCATGTTTTTCTCTCCAGCCCTCACTCACTGTCTCATTTGTCCGTTCCTTCACAGGCTGTCATCAAGCAGAGTCCTTTCAAAGACACTGAGCTGCTGGTCTTATCTGCAGTGGTGTCCGGCATTAACCTGTTACTCCCCGGCCTCTTCAACCTGTGTGCCTGGATAGAGAAACATGACTCACCCAGTGTTCGTGTCTATGTCTCCATCTTCAGGTGAGAAGAGGAACTGTGGCATCACACTGAATGTTCATCTTTTAAAAGAGAGAATTCATGACTTGTTAAAGCATGGTGTTCAATCAACTCCAGGCGTAATTTGACAGTGCATCGCCTATACTATTCCAAAGACAGATTACATAAGACTTTCCCTGATGTTTCCCCTGTCTGTAGTGGGTGTAAAGAGGACATGTTGGAAATTGTTTACTTATTGGAAGAGTATATTTGAATGTGTCTCTAATGCCTTTGAGAAGAACTGGGGACCTGACCCACTAGTTGCTGTCCTGGGTGCCACGAGTGTGTGACCTTTGGCAGATAAATGTACTTATGTGGAAGCCAGACTGTGCACCAACATATGATATGTGGATAAGAGAGGTGATTTAGAAGAGGTTAAGGTTTTCTAAGAAGAATAAGATTCAAATATTTGTCAGAATTTGGAGCCCTGTACTCGAGTATCTCATGGGTAATGAAATATAATGGTCTGAGTAGCAGTAAAACCTTTATATATTTTTTTATTTTACTAGTATTGTTGAAGTTTTAGGACTTTTTTTGTTTTTCTACCTGTTAAGACATTTGTGACTGAGTTGTTAAGATGATGTACTGAGCGTTTGTTTTATTCTGAAAATCCTAAAATAAAGGTTAAAAAAAAAGCTCAACTTTACGTCAGAAATAAACATGTTTACAGCCTCGTACCAAATAACAGTTTTGGTCTCTATGGCTAATTTTAACATTCATGACAACTGTACAGGTGGTGAATTTTTATATAACTCACCTGTGTAAATTTTATGAAGGCTTAAAGTTACGCATGATTAACAGCGGGGCGGCTTGAGTGACAGACAAGACAGTCTGAGTCGGATTCAGCCCTCGCTCATCCACAGCATCACCCTCTTGTCCAAATATGGTCACTTCTGGCTCCAGAAACTAAGATGGCGTCTCATTCTGAAGCCGTTAAAACCCAGCACTTGGGCAGTGACTTGTGGCGTCAGACATGAATGAATGAATGAAAAAGCCATCCTTTAATATTGGTAGGGAGGGGTGGTGGATGGATCCAACAAACACCAACCTTCACCCAGGGGAGCAGTGTCTGTGTCCCAAAAGATTAACCTTAGCCTTACCACGTGCTTTTGTTGCCCAAACCAAATCACGTGTTAGTTGTTGAAGGCAAAAAAACATTGATTTTGCGGTGTTTTACCGGCATAATGCATTTATTTTGAAAGAGACTGTATGTAAACAGTAAATTTCCTGTGAAATTGGAAGTATATTTTGAAAGAAGACAATGCATGTAACAGGCTTAACTTGACATGGCGTCCCAGAGCGTCAAAAACCAACACACCCAGGCTACTTTTCATGTCATTTCTGGACATGCATGACCAAACAAGATGTTGCAAGATGCTGAACTCGAGGCTTCAGAACGGAAGTCCAAAAAGCAAGGGGCAACATCAAGCCAGCTACGTCCATTACTTCATACGGTCTATGGTCACTATCTACCAGTATTGACAGACAAACTCTTAACCTCCCTACACTCGAATCTTGAGTTTAATTTATTCAACAAAAAAGAAGCCACAATGTACAATAAATAAAGTTAAAGATGAATTTGGTCATGCATATCAACGTGCTGATTAAACAGCATCATTGCTACATAGATGTGGCTTGGGATGATTGCAATAAAAAGATACTCTATAGTGTGCAGTTTTATCTCACAACACAACGCGACAGATGTCCCAAGTTTTGAGGGAGCGTGCCAGAAACATGCTTACTGCAGAAACGTCCACCAGAGGTGTTGTTCGTGTACTTAATGTTCATTTCACTGCTATAAGACGTCTCAAATGCTGTTTCCCTGAAGTTAGCAGTACACCCACCTGCCAACTGGACATGTTTTAAGAAAAATACGCAGTATATCTTTGATGTGTTTTTTTCAGTCATCAGTTCAATTACCTCATAAATGGTATCTACTAATGCTCCCACATCGAACTGCTGGACATAGGATGTCTCCTGCTTCACTGAAAAGTCTGTCTCAAGTCTGTTGTCAAGAGGAGGTTTCCAGTTTCCACATTATACTTATGTAATTTGCATTTTGAAGCACAACTGGCTTCCAAGGTAGTTGTTATAAAAACAACCTACTGGTTTCTAAAATCCAAATGAACCATCATCCAATACATTTTAGCTTGTGAAGCTGTGTGGCATTTCTGGATAATAATAGATTTTCCCCTTTTTCTGTAAAACATTTTTTAATACCTGTTATTATATATAGAAAATCTCCTCCTTATTTCCTCAGGAACCTGCTGTTGAAGGTCAGCATTGTTGGAGTGCTGTGTTTCCGCTGGCTCGGGAGAATTGCTGTGGAACCAGAAAGTCATGGTCTACAGGTTACAAAAATCCTCACATTTACCCCTTCTCATAACTATAGTTTTGGAGCAACAATGAGTTGTGTAATGTTCTTCATTCCTAAATACGCAGACATGCCCCTTGATTTTGTGTTTGCTGGTGACCTAATGATCCCTAATGATTTAATGTGTACATTAATGTGTCTGTGGTCCTCAGTGTTGGGAGAGCTTTGTGGGGCAAGAACTGTACCGCCTGCTCCTGATGGACTTTATCTTCACAGTGCTTTACACGTTTTTGGGAGAGTTCCTGTGGAGGCAAGTGGGCGTTTTTTTGGTCACAAATCACCTGACTTGATTCTGTTTTTTTGCTGTTAATAAAACCGTTCAGTTAAGTTAAGCATCCTCCCTCATAGGCTCTTCTCCAAGCAAGTGCTGCAAAGGAACAGGATGCCAGTGTTTGACATCGCTCGTAATGTGCTGGAACTCATATACGGACAAACCCTTACTTGGTAATGATGTAATATTACATCACATCCTTAAAACCACATATTTAACCAAAAAAAGTGAATTAAACATTAACGGTCTTCGGTTCTTCCCAGGCTCGGGGTGCTGTTTGCTCCACTACTTCCTGCGGTCCAGATCATAAAACTGTTTGTGCTTTTTTACATGAAGAAGGTTGGTACAGAAAGTGTCAAACAGTGTGTGTATACTCTGGTGCACGACAAACTTCACATTCTTCCTTTGGTTTCTCCCACAGAGCAGTCTAATGCTCAACTGCCAGGCGTCCAGAAAGCCTTGGAGGGCCAGTCAGATGATGACTCTATTCCTCTCTCTTTTGTGCTTCCCCTCGTTTCTCGGCGCTGCCGTGTCTGTCGCTTACACAATTTGGACGTGAGTGCAACAAACAACATCCCCTCTCTTATTTACTATGATGCTCACAAGCAGTTCCCCCACCGATAGGCACGCGAGGATTTCATAACCTCAGTCACGCAAAGCCCTCTAAAAACATGTTTCGGACATAATAATAGTCGTAATAGTCATTGTGTGCCAAGCAAATGACTATTTGTGTACTTGTGTGTTAGAATAGGACAATGACCATGACGTTAAAGGGTCTATCCAGTTTTAGTTTCAGGGAGTCCTACAAGTTTCACCAAGCGTTTTTTTCCACAACCTGACCACTTTGCCTGGTGTGGACACCATCATCGTCTTTACAAATCACCTTGTCCTCAAGACCTCCTAATATTAACATTATATCAACGAAAGTTGACAAGAGTCGAGAGGACTATTACTATTTTGTTGGATCCAAAACTGAAACTGTCTTGCTGTCTTGTTTTTAGCCAGACAAGTAAATGTGTTTCAGTATAACTGTCTTATTTTTTAACTCTCTACATGGATGCAATACTTTCAGGCTAACTTCACCAGGTAACGTTAGCTAACTTTAGCTACTATTCTCCACCTATAGGTCAACTGTTCCAAGAGGTCTGGTGAATAGCTGATAAACAATCTATTATCACAACATATTGTAACTGCATCAAGCTTTAATGTTTACATTTTAAATTAGTTGACTCTGCTCCTTCAGACGAAGACACGAGACTGTCATCTTGGGCGTTGGGAAATGCTAAACTTTTTTTTTTTTTTTTTACTATTTTCTGACATGTTATAGGCTCGACCAAACAACCAATCGATTCATGGAGTAAATAATCTACAGATTAATCAACAATGAAAATAATTGCTTGTTATGGCGTTAATGTCTTCAATAGAAATGAACAGTCATAGGAAAGTATACGCATTGTTGGTTATGCTCTTTTTATACGATCTGTTAACGCTGTGAGAAATATAGATTCATCGTAGCTAACGTCAACTGTTGTTTTAAATCTTTAAATCTAATGTGCTTGAGTTTGGAAGGTGTTACTGTTGAAATACTGTATCTTCAAAAATCCACCTGATCCATCTGATGTCCACAGGATTAAACCTTCGTCCAGGTGTGGCCCTTTCAGGAATCTCACCACAATGTTTCAGTCAGGACAGCTGTGGGCGCGGCAGCTAGAGAACGCCCACCCGATCCTGTCTTGGCTCAGCTGGGCCTACAACTCTCTGGTGGAGAACCCGCTGTTCTTATTCCTCGCCAGTGGGGTCTTCCTGTGAGTGGCGACATGATGATGTTATTATTTCATAACTGCTATCAATTTATTTTTTTTATTTTGTGCTGCTAGCAGAGCACAACTTGATGTTTATGAATGAATTGACGTGTTATGCTTTCCTGTGTCTTTCAGAATGGTGATATATTTTCACACTCAAGTTGTTGACGGCCAAAGGAGAATAATCAGCCGGTTAGAGAAGCAAATTGAAAATGTACGCACAATCACTTTTCTAAACAAGACTAAGAGTCTATGTACTGGTGGATCTATGACAATGGACTTAAGCTAAATGCTAACATCGGCATGCTTACAATAACAGTGCTAACATACTGATGTGTACCAGGTGTAATGTTTAAAAGGTTTATCAACTTTAGCATGTTAGCATTTGCTTTTTAGTGCTGAACACAATTTACAGTGACAATGATGACACTTGAGGGAAAATTAGAAATTATAATAATCTTTATTTATAAAATGCTTTTCAAAACAGAATTACAAAGTGCCACATGTCAATAATTAAAACAGTCAACATGTGAAAACAGCAACTTTTAAAAGAACTGATAAAAACACTTTGGTGAATAAAAACTGAGGAAATTAAAGACAGTCTAAATGAACTAAAACTCAAGTAAAATCAGAAAAGACTCTATACTTTAAGAAGTGACTTCAGAGAGAGTTGGTTGACCTGATTTCCTCAGGAACACTGTTGCAGAGCTTCGGGGCTCTGACAGCAAACACCCTGTCCCCTTCAGCTTTCAGCTTGACCTCTGGAACACACAAAAGACATCTGCCCGAGGGCAGTGCGGCACTTAGAGGTCGAAGATATAGCTGTAAGAGAGACCATGAAGAGCCTTAAGAGTAATCAGTAAAATCTTAAAAATCTGTTCGAAAACATACTGGGAGCCAGCGTAAAGAGGCTTAAACTGGAGTGATGTGATCACGTCTCTTGGTTCTGTTTAAAAGCCTGCGTGGCAGCTGAATTTTGTACAGTCCTGGAGACAATTCATAGATTTTTGATTCAGGCATGAAAAGAGGCTGTGGCAGTCAGCAGTCAGTGTCTTTAATGTTAAAATGGATTGTAATTGCACAAACTTTGTGACATGCTGCTCAGAACTTAAATTACTGTCAAACCAGACTCAAGATTTATTGCAGCAGGTTTGATATTATCCAGTAGGGGACTGGCCAAAGGTAGAATTTGTTGTGTAACATGCTAGGGGTTTTCATGACAACAATCTCTGTTTTGTCTGAGTTCAGCTGAAGAACATTTTTTGACATCTGACTTTCAACATCAGTAAGGCAGTCAATGAGTGGATCCAGGGTCTGTGGGTCCAATGGGCAGGTACATCTGTGTATCGTCAGCATAAAAATAAAGACAGACACCATGTCTGTGAATAACGTGCCCAAGGGGAAGCATGTACAAGGAGAGTAAAATTGATCCCAGGAAATTAAGGGATTACAAAAGTGAATACAAATCATCCTGAATAGGCGGGGTCACTGATGTCTCACCAAAGTCAGTGGTAATCCATATAGACTGCGATATTTCAATGGATATGTGAAAACTTTCACTTATGGTGGCGCTGGAGGAAAAATCAGGAGATCACAAAACTCAGTAGGAATCATTCTTAGGGCATGGTGGATATCTGTGCCCAATTTCACAGCAATCAACCCGATAGATGTTGACACATACCATGGAAAAACACAAATGTCAAAATCATCAAAACAGTGTCTGGGTACCATGAATATTTGTACCAAATTTCATTGAAATTTGTTAGCATGTCTAAAAATCACTGACACATGTACAGTATGTTGATATTGATCTTTTTTTGTTGTTGTATACAGGAGGGTAAAGACAAAAAGTTCCTCATCGCCAGTTTGCAAGCCATTTACGAACAAAATAGTCCGGTTTCCCCTCATCGATGAGGTGAGTATTCTCAATACAGTGTATCATCTTTGTGGTTGTAACCTCCTCTTTGTTTGCTCACTGTCTTAATACATTCACTTAAATCTGAAAAGACATTTATGTGAACACTGTCCTCCATAAAGAAATGTTTCCTCTTTGTCCCCCCAGTCTGTGGCTGAACAACAAAGCAATGGAAAGACATTATCTCATCAGCGACAAGCATCTTCACTGTGATAGATGGTTCAACACCATCAGGAAATACGGAAGCTCACCCACAAAAAATAATGAGAACGAAAGTATAAGCAAAATCAGAAACAGTAAAGTGTGATGTCAAATATATTCCATAATGTCTGAGCGCCTAATGTACTGGCTGTTAGCTTCATAATGGAGCTGTTAATATTTATTTATACATACAGCTCCTGTTGTATGTCAGGATGTATATTTCTTTATGTGTAGTTTTTTTTTTCAGATTGTGTGAGAGTTTATTAAAAATGATTGTGAACATGTTGTATGAAAATAAATTACTTTGAATACTAAAACTCTGGTTAACTTTTGTTTAAAATTAGTTAGATCAGGTTCCCAACTGGTCCAGCCATGAGGTCCAGATTTCTCCTAAGTCATTACTTCAAGGTCCCACAGTTTAATATATTCAGCGTCATACTTGGGTTTGGCCATGTCATTAAACTAGTTTGCTGTCTCTGTCCAGTAGCTGTCCATTAGTCACTTACTCTACATTAGGAAATGATATTTCAAAATAAAAGCTCTGTGCCAGAAATTCATTGTACTCAAAAATAAAGTGTGTTTTCTTTTTTTTATAAACTTGACACATTTGCAAGTCACTTGCGGTCCATGCAGAATGGACCTGTGACCCACTTTTGGACCAGTTGGGAACCACTGACTCAGATAGACGAGGGAGTGCAGATTGAGTCTAGCAGGTCACTTGTTTTCCAGCCTCAGTCTGCATGGGTGGCACCTTGGAGTGCTGTCAATTATTGAATCAAACACTGCTGGTATTTTTTTTACATACACAAACTTAGAGTATATGTACATGGGTAACCTGCACTAGAATTGCCTTGTACATTAAACTATACCAGTGCTGCTGTCCTGTGCAAAGCAAATGAAGACCATCTGACTAGACTGTAATCTTATTTATCTATACTTAAAACATTATTTGACTGGTCCAAATGCTGCAAGTATTTCTGTGCATCATCTGCCTGAACAAATTCAATTAATAGTCATCACCTTCTATTGCAGTATTTCATCAGATTTTACACATTTTTTGTGATAATTTCTGTCAAGAATGAACTGCAACAACATGCACATGCATAGTATATATGTCACACCTTGGCAGAATGGGAACACACACCACATACTACACACAGCTGTCAGCCTGACCTTGAGACAACCTCCTTCAAGTCAGATCAGATGTCCTAAAAACACGCACAACAAAAAAAATTAAACAGTCACCTATACCTGCAACATTTTACTCATTTCAGTACCATCCCTAAAATGTGTCAAACTCCATCTAAAAACCCGATTGACTTGTTGCTGCATGAAACAACCTTACAACCTTTCTAATCTGCTGACCCTATTAACACATTTTGGCATTCTCTGTTTTTGTTTTTTTTTCCCAGCTGGCTGCTGGACAAGTTTGGTGACTCTTTGACTGACCACTTAATCTTGTCAAAGTATACGTCACAAGAAAAAATGCAGCTTACAAGTGCACTATATGAACGCACCACACAGCAGGTTTCTCCAGTTGTTGAGTTGGTCTACCTGGAGGAGCGAGCTGCTAAACGTCTCATCAATGGCCTCTGGTAAGGCACAGCTTTCTTGATTTCATCTCCTCAGAAAATCAGATTGCAAATGATCATTTTCCTAATTTTACATATGTAATGTTACATTGTATAGCATCATACTTTTGGCCTTTTCATTATCTTATTTTGTAATCATTTTACCACCGTCCCTGCTGCACAGTGTTAATAACTATCCCAACTCATCTTCCCTCCAGACTCGGATAACATGAAAGTGAGGACACCTAATCACAGAGTGTACATCAGTCTCCCAAAGCAATATTTTGCTGCTTTTGCTGAAATATATGACCTGGTAAACAATTAAAGGAACATCATTTAATTTTATCTTTTTGATCAAAGCTACAAAATACCATGAAGCTCATTATTATTTTTTTTATCATCTAACAGGACCATGGGTTGGTTGTAAGAGATCTGAACCCCTTTGTGAATGAAGGTTATGTACGAGCTTACTTCAGAGAATGGGGGCTCGTCACATTGTGTAAGGTAAATACTGAAAAAACACTGCTTTTTTTTTTTTTTTTTTTATAAATTATGAAGGATATATTAGGATATTTTGTCACTTATTTTTTACAAATTCCTTTTATCTGTTGCACTGGATGCCAGGTTAAGAGGAGCCCCATCTCAGGGGAAAATAAGGCAGTGGCCTATGTGAGGTTTTCTACTGAGGATGAAGCAGACAGGGCAGAGTGGGCTGGTCCCCACTTCATCGGAAGCACTGTGGAAGTAACACGAGTTGTAAGTCCAAAGGTGAGTTGTTTGTCTCCGTCTGTTGGAGCACAGCTTGTTTATGCCTGTTCTCATATTGGACATAAAAGGTTGAAATGCTAATTAGCAGTATCTGATTTTAAAAGTGTGTATACATATATGTCTTTCAGATAGAGGAGGATTTGGATGAGGACGTCGCTGTAGCCGCTGCTTTGCATCGAACACGGCGTTCAGTCAGGTTGGGCTACATCCTGGAGGATGCTCAGTGGTTGGATAATGACCAAGATGATGAAGTCACAAATGCTGTCTAACTTTTTCTTTACGTCTTAAATCACAAATGTAAGTTATATTTAAATTAATTTAGGGATTGTGTGCTTAAACTAACGTGGAGTATAATATCTTGTAACCTCAAAGACTAAAAACATAAGCATGTAAATAATGCTCTCAAATGCATGTTGTGTGTTATAACAATTGTGGACTTTGGGTGGATAATAAAGTTTTATTCTATGTTATGGTTTATTCAGTGATTGTCATGATTGACATGGGGATGTCAGTGTATACATGAGATGTTCACTGCCTCGGTGCAGCCACTGTTGGTGAATGCAGCATGATCTGTAGTTTATAAAAGTGTGCAACACTTTGCAAAATGCTGTTATATATAACCGATGTCCTTGTCACATTATTGCTCTTAAGTTGTGTAAATAAATTAATGGTTTTGACAGCTTCAATTTTGTCTTTTCTTTGTCTTGTGTCCTATTTTGGGAAACATATTTATCAAACAAACCTTGACAACATAGGCCTAAGCTTATGAAAAATATTAAAATATGGTGTGTATGTAAACGACAAAATGAGGTAGTCACAGATGTAATGGATTGTAAATGTTATGTAAAATAATCTATTAGAAAAAATGGGAAAACGTTTATAATTGTCTTTAGTAATGTAACTATCAAAATCTATAATAGGACTCTAAAATAAATAAATAAATAGGCGGAAGGCGGCGCGAATGACGTCACAAGACAGCGACCAATCCCTGCGCAGAGCGCGCCAAGTTTCTCTCACAGCGTCAAAAACATGGCGGAGAAGGAAGCAGAAATTGGATTCAAAAAGGTATAAGAACACCGCTGCTTTGATTATGGTTGTTTATACTTACTCAGTTTCCCTTTTGGATAATTAACAAAAACGAATATCGCTTCTTCTTTGTTGCTGAATTTAATTTATTTTCTTCCATTAAACATTAACGCCGACGCTGTTTACAGAGCACATAAACTGGTCCTTGTTTGTCTGTCAGACGATTAAACTTTACACATAACTCAGATATTATGCTGTGACTGAGCAATATATGTATGCCGAATGGAAGTGCAGTTTATTATCATTTTGAAAAAGTGCTCTCAAGTCACTATTTCGCGATAAAACCAGAGCTAGGTGCTTTCAATCATTAAATAGCAGCTTTCCCAAAGGCACTTTGGTATGAGGGGGCCACGTAATATCAACAAGCTGCAAGACAAATGATATTTTATCTGAAAATAGCGACATTTTATGTGGACCCGCAGTGTTGGCACAAGTATTTTTACATTGGTTTTGAGTGAAAAAAAGAACAAAACCAAAACTGTGCACCCTTATTAAATGTTTAACTTTAGGTGTATTTAGTTTGTCTCATTGGTAAACACAGATCATCACCCCCAAAATAAAACTTCCATTTGGCCTCTTATTACTTAGGAAAAAAACAAAACAAAACACTTGAGTGTCTGTCACATGCACTGTATTACAAGAGTCTCTGTTCTCCTCGTTTACAGGAAACAGTGAGCAAACTCTTGTCAAGTTTCTTCAAGGAGGACAAAACCAGATGTGAGTTGGATAAACATATCCTAAAGGATATGCCAGGCTTTTATTTGTGGTCAGTGTTCAGCTTTTAACTCAGCGAAGACACAAACTCCTGAAAAGGCCTAATTGATTTGAACCTTAATACAGTGTTAGTTCTTTGGATCACAGACTTTCTTACCTGCTTTCCCCCAGTGTTATTCTCTCTGTTTACTAATGAATTTATGATCAATGAGAAATATTTTAGATTGTTTAAATATGCTGACGACATGGCCTTAGTTGGTCATTTAGATCTGAAGACAGAGCCAGTTTCACTCAATGGCCAACATGTTGAAACTGTGGAAAATTTTAAAAACCTTGGTACGGCTCTGGACTCCCATTTGAGTTTCTCTGGAAATACTGAGTATCACAGCAAATCTATCTTCTTACGTAACGCAGTGGCCTCAGTGTTAGTCGGCAGATTTTGGAGTCAGTGTACAAAACTATGGTTGAGAGTGTTTTTACTTTTCACCTTCCTGCCTGGTACGGTCATCTTAATTGTAATAGTGTTTGTGTTTGGTGAGCTAAAGACACATTTCTATCCATGGTAGACAATGAAGATATATTCTATCCTATTGTTTTGATACTGTGACAACTCCAAAACAGTCTTTATATGTGATTCTACAGCTCAATAAATCCCACTCTTTGTTACAGTAAGTGGCGATGCAGTCCTCCTCATGGCAGAGATGCTTAAAGTATTTGTCCAAGGTAAGGAGTTCTGCTGGGTACAGTTGTATACAGGTTGCTTAATGATGAAACCTGTGAGGGTCTGTTAGGATTATGTCAGATTTCCTTAATTCCAGACTCACTCGTCTGTGTTATCTCATTTCCAGAGGCTGCTGTGAGATCACAGAAACAAGCTGAGGCTGAAGACTGCGACCAAGTAGACATTGAGCACTTTGAAAAGATCCTACCTCAGCTGGTGGGTAGCTCAACAAAACTATAGACTTATAAGTTATTTAAAAGCCAGAGATTATAATAATGCAATTTAAAGGCTGCTTCAGTGTCCCGTGTGATCTGTGTTTGTTGTTTAGACCAACAAGGCATGTCAGGAAATGTTTTTTTCTCTTGTTTGGCTTCTCAATTCTTACATTTAAGTGTACACTTTCATACATTATTTCATCTGCTGCATATATTAGCTAACTATAAGAACAAGTATAGGGCCTTTCATGTGGTCACTGACCCAGTATTGATTGTCAAACTACTTCTTCTTCTTCTTGTATTTTAGTTAGTATTCCCTGATGTGATGATAAAGCTTTAATCACTGTACAAATTCTACAATGTAAGCCAAAGCTCTTGTGCTTGGTGAATGTGTCTCAGGCTCAATTTAAACCAATCAGAATGAGAGATTCAGTGCACTGAAATCCCACAGACCTGCTCAAACTGCTCGTGGTTTGTTATAGAAAATGGTAGTCGGACATAAAAGCAAATTTGACATAAGATGAGTCTGCTTCAAAAGTTTTAGCTCCAATAATAATCTCAGTCTTTCATGTGTTTTTCAATGCAGCTGCTGGACTTCTAGCACAGTGAAGCCACAAGATGGAGCCAGAGTGTTGCCTGTGCGTTCCTGCTCGACTCCTACAACTTCAATTCTGTTTATTTTTTCTGTATATCTGTAATTTCAGAACCACTCAAATAGAGAGATTACATTAAGAGTGTCTTTCTGTATGTGTTTGAGTCGTGTGATTATAAGTAGAAAGCAGCGGCGCTGTCCGCACATCTCCATGCCACCACCAATAAGGCCCACCTGTGCTCCTCTGCAACAACAGGTGCTTCCAGCATGCTCCATAGTGCCCTTCATCAAAGCCTCCTGGAGCAGTTGGAAGCAATTAGAGTAATAAGGGGAGCAGCCAGTCCCTTAGATGATGACAAGTGCCAGGAAAAAAGGAGTACCCCCTCCGGCCACTTTGAAGTTCCCTTTTGCTGTCCTGCGATGTTTAGTTAGAGGTGGGGGGAAGGGCAAAGGGGACCTCTGGCACAGGGGGAAAGTTGAATGGGAGTGTGCGTGCACGAATGCGTGCATGTGTTAGCCAAACATGGCCAGAGACCACACGCATAGATATTCTGTTTGAAAGGAAACATAACAAAACACATTGGAACATGGTCCAAGAGGAGCAGGGTGCAATTCTGAAGGTAAATAAACAAAAGAGGCGAGTAGTAGAGGTGCTTTCTCTCCTTTCACCACAGCAGAGGGGGAAGTCGGGCCTACAAGGGAGAGCGTAATGTGGGGTTTTCTAACCCAAAGTGCCTCTGATGGTTTTCCACCAGTGGTGTATTTGACCAACATGTCTTTACTATGAGTCAGCATAGCTGTACAACACCTCACACTATTTATTTGTGTGGCTCCCCAGTGACTCACTACTTACAAACGCTGCTCACATACAGCTGGAAGCAACTTCGACTGAAGAACGGGCTCAGATAGGTGCTCAAGGACGCAGCACCTGGAGTTTGACCCAGCACCTTTTTAAGTAGGGCCCAGACTGGATTTGTGTTTCCCAGGAGAAACGTCCACAGCAGGCCTTCGGTGGGAAGGTGTGTGCGGTTGAGTAAAATTTAGCCACTAGCACAAAAAAAGGAAGCTAAATAATTTGTTAGGTTAATAATCACAGCAAGGGCTGTAGGTTTCATGTAAGCATAGGGGGAATGTGGGGAAAATTTTGAGCATCAAACCCTTATTTTCCTACATTTTGGTGAACGTTATGCTCCGATTTGTGAATTTTCTGCATCACTTTATGGTGTAACTGTCTTTAATTCTATCCAGATAAAAGTCCTCTGCTATTTTCATGTGTTTATAGGGGGAGAAAAATGCACATTTTCTTGAAATATATATTTAAACCTATGAATTAGTCATTCACAGCCCTGCCCTCTAGTTGTGAGTAGTACAGAAAACTGCAGCTCCACTGCTTTGATGACCTGCTCACTCAGATAAAATTAATTTAGTACCAGATATGATGCCAAATAGTCTATGAAAAAGAGTAATACATCCATACTTATTTTCACAATTATAAACATTTTTAAAAGGTGTTTTTTGGTATGTAGCATCTCTGGTTGTTTATCAGAGATGAAATGGATCTCAAGCTGTCAATCATTTCAAATGAAATAAAATTAATTCTCTTGGATCGCTCATCTCATTTCTTTTCCACCATATGAGTTGCTGGAAAGTCTCTGTCCTGCTGAAGTGGTGCACTACTGTACAACTTTTCTCCTTATGCATCTTAGTGGAACAAATTACATCTGAAGGCAGTATTATTAAACATACGAAAGCAGTTAGGACAAGAATGGGGAGGGGCGTTGAAGAGAGTAATGAGTTAAAGCTTTTCTTGATCATACATTAAAGGCAGGGAGTGTCGACAGCCAGTCCAGACACTTTGGAGAAGCTCTGGAGTGAGAAGCTGTTCCCAGGAGAAACAGACTGATCTGTCTCCAGCCTTCTGGCTGCTCTTTGGACAGCGCAGCACATGGGACAAGGGCCTCATCACTTGAAGATATCTGCCTGATTGTAGCCATCAATATCAATACAGATTTTAAAGCAGCATCAATGGCTGCCAGGATATTTTTTTATGATAAAACTAAAGGCTGTCCACTTATAAGTTCTGTCCTGCCCTCTCTAGGTTTAATATATTTCATACAAATACAGGTTGCAGGTCTGTATCTGGGTCTGATAAGGCTGTGTGGTAACAGTAATCGTGGTTTACAGTGATGCTTGTCTGGGGTGGAGTCGTCTGCATCAGGGTTGAGAGACCCTGTGAGGGTCTGTTAGGATTATGTCAGATTTCCTTAATTCCCGACTCACTAGTCTGTGGTTGATTTTTTCTGTTAGAATGACACAGCTTCTCTCATCTCTCCAACTTTCTGTCAACTCGCTCCTTTCTTCTCGGGGCCCAAACTAAGGTCCCGTCTAATGACAAGTCATCATAATACACCCATTTCCCTGACTGCTGGACTTTCTTAGATGGCTGTAATAACATGCAAGCAGGCAAAATGTGAAGTGTATGAGCTACGTCAAGGTTTATTGGCTTATACGGCACATGAAACATTCACGATGAATGTAAACATAAAAACATTTACTGTGCCATATACATCATTCTCATTAGTCATTTTTAAAGTCTTTTTATCTGACAGACCTCGTACTTTGTCTTGAAAGTATTTGAAACATTTGGTTGAAGTCTGGAAAAGACAAATAAGGTCTCCTGGCATGCAAGTTATTTTCGAATTTTTTGCAAAGACAGGTCGACGACAGGAAATGTTAATCCACAAAGAAGCCACAGGTGTCATCTGCCATTAGTGCCATTTTCACCCCCAACATTTCACATTGTTTGTGAGTAGTCATATAATAAATATGTGATGGCATGCATCTGTTTTCGGATGTTTGTGTGCACGTATGTGCTTGCATGCATGTTGTGCTTGATCTGGGGCTGTGATGCATTAGTACCGAGGAGACAAGAGGCCCTTGTGGCCCCCTCATGGGCATGGAGCTGTCTAACCATGGAGGAATGCTGCAGGGGGACACAGAGCGAGTGCATTCCTCTTAGATGCTCCACACGCAACTCACGCACACATGAAAAGTTACAAACATTTACAGCCCTGTCGAAAAAAAAAAAAAACACAAACAAAACGTAGTCACGGGTGTTTGGTGCGCATGCGTTTTACAAAAAGCTTGCGTGTGTGGGAGAATGCAAATACAGAGGCAGCATCTCTATTGACTGTATATACTGCTGTGACATGCGGGTTTCTTGGAGGCCCCGGGCCTCTCTGAGGTGCCTGGGGTCCTAAGGCTAAGCTTTGTTAAGGAGCCACGGGGCCCACGCCGGGGATGATTAGAACATACCTGGCAGTTTGAGCCACTTGGGCGCTCTGCTGGGATCACTCCTAACTGGTTGTGGCGCTTGACTGTTAGTCTGAGGCTGGAGATGGTCTGCTGCTGTGCTCTGCATATCGGCTGGGGCTTTGGTAGCCACAGGGGGCGGAAAGGATTCTTCCGGAACCAGTGAGGTGGATGATAAGGTCAAAGACCTTGGCATGCAGCTGAAGAGGGAAAAGGGAGCAAGAGAGATGTACAATTAGGCCCGCAGCTGGGTTATTTCTGGAGCTCTGTACTACTACCTTAACTACATTACCCTCCTCTTCCACCCTGAGTCCCCTTTACTCTCTGTCTCCACCCCCCTCCTATGTGTGGTGGCCTACATGGTCAGGGCATAGGCAATAACAACAGAGTAATCCCCTTACATAACACTGCACAAACTCAACGAAACAAGACCATTCAATTAATTTTGGAAGTGTCTAAAAATAAAGAAGCAGTTCGGTCCAGGTGACGTCAAAAGGGGTGTGAGTATATGTGTGTGTTTGTAGGGGGTAACCTCAAACGAGCCGCCAAGACCCGGCTGGATCGGAGGTCAGCGAAGCTCTCTATTTTTAGGTCTTGTCAAAAGCAGGGGTATAAAATTAGTCCAGCACTGATCCTCACAAGTTCCGTCAGTCATGCTTAGAGGAGCTGTGAACTTGAAGGTCACGCACTCGGAATGATGAAAGGGCCGATGTTTGATGATATTTAAAAAGGAGCAAGTAATGACCGAAATCTCTTTAGCTGGTGGCAGGTAGCACAGTGTGAGGTTGGCCTTTGTTAGACTTGTTAAAGGACTTCATCAGCAGACATGCGAAGCCCTCGGCGACGGGCTGATATTCACTGCAACAACACCGTAAATACTGTTTGGACAAAAGCGGTGAATAGGGCAAACTGCTGCGTGACTTTGATGTCATATTTGAGCAATGTTGGAGAACAGACCATCAGGCTTATATTGGAGCATTAGTACAGCTTTGCATCAGATTGTCTCTCCTGTACGTAGATGAAAAAAAAATAATCTAAAGCCTGACAGCGTCCAGTGTAAATAAGAGTTAAAGGTGCTGGGTCAAAACAAGCCTTCCAAGGTCCCCCCGCAAGTCCAGAGGCCAGCATGATGGCTGTCTGTCCTCACAGTGGTCAGGGGCGCCGGAACTCTAAATTAGCCCTGGTGAGTCAACAGGACAGCTTTCATGTAGACAAGGGCTCATGTCAGATTGCAGGAGAGGTCACGATGTAAGGGTCAGAGGTCAGGATGCAGTGTTGGTCCTCATCTTTAACAGCTTCCTGTCTGCTGTGTTGTGCAAACCTGAACGGTAATCCCTTGTGATACAGGTTCAAAGCAAAGGGATTGCCTCTTTCTCTGGTGCAGGTATGGGATTCATCACTCTACTTGTACTTGGTGGGTTCACCACTTGACTGAAGTGTCTCACAAACTAAGGGCTGGGCCGGCAGGAAACTTCTCACAGGCATTTATGGTCCCCCGAGGAGGAATACTGCCAACTTCTCCTCTGAAACCACCATAAGGCTGACGTTTTGGGATTTTAATGACACATCTTGACAACTATCAGATAGATTACTAACCACAACATTTGGTGCAAATATCCATGTTGCCCAAAGGATGAATGCTACCAACATTGGTGATCCCCTTGCTTTCACTCTTGCGCTACCATGAGTTTGACATCTGTGGTATAAATGACATGTCTCGAAAAAAACTTTTGGATGTATTGGTAAGACATTTGATACAAGCTGTTATGTTTAAATTAATTCTAAAAGTTTCAGTTGCAGGTCAAAAATTTAATCTGTCCAGTACTTCTGATATGACTAAATACCTGCAAAACTAATTATATTCCCATCAGTCTCAGCTATAGTTTGTATTTAGTGCTAATTAGCAAATGTTAGCATGCTAACATACTAGCCTAAGGGTGTTTTTTTAGACCTAGAGTTTGCTTTGGTCCAAATCAGGGACTAATTTTGTTACAAAGTTGCATACTTGCCCAGAGTTGGTTAATGTTCTCATGGCAGCATTTACAAGCGGACCAGATCAAATGCCTTGCCCAAGAAAGCTGCTCTTGATTGGTCAGAATTTCCATGCGGAAAAAATCCAGGAAGTAAACAAGACAATAAAGAAGAGTACACTTGCAAGATAAATACGACACTTTCTGATGTCACAATGGAGGGGCAACTAAGCGGGTTGATTTTAGCGCTGCTCATCGTGGACTATATTGCTTGCATTGCGCATTAATAATCCTCTGGGACTGTAACATGCTAAGGCTTGTTTAGCACAAACAATGCATAATGCGACTGCAGTTGGTTCGGATCGAGGTCGGAACACGCACCAGAGTTTGTTTGTAACCAGACTGGGACCACCTCTTCAAGAAGGTCTCTGTCTGGTTGTTTTGGTGCGCACCCCGAGTGCGATTGCTGTGTTCACATCTGCCCAAACAAACCTGCACTTAGGGGGCAAACAAACTTGAGTTTGACTGAACTGAACCAAACAGGGCAGGTGTGAAAGCACCCAGAGGCGGCTTTCACATCAGGCACTCAGGTCTAGATCCGAGTACACTTGACCACAAAGTTCAGTCTGTTTAACTTGTGTGATACTGTGCACTGTAGCAAGGAAGAGTGCACTGATTCATACTCAAGTCCACTTGAAAAGCTGGTCTCTTGTGTATGGTTCATGTGTATTCTGGTCTGGCATGCATCAGGTGTGAACACTAGCTGTACGCTAAACAACGAAGTGGGGTACTATTTTTACATGAGTACAAGTAGATTTTAATTGTTTATGAAACAGTCTCAATGTAATACTGGTGCCTCTATATCAGACGGCAGCACAGCCTACCATAGACACACCCAGATTCACCTTTGCTGCCAGCCTTCAATCTGCAGTCAGAGCCCTGGTGGGAAGCGAAGAGCTCCGTGCCTGACAGCAGTGGCTCGTCCTCCAGCAAGGAGCAGAGCTTTGCCCAGCCGTTCCATCCTTTCTTGCTAAATATGGTCCCCAAGGCAGCCGCCTGCGGCACCTTCCTCTATTCTGTAGCACAACAAAAATGTCATGTAGATGATAGCGAAGCATACTCTGGTACAGAACTACAATACTAATGTAAAAGCTTACAGGTGGGTGAATGGAGAGGGCAATCATACTTGAACATGGCACAAATTAATTGTACATAGTATAAGATTGTGAACATGGTAAACATTATCCCTGCTACAGGTAAGCGTGTTAAAAATTGTCATGCTGCAAAGCAACCTCTTGTTACCGTTGCTGTAGAATATTATGCCAAACTAGATCCAGTAGGTTTATTAATGTAACGCAGGGGGATAGTAAAACATGATTGATCAGATCAGGTGGTCTTTCTGGCCCTCTAATCCAAAAAAGCCAGCTTGAATTATACAAGATCTGTAGCAGCAAAGTTCAAGATCGCAATTTATTTGACAGCGATTTACTTCAAACAAATCCTGAACCACAACCTTTGAGATTTCGAGGTCTGCCCTTAATAATTCATTTGATTTTTGACATGAATGTTTCATTTTAAAATATATAACAAGTTGCTCCGATGCTCCTGCTCACCCTCCGACTTTGAAGGTGCACCTGTTTCTGCACAGATGTCGTTCTGTAGTTATGGGGGGAAGGTGAAACTTCAGGGTCAACAGGAGACACAGCGGGGTGCTCCGCTGCAAGGTGTCTCTTTTTCTGGAAGAGGCAATTCAGGCTCTTTTTGTTTCTTTAGCATGAAAACAGGGTGACCAGGAGAGAGTGATTTACCAGCCTGTCTTGACATCAAACTGGAAATAAACCAGAGCTGCTGGAAACACGCCGGCCTGGAGGAGCAAAAAGGGGACGGAGTTAATGCACAGCTTCACATGACACAAGTGGAGCTTGGATGATGTATGGTTACTGCTGCAGGGGACAGTTGGCTCTGAAATACGTCTGCAGATCACACGGTTGGATTTTTGCTCTTTGTCAGAATTTCTAACAATTAAATACAGAAAAAAACAGTGCTGACACGAGATAATCTCTGACCTCTGAGGACACGTAAATTGCACAAACTCTCTCCCCCTTAAATGTTCTACCTTCATCAGACAGAGAGGAGAAGGCGAAACTTGTTTCCAGACATAAAATGTAAACCTCTCTCCAAAAACAGCAAAGGAGCAGATCCACTCACAATGAGCTGTAATTTAAAAAACGCCTCTCCTGGAAAAACAACAATAAATTTGAGGGGGCTTCAAAGGGGCCGCCGGTGCTCTTACTTTTCTGTACATAAAACAAAGCACCGGTATGTTCTTAAACCACTTAATCGCTCACCCTGCGATGAAACACACTGAGACAGAGACTGAGAGAGAGATGTAGCAGGCAAAGAAAAGAGAGAGACTCCTTTGACTTAATGTGCAGAGGCTTTTATGGTGTCTGACTAAAGGACTGTTGGTTAATCTCCTTTCTCTTTCTGCTTTTATCTTTTTTTTCCTATAACTCTCACTCTATCTAAAGATCTTCAGTCTTAATATGGTAATATTATCCAACAAAAGAGTAAAGTTTTCAACAGAGATCCATGTTTCCCAGCATGGTTCTAGGGTGCTAAATGACCCCTGGGGTGTATGTGCTGAAAGCTAATCTGTCATATAAGAGCATCAGAATGATTCCCACAGTGGAAGCAAGGCCGTCTTCTGTGACCAGATATCCCAGTGGTGCTGCTGGATGTTGCATTGATACACCACACTGGCTAAGGAGCTTCATCAGTGGGAGGGCAATGTCCTGCATCCTGATTCTGTTAAGAGGCAAAGCCGTGACATGTCTGAGCGCCCAAAGAGAAAAGGCCAGGTGTCCCCTGGTTCCTCTTCCATTTCCCTCCTGATCCTGCTAACTAATAGCACCAGGGAGCTACCACCCCTGGCACTGACACCAGGATCACTGAGCTGCGGAGCTGCGTGGGAGTGAAGACTTAAGCCCCTTTCACACATGCAGTCTATCACTGAAATGTTCATGAGCATTTCCTGCATGAGGTCATGTGTGAATGGAGGCAGCAATTGATATTCAGGTTAATCTGTACTGCCAATTTCCCACCTCAAGACCAAAGCTCTTTTTTCACAAGAAATCCAGATGATGTCACAGGAATCAGGTCTGGACTTTGTCAGGAGTCTCTCTTTCAGACATCTAGCACATAACAAGAGATTGTCTGTGTCAGGAGCTTTCTTACCTACTGGAAATGCACCAAATGGTTTGATTTAGGCGAGGAGTGGAGCCTGAGTAGAGTGTGTAGGAGGCAGGTCATGATCACAGATTACACCCTGGTCACGTGGCCAGTTCATAATTTGGTCATAAACAACGTCTCTTGCCATTCTTTGAATTCATCTGATGATTTTGGCTACCGACAGAAGGTCCCGAATCTCATCAGCTCTCTAGTTAGACATTTTTGTTGCTGTCTTCATGTTAATGACCCCTCTTCTTCACCCTCTGATGTTTGTTTTCTTCCAGTCTCACACAAACCTTGTGATAGAAACTTCACCAAAATGCTCACTATGAATTCTCCAGACAATGATCCACTCTATTCACACATTGACAAATGGACATTACACTGACTTCATACTAGGAAACTGGTAGGGTAAAGTCCGTCTTATGTCCGATCCATCTCATGAGGACATTTGCTCATAGAGCTCTAATGTTGAGATCAGTGGTTCCCAACTGGTCCAGCCACAGGGTCCACATTTCTTCTTAGTCATAATTTCAAGGTCCACACAGTTTAATAAATTCAGCATCACATTTGCGTTTGGCTATATCGTCAAGTAAGTTCGCCATCTCTGTCAAGTATTGTCACTCACTCTACAACAGGAAATGGTACTTCAAAATGAAAGCTCTGTGCCAGAAATTTACTGCAGTGTGTTTTTTAAAAACTCGACAAGTTTGCAAGTCACTTACGGTCCATTTAGAATGGACCCATGACCCGTTTTTGGACCACGACCCACCAGTTGGGAACCACTGGTCTAGATAATGTCATTACAGGGCATGTGTGAAAGGGGCTGTGGTAACATTTCGGGAAAAATGCCAGTGTGGCTATGTTGTGAATGAAAGCAATAACATTGCAGGGACCAAGAAAATAAAGGGATACGTCTGTCTGAGGAAAGAGGCTTTCGACCAATCACAAGACTCCGCTCCTTTTAATGTATAGAATGCATTACATGTCTCACAAATTTGTTGAATAATTCCATTACAGGAAAACAGAAAAGAGCTCCTTACCCGCCATGTTCCTCGTACATCCGGCCTTGCCCCAACACCTTCTTCTTCCTGTTGAGTTTCAAGACAGACAGCTTCCATGAGTGTTGCATTACCACCATCTGTTGTCCCTTGCCTCCCTTGTACTCTGGCATCACCATTTCATGTGTAAGAAGGCGCAAGGCAGAAATGTTACTGAATATACTGTAGTGCATGTGTGAATAGTGACAATCACGAGCAGTGCCTGAAAGGTTATCCCAGTAATTTATCGGGAACTACGTGTGACAGAGGCTTCAGTTGTCAACTGCTGCCTGACAGGAGAACTAAGACGCACATTTACAAACAAGAAAACATGCAATTTAGCTTGGCATTTCAGTGTATGAGGTGTGCCAGATTACCAACGCTGTTTATATCAGTACTATATAGATTTAACCACTGTATAATCCACTGTCCCCTCCTGTTTGGCATCTAAATAAAAACTGAACTGAGATGCATAGCAGCGGTAGGAGTGACAATTCTGCCGAAATGTGCTTTAGATTAAGGTCTCGAAAGTGAGCTGCTGGTTTCTATTTTCTGGGCTGGATGAAGACCTTTCCAAAGGAAAAAAAAAACATTCAACAGAGACATGGTTCAGAGTGATGATATGAAATGTATCAACTACAAAAGAAACAATCCACTGAGCAGAAACTGATAGAAAGAATGCCTTCACTCAATCATCCGTGGGACACACGGTCGTCGAAAACACAAGGGCTGCTTGTTGTTATTGACTGATGTATTGGCTAATTTTTTAATTAATCAAATTATTATTTATTCACCGTAACTGCAGAGAAGCACATGACATGCTGATCCAACCCAAAGTGTAATTCACTGTCCAATAAAGGTGTTTCAGGCCCAAAAGCAGAGACATTTCCATCCCACTGAGGTCATGGGAAAAGTTTACACACAGGCTATTTTATGAATGGGTATCCCAGGGTGTTGAGCTGCTGACCCAGGTGGAGAAAGCACAGAAAGGACAGGAACGTAACACGCACTGTGTGCTTTTGAGGTTATGAAACCTTGTATTTGCTGACGGCGGCCCAATCTCCTTCCTTCATCTCTCTGACTTGAAGAAATATTGTCACAATACGTAAAAGGAAGGTCAGATGCTCGGTAACAATGTAAAAACACCAGCCATCAGAGCAATTTTATTCTTCGCTGCATCTCAGACGCTGAGAGTGGAAGCGGAGCTTGTTCATCCACAGCTGAGTAAACTACTTAAGTCTATCTTATATGGCTGCAGACATGATTTTTGAAATGCAAAAACCTCAAAATGTGGTAATGATAGAGATAGACAAACACAGCCATGTTTGATTGCCAGACTTCCTTTTGTTATTTCACTGTGTGTTTGAAGTCCTGAGAGAGTGAGGGAAATCTTAGCGAACTGTCTTCAGTTTCTGCACTTTCTCTGAATCAAAAACTGGCGATAAAATCTGCTGGACAGGATTCACAGAGGAGAACGCTTTGACAACACACTATGCGGCTACCAAATACTGCACAGGCAGCCAGTGCCTTGTCTTTCCTTGAAATCTCTTACTGTCCTCTCGAACCAGCTGCGTTCAACCTGTCTGCAATAAGATAAGCTGTGGGTCTGTTTCCTGTGCTGCCTATAAATATGGCCTAATCACTCTCCAGTGGAGCTGGTGGGACAGATGTTACAGTTGCATCCCTCCGCCATGCTGAAGTACATATTGATGGTTCACAGACTGTTTACACTGTTTTCATTCATCTGTGCTATGACCATTCCCAATTGGATCCATTTGCCAACCCCAGTCTGGTGGTTTACATAGCGGAGCCCCTCCGGCATGTGGAGCCCATGCTCTTTACCCTCTGCTTATTTCGTGACTGCACACAAGCAAATAAATAAAAAGTGAAGATGTATGTCCACAAGTAATCCATAGAGCGGCGGGCCTGGCGGGTACGGGATCTAAACAGACCCTGATGACTGTATATGCGGGATAAGTTAAACAAGTGACACAGAATGTTTTGCTTTGATCTGCTAATTATAGTGGAAAACAACCTGGCAACAAAACTGCTGTGTTCAGTTTGACCGCATTACCTGAATTTTCCACCTTGCAAATAAAAACAGTCCAAGACATAGATGTGAAGGTCCAGCTGGAGACGCTCTTTGTTCCAGGTGATTTTCAAATAACAGCGTTTATAGAATCACAATTGTGAATAAACACCTTTTAATAGTTTTTAGACTTTAAAAATGCCCAAACTCATTTTTTGTTTGGCCAGCTGAGGGCAGCAGAAACAAGGTGTGAACCACAGACTAATGGATGCAGCCACTGTGAGCCTTGAGTTTGGCATTTTGACCCTCGCCATTTTGGATTTTTGGAGCTAGAAGTGACCATATTTGGATGAGCTGCTAGCTTGGTTAGCATGGTCAATTACAGTCTATGGTTAACTGTGATAATGCTAATAATAATCTTTTACTAGAAAAAAAGGCTTAAAACCATAAAACAAAATGTACTTGCTGGAAAAACTAAATATCCAACCCAGTGTCTTTTAGTTACCATTGTTGTAAGCCTAGAGAAATTCTTACATTCAAAAATGTAATGTACATAAGTAGTAATATTTTAGTTGATATTTCGTCAACTAAAATGTGTCATATGTCCACAGCTTGGTGCCTTTTCCTCTAAATTTTGCCAAACCTTTACAGCAAGGCCATCAATCAATTCCAAATCCAAAAAAGTATAAGTCCCAGAGGAAAATACAGAATTTATTAGTGCATGGGCAAATTTGTTGCGCTCACTGTCAATGCTGCAATGTTAAAGTACCAAATACTCATGAACAGCCCACTGCAGATGAGCCATCTTGCCGTAAAGCATGTTTCTGAAAGCTCATTTAGACTTGTTTTTAATGTCGATAGGCTAATTTAGACATAAATCAAATGTGTTTTGCAGCTCCAGTCACATTTTTTTTAATTATTTTTGGTCAAAAGTGGGTCTTTTGATAGCTGAGGTTGCTGATAGAGGGTCCTTAGTACAATGAAATGCTGAAAAAGACATTTTTAGGCAACCAAAATGCCAACTGAACACGTCATGAAGGGGGAAATTATCTACGGAGACCAAAAACCTTTATTGTACCATGTTGTAAGCATGTTTTTTTCTGCTGTAAACAGACATGGGGGCCGATGAGAATCAACTCACTTTTAAAGCCAGCCTCAAGTGGCAATCTGAGGAACTGCGTGTTTTGGCACTTCCACATATGCTTCATTTTTCAGCCTCAGAGGCTGACCCTGCAAAACTGGTATATCACCACCTTTTAAGTTAATATGGTAAGCTTGTCAGCAAGTCCTGTATTTACTCTCCTGTAGCTCTGTTTTTGGTCTCTTTGGTGGAAATATGTGGCTCTTTAGCCATTAAATGCTCCACTATGTTCAGCAGCTATTACAAAGTGTGTCTCACTGCCATATTGGAGTGGAGCAGGTAGTGTTCAGTGGATTTTTACGGCTTTTTTTTGCTGCCACAGCTTAATAGTGAGCTGAAACTCACTATAAAAGCCCTGTAAAGATGAGTTGAGCTGCAGATTCAGGTGATAATTCTCTGTAGGTTCATCACTACGAGTGACACTGTTCACATTACCACATTGTTTTCAAAGTGTGATATCCTGTGATTATAAAAATATTGATTAAAGACACTTCAACGCTGTTATTTTGCATGTTCAAATTCTGAATAAGGGTTACACAGGGTGACCTAGCTTACACAAAGTGTATCTTTCCTCCAATGGCAAAGAAAACTTTCAATTACAGTTTAGCTGTCATTTTTATCTTACAAAGCCTTTGTGCTCCTCAAAGGCATTAACACCTGCACCTTGGTGATGCCTTTAATTGCCATTTAGTATTAAGCTGGCTGAACAATAAAGCCCAGGCTGAGGGGATGTTGTCAGGTTTAATGAGGCCCTCGGTGAAAGAGGGCTGCTGTGTCGGCACCACCAAAGGCTGCTCCTTGAATTCACCTCCAGTGGACCAGAGTGGTCCTGCGGGGATTTGATGGGCTGAGGGAGCACAGACTGTCTCTCCCCCACTGCGGGGGTGTGAGGGGCTGCAGTAGCATCAGTAGCCCTTGCTGTGCATGGCTAGGCGGGCAGAAAGCGCAGAGTGGAATAGGTTAGCAGTGCCACAGAACACCGTGGCATTGTGACACTGGAAAAGCCGGGCAGCGGTGACCAGAAGAAACTTTTACTTGGTACAACAGCAGCTGGTGGTTTCCCACATCACCTGACTGGAAAGAGTAAAATACGGGCCCCATTGGTTGACTTAAAGAATGAGAACATACAGTGCCAACGAAGGCATGAACAAGCACGGCCACAAATAGACATATGGAGACAATGACATGTAGCACAAAGGGGACCAGAGCCAAAAAAGAAACGCAATGACAACTGTGAACTCCTGGCCCATATTTAAGAGCGGTACATGGTTCACAGTTTCACATGGAGTCCTCCGCCTCCAAACCCCATTCCAGTTACTTTGATTCTTTATTCACCCCCACCCCCCACGCCCCCTCCTAACCCCCCCCGCCACCCCATCCTTAAATCCAGCTGATGGAGGCTCTTTTGTCCACCGGCACCCAGGCAACAACATCAAAGGGCTGCTGGGTGTAAATGCAGAGTGCCTGAAAAACAAAACAAAACTGAAAAATAAAGAAGTCCCAGAGGGGATGGGAGATATTCACAACAGCACCCCGGAGAGGGAAGGAAAAAGAGCTGCTGTGTACAGGAGGAAATAAAGAAACAGGGAGAAAGAAAGAGGGACGAAAGAAAGACAGAAAGAAAGACATCCTAACTTGCTCAGTGGCAGTCGTTTGTCAGACATTCATCATCATTTACTGAACACACAAAGGTGTGGGTTGGGTCATTCTTGGTTTAATGACAACAATAAACAAATGAAAAAATGACATTAGACTTTGTATGAGACCATTATGACACTTTCTTTGTGCTGGATCATCAAAGCCCATTAGGGGACAGACAGTGAAAGGCCTTCCATTGCCGTTCGTGACCACTTCCTCATTCACTGACAGCTGAATTGGAGGCTTGATGGATTGTTGTACAAGACAATGTCATGCTTTTGGACTGAATGCTTCGCTTTGATCTCACTGGACGCCCTTGAAGCTCCAACAACGGCTGATATGTTAACAACCGGTCTGGTTATTCTAGTTCTATCCTCCACCTACTGCCCTGCCGGTCGGAGCCACGAGGGGAAGGGGAGAGATGGTGGGAAGGGGAGATAAAAAGCCTTTTATCTCTGCCCCCATGTGGGACTCCTGTAGAGTCACGCTTGGCGTGGCGGCATGCCTTGTCTCGTACCCACAAAGTACCCGCCAGTGACACGCTGACTCCAGAGCCTGGCACCAGGTCTCCAGCCAGCACAGAGCAAACCCTCTATTCAGCAGAATGAAGGAAACACAACTACATCGGGCCCACAGCTTATAATTAAAAGTCCTCAGCCTCAAAGAGCACAGCATCTCCATCTTAATGGTAGGCTTCCATCTGAGGCATTGGTTTAATACTTACTCTGTGTCCCATCAGATAGTGATGTGGACAGAGGAGGAAGAGAGACATTAGGACTACAAAGAACACATGTGTCCCATCCAGGATTAGAGGTTCACTCTTTCCTCAGTAGCCTAATTGCTGGATTGGCCAGATCAAAATCACTTCATTGAGATCAAGGCCACTGTCTTCCTCTTGTCTCACTACTCAGTTGCACAATAACTCAACAAAAGCAGCGACGAACCAGAGGGGGGAAAAAAGAGTCCAGAAGTCGTGGAGCGAAGATGAATGTAGTTCATGTTTAGAGAGCATGTTGTGTGATTAAGGGAAGCCCACATCAAACACTGTGGCTTAAGAAAACCACCAGTTGAAAAACAAGATGCTTCTTCTGTGCAGAGCGGCGCAGACTGGAGATGCTGTTGTTCAGAAGGCGGACCAGCCCAAACTAACCCGCCTGTCTGTCTCTTGAGACAAACAGGGAAACAAGAGACATCATAGATTCGCAGAGGGACTTGGAAGTCATTATGAGTGAGAGAGCAGGATGAGCTGCAGACTGTAATTCAGAGTAGAGAAACACAACAGGTTATGAAGATGTAAACATTCAGGGATTTTGAAGGATTAATTCTACAATCTCAGAGTTTACTCTAAAGGCTCACACACCAAACCGACATCAAAGAACTAGTGGCAATGAAGGCCGACTGTTGCCTCACCTCTTGTTGCCTATGTCTCAGCCAAAAAGTTGCACTGAAGACACCGCAGAGACAACAGCCAACAGCCAACTTGCATGTACCTTCTGTGCCTGTGTGAGAAGAAATAACTCTCCATACCAGCAGGTGGTGATAGTCTGCAATCACAGCACATTCTAACTCCGACCTCGTTTGAAGTTTTGGTCATGGACTTTCCACATCCACATACAATGTGCAAGGTTGACATTTTTTTCCTCTAACAACAAACACACGTGATTGGGTTTAGGCAACAAAAGTACGTAGATGGATTTAGGAAAAAAGAACAAGGTTTGGCTTTAGAATCCTACAGGACGCAAACACCACCCTCTCAGCTGAAAGTCGGTGTTTGTTGGACCAATCCACCACCCATCCCACCCACCCTATTCTGACATTCACCACCTTAACATTCGCCCTTGTCCCGCTGCGTTCCCCCTTGACACTGCCGGGCACCGTTAAACTATAACAGCAACCGGCAATGTATCATGCCGACGTTAAAGGACGCCTTTATTCGTTGGTTTCTGACGCCAGTAGTCACTGCCCAAATGCCAGATTTCGACGACTTTGAAGAGAGACCAGGCTCATTCAAAGCGGCAAACCAGGACCAACTGGGCAGATTCAAGAAGCTAGTTAGCCAGTTAGCCCATTAAAAACACAAACTGATGTTGAAAGAAGAAATTACACAAACATTTACAAACTGTTTCTGCTAAAAAGCTCAACGGCTAAAAAAGTAATCTTACCTTTCATAACAAGTTTCTTTCTGTCTCCAGCTTTATCGATTTAACCGTTTGCTTGCTTTTTTAACTTCCTTTTCTCTTTTCATGCACTGAGCTGCACTGCCAATCAGTGTGATTTCACTCCGCCGTCTCTGACCCCAATTCAGCGTGTTGAATTGCCCGAAAAAAACTGACAAGGGCTAACAGTGAGGAACACACCACAAAACTAGGGCGAAACACGCCCACCGATGGCCCGACATTGACCAATGGCCAACCGTCAACTTGGTGTGTCAGGGTCTTTAATCTACAATGTACTCTCTATAACACAAAACCTCAATGCCCTCATGGGTTCTGTCATGTATCAGTGGCAAACGCTGAATGAAAAGGATGGATAACACCCCCTTTTCCCATAGAGAGAACTTCTCTGGACAGAAGAACAGCAATATTGTGGCCACATGTGTGAGCTTGTTTACTTACGCTTGGCTTTTAACTGCAGGAATCTCATGATTTAAACCACAACATAACAGAGTAAATTATTAGCATGTTACCGCGCTACACACTTTTTTCTCCTGGAACAGGAGAAAGTGTGCATGTGTCAACCAACATCAATGGACATCGTGGGAGATTAACACACGTACGCTGCAAGACGTCTCTCTCTATTGCCGTCTCTCACACACACACACACAGAAACACACAGGACTCCGCAATCACTTAGGTAAAGAGATGGAAAGTTTATTTCTAAAACCCTAATCATGGAAATCTCCCCTTTTAAACAATAAACTTTCAACTTTATTTCATCTCTTCTCCTTGCCAGTACCACATCAAACAAATCCTGAGGTCAACAAGGGTCAGCGAAAGGATTTGGATAATGATGAGGCTCAAAGAAAAAGATTGAGGGTGGTGAAAGAGAGATGGCAAAAGAAGGGGAGGGGAGCTGATGGGAAGAGAAGAAAGGACGGGGCTGGTGGAGGGAGAAAAGGTGCAAAGGCTAGGTCTTGTAACGACAGACCCCCTGATTACATTGTTGCACAAATAAACAGGCCCTCTGCAGGCTCCCTGGAGTCCAGCTGCGGCGCAGGAGAGGAAAGCTTTCATTTCAGGGGGCTGAGGTCGAGCCAGGCAAGTGAAGGGATGGGGCCTGGCTGTCTACCCGCACCATTTCCTCGCATCTCCATCAGCAAGTCAATGAACAGGGGAACAGGGCAACATCCCGTTTGAGAAGCTTGTTGATTACGTGCCATTTCCTGCACTTACAGGCTGCCTAGAAAAGCCGTCAGCATGTGGATTAATAACTGTCAATCTAAACAAGCTACAGAGTAGGAGCTGCTTAGGTTGTAAAGAGAAAGGATGCTGGATATCTGCGCTTTTTGATGATGATGAGGGGCCATCTGTATGGGGTCAGATAAGTGTTGGAGGAAAGAGGCTGAGAGAGAGACAAGGTTCAGATGCCCTGGAGCCACATCTGTAATCGTCTTTCCTTCACCTCCGACCATTACAGGGTCCTGGTCCTCTCTTCTCTCTGTGTCCTCCAGCTATCAAGGCCCACATCAAGGCATGCCCCTGCCAAATGTATGCCCCCCCATTAAGGGGGCCATCATCAGATAAACAAGATAAACAAGTCCAATTCCTGGCAGGACTGATCAAAGGACTCAATGTTAACCCCGTGGCCAATTTCAAGTAGGCAGAAAAATCAAACACAGATGAGGTCACATGGAAAAGGGGGAGGCTAATCCATTGTCCCTTTATGGGCACAGAAAGCAAAAGGGACAGTGAGGAGGGTGGAGGAAAGGATGGAAATAGTTGGAAAACAAGGGGGGCATGCAGATACTTTCTCAACTGCACGCTTGCATCTTAATATACCACAGAAATTGCAACCTTACCCTCACGATAAAAACAAAATTCCTGCCAGTCTTTGCACGTACAGGTGCACCTGCTCACCACCACACATCAAGAAAACATACACGCCATACAGCAACAGACAGTGAATCTCGCGGATATGTGCTTGTTATCTTGGAGGTAATACCAAAGGGCAGCGCGCCAAGTTGTAAAAGTCATCTGATCTTGGTTGTAGGGACTTGGCTGAACGAATTTACAAGAATGATACATATGCACCCCTCCACCTTCTTTGAATTTCCTTGGGAGATAATGGCGTCATCCAGACCAAACACTTGCGTATATGGTGGTATTTCATTAATCTTTTCCCAAAGCCCTGGTGCTGTCTTGCTTTTGTAAATCACCTCTTTCTTGAATGCCCAAACTCTCCCCAGACGCACATGTCAAATGTAATAAACGGTTGACAGACAAAATCTTGCCAAGTACGCATACGTGGATACACTTTTTGGATCATTTTCATATTTCTGCTTCCAGGCATTTGAAAAGCATTATCAAATACAACCGATTTTGGGACAGACCCACTGAAAGATGTGAAACTTAACAAAAACGAACGCCGAACTCTTCTTGACTTCAAGGTAGGGGCAGAGAGAAGATGCCTGCTTTTGCTCATGTAATCAGTTCATTCACACAGGGGAGAAAAAAGGAAATTCCATTTGCTCTCACTCTCTCTCACACAAGAGGGCCATATTGAATTGTAATCAAAAGATTATCCCAGAATAATCAAACGGCCCCCCATGGGACCACCCACAGAGAGAAGAGAGAAACATGAGACTGGCCACATGCTCTGTTTTTCACAGAGACCTCCATGGCATGGCCGATATAGGAAGGAAAGAGAAGACGGACAGAGGGTCTTTTTTTTGTCCTGACACTTTTGAAAAGATGTGGCCTTTCCTTGAGTGACTGATGGAAGCATCTCAAAAACAAACGTCGGCACTTTTTAGCTTCATCGGCCGTCATTTCAAAGTACATCGGAGATATTTAATTCTATGTTATAGTTAGGTCACGCTACCACAACACACTGTATGTCATTGTTTGGGTTGCTGGCTTATCACATAATGGGAACAGCTTTACTCTCAAATGATCCTGATAATGACAGACCCGGTCTATATTTAGCCCTTGTCTCTTTGACAGACCACTTGACTGTCGTAGCTGGGAGTCAGAGCCGTAAACAAAGCTGGCAGAGCTTAGACAAGCATGTGATGGCTGCACTGTGCTGCCTGAGGTACGAACCACGGGGTCCAGAGACAGTGAGGGGTGGAAGGATACGTGAACGGCTGCACCACATGAAGTTTACAGACACCACCACCAAAGACTCTGGTTAAGGCTTGTGGTTCATCTCAAGGCTTTGACTGACAGAAAAGCCCTGCAAGAGACGAAGGCAGGCTCCGTCAGTAGCCTGCGGGATGCCGGTGTGGATTGTTGGTGGTGTTTTTCATCACAGGCCAACCAATATAGCTGTCTGATTGAGGACGTGTTTTCCAAGAGGGAAAAATCACTGTCAAAGCATGACTTCAAGCTTATGTTTTGAGGTCAGATAAGAAGAAAATGTTTGCGCATCAAGAATAACTTTTCTTCTTCGTCTAGGGTGTTGGGTGGAGGTGCCTGTGGTAGGTGGTGGGTACATGGTAGACAGACCCCACCCAATTTCTTCATCCCTGGCTAATTAAAGGACCACAAGTCATCCATGGAGATTTCATGGGTTCAAAGAGACCTATGTGTCCTCTGCTGTAATTTCAAATCACTGATTTCTGTTATTAATTATACATCTTAAGTGCCTTTGAAGAATGCTTTCCTTCATCAGGAAGACATAATGTCTGGCGCAGAAAAAAAGACACAAGACTTAAGAAAGCAAAAACGCTTCAATTCATTGGCTCCGATGAATCAGAGCTTCCAGGAAAATCAGCAGCGTCTTATTGTATCATTATTATTTTTCTGCCTTTTTTTTTTTTTAGCAAAACACCCGCATCTGACGTCAGTGTATCATTGTCATTTCGAGAGTACTCTTGGAAGCGGAGCAGGGGTTGTGATTGAACTCTGAGAGCTGCCCCGGAGCTGTACTTTGAGGAAGAAACCACGGAACCACAGATAATGCTTTACAGTCCACTAGTCTCAACTACTGTCATCAAATTTTCACTTTGTAAGACACTTGAAAAAGATTGTCGTTCCGGGTTTCCTCCAGAGCAAAGGGCATCGCACTGATGTCAAACTTGAGAAGTATGAAAAGCAGGAGACGTGTCAAAAGAGTTGTAGGTGATTACTTTGGGGAATAAATTGAAGAAACTGAAATGGATCAGGAAGGACTTTGAAAGGTCTGTAAGTATCTGACAAGATAAATAAAGCATTCTCTCATCAAGAGGAGACACTTCTGACGCTGTCTTCACTGTTGGGATCATCTACAGTCATCTGGGCAGAGTTTATGGACAGAAAACAAAAGCATCATAGTGTCAGGCAAACAATAAAAATGAAACCACCTCTGTTGACTGGTTGAAGACGAGAAAGGCACGAGACACAAGTTCAAACACTGCAGAGTCTCTTCCTCGTCTACTTTCCACTGGTGTAAAGACTTTTCAGGAGACAGGGGAAGGCATCTCCCTTTCATCCTTCACCACAGACAAACATAGACATATAAAAACATCCATGTTGAAAAGTGGCAATAGTCCTTTTAATTCCAGACAAACCCAATGTGAAGAACTTAATTACAGAACGGGGGCAACCCAGCCCTTTTGAAAATTACACTTACAGTAAGACCTTTGAAGCAAATACTTCCTTTATCCTATTTTTTCTTTTGTTCAATGTTTTGTCTCTTGTAAAACATGCCATTGACTACTGTGGTTTCTAGTGGGTCTCTGTCTTTTCTCGTCTGTCTCCATCTCTGTCAGGCATTTGCTCATCAAAGACCTTTTGGACACACAGAGGAGGGCAGAAATATTTTCAACCCCAGTTAGTGGTTTGATTTTCTTTGGCTAATTTTTACATAATCAATCACCAATGCCAGATTTTAATTTAAGAATATTACTCAAAATAATGAAACAAACTCATAGTTGTTGCTTTTGTAGCATATTAAAGTAACTTTGATGTTTTTAAACCTGGACCCCATTTTACGATGTTTTTGTGTCTAAGTGACAAATGGGAACAACAATTTTTTAATTTGGTCTAGTATTGGGAGAGAGTGCTGCAGCTGGCAGCTGCAATGCAAAGGGCACTGACAGGCTCAGATTGCTATTATATGTGTGTGACTGCATTATGTTAAGGATCCCTACAGAGACAGACCTTTCTGTTAAAGAGTACGATCCTTTTTGTTTCACCAGAAACAACCCCAAATCACTATCGCCAAACCCACCATCATATATCATCGTAAAACATTTCATTTAAAGTTGACATGAAACAAAATAAAACATACAAAAACCATCTTGATTTGTTTTTCCACTGTTCCAGCAATCATCAGCACTGGTCTGGTTAAAACAAACCCTTAATTTACACAGTTAGAGGTAAAGCAACGCTGGCTGTACATGTTAGGAATCCTGTTTATTTAAGTGGAGTCTAATGAGTACGCTGATGGTGATTCTGGGGACATTTCTGGTTAAACAAAAAGGATCTTACTCTATTTCTGCAGGAATCCGTTCCACAATTACGTCAGACACTAAAAGTAATCAGAACCTGTCAGAGGCAAAAACAAACACTTTTAAGCCCCTCCAGGATCTCACAGCAAAAAAAAAATGAATTTGCAGCCAATTTTGCAAAAAATTGAGATAAAAATTGAGGCATTTTTATGTGATATTTTTTGCAGGAAATTGCAGCAAATGACAAAAATTGTGGCTAATGAGAAAAATTGCAAGTCAGGAGAAAAAAATTTGATTTTCTTTAAAACTACTGCCTCCAAAGAATAAGTCATGTAATCACTTCCCAACAATAATCATAGTGAATATTACAAAAACAGCTGCAAATGTTTCAGCTCTCTTCTTTAGTTTTATTTAATTAGTTTAGTTTCAAAACATGGACTCCAATAATGTTTTAAAAATATCCTGAGTGAATATTGTAGCTCTCAAACCAGACAATGTGACTGTAAATAACATCTAAGCTACATCCGCTGTAAACATAACATTTTAATAAATTCAACACATATTGTATGCATGTAAACAAAGTGACAATTTTTATGTCAATACAGAGTGTTTCTCCATACTGCAATGCCATTAGCGCGATTCGATGACGTGTCTGATGACGTTTCAAATGATGAAATGATGAAATGATGACAGCCAGAAAATGCAGAAAAATCACAGGACTTTTGAAAAATTGCAAGCCCCCAAAAATACTGTGGACTTTGGTTGAATTTGCGTTAATTGTTGTGATTGCAAGATCGCAATTTTCTGGAGGGACTGACTTTTAGGGGATGTAAAGTGATGGCGCACAAATGCCTTGAGTACAGGGGCGGAGCTATCGGCAGTGCTTTCGGTGCGGGGCACCAGGGCCCACAAGGAAAATACTTGCACCGGTGCCCAGCGCAACTACGCTACGCCACTGCCTGAGTGCCTGAGCATTAAAGCAACCCGCTATCTAACAAATAAATTATCCCTTAAAGGTAAAAACTAGCTTCCCGTTATGGCAACACGGTTACGCTGCTTTTCCCTGTGGTCTTGACATTGACTCAGCCATTGATAGCCATGTGTCAGACTGTGCTCACAGGGCAAGTATTAGGCAAGAGCATTTGGTGTGAATGAAGATTTTATTGCCCTTTGTTGACTTGTATTACCAAGTTGTTACAATGCCTCACTCAAGCAGCTACAAAACTGGCGCTGAGAATTGGCCAGGTGCTTCTTTACAAATCGCTCCAAGTTTCCAACTGCCAACACAAATAACGTGATCAACTATTTAATCAACACAAACATGTGGTAAATAATCCCACCGCGCTCAGGTGAAACAACTTCAAAAGTGGAGTGTGATCCCATGACATAATGCCCAGAAATGAAAAACAGACGTTTCCATTTTGTTTGACAAGAATTCTATTAATTCCTTTCTGCTGAGCGTGGATGTCTGATACAAGTTAAAGATTTCCTCTATATCAGCTCATTAGTGCAACCCAGTAAAGGTAAAGCTTTGTGGTTGGACAGGACCAGAAGGTCTGGCACCGAACCTCTACCTGAAGCCATCGCAGTAAACCGCGGGAAAGTGAGAGGGGTGTGTTGTTTCACTCTCATCTTTCTCTCAGGCGGGCGTAGGTGATGCACTGCCAGGTCTGAGCCACGGTGTTGGGTTCGGCAGTAAATCAGCTTGGTCTCCGATGATCAAACGCTTGTCGTTATTTCCCGCTCTTTCATGTAATCTCATAAAAGGCCGACCGCTCTGATGGACTGAGCCTGCCTGCGAAGCCAGCCGGGCCTCCCATGCTGGCATCTCCGTGTGTGTGGCTCTGTTAGTTTTTCCCTAAAAATCAGAGCTAGGAGGAAAACAAAACAAGGCTGAATGATGGCATGAAGACCATCACTATGAGGATGCATTGAGAGTACACCACATTGGGGTCACTTTCTTCTTTCAGTATGCACACAGGGGGGCAGAGCCATTAAAGAAGGAAGAGGCCACAAGACAATATAAGGTGGATGTATGTGAATTCTTTTCAAGTTTCGGTAAAGCAAAAAAATGTGTTTCAAATTTGTCTCACCACAGAATAATGTGTCACTAACCAGCCAATTATAAATGATTAAAAAAACGCCAATTAGGTTTCAAAATCATGAAAAAAATGTGGTATTCCCTGCTCTGAAATGCTGGGGAACGTGTTGGTTGAAGGTGATGAACTGAAGCTTTTGTTAGCAGCTAACCCAGTAGCACACAGCACACACACCGAGCCAAAGAACAAGCCGCCGAACAATGACAGACTCTCATTCATCGCAAACAGCAGCTAACGTTAGCACACAGCACACACCAACAGCCATGAGCAGTAACTACCGGTCTGGGTAGCCGGCTTTAAGACTGAACTGTACAGAACTGTATATTTTCATTTTCTGACATGTATAATGTGTTAAGAAAGAAATTTCTGATTTAACTCTACCCTGCCTGTAAGGTAATATTATTGATCCTGCTAAATGTTAGTGAAGATTCTCAGTCAGCGAGGTCATGGTAATCCCAAGTGCTATATGGTAGGCAACTGGACTCTTGAAGACGTTTCGCTTCTTGGATGAGAGGTGAGACGTCTCAAGAAACTCAAGCAAGTCCATTTGCCTACGATACAGCACTCAGGATCCTGATATATATGAAATATTTAACCAAAACATTCATAAACTGTGGCCAAAGGATTAAAGGAGGCTTTATGCTGTCAGTTGAGACTTTTACATTGAGCAAACTTACACGAAGTCACTGCCATTTCGTTCCAGTAAAACCTAAAATTTGCGTGTGAAAAATAGGTGGCAGGAAGAAGAGATGAAGCGTCTTGGTGGAAGACTAATAAAATGTCTGAAACCACCGCGACTCAGAACGAAAAGAGACAAACATCAAAGTCAATAGACTGGCTGTTTGATCTCCCCAAGTTTTTCCTCTCTTTTTAACATTGCTCTGGCCCGTTTACACTCTGGTCTTCATTATCCTCCTCTGCCCTTAAAATCATTTAAAATCTATCAGGGTCTGACATTAGAAAGGAGCTATAGAATAAGAAAGAGCTGTGCAGTGACCACTTCGATACACAACATTTACCAGCCAATATCACTTCATCTCCTACCAAATTACACATCTCATGTGGGATCTCGCGTCGCTTTGAACAGAACGGTTGGTAGTTGTAATGGATGTTCTGTTCTCGACCTCCAGGGAGGTTTATGGCTCGCTTTTTGACAAATGGGCAAGAGGGAGATAAAACGCTAACACACACAGACACCCACTCCCCCCTGAAATAAAATAAATCAATAACCATAAAAAGGCAGCTATTAAAGTGTTGGATAGCTACACATTAGGAATAAAAGTAGGATTTTGGCTGATGTGTAAAGGCTTTCAAAGACGGTGCAGGCCGCACACATCACTGATAAATGGATGGTGTGGTCGGGATGTATCAAACATGTGCTGGTAGGCCAATAAAGACCAAAAATGCTGGCAGCTGCAGGACAACTCATTCACAGCTTTGGGAGATTTTGGCAGCTTGGGCAGGATAGAGGGAACACGGATGTTACAGGTCCTCCATTGAAACATTTTCCGTGGCATTAAGTATTCCTAAACATTTGTCAGGATATCTGCCTGTGGTTATAACTGAATGTGCTTTATGTTTGTGTATCAGTGTCACTTTGGTGTTTTTATGTTGTAGCATGTCGGCATATGTGCGTGTGTACGAAGCCTCAAAGAGACAAGGCCACTTGTGCCCATGGCGTCTGGTAGAGCTCGTGACTGTGCCTGTTTAACTCCACTAACAGAGCACCGTTCCACAAAGCCCATCACGCAACCCACAGATGTCCCACAGGACAGACAGGACTGCGCCGCAACCAACAAGAAGCAGTAATAACCCCCCCAGCCCACACACCCGTGCACACACTCACACACACAAGCAAACAAAACAAACACATACACTGACACACAGGACCTAGTAGACTGCACTGAATTTTCTTCAAAACATTAAATGTGGCTCCAAACTTAGTGCAAAAAAACCCATATTTTCTCACGGGACTCTGGTGGTATCTCTCTAGATATTTTGGGTGTTGTTTGCGCAGGTTTTCAGATGTCCATACATTACATAAAAATGCCAACATTTTTTTATGGACACATTGTCCATGTTTAACGGGTTGATCCTGCTTTTTTCATAGTAACTCTTTCCATGGTCAAAAGTTGTTCCAAACTCACTGGTAAATGATGAAGACAATAATTAGGGTTAAATGCAAAAAAGGAAGAATTTCTTGGAAAAGATGGAGAAAATAATTTATTGTCTGGTCGAAAAATAATGTTTAAAGATGGCCATTTAGTTTAGACTTCGGGCATAAAAAGACAAGCCAATGCCTTTGATAAAAGCCTGCAAATTACAGTGTAATTATTCAGTATTTATGGGGCAATTACACAATAAATAGGGGGTACAATGATACGGTTATGGGAACAAAAGAGGACGCTTAAAGGTAAAAACGTATAAAAGACTTTTAATGAATCATGTTTTGACTGTTTTTTAACTACAGTATACTTTTTAAAATTACAGGGTATTGTATTGGACTTATAAATAAATCATGGGGTACTGAGCCTCACAGCAAATACTACACAAAAACTGCGGTAAGTGGCTCACTGGATTGGCTAATTCGTACATTCATGGTCTACCGCCTAATGTTCTTTATTCAAACACACACCCAAAGTACAAGCCAGGTATGTGAGCAACATAAAATAAAGTTCTCACCACCACACCAAGCCATCCATCGGTCAATGTCAGGCCATCAGTGAACATCTATCGCCCTATTTTTTGCAGTTTGTCCTGCACTTTTGGCACTAGTTGGCCCTTGGCGACTTTTTTTCACAGCCAATTCAGGATGTTGACTCTATGCTGGAGACAGCAGAGCCCACCAGTGAGAAAAATCACCCTGAGGCCCCTTTCCCACTGCACAAAAACCCACTATCATTCACTAATACCTAGCTTTTATATTTAAAGGGAATGGTTGCTTTCACTTCCGGGTCAAATGACTCTGCAGTAGTCACATGTATTTATTGGCTCCAGCTCCGATCAGCTTCAATCAGCGGTGATGGCAATACAACACCAAGGTGAATATGCTAATTCTAGCCCCAACACTGGAGTGACACAGTGACGGGCCACCAGAAAATAACATCTGTCTCACCCCAAGCAGCACCCAGTCATCGTTCCAAATTAGTCTGCACCATGTTTGAAAGAGAGACTGAATTAGTAAAAGAGTTCACAACGGCAACGTTTTCACTAGCCTCAATGCTGCTTTCTACTTTTTACTAACCTGTTTTCTGGACAACAGCGGCCCCTTTGTAACGTTGGATGCGACACACCAGAAAAAAACACATAGAAAGGCACACCCATCTGCTGCGGAGCCATGTACATGCCTCTAGTCTACCGGCAATGGGACTCTATAGCCTATTTTTCACAGGTGTTTCTGAAAACATGCATACATGCCCTAATTTTGGTGGAATAAGGGTATGATTGGCAGTTCAGCTCAGTACACAAGAAGAGAAATGGAAGTGAGGAAAGTAAACAAACGACTAAAGTCATGAGGGCGTGACATTGAAACAAACTGGTTATTTAAGGTATGACTTCTTATTTAGCCATTAGGCTTTTGGCAGAAATGGTTCATAATTAGTGGGAATGCTCATAGCATTCCCACTATTGTTCTTCTGTTCTTTATTATTATTTTTCTACTTCCGTCCCTTTTCTGACACCTTTCAACTCCTTCATACTTTATGCTATTAAAACCGTTCAACTATCAGAACGTTCAGCTCTTTCAGGAGATTGCTGCTATTACTTTTCAGCTTTTTAACTTTTATAGTTTTTACACTGTAAAACTTTTTTTAACAAATTTTTACAATGGAAGTCTATGGGAGAAATCTTCAAACCTACTTCTACTACTTTTATTACTACTTCTACTACTTTTATTGCTACTATTACTACTATTACTATTACTGCTACTATTATTACTATTACTACTATTACTTTTACTACTATTACTATTACTCCTACTTCTATTACTATTACTTTTATTGCTATTACTACTACTTTTAATACTATTACTACTACTATTATTGCTACTACTGTTTCTATTACTACTACTACAACTACTATTACTCCTATTACTCCTATTACTTCTACTGCTATTACTATTACTTTTACTACTACTACTTCTATTACTTCTGCTACTATTACTATTACTTTTACTACTATTACTTCTATTACTTCTGCTACTATTACTATTACTTATATTACTTTTACTATTACTACTTCTTTTACTACTATTACTTCTGCTACTATTACTATTACTTTTACTACTATTACTTCTATTACTTCTGCTACTATTACTTTTACTACTATTACTATTACTTCTATTACTTCTGCTACTATAACTATTACTTCTATTGCTTTTACTACTACTTCTTCTTTTCCTTATACTACTGTTACCATTACTGCTATTACTATTACTACTATTACTTCTATTACTTCTGCTACTATTACTGTTACTTTTACTACTACTATTACTTCTACTTCTATTGCTATTACTGCTATTGCTTTTACTACTGTTATTTTTACTACTATTACTGTAACTACTACTATTATTTCCACTACTCTTACTATTACTTCTGCTACTATTACTATTACTATTACTGCTATTACTTCTCCTACAATTACTATTACTTTTACTACTATTCCTACTACTTCTACTACTATTTCTACTAGTTCTACTACTACTACCACTACTTTTACTACTTTACTAGCTTCCATTTCTGCTAGTTTTACACATTTCAGCGTCCACATTTTTCAGCATTACAGTGTGATGGATTTTTACTTCAGTTTTCAATTTCAGGCATTTTATGTGAGATTTCTGCATTTTCAGCAGTGTTTTTCAAATTCTTTTCTGCAATGAGCATTCCCACTGCATTTTCGCTAGGAAATGCAATTTTTTCTAGTTATTTTTCTACTTCCGTCCCTTTTCTGACACCTTTCAACTCCTTCATACTTTATGCTATTAAAACCGTTCAACTATCAGAACGTTCAGCTCTTTCAGGAGATTGCTGCTATTACTTTTCAGCTTTTTAACTTTTATAGTTTTTACACTGTAAAACTTTTTTTAACAAATTTTTACAATGGAAGTCTATGGGAGAAATCTTCAAACCTACTTCTACTACTTTTATTACTACTTCTACTACTTTTATTGCTACTATTACTACTATTACTATTACTGCTACTATTATTACTATTACTACTATTACTTTTACTACTATTACTATTACTCCTACTTCTATTACTATTACTTTTATTGCTATTACTACTACTTTTAATACTATTACTACTACTATTATTGCTACTACTGTTTCTATTACTACTACTACAACTACTATTACTCCTATTACTCCTATTACTTCTACTGCTATTACTATTACTTTTACTACTACTACTTCTAATACTTCTGCTACTATTACTATTACTTTTACTACTATTACTTCTGCTACTATTACTATTACTTATATTACTTTTACTATTACTACTTCGTTTACTACTATTACTTCTGCTACTATTACTATGACTTTTACTACTATTACTTCTATTACTTCTGCTACTATTACTTTTACTACTATTACTATTACTTCTATTACTTCTGCTACTATAACTATTACTTCTATTGCTTTTACTACTACTACTTCTTTTCCTTATACTACTGTTACCATTACTGCTATTACTATTACTACTATTACTTCTATTACTTCTGCTACTATTACTGTTACTTTTACTACTACTACTATTACTTCTACTTCTATTGCTATTACTGCTATTGCTTTTACTACTGTTATTTTTACTACTATTACTGTAACTACTACTATTATTTCCACTACTCTTACTATTACTTCTGCTACTATTACTATTACTATTACTGCTATTACTTCTCCTACAATTACTATTACTTTTACTACTATTACTATTGCTTCTACTACTATTACTATTTTTAATACTATTACTGCCACTATTGTTTCTATTACTATTACTATGACTACTTTTATCACTATTACTGTTACAACTATTACTTCTATTACTTCTGATACTATTACTTTTACTTTTACTACTATTACTTCTATTACTTCTGCTACTATTACTATTACTTTTACTACTATTACTATTACTTCTATTACTTCTGCTACTATAACTATTACTTCTATTGCTTTTACTACTACTACTTCTTTTCCTTATACTACTGTTACCATTACTGCTATTACTATTACTTCTATTGCTTTTACTACTTTTGGTGTACATATTACTTCTACTACTATCTCATACTTTTACTACTTGTACTACTATTCCTACTACTTGTACTACTATTCCTACTACTTGTACTACTATTCCTACTACTTTTACTACTTTACTAGCTTCCATTTCTGCTAGTTTTACACATTTCAGCGTCCACATTTTTCAGCATTACAGTGTGATGGATTTTTACTTCAGTTTTCAATTTCAGGCATTTTATGTGAGATTTCTGCATTTTCAGCAGTGTTTTTCAAATTCTTTTCTGCAATGAGCATTCCCACTGCATTTTCGCTAGGAAATGCAATTTTTTCTAGTTGTTTGTTATTGTTCGCGCATGGTAAATATCCTTGTTTTTTCAATTTTCATCAGGTTGTGCTGTCAATGTGTTAACTGGCTAGCATCTCATATGCGTTCTGTCGATATTCTGATTTCTCTTTTTTAATGGCAAATCACCACTTCTGGAACAGAGAGGTATTTTCTCTTATGTAGCCACAGAATATACGTGCTAGTTGGCTGTTTGCTCTGGTCTTTGCGTTGCGGCAACCTTTTGGCCGAGACACAGGCGACATGAGGCGATGCAACAGTCAACCTTTGTCGCCGCTAGCGACTGGGCCTTAACTCTGCTTGTGATGATTTTCAATAGCGAGCAATCAGCTATTTTCCTTGATACATTTATTTAATTTTCTCCATTGCTGAATGTGAAAAGTGCTTCTACAAAAATGATGCTAATAACACTTGAACTAAAACTGACACATTTCTGGCTCGACACAAAAATGTTGGGAAATGTTTCAGCTAAATCTGTAAAGTCCTCAGAGGCAGAGGTGAAATCAAGCTTTTGTGTGTGTGTGCGTCTTTACATTCACAGTTAGGCTACTTTCCAGCATTGCCTGGGGCTGACATGCAACATGGGCTCTGACTTCAAAGCCTCCAAAGAAAATATATAAATACAAAACCATTAGCCAGCTTGTTTTCTTTAGTTAACATTTCAAACACACTGCGGAGTGGATCGTGTTTTCAGTCCCTTCTCTGTAACTCGAATGTTGATGTTGTTTTTCTGATGGTCCTGAGGCAAACTGCAGTGGCACAGCTGGAAAGTCCTCAGCACCCTTAAAAAATGGCTGCACAAACACACCCGAGTCAGGCAGAACACAACCTCCTTTGGCCTGCGTGGACTCCCCTGCCAGCTGCCCACTAGGATACAATTTGCATTTGGCCCTCAGCACAGCGGAGCCACAAGCATAGGTTTCAATGTCAGCAACGGGTTGAACATATACAAACCCAGAGGTGGTGGCATCGCAGAGGAGAAAGAACAGTCGGCGCCGCTGGAATACATCATTATATCGGATATACCATTCACAAGCATGGTGGGGGGAGTAACAGCCATTTTTATTAGAGACGCTAAGAAGTTTATAAACAGAGCCACTTGACACAGTGAACTTAGGATTCGAGGGTGATCCTCTGTGTAGACAGATTACCACTTCATTAAACAAACCAAGACCTCAAAGAGTAACAAGCCCTTGGACACGCATACCACAGAGAGAGAGAGCAACCCGGATCCTCTAGCCACATGAGACAGTAACAGGCTGTCTGTCCCAGAGGTTATTACAATTCCAAACATTTATTGGAAGGAAATCAAGAAATGCGTGTCTTTTTTGTCTTCCCTTCTTACTTCTACCCACAAAATTACATTTGAGCAATAAAAATGTTTATATGTTAGGTATATAAATGCTTGGGAATAGCACTTTGAGACTATTTCTAAACCCGCTCGGAGCTGAAATAACATCATAAAAAGACACATGAATCAGTAAAAATAATGCTCAGAAGGAAAATAAAACCTTCCTCTGTTTCAAGTAGCTATTATAAAAAGGCACAGACAGCTGTCAGGAGAACAATTCGATGTGTGTGACCGCAGCGCGAGTTTGACCGGAATAGGCTGTAAAAGCATAATGAAGCACTGGCTTCAGCAGCATGAAGGCATGCATGACAAAATCTGTAAAAAGTGAGGAAAGATACTACGATTATGGTCTGGTCAGCTAACTTTGAAGAGGGGGGATTTTTTGTTTTTTGTTAGTGAAGGCATCAATCTTCTTAAGTCCAATCATTCACCAAAGCCTTGATGCTCACTTAATAGAAACAGGACCATATAAACAGCCATATTAAAGGAATAATCAACATTTTGGGAAATACACGACTTGCTTTTTTGCTGAGAGTTAGATGACAAGATTGACACCACACTCATGTTTGTTGATATAGCCAGCAGCAGGTTAGCTTAGCTTAGCATGAAGACTGGAAACAGGGGGAAACAGCTAGCCTGGCTCTGTCCAAAGGGGACAAAATCTGCCTACCAGCACATCTTAAGCTCACAAATCAATGGGTTTTATCCTGTTTGCTTGATCAATAGATCAACTTAAGTGTAAAAACAACAATTCACTGATTCCTGGGTAGGGATGGGTATCGTTAGTCCATACCTTTAAAGTATCAACCAAAATAACCTAGTGAACTCATAACCTAGTCATACTGAAACATTAATACCGGGGGTCAATCCTGAACCATCCCAACTCAGATCCACAAACTTTCTGTTGCTGCAGTCTCCAGAGTCTCTTTCCTCCTGACATCAGCTCAACGTCTTCCCAGTATGTTTTGACTCTGAAATAAAAAACTAAGCAAAGAGGCATTCACAATGTTAGCTATGTATCTTCCTGTTTTCGAAAGCTGTCGATGATTGACGCAGCAAACAGCAGTGGCTAACACTGATACCGTAACTTAGCACCACGCTGTTAAACAGTCCTAACAAACTCACACCAACACCAAAATGGCTCAACTCTGTCTCTGTCATTAAACCCCTTAATAACCAGAGGGTAACGTTAGGCATGTGATGCTAACAGTTAGCCCCCTCACCGTGTGTGCGCAGCTAGTCGAACTCTCCCCAGCATAGAGCTCGCACTTCTGCAGCAGCAGCTTCGACTCACACAGTCTGTGGTGTGGTGAAGTTGAGCCCAGTGTGCTGACAACGTTGACAGCTCGATTCCCAAAATGTCACCAAAACGTTCAACAGCATGGCTTCATCACGTCACTCCATTCACATGATGGGTATCAAAGTACTCTGCTGGTATGGATATCACTTTGGAGGTACTGGTATTGCCACTGGTATCGTAATTTTTAAACGATACATATTCATGTAGGGGTTATTTGTCCAACTATTTAGTCACTCTGAGCATTTGTCAGGAAACCAGCAACACTCCAGGAAGTTACAGGTCCCAGCCAAGAAACGGCCGACACAAATCTCTCCATAAATGGATTTTGCACTTTGTTTTTTCTATTGATTAAAGAAGTAAGACATAACACGTTAACAACTGATTGTTAGTTTCAGAGCTAACAAAAATGGGGGTGGGACTGAACGTCTCACCTAACTCTCCGCAAGAAAGCGAGTAACTGTATTTCCCAAAATGTCACACTGTTTTTTAAAGTTTCTTCTTTTTAGGTGACCATACACTGTATAGCAACAACAAAGTATCAAACAAATCATCTTAATTTCATATAGAACAAGTCACCAGATATATTAAGACACCTGCTCGACTGAACTGCATCTGCAGAGTGTAAGTCGTTGCTCTGTGTTACAACCAGTTTGAGTTCAGTCTGACCAGTCAAACACTGGACACCGAAGAAGGATTTCATCTGATCCAATCAAAGACAAGAAACAGATGAGCAGTGACATAGTGACACCCCTGCAGAGGAAAAACAGACCCGTTCTCACTTCAAAGAGCAAGGGGGATGCTTTTAAAAATCACACCGGCAATAAACTACAACAGAAGTTCATCGCTTTTCCACGACATGAAAGGGATTTCTAAAGTTACGTCTCCTCAAGTGGTTCCCTCTCTCGCTCTACCCCTAAACAAAGTTCATATCAGTGGAGGGCTGGTGCATGGCGCTGAGGCTGTTTACATGGGAGGTGTTACCATGGGAGCGGTCAAATTATTTACATTTCAAAGAGAGAGGACAACACGCTGCTGTTTAATGTAAGGAAGGGGAAAGAAGACATAACTTGAAAATGGTGCAGTTCAAAAATCACTGTAACAACTTAATATGATGTCTTTGAATAAAGGGCTATCTTTTGATGTCTTTTATCCCGTTACCCTCCGACCGAATTGACAGAATTTAAAATGACAAATATGCCGAAGACTCTTGTAATCAGTGGACTTTACCTTGGCATGAGAGCAAACAACATCTCAGAGAGAGCAGCTGAAACCCTGCTCCCTTGCATGACTAATTGAAGTGATTACAGAAAGGGACATGAAAGAGGTGTCCTGTCCCGTCAACTAAACAAGTGTGTTATGTGAACTCCTCACTCATCCATCAGGATAAATATGAAAACAAAGACAATACTGATGCAGGTGTAGAATTACACATAATGTGTACAGAGCGAAGACAGACAAAATTTGTCACCTGGAGAAAGTCGTCCGGCAGGTTGTCAAAATCTGACTCTCCTGTCATGAAAGGACACAGCGGGGAGATCACAGGCATTGTACTGACAGGACAAAAGGGAGACAAGAAGACCTGATTGCTGCTGTCATTTCACAAGCAAAGTTGTTGCTTACATTTTATGTCAGGGGTGCTCAGGTGGAATAGGGCGGTACGGACAAAAAGGAGCAGGTCGAAAAGGTGACAGGTGACAGAGCCTGCAGTCGATAGCTGTGACTGAAATTAGAGCAGAATCCTGAGCAGTTGCAGCTCCCTCCTGAGGCAGCTGTTTGAAACAACATAAAGCTGCTTGACACATGCCATATTTTCATTTTCAGTTAAGGTTCAGGATCAGGAAATTACAAAGGACTTTTAATAAGGAACTTGCAGAAGTGCTTACTGAGAGAGTTTTATGTCTGTAGTAGGGCATGTGGAGGGCTGAAGTCCTGCAGGATTTTTGGATTAGCATGTACCAAGTATATATTAATACTCATTAGGACTTTGGCTTAAAAAGTTAATGCACATTCATGTTGCCAAAATGTGCTGTTGAGTACAAACAACGTGCAGACATCAACTACGGACCAAGTGATTTAACTGATTATTGTTATTCTGATATACTCAATAATAATTCTTTAAACCAGAAGGGAGGAACCCACCTGCACACTCTGGAATAAAAAAGCATTTTGCTCACAAAGCAAACAACAATCTGTATCTTCTCTCCTGTTCAAATTCATTATCAAATGATGTGAACTGAAGATCATCTGGGTGTGAGCGACACATACAGTAAGATCAGCCTTCCGAGCAACCGTCATTCACCCTTGTGTTCATTTTTACTCTGACGCATTCCACGGCTTCCTTTGATTCCCGCTCTCTTCATATGTGGCAGTCACTCTGTGCTGAAAGAGAAATTAGAGGTAAAGATGACAAAAGCATTCTGCAAATTACAAGGCTTTGTGTTTACTATTCTGAGCTCAAACATGACATTCAGTCCAGCAGCATGCTGGTCTTTTGGCTTTTTCTTTGCTTCAGAAAAAAAAACAAAAAAACAACCAAAAAAAACAAAAAAACAAGAAAATACCACAGCCGACTGGAAGTACAGAGTGAAAAAAGAAAGGCCGTAATTACAGCAGAGGATGAAGAGAGAGAGAGTGAGTCCCCATCAGGAACTCTCATCTGCTCATCTTCATTTGTCCCTCACATGAGAGCGCGGTCGACTCTGGTCTTGTTTAGCGGAACATGTCAACAGTCATTCCAGTAATGACTATATATGCCGATGTCAGAGTGTTGGGCCCTTGTTCTCTGAAGACCTAAATCCACTCACTCAGGCTGATTTAAACAAAACATGATTATAATAGCTTTGTAACACCATTCTCAAAGACTTAATCAGCTATGACAGTGGGTTTGGCTCATGGGCCAAATGCAGTCTGAATATTTACATTTGTTTACATTTTTATGCATGTGAGAATGGATATTATCCGTGCATCTTTGTTGGATGTGATTTTTAAGTCTGCCATCTGGACACAGATGAAAATGGACTGTCACGTTGACTAAATACTTATTTCAAAGATAAAAGAACATCCGCAGGAAAAATGGCATCTGCAGGAACAAAAAAAAAATAAAAAAAATCCACTGAATAACAAAACAGACTCTTTGTGCTCTCCTGTCACTGATGCATGTGTTGAATGATGAGTGTTAAACTCTCTATTTCTACTCTTCTTTGATTCATCCCACACTTTTTCTAATAGACCTCAACAAGTGGCTCCTGCTGGGAAAGTAGTAATCTCAACAGCCTTTCTGTCTCCATTTCCCCGTCTCTTCATCTTCACAGACAGTACAGAACTTGGACTGTTTTACAGCCTTCACTCCAGCAAAACCTCTGAGTGAGTGAAAACAGATAACACTCATTTATCCAGATGCAAACAGACACTGCCATCGATGTGAGATTTAAAGGAGGAACTGTGAGAAAATAAAATGCAAAAAATCTTTTCATCAAGGGAGAGAGACATCTCGTACATGAAGCTACAGCCAGCAGCCAGTTAGCCTAGCTTTACACAAAATAGGGGGAAACAGCTAGCTTGTATTTGTCACAAACAATGTAAAAAAATTCACTCTTAAGCTGACTAATAAGCATGATGTGTCTTGATTGTTAGGTGTAAAAAAAATCTTATATGTGCCAGACTATTGAGTGCTGCAGGAATGAGTCCTAAAACCTGTAAATGAGTTAGCATTTTAGCACTCCCAGTTCCCTCATCTCAAACTCAATGGGTTTTTTAAATGAGTTTTTCGTTAAAGTAGATGCCCAAAATAAGGTCCATGGTAACACAAGCTTAACAGATTTTACGTTTTCTTCTAAAAGGTAAAATATTTCAGTAAATACGCCCCTTTTGAATTTTAAAGCCTTTTCAAGTCTTAAAAAAGACAGTGGCTAAATGAGACTACCGAATGTCATTATGCCAAAAAGGGCTCTAAAGCCTTGTTGCAGGGGCAACGTTAAAGTCATGTGACCATAGCGTAGTCAAAGAGGTCGTCAAAGTCCAGAGCTTGGGCAGTGACTTGTGGTGTCAGAAACCAAAGAAAAAAAGCCCACTTAAACGTCGGCATGATACGCAGCTGGTTACAGCACCCCGTGACGACAGGGGGAAACGCAGTGGGACAAGGACAAAAGTTAAGGCGGCGAAAGTCTGGGGTGAGTGGGAGGGGTGGTGGATGGGTCCAACAAACACTGACTTTCACCCGAGAGAGCAGTGTTCGGAACGTAAGATTCTAAAGCCAAACCCTGTTCTCATTTCCTAAACCCAACCACGTTTGTTGTTGAAGAAAAACAAAAAGTCTATTCGTGGTGTTGTACCATCGTAGTGCATTTATTTTGAAAGAGACTGTGTGAAAATGGCAAATTTCATGTGAAAACGGAAGTGTATCTTGAAAGAAAACAATGCATGTAACAGGCAGAACTGGACACGGCAATATGTGACGAGGTCGATGTGAGAATGTGTTGTCTCTTACTAGGCAACCAGCAGAGACTCCAAGGAGTCACTATTCCCAGTCTGCATCCGAGATCCCACCTAAGTGCACTGCATACCCAATATGTATACTATTGTTCACCATACTACTGTGTGAATAAACAGTAGCATGTTCCTTCTTCATGGGCTAAGCTACTTTCTACGGGCCTTACCGTCAATTGGAGACGCATAACCATGGTACCCTGTGCCAACCCAAACTTTCATGTTGTGTATCTCACAGGCATCTTTGTTGCTATATAATGCTTAAATTACTGGAAAAGGTAAAAAGTAGTCTAATGGTCGCAGGTGATTTTACGTAGCAGTTAGCTTATGTGGTGTTATCGACATTACAGAGCTGCCTTGGTCGTTGTCATCAAGACCACATTGCATTGTAGTGTCTGGTGTTTGCATACTGTAATGTTTTATTGGAAATAGTATGTAATTCACGAATTATTGATTTCCTACTAAGGTTCTGGACATACAAGAAAAAAATTTCACATACTGTTTAACGATACTATACTGCATGTTGGCATTTTGACTTAACTTTGGCACATAGCCACTAGTGCAATGTACCATTTTTAGAAAAATAATATGTCTATAAGTGAAAGTTAGAGGTGTTTTGAAGTACCATAGAGCCAGGCTAGCTGTTTCCTGTCTTTTTGCTAAGCCATGCTAACTGGCTGCTAGCTGTAGCCTCTTATCTATTGGACAGATATGAGAGTGGTATCAATTTTCTTATCCAGCTCTCCACCTGAAAGCCAGGATAAGCATAACTATTCCTCCAACAATTTCACATTAATATCACTTTGGTTTCTAATATATGTTTTCTTGAGTCAAGACAAAAGCTTGACATCACCAGGAGGATTTATAGTGACGATTTTATTAGCAGCCCCCCACAAATCTTCTCTGATTTGGGTTCTGAGAGGTTCAAGTATCACTGTGTTACAGCTTTGATCAGGAAGTCATACCCATGTTTCCTTGACCTCTGCCATATGGTGCCTTGTCTGTGTGCGAGTGTGTGCACACACACATGCTAAGATGCCTGACCATCATTGTATTTCCCTTCAGGCTCAACCTCCCGCTCTCAAGCGGATATCAAAGGCCTGCATTTACAGTTATCTCTGCTTGGCTGCGCCACGGAAGTAATCACTGCAGGTCAGGGGTCAGTGCTCTGGCCCAAGACAGAAACACAACTGACTGACATCGACTTCAAAGGAAAGCGATCCTCTGACAGACTGTTGTTTTAGCCGGGAACTCTGGATATCATAATCAGGAGGGTGGAAAGGGACAGTAAGAGGAGAGAGCGATGGAGTGTGTTGTAGAGATGGGCGGGGGGACTAGTGTCTCAGAAGAGAAGTAGAAGAGAGAAAGACTACCTTTGAATAATTAGAGCCAACAAGATCAAAGAACAGGCTCAAGTTTGGTCTGCTTAACCTCTGTAACACAGAAACGGAGCAACAACAAAAAAAGCGTCATTTTATTCCGTCCTGTTGTTATTCCTCTGGTTGGCGAAACCCAAAACCATGTCAAACATAATGGAAAATATTTGAGGTCTTCTTTTATTAACCAAGAACAGCTTTGATGTTTGACGTCTTTATTTGTTTTAGAAGAAGAAAGGGAAGGGGCAATATGGCATGCGAGCGATCTTCTTTTGGAGAGAGCACACAAAAAAGGGAGGAATGAATGATATGAGAGAAAACCATGCTTGTTCATTCTACATAATCAATTAAACATCATTATCGGCCCTTTCAAGAGTGCTGAGATCAAAGAGCAGTAGGAAATGATCAAAGTGACGGCATTTTGTTTGAGCACTAAACCCTTCCTGCTACTGTGTCCTGCTCTCCGGCAAGTTCGCTGCTTCGTTATAGATCCGATGAAATGACAAAAGTCTCACAACTGCTTTGCTGCGGTGTGTGTATCACTGTTTGTGTTGATGCTGCAAAGAAGATAAACTGCTCCAAACTTCCTGTCATATTTGCATGTAATCTGTGTTTTGTTATTTCTTGGCATTGTAAAAAAAGAAAAGCCTGGGGAATGTTGGGAATTGCAGATTGCAGGAATCTGGCAAAGTGAGTCGACCGACTGTCTTCAATGTTAGTGGCTCTCGGGGGAAACATAAAACAGCTCTGTTATTGTAGAGTAAGAATTATCCACACCAGTTGTGACAAACTATTGATATACTGTGGAGCAGAGTAGATGACTGCTGCTTTCATCACTTCAATTTAAGTTACAATTAAGAAAAAAACTGGGTGAATTACAGCAGGTTAAGTAGAAACAAATTAGGGTTGAGGAAAATACAATAAGAGGAAAATAAACAATATGTGATAATGTTGACAATGTGCACTTACTTTTGACTAGGGCTGGGTACTGAACTCTTTAAAGGGTGCTTTCACACCTGCCCTGTTTGGTTCAGTTCAATCAGACTCAAGTTCATTTGCCCCCCTAAGTGTGGTTCGTTTGGGCAGGTGTGAACACAGCAATTGCACTTGGGTGCGCACCAAAACAACCCAACTGAGACCTTCTTGAAGAGGTGGTCTCAGTCCGGTTGCAAACAAACTCTGTTTGTGGTGAGAATGTGTTCTGACTTTGATCTGAACCAACTGCAGTCACATGACACATTGTTTGGGTCAAACAAGCATGAGCATGTTACAATACTGGAGGATTATTAATGTGTGCCTCCTCCTGTACTGTCTTAATATGCACATTCTGCACATCCAATGCCCCAAAACAATGTTTTCTAGTTAAAGCCGCGCCTCGTTTTCAAACTGTATGGTTTGCCTAAAATGAACAATGACAGCAATATAGTCCACGATGAGCAGCGCTAAAATCAACCTGCGTAGTTGTCCCTCCATTGTGACATTAGAAAGCGTCGCATTTATCTTGCAAGATACTCCTCTTCTGTGTTTTGTTTACTTCCTGCATTTTCCCACATGGAACCTCTGACCAATCAAGAGCAGCTTTCTCGCACAAGGCATTTGATCTGGTCCGCTTGTAAATGCTGCCGTGAGAACACAAGCCAACTCTAAGCAATTATGCACCTTTGTAACAAAATTAGTCCCCTGATTCGGACCAAAGCAAGCGAACTCTAGGTCTGAAAGCACCCATGGTTACTGACCGAATTACGTCTGTACTACCAAGCACCAATTCATGTTAAATCAATCGGTGCCAAATTTTGGTACCTAGGAACACACCTGGGTGAGAACGCCACATTCAGACAGGAGACTGAAGCACTGTAAAGCACCCCAAAGGCAGGACGCCAGCCAAGTAACTCTGTGGCTGGCTTCCCAGCTTCAGGGTGTTTCGGGGCAGAGACAATGGAGCTCCTCTGAGCCACCGGGTTTAGAAAAATGGCAGAAATGCCCCAAAGTGACCCAAAGCTGGCCACAGAACTCTGACGGAGACTTAGCTCTGTATGTGATTAGAAAAGAGCAGTAATTAAGCAGTAAAAGTGCAGAATTGCTTGTTCACCACTGTTTTATCCAATATTACATTTTGTTACATTATTACAGAAAGAGTGAAGGACCCAAAAAAAAGTACTGTTGTGTACCACCACTGAATTCGAGGTACGGTATCAGTTCAAATGTGAACAGTATCCAACCCTAGTTCTGCCTTTTAGCTGCTTTCAGTGTATTGCTAAAATACAACAATTGTTCGATTACTCTTTTTTAACTAACTCAAAAAATCATTGAGTGCAATTTTGCAGTTTTTTGAGTTGTATTTACGGCACAATAAAAAATACAAGATTAAAAAAATTGATTTTTTATTTCACTGGACTATATAAAGGATGCACAGTTAAATAAAGTCACACGTATTCTACATGCCTTTAAAGCTGGAAAAAAAAACTGGCTTAGGGTTTGGTGCATTTTGACCCATAGCTGTGTAAGAAAGTCCAAAACAGCATTCCAGCTATCAAAGGCACAAACCACAGACCGTCTTAAGTGTATGTGTTCAGCAACTGGACACTTCAAATGCATAGCAACGGCATGAAAAGGAGCCTCTTCAGCTTGCTGGGTGTGAAAACAGGTGGAGGGGGGAGGACGAGAGGGAGTCTTTCATGGACATCCTGTCAAGAGGGAAGGGCGCGGGTGGAGCAGCATCACAGCGGGCGTAAGAAAAGTCAGCGTTTCAGGGTGGTCAGCTGAAGGGTGCAGGAGGTCAGGGAAACAGTGTGTGAACTATTCTACACCACACCACGCCATCCAGGTCTTATCACTGCGTCCTTGTTGGCTTTGAGTTTCCTAGCTGATGGGGGGGCCGCTGACTCTCATGACAGATCTAAACCACTGACACTTAGCCTGTTGTCAGCTAGAAGAAAGTTCTCACCCTAATATTTTTTCATTTGGCAATTTTCCTTAACTTATAAACTCATTTTATTGACTGCATTCTGTGCTGGAAGATGTCAAGAGGAAAAAAATGTGGTATAACATCTTTTTAAAGGGCACTAAGTGAACAAAATGGTGCAATGTGGGCCTGTTGTGGTTCCACTATTCCTTATCTGCACTTACAGATGCTCAAGCCTTTTTTGTGTCAGGTTTAGTTAGATCATTCCTTAAAAGAGACCCTTAAGACCCAGACACACCAAACCAACATCAAAGAACTAGTGGTGAATAAGACTGACTGTTGCATCGCTTCAAGTCACTTGTGTCTCAGCCAAATAGCTGCACTTGAACACATCACAAAGACTGCAGCCAATGGCCAACTAACATGTATGTTCTGCGCCTGTGCGAGAGGAAATAACTCTCTATACTAACAGGCGGCGGTAGTTTGTATTTGTTACTCAAAAAGGGAAACTGGAGGACTGACAGGGCAGATTCAAGATGCTAGTTAGCCAGTTAGCACATTGTCAACACATTCACCATGCGCTAGCGAACAATGACACAAACTGTTTCTGCTTAAAAGCTTAATGGCTAAAAACATAATGTCACTTAATCTCATATAACAAGTTTGTTTCAATTTATGACCTTTTGACTTTAGCCGTTTGTTTACTTTCCTCACTTCAGTTTCTCTCCTGTGTAAACTGCCAATCAGGTGATTTCTTTCAGCGATTGGTTACTCCGTCTCCGACTCTGATTCAACAGGCTGAAAAAGCTGAAAAACAGACGACAAGGGCCAACTAGTGTCAACAGTGTGGGACACGCTGCAAAACAATAGGGCTACAGATGTTTACCAAAGGCCCAACATTGACGGTTGGCTTGGTGTGTCAGGGCCTTTAGTTGTCAGCTATGAGGCTTTTATGTACTAAAAATATTTGTAGCATTACAAGTAGCAAATTTAGAAATATTGCCTCGTACAATATATAATCTTGGAACCAGTCTATACAGCAGAGACCAGGAATGCTTTATGGGAGCCAATAATATGACAAGAAAATTCATATATATTTTGGTATGTTTCTAACAAGAGCAGCAAGTCATGTCAGATCATCTGCTGCGTAAAACTGTCAAACATAACATTGGTTGTACAAGACTTCGGTGTTGCCTTGGTGTATAAGCTCTGACGCATTGCGTTATAGGAACACAAGAGAGAGGACATTTGATCTAAAGCCTTAGTGGTGGTCTGTTTTGTCTGTAATAATTCACACACATACACATTCATTCACACACATAGAAATACTGCTGAATCGTGCCAAAAAGGCCATTTGATCAACGTCAGACCCGGGAGAAGTGACGTCCCATCCAACAGGATTCACACGCTCCCCACTCTCCAGCACAAAAGGGCAGAACAACAATATTATGGTGTCCACTGAGTGCCTACCCCCCAGTAAAAACATTTCTGTGAGAGTGGGCTTGACCTACCTCTTCTCTCGTATAAAAACACAAAGCCGAGTGTATTCCGACAGCTGCTGCCCGGGTGCCCTGCGGAGAACAGAAGGAGAGCTTTGAAGATCTTGACCTTCTGGAACAATAAAACGCAATCATCAAACACTCTCCTGAGACAGACTGCTGACCCACAGATCCAAGTGTCTGCTTGAGATAATTCATATTAAACTGTAGAGATCACTGAGCCTGTGTATGTATGCCTCTGCATGTGTGTTTGATGCTTGCAGGGGCACAGATCATGTAGATCTGGAGCTTTCCAGTGCCCCTGACTGACAACACGTGCAGTACAGTTTACTACGGCTATCTAAATCTGAATCATACCCTCTAATGCATTTACATGGTGACGTACTCTTTACTACAATGTGATCTCAGCATCAAAGTATCCATTTCTCAGAAAAATGCATCTGCCCTATAATTTTAGCATTACTCAGCCTTTGGAAAGAATATTTCAATTCTTTGTCACACAGAATCAAAAGCTCACAAATGACTCAAACAAACAAACAAAAAAACCCATGAAGCATCACTGCCCAGCACCAATTTGTGAGTGTTGCATCATTACCATTCAACATTGACTGGAGCCATTTACTCCTCCTTTTAAACATGGACTTTGTATTTCATCACCTTGAGTAAAGGAAGATAAATTATACTTTTTTCCTTTCTTACTAAGAGTTATATGAGACGATTGATACCAGTCTCGACTGTTCAGTAGATATGAAGATGATGCATTGTTGTGCATGAACACGCTAAAAGAGTCAATTGTTTAACACGTTCATATTTTTTGGTGAAAACGCATTATTTAGTAACTTGCTAACATGAACTTTATTCACTCTCAGCACCAGGGGATTTGAATGGAAGTCTTTTACCTGGTTGTGTGGTGTTTCCTTTCTGTTGGCTTGTGCTACTGGAACTTGGGACAATGCAGCTACTGGTACTAATGAAGCCAGTTTACATGGATAGTTGAAGGACTTTTATAAACAAACTAGTACGGACTGCACCAGAAACACATATGCCAGTAGTGCCCAAAAAACAAGTCTGAACATCAGCCACATGATTCCCTGACAACGAAGTTAAAGTGACACAGTGAGTTGAAGTATCAGACCAGTCTTGGGAAATATCTGCAAGTGAATGATGAGAGTGAATTACAAACGTGAACTTGTCCATCTTCATCTGTGTGAACTGAACTTTGAGCTAACTCATGTGAGCATCCAGCCAGGGGGTCTCCAGGAAGGTACTGGTCCTGGCTAGGGCTGCACCATATACATGGGGCTTCTCTGTAGCATGACAATACTTCATTTATAATGGTATGCTGTGACACATTTACCTTTCTCGAGAAATTGCAGCTTCCGCAAATTGGATAATGCCCTTGGCCATATTGCAATTTTGATCATATTTCAATTAATAGTGCAGCGTAAGTCTTGCCAAGAAATAGTTTGGTACGTAACCACTGGTGAAAAGGCTAATGGCCATTTTTACACTTACGCTTCATGGTGGTAGCTTTATAACATATAAACACAAAAGAAAGTGGCATCAAACTGCTTGGCTAACTCTCAGCAAGAAAGTTTACTTCCCAATCTGCTAATAAAACAAAATCGATCACAGATGAAAACTAGGTTGGTATCGGATCGATGGCCCAAAATGCTCTCCTACACATGATGCTACACAGAGTCCCTGCAGTATCTGTATTGGGAGAGAGATCAGAGGGGTTGAGGGGTAAAGTTGCTCCAAGGTCAAGGCAAGACCTCCTTCCTTTGATGGCAAAAGGAGGAAGTGCTGCTATTTACCACCTCGAGAAATACGCCAGGTGGCAGTTTTTAGCCCAAAGTGAAACAGGGGCTCAAAACATTAAAGCAGAACAGAACAAACCTGTGGATGGTGACAAACGTTAAGAAACACTTTTCTGATCTCCAGCTCGCACGCTCTTACAGTGTCCAAAAACTTATGTTGCAGTTGAATCCACAACACCCCAGCAAAAAGAGATAAAAACAAGCCTTTGATCTTATATAACCTTACATTAGCATAACTGGCAAAAGGTGTTGCAGGGCAGTGATGCCAGCTGGGTCCTCTAGCTCATCGCGCAGGGGTCCAAAGGCCCCCTGTCTCTGTCCACATGTTAATCTTTACAGGGCACTCAAGGAAGTGGCGTTGACAGCCTAGATTTGAGGTCAGGAGGGGGCCAGGGGTCAAGCACTTCCTGCTGACATGAAAGCACATCCAAGCACACCTTGCTCTTGGTATCTGTCGTCCGCCCCCCTGACCATCTGTACCTACATAATCTGGGGCTCATCGGACCCAAACAAAAGCCATGTGTTAATTACCTTTGAAGGTGTAATGACTTCAGGGCCGCAGCCGATCTTCATCTGGTTTCAAAGCGAGGGCCGGAGAACAGGTTACGCTTCAGACACGTTACAGTTGTCCTCTCCTCTACCTGCCCGCCGTGCTTTCATTTTTAGAGGGATAACCATGCCTTTTGGGTTCCCTGACACTTGAATCGTGTCCCGTGTCAAATCTGGAGGTACGCAAACAGCTTCACTCTCGCTTTTGTGGACTCTTAAATAAGTAAATTAAGGAGAGAGTTCTGACACATGAGAATTAGGCCTACACCTGTCCTCCAGATGTGAGGGCATTCACTTTGATGGAATTTCATCTCAGTCTCCTGGGTTAATTGTTTTTGTAGTGCTGACTTAAGGAATACTATTTGATGGTGGTAGTACCTTGTATTTAGTTTTACTTTTTCTTTATTTATATACAACATTTTCTCAGTTTACGGACCTACAGTGAAGAGAAAAATGTGGAATTACTCATAGATTGACTAACAGTCTATATATAGTTTACATTTATTGCCCTCCCCACTGCTTTTCAGGGAGTGTCCAAAAGGAGCACCCTGATTCCAGTTATGTGAATTATCAACAGATCAAAACCAGACATAGCAAAAGGTGCTGGTAGCAATCTGCTCATTAGTCATCACAAAAACAAGATGATGTGTCCCGGTGACGGCTCTTCTTGCACCCTTTGTGAGTAAAGCCTGAGTAACACTTTCTTCTTCCCACAAATGACCACCTTCTTCCTGCCGCAGGAGAAAGGGAAGTGGGTGCTGTATATTCCCAAACAGATACGTTACCTTGTTCTGAATAAATGTTTCCACTGGCCGACCACAGGTGACCTCATGAGCAAAGATGAGATCTCTGCGGGAAGACGCCCAGATTTCAACGGCTTAGGTGGTGCTTAAGTAGTACTCTACCTCGGTTAGATTGACTTCAATGTATCTCAGTCAGTGTTTCTAATTAGATCACACGATGATAATTATAGCTAATGGTGTTTGTAAGAGGATACGTGCTGTATGCATCTGAATACATCAAAGAGCAGCGCAGCCACATGAGTTATGTACTGTCATTCTCTACATCCTTTCTGCTAAGAATAAACAAACACTCTCTAATCCTTTGAAACGTTTTTTTTTTTTCTTTTGAAAATCCTAAACTCTAGTTTCCAGTCAGAGGGATGGTCGGGGCCCGCAGACACCTCTTGATCCTCGGGGCATCTACAGGAGAGTCTGTATGATGTGGGGAGGAGCGGCCGTCTGCTTCTGACCTGCAGGTGAAGACAGACAGCGGTCCTGTGAAGCCGATGCTGGGCAGAGAGGCAGCGCTGCCAACCAGAGGAGTCGGATATAAATATCCACCTCACACAGCAGTTTTCTCAGTTTCCTCCAAAAGCAAACACTTCAGATTCTACCTTGTAATTTATCACTTCTCTTTCCCCACTGTGGAGGGAAAATCAAGGGAGGGGAAATATCGAGTTGAAAGATTGCAGTGTGTACAGTTGTTTTTATTTTCCATGTTTCATTTTGTCTCTTCGTGTTGCCTGTTAATATTTATTGAGCTCCATCTGGTTTCACTAGCATCACAAAATACACTGCTGTTGGATGTTCATATTAAATGTGGCCAGTTTCAAATAATGAGTTAAAAGTATGTAAAAGTAAACCCTGTGAGAAAAAACCTCAGGCTTAAATCCCTTCTCAATACTGTTTCCAACATTTTTTTTTCTCACTTTCAAGACAAACTGACATCAGCTGATGCTGGATTTCATTATTTGGTCATCTGCTCCAAGCACATTACTGCAAGTGTTTACGTTACCTAGCCTACACTGCTACATGTAGCTTCATGCTAACGTCAGGGAAACATAATGTCTTGGTTGCTGATTTTGTTCATTTCTTCCAGATTTCGGATCAGATTCCTGGTGAAATTTGTCCACTCTTTGAGGCAGAGATGCTGAGATAAGGAAGACCCTCATACGCTGACCCATCAGAGAAGACTGGGCTTATCTGGGGAGAGGGCTTAAAGAGACAGGGAATAAAACGAAGCCTCTTTGATGAGCCTGGTCTCACTCCAAAGTTGTTAAAGTCCAGCGCTTGGGCAGTGACCTGCGGCGTCAGAAACTAACGAGAAACGGTGTCCTTTAACGTCGGCATAATATGTGGCCATTTGCCAGCAGTGTCAGGGGAAATGCGGCTGGATAAGCACAAAAGTTAAGGCGCCGAAAATGTGAGTGGGGCGGATGGGAGGTGTGGTTGATGAGTCCAACAGACACCGACTTTAACTCAAGAGAACGGTGTTCGCGTCCCGTTAGATTCTAAAACCAAATCCTATTCCTTTATCCTAAACTTAACCTGTATGTTTGTTGTTGAAAGAAGAAAAAAAGTAAATTCACGTTGCACTGACGTAGTGCGTTTATTTTGAAAGAGACTGTATGTAAACGGTAAATTTCCTGTGAAAATGGAAGTGTATTTTGAAAGAGGAAGATGCATGTAACAGGCAGAACTTGACACAGCGTCCCAGAACGTCAACAACTAACGCACCCAGGGCACCTTGCATGTTGTATGAGGACATGACCAAGACGTCAATATGTGACGACGTCGGAGCGAGAATGTGTTGCTTTGGCGAAGGGGGAATACAGGTGTTCCAGCGCCATAAGCTGTATAATAAAGATGGACAAAAGTAAAGCCAAAACATCTCGATCACCCCCTGGTGGCTGGCTACAGGTTATATCATAAATCCCGCCCCCTCCAGGTTAGTGAATAGGACATGGGCCAAACTAAAGGATTAAAGTACACATCAAATCATTTTTCCCAAAGATGGTCTTTGTGTTAAAGTGTTTGTTTTTCTGATAACTTTGGTTTTCGTTAGTTATTTGATGCTATAAAAAGGGGGGTTTGATCCATGATTGACAGCTATGCATGCCAATTAGTGCGCTCATGATTAACAGTGCTAATCAAGACTGGTTGACCAGGTGTATGGGCAGGGTACTTAATTTTTTTACTGTACAGACTCTGGTCCCAAATGACATCACCAGCGCAAGAGGGCAGCAGCTGTATACAGAATATCTTGGCTTCATTTTTGTACAGTGGGAGTGAGAAGAGACCTATTTTCCATCTTTATTAAATAGCATATGTCACTAAAAATAATGTGTTTTTGAACATTGAAGCATGCAACATGTTCTAGTAGAAACCCAAAATGCAGGTATTAAAAATAAACAAAAAAAATTAGCATTAAAAAGTCCCCTTACAGGCAAATATCTCATAGTACTAACAGTTAGTGTACTGCTAGCTTTGAATATAAATACTGTCTGTATGCCACACAGGCTTATGTGTGTCTCAGATGTGTGTTTCTTTTATTTTGAGACTAAGGGTGTAAAGGCGTGGGATGATGATTTCAGATTCCTGGGAGAAAATTCCCAGGCCTGGAAGAGCCTGTGGAAAGTAATCAAGTAGCATAGTGATGTCATTCTGATGAAAGGCAGCCTGTCAGACAGTTGGCGACTATGGGTGCTCTTTGGCATGGGCCACAGCCCGCTATACACCAAAATATGACATCAAAGCAGGTACCAGGCCAGGCCAAGAGGCTGGCACTGATCATTGTCTTCTTTGATTACAGTAGCTTCATCTTCTTGCTGAGAGGATAAAAGAAAACGGCTGCTTGGTGTTAAGAGAGTGTCAGAAATAATGAGGCACATACCATGCGCTAATGGTGTCCCAGTGGCTCGGTGGATGGAAGCACATACCGTGTACTTACAACATTATGGGCCGAGTTCCCGGACAGGGATTAAGTCTAGTCCAAGACTATGGCACTTTTCAGTGGATGTTTCCACTGGATTTCGCCTTTAGTCTAGGTCTAGTCTTAATCCCTGTCTGACAAACTGGCACCAAGAGTTTTGACCCAACATCAGATTTACGCTGCATGTCAGCAACTCTTTCTTCTTTGGATTTGTGCACTTCATAAAATAGAAATCTTTAAAAAAAATAAAGGTAATCCTCGTCTCTTCTGACGTAGATTCTTTAAGGCCTACAGTCTCAAAACAGTTTCAAATACAGCTCTCTCATAATTGAATAATGACCGTGTTTTACAGCAGGGTGTGGACTTCAAAAGAATTTCCCCATAGAGACTACCAGGTTAAAGGACAGAAAATGAATCATGTGTTGTGGCTCTACTGTCATGACCTGTAATAAGGGCTTTTCCATGTCCTTTGGCAAATCTGTGGCATAAATAAACATTTCCGAGACAAAAGGGCCTGATTCTCCTTCTGTCTCGGTGGAGATGAGAATAAGCGCAGGGGAAGGAGGTCTGCCGCCTCTCTGATGATAATAATAGCAGGTTTCGAATGGTAATTGGTCTCTGCTCCCTCCTCTGTCGCTACCTGGCAGAGGGCATCGCAAGGGGTGATTCAGGCTCGAGGCATGAATGGAAAACTCCTCTGGAGGAAGGCCGCGTACTCACGCACCGGTACCTCCAAGATGGCCAGTTCCACCTCGCTCATCCTCCTTTACGACAACACATTCATGCACACATGCAGGCGAACATGCATGTACCCCCATCCTGACACACACAAACATCCATCTTGCTTAGCATGAATGACGTGACATAACTGTTTACAGGCAACAGCAGCTATTTTGTGACCATCATTCAGATGAAAGATCAACAACAAACAGCTGACCTGTCAGCTGAACTATTTGATTACCCCTCGGTGCCAGAGAGACCCCTAATGCAAGCTGTCCTATCTTGAAAGAGTTCATTTTTATCAAACAGGGCATCATCTGTAACCAATAGACGGCCTCCTCTTACGAAATGAGAGCCTGCTCGACAGATGTCTCCTGCCTCTCTTACTCTCTCTTACTCCCCATTTACATCCACATCTTAGATGGCACCTCTTGACTTAAGTCAGGATCAAGGTTGTTTACCGATTCTCTGGGTAATATCAGGAACATGTGGTGGGGGCACATGAAAGGAACTCAACTGTGTGTTAACACCCAAAACCTCTGTACATGTTTGTTTTGGGTTTTAAACAATAGTTTCAACATGAAATTAGGGGGACCTGCTTCCGGAGGTTTGCCTCAAGGTGACACAGAACAGAAGCTGAAGTGTTTGCACAGGGGTGGATAGCCTAAAACGTCAAAGCTCTCTAACATTACCGTCAGATCAACTTGCTAATGAAGCTGTCATTAAAATAATGCAGGGGAAAATCTGGATATTTGCACAAATAATCTTACAATATTTAGTTTCTTTTTAATCCCAGTGCTGTGACTCTATTCCTTCGATGACAAGCAGTAAACAAACTGTCAAAGTCTGGTGTGTTTTTAAAAAAAAAAACAGCAGAGAAATGCTAGCCACAGGAGAAATTACTACAATATACACAAAAACCTCTGAAGGTTTCAACAACTTTCCAACTAATTCATAACACCTGAGTTGTATTCCATACATTTCCAGTTCCCCTTTTGTCCCGGCTTTTAGCAGATTTCCACACTTAAACACTTTGTGGCATAATACCACTAAGTCTCAGGCTTTGCTGTTGTGACCTTCATGGGATTTAGTGCTGCGGTTGAGTCCCACAATCCCTAACCTGATATCATATGTTTTATGCTGGTGCTGACTACAGCTAGCGCTCTGCATAGGAGAGGGTGGCAATTTAAGGGAATTTAAAGAAACTCTTCTATGAAATATAAAAGTTTTATAGATGGTGATCTCTCCTTTGTTCTTCCAATGAGGACCTCCACCTGTTTCTGATGATGTGAGCCAGAGCCTGTCGCTTTCAAGAGGCTGATCCCTCCTGATCTCTTTGATGTAACCTGACCTAACAGTTCCAACTAGCAGGATTTGATGATCACGGATGGACCCTTGACAACAGCATGTGCAAATCAAAACTAACAGGCACGGGGAGACGGACGATGGGGATGTGTGAGCAGAACTGGCAGGCTGCGCAGACAGAGAGAGCGCTCACAGAGCTATGATGTGTCTAAACGCCAGGCAGGCAACGGTCACATGATCAATGCTGCCAGCCCAGACTTAAGCAGTAAAACCTGTGGATCTGTGAGGGCACATGCAACTGATCGGAGATGAAAGACAGGCTTTGACTTTCACAGGAGGCCTGGAGTCGGGGTGGGGGCTACGGGGGCACTTCTGAGGGACTGCCATCAGAACAGCTGGGTCATTTTCAAATGACCTAATTCTAGGATTAATCCATTCGGACTTGCATGGTTAAATTTGTGTCTACGCTCCACACACACGATGGGGGCAAAGAAAAAGGGAGAGAGAATTTCCAGTGAAAGCCAGAAAGGCTTAGCACTTGGAGTTCAAACAAGGTGCACACAGTAGAGAACAAACCACTGCGCACCAACAGTAGCAAACTTAACCAGTGATTCTGTCTCCAGCCTCGTACCGTTGGCTAAATTTAACACAGAATCTACACGGTAAGATCACTCTAAGCGCGAGCATCTGCGGCTCACGCTTCTCACTCACTTGGGTCAGAGGACGTTTCGACACACCGCCGGCCGGGGCATCTCTTCATAGTAGCGTGTGTGTCAGAGGCCAGCGTCCATCTGCGAGTGATTTAAGGGTTACATTTTTGGGGATGACGTGTGATAAAACAGGGAGGTATGGGTCAAAGTGACTAGACTCAATCTGTGACAGAGCCTCTCCTCCTGGGCCCTACCACATGTTTTAATCTATACAAGCATCTGTTTGAAGTTCCCAATGAATACCATCAGTCCTGCTGGTGACTTCATATCCATCTTACCTGGCTCAGAACGGCTCTGACACCCTTTAGGCACACTGATTAAGCACCGGGCGAGAGGGTGTGAAGCAGATTTAAGTGTTGTGCTGGACTCAAGACAAACGCGAGCATCTTCTAAAATGTCCAAATCCATCTTTTGAAATATTTTTACGGACAAAACTTTGTAAAAGTCACAGTCTACGAAGAGTAAGGGTCCCGAAACACTGAACCGACAGTCGGCTGTTGATCAATGTTGGGCCATAGCTGAGCATCTGTTGCCATAGTTTCTGCCGTCTGTCCCACACCACTGGCCTTTGGCGGCCCTTGTTGGCTTTTTTTATTTTGTTTTTTTTAGACAATTCACCATGTTAAATCCGCGGGAGAGACGGCGGAGCCAGTCGGTGAGTGCAACCAGTCTGATTGGCAGTTCAGCTCTGTGTAAGAAAAGAGAAACGGAGTTGCGTGAGATCGAAACAAGCTTGTTATACTGGGTAAGATTATTTTTTCTGGCTACTGAGCTCTTCAGAAGCAAAGGTTTGTAATTGTTTGCTTTGTTCTTTTAACATTTGGTTGTGTTGTTGCTAACTGGCTAACTAGCGTCTTGAATAAATCTTATCGGTCCTCCATTTTCCCTTCTTTAATGACGAATACATACTACCGCCACCTGCTGGTACGGAGTTGTTTCCTCTCATGCATGCCCAGAATATATGCTGTGGTTGGCCATCGGCTGTTGTCTTTGCGGTGTGTTCAAGTGCAACTTTCTGGCAGAGACACAGGCAACGTGAGGCAACACAGTTGGCCTCCGTCGGCGCTAGTTCTTTGATGTTGGTTTTGTGTGTCTGGCCTTCAGGTGTCAAACTGAACTCAGACCACAACGAAGGTGTCATTTTCACAAAAACTCCATCTGATATCTGAAGAAAGGCTCTCGGTGTCTCAATTTTTGACCCCTAAGCTCTCTCCAATACTACTGCCGAAGCTGATACTGCATCAGAAAGACGCTATCAATAAGCTACCTGAGTGTGTTGTGCTCAGCCACTGTTGTATAGATATGACAACAAGCTGAGAATACCCTTCTTAAGCTGCTTTAGAGTAAGAACTTTGTTGCTTTTATATATGTACAGGTAGATTATCTGTGCCCAGTGCCTTAAAACTAAACTGAATTACAATGTCAGTCTGTTTCACATGGGAAGAAGGAGCTCAATCACAGACAAAAGCCACCATGAAGTGTCACCTTGATGAGTAATCACTGTTATTCTTATGTAATCACTGCGGGCTACACTTTAACTTAAATGTGTCCTTAAAATGAGAGGTTGTTCGAGGGAAGCCTACCTCAACCGTAACGAGGCATTCCTGTGTTAAAAAGCTGGCTTCCCATCAGGATGCTCTGCTCGACTTAAAATATACAGTAGACCAGGAAAGTTTGGAAGAGACTGAAGTGGGAGGGAGGAGGCGAGGCGGAGAGGGGGAGAAAGAGTGATGGTTGCTTTGATCTTTGGAGGCCCCGTCTGGATAAAAAAAAAAACAAGTGTCCAAGTCCCTTTTTCTAAACCTTAAGAAAACACAAGCAACTCAACTAGTAAGAACTGAAAGTGCTTCTTAAAAGATTTTTTTTTTGTGGGGTGGAGGATGATAGTTTCTGAATAATGTCATGTTTTAATTTACTTTTTTTAAAAAAAGTGGAATAACATAAATAAAAATAATTTGTTTCCCTTATTTAAGCAGGTAAAATCTGGTGAGATTGATATTTATTTTCCTGGCCAAATATTGTTGGAACTCTGCACTAGTTTTGATTGTGTTTTTTGTGTTTTCAGGCAAGTGTGTAACAAGATGCGTATTCTCACTTCATAAATTTGTGGTGGAATGGGAAATGGGCATTTCAAGGCCAATAAAAGCCACCACATCAAATAAAACATCGCGGATCAAAAGAACCAACGCATGGACATTTTTTCCCTCTATAAATTAAAAAGGGGGGTAGTCTGCCACGCTTGATCATGCCCTGAGTCCTGCCCCGCTCCTGCGATTGGCTGGACGGACACACAAGGGGGGAAAGTTTGAATAAAATACAAGAGCATGGCACGAGTGTTGTCGTTCAGGCTTGTGCGCTTGGTCCAGCAGCGTTTGAGTTGTGTCGGTAGATGGGCAAACACTTGTAGGCGCACTCTTTGAAAGTTTAAAATATATCCAGAGAACTCGGCGTATGACTGTGATTGATCTAAAAGGACTTTTAATTCAGTTAACATTAGATGTAAGCGTTTCTGGGAGCGGATGATAAGAGTTTTGGCGTCTTTTAAACCGTGCGTAATTGTCGTTTCTTTCTCGGCTCCATCAGTAAAAGTTTGCGTTTCCCTGCCGAGGCTTTGCATTTGAAGAAAGGACATTTAACACGGGAATAAGATGACAGCGATCAGAATGGTTTCATCAGTGCTGGTGCTGGTGCTGATGCAGTCCGGAGCTCTTTGCGCACGGAGGTTCCGGGGTGGCCGCAACCCACAACCACGCCGCTCATCACCTCCTCCCACATACCGGGCGGATCGGGGAGACACCACGGAGAGCTTCCCTCTGGTTTTCACCGCCGTGGAGGAGAACATGGATTACTTCATGACACAAGTGAAGAACCTTGCGCAGTCCCTCTATCCGTGCTCGGCGCAGAAGCTCGACCACGACATGAAGCTGAACTTTTTGGAGAATACATCAGTCACCTGCAACGATGGGAGTGCCGCGGGGTATGTACCAAGTGACAGTACACATGTACAGTGTTATAAATCATGATTGGATCACAGGCAGGCCAGAGCAGGGTCAGCTGTGCAGCCTGGAGCTAGCAGGAATTGTTATTTTGCTTCAGCAGGGCGCACCCCGTCCTGCTGGTCATCCTGCTACCCGAAGTAACCCACATGTATCTGGCCTGAGGACAGCAAGGCTCCTCTCAGTGGAGCGTGCGCGCAGAAGACAAGTTGTCCTTATTTTGGCTGGTTCCAAATTGGTTTTAGATCCCTAAAATACTGAACAAGAAACAGAAATATATACATAAATGAAAAAAATAATGTGGGGATTTTCAAAAGAGAGCAATGTCCTAGGACAGAATAACGGGATGAGATAAACAGCTGCTTTGCGTCAGCGAAGCGTGAAATTTGCGGATAGCCACATGGCCTATGCTTCATTTCCTTTGCTTCAAATTAGAATGCAGGATTTGTTCTGCAGAAAGTTTAGATTTAAGTTTTCAGACCCCCGCCCATCTCTCTGTGCCTGTCTCTCTGTGATGATTGCACCCAGTGCGCACACTGCTGAATTATGATTTTGCAGCCCTTTAACAGTGTGTTTCCCCACTATTAGACGTGTACACATTCCTGCAGATGCTTTTCATAACTTCTGTCCAGTAAAATCATCTCGTCGTGAGGTAAACAATGCATCACTACATTTGTTTGCATTGATATCCACTGTTGACACTGTTGTTAAGCGGAAATCCATTTGGCAGTAAGGAAGCCTGCATGGTTTCTCTACTAAAGCAGGATAAGCCATGGCACTAAAAGCACATTAATATCAGACAGATCCACTGCCTCTTATATTTTATAGCACACAAACAATACTCAGTCATATAGACTCTATTTTATGTTCAATTTGGTTGCAGGGAGTCAAACTGACTACTGCAGGTTAAACTAATTCTTATGAGATAATACTGATAGTTGACTTATGGCAGGTGTGCATGAAAAAAAGGCACTTGTAAAAGGTGTAACTTTTCATATTCCAGATGTCTTGACATGATAAGTGACCTTAAAAGCCAAGGCCAACAAAGGACAGTGGATTTTACTGTGTTTCAGACTGTAAACATGATATTTTGCATCACAGACACAACCAAATTGCATGACACCATAATGTAGTAGTAATATGGCAAAACTATTGAAAAGCAGTGTTATATAAACGCTTTGCTGTTGGTGTGGTCTGTTCCTTATCAAGAGGCTTTGATGTTTGCGAAAGAGAACTTATCTGGGACCAGTTCAGTGACGACCAGACTCGACTAAAATGGCTTTTTCTATACATGTCTCTTTATGGATTTACTATCCTGTCTAATTCCTGTAAAACCCCAAAGTGCCTGGTGGAGAGAGCTGTCTGTTAGTGCGGTAAAGCTCTTAGCTCTTTAGAGACGCAGGGGACAGTTACTGGCAGATGGCCATTTCGTTAACTTCTGTCGTTGTTGTCAGTTGAGATGCTAATCCATAAGCTACTAACAGTATTTCCAGAGAAGACGGTTACAGTCACAGATAAATGCAATGAGTAAAATCATTCACTAGACGGGGAAGGTGGAACTGCGTGATTCATCTTCTGGAGTTGCACTTGTTAGAGTGAGTGGGTTGATGCAGCGCCTTTCCCCTCTTGGCTTGTTCAGCTTGCCAAGCCCGCCTTCACTTTGTTGTTTGGAAGTAGTAAGTAGAGTGCACCGTCCTCAGCCTACATCATTGACTGTGGCTCGCAATAATAGTACAAGACATTAGCTGCAGCCAAAGTGTGATTCACAGTCTGAGCAAACAGCTCAGAGCTTCAGCCAAGTCTGTTTTCTTTAAAGTCACTGAAGTGTTTTTGGCAATCCCCTGAGTTTAGTCATTGGTAAAGTCGGGTGGATACTGATTGAATATTAAAAAAAAAAAAGCTCTCCGCATCACAGAAGCACATTTGCAGTATCTTGATTTTGTGGCTAAAGCTACTTAACACACCAGAAAGTTCTTTGATTGTTTTTCTGGCATCAGTGTTAAATAAAAATCCTGTTGAAAAAAGGATGATGATGCGTCTGACATGAGTGCTTCCAGCAACATGGGAGAATCTTGATAGCATTGCCCTCTTCTGGGCTGACAACATACAGCACACATCTCTAGCAGTACCTTCTTTTTAAAGTTGTAGCCTAGCACGTACAAAAAAAAAATCCCTTTATCGTACCCAGGGTGCATTTAAGGAGCATTATCTTGGACATATGTGGGATGAAAAAGGCAGACTGTGCGTTGGCATCTACACCAGCCAAATGTAGTCATATTATTTCACCATATCTGTTATCATATCATTCCTATGGGCGAGAGCCTTGATTATATCCATGTCATGTATGTTGACCAATAATGAGCTCAGAGTGAGACCATGATGGTACATGACCTACTCTTGCTGCATTAAACATGTCGAACACCATCTACTGGCATGTAGCGTACAAACAGGATAGGGGACAAGATGATGTTTATCTCCTGTTTAATCACTATATCAGTTTCCCAAGTGCAGACTGTACACACAACCTCATTGTTCTCTCCTGTGCGCTCACTGAATTTATGTCGGTGGAATTTCATTTTTGCCGTTGTCTGTCACCTTTTAAGAGATAGAAATCAACGAAGTGACAAGACGTCCTTGTTTAGTTTAAAGTGATGATGTCGTATGTGTTTATATTTCATGCCTGGATACCGTCACTGGCGGTAGAAACAGCGATGGTATTATTTTTCAGTGTTTATCTCATCTTTCTGAAGAAAGTGCGCCATATCACAATTGTGGAATGTGGTTGTATCTATGTGTTGTTTGGATATATTGTTATGCAGGTGGTGTTAAATTAACATTGAGGGATTTAAAAACCACGTTCCCATATATTCAAGCATAATTGACACGTCTGCTATGGTGTGCTGATTTGATATTCTTTTGTCTCTTGTAGGTACTACCTGAAAGAATCTCGAGGCAGCAGAAGGTGGTTGATATTCTTAGAGGGTCAGTATTCATTTAACTAATTTCATTATGTTTCTTCTTTCATAATTGTAGACAATTTGTGTGATAAATTTTCCATGTTTTGTTTTTTGTGTGTGTCCAGGCGGCTGGTACTGCTTCAACAAGGAGAACTGCGACAGTCGATATGAGACCATGAGGAGATTGATGAGCTCATCCAAGTGGCCCCAAACTAAAACAGGTCAGCTTGTCTGTACAGCTCACTCCGCTCCCATACGCACCACTGTTACTCCACCTGTGGCCTGTAGCTAATCCTGACCCCCTAACAGGGTGAAAAAAGTAGCCAGATCCCTCTGTAATGTCTCAGTAATTAAAAGGATCGGATGTATCTGTCACCCCGTCATAATGTAGCCGCGTTGCACGGCTACCTGGCGCCCGCTACTGTAGGAACCGAGACGCCTCCCTCTCTCATTGCAGTGTAATAACTGTAATCCATGTGGTAATGATGATGAGGAAGAAGAGGATGTGTCTGGGAGTGCCAGCATAGCTAATGATACATGTTGATCCGTCTCTGCAGGCACAGGGATCCTGTCTCCGCTGCCTGAGGAGAACCCTCACTGGTGGAACGCCAACATGGTGTAAGTTGACTCATGTTTGTGTGTTTACTGAAGCTCAATTTTTAGTCACACTTGGAAACTTACATTTTATGATGGTTGTGTAGGTTCGTCCCGTACTGTTCCAGCGATGTGTGGAGCGGAGCTACAGCCAAAACAGAGCAAAGTAAGACATTAGTGAATGATCAAAACAATCGGTCACATGTAATCCTCTGTAAGAAATGTGTCATCCTACAGTGCTGCTCTCTTTGTGTCATGTGTAGGTGGCTATGCCTTCATGGGGTCACTGATTATTCAGGAGGTTGTGAAGGACCTGCTGAACAAAGGTCTGGACAACGCAAAAGTTCTGCTACTAGCAGGAAGCAGGTAGACAATTCTGCTTGTGACTTCAAATTTAAGGTATTCTACTTTTTATTCATGTTCCTGTACAGGTCTTAATGAGAGTGTTTTCTATTTATGTGTGCAGTGCTGGTGGCACTGGGGTCCTTCTGAATGTGGACAATGTGGCAGAGCTGCTGGAGGGACTGGGGCACACTGGGATACAAGTGCGAGGCCTATCTGATTCTGGCTGGTTCCTGGACAATAAGCAGTACCACTGCACGGACTGTGTGGACGCTGTCAGCTGTGCCCCTACTGAGACCATCAAGAGAGGCATCAAGTATGGAAGCCAGTGATTATGATCCTTAAAAAGACAGGATTTTTATGTGTGATAGAGTTATTTTAGCACAGTGACGAAATCATGAAGTTGCTAACCTAACATGTGTCCTTTTCACCTGCTCCATCAGATACTGGGGCGGTGTGGTGCCAGAGAGGTGCAAGAAAACCCATGAAGGAGAGGAGTGGAACTGTTTCTTTGGATATAGAGTCTTTCCATCAATAAAAAGTGAGTTTAGGGACTTACTCATATGTACATGCTTATGTTAGTGGGCTTCATCAACATATCAGTGCAAACCTAAAACATCTGCGTGCCACATATTAATCTTCTTCCATATTCCCCTGTGCAGGCCCTGTGTTTGTCGTCCAGTGGCTGTTTGATGAGGCCCAGTTAACAGTGGACAACATCCAGCTAACAGGCCAGCCTGTGCAGGAAGGCCAGTGGCGCTACATCCAAAACCTGGGCATTGAGCTGAGGAACACACTCAAAGATGTCCCGTAAGGCCATGTTTCTACATTTTAGGAAGATAATGGATTTAAACATGGTTTCAGATGTATTTATTTGGATTGTCTTTCTATTTCCAGGGCTATGTTTGCTCCAGCATGTCTATCACATGAAGTTATTACCAGAAAGTGAGTATGATTTCATTTTCAACCCCATTTTCCATTGTCTTATTATCAGGGGACACGCAGCTGTGTTTCAGACTTTCTTCCTGTGAGCTGACAGCGCCCTCTTGTGTTGTATTCTAGTTACTGGATTGACATTCAGGTTAAAGGCACCTCCTTGCCCCGAGCGCTGCACTGCTGGGACCGCAGCCTCAATGACAACAGGAACAACAAGGCTCCGCCCAAAGGCTGCCCCGTACATTTGATTGACAGCTGCCCGTGGCCACACTGCAACCCCACCTGTCCCACCATCCGAGACCAGTTCACGGGACAGGAGATGAACGTCATTCAGTTCCTCATGCATATGGGCTTTGACGTGCAGAAGATGGCCCAGCAGCAGGGCATGGACCCCAGCAAGCTACTGGGCATGCTCAGCAGTGGCAGCTAAAAAGGACACGTGTACACACAGTATCAACAAGCTAAGCCCAAGCAGGGCTGGCTGGTCTCTCTGGCCAGTCTCCTATGCCTGATACCTCCGACTCCACCTTCACAACCCATTCTACCTATAGTCGATTCCCCTTTGACCTCCTGTTTACTTTAGTCCGAGCCTCAGTCAAACACAGGGGCTTAGATTTCTCCCACAATCCCTTTCCTCGCAACTGGTGACAAGTACAAGGGGGCAACACGCCACCACGACAAGGCACAACTCTCTGCTACTCTCCATTTAAATTATCTTTTGCTTTGTAAAAGAAAAAAATATCACGAATGTAATCCAGTTTTAAGGATGCTCATTGATGTTTTTTAATAATATTTTCATCCTTCCATATAGATTATATTCAGTCATTGTTTAAAAAAAAGAAAACGCCACAATGACGTAAGAATGCTGTCTTTGTTAAGTAGTCACTATAGAGTATATAAGGGTATAATGTTTTATAGTTTCTCATCATACATAAACCTCCATCAAGGCAGAAACAGGGACATACAATAGGGTGAGAAAGGCACTGGATCAGAAAGGAAATTTTGTATTTATCTCAAAAACAATGGCAATAACATTAGAGAGACACCAATACACCTCTCATCAGCTCGTGGTATAAGACCAGGTTGGATTTACACACTTATAGAGCCACCTGGCATTAACATGTATCTTGGGTGATCTGATGACAAGTGGACAGCGCTAAGTATGTCTGTTCACACCTGGTATTAGAATGCATCTCCACTTGCGTCTCAAGTGACCACTTGGGATTGGATATCTCTTCGTTGCTCTGTATGCAATGAACACATATGTTTTTAAACGGTGGGAGGACTGTCTCGCTACAGACACACTTACAGCTCATTTAAAATGAGTAAAATGTTATTTCATTGTAGAGATGAGTGCGGTATATTGATTAACTTAGCCTTCCTTGCCCCACTCTTTGTCTCTGTACATCATGAGATAAGTGCATCCCACAGTCCCCCTGCCTCTCAGAGACTACTTCTGACGGAGTGTGAGCTCTGTGTTGGGGACAGCTAGCGGGAAATCGGGCAAAAATAGCAGTTGAACAACTGTCTGGATCCGATTCAGTGTAAGTTTACTGGTACTGTTTGACAGTAGCTACTGTGTTAGCTTGTGCTAACTGGGCAGACGTTGAACTGACCACTCATTGACAGTTAATATGTGGAGGGGACTCGGATAAGCAAGGATGAGAGTTGAAAAGGTGCCCCAGAACACATTAGCGTATACTTCTAAAAGCAAATGGGTGGCCTCCGAATGCGGTCTTAGGACCCAATGGGTGTGTTCAAAACTGTATTTAGAGCTGTCCCCATGTGATCTGCTCTACCAAGACGCATGTTAATACCAGGTGTAAACAGGGCCTTAGTTAGGCAACAGGAAATAAATAAGCAAACAGATAGTTATCAGATGTTATTCCTTGCTAATAAAAGTTGCCAAAAAGATATAGTGAAAATAAAAAAAGACAGACAATGCTCGGAAAATAAAGGATATCATTGGTGTGATTATCATGGGTTGTGAGAAAAGATTACAGTAACCTATACCTGACAGCGTTGACATCTAAATGGCATATTTTCAGTTTAGATAGCTGTAAAGATGCCACAACGCCTGGTTTAGTCATTTCCTGCACTAATTGGACAGACGTTGTATTGACCACTCGTCAGGAGGACAGTGGCTCCAGGGCCGCAGCAGCAGACAGTTAATATCTGGAGGGGAGTCAGATAAGCAGTAGGCGGTCCTAAATATGGCTCGGGACACCTTAACGTATACTGCTAAAAGCATATGACCATATGCAGCCCAGACCCCCTCCGAATGTGGCCTGAGGATGCAATGGGGGCATTCAAAATTGTACTTAGAGCTGCCCCCTTGAAATCTGATCTACCAAGACGCATGTTAATACCAGGTGTAAACAGGGCCTTAGTTAGGATACTGGAAATAAAGACAATTACCAGATGTTATTCCTTGCTAATGGAAGTAGCCAAAAAGATATAGTGAAAATAACAAAAGACAGAAAATGCTCATAAAAAGGATATCATAGTGATTATCATGGGTTATGAGAAGATTACAGTAACCTATACCTGACAGTGTTGACATCTAGATGGCATATTTTCAGTTTAGATAGCTGTAAAGATGCCACGACGCCTGGTTTAGTCGTCTCCTCAAGCTGATTGTGGTGCTAAAGCGGACCGAAGAAAACTTCATGGTCCATGAGTAGCTATACATACACCACAGTGCCATTACATCTAGTCTATACCTCTTTCTCACAGGCCGCATCATCACAAGAGGACTGTTCAAACCCGAAACATCGGGTACACATTCATGTTAGGTCAGTAGTTCAGCAATCCTCGGATCAATGCAATGAACATTTAAAGGGAGACAAATATCGTGTATTGTATATTTTTTTGAGTATTTGTATAGGTTCTTTCAAGTGTTCACTATTGTAACTCCCTTCTTATATTTCATAATAGAGATCACTTTTTAATATAATGACAATGTTGTATGTAATGATGTCTTTATAAATGATGTTTTTAAAGGACCTCTATTTCACATCACACCAGAGAAGGAAAGGTATTACTAATTGTAATTTTATTCTGTAACATATTTTTTAACAGAAAAAAAAACTCAAGCTACATTGGTAATTTACATATTTATTTTGTTATGTAAATCATATTTATAAGTGCTATTTTCACAGAGAAGTGATTCTTTGTAAATTGTAAATACATTGCTGTTTTTTCTCTTTGTGTTGATTGCATGTCTTTGTATCAGACCTGAAAGAAAAGACACATTACATATACTACAAGGTAAATATTACTGTGCAGTCTTGTTGTTATTATTATTATTATTATTAATAGCAGTAATAGAGAAGGTATCAGTGGTATTTGCACAATTCTCATTCCCGTTTTAGATTCACGGCACAAAAACCTTTAGCAGGAGAAAAGGTCAACAGCTCCCTCAGGCTCCTAACAGTTTGTCACCATTTTGACATATCTGATAATAGATATGAGGCTTAGTGTACACACACTGAAATTCAAAGGGTTTTCAACTCAGTATATTTGAGGAGTCTTTGTTAAATCTCAAGAAATGTGGTCAGTCTACACAAATAGGAAAACATTTAAGAGTAGATTAAGTGAGAGTGAGAAATGTGAGTGTTTTTATTTTATTGAAAATGACCTGTAAGTAAACAGAAGTAACCCGATGAGCTTAAATTTCAGACTTAAAATAACCAGGCTACACAAAAAGTCTTATTTTTTCTGGCTAAAGCAAGTCCGTTTTGACACCCAGTCAATGTAATAGTCCTCTCAGCACTGTTAAAATGGTTACTTTCTTATTATGTGACCCTTAGTCAGCCGTGTCTTTGTTTGCTGCAGTCACTATTTTTTGATATTTATAAACTGTGCTTTCCAATTCGCCTTTCAACCACTTCACACATACACTCACAGGTCGAAGGCACCGGCCTAACCATCATGAGTAATTGGGGTTCAGTTTCCTGCTCAAGGACATTTCGACATGTGGTCAGGAGGAGCCAGAGATCAAGCTGTTAACCCCTTCGATGAGAGCGCCACCTGTGCTATCTGCTGAGCTACAGCCATCCTCACACACTCACACCTACGTCTGACTTTGTTTGCAGATCTAAGTCTGCCACATTCATAGTTTGGGTGACTTTAATGTGCCAAACATGATGCTGAAGAAAGTTGCATGGGAAAAATGAGGAACTGAAGCAGCACACTGACTGATTTGCAGCCTTTAATAGTGCGAGCAGATGTTAGTCTGCAATTGTTGTTGGATAATTGGTTCAATGATAAATTTAAATCTAATGGATAATGGATCTATAGCAAATGCCCAAGTGCCACACTTCTATCGTCACTTCAGGCACAAAAGACGAAGCTTAAAGTTACAAAGAAGGAAGTGTAATAAATTAAATAATGACAAATTCAGTTCTTCATTTAGGCCTCCCTGCAGAGCAGTGAGTTGATAATGTCACCATTGCTAGGCGAGGGTGAAATTATTTTTTATTCCCCAGGACTTTAACGGCAGATGGGCTGTTTGGGTGATTACTCTTAGCTTAGTAGGGCTGGGAATCATTTAAAAACATTGTGATACCAGTACCAACAGTGCTGTTAAAGTGATACCGATATCAAGAGAGTGCTTCATTTGATACCTTTTTTTTATTCTTCATACTTGCCAACAAACTGAGTTAAAGCTGCTGCAGTAGTGGCTTAATCAAATGTCGCATTAAAGGGGACGTTTACGCAGTTTAAAAATTAATACATTTTATCTCTGCAGTCTAAGACAGTCCAAAAATATTAGTAAAAATGAATTCAAAAACTAGAGTGCTAAAACTCAAATTTGTGATGTCATAGGGTATGAAGCCTGATGTTAAAGATGACACTGAGAGCACCCAGGGGAAGGTTCACACTATAAGGGTACTTCTACTGTTTCAGAATAAAGCTCATTTGGGTATAAAAAAGAAAACAAAAATATTGTGGGTCCACAAAATCAGGCTCCCATTCAATGTCTAGGGAGCAGCTCCAGACTTTATACTTGATTACATCACTTACTTCTGTGGTTTCTGGCTTTGAGACAGTAGCTCATGTTCACAAATATTGACAGAACTTTCCGAGGCCATAGAAATAACATGTTGGAATTCTTAATTTAGATGGTGTTCCCCTTTAAATAGAAGAATCCTTGCGGTGACTGGCAACGAGCACAACCTTACAGAGAGTCTTTTTTTTTTCTAGATCTGGGTACAAAATGATCGAAGGTATCAATTAACTGGAACTTTTGATACTTCTTGGTTATTTTGGAAAATACCTTAAAGGTATTGAATTCCAAAACCTAGCGCTATCTAGAAGTTTCTGCTTTAGGGTTTGCAAGAAATTGTAGTCTTGTTGTTTCCCTTATATAGTGTAAAGTCTATGAAGCAAATCAAGGTTTCATGGTTTCTATAGTGAAAACAAGATAGTATTAGAATGAATATATTTCAAAACTCAGTCAGCCCTCCAACCTCTTAATCCTTTGAAACCTGAGCAAATTGGCTTGATCCCTTTCAAAAACATGGGAAGAAGGCAAGTCTGCAAGAAAGTAGAAAAAAGAGAAAATTTAAAACAAGAAAATTAGTTTAAAAAACAGACAGAATGTTTAAAACAAACAAGCAAGGAAAAGTCCTGGAAAAGGTGCTTAAGAATTATATTATATTATGTACCATAATTTTAAATATGTAATAATAATAATTATAAAGATTGTTTTCCCCCTAGCTTTTTTCTGTTTTCCCTGTTTATTTATTTTTTTATTATTATTTTTTAAATAATTTTCTAAATGCATTATTTTTTGCAATTTGTGGAACATTTCTTACCAAGTTGCTCTTTGCCTTTTTCCCATGTCTTTGAAAGAAACTGCACCAATTTACTCACGCTCCAAAAGTTGAAATACTTGAGAAAGGCATCTGAAAGCAGCACAAGAAAAGAGATGTTGCTCCAGGTTTCAAAGGTTTAATAGCATGACAATATCATCAGTTGTATGTCTTCCACAAAGCGATCTTGAAAAAGAATGTGTATTGGATTGGGTTACACATGAATTTGATTTCCCATAGACCCATAAAATAATAGCAAGGGGCAAAAGCACTGCCCTCAGGGGGCTTATTCATGGATTTTTGCAGTTTGGGGCAGGCTATATAAAACAGGACACACAGGAAAGTCATTAAAATGCAGAGCTGATGTACTCATCCGTTTCGTTTTTTAAGCTGTTACCTTCCCTCATTCAGTCTCAATCCCACCAGTCACCTACGGCAAATCAGTGGAAAAAGATTTAGCTGAAATATACCACCCTTCACAAGCTGTAAAAAATGAATATGTTCACCTTGCACACTGTAACTCAAAAATCACAGCATACTAATATCACAGGTTAAAGTATTTTAAGCAGCTACTAATTATTTCCACTTCCCTCTCACAAGCATCGCTCAAATCTGCCATCACTCGTGCATAATCATCTCTCTGGACCTGTATGTAATTTCTGCCTCTAATGGGAGTCTTAGCCTCCCTCCCTGTCATTACACAGTGTATAAATGCCAGTTTCATACCAAGGGTGCTCTGACTCAGCCTCTCTGGGTGCTCCCTAGAAATACGACTCCCATCCTGACTGCCACATGCAGCCTCCCACCCCTCTGTGGAATATAGACCCCCTATTTTTAGAGCTGGCGAGGCCTGTAACCCTGGGCTCGGCACAAACTTTCATTTAAACAACCGCCCCTTGCAATCCACCGAGTGCACACTGGAGGGAGAGGGTGTGTGTGTGTTTGTGTGAGCAAGAAAGAGTGGGAGACCAAATCCAAAAGGCAAAAGGAGACAGAAACAGCTAGACAAAGAGAAAGAGATAGAGCCAACAGTTTGAGTGATTCTGAGCAGCTGAGGGCCTACAGTGAAGAAATTACCAGAACTGAGTCACTGAGTAATGGAACTTGACTGACAGGACAACAAACTAGTCCACCTGCTCGGCACTTGGGGCTATTGTTGGAAGATTGATCTCCGGATGCGACTTTTAGAGGACCTTACTTCACTTTGAACTTTCGATACACTGGACGACTCGGTGACTGAAGAGAGCAAGCGAGGGAAACCTAAGATTTCTGAAGACATACACTGTGGCTTTGAGTAAGACCGGGATCATATTCCTAATCTCTACAACATTTTAAAACACTATGAAAGGACTGAAAGCAGTGTTTAATGATTTACAAAAATCATGATCTGTATGCTTACTTCATAGACTTCTGTAGCCAAGTACAGACATTACTTTAAAACAACAAGTATCAAAAGGATATCTCATTCAAGGTCCATTCTTTACCACTACAAGCTACTGTACAGATGTCTACATAACAGTGTATAAATGTGACTCGATCTAAGGCCTACCACGGTAATTACAAAGCAAGCTCAGGGAAGAATTACAGACATTTGTAATTAAGGACCATCTATAAAAGGCAACCAAAGGAAAGGGTGAGGTCTGTGACAAAAAAAAGAAAAAAGAGTGGGCCTCAAGGACACCAAGACAGAGGACAGGACGTCAAGAAACCAAGAAAAACAGCTGCTTCCCAGAGACAGCACATACCATGGATCCTCATGGAGGACACTACCTCAACAAAGCCGCTGTGTTGTCACCTTTAGGTGCAGCTCGAATTTGCCAGCTGCTGCTCGGTTGCACCATAATCGCCCTTGTATCCCACAGTGCAGGCTACAGCGCCAACTATGGAACCTTCTGCATGTTTGTGTGGTGCTTCTGCTTTGCTGTCACACTGGTTGTGTTCACCTTGGACATCACACGGCTCCACACATGCATGCCCATTTCCTGGGATAACTTCACTGTGGCGTTTGCCATGCTGGCAACGCTCATGTACATCACCGCCTCCGTGGTCTACCCTGTTTACTTCCTCCAAACAGAGTGCCCTGATGAGAGCTGTGAAGTCCAAATCTACCGCATTTCTGTCACTGTCTGCTCCAGCGTCTGCTGCTTCCCCTATGGTGCTGAGGTGTTTCTGACTCGAGCCAAGCCAGGAGCTGTGGTGGGTTACATGGCCACTGTGTCTGGTCTACTCAAGGTGGTCCAGGCTTTTGTGGCCTGCATTATTTTCGGGGCCCTGGCCAACGACAGCGAGTACAACCTCTACATTGCCACCCAGTACTGCGTAGTGGTGTACAGCCTGTGCTTCTCCGTCACTGTTATAGTGATCATACTGACAGTCTCTGGGAGGACCTCTTCCCTGAGGTTCCCCTTTGATCGGTTTGTGGTTGTCTACACCTTCTTCGCAATGATCCTCTACCTCAGCACTGCACTGATCTGGCCCATATTCAGCTTTGACAGGAAGTACGGCACCACTACTCGCCCTGAGGACTGCCCACGTGGAGAATGTCCCTGGGACAGTAAGCTGGTAGTTGCTGTGTTCACCAACGTCAACCTGATCCTGTATTTTGTTGACCTTGTTTACTCCCAGAGGATTCGCTTCGTCTCCAGCTCTAATGTCTGAAAAACGTTCCCCCCCTCAAGACTGCTTAGCCTCAGAGGCAAATAAAGAAAGTTTGAGGCCTCATCCATCATACCCTCCAAAGTCAGGTCTCTGTGAAGGACTCATTTCCTTGGATCCATAGATTCATGGTGTCGTATTTATGTGTGACATTTTTTATTATCAGTATTCATCTAGAATTGAGCCTGTAGGCAGCAAAACTGACAGTATTACCCTATGCTATAAACTTAGAGGCCTTTTCACAGTTCTGCAGTGACCTACCAGGGAGACACTGCCGGGTGCACCGATGAGCTGATCTCAGCAGCTTTGTTCACAGAAGACTCTGGGAAGTGTGTCCATCTCAGCACCCAGTACATCCCTCTGCACCTGGTTCCTTTGGTGTTTGCACACAGGACGGACCTATGGGAGTGTGGAATAATGTTTAGAATATCACAGCAGTGTTATGTCAGTCAGATTACAGTGGCTGAACAATTTATTTATGTATTAATATATGTATTAAAATGTTTGTAAACATACAGCTCATAGAGATGAATAGCTAATGTTAGGTCAACAGTTTGCACTGAACATAGCTTTTGGTTTTAGTTTAGCTATTTTGCTGCATTTTTTCCACAGTTTGTCCTCATGTACGCCAAAAGTTGAAGTTCATTAGGCTTTTCTGTCATCCATTGAATGTTAAATGTGTCTGATACATTCATTTTTGAAGGAAAATTTTTGACAAAAATATCAATTTGTACTTTACTTGGGATAAGCACAATCATGTAGTGTAATATCTCTCCTTTTGCTATATTTCTGATATGTTCCATGGTTAATAAAATATCAAACAGGATGTTTTGTTGTTTTTTTTTAAGTTCTTTACCCTTTACTTTGCGTGAACTAATGTGAGATCTTAATTGATATGTGAACCTTTACTTTCCACTTTCAGAAGACAGAAGACTGCTCTATTACACAGTGACATAAATCATTTGTTTATTGGCTAAGGATCAAATCAAAATTGAAATTGGTCTACAGTTACGTTGATTGTTAAAGTACATTTGATTCATAGCCTGATTAAATCAAATAAACATTTCAATATTTGATAGTATCCTGTACCCTTTACTTTATATGAAGTAATGTTAGGTCTTAATTGATATGTGAACTTTTACTCTCCACTTTCAGAAGACTGAAGACTCCTCTATTACACACTTTGACATCATAAATCTCATTTGTTTATTGGCTAGGGTTCAAATCAAAATTGAAATTGGTACAGTTATGTTGATTGCTAAAGTACATTTGATTCATAGCCTGATTAAATCAAATTAACATTTTAATATTTGATAGTGCACCAGAGTCATTTATAAATCTATTAAATTACATGTTATCTCGACAGTGTTAGAAAACAGTTTCCTGAAAAGCATGTTTGTTGGATTCCCGGGCTTCCACATCAAACCGGTGAAAACTTTAGTAGCTTATTTATCAATGTCAAATTCTGCTGATGAAGGCCACAAGCTGAAATATGTCTGCATAAAAATAAAGCTGTTTTGTAGCTAATGCTACAAGTATGACCGGAGTTTCACCTTTTCAGACTGTCTTCAATTCTCCATGCATTTTGAAAGAAGGTAAAGTTGTGGCGGAAGTTCCTTCTCTGCCTCTACAAGTGTAGGGTAAGATGGGTAAAGATCCCCCTCCCCTTAACCCCTCTACTCTCAACAGATGCATTGAATGATTTTGCTCTAGTGAATTGTGACAATTAATTTGGATTCCTGCATTCCAGACATTTATTCTACCACAACCTTTTTAGGGGAAACCTGATCTAATTTTTTTGTCAATGTATAATTGTGATCTATGATCTTATATTAAGTTATGCATAAAATGCTTTGATATAAATATTATGATGGGGGATTTGTGGGGAGGGTCATTCAATTCAAAATATTATTTAATAACATTTTCTAATACTTATAGTCATTAGGCGTGGGAATCACCAGACGATCCACAACAGGATATTATTGTGATACAATATTATTGCGATTTAAATATGTTGCAATATGCTGATTGTTGCGATCAAATATATTGCGATATATTGAAATTTATAACCTATTACCTATGACAACAAAATATTGTTGATGATACTTACAGGTTATTGTGTGATGGTTTTACTGGTCTGGCCCATCTGAGATAAAATTGGGCAAGATTTTACACAGTTATAAACATAGTTTGTTGATATTTGCATAGTTTGGGTACATGTACATATACATAGTTTGCAGTGTCTGTCATAATTGGATAAGGATATAAAGATGATATTATTCATATGTATATTAATATTTTTGTTATTATTCATATCCTATATTAGAGTAGGTCTAGGAGAATTAATTATTTAACAGCTTTATAGTGATGGGGAGCTACATAATTGACTTGTTTGTACTTCCTCCCACTCCTTTTAGGGCATGTAAATCAAATCATTATATGTTGTTTCCAGTTTTCATGCTTCCTTTGGTAACCTGTTTTTTTTTTATGTCTATCACTGTATGACTATTTTGTTTATTTGCTGCTTAAATGTTCGAGATAAACAGCTACTAACTAACTTTATTTTTTGTCCTAATTACAACAAAATGATCTACTCCACCAACAGTGTGTTGGTTGGTGCATCATCATCCTGCATATGCTAACCTCATATCCAAATCATTTTTAATTTCACAGTAAATTGACTATGTTCTTAAGGGGGAGTCTTCCTCCATCTTACCCCATTAAGTTTACATAAAGGCACAACATAAACGAACAGGCTATGACATGTAGTTGCTCAGTGGAGTTACTCAAGATAAAATGTACTACTTACTCCAGGCTGCTAATTAGGCTACAGGTTAGCTTTCTGGGTCAGGCTAACTTGTCTGTCTCTATTACCAGTAAATAGCCTCCACCATGCCTTTAGAGCTGTCAGCCAGTAGATGATAGTAGAGGCATCTCCAGCAACTTTACTCCCCCACGGCACAACCTGATGCAACTGGCTTTCCGGCTTTGACGAACCCGCCCCAAAGTTATGCTAGCACCGCTGTGATTGGTCAATATTGTGACGTATTGACTACACCTGAACGCTCATTGGCTGTGTCTCCTGTCAGTTAGATGTATCTCCACAGGTACAGTAGAGCGCGAGACAGACGCTCGAGCCACGTTGACAATGTCGTAACTTCAGGTGTTTCGGTTAAGCGGTTGCTGTTTCGGTCGGTCAGTCGGTCAACTTAAGAGCTCTACAGTTTATTCGTAAGTGTTTCGATTACGACTGTGTTTACTGTACAACAACATGGCTGCTCCCACTGACTGTTGACAAATGTCGTTCACTTTGCTTAATAAGGAAGTAAGAGTTTATTCAGTACTAACTTAAGTACAGCATACCCAGAGCTGTAAAGAGCCTTAAAGCTGCACATGAGTTGTTAAAATCGTTGAAAATCATCTGTCTGTGTTGAGATAAAATTGATTCATCACTGTTAAAGTTTTCAACTCTACACGCACACACACAGGTAGGATGAGTGTGGGTTTCATAGGAGCAGGCCAGCTGGCCCACGCTCTGGTGAGAGGCTTCACAGCTGCAGGTGAGTTTTGAATCACACTTTAAAATGTTTTTTAGGACTATTATTCAAATCTGACTTGTGTTGTTGATGTATGTTGATTGCAATCAGACACTGAAATGACTTCTGGACATTTTGTCCCCTTCAAGGCGTGATTGCCACCCACAGAATCACAGCCAGTTCCCCAGACACAGATCTCCCCACAGTGCAGGGACTGCGGGTGGGTAGACAATTAGGGATCAATAATGTACTCCACTAGTGATTCTGTTTAATTCTGAATATGTTTGTGGGGTTTCAAGGGATAAAGAAATACTTTGCTTGCATGTTATGAGTTCCTATTTATAGCAGTCTGTCCAGCGAAGTGCTGAAAGATGTCTTTTGTACCTCTTGTACAGAAACTGGGTGTCAATTTCACCACCAGCAACAAAGAGACAGTGAGCAAAAGTGATGTTCTCTTTTTGGCTGTGAAGCCTCACATCATCCCTTTTGTACTGGATGAGATTGGACCAGACATCGAAGATCGTCACCTTATTGTGTCCTGTGCTGCAGGTGTCACTATCAGCTCTATAGAGAAGGCAAGTCACAGTTATCTATATTCCCATGTTACTAACTGAAGACAGGGTGATAATAGCACACCAGGTCAATATGACAAAATCACATATACATTTTTCACTGAACACTTAGTCATTATACAATATCTGGGACCATAAGCGTAAGTGCATGTACAGTATTTGACCTAAATGCATTGTATATAAAGCTGATATGGTTTGATTACTCATGCAAAAGTCATATAAGTCCAGAAAACTGAATCACGTAACTTTGAAAGATGCATTATGTAAACTCTAATTTTACGATAATCACAATCACAAGTGGAAAAAAAAGCTGGGTGTACCACAACTCACCGGCTCTGTTAGCCTTATGCACAATCTGTATTTGCTTTGGTATCTGCACATATATTTATCTTCAATTTGGATGTCATGTACTGTAGTAACAGCTCTCTGTAGTAGTGTTGGTACTAGACTAACATTTAACTGCTGTGTGTTTTAATCGTTATGTGTATGTTCTCTATCCCTTTGTGTATCTGTTTTTGTATGCATTGTGTAAAAAGCTATCAGGTGTCTATCTACCTTTATTTTGAACCAAAGTCAAAAATAAAAAAACAAACAATACAAAGATAACATTGTCCGAAAAGGAGTAGGTAGAAGTAAAATGTGTATATCCCTACCATTTTCTTACATTTCTTCTTTTAACTCGTATATTATTTCAACAAATTCCCAAATTTATTAACAACTAATATACAACTATCCCCACTCTATTTACCTCCCAATTAAATAAATTAGTAGCATGCCCTGTCACGAAACATTTTTGAATGTTGCCCGGAAGTGAATTATTTCACGCTTTAAATTTAAAGTTTTAAATTTTACCAGATCTAAAAATTCCAAAGCAGTGTGCTGGTGTGTTCCCTGTACCCCACACTGTTTACCGTCCTGATTGCTCTCTTTTGAAGTATGTATAATGGCTGTAAGTTGCCTTTGTAAGTGCTGCACCAGACTTCCACACAGTAAGTCAAATATGGTAGTACAAGCGATGAATACAGAATGTGCAGTGATTTATGGTCCAATATGTGTTTTGTTTTCCCCAGAATTGCAATGATTTTTAAATGTTGTATGACATGGTATTAATCAGTAATCATGTTTTTATGTACCTTTCTACTGTAGATGTTGGCTAATGCTTGTGAAATACTGGCTTCATTGTGTATTTTAACATGAGTTTCTCACTGTATTTCTGGGCTCACACATTACAAACCCTCGAGCAGACCAGTCACATGTTGTGACATGACATTGGTTAGCTGCTTGAACTTGAGACACCCCTGTCCATCTAATAAAGCCTTAGATATCTTGTCTTAAAGCAAACTAAATGTCAACCACTCTATAGGCTAGTGTATAAACTTTGATCTGTGTTAGTTGTACTAATGTTAATAACTGTAAATGATCTCTCATTCAGGACAGTTCATCCACTAAATTGCTATCTGTTACAGAAGCTGCAGCAGTATCGTCCTGATCCAAAGGTAATGCGGGCAATGACAAATACTCCAGTGGTGGTGCGCGAGGGGGCAACTGTGTACGCCACAGGGCACCCATGCACAAGTGGAGGATGGAAAGCTTCTGGAGCAGCTGATGGCCAGTGTAGGATACTGCACTGAGGTGGAAGAGGACCTGATTGACGCCGTCACAGGGCCTCAGCGGCAGTGGTCCTGCTTATGTGAGTCATTTATATGATGTCCGGTGTGTTTTAAAATGTTGCCCTTACCTGTAGCAACTGTGAAGAATGAGTCTTGTGGATTGTTTTCCCTCGTTCCATTATCCTTATAATTATGATTGTGGCTTTGCAGGCGTTCACAGCTGTAGATGCTCTTGCTGATGGTGGAGTTAAAATGGGCCTGCCCAGGAGACTGGCTGTGCGCCTTGGAGCCCAAGCTCTGCTGGTATTACCTGTTATATTTAAACAAATTTATGTTACAAGTATGTTCTTTCTTGGACGTTTTTGGTTGATTTAAGACAAAGGTCAGCTTTATTTGCTTCATCTATGGCCATAACACTCTTCATTTGTTCCAATAAAAATTTAAATGCTCATTGTCCCTGTAAAATCTATAGATCAAGATACAGTTTTGCCAGTTGTAGCTGCAGTCCGTCTTGATTTTGTCAAGACACAGTCTGAATATACAGAATCTTTATAGAGGACACAAGTTCAATATGGCATTATCAATACTGTGTTTGTCTAATGTGCGTCTTCCCTTTGTGTTTCTTTAAAGGGGGCTGCTCGAATGCTGCTAGATTCAGAGCAGCACCCTGGCCAGCTCAAGGACAATGTGTGCTCACCAGGGGGCGCCACTATCCACGCCCTGCACGTCATGGAGAGCGGTGGCTTCCGCAGCCTCCTCATCAATGCTGTAGAGGCCTCTTGTGTTAGGACCAGGTAAGTTGACAAGAAAAGTGTCAGACAAACAAACTAACAAATCATATTTCCTGTCACAGGGATACACAAGAAATGCTTTTAAGTTAATTGTTCTATTCAAATGGCCAAAGGGTGATATATTTCTTTACAAGTTTATATTTCAGACAGTAGATGGAGCTATATGCAAATAATGCTACAATGAGAGTTTGTCCTCTGGTTGTTAGTTACCTGGTGATAGGATTGATATTACACCCCGATACTATGCTGTGCTAAATATGTATGTCGCATACTAAGTTGTAAATGCCTCTGTGTTCCCGCCCTCCTCTAAAAAGGGAACTTCAGTTTTTGGCCGACCAAGAGAAAATCTCCCCAGCTGCCATCAAGAAGACAACGCTGGACAAAGTGTTGCAGCAGCCAGGAGTGACACCAGAGGCCGTTGGAGTCAGATCTCATGGGATCAGTTTGTTCAACAACAGTAAACAGAGGACCAAGAAAAAGTGATCTTTTTTTTGTCAAGCTTTGAAACGGTACATTTTAATATACCATAAAACTTCAGTTAATAGCCGGCTTATTTGTTATTTGCTTAAATCACTAAAATGAACAGGCCTACATTTGGGACAGGCCTTTAATTAATGTCACACAAAACCAGTTGCTCTGCAAAAATCAGGTTTATTTGAATCAGTATGAATATTACTTGTTTAAAAATAAGGCTTCAGATAATATATCAATTATGAATCATTAATTTGATCTAGCTCGGACAGACAGCACATCAGACAGAGAGGGCGTCAGGACACTTGAGGATTACGTCACCCAGCATACTGACACAACACCACTTTGTCCTGGTAAAACAATACTCAAACTTTGGGTTAATTTTTAAGAAAAGCCCTTTTGATTCTTTAGCTCTGAGGACCCTTATGGACTAAAGGAATATGAATAACTTACAGGGTAATCGAGGAATGGACACATAATTTGAGGTAGCCAACAACGCGAAGAATTTCTATAAAAAATTAACTGCTTGGCAGCCAGACCAGGCATCTAATTGAGAGAGGCGTTTATTTGTCAAAATGTGACACCACGCCGGGCTAGTAAAAGGGACTGGGCGTTTAATTGGGGCCAGGCTTTTAATTGAAGTTTTATGGTATGTCACATCAGTGAAGAGGCAGTATATGCTGTGAATGAACCACTACTGGCAGGTAAGTTTTGGAACGTAAGATATCAAAGTGGATTCATTCCTAGATTTTAAAATAAACTAAATGTTGGATGATGCTGTAAAAACTGCACGAGCCATATTTTGTTTTGTGATGAAATGCCTTTACTTTGTTAGGCTAGATAAGACAAAATGTGGAGTTATAAATCTTATTGCAGTCAGTCTTTTTGATGGCAAGTTGGGGAAGTAAGGAACAAATAACAATGCAATTCAGTGGTATTAGAGTCAAACTTGTATTTATGTACTCTGAAAATTATGTTTAAAAAATCTACTGAAAATGTTCTCAAACAAAATGAGCTGAATGCAATATTTTATGCTGTAATGAGACTGTTAGGATGTTTTGAAAACCTTGTGTCATAAATAAAAAAAAAAGGAAAACTATTTTGTGGGTGTCATTTATTCGTGTGAATTGGCAGGTGTTATATTCCGTGCTGTTTTCCAGTCACCTAGCAGTGCTCAGCAGCCGCGGTTTAACAATAGGTGGTATATATTTGGTTAAAATGTTTTTTCCTTGTGAGGAAAGAAGATCCTTCATGAATGAAGGCACGTGACCAAACACGATGACGTCTGGCTTCGATACAAGAGAAAGGAATCAACAAGGAGAGCACGAGCTGGCATTTGGAAGCGCTGTCGCTTCTGTCAGTTAAACCGACATTTAACTGTGCCTCTAATGTCCGGTCACCGTCTTGTCGGTATTAAAAGAGGACCTTGACGGCACCAACTTCAGAGGGCGTCATTTTCGAGTCAGGTAGGTCTGTAAACCCAAACAGAGTCGGTGTTGTTATGCTGAGTGTGCATGCCTTCGCCTCGCCGCTGACAAGCTGGCCGCGGCTAGCTTCATGGGTTAGCATACCTAGCTTCTTACATCTATCTTTGTCAAGCCGGCTCGGTTTATACCAGAATTTGTTTTCAAACTAAGAGTGTCCGCGTCACTCAAAGCGTCTAACGCACCTTCTCTGAAGTGTTGGGTTTATTTTGAAAGCTTGTACCGGAAATGGTTGTGTAGCCGTTGGGAGCTGACAACAGTCAGGCTCCTACTATGCTGAGATGGCAGCTAAGCTTTTGTACACACTCATGAGCTGCAAATAAAACATGTCATTCAGATTTTGGGGTTGATGTAGCGTAAAGGCCAGCTGTTTGGCGCGTAAATGGTGATTTCCCCGGTTGAGGAATCGCTTGTGGTGCCGTATTGCTACAGTTATAGTAGGAAAGACTGAGCACGGGGATTTCCTCGCCTGCTTGTTTTGTAGGCGGGGAGTTGTTTGCCACTTTCACAAGCAGGCGTTGAGAGGTTGGAGACAGAGTCGAGGAATGTCAAAACTGTGCAACTAGGTTGCTTTTGTGATAAACAGTTTGCCAAGGCGTCGCGTGTCCACTGTATCACAGCGCTTCTTGCTGGTTTGTCAACTCATGCGCTTCTTGCTGTTCAAACCTGCTGCTTCATCACCTCGTTGTGAAGAGGAGCAAGAGCAAGCCGAGGCAGCGGTTTAGCGAGATCAGGTTGGTTTTTTAAATATTTTTTCCTCATGACATTCCTGTCAAACATGAATGTGATTGTGAAATCTGAGCAGTGTGTTGTGCTTTTGTGCAGCTTTTTTAAAAATGCATGCATGGATTTAATCTTTAAGGGAATGCAAAGCATCGTTTCGGATTGAATTGGTTCACCTGAAGTGACAATTCATTTAACCGGTGGTTAAATTGTAACAATGGCAGTGCCAAATCAAACCCGCCGTCCTTGGCTTTAATATCACAGCCAGGCAGTTAACCACAGTATTTGTTTTATTATCATACCCAACAAACAAGCAGCGGTATTTTTTTATCGTGCTGAATCATCACAATGATGTATTTAGACGTTCTCAGAATCCACCCCGAAATATGGCACCACCGGACAAAGGTCTGCTCGGTGGATAAGGGTCGATGTTTATCACCAAGCCGCCGTTAATAAAGAGATGGATCGAAATGGTGCTGATCTGTCGTGCAAGTCAGTCATCAAGCCATGAGCATCAAGTGATGACCATCATGCATTTATCAATAGCCTCATCTACATTCAGCTGAGAATGTGCATTTTATTGCAGTGCTGTCATGCTACATCAACAAACCAGGGTGTGAGTACATTTAGACTAAGTGCTTAGATGTCAACTGCGATGTCAAATCCATTTAAAAAATGCATGATAAGCAATATATTATGCCTGTGTTGTTATAATGGAGTCCTGCAATGAGTGGCTGTTTAAATTGGGTCATGTGTAATTATGGGATGTATGGGAAGTTAAAAACAACACCTAATGTAGGTAGAATTTGAAACAAAAATGCCTGTGTGAAAAATAAGTATTTTGGTGTGTGTGGCATGCTGTATAGCTTTATATTTTTGTCTTTGAATAGTCTGCTATAGAGTACCAGCTTGCTTGTGATATTATTTAATGTGGTATAACACTCAATTTCTTTTATTTTGGGTTGGCAGATGCTCTTGTTTCCCTGTGTGTGACATGATGAAATTTGCTGCCTATTAGAGTGCACGCTTATGGAGGGCAGGTAATGAATTATCCATGGAGAATCTCTGTGCAATTTGAAAAGTCACCTTGGAAACTGTTGAGCATATATAGGCACGGCTAAACAGATAGAAGTTGCCCATTCTTGCTCAGATATCCAACTTATTTCATCATCTCTGTTCATGCGAGCAGGGCATTGAAGTGTGTTTAGCAGACAGGCCAGCCCTACATCAGAAGCTCGGCTTCGCAATAAAGCGTAATGCCCATCTCTGCCTTTCTCTGCAGGTAACAAGAACAGATGAGGGCCCATATAAGAGCCCGATGGGGCTGGCAATAGTGTGCGGATGGAGGCAGGGAGTGGTGGAGATCAGCTCTGAGATTTATCGCCTCTTGTATTGAGGTAGCGACGATAAAATAAGGCTGGATACCACAGAGGTGAACCGAGTGCACAACTCATACCCAGTGGCGTTGCTCAGACTGGGCAGGCGGTGGAGGGTGGAAGAGGATATTTGAGGTTGATGAAACACGAGGCAAGACTTTACACAGAATAGAGTACACTCTGGCCACCAACACCTCTGTATGGCCAACACAGCTGTGCCTTGGGAATAGTTACGCCTATTCAGGACAATTAATAGCCTCCAGAAAGGAACACAAATGTGGGATTTGTCCACAAAAGTGCTGCTTAAGCTGCACGGGGAAATGGGAATGCCTGGAAGGAAGGGAGAAAAAGATCAATATAGTTTTTTTCCCCCTTTTTTTGCAATAGGGAGGGAATGTTGGTGATGAAACCTCTTGCAAGTGTAGTGCGGATTATGATTGCTTAGCGTTGCGATATGCCCGCTCCACTTCTCAAAGTAATACTTTCATCCAGACAGAGTAGCAAGTGTGTTTGATGAATTTCTGTTTGGAACTTGAGTTAGACTTGGCATGTTCATTACTGCTCTCTGTGTGTTCATAATTTAGATTAGCCAATATCGGACAGAACATGGAGAGCATAAGCGTGGAGCCGTGCACTGGCTGCTGTTTTTCATGTAACCTACTTTTATCTTGGCTGATTAATGTTTGAGACGTATCCGTGGTGAACTGACATTAAAAACAAGTGATTTAACCATACCCATATTTGTGTAATAGGCCAAGTTAAAATGATACTAGTGAATGAGGCAGGGAAGAACTTGTCAGTTTCAATGCATTTTTGAGAGCTTTGGGAAGCTATGTTCTGATATGTTCTCGGCTGGATATGTATAAAATTTTCTAAGGAGGTTAAAGATAGCGAGACCTTGTTCTAAGATAAGCAGTGTATAACCCACATTGGAAAGGAGCTCAGGCAGATCATTAGACTACAGTTAGTGCTGTTTTTATTAGTTCTTGATCAAATTAACAGATTCTTTGTAAATGGCTGTGGATTTCCCAAATAAATGTCTGCTATGTTTGCACCTGATTAAATTATGCTCCACATGCAACAGGATCCAGCATTCATATCTTTTATTACTTGCTCTGTCCAGCCAATATCCCTTTACTGGCACCAGCAGACCATTTGACAATAATCTAAATTTATGAATGTGAGGTATTTATTATTCAAAACTAAAAACAAACACAAAAGCAAAGGGACAAAAATAAAATCAATAAAACTGCCCTTGGACAATCTCTATTGCTGAATACAGAGTTGGGTTCTTTATTTAATAGTTTATTCAATATTTAGCTGAAGCTCCTGTGGTACACAGAGCAGCTTGGGGTTCATTTCCCTAATAATAATAATATTTCAGCTCATCTGTGGATGGACACAGTGGGTGCTTTTGGGATCAAACTTGTGACCTTCCTCTCACAAAAAATGATTTTAACCTCTTGACAATTTAACCATCTTTTTCCCCATTCCACTGTTTTTGATATGTGACTGAATTTGTAATTTGTTCCAGTATTCAAAGCTGGTGAGGGAAATATGTGAGGAACCAAGAGGAGGTTTATACTGACAACCTGAGTTAAAATTCTTGGTACTGAATGTGTGATCACATATTCAGGCTGCATTCTGGAGTGACGTAATTGTAATTTTTTTAATTTATTTTTTTTGGACAACCACATCAAGTGTGAGGCTCCATCAAATATCCTGTGGGCAGACATCATCAATCACTTGCCATAATTTGAACTGAGTGGTGGCAATGTTATTAATAGAAATTAGCATCTTTGTTACTTCCAGGTAATAACTCTGGCTAGCCGACTGCATTTGAATCAAAGCGCTCCCCAGGAAAAATAAGATGATAAATTTGTTTTCTTTCCTTTTTTTTGTAGTCAGTGATGCTGCTGAGCTCTGTTTGTTTGATGGCCTTATCACAGAGTTGTGCTTTAATTGAAGAGAATCCACCTCAAATCATAGCAGTGCAGTGGTACCAGTCAGAGACCTGAATTATTTGAGTTTTATTTTACTTTAAATAGCATTCAAATGTGTCGAACTGCTCTAGTTTAGCCTTTTGTGCTGTAAAGGCTGCCTTGTTGCTGTTAGGTCAGAGCAATATGCATTTAATATGTATGCAACCAGTGTAGTAAAGCTCCTGGATATTTTGCCAGTGTGTGGGTTGCCTGCAACCCTTACTTCCTCTGCCAGTGCAAGGCCGAAGTATCAAGAGCTATTCTCTTCCTGTTTAATCAAGTCCTCCAGGCAGATACTGTGGAAGGCCAATGGAGTCTCTTCTCCTGTCATACCGCTTGTACTAACAGAGCAGCACAGAGAGTAAACAGCAGCTACTGAGCTCGGAAATATATTTTGTATGTATCGAAACATTGGTTAATGCAAACCAGTCTAACCCGAATCCCTTTAAATAAGCCTCACATTATCAGTGACTTCAGAAAATACAAAATCCCTTGAGGGAGGTGATTCATGTTTTCACTTTAAACCACATGAACTGGATGCAAATTCCAGACATAAATGTACCACATGCTCTTCTGCATGGTATAACAAACTAGCTTCCATATGGGACATTTTCAGTGCCAGCGTTCATTATGGTACATTATGTTATGGTGTCTATTTTCACCTTGTGACAAATAATCAGTTATCAAATGTGTTTTTTTAGATTGTAGAATATTGTGTACCAAATGACAGTTACAAAATATCTACAGATATTTAACTTTCTTTTCTCTCACTGTTTGTCTCCATCTTACAACCAGAAATACTTCGTACTTTGTGATTGATGTCAAATGGAGAAATAATGACACATATTTTGGGAATTTAACAAAATATTTTGACAAGAAAAAATGAGAGAATTACCCCACGTTAAGATAATTATTAGCTAGAGATCTTCCTAACAACTAATTTGTCTGACAGTGAACAGAAGGTTAAACTTAGACTAGTCTAAAAGAAGGAAAGCACTCAGAAAACAGTCAAAATTGAGCCCAATTTAATCTTTAAGGTTAAACAGTGTCCACAAAATATTGCATATGGCATAATATTGCCATTTAAAATTGTTCATCACATTTTTAACAACCAAATCAAATTTGAAATGCTGCTGAAATATGTTGTGCTCAGCACCGTGCATTATGAACATTGCACATTATTCTACAAAGCATGACAACAACTCAATAAATAAAATCAATACACTGCCAAATCACACTGGATTTACGAGATTTGATCTTTGTCCAACTTTCACCTCAAACTTATGTTTTTTTTTTTGTTTGTTTTGTTTAATCTAACTTGAAAGACATGACATTTCAGTGCAAAGTATGTCAGTATGTAATTTAAGGGTGTACATTAATTAAGTTTAAGTTTAGCCAACTAGTATTTCTGGTGCTGACTAGCGATTGCAGCAGTGTTTAATTGAGTAGTCAACTAATCCCACATATCCCTATTATAAGCCTAAAACAGTTTGCTTTAATCCTGAAAGGCTGGTCTTATTTTAGTGTAGGAATAATTAAACATTTAGCACTTTGGTGCTTGTAATATAAATTCCAATATTATGATTGTTTATTATCTCTTTACATCGACATCTCTAATTGAAGGCATCTAAAGGATTGTGTTACAAAATAGATATTCAAAAAGGTCCAAGGTGAGGTTTGCCAGTTGTAATTTTTATATTTTCACTTTCCTAAGACTGAATATTTACCCTGTTATTAGCTAAAATGCAATGCTCTGTAAAATTAGAAACATGTAAGCTACTGGCTCAGGTTTGGGTGCTAATAATAAGTCTAATCATAAACACCAATACAATTTTTTTTCTGGTTTTTATTATGCAGCAGGTAGAAATTCAATCATTTTCAGGTATTCACTGAAGGGGGGAAAAGGGCACTTCTTCTCACAAAATCCTGTTGTTCACAATGTGTTTATTTCTTCGCTGATCTGTTGATCATAGTGTGTTTTGATTTAATATCGTAGTCAGTGTCTATCTATTCATCAAGCCTGACTTAATTTGCAGGTGAGAACAATATCAGCACAAGGTGCAATATTCATTTTCACCCTTCATTATAGTCACACTGTATTTATCCTAAGAGTCAGTCCCTCCAAAAAGCAGGCATAAGATTTTGGTTGACTGCTATTTTAGCGTTGCCCCGAACTTCCACTGGTCAAAAGTATAGGCTTAGTATTTCCCCTCTACTACAAGCATATCACATTTCCCTCTGAAAGCTGCTGAATGATTTCCCCTCTCCCTCTTTTTGTCACTCTTATTTCACGCTCTGAATACTTAGTAGTTAATAGCTTCCCTCCCCTCTTCCCATCGTACCTTTCTCTCACACAGACACACTCGCACACTGTGTTTTCTCCACACACAAGTTTACCAGTCTTCCAGTAACTCTTCCAGAGCTATCAGAGGAGTCTGATTTTTAATTTGCGGTTAAATGGCGCCCAACACATGCAGCCTGCTTGATAATTGACTTCACTCAGCTGAAGGGAGGAATGATTAGATCTGAATATCTAGACGATCTTTTCGACTCCGAATTAGAAGGGAGGGAGTAAAAGTACTGGCTCATCCGATCAGGCGAGAAGTGGTGAGAATGGCTATTTATGGCAAACAGGGTGAAAATGTTGGCTCTCTGCTTTAAGCATCTCAACCCTGAAAGAGCAAGTGGACAAGATAACAAACAAGCACAGAGTGTAAATTAATGAGCTAAACAATAACAAGAAAATGCTGACATTTTTTTCTGTCACACACTTATCTCATCATGTGCCTTTCAGTATCTTTGTGGTTATCATTCTATTTCCTGTGGAAAGTCCATGATAATGGAGCGAGAGGCTACAAGTCTCATACATTATTGATCAGGGAAACTGAATAGGTGATCATACTGATTTCACATTCAGCTCACTTCTTTTGTGTTGTGTTAATCGTTTAATATGTGCAGGCTTAGCGAAGGCAATCGAAAATGGTGCTGAACCAATGTATCATTCAAGGCCTATGTTAAATTTGGGCCATAGCTCCTAAGTGTCTTCTTCAAGCTGTACAAACCTTTACAAGTCTGGCCGAGGCATAGCAAAGGAACGAAATTTAAACTAGGAGTATGAGCAAAATGAGCCACATTGTGCGTCTGCTCTTTTGGAGTGAAATGCATTGTTTGGTGTGAGATGATATTCAGCTGTTAGTTTCACAGAACTGAGTTGCCATTGTTGGATGCTGCCTGTGCTTTCCTGAAAACAGTCTTTCATCAGCATGCACCTCCACTGTCTAGTTTTATTCACTTCATTAGCAAGCTGCCAGTGCGAAGTGCTAGGACGCTTCTTTCGAAGAAGTGATCATGACAAGTTAAATGTATATGTGCTTGTGTGGTTTTGGTACTCTGTCTGCGCGCGGATACATGTGCATGCGATTAGTTAACGTGATATGCAATCCACTGTCATGTCTCAGTAAAGCCCGCGCCCCGTTAGTCCTCCCTAGCCATGTTTAGTATTCAGAGAGCAGGAGCTGTTGTAATCTGGATTCTGAGGCAGGTTGCTGGGGTTTTTGTTTGCTCTTATGGCCCTGATAATCTTGTTACACCGCTGTCAAGTGGAGCTGGCTCTCCCTGCAGCCCTGAACCACCATGCATGCCACCTCCAGTACCAGAAATCCACCCCCCCTTCCTCCCCCCTCGCCGCCCCCACCAGCCTACCGCCATTTTGAGACAGCCGTTGATGGAAGAGCCTTGGATGTATCCTTGAAGAATCACCTCCTGAGCATCTTTATTCAGCCTCCCACCCCCGCCCCTGTCTCCCACCCCCACCTTAGGCGGTGAACGACAGTGATAAATATTCATCAGGGGACGCAGTGCGTGGATGCTGTAGCCTCGGTTCCCCCTCAACAAAGGGTCCCCTAGCTAATGGTGTCCATCCTTGGCAGCCCCCCTGGAGAGATCCTGTGGAGGGGATGAGATCATTAAAGCATGACACGGGCTCAAGGCCGGACCTATCATGTCACATCAGCATTTATCCCACAAGTCCCCCCCCCCCCTTGAGTCTCAACCTAAGCCGACCCCACCTTCACGAGCTGCCCTCTATAGATTTAGATGAACACAGACAGCTTTTGAAGGTTGGCTGGGTTGCTCTCGTCGTGTTAGTTCAACTTCACAACTTCCTAATTGGCACCTTGGTTTTGGTCCTTGCTGAGATCAGTATTTTTTTTTTTCTCAACCTGTTCTTCTCAAGCTCCTCTAAATGTGTCGATCGTGCATTTTTCACAAGGCTCTTTGCGCTCACTCTCTCTCTCTCTTTCTTTCTTCTCACCCTCTCTTTCCCCCTCTCTTTCTCTGTCCGTCTCCCTCACCATCCCCTCCTTCTCTTTCTCCGGGTGACCACACTCAGCGATTTCTATTTCCTGTGGGTGTGATGTCTCTCCTCCACAAGCAATCAGCTCTGATTTGTCAGCGTTCTTCCAGGCGATTCATAAAAATTCAGCAAGCACCTACAAAAGACGTCTGTGTCCCTGCGCTTGCTCCCTACCTCTGCTGCCCCTGTGCTCCAAGCTGCCGCATTTGTCTCCTGCTCACACAAAAGACCTGAAATCATTAGTAGGAGGTAATACGTGTGTGCAAGGAAGACATTGGTGTCTCGTGTCTTCCATTGCCACTCTTAAAAGGGTGAACTTGTCAAAATGCAAGGGCATTCTGTTGCAATTAAATTAGCGCAGCACATCTGAAAATTTCCTCACATTTTTTAACAATATAGGTGTGTTTTTCCTTTCTTTTCATCTCCCTGTGTTTGTGTGAGCATGCCTCTTTGTCTCTGTGAGGTATGACATGCCTGGTAGTGGAAGGGAGCAGCTGTGCATTGGACCTTGTCTGTGTTGTGCTGCCATGCCCTGTCATTGGTAGCCGTCTGTTGGCAGCAGCCTGTGCTGGAGGGTTGCAGCCTGGGCTCAATCATTCCACAGTGTCATATGGTGAGCTTTCAGCCATGCCAAGCCATGCCTACTATGTCACCCTACACAGCTGTGTGACAGAATACGCCTCTTCAACCTGGACAATGTGCCATCTCTTTGCATTTTCAAGATTCCAACTGGTTTTTGAACAATGTTGGGTCTAGGCGGCTGAGGGGGAAATGATAGGCTTATATGAAATTTGGAAGAAGCAGCCCTTTTTTTTCTACTCTCATCTCAGTAGCTATTAGTGGAGTACTTTCCTGTCTATTTGTCCATTATCTGTGCATCATCAGGCAGACCATTATCCCATTATGTTTTGCATCTGTGGTCCAAATGCTTACTGGAAATGAGTCACCACAAAGGCCGGTGAAAGGTAGGTGTTACTATCAGTCAGCTATTCATAGCCAGCCCAACAGGGATGAAAGTATCACATTTAAAAAGTCCTCCGCAGAACGTGAAAGGCTTTTTTTAAATGGGCATCTGCAGCACAGGGAAACATTGTCGTTTTATGAGGAGCCAGAGGACTTTTTGAAGTGAAAGCATCAAGAATGCGAGTCACAATCTGACCTCATGTTATGTCCCCAGCCTGTGTGATAGTGTCGTATTCAGGTCATTTTTAACAAGCGTCTGTCTCTGCCTGTTTGGCTCAGGTGACCGGTCCACCTGTAGCACCCTTTTGTTGCCATGGAAATATCCTGGCCATCTTAGTGCACTTCAGAGCTACGACTCATCTCCTTCTTTTTTTCCCCCCTCCCTCAGTGAGCTTCTTTGCACACATCATGCATATACATGATGACTATCTTAGTGGGCGTGTAGACTATAAACACATGCACACACTGACAGTAGTTCTTTTTAGGATTCCTTTTTTTTTTTGGAGATTCTTTTGTTTCCTGTTTTGATGCTAAAAAGTTGTAAGAGCCCACATGCATTTGTTTATGTGCTCAGTACAAACACACACTGCTGGGCTGTGTAAATCAGCTTACAGAGGCAATGTGCTGGCTGGGCTGACTGTGGTGGGTGCCTGTGTCGCTGACACAGCATTTACTGTGTGTAGTGTAAAGCACCCAGGGCCACAACTGTGTGTGTGTGTGTGTGTGTGTGTGTGCGCGTGTGTGCGTGTGTGCGTGTTTATGTGTGTGCATACTTATCCTGTGGCAGAGCTCACACGGTGAAAGACACCCAGCCTTCTGTCTGTCTGTCTGTCTGTCTGTCTTAACACCAGTAGGTTAGATTTCTCCTCTGCACAGCTTCTTTTGGTCTTCCCTCAGTACTGACATGACAGAATAAACTGCAGTGCAGCCCTGTTGTTCTGGATGGTGGCTGGGCTCTGCAGTAGTTACAGCATATCCCCTTTTCATTGATTTATGGGATTATAGTCTCACACCAGCCAAATCTAGACAGGTGTGACTGTCTAGACTGGATAGCTCATACAGTAGATGAAAGGCTGCCCCGTGTCCCTCAGTGATATATTTTAGCTGAGGTTGTATGTACAGTAGAAAGGCTGAAGGCTTTGTTTTAGTCCATCCGCATCCTCTGCTGTTTTTGCTCTGAGAGGCTGCACTTAACAGAAGTGACTCTTGAGCTTTGTTTTCCAAGAAATCGTTGTGAATTGCTGCCAGCCAACTAAATGTCATCCTCCCTGTGACCTGCCACGCTGCTGTTTGAATGCAGTGCAGGCTTCGAGTGAGAGACCTATGTTGGAAGGGGAAATGCATACCACCAAGGTATTTGTTCATAGTGACAGGTGCAGTAATAGTCCAGGTACCACTTGCTGAACAGACTTGGCATCACTTGCAAGGAAGTCATAAGTCCTTGACCCACTTTGTGCCTTGTGTATTTGAAGGACTTTGTCATGCTGTAGCATCTTTGCCAGTAAATTTCACAGAAATGTTCTACCTCTGAGCTTTTTTTTTCTGGTGGTATTGTTCTGTATACTGATGGTGACTTTTCTTACCTGCAGACCAACCAGCAGTACAGGTGGACGCGGCTCTCGTGGCATGACTACCACAAACAAGGGAAACAAGGCCTTGAAGGTAATTAGCATGTATGACACAGAATTGAATTACTCAAATTGCTAGGGTTGGGTACTGAACTCTGTACTTTTAAGGGAACCAACTTAATAATGGTGATACTGCAGGTTACTACCAATTAAAGATGAATCAATCAATCAGTGCTGAATTTCAGTACCTAAGAGCGCACCTGGGTAAGAAGGCTGGGTTCAGACACCGCAAAGCGCCCCAAAGCTGAGAACCAGGCCAGGGAGCTCCGTTGGCTTCCTAGTGAGTTGAATCTACTGCTGCAGCACCTATACTTTCGGACTATCTAATCTGCTTTCTTTTCCACTTTATGTTAGAAATAGCCTAGTATCACTTCTGTTTGTGACTGTGTTTGTTTTACTTTATGCACTTATTTCTCATAATTGTTAGTTGTGTCTAAACAGAGAGATGAGCAGATACATACACGCACGCAAACAGCAAGCAGATAGACAGCCAGAGACTTAGCTCTATGTGTAATTAGAAAAGAGCAGAGGAGCTGAATTGCTTGTTGACTTAAGCTTATTTCAGAAATAGATAAGTACCAAGAAACAGTACTGTTTGGTACTGGTACTGAATTCAAGGTGAATCGCTGTCAGTTGAAATGTGAATGGTACCCAACCCTACAAATTGTGAAGAAGTCAATGGCAAATGCTAATATAAAGACCAACACTTATAATCCCCATCCCCAGGTGAAGCGGGAGCCAGGGGAAAATGGCACCAGCCTGACAGATGACGAGCTGGTGACCATGTCAGTGCGAGAGCTGAACCAGCATCTACGAGGCCTGACGAAGGAGGAAATCCTTCAGCTGAAGCAGCGGCGGCGCACCCTGAAAAACCGCGGCTACGCTGCCAGCTGCCGGGTGAAGCGTGTCACCCAAAAAGAGGAGCTGGAGAAGCAAAAGGCTCAGCTGCAGCAGGAAGTGGACAAGCTGGCCACAGAGAACGCCAGCATGAAGGTGGAGCTGGATGCTCTGCGTTCAAAGTATGAAGCCCTCCAGAGCTTTGCTAGGACTGTGGCCCGCAACCCCGTCGCCTCAGCCAGGGGACCTATGGCCTCTGTCATAGGGCCCCTCATCCCTGGTAAAGTAGCTGCCACCAGCGTCATCACCATCGTCAAATCCAAAACGGAGGCTAGGTCGTAGTAGCAGAAAGGGCGGGAGGAAGATATTCAAGACTAAACTAGTCAGTGCATTGTAACATGCTGCAGGATTACCTGTGTAAGTTCTCTGTTTTAACCCTTGGCACTAACACTAAAAATATGCTTCCCAAATGTACTCTTAAAGTATGACTCAGCAGTCTGCAGCTGTCAACAGACATATTGTGATATCACAGTTGGTTTTCTAAGAATAGCGACGTATTGGAAATACTAAAACTTTTCAATGAAAAAGCAGGCTGTGGTTACAAATACTCATGAAGGGAATACTGGGTGGAAAAATTACAAAATGGGATCAAATTCAGACTGTTAATAGCTTGTTGATTTTTGATAAGGTACTGTGTATGATGTGTCCGTTTCTTTAAGGCTGAGCTCTAAAGATTTTTCCGTCCTAAGAACTGGCATTTGAAGAGTCTCACAAACAGTAAAATAATATGTTTTAGTCATAAGTCCTTGCCCCTGAACCCCTTTGCCTGTTATTATGCACTGACTTAAATTTGGATGAATAACAGATGGTCACAAACTCTTGGTGTGGATGCTACAGATGTCTTCATAACAGCCTGACTAACCCAAAACTAGTAAATTAGTCAAATTTGTGATTTTGTTGGTCGTCTGTCAAGAACATAAGCGTGAAATAATGCTCCCAAATCTAGCATTCATTTCTGTTTATCTGCGACAGGCTTTAATGAACTTGTCATTATCAATATGACTGGTAGATGCAATAATATATGTATGCACTGAAAATACAAAGAGGTCTTGCATATTTATGGTTAAGTGGAAACGTTAAAAATGATCAGCAGTTCTTAATGATATTGTTCCAGAGCTGAGTGCCATTCCAATATGACAAGATTCTTCTACAATATCTGAATACCTGAATGTTATAACAGTAATATCCTCGTGTTTTGTGGGGACGGTGAAATCCACAAACATTTTGAAACATAATTTTTGCTCATAGAGAAAATACGTTCAAGTTGTTTTGTTTGAAAGATATATATTGCATTTTTTGTAATTACTTGTTGACAGGGCCGTCAGATATTTCCAAAAGAAAATCTTTACACAAGCTTTACTGTTTGAATTGTTAAGGTGTAGAAAACTTTGTCTAATGTTGAGTTCTTGGTTTTTATTACTAGGTAGATTACCTTCCATTGTTTATAGAAATACAGATAATGAAAACGTAAAAAAAAAAAAAATCCTGTGACATCTTTTTGCAATTGTACCGAAAGTGGCTTACTATTGAAGTCTGATAGCTTTTTTCTAGTGACTAGGCGCGTACTGTGGGGTAGCGCGTGACGTGATGTGTAAGTGACAAGTTGGCAGTGTCGTTCACTGTATAGATGTCAATGCTGTGCTATTTAAAACAAATCTGTAGAGCTAAACTAGGTGGTGTAAACAAGGTCAATTGTCTTTGTGCGTATTGGCATCTGTGATATCCTCCGCTTCCTCGGTGTTAGTTACAAATCATATTGTCATCAAGAGTTTACCACATTGAGCCATGTAAGACAGAATTGGGTGGAATCGCATTAGTGACTTTTACCTGAAGCTTAAAGTGATACTGTCATTGCAGAATCTGAAAGATGTTTCCACTTGGTGCTGGATGCCCTCTAAATACATCCTCTGTAACCTGGTAGTAAATGACTTCATTGCTGGGACGATTTTATTATCGTATCCATTCCAGCCATTTAATTGGTTTGAATTAAATTGCAGGAATAGAAACAAAAAACCCTTCAAATTTGACAGATTAAATAAAATGTGAAGTCAAAGGTCCAGTGTGTAGAATTTAGGGGAATAAAATGGTAGAAATGGAATAAAGTAAATGTGTTTTTTTTTTTTTTTAGTGAATATCACTTTAAAATGAGAATATTGCGCTTTTGTTACCTTAAAATGACCTTTTATATCTAAATAGGGAGATGTTGCATCGACATGTTTCTACAGAAGCCCAGGCCAGACAAACCAAACACTGGCTCAAGCTGGGGCTGTTCGTGTTTTCTCGTCGGCCACCATAGTTAGCAGCCTGTCTGCGACAAGTAGTGTGGAAAAACACAAATTTTATAAGGTGAAATTGCTTCCCAGCTGGCACCAATGTCAATATGACGTCAGAAAGATGCTGGACTCTTTCGTCAGACAAACATTAAATCTCAGTTGAAATGAAAATCGACAGACGACATTAGAATTTCAGGTTGTGCGGTTAGCCTTATGACGTTATTCTTTATTCAAATGCTGTCGGCATTGGATGTTTGGAAGATGCTGGCTTTTGGTTATTTAACACAACTTAAAACCAGCAAAATATCAATGTCATCTGCTGTCAGTATTCTATGTGAAAGTTAGGGATGCACGGTAATATCGGCACATTATGTCACATATATCAGCCAATATTGGCTTTAATATGAAATATCAGAATTGGCCAACATGCAGATTTATGTCATATCTGCCGATATGACAAACCGATATATTTTTTTGTAACTGACAAAGTGAACATGTACGAAACATCAGGAAAATGATACAGCACTGGTAGCAGAACAATATATGTGAAATATATGCAAGTATGTATGAAGAAAATAAATGACAAAAATTAAAACTGACAGTTAACCTTTCACAATCGGCTCGCACTGCATTAATTACCACCAGAGGAACGAAGCAGAAATAATAACGCTGGCATGTTTGTAAATGACGATGAAAGGGCCATTAACCAAAGATGTCTTCAGTGTTTATGGTTTGGTTACTAACTTTCTGGTGAAAACAGACAATATAGTATGAAATGCTGATACCCAGCGTGAAGATAATGTTCACAATCACCATTAAGTAATTAGACACCCAAATACATTTGTTGTTTCAGTGTATTAACAAACTGTTAGAAATAAAACAGTTGGGCCCACAGATGTGTTACAGTTACAGTCTGTGAGGAGTGAATCTGTGCTCAGAGTTCAGTAACTTACGACACTGGTCCTTCGCAGAAAAAAACACTTTTAAATCCGAAGGCTGGTGCCAAAAAAACTACGATGTTAAAGAATGAGTCCTGCACTGCTGTGCTGTCCTGTTCTGATGTAGCATTACCCTCTCTTGATCCACTAACTGATGTTAACTGTTAAGCTAGCTAACAGTTAGCCAGCTAAAATCCATGCTAGTTAAAAGAGAGTTAGAGAGAGCTAGAGTAGCTAGCTAGGTGCTAGCGGGCTTAACCGTCCACACAGTTCTTCCAGCACGGCACTTGTCAAAGCTTTCTTTTTCAGTCTTTCACAGTCACTGAACAAAAGCCCCACACTCCCATGCCTACAGTCAGTTCTTGGCAGCTCACTATTTAGTACTTAGACTAACTGCAGGCTGCTCTCCTTAATACTACCATCAATACTGCTACCGACAGCTTCACAAGAAAACTAACACCCATTCAGCTTGAACTCTACTAAGTAAAGTCTGTTTTACAAATTTCTTAAACCACCACAAAGTAAAACTTACAAAATTAAAAGGCTATGAATTATTATTTTCTTCAGGGCTTTTCAAATTTTATCCTTATAAATGCATATAAATCAGACAATGAAATAATAGTACTACACAATGCAAACACAAACAGGCTACGTGCTCTTAAGCCAGGGTATTACGTAAGTAGGCCTACATAAATAAAAACACGTAAAAATAAAGATGAACTGGGGTACAAGCACACACATAAAGAGGTATATTCAGTCATAGGATTCGGAAAAGAGAGATGCATAATTTTCCAAAACATATCAACTTATTGATATCGGTATCGGTTATCGGCTGAATGAGTTGTTATATATTGGCATAAAAACCAATATCGTGCATCCCTAGTAAAATTGAAGATGGCATTACACATCCTTAAACCGTCTAGTGATGTTTGAGGCCAGCTGGGTGTATTCAGTGTTTTTACTAATTTAAATCACCACGTTCATCTGTCTTTGAGAGGACGTAGACCTCTACAGATAATTTGACTCCCAGTAAAAATCTCCTGAACGTCTGTATCTTAGATTATCAGAGAGAAACACATTAGCAGGTGCTTGCCAGCATCACAGAAACACTGATTTGTAATGTCCTTTATTCAGTGTTTTTATGTGTCTCAACCCTCTGGTCTGTTTGGTTTGGAGAGGAAGAGACCTCTGCTGATAATTCGCAATAAAAACGTATGAATACCGCAGGAATTCTAACCGGGAGAAGTTTCGTCTGTTTACAATCTGCAGTCCTCACCGCTACATCCCCCTAAATCTTACACACTGCTCCTTTTTAATAGTGTTTTTGCTCCTCCAGATGTTGTTGAGAAACTTCCTCAATACTCACTAAGATTGCATCAATGAACTAAAAGGGTAACAGGCCAAATGGTGCAGCATCACTTGTGTAAATTTCCCCACTGGACTTCAGATTGTCAGATTAAAAGCGGTAGGGTTTGGCTGAGGGTTTGTATGCACTAAGCTCCTGCTTGTTTTGCTCAGGACAAAACAGGTCACTCTAAAAATGAACAAACCATTCTAGATGAGAAGCAGGGATGGCAGCTCTGTTCAATTTTGTTTTCCTTTTTTTTTTATATATATAATAAGCATGTCATAAAGGGCTTCAATCCACACTCAGAAAGAGACACAGCAAGACCACGTAGAATTACAATCAACAACTGCTGCCAGCAGCCGCTCCTTCTGTGCCAAGCATCACATCACTCTCCTGGTCCTCTAAAAAGGAATTTAACAGTGGAGCAGTTTTACACCTCAAGGTGAACGTAGTTGTGTAACGACATTAACCGAATGCACTTCATCCGGATCTCACTCTCCTGCTGGTCAGAATGTCTTATAGTGTCGGCGAGGTGTTAATCGACAGTCACTCTCAAAACTACGCCTCAGCAAAAACTCCATGCCAGAGACCTGGGTGCTGGTTATACTGTCTGTGTGCAAGTATCCTATCCTCAACATGCTTAGCTATCTACATTGACTGGTTAACTGTGGGAAAATATATATCTGACTCTTGACATAGCCCAGTATTGATGTTGGCGTCCTTATTGCTGTGGCAGTCTTGTGGAGTGAATCTTTTTTCGTGTCAAGTGTCTTTTAAGGTGTTCGAGCGGCACCGCCGACCAATCTCTCGATCTCCGCTAGAGATGACGACTCTCTCTTTCTCACACATACAGGTGTATAGTATGTAGCTACAGTAGGTATTAATGACCATTGTGAAAAAGTGACCCTTAATATGCAACTCAGTGGAAAGGTGTGAAAGAGTAGATGTAAGAGTAATCAATATTGTCAAAGTGACTATGGTCTGTTATTTAATAATTCTTGCTGTTTTGTAGTTTTTTTTGTAAAAATGTGTTTTTTATTTTGCCCTCAGATTTTGAATCCCTTCAAGGAAGAGCAATTGGCCCTTGTTTATAGTAGCTAAAACTAATAGTGTACAGTGTTTCAAAGGAATCATGGGACAGTTGCACTCAAGCCTTACTCACTAATTACTCTGGTCTTAAATTGGCTGAATCACCGGATCCATACATTGGACTTGGATATCTGACTGAAAGATAATGCTATTCTGTAAATGTTTGTGCACTGAGTGAAATGGATGCTACAATAGATTCTGTCACAAGGGCCACTTGCAATATTTTATTTTCTTCAGTGTGTGTGTGCGCGCGTGCGTGTGTTTTGTACGTCTGAGGTTCCTCTGCTGCTACACCAGTCATTAATGCTCGTCGTTTGCTGTAGCATCATCCACGGCGTTTCTGTTCTCATTACGTGTCGAGTGTGTATTTGAAATTGATCTTAACACTGTAATTTGTTCTGCAGATTTCTATTTTAATTGGTTATGGCTTTTTTTTGTTTCTTATTTTGTTTTTACAGGCAACATGTTAGAGAGGATAAATAACAGCACTTGTGTGGCAGTTGAATTTAATAGCTCTCAAGACATTGGCTTTTTTTTTTTCATGAAATTATGCTTTGAAAACAGTTGACTGTGCAGGTTTCTTCCTCTTACTCTATGGAGTGGGTCTGTGTTTCAAAGGTATAAAAATCTGACTAAAGCGAGTAATACAAAGTTAATTATCTGTTTTGTTATTTTTCTGTATGGGTTGTAATAAAATATTGCAGTACTTTGTATGAAAACAGACAATAGTTAATTGTAACTATTTATAAATTAAATTATTGTACTTTTTGCAATCTGTAGATAAGTACTATGTATTCATATATACAGTAACAACTGTGGATTTAAACGTGATTCTCTGAGGTGTCTAAGTTATTGATGTATATATTGTATGTTTGTTGATACAGCTTACTTTATTTTCTATAAGACCAATAAAATGTTTTGAAAAAGGATACTACTCTGTCTTTGGAGGCCTTTAAACACTGTTGAAATGGGGTTTTGTCATATTCTGTGGCGTCATTGACCCAGTTTGATACTTGTAAAAATAAACTGGCGGGGAAGGCTCTTTGCCGTCCAGGGTGGGTTTTAGAAGACAGCGATCATTTAGATGGCACGATTTCTTTTTCTGTGATCCAAAAAAAGCCGTTGGGCGACCCACTTTGGCTAACCTCAGCGGACATATTTTTGGCCCGACACGAGTAAAACATTAGAGTCATGAAGGATGTCTAGGTGTGCTTGTCCTAGATTAGGAGGAGTAGTGAGTTAGTCATCTGTGCTCCCTATGGGCCTCCTAAACCCCCCCTCTGTCTCAGCGCACCTCATCAAACATCACCCTCCTCAGCAGCGTTTCAACCCCAGCACATTCAAAACACATCTCATGAGAGAACACGCGGAGACAAAGAGACAGATGGCTGAAGACGAGCTACATCTTACCCCTCCATCCTGCGGGTTGAGTCTAAACCCCAGTGCCTCTGCACCGATGCAGAGTGGTATTGTTCCCCCTTTGTCTTAAATTGAACAGACTCCTACAGGTCTGTGTGACCTGTGCCTTAAAACAGGCTCCTCTTCCTCTGGATGCCTGCCCCAGACAACCGGATGGCCTCTGAAGAGTTGATTAATTTGGCGGGTTGGGTTAAGGTGAGCTGGTGGGCAATCTAGGACAGCATTCTTCATCTTCACCCACTTCTGCAGCAGGTGCCTGCCCCAGTTCTCAGACCACAGCCCCGCTGTACAATTAATGTTGCCATCCCCATCAGCAAGGCCGTTCATTTAGCACGTCTGCCTTGCCAAAGCTTGGCATGGGGCTCCGCTCTGCAAATGTCACCACGGCAGAGGACATGCCTGTTTGTAAGAGATGCTGCACTGGGTGAGAGGTGCATTTCTCCTTGCTCTCATCAGCAGTTATTTGAATCACATAAAGCTGCTGTGATGGCGCATATGAGGGATTTTTGTCACATCAAAGGCAACCTATTTTTTCAGACAGTCAGTGCCCCATCGCAGCTATAGAAAAACCCCCAGGATAAAAGCCAAGTTAAAGACTCCAGACAACTGGAGAGACAAGACAACAGATACCAGGATGTTGTGAGGAGTTAACCTTGCCCCAGCTTGCATGCAATATGTGGGGCTGGGTTTCCCTCTGCTGGCACTTCAGTGTAAAGACCTCGTGTGATTTAACAGGGTTTTTCCACAAGATGACGCCATATGCTCTTAACAGAAGGATTTCCCCTGCAGGGCACATCTTTACTTTATCAGTTAGGAAAATCATTTCATCCCACCTGTTGAACTATGAAACACTCCGTAAAGTGACGCATTTTATTGTTAGTATTTTCCAGGGTGCATCAATAGTGTCTATTTACCTTATATAAACTATAACATTAAAAACAATTTAATGCAAACTGTTACTAACAGGAACCCAGAAAATATTTGTGAGTTCAGATTTTTTTTTTTTAACTGTGTCTTAGAAGATTAGACACACTGTTCACTTATAATACAACAAACTATTACATTATCTTTGTGTGGAATATCAGTCTTGATAAAGATTTACTGCAGGGCTGTTACGTTGCATGCCTGTATTTATTTATTTACATTTATTTTTTTCATGTACACCATGATTTATTGGCTAAGCCTGTTTGTACTTCATTTTGTCTTATTTTCTTTTTATGGATTGCATATCTTTGTTTCATCCACCTCAGCTGAACTTTAAAGCTCTTAATATAATAATAGAATGTTATATATCAATAATATTATATTATATACATATATATATACACAAAGTGAAGGGATGCATACACACACACATATGTACAGGAACATAGTAACATCAACATGTAAAGGAAAAAAACAGGAAAGACAATAACAACAAGTTAAAAGAATTAGGGGAAAAAGCAAAAATAAATGTATATATGTAGAAATGTAAGTATTGTATCTGTAATTCAGAAGCACTGGGCAGTATGAAGATATTTTCTTCTTGGTTGTGATCTTGTTAGTAACCAAAAATTTGCAGTAATATTTTTAAATAACTTTTTTATATGCTAAATTATTATATTTATAGTTAGATGATATAACTCTGCCCAGTGTTTCTGTATGTGTTCATAGATAGATTACAGTTTGTATTTATTTAGCCTTTAATTCTTCATTATTTTATTTTGTATTGTTTTGTTTTATTTTTGTTTAATTTAATTTAATTTTAATTTATTTTAGTTTAGTTTATTTTAATATAATCTATTTTATTTTGTTTTAATGTAATGTTTTATTTTAATTTTAATTTGATTAATGTAATTTAATTTAATTTAATTTAATTTAATTTAATCTATTCAATTGATTTGATTTGATTTGATTTGATTTGATTTTGAAACTCTCAGGTTGATAATCTTAAAAAGCTGAGGCTGAAGTTAGGCCAGAAAAAGACTGGTTGCTGCTACATTTTTAATGGTTCTGGATTATGATTATCTGTTGTACATGAATGCATCTGCATATTGTTTGCACATGTTACATACTGCATATCACAGTGCACTGAGATTTGTTACAAATTATAAGGCCCTTATTCATCACTGTACGCTTTATTCCAGGGCTGATTGGGTGTCTCTGACCTTTCTTAGACTCAGTCACTGGTATTTGTTCATTTATAAAGCCTTACTGGGTAATCTCCCCTCGTACATTTGTACTTTGATTGAACAGAGATCTGACAGTAGCTACAGTCTGAGATCACAAGACTTAGTGTTGTTGTCTGTTCCTAGTGCACAGACTGAGCTGGGAAGGAAAGCTTTTATGTACTCTGCTCCTCTCACTTGGAATAACCTTCAAAAAGAGTTGAAACTATGTGAATCGGTACGTCTGCCTGATTTTAAAGCTCTCATAAGAACAAGGATGAATGAATCGGTTGGGTCTTGTTATTGTGCGTAGATGTTCTAATAATTCTACATGTTACTGTAAATAGATTATGTTTTTACTGTGTTGTTGTTTGGCTGTAACTTTGTATGTTGCTGTCTTGGCCAGGTCTCTCTGGTTAAAAAAATTTGACCCTCATCACATTATTATTATTTGCAGGGCCGGCCCTGGACATCTTGGGGCCCTAAGCAGGATAAGTTTCTGGGGTCCTATTTTGCCATACATAGACAGTTAAGGATACACAAAACCAGATACCGTATGCAATTATAAACCTTATGCATTACATTTTTACCTCTGTCAACGTGATGGGCCATAGTTACAACTGGATCTGAGGAGTAAAATCAGTTTGAACAGCTTTAGTAATGCTTTAGTAGCTTTGGTAACAATTTAAGACATCCGAAATTTGGCAGCAAACATGAAACTCACCTAATGTAACACTGGAACCAACCCCAGGGGCTGAAGATGAGTCAGCTTCAGTGTGGGACGATGATGGACCTGGTAGGAAAAAAAAAACATAATAATTTTTTTTAAATTATTATTTTATATTGTAAAAACATGAAAAGTTTTACGTTATAATGTGAAACTTTTCACGTTTTTACAATTTAGGTTATCACGTTTTAACGTGGAAATATGTTGTTATAACGTGAACAACTTCTTGTTAGAACAATAAACTTTTCATGTTATAATGTAATCCATATTTTTTTCCTGATATAAATATGTATATGTCGTTAAATTTTCCTCAGCAGAAATCCTTGTAATTGGGTCTCAGCATGTCACGAAACAAATACTGCCATCTACTGGTTACCTGTCACAACACATAAAGCCTGTTGCAAGAAATCTTGGTGTCATGTTGGGTAGTAATTCATGTTCTGAACAGCGTGTCACTGAGCTTGTCCAATCATGTTTTTATCACCTCAGAAACACTGATAAAATAAGATCTATTTCAACTTTTAGAGATACAGAAACTGTAATACATATCTTTATCTCTTTGTGTCTTGATTATTGCAACAGCCTGTATTCCTGTCTCAATTAAAAAACAAGGCTTTTAACCACAACCAAGAAGCTTGGCCACATCACACCAGTTTTAGCCTCTTCACATTGGCTCCCTGTTTGTTTTAGGACTTTAAAATCTTATTAATTACTTTAAGGCTCTTCATGGCCTGGCTCCAGATTACATTTCAGACCTGATAGTCCCTTATGAACCTCTGTGTAGTTTGAGATCCTTGGGCAGAGGTCTTCTGTTTGTTCCAGAGTCCAGATTGAGGACCAAAGGAGACAGAGCATTTGCAATCAGGGCCTCAAGGCTCTGGAACGACCTGCCTGAGGATATAAGGCTGTCTGAGTCGCTGGCTTCGTATAAGTTTCTCCTTGAAACATACTTGTATCGGCTGTCTGTCTATTTTATTGCTATCTTATTGATGTTTTTTCCCATTTATTATCTTGATCTTGAAGTTAGTTTTGGCCCTCCTTTTTTATCTTTTACTTAGATGACTTTGTTTTATTCTCCTTGTCTTTTAAATGTGTTTAGTTTTATTGTGCAGCACTTTGTGACTGTATTTTTTTATATTCTTATTATAGGTATAAGGGTTTATTTTATGTGTTTATGGATGTATCTTTGGTGGAGTATTTGTGGATGCATTCTGTGATTTTTAATTCTGTGTATGCCTTTGTGGGTGCATTTTCTTTTCTTTTTAATATTATCATTCTATTTTCTTTCTTTCTTTCAGGTCCTCCAGCAGGTGTTGCAAATTGGTTTCTTGTGCATTAACATACATGTCTAATGCTACTGTGATGTCCATATTAAATAAACTTTAAAGAGTAATAGCTATATTTTAAAGGCAAAAAGAAATATCTCTGTTGTGCTTATCTTACTTGAAGTGAACGTACAGACCCCAAACTGGCATGCCATCAAAGACAGCTCTGGCAGATAGCCTGCTATTTCTGTGGGAATCCAGATATTGTCACATGACAGTGGAAAACGCCGCTATTATGTAACAACATGTCGGCTGCGTGCACCGGCACTCCATCGTACGATTCAGCCTGTGTCAAGTCTCTCACAATGAACACACGTCTTCATGTTTGGTCTTTTCAAAATAAAACCAAATACCACAGAGGTGTGTTGTAGTGAGTTTTATAGCCGCTGCGTCCTTTCCTTCGTGGTTAATCTGCTTTCTTTGGCCGGCTTGACGTAGCGCGTCGTGCGTCGTTGCGTCGCCCGTGGAGGAGGCGTTTGCGCATCGCACTCACTGCTGCCGCTGGAGCTGCTGCTGGTGCTGCTGCTGACACAGAAACCGGCTGTCCTGCACTGAAACGGGGCTCACAACTGCCACCGCTCACCGTCTCACCTGGAGGGAGTCTCTCTGTGGCACTTGAAGTGGTCATCAGCCAGCAGCTTCACCATGATCAAGAACGGACATCACCACCACCAAGTGAACACAGCAGCCGGGAAAGACGCAGGGACGACCCCCGGCGCTGCAGCGTGCAGTCCCGAGAAGAGGAGGCGGAGAATCCGGGTGTGGTGCGATGGCTGGTGAGTAATTTACCGGATAAATGATGGCAAGATGAAGATGCAACACTGTCCTTATTGACTGCATCGAGCACCATGTAATGAATGTGTCAGGCTGTGTGTCACCTACCTCCGGACAGGCCTGCTGCAGGTGACACAGCTCTCAGGACTGCTGCTTCATTCTCCAGAGATATCACTATACACTGAACTTTTAACTGGATATCCCCTGTATGTATTCTGCCATGACCGCTTCAATGACCACACATAACCTGTATAATTCAGGACTCATGACATTACTTACTCTACATTATAACTGGGGCATCAGTTTTCCTCATCAGTGGACACATTATTACATAATAACACCAGGACAGATTAATATTGATCCTTACTGCTGTAATTTATTATAACTCACTGTCATGTAGAGGGAGTCTCCTAAATATGACCAGCCCTGAATATACTCTGTAGTAATGCTTATAAAAGTGTTAGCCATATGAATGTACTGTACCAACTTGACACAGTAAACACACCTATAAGAATTAAGATACCATTGTCAAGCATAATCTAGTCTAAATATTGAATTTATGTGCAAGATTACACATAGACGCGTCCAAAAATCTCACTAAATGTTGCACTACAATCTCTGTCATTGACATCTAAATCATTCTTGACTACTTTACTGGTACAAAAGCTTATGTAATATATTTATAGATCTATATAAAATCCATAATGCCACACCTTGAGACACAACCAAGAAGGTCACATTGCCACGAAGGTGCTCAGGTGGTTACGGTGATGATATTAGGCACAAGGAGGCTTAAACATATTAGTCTGAATTAATGGCATACGTGTGTGACCATGTCAGTTTTATGAGATTGATTTTGAGATCAAAATTATCGCAGCACAAACATGCAGGACTCAGTGTCAAAGTACAGATATTTTGCATATTTGTAACTTGGACAAACGAATATAACGAGTTTTTCGTGGGATTACTTTCAAGATGTTATAATGACACCTGTACAAACAAGGTGTCTCCTTTCAGCATGGTGTAATGGAGTAAAGAATAATTGTATTGAAGTTGAGCAAGGCGTAGACGTAGCACCAGGCGTGGCCTTTAATGCAATACAGGTGATTAATGTGAGCACACAGCTGTGGGAAGGGCAAGACTAACCAGGGAAAATTAGCACTTGCATTCACATCGATTGGCAAAGCATGTGCAACAAAGGTCATAAACAAACACGAGCTTTGTTCACTCCGCTCCTCAGCTTTATGGTCTAATATCATACTTTTCAACTTATATAATTAATATGTTTTTTGTTTTTTTTCTTAGTTCTTTGGGGAAATTCAGTGTCCAGCTAAAACACTTTGCTCGACACCCAGCAGCAGCAATAATGTCCTCCTTGTTAAAACTATGAGAGGCAGCCACACTAACTTGTTAGCTACTCTTCATGTGACAGACAGGCCTAATGATGCTGAACACGCTGCACAGGTTTCATTAACTGGACTAGGTGAGGTTAAAAGTTTTAGTGTCTTCTCAGATACACGTATGGGGCTCACTCAGTGCACTAATATTTCAGCCACCTCACCTTGACACTTTCAGGAGGACTGCCTTATAGAGGATCACATACAGAATAATTCTGTGCTGCTGCCTGCTTAACAGGACATCATGGAAGACCAAGAAACTGGCCAGTGAATAAATCTCAGCCTTAAATGACAAAATGGATCACATAGTGACAGTCAGGGTACAAAATTAGGACCATTTACTAGCCAAATGCTTGTAAAATATGCAAGTGGCTGATAGGTTTGCTTCACTCAGCAGTCAAAAATACAATAGTAATCTACATGTGGGTTAAACTTGAGACCCAAACTAGATAAAGGATGCAATAATATTGGATTTAGACATGTTGGTATGTAACCGTGCGAAAATTTTAGACTTTTGCCGCCACCTTAAAACAATGGATATGAGTGGAATTTTGTTTGTTGTGCTCCTGGCATTTGAAAAAAAAGTAAACGACCTGTCAACCTATATCCAGAAACACTGTCCACACCTTAATCTGAACTCTAGAAATTACTTTCTTCCGGAGGCAGAAAACACCTCAAATTTTCAGCTGGAGGTATCTCAAAAATGTGGGAGAACTGATTAATCGATTAACTAGTCAACAGAAAAGGTTTTGCCAACTGTTTTGCATAGCAGAAATGCCAAACATTCATTGCTTCCAGCTTCCTAATTTGACGTGATTTGATGCTTTTCGTTGCGTATGTGAGAGTAAACTATCTTTGGGTTTTGGACTGTTGATTGGCCCTAACAGGATATTTGAATACGTCACCATTCACAAGCATTTTTTAGATTAATTTCTCTAGTTTCTGCACAAACTATTATTTTCCAATGAAGATAATCATTAGCTGCAGCCCTTGACGTGACCCCCTTAAAGATGCCTCCTCTGGGAGAAACACCAAGCCTTGGTGGACAAAGTGTGGCTCCATGATACGGCGGAAAAATAAATGTTTTGAATATCCGTATGAAGGCCAGGATTATGGTGGCTTTCTCTGGTAGAATTCCTGCCATTTAGGTGTGGCTGCCTATCCGTGGTTTGATGGAATGTTGCAGAATATTTGGGATGCCAGAATATTAACCGGTGGGGTGAGCACGCAAAGAGAGCCAATGTCAACAGAGCTCATGTCATTAACCCCCTCTAACCCCTCCAGCCCACACCTGCTACGGCCGCTGTGGCCCGTGCAGCCGTTCCCGTCACTGGGCGCATTGTTTCCCCCGAAGCTCTACTGGACGCCACCGCGCACTTATTGAGATCCAGCGTTGTCAGCGGTATGAGAGGAAAATTCCAAGGAAAGAGCACAGTCACTTCATGTGTTGACCCGGCCCCTTTTTCTCTGCACACTGATGCTTATTTGTCACAATGGAGAGAGGTGACAGGGGTTAAAGATCAGTTGTCAGTGAAGCATCATCAAGAGGAGTGTAAAGTCCACTTCCACTGTGTCTCTGCTGAGGTAGTGCGTCCATACAGGACTGTAAATGTGCTATTTAAAGCCTCGGTGATGCAACCGTGTGCTTATTTAGTCCTTATATGCCCCAATTGGTATCCTGATACAAAAACAGTCATCATTACTGTGTCCAGGTATTTGATTTTTAATTCAAATTAAACCCCACCAACTTGTCAAGATTATAATGTTTGTACTTCCTTAATTCCTACACGTGTCCCATTGTATTCTATCAGTGTCCACAGATGTCCGCGTGGCTTTGTTCTCTAGAAGCGTCTACAGGTGATGTTTGGGTGTCCGCTAACAGCCTCTGCTAATTAATATTTAACCATGTCACGGTCATGATCCATCCCTGCTAAAAAATACAACAGGAATACGGTAACACATGTTGGGCATCAAGCTAGTGTAACACCCCCAAAAGCAGCCTCCCAGTCTTATGTAACTCTGTCTGGGTCTCCGAGTTTCCTTCCCTATTCATTCACCTCCAAATGCTCCCCTTTGCTGCATTCTTCTGGCCCCGCACTATCGCCTCAGAGCCTGAACACGTGGATCCCATTTCAACAGATTGACAGCACAAGACACACACACACACACACAGAACATCTTGCTTCCTCGACAACAAGCCTCTTTTTGTGGCTCACCTTTGTGCATTTCGTAGTGGATGTATCTGAATCACGTATAGAGGAGCCCTGGAGTCTGGCAATAGTTGTTTTTGTGTTACAATCCACTCAAGTGCAGTCCAGGCTGTTTTCAGTCAGGCTGTGTGTAGTGACACCGCAGCACGGCACAGATGCTGTCTTTCATTAGCATAGCCTGGGGCTGCAAGCAACATGGGATTCTGTTGCTGTTGTGGCTGTGTACATACTGTAGTTCTGGCAGTGCTCATCTGTTTTCTTATTGATTTTTGAAGATGCTATTCATAGTGCTGCTTTACACCTGACTCCTGAGAGAGCGGACGTGTAATTTAATGCACTAAAGAGGACACAGATGCCAATTTTAATGTTTTTCTCCCCCCATTTCAGCCAGTTAATTACTGTCATAGAATTGCTGATGGTTATAGTCGCTATTGTCGCCAAATTTCTCTGCTAGTATGCTAATAAACTCAATGCATCCTCAGTGACACCTGCAGTCGCTTTCACCAGTCAGAGCACATTCGTCTCTTTTTGGTGCAGATGTCAAAATCACGTTCCAAGTAGAGCAGAAAGGAAAATGATCAGACTGATGTCAGCTGTTGGCTGTAGAAATGGTGATGGAAGGCTAATGCCCATCTGTTCTCTATTACTATGCTAGATTACCATGTTACAATCTCAGTCTCCAATCTGTGCTAATCTAATTATCTACAGATGGTATCATAGCTGGGGTGGAGTGAAGTGGGAGGGAAAAACACACTGAGTGTGCTGGTGACTTTTTTATGTTAAGACTTTGATCAGATATCTAGGAGATTGCATGAATGAATGTGCGTTGATTAGTTTGGTGGGTCGATAATATCGGTGAATATTAAAGGTCCAGTGTGTAAGATTTAAGGGGGATATAGTGTCAGGAATGGAATACAATATAATAAGCATGTTTCATTTAGAATTGTTTTGTTTTTCTTTCCTTAGCAGTTTATATCTACATAGGAAGCAGGTCCACGTTTATGGAGATCGACAAGTTGTTTCTTTAGTAGCCCAGTAGTAACACTATCTCTAGATAGAGCCAAACAGTGTCGGAAAAACACAGGTTTATTTTTACGTAAAACTGCTTTAATCAGTGTTTTTACCGGTTTAAATCCCTGGGTCTGTTTGTTTTGGACAGTAAGAGACCTCTGCTGATAATTCAGCCCTTGTTAAAATGTGAAAAACCTTCTGAACATCTGTATCTTAAGTTATCAGAGAGGGGTTCTCATTTATAAAACAATACGCAAGATCCAAACTAAAACTGTACATACGAACAAAAGCCCAAAATGCCAAAACATTTTCTACAATCAGGCTTCCACCTCACCATCTGCCTCCAATGTTCTGTCTCCAAAATGTTCGTAAGCGTGGGTCAAAGTTTCTCCCATCAAGTCAGTTTTTATAGATCACAACTTTTGTGTCTCGTTCAGGACTCATTTTGTGGGTAGGGAGTGTTTATAAATGTCAGCCCTGGTGCATTTGTCTTGGATATGAAGAGACCTCTGTGGATAAAAAAAAAAAACCCTCCTGACCAATGAACAATGAAAGAATCCTAACCAGGGGTTCATGCTTGGCAGCTGCAATCTGCAACCCTCACCACTAGATGCCGCTAAATCCCACACACTGTTCCTTTAAAGGATTATATTAGTAGTTCTGCACACACTAGATTTCCCAGGTCGTCATTACTTTCATTTATTTCGCAGTGTTTTAATCAACTTAATTTTTTTGGTCAAAAGTAACTGAAAGTTGTGAAAAAAAAGGATGCATTCAAGAACACTCAGACATCTGAGTACAGTCCAGTATAGTGGTCCAGTACACTGTGCTTTATCCACCAAATATTTCTAACTGTCTTGCGACATCAGGAATAAAGCATAGTGTACTGGGGAAGACGTACATGTGCAACATGTTTTAATTTTGATGAGAGTTGCTGCCAAACCTTATTACTGTAATTCAAAGAATCCTTTATCTTTGATTTCCAACCAAGAGTTTTGAAAACAATCCTTTAATTGCCTCACTACGATAATGTAACTTTTATGTAACTTCTTCTCTTTTCATCCTCCCAGCTATGACATGGTCCATTATGGACACTCCAACCAGCTGCGACAGGCCAAGGCTATGGGAGATTACCTCATCGTTGGAGTACACACAGATAGTAAGGCTCAGAGCCATTGACTCATTTCCCCTCCCACACTACAACTGCACATCTTCAGTGGAAACCTTGTCTTTAAAGTCTAGCTCATCTGTACATGACTTTTTTTTCATCCTCAATGCTAATACTCCCTCCTTCATGCATGATTCAGCCGGGAGCTGCTGGGTCTGGGGAGCCACAGCACCTGTAGCCTCTGTTTATGATCTTCAGTCCCATCATTACCAGGCAGACACCAGCTGTGCCCTGTACACTTTGGAGGGGCTGTCGTGACAGTAGTGCAGCGACTCAGTGTGATTGCATCTCACCCTCCTATGGCACACTGGAGCATTCTGACGTTAAGATAACTCAGAGTGACTCAATAGTCAGGCCCAGCACAGATATCTGCTGAGGTGAAAATAAAATATCTCAGTGACGAAGGCTGCGTAAAAACCTCTTATCAGAATGTCATGCAAAGGGAGATTTCTGTCTCGCTGTTCTGTTAAGTCTCAGTTTATTTATGTGTCAGCAGGATGGTTTCATTTGAGTGTACATGTTTTGTTTTCAAGGTGAGATTGCGAAGCACAAGGGTCCGCCAGTCTTCACTCAGGCAGAAAGATACAAGATGGTGCGGGCCATAAAATGGGTGGATGAAGTCGTGGAAGGAGCGCCTTACGTCACCACCCTCCAGACCCTCGACAAGTACAACTGTGACTTCTGTGTGCATGGAGGTACGATTTGTTACTACCTCATGTCCTTATTTAGATGCTCAAATAGATTGTCATAAGCTTTCAGTATAATGCCAGACTGCTGATTTTTTGCTGCTGCAGATGATATAACTCTAACAGTGGATGGGAAAGACACATATGAAGAGGTGAAGAAGTCAGGGCGTTACAGGTGAGTGTTCTTTTGAGGAGATTGTTCGGGGTGAGATGCATGTGTTTCTGAAGTCGTTAAATTGTGTGCTTTGTTGTTCCAGGGAGTGTAAGAGAACCCAGGGAGTTTCAACCACAGATCTGGTTGGCAGGATGCTACTGATGACCAAAGCACATCACAGCAACATTGTAAGTGCAGCCTTATTCTCTTAAAATCTCAATCTCAATACACAGCACAATCCTAATTCAATCCTCTTTTCTCTTTAGGATAGTTCAGACTATCAGCAGCACACAGACAACTTTGGAAAGGTAGGTACCAAACATCATTAGAGCTTAATTTAATGCTTTGGTTGTCACAGTCAGTATCAAAACATCAGCTTATTACCAAACTTTTAATTTACTTGTGTGTGTCATGTTCAGGTTCATACTTTTGTTTAAGGTTTCTACTAGAACATGTTAACATGCTATAATTATCAAAAACAGTATTTTCCTCATACTGTCTGTGCTGAAACATATTTATGCTCCGTTTATCACCTGTCTCTTTAAGATCCCTCCCAAAAAAAAGCCCAGTCTGCTCTGATTGGTCCTTTTTTTTTAGGTCAGGGAATGACTGTAACACCATGAAAAATCACCAACAAAAGCTTCTAAACAAAAGCGAAAATATTCCATCAGGAATATGATCTGAAATCAGGGAGAAAATAACAACATCAGAAACCACGTTTACATGTTTCCCTCATGTTAGCATGTAGCTACATGTAGCAGTGTACGTAATGTAAACACTTCCAGATGTGGCGGCATGGTGGTGTGGTGGTTAGCATTGTCGCCTCACAGCCCCTCCATGCCCTGTGCATGTGCTCCCCATGTCAGCGTGGGTTTTCCCTGGGTTCCTCCCACAGTCCAAAGACATGTAGGTTAGATTAATTGGTGACTTTAAATAGGTGTGAATCTGAGTGTGAATGGTTGTCTGGTTGTCCAGGGTGTACCCTGCCTCTCACCCAGTGTCAGCTGGGATAGGCTCCAGCACCCCCGCGATCCCCAACAGGATACGCGGTTACAGAAAATGAATGAATAAACTTGCAGAAGCGTGCCTGGATCAAATGACCATATAAAGAAATCTGGCACACGATGATGTCATACTGTAGCCAAAGTAGAAAAAAACTCCTGGAAACCAAAGTTCAGAACGATAGGAAAAGTTTTTTGCTTTTCCTTTAACGTACTTATTCTTTTGCCACGTCTAAGGAACATCCCTCACTGTAACACTATATCTAAGACACAAGATGGGTAAAAGCACAAGAGGTCCCCTTTGGTAATCTTCTTGGTGCTCTTCAGCTTCCTCTTCCTTCACTATTTTTGTCATTCAAGTAGTTAAAGTTGCTAAGTGGGCCAGACGTCAACCATTATTAAACAAAGGCCTTTACTGTGTACCCACTTTATAACCAAGTTGCAGGCTATGCCAGTAAAACAGTGAATGCCACTTCTGTTCCTGGATGGGTAAAGTAGCCCAGAGTCAACATGCTGGGGATTTGAATAGTGTGAAAGCAGCAGAGAGTCTCTTCACATTTGAACATGTAAGATTGGCAGAGTGATGCTGTTAGTTTGGCGAGGGTTGAATAAATGTGCTGGGGATTTGTGGGACAGGCTTGAGTTTGCTACGGGGCAAAGAAGACATTGCTGCTCACACCACTAGGTGGCAGTGATGCAGCGCTCTTGAAACTGTCTTATTGTCACACTGTTTGTACTCATCGTGCCTGTTTCTGGATTATGGGGGTCGCATGGTCAGAAGGGCCACAGTCCCTGGACGGGGGTGTCTCAGTTCCTGCAGACTTCACAGAAGATCATCCAGTTTGCGTCAGGCCAGGAGCCTCAACCCGGAGACACCATCATATATGTGGCAGGAGCCTTTGACCTCTTCCGTATCCTTTTAAACCCTCACTGAGAAAGAATTGTCTGAATTATTAACAATTCTGTGAAAACAGTCAGCTTTTCAGAAATGCCTATTCACCCTTAACTAGCCTCCTGTCAGACATCGGCCATGTGGACTTCCTGGAAGCAGTGCATAAACTCGCAGAAAAGCCATACATTATAGTGGGGTTGCACTTTGATCAGGTGACTCTCCCTGTGCTCTTTGTTATCCATGTGACACAGTTCCTGCTTCCTTGAGATGAGTGTTGACATTTTACTTCACATCTCCTCTTTTTAGGAGGTGAACCGCTACAAAGGGAAAAACTACCCCATCATGAATGTCCATGAGAGAACTCTCAGCGTCCTGGCTTGTCGAGTAGGTTCTTCTTGTTTTCCACAGACTATTTAAGAAGTGAACTGAGCCCTCAGGGTCTGAAAAGTGAAGCCAGTGCAGAAGTGCCTTAAACTTTTACTTCTCAGTTGATTTATTAACTCAGTAGACATTTTCTTAATGAGTTTATGGTCTACATTGCTGGTTTGAAGTCTTCTATAATAAAGCATTAGATTCTTTTTGTAAATTATGGGTAAGTAGATGATAAAAAAGGGTATGCTTAAGGCATGGCTGCCTTATGATAAACAAGTCGCCACCACAGCACCCTGTCAATCAGGATAGAGACGTAGCGGTGTGTATCCATGCCAGCTCCATCCTCTCGTCCAGCCAAAGTGCCACACTTAAGGCTTCAAAACAGTAGTCTGCAAACCAATGAGTCACATCTCAGCAGCTACGTCTACTTCTTTTATACAGCTTGTGGTTGTGACACCATCAACACAGTGCATTTCAAGTATTTATCTATGATTCACTTTGTGCGTGACTGATTTCTAAATTTGTTGTTTTCCCGCAGTATGTGTCAGAAGTGGTGATTGGTGCACCCTTTGCAGTCACAAAAGATTTGCTGGACCATTTCAAGGTAAGTTCAGGCTATCCAAATATCTCTCACCATTAGATAATAAAGTTCTCTGCAATTAAGAATCAATAAAGTAGCACATCTTTTTATTCACAGGTGGATCTTGTATGCCATGGAAAGACTGAAATATATCCTGACAAGGATGGATCCGACCCCTATGCTGTAAGACTCTAAATGCCATCACAATTTTTTTTTTTAAAGAAAAAAACACCCTCATGAAATGCTGTAATTCATTTGGTGTGTTTTCTTCACATCCAGGAGCCGAGGAGGAAAGGAATCCTGCGTACTGTTGACAGTGGAAACAGCCTCACTACAGATGCCATTGTACAAAGGATAATCAAAAACAGGTAAAAAAAAAAAAATAGGCAACATTCCAGTCAACTCCAAAAAAATAACAACATCAAAGCAGCAGAAATAGGCAATACTATATTATATCTACTGAGTGAAACAGTATTTTTCCAACAGACAGTTGGAAGACAGTATGTAAGATTTAGGGGGTTTAGTGGCATCTAGTGGTAACTATGGCGCCCAACATAAAAACTTTGCGTGGTAAGTGTTTATTGTTTAAGAGAGTGTTGGCTCTCAACATGTTTGAAAAAAATTACCGTTAATAATTGTATTTCTGATCACTACATCTGATAGTAGACTAGTGAAACCCTCAAGAAAATATATTTTCCCACCTCGGGCAAAAAAGGCGAATCATTATGACTTCAACTTGGGACTTTTAGAAGTTATTCAAGTAAATTCTTGTAGAAACATAATAATGACATGTCTTTTGCTTAAGATCACTTATTCTGAATATAATATTATTTTTAAATATTAAAATTTGACTGTTAAAGCAGGTCATGAAAACCTTATCTAACATTGGCCTTCATATTTTATCAAAAATATGCATCATTGTTTAATTTCGATCAGACTTTATTATTTTCCAGTAAAAATCTATACACAGTTCAACAAACATTAACCCCATATTTCCTGTTAGCATCAAAATATTGATAAAACTCATCAAGTGACAGAGGTTTTTAGCAGGAGCCATATTATCCATAGATATCTCTTCCTTTCCAAACTGGTAAAAACACTGAATAAAGCAGTTTCACTTAAAAAAAAAAAAAAAAAAATCAGCGATAACTACGGTGGCCGACATGAACATGGGCCCATCTAGAGCCAGTGTTTGGGTGTACATTCTGGGCTACTGTAGAAACATGGCGGTGCAACATGGCAGTCACTCTGGAGGAGAGCCTGCTCCCTATGTAGATGAAATGAAAACACAGCAAATCCTTGATTTTTAGATGATTATACACTAAAGAAAACATGCTTATTATATTACATGGGACATAGTTTGTGTGCTGCTGTAATAAGATAAGACGTCTCTCCATTTTCCTTGTTTGGATTCAGGTTGCTATTTGAAGCGAGGAACCAGAAGAAAGAGGCCAAAGAGATCGCTGTGATCCAGGCCATGAAGCGACAAGAGGAGGAAAAGACTAAAGAAAGAGCCCAGGCTGTGCTGTAGGAAAAGCCCCGAACAAGCACCGAGGACCACGTGTCAACATCAAACTGACAAGCTCAATTAATCTAAACTCATGTACAGGAGAATCAGCCCTTTTCTATGTGTTCTGACACCCTCCACACACGATCCTGGTTAGTAACAGCAGTCCTTACAACAGCCCGTTTATGGCCAGGGCGCCGGCATAGTCTGCTGTGGGATCATCAGGTATACAGCGTGTGTGTTTGTGTGTGTGTGTGAGTGTGTGTGCGGGATCTTCTGTGTATTAATATATTCGGCATATGCAAATACATGTTCATGTCAGTCAACAATCACTCATACAGATGTCTAACTAAGCAGTTATGGACAGAAAAAAAAGTTGAAGCAAGGAAGATCTATTTTATGTCTTTGGATATTTTTAATTCCTTTTATTTTTTTGCCTTCAAAAATGAATTTTTAAGTGATATATTATGGGATTTGGACATATGAAGGGCAAGTGTGGGGACCTGAGATGTTGTTCAGGCATTTAACTGTAAACAGGAAGTGATGTGATCAGTCATTTCCATGGGGTCGTTGCTGCTTTCTGCCCAGCAATGGGTGTAGCCCCACCACTGATCTATCTATGTATATACTGTACGTACTGTATCTATGTATTATAAAGTCATTACAGGCTCTCTGGAGGATGCTAAAACCACGAGAGAATCGGGGGAGAAACCCCCCTGCTTCTCTGCATCTAACTTGGGTTGTTTGGACGTGACAAGGTGTTGAAACTCTTTCGGGACCTCATGTACATATCAGACCTTTCTCCAGATTGCACTGACTGCTCAGAAATCATCAGAACTGTTTCTGTTTTACTGGTAGAGCAGGTTTTTAACTCAAAAATGCACACTGTCAAGACCTGCACGCCTGGCCTTTTGAGTGCAATTGTATTTTTTTTAAACCACTTCTTAGGTTTATCCTAATATAGAGAAAACTAGAGAGTTTTAACAGACTGCTTTTAACCTTTAGTTTTATTAGTATAACTAGAGAACTATGACAGATGCTCAGTGTTGTTGACTTGATCATGAAATAGACCTCTTACTGTCATTGAGCCCTGAACAATTTAACCTCTGTCTCTATATCAAATGGGATTAAATAATATATTTTTTGTAGATGTATATTTTACTCACCTCCTCTCCATTAACTACTGTATAGATGGTTTCATATTGTTTAAAAAAAGCATAATAATTTGTCTGTATGTCAAGTTGGAATGTACTCAGTGTAGGCTATAATGTATATGTTATTGACAACTCTCAGTCGACATATACTGTAGAAACTGATTGGACTACAGTATACTGTTGCTGATAATAATAACATTCTAATCTGAAAGGCTACTTGTCGTCTTCTTTTCCCTGAAACGCAGAATATCTGGGTGTAGTACTGCAATGTCTGATTTACGTCTTCATTATGATTTAGTTAGGCTATACATAAGTCATATTATGAAAGGTTAAGGTCATGTTTGGACACAGAAATTACCTTTGAGCAGAAAAAAAGATCCTAATTTTGCAACATGAATCAGTCACACAGAGATTTCATTGAACAGGACATTAAGATTTAATAATTTTAGCAGCTGATTGGTGGCCAGCAAAAATATGTAAGGTTTTTATTAAAAAAGGAAAATATGCATAGGCATTGTGACCTAAGTGTGACCTTGATTTAAATGGGAAACATGACGATATAGAATTACAGTAAATGTCTAAGTGGCCCAGAACCTTTGGCTCATGTTTGCTGCATGTTAATAAAACAAATCATGAGTAATTTATTGACAAATTCTCCAATTCAAGGTCACATGCTGTGCTTTAAGGGACTTTTGAAGAGGTCACTATGAATTTTTGGCAACCCCCTGTGCTCTGTATCGTGCAGGCAGTGTGGTGAAACAAGGGTTGTCATTTTAAAAAGCAGCAACAGCACAATAGAAAGAGAGAGAGAGACAGAGACAGAGACTTATGACACTTGAGGATTACGGCACCCAGCGTACTGACACAAGACCACTTTGTCCTTTTAAAACAATACTCAAAACTTGGATTAATTTCTATGAAAAACCCTTTTGATTCTTATGATCTGAGGACTCTTACAGACTAAAAGAATATGAATAGCTAATTTACAGGGCTATCCATGAATGGACACATAATTTGAGGTAGCCAACAACCTGCTTTTATACATCTTACAAACTTATATAAAAAAAAAAAAAAATAACTGCTTGGCAACCAGACCAGGTGTTTAATTCAGATAGGTGTTTATTTGTCAAATATACCCACACCACGGTAGTACAAGGGACTGGGCTTTTAAAACAGTAAATGTCTAGAAAGTTTTGAGCATCAAACCCCTTCATTTTCTGCATTCTGGTGAATTTTTATGCACCAATTTGTCCCTTGTCTGCATCAAATTATGGTGTAAATGTTTTTCAAAATCAAAGTCCTTTGCTACTTATGTTTTACTGGGGAAGGCAAATGCACGTCATAAATATGAGACGTGTCCCCTACGGCCCCACACCTCTAATCTAAACCTATGGAAGATAGAGGAATTATAAACTTGTTTACTGCAGTAGGTGAATCTAAAACAATGTAGATTTTATCTGAAGTATTGTCAGATTAAATGCCATGTGGTAAAAAGAACTTCTCTCTGAAAGGCAGTTGAATAGAAGTAGAAAGTATTATTGTAACAGACTGTTCTGTATGTCCCTCTTGCGTTGCCGTAGGGCAAAAAAACCGTTTTGGCTTTTTTCAAGTATGTGTGAGAGTTTTGGGTGTAAGGAAAATAAACGGGACGAAAGACGGTGTAAAAACGCGAACAGCAACCGGTGACCATTTATTATCTTCTCACTCAAAACTCCCACACATGAATGAGCCCCTTAAAGCAGCGGAATATGACCCCAAAACGCTTTCTGCCCTACGGCAACTCAAAAAGGACAAACAATATAGAACAGTCTGTTACGTTATAAAATGATTCATCTGCACGTGCTGAGTCAGTTGTCTAATATCTGAATACGTCACTGTACTCTTAATTTAAAAGAAAAATACATTTCCCGGCGTCCTCTCTGCAACAAGCTGAGAGCAAAGACGGCTCGTGAGCACCTGCGTCTAATTAAGCTAATTGGCACTTCCGTTTGTCGCTAACTTTGTGTGCCAGCAGTTCAGGCTGAGACTCAACGACACCGGCGTGCAGAGCAAGAGAAGAGTGATGTTTTGCTGTCTTAATTCACTGCCAGTCCCTCTGCAGGTACAACATTCATTCAGTTGTTGTTAAAGTCACATAAAAATGAGAATTTTGCCTCAAAATATGCAACATTTAGTCGGTGTTCAGTCTAAAGTGATTAATGGAGACATCTGTCAGGTTACTGCTCAATCACTTCTGGTAGAAAGGTTTCTAATCTCTAAGACTTGCTACTTATCTCATTCAAAAAAGTGTTTTGTGACAGGGAGGGTAGTTATAATTTAATAAGAGAATTTAATTTTTAAAAACAGTGTGTTCATACAACTAAGAAGAGTGTATTTCAGTGTTTGGGGTGGACCTGTGGGATGGGCTGTATGATGAGTTGAAACAAAGCACGAATATAAATCAGTTAAAAAAAACTACACAAAAATATATTGTTGGCAGATATATAGATGAGGAAAGGTTGCATGTTTTTATTTTGTAAATAAACTGTGTTTATTACCAAATTAAGTTGGCAAACTCAGTTTCTCTCTTTAAAACACTTCTCAAAACATACTTTCATAGAAAGGCTTTTTTACAGTAATTTTGTTGTGTGTCTAAAGTCCTCCTTTTATTAAATTTATAATTTATTTATTTTAATTACACACTTTGTTTTATTTGGTCTTAGCCTGTGTTCAATGTTTTATTGCTGTTTTTATCTTGGTGGTGTATACAGTTTTATTTGTCTCAGAGCGCTTTGCAACCATTTTGAAAAGTGCTATACAGATAAAGTTTATTATTATTATGATTTATTATTTATTACTTATTTATTTAATTGGGTGGTAAATAGATGGGAATTGGGAATTTGTTGAAATAATGTGAAGTAAAAGAAGAAATGCAAGAAAGGGGTAGGGACATATAAGTTTTACTTCTCCCTACTCTGTTTTCGGACACTTATTTTTGTCTTGCTTGTTATTTTATTGTGTTTTTTTGTTCCAAATATAGTCATTCATGCATACATTTCATGAGTTTTATGACATTTTAGATCACAAATTTAGTGAAACTCACCTGCCATTATGGAAGAAAAATAGACAACATAATTCCTTTTAAGCTAGTTATCAAATATTGACATTAAAATTACATTTTTGTGTGCTGTCTAGTTGTAAATTAGTCTTTTATGCAATGTTTGAGTGCTGAAAATATGTTCATGGTGCTTAGGGAAATGAGGAATGTCGTCTAATGCATTTTTAGTCAGTGTTGCTTTTTAGAATTTCCAGTACACATCATAGTCATTTATGAACTGGTAATATTAACAATGTAGGAATAATTAGCCATGTTATTTTGCAGTCACTGCTTTCACAGTAATACCTAAGCCTCCCTGTGAAAATTGAATTCTTCCTCAGATCTGCTTGGGAATGTGCCTGCACCAGGATATCACAGAAGAGGGTAAAAAGGCTAAACTCCAGAGCTCCAAAATAGAGCAAGACCTTTGTGAACATGCCAAGACTGAGATGAATGTGGTGAAAATCCTCATGCTTGGTAAGTTTAAAGGCACTTACATGTCTGTAGTTTATCAGGTTTCACTGATGTGATTTTAAAGTGAAAGCATCTGTCTTGTTTGTGTGTGCCAGGGGCTGCGGAGAGTGGAAAGAGCACCCTGATCAAACAGATTAAGATAATCCACAGTCACGGCTTCTCCAAACAAGAGCTCATTAGTTTCAAGGTATTGGACAGCAATAAAGCAAATGGAGGATTTATTTTAATGACCTGAAATATTAAAGTAATGAGTCAAAAACAGCGGCAGCACATTAGTTATGTGACAAAAGGTTGACTGCTATTCATTCCCTCCGCAGCCTGCAGTACTAGACAACCTGCTGACCTCTATGAAGTTTGTTCTTCGAGGAATGGGGATGCTGAGGATTAACCTCGCTAACAAGAAGAACAAGGTGAGGAGAGATGATTCACTTTTAAATGAGGTTTCATTAAATCTGCTTTGTGGTAGCCCAGTTTTCATGCAGCTCCTCACTGTCACGCTAGATGTCAGTCTTCATCTGTAGACACACGCTCAGTAGAGATCGGAGATCATTATGTTGCAAGGCACAACATATTTGTACCTTCAGGCAGTGCATCACCTGCGCTTTTGTACTTTACTTTGAATATAAAGATATATATGTGTTTATAATGTCCTGTTCTGCAGATGCACGCCCGCTCCATCCTGTCCTGCAATCAGTGTTTGGGGGACGACCAGGAGCTGCTTCCTTTTGTGGCTCATGCCGTCTGTGCACTTTGGGCCGACCAAGGGGTGCGAGCAGCTGCAGCCAGAGGTTACGAGTTTGAGCTGAATGACTCTGCACTCTAGTAAGTAGAATGACCTTAAGTGATCTATGCCTCACAACACCACCCAATTATGATAGACAGAGGAAATGTCAAGGGAAATTGCCTAGTAAGAAGCGTGTCGTCACATCCTATCAATACAGAGCAACGGTTAAACAAGTGCAGAGAAAAAACTTCAGGAAATGATTCTTGTGACATTTGTTTAATGGGAGGCTTAATTAGGTCCAAATTAAAAGGCACTGTTTACAGATATCCAGGAAGGAGGAAGTTAGGGTGGAGCACATGAAACAGACTTGGTTAAAGATTCAGTTTTCTTGTTTACTGAGTAAAGTGTCAAAGGGCGTCATATGTGAGATGCTGTGAAGCAGGGAGAATTTAGTCAGAGGTTTTGATAAATCTGTAGCATTAGCTCTTTATTTCAAACTTTAATGTAACTGTATTTTACCACTATACATCTTACTGCCTGATTATGTCCACTTATTATGAGTCAGAAGCCAGCATGTTTTTCTCCATTTTATGTATGTGGGAAGAACTGTTTTTTTCAAATTGCTGTCCTTCAGCAATGTGCCCTTTGAATTGTCCATCCTAAAAAAAAAAAAACCCAAACAAACAAAAACACCCATCCTGCACATTGTCATGAAATCCTAACCCACTTCTCCGCGCAGCTCCTTTGTGAGTGTGGGTGCATCATCAGCTGAAGTGCGTATCATTAACTTAAGTGTGGAATACATTTGGTAAATGGCACTATTATTGTTCTGCACTCTCAGTTTCAGGCCAACTATGAAGTGTGATTATTTGTTTTAAAAACTCAAACTCTAACACATGTTACAATTCACCTTTAAAATAAGTTAAAACAACTGAGTTTAGAGCTTTACATGTATCAGTGCAGTGATGTTAACGTTTGCACCAGTCAGTGTTTCAACAGGAGTGTGTGCAATAACAAGTGTCACTCCCAAGTTCTCTATTAATTAAAGCTTAATGCATGGTCCATGGACAATTTTGGGACACTCTGGGAGATGTAGGAAATTACAAGATACAGTTTGACACCTTAAAGGTCCAGTGTGTAGTGGTGAGGTTGCAGAACTGAAACTTCTCCATGTGCCAAGTGTTTGATTCACCCATTCTGGGCTACTGTAGAACAACATGGCAGACTCCGTGGAAGAGGTACCGCTCCGTATGTAGATATGGCTCACTTTAAGGTCATGAAAACACGTCTCTTACTATCAGGTCAATATTATACAGCATTTCTGCTAATAGATGCCCCTAAATCCTACACACTGGACCTTTAATGGGAAGCCGGTATCTCAAAATAATACTTAATTCATCGGTGTAGACACTGAATAGACAGAATTCAGGCAGCAGCTATACACCCCATCTATACTGACCTTTACCTCAGTAAGTTGGTGTATCTCCTGTTAAGAAAGGTGATTGTCTAACGTTTCTAAAGCAGTGGTTCCCAACTGGTCCAGAGACAGCGTTCAGATTTGTCCTTAGTCATTAGTTGAAGGTTCACACAGTTTAATATATTCAGCAGCATACTTGCATTTGGCCATGTCATTGAGCTACTTTACTGTCTCTGTTAGTAGCTGTCTGTTAGTCACTCACTCTACAGCAGGAAACTGCACTTCAGAATAAAAGCTCTGTGGTGGAAATTCACCATACTTAAAAATAAAGAGTGTTCGTTACAGAGCTTGAGACATTCACGAGACACTTGTGGTCCATTCAGAATGAGCCTGCGACCCACCAGTTGGGAACCACTGCTCTAAAGGTATCTGCTACGAACTGAATTGACTGGATGACCTACTTTAGTTGCTGCTTTAATCGCTGGTGCATTGCTGACTTATCGTAGTGGTTGCATACAGTCTTTAAACTAAAGGCTGCAAGTAATTTTTATCTTGAAATAAACTTTGAATAAATGGACCGAGCAGAAGGTCTTATCTCCGAGGCAACAGGGAGGTCAAGTTAAAAGGTACTCTCGCTGGCCAGACTGAGAAAGATGATGTGACAGCTTCATTATCGGAACTCGATAAGTTCGGGAGCAGGAGGATGATATGAAACTCAACTGGCTGCCTTACAGTATTCTCACTCTGCTGGACCTCACATTGATTTCTCCCTCCAGTAATATTGGATTAGACTGTGTCGTGACACACTTGACTTCCCCGGCACCAAAAGGCACCTCAAGGTGTAAAATGACTTCTCGGACATTAGCATTGACATGAACTGAACTGTTAATGTAGCTAGAAAGAATTGTGAAGTTATAGGAAGTTAACTATTGATGTAACCTGTGTGTTTTAGAAATCCATTCTCATCAACACTAGCTTTATTAAGGTGAGTGCACTGCTGTTGAGAAATGGACCTTTTTGGTATGGAAATCCACATTTGTGTTTAAGTGACTAATCGGAGCAATCATTTTTGAAATTGCACCAGTTTAAGTGAGACTGCTGTAGCCAACAGCAGCAAAATGGGCTGCAGTGTAACCATTCAAGGCACGTGCACACTGTACATTTATGCTCACTAAAAGTGGCAGTGAGTCTGACAACATCATGGAAGGGATCCCTAGAGAGGTTAACTTTTCTGTTTAAGAGTAAGAATCATTTTGTTTATCACTTCAACAGTCTCCTCTACGGTTTGTCAGCCAAAACACTCAAGAAACTACAGTAGATCTAGAACTCAGCTGCTCATCTTCTCACGCGCTCCCGCACCCGTGACCACTTCACCCCCATCCTTCATAACCCCCACTTGCTCCCCATCCCCCAGCGTATCCACTTCAAAGTCCTCATCACTTACAAAGCTCTTCACAACCTGGCTCCCCCCTACCTGTCTGAGCACTCCCTCCCGCACTCTCCACCGCACCTTGGGCCTTTTCCACTGCTGCTCCCACCCTCTGGACATCAGAGATTCCCCCTCATTCTCCACCTTTGATAAAACCCTCAAAACACACCTTTTCAAAACTGCCTATAACCTCTAAATTCAGTGTACTTCACCCTTTCTGGACCCTTTCCCTCCCTTCCTCCCTATGGGTTTTTATTTTTTATTTTTAAATTTTATTTTGGAATAGCTATTGTTGTTCTCTGAGTATCCTGAAAAGTGCCATATAAATCCAGTGTATTATTATTATCACCAGACCCACCAGACTTTAAACATTCATTTAAATAAACACTCATTTAGCTTGTACAGAGCCTGCATATTTTCACACCTAACTGGGCGAATTGAGGGTTATTTCAACCAAAATAGAATTGGTGGTAGTTGGATCAGTGAAAAAGAAGAGCCAAGAGGGCTTTTGTGAGTTAAATATTTGTTTCTGTTGACTTTGAATGAAGTTTGTTTTACAACGTTAAAATTACTGTTTATTTGAATAGAGTATGGCGGGTTTGGTGATGGCAATTTCGGGGCTGTTTCTGGTTAATCAAAAAGGATCTCACTCTTTAACAGAAAGGTCTGTCTCTGCAGGGATCCTCTCCGTAATGTTGTCAGACACTTAGAATAACAATTTGAGCCTGCAGTGGCAAAAAACAAAGGTAAAATTACAGTGAGATATTGCCCCAAGTGTTTACATTGCAGCTTGTTTCATGGCTGCTGGCTACAGCCCTCTCACTCAATATCAAAAACTTTTAGACACAAAACTCTGGTAAATAGGGTCCAAACATTTTAACTCAACAGTATCACTGACATAAATTGCCGAGAATTAGTTGAGTATTCTGCAACAGTATAGTAGGTAAAAACATTTTCTAATCTGTGCTTCACGTCCTGCTAGAGCTTCATATCTGATGTAGTAGGTCAGTAACAGTACATATTACACTTTATGTTCGTATACTTTTGTTAGCATAACAGGTAGTTTTAAAGAAAGTTGTTCTTTCACTCTCAACATGGTCAGACTCATGATGGACACTCCATACAGTAGAACAAGAGAGATCCTATCCTTTAGTTGCTAATTTAGCCTCCAGCCACTAGCCTAAAGCAGAGATATGGTGCAGGCTACAGAAGTCAGCAAAACTCCACGCTCCTAGATTTTTGTTTTTTATCTGTTTCAAACTTGGACGTCTTCAGGCCCAACCAGCGCTGACTCAAGTGACATCACTTGACATTTCTTCACACAGCTCCCTGTGGAGACACAAACTGCTCCATTTAACTTTTTCCAGCATATACAGCAGCACTCCCTAACACCTGTAAACAGACTTTGATGTATAAAATCTCTGCAGTTTTCCTTTAAGTGCCAGTGCAAAGAACATCCAGTGTTTCCACTCGACTGTAATGGACAGTGTATCGATCAGTGAGCCTAAATATTAGAAACACCTTAGTATAACAAAACAATCCAACATAATACAACTCCCAGCCTCCAAAATAAAGAAAAATCAACACCTGCAGTAAGTCATTGAACCGCTAAATCAGTTTCAGTAAAAAACCAACATTGTTCCCTTCATGGAGGTAGAATTTGGTGCAGGGCTGTTGATTTAGAAGACATTGTGCACCTAATAAACTGGCAACTGGGTGTAAATGTAGCTGAGTAATGGTCTGAATCAAAAAGAAACTTGGGTGTGCAGGTGAGAAATTAAGTTTTACTGCCCAATTCCATTAAACCAGATCCCAAACATTTGCTGTCTTACTGTGATATTAAAAGGAAATCTGACAAAAGCAAAAACTGCAGGTGTATCTTCTCATAGTAGACTTTCTGTAATGTTACTGATGCTTCTTGCTCTCTTCCTATTCCCTCTCCAGCTTCTTTGAGAACATGAGTCGAATCATCGCTCCCAAATACGTCCCCACCGAGACAGATGTTCTGAGAGTGAGAGTGAGGACCTGTGGAATCATTGAGACGCAGTTTGAACTTAATGAAATGATCTTTCGGTAAGACTTATTAAACTGGCAGTGCAAATTCAGCAGTGGTTGCAACATGATATAGTGCTAATGCTGTATATTGAGTTAATAAAGATAAAGGCTTTACACTGGGCTCTCAAAAAGCATATTATACACAAATACATAGCTGAATATGCACTGTTAATATTAATACAATATTTCACCTGCCTTCACTTTCTAAGGACACTTGAAAGCTTTGCTTTTTATACTTAAAAATGAACAGTCACGCTATTCATGTCTTATGGCATCGTGAAGTGCTAGTCGTATTCCCTTAAACACTTCTAGTGAAGAAATTGTAAACTGGATATTAAGTCTAAAAGCAAACTTTAATGCAAACCTGTTGGCTGTGGTGCCGACGACCACATTTTTCCACTCTGCAAGTAGATTTTCAGTAAAACTGATGACTGAGAAGGTGTGGAATAACCAACAATAAATTACTTTGGGAAATGGGTAACAATAATGCCAGGATACTCAATTTCCAATCACCTATTCTATGGTCCATAGAGGACTTAGACTTGGGCTTAGACTTAAGTTTATTTTCCATCAGAGTTACTTTTCATGGAGTTGTTATACACTGTCCTAAAAAGCAGCTTGTTCAGCCTCGAGAGACTCGGCCTCACCACGAACTCTTGAAGGGTCCCTGATTGAAGCTGAACTCTCTGAGCTGCAGGAAGCGGCTGCCCTGGGCATGGCTCAGACATGAAATATTGATGGCTTGGCTCCACCTGGTTATTCCAGGAAAAATAACACAAACGTGGAGGAAGCGTACAGATGAAACATTGAAATCCCAGCCTCCTCTCCCCCCTCGACCCTTTTGTTTTCACAGTAAGCAGTCATGCTTGATTCCCCCTGCGCCCTGTGCTATGACTGCATTCAGTGTGTGGGTCATTATAAGAAATAGAATCCATACAGACCAGGACATCGTTAATATTGCATACACTGTAGCTTCTTCAAGGTTAGAGTTGCATCAAACTTAGGGCTGCATGATTAATCAAATTATTATCAAAATCACAATATGGCCAAGTTCAATATCCAGATGGACTTACAATTTTTTGATGAAGGTAAAATGTGTTGCAACATCTATGACCTCCAGCATGCACTGGGGCAGTTTGCAGCCGAGTGTGAAGCGGTCGGGACAAAGGTCAGCACCTCCAAATCTGAGGCCATGGTTCTCTGGTGGGTTGGGTTACTGCTGAGTTCTAGTATCTCGGGGTCTTGTTCATGAGTGAGGGTAGAATGGATTGCTGGTCAGTCAAGGTGAAGAGGGAGCTGAGCTGGAATGCGAAGCTTTCGATTTACTGGTCCATCTATGTCCCAACCATCACCCATGCTTATGAACTCTGGGTAGTGACCGAAAGAATGAGATCGCGGATACAAGCTGGCGAAATGAGCTTCTTCCGTGGGGTGGCTGGGCTCGGCCTTAGAGATAGGGTGAGGAGCTTGGACATCCAGAGGGAGCTCGGAGTAGAGCTGCTGCTACATGTCGAAAGGGGTGAGCTGAGGTGGTTTGGGCATCTGATCAGGATGCCACCTGGGTGCCTACCATGTTCCAGGCACGTCCCATTGGTAGGAGGCCCCGGGGCAGACCCAGAACATGCCGGAGGGATTACATATCTCATCCGGCCTGGGAACACCTTGGGTCCTCCATGAGGACCTGGAAGGTGTTGCTGGGGAGAGGGAAGTCTGGGGTACTTTGCTTGGCCTGCTGCCCCTGCGACCCTGGCCCCAGATAAGTGGATGAAAATGGATAGATTGATGGAATGGTGTTGCAACATACCATTGAAACTGAAGCATTGTGGTGCTACAGAAATGCTACCTGCCAAAATGCTTCACTTTCATGAAAGGACATTTCTTGAAATGATATTCTAGATGCTCAAAAGGCGTTTGGGAAAACGTATGCAGTGTACTTAAAGAATTTTTGATCACCTTTATCAATTTTTAAAGCCAGAACTGCACAGAAATATTTGATACTTCACAACCTCCCGAGGTATAAAGTTGTGTTTTATTGCTTACTCTAGTGGTTCAACGTCCTTTTGGTTTACTTCTTTGCTGAATTCAGTCACAGTGTACAGGTGGTTCGAGGTTGTCAAGCAACATTTTCATTCACATACCAAAGAACAATACGACAGCCCAAACTGTGCAACATTGAAGACCATGTAAATATTACAGCTGTGTTTAATAAATAGACACATTACATATAAGCAGTTTATCTGTCCTTGCTTTCCATCTCCTTATTACATTAAGGGCATAGGATTTTAATATATTCTTGAAAAATGCATAATGCAATTCTCATAAGCATGGCTAAATACAGCATCAGAGTGACTCAGTCTCATATGTCTTGAGCTGATTTCACCATATAACTAAATTCAATAACGTTATTTCCTCAGGTGTTGCGAGGCGTATCAGTTTACAGGTCTGATCTTACTCTTCCACTAAATCTGAAAAACCATAAAAGCCTTCTTGCGGTCATGAGTGATGGTTTTCTTTTTCTGCAGCTCAGAAACTACAGCCGTCAAATGCCACCGTTAAGGCTTATTGTCCCCCGGCTTGTTAAGCCTGACTCTTGACCCAGGGGATGAACGCTTCATTGCCTCTGACATGAGTACAGCAATCATGCACCTGGAGACTGTCTGGCCCAAATGGGAACTCATTACCTGTGTCACCAAGACCCTCGGCTTCACTATAGTGCCACACCATAATTTAAAATGGATCGCCCCAATATTTGAACTGGGTTTGAATTACTGTCATTATTTAATATAAAGGATATCACCCCAGGATGAAACGGGTTTCTAATATTTTTAATGAGCTCTCGTGTGACCAGTCTCTGGAGAGTTTAGCACACACAAGCTCTCCATCACGTCTTCAGAAATTGTTTAGAGTGATTTAAGCTGTGCAGGAGGAAAATCCTGCACAGTGAATCATACTTTTCTCTCTTCTTTCACTCACTATGTGACCTGTTGTAAGCAACGCGTTGGATGAATAAAGCATGACTAGATTTCTCTTTCCTCACTGTCAGGTTGTATGATGTCGGGGGCCAGCGGAGTGAGAGGAGGAAGTGGCTCAGCTGCTTTGACTGTATTCAGGCCGTGTTGTTTGTCGTGGCCCTCAGCAGCTATGATATGACACAGACGGAGGAGCCCTCAGGGGTATGGTAATTTTTGTAATCGTATAAATCAAATATGATACTGTGTCTCTTATTACTTGGCAGAAAAGTCACTGATTTTAGCTGAATTTGGTGCCCTCGGCCTCTCTGCTTTATTTTCCTTCAGAATCGTCTGCAGGAAAGTCTGAAACTTTTTACGTCCATCTGCACCAACACAGTCTTCAGCAGCGCCTCACTGGTAAGTTTATTTGCACTTTGGCTGTCTTATAAGGGCTCTAAACAGAATTCAGAGCATATGACTTGTCTTAACATGAAGGTGGCTGAGCTGGTGGTTAGCAGCTAACGGTGCTAACTCCATAAACAGCCCTACACCCCAACAGTGCTGAGAGAGCTAATGGCATTAACCTGGGGGAGCCAGAGTGTGCGCAGTATGCTACAGAGATGATGTGACAGAGGTAACAGACGTATGAGCCAGATTGGCGTACCACAAACAAGCCTGACTTCATTCTCTGCTCAGGACACCATTACTCCACGATATTGTTACGCAGCAAATATCGGTTTGCTGCTACATTAATTCACCGACTGTCACATACAGAACCTTTTAAATATAAATATGCTTAGAATACAATAAGGTATCACTTCAGAGCTTTGTCTCCTGCTTGTGTGTTTTGCACAGACTTATTGCCCTGTCTCTTTCAAAGCTCATCTGAATGTGTGGAGGTGACTAAGGCACTGAGGGGCTTTTTTGGTAATCATTCATGCCAAGCAGACGGGACACAAACTGGGTATGATTGCGTCTGACAGACATAATTAGCATACAAAGTCTAGCTGAGATGTAGGGCAGGTGATTTCTGTTTTGTAAGTTGGCTGTGAGCACTGTTTAACACTTGGTGTAATGACTTGCGTACGTCATGAATACCTCACATGTTGGTCCGTAGCATTTATGTCTGTAACTCGAGGCATTTGGGGGCAGGTGTTATCACACACATTTCCTCTTGTATCATTTTTAAAAATGTTGAGTGTGTTTCAAATGGTGGACAGCATATTGCTTTTACATCAGCAGAGTGAGGAGATTCTCTAGAGGTGGTGTAAAATGGTAGAGGGTCTGAACTTAAATAGAGATGACCGATAATGGTGCATTCAAGGCAAGGCTACTGAAAACCAAAGTAATTTTTAGGATTCTTATTTTTACAGAGTGTGGTTCATTTTTCTGTAAAGTGCCAGTAGTGTGTGTCTCCACGGACATGCAGGGCATTAGTGTGTAGACGTGTGCTTAACCCGATGGCTCACTGTAGAGCAGAACGCTTGTATGTATGGAGGATATTTATGGTATCCCTTGTGAGTTCAGAGATCCACAATGTCCTCATTACAGAGGATGTTAGGATGCTCTGTGTAATATACAGCAGTATGGAGATAATAATTTATTCATGAGGATGATGCTGTCATTTCATAATTTTAAACCTCAAATATATGATGATTGTAAGAAATTTTCATTTATACGTCTAATGTTACAATCATTTAAAAACAAAGCCACTGAATAGCTGAGTCTCCGGTACATGTTTTACGTTTCTACAGACAGTTAAATGTTATGAATGTGATACATTTCAGAGAAATTGCACTGAAAATCATCGACCAGAGGGTTATTTGACTTCCCAATTCTGGTGCTCTATCTCTCCTACAGATTCTGTTTATGAACAAAACCGACCTTTTCCGGGACAAGATCCTACACTCTGGAAGACACTTGAGATTTTACCTGCCTAGTTACACAGGTACTTTGGAGAGGATTGATTGTTTTATGTTTTATAACTCAGGTAGAGCTGTCAAATACGTCTGCGATTTTGAGTATGCCATACCTTTGCCTTATGTTTCGGGGGAACCAAGGCAGTTCAAATGGTAAATTAAACAAGGATGATGGATTTCAAACATTTAGTTCATCTTTAATAAAAACAAAACACATACAATAGTAATCTAGTGATCCTGGGAATCTTCTGTTTACATTACAACTGCCCCAGTGTTCTGACCCCAGACTTGAGAAACTGCCGGCCTTGGGTTTCAACCTTTTGCCACTCAGGAGTTCACAACTTGTGACTCAGAGGTATATTTTAAAATTCTTAATTCCTCATGGAATTGGGTGTATGTGTCTCTTTTTGCATCCTCCGTGTCCGTTGGGTAATCAGAATTCCTTCTGGCCTGACGTCTGTATTCACATACAGTCCTCTGTTTGTGTGTATATCATTCATTCTGGCCAGATCATGGTCATACATATTTCACACTCATTCACAATGACTGAGTAGTGAACTCTGTGTCATGTTTTATTTGTGTATTTGAGGATTTGCGGAGGTGTTGATTCTGACCGGAAGACAGTGTCTTGTTTTATCAACATTTAATCAATGAATCAGACTGACTCTGTGCAGTTTGGACTGTGCTTACACTGACTCCTCACTTCACTGAAACCCAGGAGCCGATGCTGACGTGGACGCTGCAGCCCACCACATCGCTGCCATGTTCTCCTCATGCAACAGCCGCCCTGACAAGCCCGTCTACCACCACTTCACCACTGCCACAGACACCGCTAACGTGCAGGTTGTCTTCCATATGGTCATAGATCAGGTCATGAAGGAGAATCTAGCAGCTGTCCAGCTGCTGTAAACATCTCCTGAAGTTGTTTTTACTCATTCAGCACTGGAATTTTAGTTTCATCACGATCGTTGCCTGTTGGCAAACTGTTTCCCCATTTTTAAAATAACTTATTTAAGCAGATAATGTTCTGTTAAGATGCACTTTCCCCAGTTTGTTTTAAAACATTTTAAATAAAATATTTATTGATAAACATGCCTTGTACTTTTAATGCTGTTTTAATGATATTATCCTTTTAAAGAAGATGTCTATTCATTCCTACAGATACATTTATTCATGAGCTGTTTTAATGTATGCTTGTTAAGTATAACTTGGAAAACTGCACCACTTTTTAGTTGTTTTCCAGGTTTGATTCATATACATTTAAATCATCCAGAACTGAATTAATTGCCAAAATGATTTTGCTGTTTGACATTCATCGTTTGCAAAAAATGTTTTCATTATCAGTAACAATATTACACTAATGGGTTTTTCCAGTAATTTCAACAAGAGGCTGCAATATGATTAATTTATTAATGAAAACTCATAAAATATGTTCATTCATACATTACTTTTACAGCTTAAAGTTTTTAAGACACGTTCATCATAAAGTCAATAAATAACTTGGTGAAATGGTAAATGAAAAGTATCATATCTTCCATCTAGTGCAACAATAACATTAAAGTTGAAGTCAGAGAAATGTACAGTCATTAAAAATGTCACGCCTTCAAGAAGAAGGCTTCATCACCCAGACCAGCTGCTGGCTTCACTGCTCAGTCTGCTGCACAGTCTGCGGTGTCCAGAGTGAGGAAGATGTCCGCTTTGCACTTAAATGAACCCTTCATTTCCTGGAAGAGTTCACAGCTCTGCAGGTTTGGTGTGATGTCTTTGATGCAGACGGGCTGTTTGGAGAGAAACAGAAAACTTTAAATTCTGTACACTTAAATCAAATAAACTGTGATGTTTGATATCCTAACAAATACTCCTGCAGAGAGTTAACACTCTCTGGACCTCATCTCAGTAGTTGTTTCCTTTTATGTGACAACCAAGTACATTTACTACCATTGTTTCCTCTTTATACTCCACTACATTTCACAGAGAAATACTGCACTTTCTACTTGTGACATTTTTATATTCACTAGTAATTTGGTAGATTAAGGTTTTAAAATACAAAACATGTCAGTTTATAAAATGGGATACATCAAGAAAAATAAAACTGCCCAAATTATAACTCAACCGACACCAGCTACATTATTTTTCAGTAATAACACATCAATACAATACATTATTTTTGTTATCCTAAGTACATTTTTAAGTGTTTGTGGCAACTTAAGGATCTGAATAGTTCTCATGTGCACTACAGAGTAACAATCCCAATACCATTAAGACCAGTTCTGCTGTAAATCTGACTTTCTTTACAATTTCTAGTAGTGCATAGTTTCACTGGTGCTCACTGGATAGCTCCTTCTGACTGGAGTGACCATGAATCCAGGAGAAGAGGATTTCTGGATTTGAAAATAAAATGCTGAAAATATAAAATAGAAATATATAATCTTAATAATAATAATAATAATAATAATATGCAAATATATTTTATATATAAAAATACAAGCTCTAAAGAGGGGGTTCACTGCAAAAATAATAAATACATAAAAAAGGAGCGCTTGTACTAAACTCATAATAAGTATTAAAGTTTAAAATCTGAAATGCCAAAGGCAAACTCCTGAAGTAATTTCACTTGTTTCCAGTCTGTGTTCAAGACAGCCAAATGCTGCTTTGTAATTTCAAGAAAAAATGGATACACAGGTTAAACAAATGATATTAAACTCGGATAATGCGCTTTTACGCTCGTGCGTAATGGCACTCCCGTCCAACCCATAATGCCAAGCTAACGGTAAACACTGACCATCGTCTTCAGGATGTAATTCTGCGCAGTGAGTTCAGGAAACACGTTGTTAGTCGCCAACTCTTCGCTGTCTGCAGGCTGCGGCTCGGCTCTCCTGACATACGGTGACCTCCGGATACCGGACAGCAAGCCGGACGCCCTGCCCACTGAGTAGTAGCTCGGACCGGCCATCTGCTTGTACCACGCCTCCGTCGGACTGCAAGCCACCAGCACGGAGATCACCACGATGGGGAACACGAGTTTAGCGGGCATGTCCATGTCGAGCACTGAGGCTTGGTCCTGTGCAACTCTGACTGACTGGTCCTCCTCTTTGTCACCGCGCACTGCTCCGGTCTTTATATGGACCCGTGATCATCCTCACTGTTTCGTCAATGTAAACTGACCCAGAGTGAGCGTTTCACACACACTCACACACACACCTCAGAGAAATCCACTCCTCCTGGCATGTTTTGTTTATCTGTTCATCAGCATTTGAGATAAAATGTTGAACTTAAATGCATCAAATGTACATTTCGTCAGTTATAGTTTTAATAGAAAAATCTTAATGCATTGGACCTAAATTAAAGGAGCAGTGTGGAAGAGGGGGATTTGGTGGCATCTAGTGGTTAGGATGGCATACTACAACAGCTGAAACTTCTGGTTAGGATTCCTCCAGTGTTCATTGTCTAGAGGGTTTTTACTGGAGACGAATTATCCGCTGAGGTCTCTTCTTCTACACAACAAACACACCAGGGCTCTCATTTATAAAACAATGCGTAGGATCCATGCTAAAAATGTACATACGGACAAAAGCCAAAAATGGCGTGTGCCACAAAATATACAACAATGTCTACAATCAGGCTTCCACCTCACCATCTGTGTCACTAGTTTCCCGTCTCCAAAATGTTTTAAAGCATGGGTGTAAGTTCCTCCCATCAAGTCTGTTTTTATAGATCACAACTTCCTCCTTCCTCATACTGCACACTGAAGAAAACATTATATTCCATGTCTGCCCTGAATCAGGGGTCAGCAACCTTTACAGTCTCTATTTTTCTCCAAGACTTTTCCTTTCCTTATCCAGAGCTGTCCTCACTAGGGAGACTCAAGACAGGCCCCCCGCAAAATTCAGAGGAAAAGGCACCAGATCATAGACGTAGGAATCGATGTACCTTTTTTACAATTGGAGAATTTTCTACAACACAGACACATTTTAAATAAAATGTCCATTTTATTTTTTAAATTATTTTTGGTCAAAGCCACAGAGAGCCACTGAAGAGGGGCTGTTGAGTTGCGTGTGGCTCCAGAGCCGCAAGCCGCCTACCCCTGCCCTAAATCCTACACACTGGACCTTTACGGCAGAACAAAGCAGGAACTACTGGAATAAAAACGTGAGACACTTTTCATTTGAAAAACATTTATAGAATAAATACTGTTGCTGTTCAAGTACTGAAACGTGAGAATACTCCCAAAGTGTACAGAGGTGACTCATACATGTTAATAAAAAATGAATAGCATGTGATACGACCTGCATGTTGCAGTGTTAATGAGAGGGAATCAGGTCAGCTTTTCTTATGTGTTTATCTTTTTTTTTCTCTTCTTTTTTGTAGCAGTCAGTCTAAAGCTCATCTTAAATTCACAGTATTCTAATTTGTCTTTTTGTTTCAACAACAACTTTTGTACAGTGTCATTTTTTCACTACTTATCAGAAGTACAAAATGGAAAATGGATTAAAAAATGCTCTAACACTTACAGTAACAATTGGTTTGTGCTTTTTTTTTTTTTTTTTTTTAATGTGACTGTGCTGTACCACATCAAAGCAACAAAAGACTTCCAGGCATATGCGCAGGACATATGTTTTCTCTACACAGGGGGGCTGGTTTCACACACTCAAAGAATAAGCTGAAACGGCGCACTGAGTCTGTGTGATACGTGACCTCATTTCATGAGTTGAATACTTTGCATGGGCAAGTCAACACCTTATTTTTCCATCACAGGAAGCTGTGTCTATAGTACGTAGGTTAAGAAACAGATGAAGAAAAGAAAATGCTCTTTCACTGTGTATTTTAAGTAGAAGACCATCCTGCGGAGCTTTTTACAAACATTTTACAATTGATTGCTGATTTGACTTGTAACTGGAAACATGCGCATTAAACCCAGGAACTTGATGTGGACATTGATGTCACTTTTTCTGGCGGGTAAGTGCAATGCTCACATCTAATTAAATGTTTTATTAAAATGACAAAATCTTAAAGGGTGCTAATAAATCCATCTCTTTCAGGTGCTCTTTGCAGTCAGTGGAAAGTGGTGTATCAGCAGCAGCGTATCTGTGCAGTGAGAGGCTCGTCTGTTGTCATTCTTTGCTCATTTTTCTACCCTGACGAGCTGAGAGTGACGAGATACATGTGGGGTCTAGTGAAGTCTCGTCTTCTCAAGGGTCGTTTCGTTTCTGACAGGACCTTAGAAAAATTCGCCTCCAGATTTCAGTATATTGGTGACGAACATCACAATTGTTCTTTAAAAATACACCGAGTGGAGCATGATGATGCAGGAAAATATGCCTTCAGATTAATAACAAACTCCAAAGACGGGAGATGGACTGGTCAAGCTGGCTCAACTTTAAAGGTTGTTGGTAAGTTTTCTTTTTCATATAGCTGTGAATGTACTCCACAGTTCAGTCTGTGAAGTTTGAAACTCACGCAGTACTTTGCTCTTCTAGATTTGAGCATTTTGGTGACAAAACGTGATGGGAACAGAGCAATAAAGGAAGGCGACTCGGTGAATCTGACCTGCTTAAACAGCTGTAATGGCGGTAACCGTTCATCTGCTTTCACCTGGTTTAAGAATGGAGAACCCATAAATGAAGGAGCTGTACTGTATTTGAGCAACATGTCCTCTGCCACCTCCGGAAACTACACTTGTTCTCTAGACACCCACACAGGAACAGCCTCAGGAGTCGTAAATATTGATGTTGAATGTGAGTATTGGACACAAGATCAACACTTTATACACACATGCCACATGTTTTTTTCTGACAGTAAACAGTTTTCTTTCAGATGGCCCTAAGAACACATCAGTGTCTGCCAGACCATCGACGGAGGTGTACGCTGGCAGCAACATCACCCTGATCTGCAGCAGCCGTGCAAACCCCCCAGTGGAGAAATATACTTGGTTTAAAAGAAATAATGATGATGATGATGATATTATGTATGTTGGACACCTGCCTGTGTTCTTCCCTGATGTTGGTGGTCAGTATTTCTGCAGTGCCACAAACGAACATGGAAGCCAAAACTCCTCTCTTGTGACTGTGACGATCAAATGTGAGTAGGTTAATACTGTTGGTACTACCAGTTGTTTACTTAATGCAATATAAACCATGTGTTAAAAATCGAAAACACTGCTTTTGTTTTACAGCATGTTGGATAACATTTACCAGAGATGTCCTTATCATTGCTGCTTTCGCTGTGCTTTTGATTGGGACCACTGTTATTGTCATCAGAAGGTAAGCTGTAAGAACCATTTATAAGCTTAATTTAAGTAAAATTATTAGCATTAAATACTCTTTTATAAGTAAATGTCCTGTATTTAAGTTTTACTGAAGATAAGTGGCAAAGGGACAGTGCAAACAGGAAGCATCAGCAGAAAAAAAATAAAATACAAAGCAACATATAAATATGTGGAGAAAGTAAACTGTACAAAAACAAAGAGCACAACCATAAGCAACCAGCTCAAAAACAAATGTCAGATAATATGAAAGCATCTAAAAGAAGCAGACTGTAATAAAGAGAGAGACTGAATGACTAATTTCACATTACAGATTGATGGAAGTATAGATATCACTGCACAAAAAATCCTCCTAGCAGTAGACGCACACTTCCTTCTGCATGGTGGTATGGTTGACAGGTGTAGATTGGTAGGCCCTATGTAAAGCAACAAGGTCTGAGGATTACCTTGAGTAGCTGGGTAATGATTTCTGCTGTTAAGTGTTTCAAAATTGTTTTTTTTTTTTTGGTGCCATCTAGTTAAATTATGTTTGAGAGAAGGCACACATCTCTACTATCGATATCTCCAGCACTCAGCAAATCACACCAAATCAATCCAGATTAAGAAACAGAGCTGCAGGTACGAGGAAAAATATGGATTTTTGATATTTGAGTGAACTGTACTTTTAAGTTCAGTACTTAAATCAGAGGTTTAAATGTAGGGAAGGCACTGCGGGTGCACAGGGGTCCATGAGGTAAGGGAAGAGTGCTGGGTGGAGAATGGGCTCTTATGAGTAACTGCCACCTTAAAATGTGCCCGTCTTCTAAGAAAATATCTTGTTAAATTAAAAATAGCACCATTTGCTATATATGCCCTTAAAAAAGGCAAACCCGACTTTGTCATGCTTTTTTTAATTGTAAAATAATTAGTATTGTCTATACAAAATGATATACCTATTCCAAATAAACTAAAATTGTTATATTCTCATCTCTTATTTATTTGGTATTTTTTGTCACATACAGATATGCAGTGATGATTGTTGGGTAATCTGTGTGTTGATGTTACCCAATGTCAAGTCTTTGATCATGTGACAAGATGATATGTGCACAATAGCGTGCTCTGGGGTCTGTCGCAACTACCTCACGCCACTGTTACTTTTCACCACTGCACCCATCTGCCTTATAATTACGGTAGTTTAACATGTCGGTTTCAGTATCAGCACCACACATTGCCTTCAGATTAACTCAAGTCCTTGTTACAGCCCTACTGATATCATATGAGTCCTGTCAGCAAAACACACATCTTGCTTTTGCATAACATGTTCTGATGTGGCAGAATTTATGACACATCCTTGCAATCATTCACTGTTTATGTGTCCATGAAATTGTCTTATACCAGTGATCATGCCTGTGATTCTGTTTATCTGTTTCAGACTCCACAAAAATAGGGACACGGACATCAAATACAGACTGTGAGGAGGAAGACGCTGAGGTGACCCACATTTTATACAGAAGACTGTAGTCTATATTACAATTAAAGATGCCAGTTGCACAGAGGTTGTCTGCAACTGATTAAAGCAGGTGAAAGGCAAATCAAACCCACATCCGTAAGTTCCTGCTGACTGACAGATAACATGATGGGCGTCAGATAAGAGACGACAGGTTGTTTCTGTTGTGCGAGTGAAACAGAGACTCATAATAGAGACACATAAAGACAAAATCTGATGTTCATCTTGTGTTGTTCTGTACGATTGTATGCAGGATGCAGACTACGTCAACTGGCTCAACTGTGACAGTCAGTCAGAAGAGGGAAATCAGTGCGAGGGAGAAGCAACAGAAGTCGTCTATACAGCTGTATACTTCAACAAGAAAAGAAAGTCAAACATGTGAGGTGTTTTTACACTTCCTGTCATCCATTTTTCCTCACTTGGTGCATTGGAGGCACATGTACTGACTGACTGTATCACCCGCAGGGAGCAGCAGATGGACAGACATAATGAAGATGTGATTTACATCACAGTGTGCAGGTAAAGCTCAGGAAAGACTCACAGACTGAAAAAAATGAGCGTTTGCATAAGACATATTTAGTGCAAACATTTTCTTTCTCTTTTTCAGGAACCAACCGCCGGACACTTCATATGTTGAGCCTCCCTAATTTGACGACAAACACATGCTGTTTGCAGCGATGAAGCTCAGCGTAAGTTCCATCAGGAATATCTAGTCACAATTCTCTCTATATCCCACTCCTGTGGGTGTTCCCTCTCCTAGTTAGCCAATCAAACTTTGCCCCAATCTCCAGCCATCCATGCTGCTGCTGCTGCCAAACATTAAGTCTGTTCTCCTCTCTGCTCCTGTCAGCTGTCATTTTAGGCGAAATCGTCACACCCTCACCTTATCCAGAGCCCAGGACGAGCTCATCAAAAGCCCGCTCCTCTTCACATCCAGATCCTCAGCTCCATCTTCAACTCATCTCAACACCACGATTACCACCACCAGCGTCAAGACTCCCTAATCTGCTACATCTTTACCCCCCTCCTGAGATATGTGACATCACGATGGGGTCTAATCGCCAAAGACTTTTCACATTTCTCTATTCACTAGCAAGCACCACGCCACAACAATATGTCGTTAAAATGTTTAATTGTAAATCAGGAGGTGTTAGTTGATGAGGACTGGTGAACTGATATAAGTGGGGGTGAAGGTGAAAGAGGGATGTCTTCTGTTAGGTTGATCTAGGAGGATGTTGTGGCAATCGCGCTCAGTGTAGGGGCTCTGTCTCTGGCATTTTTCCACCCAAGCTGATGACAGGTCCCCCAGACAGCACTTAGAATGAGACATGGGAGAGATATGCACCAGATTGAATAAGAAGAGATAAGGGGAGAAGGGAAGAGAGGTTGAAAGAATGTTGGTAGGGATGAGGTAGGGAGGATGATGGATGAAGGGAAAGGGTAAGAGAGGGTGGGTGGCGAAATGTGAGACAAAGAGAGCAGGATGCGTTGACCAGGTATAAGTAGGCTTGGCAGGTAATTAGTGTTAGCGTTGTTGAGGCGTGAAATGAAATACACTTCATTTGTGGTCTCCTGGGTGAAAGTCCTGTTTCGTTTGACCCATCCACCTCCCTCCCCTACCACCCTACACGCACTTTCACGCTCTTTTTGATTGATTGCTTTCAGCATCAAGACTTGTTTACATAACAGTTATTTGAAAGCCTGGTGTGTCTTATGAAGATGCTAAAGGGTGTTTTTGGCATCCATATCCCACACCGAGGGGCTGACAAAGCGTCAGTATTCGATGACCTAGGCATGAGATTGAGTGTTTTGAGGGCGTTTGGTTCAATATTTCCTTACATTGTACAAATCTGTATGATGTAGTGCACATGCATTGCAGTAAATATAAATATAATAATCTAGACAACAAGAAAGCGACACACTGGGACACTAATACTTGTTACTCAAAAGAAAAGACACCACCAAGAGTCATTAACTAAAACAGAGTATAAGATTCTCATTTGAAATATATGGATGAGACGTCTATAGGAGGATACACATCAAGGAAAAGCTTTAAGAGAATTTAATTAAGAAAAGAAATTGGCTTTTGGACACTAAGTATGACATCACCCTCCACTCTCGTGCTCTGTTATGTTAGCTGAGTGTGTTAAAGGGATGCACGTCTTGGCACCAAAAGGTAATCTAATGGGAAATTTAGTTAAACATGCTGGAAAGGGAATAAGTGTTTTGTTGATAAAACTTCTTCAGTGCCTTATTCCCAATACAATACAAAGGAACGACTGTGAGTCTGAGACATGATGCTCAGCGTTGTCTCTTTGCTTCCTTCAATGTTACAGGAGGGTGACGTCTGCTGGCAAGCAAACATACATCAAGGTTTCATCAAAGGAGCAAAAAATGATTTGTTTTTTTTAATACATTATGTTGGATTTCTTCCACCATGCCTCTGGGTCAAACGTGTGTGGATGTGCACGCTCACACGAGCTGTTAAGTTGCTTTTCCGGTGTTTTATAAATCACACAAACTCCTGTTTTGTGCTTTTGGCACTGAATGTTCATTTGATTTCTGTAGTCTTTAGTTCCTGAGCTTCTCAAGACTCTAAAATGATGTTCCCAGCTGTAAAGCTACTGACAACTACAATAAGTTACACAGGTTGTAAAAACTGGAAATCTGTGAAAGAAATAATTATGTGAGATACAAAGTGTTATATTGGACAAATGAGAGCAAAAGAAGAAACATTGTACAGGGAAATGGTAAAACATATTTGCTCACAACTGTGCATCCAAGTCTTCACTGTGTAATGTTTGAAACCCTGAGTATTCCTCAACCAAATCTTACAAGAAAATGAGGTGATCCGCCTTCAGATAACTGGAGGAAAACTGCACTGATGTAGTGTTGCACCCGTATAACATTGTGGATTTCTTGATGGACAGTTTTAAAAATGGAGCGAAATCAATGCAGCACAACCAGAGATGTTTTCTTTTTTATCCCACGCTTTCTTCATCCTTTCAAAACCTTGCACCTACATAATATGCAATGCAATGTGGCCACTGACGGTTTGATTGGAAATTTGGGTTATTGCTAGTAGCTGCTAATGTAGCCTCTAGCATGCTCTAGCATGGAGCTGCCAGCCTCCAGATGAGGAACAGGCTGCAGAGGGCCGATAAACTCAATTTTTTCTAACACAACATCACCAGAATTGCCTCATGTTTAAACTTGTATTGACTGATTGATTCATTTTTGTCTTGTGCCATGCGCACATACATGTGCGCAACCCTCATAAGTTTACAAGACACCATTACAATGACGTTATAGTGACAATCCAAAGTCAGGTATACTCATGTGACACCAGAAGACGATGTAGCGTACTGATAAAGATGCCAGCAAAGCGACTATCAACAGACTTATTTCACTGGTCGCAAATACATGGAGATGTAGCTGAAGATTATCCTCGACTTAATCACAGCAGTGCTGATATACAGTACAACAGCACTCCCTCTTGTGTGATATTAGCCCTACTTAATTAAAAAAAAAACCATGGACTTCAAGAAGAGGGAGCCAAAAATGCTACATCATTTCTGCATTTTAGGACTTATTCCTACAACACTCTGCTAATGCTGACTGAAGTGACGTCAACTTGAAGCAACTTTATAAGACTCAACTTTATAAGACTTTCTTTAACTTCTTCTGGAGCCAAAAAAACCTTCATATATCTTTTTTTTCACATATGCACGAGTCTTCCCAAAGACTTATGTGCGTAGAATCAGTGGAGATCCCCTTTAGTAGCTGATGTCTTGTATTGGTATTGTATATAAGATGAACAGTTTAGCACAGTCATTAATGCAGCAACACTTGGTTTGCATTGTTTAGTGTCAGAGTATCTGACTGTGTCTTGCTGACAAGAAAGCTACATCATTATCGCGTGACATATTTCCTCTACGCAGGGCCTGGTTTCATACATACCTACCACTCATGTTCAGATTGAAGCCGTGCATTGAGTCTGTGGTGTGACTGACCTGATTTCAGGGGCTGCAAACCTTTTCAAGACAATCTAAAACTTTTGCATACAGGAAGCTCTGCTCTGTAGATCAAGAACAGAAAAGTAACTGGTAAGTTTTTACACAGTCATGAATCTACTTGACACCTTAATCTGTTAAGTTTTAAACTGAAGCAGTACTTTGCGCTTCTAGGTTTGAACATGTGGCTGACTAAACCTGATGGGAACAGAACAATGAAGGAAGGCGCCTCTGTGAATCTGACCTGCTTAAACCGCTGTGATGGCGGTAACCTTTGCTTTCATCTGGTTTAGGAATGGAGAGCCCATGTGTAGTGCATCAACAGGCCTGTTTTTGACAATAACCGATCATAAGAGCGACTTGAGGCTACAATTTGTCTGACTGGAGAAAGTCAAACATGTGAGATAGCTACCAGTTTTTCAAATTTATATTGCATTAGAGGCACATGTGCTCATCGACCTAATCATCCACAGGAGGCAGCAGATGGACTCCCTTAATGATGACAAAGGTGTGATCTACAGCACAGTGAGCAGGTAAAGCTCTGCGAGCACTTACACATATCATCAATAATGACTGTCTCGAGACACTGCAAATGCTTTATTTCCTTCTTTCTTTTTCACTGACCAACTTATAACAGCCTCTTGGCTAAAACCACAGCCCCCCAGCATAAACCAGTACAAAGAGAGGGTATAAAGTGTCTTTAATGTGGAAATAGTATTGTTTTGTTATACATTTCTTGTGGTATTTTCAGTAGAATATAAATGATAAAATATCTATTATATGCATATCTAGTAAGTGTATCCTAGAAAGCAACATCACCATTATAGATGTATTAATTATTGATGAATATGGACATGAAAAGATGTAATGTGTGGATAAGTATGTGAACATCTCCTCTATGTGTGCATTGTGTATTGTCTTTGTGTTTTGTGTTGAATAAATAAGAAGTTATAGAAAAAAGAAACTCTAACTTGACAACAAGCAGATGCTATTTCACATTAACAGGAAACAAAATGTGACAAAATATGACAAACTTTTACATTAACATATTTTCTTCTATCAACACTAATTGATGCTCATCAAACTGGAGAAAGGCAGCCGTCACAAGAATTAGCTGGATGTTCCATGAAGGTTTGCAGCTGACTTAAGACCACCACTTAGGGCAGAGAAGTCTAAAGAGAACTTTAGTGTTAACAAATGAACACCAGCCTCAAATCTTTAATAGTAACCTGTGACATTACGTCGGCTGAGTCTGTAGAAGTGATGAACATGTTGGATTCAAAATGTAATCTGACAAAAACCATGCTGGTCACTCAGGGCGTTGGTGTTTCTAAATGATTCATCTCCATGTTTGCAATGATTTTGTAAGCTGCACATTGAGAATTCATAAAATGTCTTTGCTGTTTAGGGCACCACTTAATTCTCTTTTTGTGTCTGAATCAGCACAGAGGAACACCTGTGAGTCAGGAGACCCCACTGACACATTTTCACATGATGCTCTGTTGGCTCTGCTCTTCCCACATTGTTACAGGAGGGTGAAGTCTTATGGCACCTGAAATTAATGTCAAATAATCAAACATATCTCACGGTCTCATCAACAAGAGGAACAAAATGTTAAGATTGATATTTGTAACGCATGTTATTTTATGTGTTTTACTGTACCTCTGGGTCAGATGTGTGTGGATGAGCATGACGCTTTCTGCTAGTTTTATCATAGATGTTTTGTGTGGTTTTGGCACCGTGGAAGTCAATTTGCTTTCTGTAATCCTTAGTCCCTGAAGTACAAACACTAACAATAGACAAATTAGTGCAAAACCCAAAAAACTGTAAAGTGAAACAGTAAAAATTTGGGGGAAAACTGCACTCAGAGTGAATGTGAGACAAGTCATTGCATGACTCATTAAGGTTCAGTCATGTTTCTCTCTGTGGATGTAACACTCATGTGTCATCACACTGAAAGAGTTTCTTTTCTCAACATCTGCCTTCACATCTGGTTGTTCATCAGGGCTTCAGCAATGGATGTAGATGGAATAAAACAGCTGCACATTTAATACGCAAACATTCCTCACTGACCGGGGCGTCATAGTGGGGAGGGGAAGGATAGGAGGGGGGGAACTAGAAAAGCCTGGAATGAAAAGTTTGGTTTTGTTTGCAATTTTTTAATTGTCTCACAGAATCAGTGACACCTTTTAAATTACTTCTTAAAACCCATTTTCATAGACTTGCTTTTATTTATGTTTTTATTTATTTTATTTAAATAAAATATAGTTAATATTATTAATATTATTGATATATAATGTTGTAATTATATGATATAATATATAATAAAATAATTATTCAAAAAATAAATGAAAATAATAATAATAATAATAATAATATAAAAATATAATATTAATATATCATCATTAATATGATTTTATTTCCTTTTGCTGTTGTTTATTGCTTTTATTGCTTTTGTTGTTTTTGGTCTTTATATTTATTTATATTGACTTTTGCATTTTTTTCTCCCTCTTGTTTCAACTTTATGCTTGATAGGGCTGTCTGGCTTTCTGCTATTACTGTACATTGCCTTCTAAGTATCCTGTTTCTGCTTTTGTTTTGCTTGTCAAACCACTTTGTGAACTCTGTTTTCAAAGGTGCTCTATAAATTGAGTTATTATTGTTACTATTTTATTTCGAAATAATTAGTGCCATTATCAAATTAAAATTGGCTGGATAAATTGGTTGAAAGACTAAACTTTGTATTAAAAAAATGTGGAAGCACTCTGAGGCCCCTCCCACCCCCTTAAAGCACAAAATAGGTTTAGTCCACCCCTCAGATTCATCTTTAAACTCGACCAGAGCTGAGTGACTGTTTATGCTGCTGGAGCATTGACATGCACTGTCCTTTCTTTTTCCAGGAAAGGAGATCAGGGTTACAGAGAAATAGAAAAGAAAGGGAAAGAAAGCAAAATGACTTTGTAAAAAAAAAGGTGCAGAGAGGGTGGGGGCCCCACAGAGACTGCTTATTGATGCCCTGCTCATTTAATGTTTATATAAGCTCCCTGCAAAGTCTCAGAGCTGCTGCGAAACTGCGCCCTGATGATAGTGAATGCAAGCAGCAATAAAATGGCTTTGACATGCTTCTTGTGTCTGAGACAATAAACACCCTCCGAACAGCTCCTCTTACTGTAATTTCAGTGCTATATACATGTGCAGTTTCATGTTAAAGTTGTGCCTGCAGGTTTTTTAGATCATCTTTTGTGCAAGTATTTTTTCCTACAGGGTCGCAGGACTCTCTAAACGTAATGTTTATACAGGCTGCATGCAACTAGTTTCAGTACCTGTGGATCTGACAGCCTGAATGTAACACACCCCTGATCTGGAAGTGCAGTCCAAGTTACCATGGTGATATACTCGAAACCTGAAACACTCACGATTGGTGTTTCAGCAAGATAACTGAGGTGACTGATCTTTTAGAGATGTGAAATTTTCACTACAAATGTGTGGTTAATGAGAAAGCTTGCAGCCCCTGCACTCCATCGCACATTCTTACCCAAACTTCCAGATTTTTCTGCCCTCTGTTGACAGTTTAAGAGTACAGCATCCTGAGATCAGTTCATAATGAGCCCCCATGACTCTAACTGATGCAAAACACAACAGTCCTCAATGGAGAAGTGGGTGTCATGTGAGAGCTGTAGAGAGGAACAGCTCATAACAGGATAAAAGGTCAATCCTACAGGCATCACAGGATGCTCAGTGTAACAATAAACATCTGCACGTTGAGCATGTTTTCAGACACAGGATGGTGTGGGTCTCTTTTCTGACAGAAAACAACACAGCACACAGTATATATTTTTGACTGTATTTTTTTTATTACATATTACCTAAAGACAGCATTATGCAAGAGCTAACATGGTTAAAGACGACTTCTTTATCTTGGTCGACTGCTTTCGTCCATCGCTCAGCCTGAATCCATGTGTAGCATATTGTAGAAACTGGTCCAGTGCTGCTACTTGGTGTGAAAATAAAGGAAGAAGCCTATCACAACAGCAAAATGTCCGCACTGTGGCACATCATGAAGGGGATTTCCAATACAGTGCAACTATATTTTCACACTCTGCCATGTGTGTCCTTGTACAAAGTCAAGTGAAGGTAAAATACATCCACAAGCTATGTTTCTCTGGGGGACTATTTAAATGTGACCAGTGGCTTCAGCTAATAGAGTTGAAGTTAATTTCTGCATGCGTGGTTATGTAAGAAATTTACTTAGCATATTGTAGGTGTGATGGCAAAAAAAGATTTCTATGTGATCAATAAACAACTTAAAGAAAAGTCTTCACACGTCGGCTGTCTTTCTTGAGTTTTAATAAGCATTCGAATGGAATCACACACAAGTACAACTGCATGAACAGTCAGTCAGTGAGTGAGTGAAAATGTCCTCCACTCTGCCAGTCTTATAGTTTCTCTGAACATTTGTCAATAGTCAAAATATGTGGCATGCAGATGGTGATGACACTACAAAGACACAACAATTTGCAGTCCTACGGGTTTACGAGAACACTCTATTTTACGAGGCCCTACTCATGACCTCCAACCTATCTTCCATTAGGTATCTGTCCTCCATCACACCGCTGTCATAAATTGCATAATGTAATTAGGTTACCAGACACACTCATACTCGTAAAAACAAGGTTATACAACATGTAAAACACCCTACAGGTCGAACATCAGTATATCTTAGACTTTTCCACATTCCACCCTTTTTAGCATTCTGATGCTATACCACACATTTCAAGGAAAATTCTCTATTACCTTGCTACCATATGCCCTATGAGTTCCATCTGTACCAGCCAAACGCCAGTACTCGGCCCTCCAACATAGGAGATGAAACTCAGGCAGAGGTCACAGGACACAAGCACAGGCAACCTACCTATCTACTTAGTAGTACACCCACCTCACAAACTACAACTACATCACTGAAGGCAAGGCACCAACATTTTGAAATCAAACAGTATCATTTTAATGGCATTAAAATAATTAAGTGCTTTTATTCTGTGAGTCATCGAGCTGTGTGACTATGCTTCCTGAGGATGCACATACACATTTGGAAACTTAATCTTAGTGCTCTAAGACAACTTTCTTCATAAGAAAGGAAAGGGAAAGAAAGCAAACTGACTTTGTTGAAAGAAAAAAAACAAAAGGTGCAAAAGAGAGAAATGAATCAAGAGAGGAGGGATGGGGGAGCCCACAGAGACTGCTTATGCATAGGGCCCAGACTTTGGTGCTACACCTCATAATCTACCTGGCATTGAACGTAAGCAGCTATAAAATGCCTATGTCATACTTGCATCTGAGACACCCTCCAAACAGCTCCTTTTACTGTTTAACGTGTGCATGCAGTTGTTTCAGTTCATGTTTTGTGAAATTCTTTTTTGCTACAGGGCCACAGGACTCCCTTAACTTATTTTTTATATGCTGTAGGTTGCATGCGACAAGTTTCAATACCTGTGGATCTGACAGCCTGAGTGTAACACACCCCTGACCTAGGAGTGCAGTCCAAGATGCCATTGTAACATACCTGCCGATCAAGTTTTTCAGTGGTGATCACTCATAGTAAGAGAGCAAATGTTGCCTCTTGGATTGTGCCATGACAGATAACTAACTTGCTGTTGTATTACAGTGTACTTCAGTGTCATTATATCACAGCTTAAATCAAAAATATTGATTTGAGCAGGGGTGTCAAACTCATTTTAGTTCAGGGGCCACGTACAGCCCAGTTTGATCTCAAGTGGGCCGGGCAAATAAAACCACTGCATAATAACCTCTACATAACAATCCCTTCAAAATTTCCCCCTTAATTTTATTTTATTTCATTTTATTTATAAGGACAATGCACAATGATCAACACTTCAGTAAATGTGCCAGTGTTAGCCAGCTGGCTAATTTTCACCTGCAGTCCTTTGGCAAGATGTTTTGAAACCAACAAAAGGATAAAATTCACAGGACGAAGACAGCATAAAGACGTAAAGACAGCATTCACTACAGCAATAACACAACAACAAACAGCCTGTTAGCACAAACAGACATGCAAGCCACACCAAGCACCAACACACAGATTAGCATGACATCAAGACATGCAGATACAGCTTCTTTTGCACTGAAGCTGCTGGCTGACAACATCCATCCATCCATTTTCATCGGCACATCCGGGGCCGGGTCACGGGGGCAGCAGGCCAAGCAAGCACCCTCTCTCCAGCAATGCTTTCCAGCTCCTCCTGGGGGACCCCAAGGCGTTCCCAGGCCAGATGAGATATGTAACCCCTCCAGCGTGTTCTGGGTCTGCCCCGGGGCCTCCTAAAAAAACAGGATGCCTCACAATATTCAATATCTTTAAATATGACCACAGGAAGTAGTCACTGTTATTTCAGAGAGCTTTATTGTGGTCAGGGTGGGAAATGAAGTATCTGCTCACTGTCTCCACATGTGCAACAACATTAGGTGTGTAAAGTCATTTAGTGGGCCAGTTCTGGCCCCTGGGACATGTTTGGCACCCATGGATTAGAGTGTCATCAGAGGAGGTTGTTAAAACCACTTGGTTACAGTAGCCTAATGAGAGCCCTAATTAGTCACTCCACACCTGTGCATGAAAACTTGCTTTGTCTTGCACAGTCTAGTAAAATAAAAACATCAATATGAGTCATAAGGAAAGTGAACTTTATTAGTTGACGCCCATTTCTGACAAAACGAAACTTTAGAAGTCATGCGGAAATGCGAACACATCGGCTCCTCGCAGCCGGTACATGAGCAGGTCCAGCAGAGATGACCTGTGCGCCTTTCTTTCTGCAGCACACATGAACAGATCGCGGCACCGTCAGCTCAGGTGAGTCTGCTGACATGTTTGCTTTGCACAAATGGAGGCGACAACGTCAGACTTTGCGTTATGACAAATTAGGAATAAACTAATCCTATTAGCTGGGGGAGCTATCTGACCTCGCTGTCACGGAGTACGTCTGAGTAAGTCTGGCTTAAACTGGGTTTCAACGTGATGTCCTTTAGTTGTCAGTTGTCCTTGCACCTGCACTGTTTATTTGTTTTCTGGAAAGTGAGCCACAGAGCAAACACACGCAGCTAATGTTAGCTAACGTCACTGTTACGCAGCACGAGCGAGTTTAGCTAGTTAGCTAACACGCTGTCAAAATGTAGCGAGGACATTTCTTTATGAAAGAGCTGTGACTGCAGTGATAAATGTGTCGTTATACTGCAGTAATAATGGCTGCTGTGTGTTTGTTTTAGCAGTATTCTCAGTTTCGCTGTTATTGAGAGGGCTAAAGGATGGAACATAAACAGGTAGTGACGTAATAATTTTACTGAAGGAAGCATGTGATTGGCTGAATTGTGGAGCCAAAGATCTTTTTATGAGACAGAGGAATCACTCGGTACTTGAAAAACGTCGACCCACTTTCCGGTCTGTAAATAATACAGGTTTTCTTTATTTTAATATAATCTCAGATCATAAGTGTTATGCTTCTTTTACAATGCAGTGTTACAAGTATTCCAGATTTAAAATAATACAAATTACTGTATAAATAAGTACACTAACAAGCCTATTTCCTGCTTTTTTGTGTTTTTTTTTCTCCTGCATATCAATAATACCACAGTAATATAGACCTGAAAATATGTTTACACACACACAAAACGTGTGATTCTCAGTGCGAGAGAAAGCTGGAGTCATACGATTTTAGTATTTCAGTTTGCACAGAATGAAATGTGATTGCAAACAAACAAACAAACTCATGCACAATCAAACACTGCTCTCTGTGGGTTTTTATTGCCTCAGGGTGCAGCCAGAAAGCCAGAGCGTTTCAGTGAAGATAGAGCACAGCAGTGGTTACAAGTTTCACTGAATACCTTTTTTATTATTTTCTTTAGAGATTTTTAATAGCATAATTATCAGAGATCATATTTACATAATTCATGCATAATGTCAACACAAATCACATAAATAATTAACTCCGCAGTTCAGAATTTTAACTCATATTTTATGTTTACAGCATATGTTTGCACCGGTTGTGTGTCTGTGTCTGTGTGTGTGCAGTGTATGTGTGTGTAGAGTATGAATGAATGATATCTTATCCCCTCTTTTATTATCTATTAATTCCGTTTATATTGAGTTCTGTTTTATTCCGTGCATTGAATCTTGTTGCATTTATTTACAGTGATAATAAAAAATTAATTGAATGTATGATTTGACATTTCTTTAGAGTAAGGATTATTTATAGTATGTTAAAAGAGTGTTAGCTTTTATAGGAGTGTCAAACAAATAGAAAAGTAGTAAAGATAAGAGGGCATCCTGCCTCGCCCATCAGTCCTTTGCACAATGAGAAAGGTAATTATTTGGTGCCACAACATGTTTTAAGTATTTTTTGAGCAGGCAAGTTTGTTTTTTCTGCAGATGAGTTTTAATTTAACTAGTTTTTATCCGTTTTATCTCCCCAAAGCTTCAGGACAGTGTAAAATTTTAGAGGAAGCTAGTTTAATATAGTGCGCAGTGAAGCCTCTTAGTTTTTCCATATCTTTGGCTGCAGTGAGTTGATTATTGGCCGTGTGTTAGCGGGACTGAAGGTGGGCGTGCAGGGCTTCACTGCTGCTGCAGGGTTATTCCTGCTTCAATCACTCAGTCTGACAAAGTGTTTATTGGTCCGTTTGTTGAGCAACACTGCTCAAAGTTCATGTCAGTGACAGAAACAGCTTTGTAGCGGGCGATTTGTTATGCACAGCTGAAAACTGTCAAATGAGGCCTCATGAGTGGGGAAATTGAAAGTGAAAGGAATCTTCTTCAGGGTGGGACCTCAAGGCACATTGCAGTTAAACCTTGTTTCTTACTCTGCAGAGATAACTGAAGACTGAAGATGAAGTGTCCAGGTTGTGACCATAATATTGCGGAGAAGAATGCCAATTTCTGCAGTAATTGTGGCCAGGGGCTGCGTGTCCAACCTGCAAACACACAGGGTGAGTAGAAATGGGGTTTAATGTTGCATATTTAAATACAGGGTTTAATTAAAGATGTTCACACAATGTATAAAAGAGTGACTATGTTGTTTTTAACACAGCAAGCAGAATATAATTTGTAAGACATTTGAACTATCCTGTACATTGATCAACAGTGTTGCCACAGAGCAGTGGTTAAGGGCCCTTAAATTGATTCATCTTAAATCATGGGCCCCTGTTTGATAAGGTTTCGTTTCAGGGAGCTCCATCTGAAAGATTTAGGCTGTTAGATGTGATTAAGATCAGGATTCTACAGTTGGTTTTAGAGGTTAACTGTGGAGGAAGTGAAACTTGCCAAAATAGTCACTGGTATGACTCATACTCACAGTAGGCTCAATTCTGTTGTCAGTTAAATAGTTGGAATAAAGCACTCCTCTTTTTTTGGAATCCCCTGGAACTCCCTCAAGGACCCCTGGGTGTCCCCAGACCCCTGCTTGGAAACCACAGCAACAGAGGGCTTAGTGTATGTCTCTTTATAAGATGGGGCTACCTTATCAATGCCATTAGCTGACACAATTTGTGCTTCGCATATAAAACGCAATTAAATGTCACTTTCTTCCTAAATGATAAATGTAACAATATTCAAAACCTTTTTTTTGTATATGGTCATTACATAAACCCACATTTCATTACTTGCTTGACATAAAAAAAGAAATAAGTTTGCAGTCCTATGTTCATGTTATTCTCTTACTGTACCTCAAGATGGCAGCATCGCTGCATTATGTGTCCATGCATTAGCAGGCAGCAGGACAGGCTGCAGTTACACAAACGACAAGATGACATTTGAGAACAAGGTCAATATTGTGACCTATAAAGAGCTAATTGGGAAAATGCAGACTTGAGCCACATGACTCAGGTTGCAACGGTATGAGATTTTCACAGTATGATAACCGTCTCAGAAAATTTCACGGTATCACAGTATGCGATATTACACAATTATTATTATTACTATTGTTATTTTCAGTTACAGTGACCCTTAAAGGAATGAAGATAGAGGGGTTTATTCAACTGAACAAACAGCTGCAACCCTACATGTGACAGAATTTAAAAGTAAAAATGACAAAATAAATGATGTGATTATCTTAATTTGGAGATTGCTGTCAAAAATAAATTCTTTGCAATGTTTTCATGCATCCTTCAAATCTTTCACAAGCTATATGATTTGGATTTGGCTGGAATTTAAATAATCCTTCTGCAATACTCTACTGATAACTCCCACAGCATACTGTAATTTATAAAAGTCATACTGGTGTTCACTCATGTCTTTGGGTGCAGTCTGATTTGTACACCACATATCTTTATTTCAGATACTGGAGATCAGCCTAAGTCCTTGATAGCAGACTCGGAGGGTGCGTCTGAGAAATCTGTGTCACAGAAAAACGACCCACCAAAGGACAACACAGACCCCAATAAATCCCCTAAACGCCCGAATGATGAGAGCATCAGCAACCCAAAGAAAAAGGTGAGTGTAACTGTCACTGTGTGGCTTCGCTTTTCAGTTTTCTGTCTCTTAATTTGAGTCTAAGTGCAGTTGCTTTTGGTTTACAGTGCTTTCATGATTCTCAAGCAAATATTAAAGTAACTTTAAACTCATCTGAGTTCGCAAAGAGTTATTCAACAAGGCTAAAATACTTACAAATGAGGATAAATATAATAATTACAATTATTATTTACAATTTCAGTGTAAAATGAGAGGTAACAGCGCAACAAATATAACAGTCAGCTTGGTGAAGGGACCAGCAGCACACTGGCGTCTGAGCAGGCGGCTTAACCCTGCGATTTATTGTACTCAGGAATTGAGTCAGAATTCAAAGTTGAAAACTCGGGTGAGATCCACCAAGACCAACTTCACTGACATAAACAAACCTGATGTCACAGCAACATGTCAGCACGCACACAGTAAACCATAAGCAGAATTGCCTTTTTACCTTTCAAACTGTATTTAGACTATGGCATGGTTTCAGTTAAAAGTACAGCAGGATTTGTAAAGCTTATCGTCTTCCGTCTGGTTTTAATAGAAAAAAAAGAGGAAGAGGAACAAAAAGAAGAAAGATGGCAACTTGCTGTCAGACCAAGATCTGTCCCATCTCTCCCTCGGCGACAACCAGGGGAAGAAGACGCAGGACGGAAAAGACTCTTCTGACAGTGAAAGCTCAGATAATGCAATGGATGACACGCCAGATTCACTCCAAGACGGGCCCTCCTCACTAGAGAACCAGCCTGGTTCTGTAGCTGCTAACATTCCTGCTGCGCCAGCTGAAGACACACAAGTCACTCAGAGCGAAAAGGCTGCTGCCACAGAAGAAGCAGCAACTGTGATGCAGTCTGAGGAGGCTCCAGGTAACCCGGATGAGGGAGAAAGCAATACACCAAAATCACCTCAGGATCAGACGATGGAGACAACAACAGCTGACACGCCGACTCCCATCTCGGAGGACGACAAGAGTACGACTTCTCAGGCAGGTTCAGGCAAAGGGACAAATCCCATTAACCGTGAACATCAAAAGACTGACACGAAAAACGTAAAGAACAAGAAAGACATGGCCAAAGAGCCTTCACTGGACCGCAATGCCAACATAGAGACAAATGAGAAACAGACAGAACAAAGCAAACAGAAGGGGAAGAGCCAGCAGCAGCAGAAACAGAAGCAGACTGCAGCAGCTAGCCCTCAAAAATCCTCAAAGGTAAGACTGAGTAAAATGTATGAAAAGTTTTGACAGACGCCTGCATTTAATTCTTCCAGCACATCAGGTAATTTTCATGAGTTTAAGGTGTATATTTAACATGTATGGTTAATGCTGCTTGTGCAGGCTGACAGCAAAGGCTCCACTGGGGACCAGGAGAGGAAAGCAGAAGAAGGCAACAAGAAAGACACGGCCAAGCAGCCCACGCTGGACCAGAATGCCAACATGGAGACAAATACAAAACAGACTGAACAAAGCAAACAGAAAGGAAAGAGCCAGCAGGAGCAGAAACAGAAGCAGACTGCAGCAGCTGATAAAAAGATGGTTTTTGGCCCGCAAAACTCAGCAAAGGTACATGTATGAAAAGTAATTATTAGCCTGTACACTATTATTTTAGTGGAGAAAGCACACAAGCTCATTTTCATAAGTTTAAGGTGTAGATTTAACATGTTTAATGCTGCTTGTGCAGGCTGACAGTGCAGGCTCCAGCGGGGACCAGGAGAGGAAGGCAGAAGAAAGCAATAAGAAAGACACAGCCAGACAACCTGCACCGGACCAGAATGCCAAAATGGAGACAAATGTGAAACAGAAAGGACAAAGCAAACAGAAGGGAAAGAACCAGCTGGAGCAGGAACAGAAGCAGACTGCAGCAGCTGAGAAAAAGATGGTTTTTGGCCCGCAAAAATCATCAAAGGTAATGCTGACTGAAATGTATGAATTTATTCTTTTATTAGATAAAGTACACAAGCTCATATTCATCATTTTAAGGTGTGTATTTAACATGCATGTTTAATGCTACTTGCACAGGCTGACAGCACAGGCTCCAGTGTGGACCCAGTGGAGACAGGAGAGAACATGGAGGTTCAGCAGTCTGAGGGCGAGCAGGACTCGACCGCAACACAAACATCAGATGATGAAAAAGAAAGTGAAGACGGCAATAAAGATAACACAAAATCCAGTACCACAGCTGACCCACCACCCAAAAGGTTAGGGAGCTCCCTCACATTGTTGTACACATTTGATCACTGCTGCTGGTTTTACTTATTTGCTATATCTGTATGTATTTGTTTGTGCTCTTTAGGGTGACCAGGAACAACACCATTGCTGCACGTGACAGACTCACAATTTACTTCCACGCAGTTCTCTCAAAAGATTTCAAATTTGATCCAAATGAAGATCGAATCTTCATCAGGGCTGGCTGTTGCATTGGGAACTGGGAACATAATACTGTTGAGATGTTTGTGTCCAGGTATGTAATCTTGAAGGAATTAACAGTTAAGCCCATGGTGGCTTACTTTATGGGCACATCCTCTAAAATTCACTTTGCACTTCAAAAACCTATTATATATTATGTTACATTTTGCACCTTATACTTAATTCTGCTGTTCTCGTCCGTGAACATTTCACATTACTATCTAGTGGTAGCAAGAGCGCAATACACTCATTCATGTAAAATCAAGATGGCAGCCATTTCTGCCAAGTCAGCTGACACAAAAGTCGACATGGTACAAAACCTTATCAAGTTTTACGGTTTATATTTGCTTGATAATGTTTGTAGTTTGATATGGTTTTCAGATTTGACCAATTTTAGCAATAGTATGAAGCTAAGACTAAGTGATAAGAAAGTACTTGTCTTAAGACATTGGGACTTTATTATCGTATTGTCGTGCAGTTTCACACATGCTAGTTTTTTTTTTTTTTTACACATTTGTGACTATTAAAAATAAACTCATCGTCCTCATATGAGGACATTGTTTTTTTTCCAGAACTACTTACTGTTCAAAGACAATTCTAGTTTTTTATACGTACCAGGTCCTATTTATCCCAAATAGCTGGAAGAAATAAAAAATTCACAAGTCTTAGGAGGCTTAGTTTTCTTGAATTTTCTTTGCTGATTTCTAAAACATACTTTTCCCCCACTTATTATAGAAACACACTCTCCATACTACACTTTGCCCTACTTGCTTGTTGACAAACTGCATCTGTGATCCCCAACTCAGGGTTCAGCTGCCTCCCCTAGTGGCAGAGGGAGGAATGATTGTGGCTTTTGATGTGTTCATGGACAAATTGGGCTGCTTGTAATGGGCCTCATTCACAAACAGTACACAGGCGCAAATCTATGGTTAAGCTGTGTGTATGAATGTTTTATGCACAAATCTGGGATTCCTAGATATTTTCTTACCTAAATTTGTTCTTACTCTTGAGAAGAAATTTCAAACTGCCTCAAACCATGTGTACACACAAATGAGAAATACCTGGCTGTCTTAGAAAATGTAAACACACACCTTTTAACTAAATGCATAGTGTATTAAAACTGCATTCATTGAAAAAAAGCTGAGTGAATCCCACCGTCCTATCTGACTGACTAAACATCATGTACATTTGCTTTTCTATCCCTTTTCACGCAGGGATCTTGGAGAACATGGTTTTCTGGTCGAGGGCAGCCTGCCCACAATCAGAGCTGACGCTGAGTCTGTGTCGATACCCTACAAATATGTTGTCTATAAAAAGAACGCATATGAGTATGAGTACATATACAAACTGGATTCCACAAACCAAACTACTAACAGATGCTTGTTTGTGAAACCCCGCCTTGTCAATGACGATGGTAAATGTTACCTTCACTTTGTCCAGCTGCAATTCTGTTATATTTGCCTGCATGCAAACGGCATCTGATCATTCTATTATGATGCACTTGTGTCACACACATTCAATTTCTGTTGTTTTTGTAAAGGGGACTGGCATCAATATGATGATATCATCTGTGCCGCACCATCGAAGAACGTGCTCAAACGCTGGAAAGACACCATTAAAGAAAAGATCTGGCCTGAACAAAGAAACAATCTGATTCAAGGCAGAGAGATTGCAGGGAATGTGATGCTGGAGACCATATTTGATCTTCTCAGGACCTGGAGTGACACCAATTTGAAAAGTTTTCTGATCCAGCTAAACCAGTTCTGTCAGGTTTATGGCGACCCTTTTGTGTACGAAGAAAAACAAAAGAAATGGTACTCCTTAAACTATGGGGAAGAAGATGTAAGTTCATAATCTTTGTGTTCAAAGTCTATTGGCACCCAGGTATGGCCAACCCAGCTTACTCTCTGTATCTGGCATTATGTCCTAGGTGAGGAGGATGTTAAAGGAATTCATGCTCACAAAGATGATTCCTCAGTTGCTGAAGGATGGAGATGGGAAGATGCTCTACATCCAGGATCCCATGAGAGCTGCTGTGATCATGCTCCATGTATGGAGACAGCAGCAGTTCAAACTGGATAATGCAGAGCTCTATCGGCTCTGCGATGCACTCTGTCTACCCAAACTAGACAAAGATGACTTCCTCCAGTACTGGACAGAGTTTACTCAGGATGTTGCTTGTTTCAAAAAGTACATACCCAATCATTTGAATAATCTTACAGTCATATGTAGCTTAATTAAATGAAATGACAGTCTGTATCTAATGATTACAGATAAACTATAGATGCTTTTCTGTTTCTTTGTTGCAGTCTGCCAGAAATGTTGGTGTATCTGATACGTGCTGTGAGAACAGCAGGAATGCAGCGATGGATTCTGGTACTACCGCTCCTCCACCTCCTCAGAGGCACTACAAAGCCCTTTGAAATACCAACTTATGGCAACTCGAAGTACGGCCTATACTGGGCAGGTTTGCAGGGCCTTGACATTGGGACCTCATCAGTATACATGAACAGTCAAGACAGGAAGTAAGAGTCCCTCCACCTTGATGTGTATGCAGCCTGCACAAGCATCTTTAAGTGTATGTATTTGAAAATTGAGAGATATTATTTTACATATGTTTGCTTACTCTTCTGTTTTCAGGGCACTGGTGAATATGATGAAAGGCCACAGTCACTTGATGAAAGTGGATGCACTTTTGGTGCGATCCTGCTTGTTCTTCGTGCTATTTGATGACCTAATGGAGTGTATCATCAACATCAACACTGAGCTTTTGGACATACTTCATATTTTCACAAATAAGGCTCCTGTGGATATTTCCTACAGTAACTTTGAGGTAAAGTGCAAACACTAGTTTAAAGTGACACATTTCAGGATTATAGTAGGTTTTGCGAAATTAATTAATGTGTTTGGATTTCTACTTTACAGACAGTATCTGCCATTCTCTCACATATCCAAGAAAACCTCATTGAAGAAAAATACAGGTGATTTAAATGTAGCAGCTTTTAAGTTGAATTGTAAAAGGCATGAAGACGGATAATTTCTATTTATTGATTGAATTGTTATTATATAGAAAGTTCACATTTTAATACTTGTGCTTTGTTCTTTTCACATTCTTGTATTGCTGTTTTTCTGTGTAGATCATGAAATCAGATTTCTAAATGGAAGGTGACTTGTTTCTCATCATCGAATTTGAAGCTTTAACCTTCAATTCTTTTTTTGTTTTATTGTAGTCCTTTTACCGAGGCTTATAGGAGAGAGTGCCTTGCGACAGCAGTGAAACTGTTGGAGAAGCTCTGCAAAGGAGTCAAACCAGTATCATTTACCCAGAACTACACTGATATTCCTGTAGCGTGCATGAATCTGGTTGCATCAGTGTCAGACTTT